>OY728123.1:649066628-650415199 GCA_963277665.1 Viscum album
ACTCCTTCAAAACATATTTTATTAAATTAAAGAACTAAAAATTTATAAAAAAAGACACTAGTATTCTAGAATAAGTATAACATTAATTCCTAAAATATTCTCTTAGTGGAAGATAAGTAATATGAAAATACATTGGTAATATATTTTTTGGATTCTTGATTATAATATAAATTTCCATAAAAACATAATGAAAAAAACATTCTTCCAAAACGCAACATTTTCATTTTACCTAATATAAAATAATCAAATATTGAATATATAAATTAAATCCAAAATGCAATAAAATTTATCAATGATGACTTATATCAAAATTTCGTCAAATAACTGACCAATTTCTAGGATACCAATATGATCCTTTCAATGTCAATTATATATTTTTCCTAACAATATATTATTATCACCACATTGGAATCATATTATGGTTTTTCTATCCATCAATCATGTGTTTTCAAAAAAGTTCATCTTGATAATAAATTACATTTCTATGTTATTGGTAACGTTAAAAATATAATTTCAATTCCATAATGTAAAATGATTTAGGAATTATCTATCAATGATCATGATTTTTATAATAAAAAATATTATTCATAATAAACACTTTCAACTTATTTATAGAATCCCAAAACATATGAATTTCATAAATTCCACTTCATCCTTAATCCATTAACCTATATTCATCATCTTATTATATAACACTTCTTTCAGTTCATATTTCAATCATTGTCTCTCTATAATCAGTGAAAAATTTACTCGTAAAACCTTTCTAATCCTTTTCTCAAGATTTCCATCTTGGGAATAAATTATCAAAATTCCACTCCTTTCCACATTTAATGATTCAAACGTCAATGATAAATTTTTTAAGGAATATTGCAAATACATTATTTTAAGTTATCAATTCAATATTCTTTTAGATTTTCTTTCTCTATATCCTTTCCACTCCCAAAAAATCTCTAATATACTTTAAGGTAGTCTCCTCCATTCATCTTCACATATTTTTAACATGAATAAAATTAAATCTCAATAGTCTCCATGTGTCACATTTTTCCTCATGTTATGTGTGATAGAAAACTCACCAATGTTGCGATTATTGATCATATTATTAGATTTCTGAAACGGAAAAACAATAAGGGTACCCATTCTATCTCAGATATCAATTTTCATGCACTGAAATATTTCCATTCAATTTTCCATCACATTCTCTATAAACAAGATTCCACATAGTTACATCCATTATATAAAACTAAAATCATTGTTTTAGGAATTGATATCACAATTTGAAATTTTATAATACTGTATAGAATGAAAAAATTATGATACCATACTTTCAATCTATGAATCCATAGAATTATCCCAGGTCATACATTATTTTCATATATTAAAATCCTTCATAACAGTTCTTAAAAAATATTGAATAACCAAAATCATATCCCCTATGAGTGTCGAAATAGGTGTTTAGAAAGGCCTATGGTTATGTTCAATGAGATTATCAAGTCTTTCTCAATCCACCATTATCTAAAATACAAATCTCAAGTATAACTATGCTAGAGAAACATAAACATTATATAGGTAGACATGTATGGAAATTCCTGAAATATCACATAATCGGTTCCATAAAAAAATCAGGATGTGATCCCATATATTTAGTTATTTCCATAGTTTATCTGAATGATTTCAAACCCTAATCTCAAAATGATTAATAATATTTTCTCTGATTTCAACTATAATGACCTCGGATTTTCAAACATAAATATTGCCTCATTACATATGAATATTCAATACATTGTACCTAAAAAAGCACGATGACTATATATACAAAGTGGATTTAAAAAATAATTATACAATATTAATATTTCATTAATAATATGAATCATATTCAAAAAAAATATTCACATTAATTACTCTTCATACACATACCCTACACAAAATCAATCTTTGTAACATATGGAATGTAAATATACAAAAGAATGAACTAAGATAATTAGTAAGGGTAAGAATGAGATATATTAATCTATTTTCATATAAAAGAATATATGAACATGGACATGGGATCTTGACAATAAATTACAAATTTTAAACACAATATGAAAAATATAAGAAACATGAGTTATGAAATAAAAATTAAGATTTCAAAAGACATGAAACATAAATCATGAACAGTAAATTATTTTTTCACAAATGTGTATGGAATAATAATTACCTATAAGTTTAATTTAATTTGTCATGGTTATTATAAAAGACATTAAAATCATGAATCAACACCAATTTACCAAAACAGATCATTCACATTCTCTTATTTCCCATAGCAGATCAATCACTTCGAATTGCTTCCCATAACAGATGAAGCACATAGACTTGTTTCCCATAGATTATAATTATATTTGAATTGATTAACATAGTTTATAAATAACTTAATATTGCTTCCCATAAATAATTCATGAGATATTACACTTTACATAATGCATTGGAGTGAGATATAGGTCTCAATTGTTATTGGTAATAATGTAACCACTTTCCATGGTTTTAACATAACTAACATCCTTGGTCATAACACAACCACCATCCAGGGATATAATGTAACCCCCATTATATAATGAAAAAAATATTTTTTCTATAATATTATAATGCATTAATCAAATTAGAACCCATGAAAAAAATGTATTTTACTAACATTCCATCATAAAATTACCCATGGAAAAGAAACCACTTAAAGAAAAATTACATGTTTTCATCATAATGATAATCCATCAAGAAAAAATAAGGATGGTACCGTTGTTAAAATCCATACTAATTATTATGTATCATAATATTATTTCATCTTTTAAATAAAATTATTTTGAAAGATCATATGGAATTATTATTTTGGGAATTATATTTACTATTTTTAAATCACTTATCTAGTTAAAAAGGATTTATAGTTTTAAGTGAATGAAATATCATTGAAAATATAATTTCAGAATAGTAATTTAATATTTAATTAATTGTGGTTTCATGAAGTTTAATAAATAAAATCCTTACATATAATATATAGAAACATTTATTATATTTTTTTTTCACAATAATAATTAGGAAATTCATTTACAAAATGCCAAAAAAATCCAATAAAAACATTTTCTTAAAATTAAATAATCAATAAAATTTATTTAGAAAAATTATTTGACAATAATGAATAAATTTTTGAAAAGTGTTTATAGATTATGACCAGGGAAGAGAAATATTCCACTAGGCAGACTTGAAAAAAAACCATCCAAAATGAGAAAGAGATTGCGATATAATCACTTACCTCAAGTATCACATTTACTTATTCATTTCAAAACCTCCAATATAAGAAATATGAAGATATTATAAACTTATTCTAAAACCATATAACATGCACACAATTTATTATTTATTTATAACATTTTATGATTTTTTTAATAATCTATTATTAAAATCGATGATCTATGTGATAAATCCTTTTTTCCATGAGTGTTTTGATTCAGATGTCTTGATACTTAAACATTGATAATGTTCACCTTGTTTCCAAAAATTTATAATGATATAAGAATCAAATATATTCTTTTAATGATATATATTATCATGCGTCAAAATTTATTCATATAATGGTGAACAAAACCGTTCATGGAGATGGTATGCCATACATACACATGAATGTTATTTCTAATTTTCATCAAATTAAATGAATCAAATGTAAATAATAATTAAAAATTAAATAACAGTTATTATATAATATTATAATATATATTAATAAAATAATAATTATTAATTTCCATGTTTAATATAAATAAAAAAATGAATCACATCGCATCATGGAGATAGTAGTCCATACTTACGCATGAGCGACAATATCCTTTACCAAAAGATTATATGGTACGATGTTTGACATGATATTATCATTAAATAATTATAATTGATTCATTAATATAAAATATTAAAAATAGAAATATTATAATACCCATCATTAAAATATGGTGATGAAAAATTAATTGTATCGCTACATGGAAGCAGTAAGCCATATGTACGCATGAGTGATACATTAACTTATTATTTTATAGAAGAAATGGTATTATAATGGTTTCTTGGTAATAATAATAATATAATTTTAGAATATTTATGATAACTATTTTATTATGGTATGATAACTATCATTGGTCTATAATATTTAAAGAAGAGTTGAAAAAGAAAGTGATTAGTTAGAGTGATTACCACTTCTTCAAAATGAGTTGTTTAGCTCACCTCTAAAAAACATTGGTTTGGCCCTAGGGAATTCTAGAAACTCTAGAATTTTGATATTTTAGATAAGAAGATAAAATTAAATAGAATGGTTATGGTATATGTGTCCCTGTGGTGTAATGTAGTGAGGGAGGAGGTTCCCTTCTATAATTGATGTGAAGGGAACTTATTTGGAATTTCATAAAAAACATATAATAAGAATATTATTGATGAAAATACATTAATATTTTTATTAAATAGTATATAGGTAATTATATGGATGAAATAAAATCAATAAATAAATTTTTATAGGTTCTAGTCATATTTTAATAATTATATTTTTCTTTTAACCCATAAATATCCATTTTTTACACAAATCACGACTACTTATTTTTCACTATTTAAAGGATATAATAAAATACATAAGGTATCTATTTTATAATAAATGGTAATGGGTTGAAATTATTAATAATATTTTTTCCTATATATCTTTATTTAATAATTTTATATTTTTTATATAATTTAATAAAATATTGTTTTCATAAAATATCATTATTGTTAATTTTGAAACTCTTCATTAATTTGACATGAATTATATTAAGAAAAAAATACAGTTCTAAAAAAGTATTTTAAAAAATCACAATAATTTAATATTCATCTTCAAAAATTTTTGATCACATTAATTATCTCAAATTATAATTATTTAATTATTTATAATATAATTTATATTACTTTTCCATTAATTGAATAATTACTTTATTAGTAACGTCTTTTTATATTAAATAATTATATAGAAACAAAAAAATATAAATAAATTAACTTATTGAATAGAATTTCCTTAGGATAGAAAATATTATTATTATTCATTCAGAAATTTTTTCCCTTATGTGAACACGTAAATTATAGAAAAAACAAAGTGAGTGACCTTTTTTCACTTCCTTTGGTGTAAATTATGTATATGTAATTATCATTGAAATGTGTTAATTAACTAAAATAAAATTGAGACTAAATTTATAATGATAGAATTCAATTTATCAAATTAGAATTTGAATGAATAATTTTGGAATTATAACATTTTTAACCTATAGTTTTCACATTTGATCATTAACGAAGAGATAATATTTAAGACAATTAATATTCAATATAAAAAAATTGGTCCTATTTAAAAAATTTGAACCGAATAATTTTATATATGGTGAAATTTTCTCATTATTCAATTTTTATTTGTTTCTGTAATTACTTATAATATAAATTCATAAAACACAATGAAAAATATTTTTTTGGTAAAGTATGTTTTTAAGCCCAAAAATTTACAAATCACAAAAGAATGTATATAAATATTTTAATGGTGTTAATTACATTATGTATAATTAAAAAAATAAGTGTTTTTCATTATTCACTGAAAAATAAGCGTTTTTCATTATTCACTAAAAAATAAATCTTTTTTTGAAAAATAAATTTTTTTACTATAGTTATTTTTTTTAATATTCATTTCCAAAATAAATTTCATTACATAAAAACATATATTATAACTAATAAAAATACTAATTATAATATTTTCTAATAAAAAATAAATTTTTAAGAAAAATATATTTTAAAAATAAAAATAATTTACAAAAAATTGAGTGATGAATTACTATGTATATATATTTAGTGGGGGTTTATTTCTAATTAAAAATTAATTAGTTCTATTTGTAACCTCCAATTTAACACCTAGGTGACAATATTAAACAAAAATATTATAAATAGTATATCATTTTTCACAAAAAGTTGTGATTTTATGTAATCCAAGCTTTTGAATAAGGTAAATATATTCGAATGAAAAATATGATAAAATATAATTTTCTTTTAGTAAATATTCTACAATGTGATCTAAACCGATGTCAATGAAGCTGGATAGAATCCTTGATGTATTATTACATCAATATTTTTTATAGGCTAGGGATATGAAATTTAATGTTTGATTACTTGAATATTTAAATGTTTTGTGGTTTAATGTTTGAGTCAAGATTAATTTCGAATGTGATGGATAAATCATCTATAATTCCCCTTAACATCAAAGAAATTCTTGGTATAAGTTGTATTTAATAAATTATGGTACATTTATTATGGGTGTAGTGGGTGGAGGAGTCTCAGATATGGAATTATGAAGTGGAGGAATTTAGAAATTGGGTTTTTATTAATGATACACCTAAGGGATTTAATGTGGTTTTTTGAAATAATGTTCTATTTCAAGGGATGATTTGTGTTCCATTAGTGATCCATAATGAAGTTATTTATGAGTTTCACATATTTCCCTTGGTGTTATATCTTTTCTATATATAACATTTACCTTAACATTATTGGTTAGTTTTGGTGGTCTTACAGGAATATATCACTCACGTAGCTTTCATATATCTGTTTGGTTTTCATGATATTTAAGGATGAGAACCTTCTCCATAATTGGTTTCTTCAGCTGCTTAATGTTCTCTAAAATATGTGGGTGAACATATCTATGGACTTTTTCATTATTTTTCTATGAGTGTGGGGAGGTTATGATGTTCTAACTATGTTTGTGAGATTCTCGGTGAAGTCATTTTATATATTTTTAAATAAATAGTTAATCAAAGTATATTTTTTCATGGAAGTATCCAGATTATATGGTGAGAAATCATGTGTTTAGAAGATGATAATATCATATAAAGATCATCATTTCACCACGATGATTTGGATGAGTCATCACCAATATTTTATATATATGTTATTCCTTACCACTTAGCATCGTATATTGATTGATGATGAATTATATTTTTCTATAAAAAAGTAGGTGGCATGTCTCATGAAAGAATTCGGAATTTTAGAAGTTGGTGAGTGAGTCACAAATTATTGGCGGGGTTTTGTTACAATAATAGTTATCCCTCCATAATATATTTGGTTCCATTTGTAGTTATGTATAACTAGTATTTTCAATATCTATTATTCAAGATTGAGGTAGGGGTTTTTTAAATTATAAGACCAAATTTTGAATAGAACAAGATAGATAATTTGTAGACCATCCATGATAGATAATGGAAACATAAGATATTAAAAAGTTATATGCTGATAAAAGTGAGAGGCCATTTCAGTTTTATATTGGTGGTCACATGTTCTTAATGGTATATCCTCATCATATGTAGTGAACATTTAGTCAATAGATTAATAATTCTATAGAATTTATTAGATATTTAATGATTTTGGATTTTATTGAAGTAGTTACATATTAGTTAGTACTTATGTTAAAAATATGTTGAATTAATGAAATATTCATGTTATCATTGTTTCTCTAGTATCTTCATGATGATTCCCACGTCACCTATTATGTAGAGATGAGATTTTAAAAGGATGATAGCTTTGTGATGTGACCTATTTATTTATATGACCATTTTGAAATGGTGTTACATAGTAATTCTATTACTTTGGTTCATGTAATGTGGAAGCACAATGTATTGGATGAGGGAACTTTAGAAATGGAAATGAAAATGTGATATCAATACGTAATATTGTTGGATGTTTAATCTTTTTTGAGATTCATTGTAATAAATATCATTATTTTATGAGATAATCAATGATAAAACATGTTTATTCACCTTATTCATATGATTAGATTACTATGAACTTATTGTAAATAGATCTATAAAATGAATCTATTTGGATTTCTATTTAGAATTCTATTCATTATCTCCCAATATTAGTTTTAAATTATAATGGATAAAAATTTTCTTCGAGGTATCTGATGTAAGGAACATATTTTTCCTAAACATAGCCGTTATAAGTTTTCCAATTCATTGAGGTTTTCTGGATTTTAATTTTTATTATTTATAATATTTTTTAACTAAAATTTTATATTTTTATTAAATTTCAATCACCCTTAAACACAAACCCCTAAATATAAATATTTAAAATTATAAAACCTTTCATTGTTCTTTTCCACTTAATTTATAGGATATTTTTTACTAGTTGTATGATGGTGAAGTCAGCCCGAATAACGATAAGCCTTAGTTTACATCAACATAATTTTAGATTACATTATTGTACAGATTATTTCATGTAACAGTATATCTTAGCACACATATCGAATATTTTGGATCACATCATGGTAACTTCTAGATATAATAAAGGAAATTCCATCCATCTTGAGGGCCACTACACCGTAACAATAGTTGAGTGGCTAGCTGCGGTGAGTTGATTTAGAGATTTGATGCAACACCCCATGAATTGAGAAGAATAAAATAATGTTTTATAAAATATTAAACATGGAACACCAATATTATAAGACAATTTAATAGAATATGATTTTATGATATATATATTTTTAAATAAATTCAATTTCTTTGATATTTTTCAATGCAGAAAACATTGAGTTTGAATGTTATGTGATCCCCTATTAACATATTATTATTTAAACATGACCATTATAACCTTATTATTAACATGGGGGTTAAGAATACACAGAAAAAATTATGAATCATTATTATTTTAAACATGTATAAATTAAATTAAATTATTTTATATTTATTAGAATTTATATAATAATCATTTCAATGAAAAAGAAATGCTTTCTAAAAAACAGTATTTTTCTATAAGGAAGTTTAGCATCTCATTGTAAATGTAATTTATAATTAATTTTTAAAAATTTTTAAATTTATATTTAAGAAAATATAAATTATTTTTTAATTTATAATATCAAAATTAACATAGGGTTATTTTTTAGTATTTTTATGAAATTTTTTATTTTCTGATGAATAGTGAAAAGTAAAAAACATAAATTGAAAATTTCATTCTTGATTAAATTATTTATAATGATAAATTAATTTTGGATTTTCATTTAATGTATAATTATTCAATTTATATATTTATTGATACAATTTAATCCATTGTAATCATTTTCATGTTGAATTTTTTTTTAAATTCATGGTAAACAATTAAACATTTTTCTTTGAGTACCAACTTTCTCTTCAAGTCTATATGATTCAATAAGATTTCAATTCATCTATTACGATGAATTAAATTTTTAAAAATTTATTTCATAATAGGAATAATATTAATTTATGTTATATAATAAATAAATTTTATGTTTTGGCCAAAATACATAGTAATAATAGTAAAAAAATATTTACCACAGTTATTGTAAAACTGCTTTATCAGGGGGTAAACTAAGATGATAAAGGAAAAATATAAAATATATATTCTAAAAATTCCATTTTATGGAAATATTTAGACTTTTACATCTATAATTATTTATATGTTTCTATTTTATTAACCTTTTGACATGTGAAATTTTTGAGGACTCCTTTTTTTCAAAAAATATATGTTGCCACTCACCTCATTTATAAAAGGCCACCAACTCCTCTCTCTTATTCACACCTTAAATGAATTTTGGTTCAGCTTATACATTCCCAAAATAGTTCCAAAATTACATACCCTCGTCTTATAATAAATTTTTTGGTCATTAATCCATTTTAGGAATATATTATATATCATTATAAATAAGTGGTGTGAGAAGAGGTAAAGTTATAAACTATGAATTTTTAATTTATTCTTCCAGCCCCATAATTTTTTTCCATTTATTATTATGTAATAACACCACTATGTAAAATATAATAATATTTATTTATATTATATTAATTACTTATATCAATATACTCATCCATCAAATGGGATAGAATAACATAACTCATGTTTATTGAAAACCATCGCCTCACAAACTGATGTGAAATTGTTTCAATAAAACCCTCTTATAAATTGGTATTAACATGAATCTGAATTATATTTAATATATTGAGAGCATAATTATAAATTTTTGGTCATTATATCACACACACACACACATATATATACATTCCATTCTATAAGGGATTCGATAATGCCGATTGTGTGTATGACAAACTACCGCCTAACGAACCTATGTGAATCATTTTTCACTAACGCATTACATGGAAGGTAATTATTTTAAATATAATAAATTTATGTGATATACATGAAATAATTATTACATTCTAGAAATATTTATTATTATTAATGGATAATATATCATTTCCTTTCTTAATCTTTCTCTCACCGAAATATGATTACAACATTCGTGTATGTGTGCACTATCGCCTTCATGGAGCAATGTGACTCTCATTTCATTACCACACCAAATTGGTTATATATATATATATACATGCATAGTTAGAGAAAAACTTGATGACACATTGGTAATTGGTTTTGATAGTCCCACTATGTCTTTGATATAATAATTGGGTGCCACATTATATTCCAATTAAAAGAGAAATTATATACGAATTTTTTTTATAGATCTTGTAAAGGTCCATCTCACTAATGATGAAGTATTTAATATTATTAAAAAATAAAATATAAAAATTAAAACCTAAAATGAAAATTTCTTAATGTTGAATAATGATAGATATATTTTTAGATTTATCAAAATGTAATAACCATTTAACTACATGATGATAATGGGTATTTCATAATATTTTTGTGGGTATCTTATAAAACATAAAATGGTCATATGGTAATAATATGGGGAGTATATAATGAAAACAATTATAAGACTAATGATTCTAGTGATATACTAAATTATTTTCATTCCGGAATAGGTTCTAATAATAGGCAGTTTATATTCGGTTTTATGAGTGAGAAGGGGATGGAGATTTTTATATAAAAGTGAATTATACTTGATATGACATAAATATATATTGAATTATTTGATGAATGCATTATGAAAAAGAATTGTAATTCTCTATATATAAAAATACGAACATCAAAAATATTTGGAAAATTATGGATGATATATTATAATGTATGGGGAACCATGCAAGAATATTATTCTTGGTTTCTTTTTATATAATATAATAGTCATTTATGAATCCACTAAAAAGGTATATATTGATTTTCTTAAAAATAAATCTAAAATTTTTCTAATATCAATTATTTTGAATATATGTGTAGACAATAGAAAAAAAATGAATATGCAGTGTTTCAGATTCGAATGTGGTGGTGAGTATGAAACACAGGAGTTCAATGAGTTTTTTGGAAAAATATAATTCACAAGGAGAACATGATTCCTGGACGGTCTAAAAGAAATGGTGTTGAAACTCATATTAATATAAAATTGGTTGATCATGTGAGGAACATGTTTTTGAATGGTGGAATGGCCATGTTTTTTTACATTTAATCTATTAAAATAGAATCACACATGATAAATCACAGTATGTCTATACAATAAGGAGATGAAATCACCAAGGAAGTATAGACCTGAAAGAAGGTAAATTTTCAATATTTAATGGTTTTTATATTTCTATATTGTGTACTAGTTGAATAATATTCATTGGGGTTATAAATAATCTTTTAGTGCTTTATATGGTTCATGTAATGAGTCAAATAACCCTATCATTCTATGAGGAGTCGTGTCCTAACACAAATAGGTTATTCCACATTGTTGTGACCTGATTACCACATGGGGTGAGGGAGAAAAATATTAACTCTTATAAATAGTATATGAATGCTCTTACCATTGACAAATAATTTTAATTCCATGAGGTAGTGATCCAAAGATAAATTTAACCCAGATGCAGGGATATAAGGGCCTCTGGTTCCACATTAGAAAAAATACCATGGGGTGAAACAAGGTATAATAGTTTTTAATAATTTTATTTATTTATATTGTTATATTATTTTTAAAAACAAAATACTCTCTTTATAAAAAAAATGCATAATGTATATAATATAAGGCGCGTGAAATGAGATATTTTATCATCTTCCACAAAAACATGGATAATTCCTGATTCATAAGATTTTGATATTCTAGAATCACAAGGCATAATAATTATTTCCTATAATTCAGAGTGATCACAATAATCTTATAGGTTTGAAAAAAATTTCAGTTTAAAACAAATTTAACTCTAAAAAAGTGAAGTCACTAATCCTCTATAGTAATCAATATATGACCTAAATCCGCTCTGAGATAACATACACTAACAATAATGTGACATAAATATTTTTTATTAAAGAGGTCAATTCTCCTTCATCAGGTAATATTTTATCATTTAAAATTCAATTATACATAAAATATTCATTACATAATATGGAACATATAATTACATTATTCCTAATTTCTATCAAATAGATTTTACTCATCAATTCCATTAGGTAATATTCTTTCATTTAGTTTATTTATAGAAAATTCCATTAATGAATACTAATTTTGACACATATTCTATATAGAATACATATTTTTCCAATGAATTTATTTTTACTCTAATATTAATAAAACTATTCTCTCCACAAATAAAGTGTTCTAGGGCCTATATATAGTAAATGGTTTTCAATAAACATGATTCGAAAAATATTATATCTATTCTTAATCTATAATTTATTTCATCCATTATAATATTATCCTTTATGAGATTTAATTCTTTGTTCTGAATTATTTTCCATTAAAATATTATTTATTCAATATGAAAATGATTTCATTTCTGTCTCTCAATATTCTTCCATTTTTTATGTAATTGGTTTCCTTTACATAAAGTATTTACTTATTATGAATTTTTTCCTTCATGAAATTTTGTTATTTATTGAGATTTCTTTCCCATAATTTAATTTCAATTTCCTAATGAGAATTTCATTCCTTCAAAAAAATTTCTTATCTTCATGAAGTTTCTTTAACATCTCAAAATTTACTAATTTTCTATTTTTTGAGAAAACAATCCACATGTTTTTAAATTTTGTTTCCACCACAATATTGAATCCAATAAATTATAAAACCAACACTTCAAAATGTAAACAAGTTGTTCCATTTATATATCTTAATTGATTATATTTTGAAAATAAAACATCCCAAGAACTAATAAAAAATTCTGGGTGTTATTAAAAATATCCCCCTTTAGTTTTTTGGAGAAAACACAATGATGTCAATAATTTGTTAAAAAATAATTAAAAATGATTAATTCAAACAGTATTTCAACCTATAACTCTAGATATTGTTAAATACTATATATAATACTTTTGATAAACACCGTGAGAGATTCTCATGCATTGTAAATAATATTAATATGAAAATATTGTTGATGAACAACATCATTACACTCTTTACTTATTTTTTAAAATCCCATTATGGCGGTTTGAAACCATTCTATTTAGACACACGTTTTCCTCCCCCCCAAAAATAGCTCTTGACTTATATAACTATTAATATATATAACAATTGTTTTAACTATACTCTCCCACAATAATGGTTTAAGAAATTATTTATCACTTTTTCTCCACACATATCCACCCATTTATGGAAGAACACCAAGGTCACTCCGACCCGAGTTAAAAAATGAATAACAATTATTAGCACATGGAGAATTAAAAAGAAAAATTGGGGAGTGGGTGACTATATTAATACAATTCTATTGTAGGGATTCAACTGGACTCTATGAATCAACTGATTCATCTTAGATGGCTCCTTTGGAAATGAATGTTAAATTACTTCTATGGACTATAGTTTGTTAGACACAAACTAAATTTCACTAACCCATATTCAAACTTTTCCTTAATAAAATGATACATGATTTAAATTTACCACATCCTATATTGATTGATGATAAATTTTCCATGGTTCATAACACTTAATTATTGACATTTTATTATGATAAAATTCTTCAATAAAGAACCCACATATAAATTTTTTCCCCATATCCTTAATAGTTGTGTGTAGTCAAGAGTGGGTGAAGTATATTTAGGTACTATAGTCATCAATGAGATATAATCCCATTTAATTTTAATATAATAAATATATTATTATGTTAGATAAAACACAAAACTTCATGTTTACAGTATTTTTTCTGTTGAATCAGAAAATGCGATATTAATATATATGAATAAATAGTGATAATATGTTTAAATATAAAGAAAATAAAAAACTACTATGCTTGGATATATTGTAACATAATATTCCTTACTATAATATGTCTTTATTTGTTATTTTACTTGTATCTTGTAACCTCATGTGTGGAAAAAATCATATGGGATATTTTCAATATTTAACACACAAAGCTCCTGATGATATTTCCATAACATATGATGTTGAATTAATTCCATTCATTATCCATTTAAAACATCACCTTGGTAGTGATATATGTAGTGATTTTGTAAGAATGAACTATTAAAAATATTTTGAGAACATAATTGTGTTTTTTATTGGGTTATGAGTGTTACCTTACTTCCCAATGATAACTACAATCCAAGGAAAATGGTTAACTCTCCATTTATCTACATTTTAGACACATATTTTAGTTGGAACATCATGAAGATACTTCCAAAAATACTTTCAACGATAATAAAGGGGATAAAAAAATCTAGCTTATGGAAAAACACTGAAAAAACCCACAAGAATACACTACAAGAGTGAAGGACATTCCAAATTATTCCAAATAAAACTATAATAAGACACCATGGATGCCAATGAACTACACCATGATGTGGTCTTCAATTTAAGAAAACAATATATTTTAATTTGGTGAATGGAGACTCTTATGATCAACCACATAGTAGAGAATGAAAAATAACCATATCGGGATGATGCATTATTGGAACCATTATAAAAGTGAGTGGATCTATTGAGAAATATGGACCCTAAGTATAGTGACTTGTAAGTAAGGATTCCTATAATGTGGATGAATGATTAAGTTATTCATCCAAAAATATCCCAAGAGACAATGATCGAAACATGGGACTATAGAAATGAAACAAAAAACACCACTAAGCCTATACTAAATAATACATGGATACTAATATCTCTGAGCCATAATTGTGGAACACATTAATGGAAACATGATTGGGTGTGAAGGGAGAGAAATTGATGTTAAAACACAAATACTAATGATAGTGGTTGAGGGAGAGATCTCCTCACAAATACATCATATCTCATAAACTATGATTTTATTGACTATCCTCATAACATGAGTTTTAGGATAAATTCACACCAACCATTATAAAAAAATCTTGTAAAAACAATAAATCAAATAATGTGATGTTTGACTGTAATATTTTCAATGATACATTTAAAATATTCACAAGGGACATAATTTTTGGTATATTTATTGGATATCCATTCATTGGATCCAAAAAATATAACAATGGTGTATATAAATTAATCACAATCAGTATCCAAAATTTGTTAAAAAATATATAAAAAGTTATAGAAATAAAGAAAATATAATCTTTTTTGATTGGAGGGTAGAAATTACCCTTCCATTATAGGTAATAAGAATATATTGCTATCTATTATTTTATTTTCAAATAATTTACCTATGTAGCAAGATCTTAATATAATTTCATCATTTATTATCAATGTATTTTCTATAGAAGTGTCATAAGGACTAAAGTATCCAAACATTTTCATTATAAGGTCTTACCTTTAAATTGGTTTGAGTTAAATTTTCAATATCATTCATGTTAGTAATAACCTCTCTATATATTTCGTCATTATATTCAATGTAGGCTAAATTTTTATTTTTCACGATTGTAATTTATCCCATTTAACATTGATTAGTTAGAAAATGTTAACATTTATTAAAATGAAATGTAAATACATATGATGTTAAAATATTAGTTTTATCATCTGTATTTGTGAACATATGTTAAACGTGACTTTGAACATCCTTTTTCATGAATACTTTTTCCCAAATCTAAGATATATACATATATTTAGTGACATTAAATGTTATTTTTTATAACAAATGATGTTGATAGTCACTTTTTATAAATACTATTATAAAAGACGAGATTTAATTTATTTACTAAATAATAAAGTGGGAGACTTTTATTTCTGGTATAATAAAATATGATGTCGAAAGACACTTTTTTCATTACTTTTTATCATAAATGACATTGTGAGTGTCTTTTGACAATAATTTTTATTACCACAAATAGAGAAACGTAATTATTTTTAAATATATATATATATATATTGAGAAATTATAACCCATGAAATATAATAAAACACATAGTAGGAAACAAGTAGTATTAAGAAACATCAATATATATATAATGATAAATTCACTATGATATTACTTAACATGATAATGTATATATAGTAAATTTTTTGATAGAAATAAAAAAATAAAAAACCCAATTAAATATTCTATAAATTATCCTTGAATGTGATTTATTAAGTATGTCAAAAAAGTGTAAATGTTATAAAAAAAATAATAAATGTTATTAAACTTATAACACTACATATTGTTTCAAAATGACACAATTGTATTGGAAATATCCTTGTGAATATATGTGGACATTATAGTTTAGAAAATATTCAAAAAACAATTGCAAAAAAATTATTATAGTATTTAACACTTCCTATTCGATGTTGACACTACAATTATAAAACCACACATTAAAAATCATATTCACTATATTTGTATGTAAAAAAAAATAAGTATTAACTAATATTATAGTTATCTACACAAAATTATATATAAATAATTAAATTTTGTTTCCTTTTCCTGAATAGAACACCATTAATCTCCTATATAACATATTTGGTTTTCATATAATTAATTAAATATAATGAAACATAAAATAATAATGATTAATGATCTAACATAATATAATAAAAATGATGAATTAAATAAATGATAAAAAATATCACTAACTTATCTCAGTATAGAGGAGAAAATATATTTTGTGAATTCATTTAAGTAGAATAATCATTACATATAATATTTTCTAAAAAAATAAAATAATCATCTGGAATGACATTGAAATGTATACTATTTCAAATTTATGTAAATATTTTCAATACTCATTCAATAAAAGTAACAAAAATCTAATCTATGTGTTTTTAAATAATTAATATGTGTTTTAATATTCAAGATTTCTTCCAGTTTTGGAAATCCATTAAATGTATTATGGATCAATAAAACCAAAAATAAAAGTTAACCCCTTTCATTTTAAAATGGTGTGGATTTTTAAATTTTATAGGTTAAAAATTAAATCAATATAAGCTATATTAACATAATTAAATGAAAATTGAAATTAAAACATACTTAAATGGAAAAAATTACAATATTAGTTACTATATTTTATCCCTAACAAAAACATTTGTAAATTATTTTTTAAAAATTATTAATATATTGTCTCTCCCATATTCATTTTCCCTAATAAAAAACATATAAAATTATTCAGAAATAAATTATTATATTATGTTATCCTATACCTTGAGAAACAAGATAATTTTCCGAAGGTTCTATCTTCCGAATCCTTTTTTCATATAAAAAGAATATATAGATTTCAAATTATCCTATATTTTTTTTCATTTAAGATATCATTAAAATTAATTTCAAGGAAATCTTATATTAAAAATGAAAATGAAAACATACCACATATGTCCAATGATGAACAATTAAATAAATATAGAGTAAAAAAATGATTCATACTCTATCCAACAATTTCCTATTCCTTGACAATATATAAAACAGGATTAGTTGGATCGCTAATATCTTGTATCATTATTATTACCTATTTGACTACATAAGAAAATTATGTACCCAATAACCTAGATTATATAAGATTATGGACATTGTAATATGTAAATTGATATCAAAATAATTCAACTCATATTTCAAAATATAGTTTCAATGAGGAGGTGGAAGATATAGATGGGCCGATTTTTTTTTCATTCCATTAATATTAATATTTATTGTAAAGAAGATTTATTTTTCTGAAATATCCACCTATACATCTCTTAATTATTATCCTTCATGGAATCAATTTTTTCATTATATTCTACACCCCATTATGTCATACTGGATTTTCCAAAAACATTTCTGAAACTGACATATTCCTTATATACTCTGAACTGGACAGAGTTTCCGTACCAACCAAAATTAATAGAATGAATGGTCATATTAACATTATAGATAAATAAATTATTCACCACATTCTCTTACATTGAGTAATAAAATAATATATTAAACTGTAATTTTTTTATGAATATAATGGGATACTAATATGCAATAGTTCATAATTATAATTAATTAATTCCTCATTATCAAATTGGAAACTTATTTTCATGGATTTTTAAGTTTCTTCCTTTTTTTAACTACATCAATTTTCCATTATTCATTGTTAATAGAATGAGAGGGACGAAATAATTGATCCACATTGAATATACTACTATATTTAATGGTTATCTATAAAATATTTTCAGAAAACAAATTCCTTTAGTAAGGAATACCCACAATGTGACAAAATTATGAGGGTGTAAATTTGAAGAATGAATCTCATCATAATATTTTCATGAAGGCATTTAAAAAAGAATATATAAACAATTCATCTACTAATTAACAATTAATTTTTCAATTTGATTTAATTAAAAATAATTTTTATACCAGAAAGGATTCCTCATTCTGATTATTGAAAAACTTATCGCGTCTCGTAGAATCTAAAAACTAGTATTTGAGGAATTTATTTTCTTTTAATCAATAGAAAAAAATAAAAATTGAAAACAAAATTAAATTAAAATAACTCATTATAATTATCATAAAATGCATCCCCACGTTCTTAACTTCATTCATGATATGATATTCAGTGGTCATCTGTAATTTAAGAGATAGAAATATTTTTATATAGAACATATAATATTTAAACTACTAAAAAGGATTTAGTTGATATATTTTTCCATTATGTACTTAAAAAACACTTTGTTTATCATTCGTACAATGCTTTTAAAATAGCATCATGATATTCTAATATTACCACAACACATTATGGCCATCAAACTCCAAAATTATATCACATTTAGTCCTACTTGATTATTGTTATCTTAAAATTAAATTGGACTACTCTATATCATCCCACATGAATATGCATGTTTAGTAAATGTGTACCTCTAAGCCTATTAAATTAGGGTATATTAATATCTATTAAATAAGAAGAATAAAAAATGTTTGGATCAAAATTAGTGATGAAAATAATTATTAAAAAATAGGTTTCTTTTATGTAAATAATTAAATTACGACATATATATCTATATTATGAGATATAAAAATATCTCGGTAGATTTTCCACTACCCTTCATCCCAGATTTTAAATTGATGTTTGTTACATAAACGATACTTTTTTAAACATATGATGAGAATTAAATTATTATTAGATGTAAAATATTTTAATCTTCATAATGAAAAAACACTAACTATTCTATTAATAATTATTCGTAATTAAAAGTGTGTACCTAAAATAACTGAATAAAACAGAGTCATCAAAACCAATCAATAATGCCAGGTTTCATAAACTAAAAAATATATAAATAAAGATACTAAAAATAAAAGATATAAATGATTTTGGAAATGATAAATATTGATATACCCTATTTGTTGATGATGAAACATGATGGGAGATCAGGCATTCGATACTTCTTACCAATTCTTAATCTATTTTTAATTATTTTTTCCCTATTGTAAATAAACTTGTGATTCCCACTAGTGAAAAACTACAATAATATTTATTCAATGATTTTATTTGAAAATAAATATAGTTTATTATAAATTAATGTTGATAATTTACAATGGAAATGAAAATGGAAAAAATATGAAAAAATATACATTGAAATAAAATTCATTATGCACTTTTGTAAAAGATAATATAAAATTGAATATATGTAAAATGTTTCAAGAACCATTTTTAACAATTTTAATGAAATGTTAAAAGTTTATGAATGTTTCAATTAATAATAATTTATTTTGAAATAAAAAATAGTTGTAATTTCTTAATAACATGGATATGGAGGGAAAATATTTGAAATAAATACATTAAAATGGTTTTAAAGAAGAATCACTAACCATATGCCCCATATTTCCGAATACATTTTATAATATTAAAATATAAAATATTAATTATTATTGTCAGTCTCAAGAAACCCTTTCTCGTTGATTTCATTTTAATTTTTACATTTATTTAATTTATTTCCAATATTTCTTTAGTTGGTGAAATTTATAATTTCACATTGGTTATTTTCGGTTTTTTCGATTTATAACCTCAAAACTATACTAGTGTATTGACCATGGTTAACAGCGTAATGGTTAAATAATCTAATGAATCATAAAAGAATTATATTTATCATATTTAAACCTTATGTAAATTTTTCAAAATGACCATATAAGGTGGGTATGGAATCTTATCCGCAACATTTTAGGGATAAGGTAGTATATATATATGTATAAATGTTATTTTAATTTTTATCTTACATGTTAAAATTAAATAAATAAATAAAATTTCAATTTTATAATATCTTAAATAGTTTAAAATTGAAATATTTATTCATCAATTCTATAAATTTTTACATTATTATATATTTATAATTATAAATGTATCACATTACTTCATAGAGGTGGTATTCCACACATGCACAGTAAAATCATTATCAAGTCACAGTAGATAGAAATATTTAGAAATTCAATAATGTATTATCATTAAATAATCATAGTTACATAAAGAAACATAATACATACTAATTTATTTAGTCATTATATAAGAAAATATGATTCGTTGATGAAAAATGAAACACATAAATTCATGGAGGTTGTATTCCAAAAATTTACACAAGAAAGATTTTAATTTCATCAATGACGGAACATTAGATGAAAAATGATAATAAAAATTGGAAAACATTGTAATGTATGTTGATGATTTTTTTAATTCATAATTTTTTAATAATATTTGAATCTGGTAAAATAAGATATAAACATGTAATGGGTCATTTGAAACTTATAACTTGTCTTTAGATACTCGCTTTTAATTACACCATAAGCCGGATAATATTGTAATTTTTATATGACATTCACCACTATAAAGTGGGTAGGGACATTAAGGATAAATTTGTATAAGACTCCATCAATAAACACTACATAATCTTGAAATAAGTTAATAATTCACATTAAGTATCTTTTTAGGTTTATAGCATTAGAGAATTAGGTCACAACTTATACTTAACATCATTAATATTATTAGAATACACTTTTACTCACCATCCAATTTTTATTAAAAAAACTCTTTAAAACGTAATATGAAATCATTTCTTGTTTTAACATCATAACTTTTACTTGATCCCATCCACGACTCTATTATTCATTATGTCTTGTGAAAAAACATTTCAAAAATGGGATGAGAATAAATATCTCCGTAAGGGATATATAAATATAGAAAATGGTTAGATTTTCAAAACAACATATAAACCATGAATACTTTATCTTAAAATAATACATTTCAATTTAAAAAACTGAAAAAACATTTCACCTTATATAATCTCATGGATTTCAATTTTTGTAACCAATATATTAGCATATAGCCCAAAAACATATTGCATATAAAGGTAAATTGGGACATAAAAATACATAAATGGAATAACCATATGTCCTACATCCACATATATCAGTAAATGGAATAGCCAAATGGCCGACATCCATACCCAATGAATTAGAGGTTATAATTTAACAACCCATCCTTGGTTTATCATGTAACCACCTATCATTGTTTTTATCATATTACCACATCTCATTGGTTTATCACGTAAGCACCCTTCAATTGTCCATGTAAAATTATTAAATCATAACACATAAAATATTGAAAATATCAACATTTCACTAATTAAATTTTATTCTCAATCACAAGAAATCATTTCAAGATATTGAAATAAAAAATCCATTTCAAAACCAATTTTCAATATGTAAACACCCAAAAAGGTAATAATGAATTTCTTCTCCTTATAAAAACATTAAGGCTTATAGAGGAATCCAAATAACAATTATAGAGGCGGAGAGGTCATTGTCGCCACATTTGTCAGAAAAATTTCTTCTTCATTTAGTCAATCACTTCTTAGATAAAATATTCAATTTGAAAGAAATTAAATTTCAATTTGGTTAACCCATTTTATAAAAGAAATTTGTGTATAAATAAAAATTTACCTCAATGAATGGATATTGAGACGAACTTCCTTACGAATATTTAGTATCCTAACAACATCACTCAAAAATTAATAAACTGAATTTGATGGGAGAGAAAATGGTCTCTCATCACTTATCCACAAAATGTACAATAATAATGATGTAGAAGAAAATATCCAACCATAATAAAATTGAAATTAAAAGGCATAACACAAAAGAAGTCTTTGACTAAATGCGGAGGGTGAAATGGTCCCTTACATTGAGCCTGAATCTTCACATATGTTCCTTGTTCATCATGGATAATAGAGTTAAGTAAATTTATACATGATTGAAAACCATTTTCATGTTTATTAGTCATTTTATATCAATTATTATCTAGCTATGACCATCATATAATTATTCATATTAATATCAGTCGTTATGTCGATGTTCGGTACTCGAGTAAAAAATGAACATGTTACAATTAAAAATTATCCATGTGTTCAAAATTCCATTATCTAAAAATATTAGTCATAAATATATCATAGATATCAATTATATATGTATTTATAATGTTTATATAACATTTAGATATAATAAATGAAATTCACCATTCATGGAAACAATAATCCATACATATGCCCGAATGCTACTTTCATTTCTAATACATAATGATACATTGGTATAATATAATTACAGTATAATATAATATTTTATATGTGTTACATATGTTCATTAACTATATCCTTTATGTGTTCTATGTATGTAATGAAGGATTCATATCGCTTTGAGGGGGTGGTAGTCGGTGCCTCCTCAAATGAAATTATTGTGTTTACACTTCATGAAAATCATAAAGGTATATTGTTCATAAAAATTACAGAAGCATAAAGAAAAAATAAACATAATATATTTTGTATATATAGAAATCCATAATAATGGCCACCATTATATGTGGTAGGAGATAATTGAGAAATCGTCATTTGTTGATGTAGTAGTTCACCGTCCCCAGAAATAATATTTTCTAAATCCATTAGAATGAGGTGTGTTTAAATTTAGTTAGAATACATCTCATAAAAACATCCCAGTATATATAGGATACTGGTTTTGTTATTTAATCAATGAATAATAATATAATAGGGAGTGGTGAAGTAGAATATTAGAATGAAAATTTATAGAAGATGTTACCTCTTAAAACGAGTAACTCCCTTTGATTTGAGCCAAAAAGATTTCATTAATTGCCTTCTGGCTAAGGTAACACTTCTCAGGGTTAGAGAGAGATGTTGGGAGAAATGTTAGAGTATATCAATATATCCATAAATAATATAAGTTATTGAAAAAGGTTTATACAAACAACTGTGACAAAGATCTGATGCTTTCATGATTTAACTATATATTATCGAAGGATTGTGGAGAATTTATTATAAATATGTGATCCTCTCACCATGTAAAATCATAAGTGATTAAAATTACTATTTCCAGATAATTGTGTGGAAAATTTAAATGTAGTAAAGAAAATATTAATCAGTGAATATGTGATTATCATTTCCTATAGTTGATAAGGATTTGTAATCAATAGTAATGTTTCCAAGAAGGTATTGGGATGAGTTATAATGTAAAATTACAAGGCTATAAAAAAAGTCTCATGAAAATTGATTGTTAATAATAAAAATTCCCAAACTATTTATTTTGTGTTATCTATGATAATATTTTCATTAATTATATGTTGATGTTATAATTACAGTGAAATGTGTTATAAATATACTCATAATAAATGTATAATGTATATTTTTACACGGAATGATTTTATTATGAAATTGAGATGATTTGTCACACCAGGTTTTTCATATCATTGTTTTGATAGAGTTCATATGATATTCAGATCATTTTCATGGGCCTTAGGTGAGATTAATTTTGAGTTTTTATGGTTAATCTATATCTAATCACCCAAATTTGGGTTCCCCAGTGCTTGTTTAGGAGTTGTTGGGGAAAGGGTGGTCACATCATGATTTGGGCCAACCGTAAGCCCATTTCAAATTTTAAAAACCAAATCTATTTCTTTTATAACTCATTGTTTTCAACCATTTTAACCCATTATACTTCCCACATGTCCTATACTAATATTTTAAAACATTCATACCCTTTTGGACCCCATAGAAATTCATAATCATGGTGAAATTGCGTTACTTATTTAGGAATTTGGCCAGCCTATGGTCCCATTTCTAGTTTTAAATCAATCATTTGATTATTTTATATCTAATTCAATATATAATATTTATCGGTGATTCTACCTCCCACCCGAATCCAATATCCCTATCCTCATCCCCATTATCGATTCCCCCTATTTGGAGTTTATATGAGTCGTGGATTAGAGAATACGTTATCAATGTATCTCAAATCATCCAGAATTTAAATGGTAAATTGATTCATAAATATATCTTTACATTATTACTCTTTTTCCCAAATTTCTTCTTTCCCTAGTTATTCCATATCTTAGGATACTCTTGAAGAAGTTTCATTCCATTCCCCTTCCTATATGGGTGCATATCTAATGGAAGATGAAGACTTTTCTAGTTGAAAATGTGAGATTCTTTCTCATTGCTCCTCCCTCTTCTTCCTCCTTTCATTATATATTGGTTTTATAATACCCTCATGAATGATAGTCATATGGTTCTATTATACCATGGTTTTTGATGGATTTTATATTCATTTTGGTCTAGTCTTCATAGTTTTAGGGTTTATAATCCCGCAACGGGTGTTTTTGGGTGTGCATTTCCATTACACCATGGATTTAAGGTTGGATGTCCCTTTCACAAGACTTTTTCATTTATGTTTCATCATTATCATAATTTTATAACATTATTTATAAGATATTTGCTGCTTTGAAACCTTGTTTTTAAATATTTTTTTTGCAAATTATGTTTTATGACTTATTTTGTTTAAAATATAGATGTTTTTGGTATAAATGTGCACTCCTCTTGTTTGATAAATTATTTCATGAGATTACACACTTGATTTATGGTATTTTGAATATGTTTTAGTAGAATTAATAACTTTATGTCATTAAAATAGTATTTATCCCTATTTATGTGCTTAACATCACTTGTTTTGTTAAAGATTGTGTGCCACATGTTCGGTAAATTTCCCGGTTGGCTTTTATGTGTCTAGTGAAATTTAAAATGATTTTTGTGGATTTATGAATATATTGGAAGTGTGTAAAAAAGTATTTTTGGATCCTTTTATTCCTTTCCAATTTGTATTTTGTTTTACAAATAAATGGGTTTTCGTTTACAACATGTTTTGGCCTGAGTTTCCGGAAAATGGCCTAGTTCACATTTTATGAAAATGGTTTTGTTTTGAATATGTAACCAGAGTGTTTTATGGGATTTATGAATCTGGTTTGGTGTTCTATATTGTGTGTATACACCACTTTAAAAAAACTTAAATGCATAACTTTTTCAAATGTTAGTTATGGGAAAATGTTTAAAGGCTTGTTTTGCCTTTCCTAAAAATGAAGAATGAGTGTTTTACTTGTATATACTATGTTGTGTCAATTGGGATTGTTTTATCATCCCTGAAATGATTTTATTAAATGTTTTTAGGGAATCCAAATATGGTATGGTATGGTATTGTTGTGTTTTTATTATTCAAATAGTGTTTTGAAATGAGTATTATGTGCAAAGACACAATACACTCCTTGAAATTGTTTTATGAAAATTTGTAGAGGTTTGTTGATTCTCGAAAGAAATTTGAAGGATGTTTATTGGATTTTTGGGTTTTGTTGGTTAGGTAATGTAATTTGGATGTGAAATGTGTATTTGATAATATTTTTAACTTGATTGATCACTAAAGGTAATCTTGGGTAACTAGGTGGACAGGCGTATACTAGTATGCTAGTGATTCTGTGGGGTTTGGCCCCTGTTTCATGTAGCATGTTTTACGATGAAAACACTAACTAAACTATTATGATGATGATGTTGGGGGACCACTAGGTTATGGGTATTCTCCCAACTAGTGGCTTGTGTGAACGAGAATGGATATTTTTTATGGTTACTTTCACCGAGATACAAGGTACCTGGGGCTCACAACTGACTAGTGCCTAGGGGTGTTCCTGTGAGTTGTGCTCATTAGATATCTTGTAATCACCATCGGCATATGGTGTGTTTGGTTGGTAAATACAGTAGTTTGTGTTATTTATTTAAAAGTGTAAAATCTTTAAAGCATCCCTTATTAAAACAATTTTCATTTCGGTGTTTCACCTCTTTGAAAAATTGTTACTTTCATTTTTGTTTATAAAACAAGAAAGTTTTTGTTTGATAATTGTTATAGCATGGAACCTCATTTGAAAAAATAAATTTATTTATTGTATTTAAAACATGAAATTTATGTTTCTTTTATTTTAAATATGTGCATTGGGAATAGAATATCGGGCTAACCTACTAAGTTTTAATACTCAGGCCTATAGTTTTCTTCTATTTTATGTTGTTGTATAGGTTTCAGCTTCAGTTCGATCTCCTTGCACGACATGTGATTATTGTGATAGAGTGTGACTGGGGGCATCGCATGGAGTTAGTTAGTTATCGGGTTTGGTTAGCTGATTTGTTGGTTTATTTATACTTTTTGTTTCATGTAAAAAATAAAGTTTAGTTCAATTTTTATATAACCGAATTTTGGGTTGTGCATTTATTTATGTTGTTTTTTTGATTGTTTATATATGGGAAAAATTGTTCCCTTGTATACTCTATTGATGCCTTGGTGCTTGTCGCCATCCCGGGAGGATCGAGAATTCCTCTCGTGAATTTTTGCAGGCTGTCCGGGGTGACCGGTTCAGGGTTGACTCAGGCTGGTTCGTGACATGATTCATAGAGATAATTAAAAAATATAACTACCCAATACATTTCAATTCTTGGAATTTTAAACAGATGGTTGATTCTTTGTTTATAAAGTATCATTCTATCTTATCTATTATTTCAATAAAAATTATATAACTTTTATTAATTTTCAAATGATGGATCATGAAATCTGGATGGAATGAAAGATGTATTGAATTTCTCAGTTTGTAATCGACCATCTATCCAAATAATGATTCGTGTGTCATAAAAGGAAATCATGGATCTTTATAATAAGTTGATAAATAATACTAATTTTAACCGTGATTAGGATGTAATTATAAGGTTCAATAATTGTGTTTGTGTTCCATCCATAACCAATTTAAATAATAAAATTTTAAAATTGTCTCAATGTTCATCATTCATTATTCAACAAGGAATTATAATGATGTATATATATAAATTTTAATGTCTATTTCAAGTGGTATGGAATTAAGATAGATTTCATAGTGTTAAACTATCGATTCTTGATTTTTCAGATATTTAATTCTATGATATAAATATATATGTTGATATTAAAACAATTTCTTATAACTGAATGGATATAGGAAAACAACACCACTGATTTTTTCATTTGACTCTCCAAAAAATCTTAACAGAATATTGATATATGGTTTATTGTTTATCACATCACAATGATTGCACACTTCATCTAAATCAAAGAATATATCTCTCTAGATCAGCTATATAGGATACACCATAAGGAGTTGGTATGAATAAATGGAGTACCACATCCAATATTATCTGATTGGCATCCTTGGATGATCATAATGTTCTATCAATTCCCTCTAAATACATTGGATATAGAGTTTTGTTTCATCAATAATTATTATCTTCAGAAAGATATTTATATTGAGAGAAATATTCAAACCCTGAAGGATCTAGTATGATCATTTTCTATGGATCTCAATGGTTAGTTTGACTAAAAACATACTCAAGTTGGTTTTTCATATAATAGTATCTCTCTATCCTGAATTTAGATGGATCATTATAATGCCCTCAATGGGATGATGTTTAAATATCCAACATGTTAGGAGAATGTACTATGAGGAATATATTTTGAGAAATTTAAATGTATCAAATGAATTAGATTGTTTGAGACATTTTTCAATAGATAAGTGTGGAAAAATGTTGGCAGAAAAGATATACTAAATATTTTCAGTGAGATCTGAAAATTAGTGTTTGTGGTAAGGTGTTTCTAAGAATTTCTCCATGGAATATTTTATAGATTAAATACAAGAATTGAAATTTAATCCATAGGATTAACACTTCCTTTTAAATTATCTATTATTTCAAGATGAAAACATATTCATTGGTGGTTCTATTGATCCTCTCCCAAGTTCATGATATGATCAATGTTACTTTTATTAAGAAATACAGGGTTTATCCTTCACTTGTATTGATCCTAGATGTTGTATCATTGGATCACAGTTTTTTATGTGGGAAAATCAAAGTATATTTTGGATTTTACAATATATGTTCTATGAAATAAGACCACTCCCCATGTTAGGTATTGTTTTTTATTAAACTACTAGTTCAAGAATTCAATATCGGAACCTACTGGTGTTATGAGACAGAGTTATCCTTAGTTTTTATACAAAAGTGACATAATTTTGAAGAAACAATTCATGTTATTTTTTTATAAAGTAATACCATAATATTTTAAGAATTATATATTTAATAAATTTATTTTTTTTATATATTGAGAAACCCACAAAACCGAGATTTAATGAACCACTGAAAACTAAATATAATATTATTTAAAAATAATCATTAATATAAAAATGTAAGACATAGTGGAATAAATAGGAATAAAATTTCTAAATGTTAATTATATTTTTTTTACAATGATATCATATTGTAAAAAATATTCATAATTTTTAGTAGATTCATTATATTCTTTGGTAAATTCTATTTTCCTAAAAAAATAAATTATATTTTTTTTGAAAAAATAATAAAATTAATATTTAAAACTTATATAAAATTTATTTGGGAAAATTATTTTCATTTTAGGAATAAAAATTTAAAAATAATCCTAGAAATAATTTTTTAGATTTTTCATAAAAGATCAAAATTTGAATGAATTGTGAAAAATGAAATTTTTTAACTTAAAACTGCTTTTTTTTGTTTAAATAATTTAATGGTGCTTAATTGGATTATATAATTTAAAAAAAAAGTTATTGTTATTAAAAACATTTTTTATGAAAGTTATTTTTTCATAACATCTATGAAATTAATATTACATTTAATTTTCACACCTAATTGATTCAAAATTAAAAAAATGCATTATATGTTTTTAATTATAATAATTTATATTTATAATTTCGTAAACATATTTATTGGTCAAAATGGATAGTAAAAATATAAAAATAAATTACCATAATTAAGGTGAAAACAGATTTACTAGGGGTCAAACTAAAAACAGTTGGGTTAAATTGAGTTTGAAACATTTCAATGGTAAATGGGATGGAAATATATATAACAATTAACCCATATGGTTCAATAATGATTCATTTGTTATCCTTGTATTATGTGAAAATTTTGGTTATATTTTATTATTTTTTTATATTTGTTTTAGTATCCTCTCCCCCTCTTATAAAATTCCACCACCACAACTCTCTACAACACACATAAAAAATATATTTATTCACCAAATACCCCCAAAAATATATTATATAATTTACTCTCCACATCATAGAGACCATATTTTTGTTATTAAACAATACTATGAAGGTATTATGTATAATCCAAAATAGTTTTTTTGAAGAATACATAAAATTAACAATTTTTGTTCTGGTTCTATTTTTTTGTTCACTTGTTTCAAATATTATTCAAATATGATAATATTATAAATCATTTATATAGATTATAGAGAAAATTTAATTTTTTATTGTAAATAGTATCATGAATATACT
The DNA here is from genome assembly GCA_963277665.1 of Viscum album. Lineage (NCBI taxonomy): Eukaryota > Viridiplantae > Streptophyta > Magnoliopsida > Santalales > Viscaceae > Viscum > Viscum album. The sequence goes on from OY728123.1 coordinate 649,096,563, forward strand.
CGTCAATTAAATGGGAAATGGAACTATTAATCCTATGTATGACATACAACTGCCACATGAACCAATGTGATAAATTTAACTTCACACCTTCTATAACTTGATATAATGATTGAATTAATATTAATATATTATATTTATGATATTTTTATTCTTATTTAATAAAAATATCATATATAAAATTTTACTTTCCAATCCATGGGTATACAATAGCATCGCTAATATGCCTGACAGACTACCACCACACAATGTGATGTGATTCATTCTTCACATACACATTATATAGAATTTAATAAGGATAAATTTAATTAATATATTATATATATACGAAATAAATAAATTTAAATAAATATATAATTTTATTCTCCTTACTTTTATTTCATATGTCTAGAAAATGGAAACATCTTTAATGTTTACGTACGACCTACCATAACCATGAATAGTGTATTTAATTTTCATTACATAACTATAATGATGCCCTTTAAATACTAATATAATGAACATATATTATATTTATATCATGTATACAATTTTATATATGATTCATCAATGATCTAAAAGAAATTATTGATGACACCTCTAACTAAAACATATATGAAAAGCGATGTACTTTTTACCCGAAATGTGATTTTAACAAGAAATTATTAATAAATGGATAATAGTAGGTAATATTTTAATGATATTTTTAATGAAAAATATTATTATGGTTATTTAATATATGTATGAAAAAAATATGTTTATTATTCTGGAGGATCAAACCTGAATGAATGAAGTCGAGACTTAAGGTATTGGATTATTTTCTCAATGTGCCTTCTTTGGGACATATGTTATATTATGAACCTCTATTTTCTATGAGATGAATATAAAGACCAATCGAAATTTTATATCATGAATTTAGTGATTCTAATTATATTTAATGTTTCATTTATGTTAATATTTAATGTTTTTTATGATTAAAATGTTACAAAAGTACGTAACGGGTTTCCATCTTGCATTAATATATATGGGACACATGCCTCATATAATAGTTCATTTTTGATGTGGTATATATACATCCTGTAATGTAATTTATAATCATTTTGGTGATAAATATTGAGTATAAATTAAAAATAGGTTCTTCATTTAATTGGGATTATGATTAAAAATTTCCAAAGTGGTAATGGTGTAAGGACATAATCTCATTGTTTATCTGGATTTGTTATGATATAATTTTAATGTAGTTATCTTCTGATATACCACTCAAGAGACTCATAAATATTATTCTAATATTTTTATTTAATTAAAATAATTTTTTTACTTTCACCTTCCTATATTAGTGTACTTAATAATTAAAAATAATATTTTTATGAAAAATATCCTTCACCTGGCTCTCCATTTGAAAATACAGATTATTTAACACTTTTTTCTAAAACTTTTTTCAATAATTATTTAATGTTCATATAATATTTGTGTTATTAGTGTTTACAATATTAAATTTATTTAAAAATTTATTTAAGAGGAATATTCATGTTGTTTCTAATCAACAACAATATTTCTATAACTATCACAAGGAATAGTATTTTTGTTTTAAATGTGATTGATAGAAATAATTTTTTTTCCAATTAGGTAAGATCAATGGTTTTAGGAGTCCTTTAAAATATTTAAAAATTGTTCTAAATGGAAATTATTTTAAAAAATCTATAAATTTTTATTTTAAAATAAATTGTCTTCATGGTTGAATTGCTATTTTTCAATAAATATTCAAAGGGATCTTGCAATATCATTTATGATCTTAGAATACGTTTTTTGAAACTACATAATCATATCATTTTATATGATCCAATTTTATCATACATATCTTTTATGATGATGGTTTCCTTATGATGTCAAGATTTTTATGAAGCAAATTCATTTTCTATGGTTTATACTGTTATACAATGATTTTTTTTATAAAAATAGTTGTTTCCCATGTGTTATTCTTTGATGAAATGATGAAATGTTTATGAAACTCATCTATTTGACATGGGGTTTAATATGATAAAATGATTATAAAAACCAATTTTAATGGTTTATGATATGATGAGTTATTTATGATATTATGGACCATAAATTCATGATTTATGTTAAAAGTGGACCCAATATCTCCTTCCAATATTTGAGTAATAATGAATGTTTTATGGGCTCAAAGATCACATGGGAGGTTATACAACACCCAAAAGAGGGTATATAAGAGGTTATCCAATTCACAAAAGTGGGTACATGGGAGGTTATCATGAGAATGAAGCCAGTACAATAGTGATTATCCCAATCATAACAAGTTATGAATTTCATGATGGATAGCCTTAAAATAAGATTTTCTATTCTAATATTTATTCCAAAAATATATATAGTATGCAAATGTTATGGTTTCATGGATCCAATTATTTGATTTATTTTGATTAAATTATTTATTCTACTACTCATTTTAATGAACTATTATATGAACGGTATGGTTTTTTAACTCTAATTCTGATATTATCATAACCATATCCTCATGTTATGTTGATATCTCCATTATTTAACCTTACTGCTCATATGAGATCAACCTTTCTTATATATTTTTGACCATGTATATGAAGATATGAATTTGGTTCGATATGTCTCAGAAGCTTTCTTGTAATGAATAACTTCTTGGGAGATATCCTAGCGCACTTATAGACTAATGTTTTAGGTATCCTTATCTAAAAAGGCCCTAAAACTAAAATATTCTACCATAAAGAATTTTACTATGTAATGAATATTAATCTATTATATTTTTATATTTATGTATGTAAATTTTGGGTCTTTTAGTGGTTATCATATAATGGTTTTGTGACACTTAAAAACTAGGATAAAAAACATTATTGAGATACCTAGGATATGTCAAAGGATTTGTATAAGTATAAAGATAAGAATAGGAAAATGACATTAAATATTAGCAAAGAATCGAGTGAGTTTATTTTCATTTATATTATCCAAGTCTAGAAACTATTAGTGGATTTGGTTCTATGTCATATGTTCCTTGGGGAAATAATTCAAAAATGAAAAATTGGTCTGGACTCGAGCATTACTTGGTACATGGAAATGAGCCTTACTGTGCATTTGGTTTTACATTCAAGCAGGATATTCTTTGGAATTTTAAAGAATCATTGTAAACCATCAGGAAGGATTTGAATGTATGATGACCATGGATGACCTATTCAGAAAATATGATATTATAATATAAAAATATGGTTTTTTATTTATACATCCTAAATGAATTTAAAGGGCTAAATTTTCAAATAGGAATTTTATTGATCAAGCTATGAATTTTACTTTCAATAAAAGAATGGAACTAGAAGGAAATGTGTTAACCATGAATGTGATGAAAATGTTTTTGGGAGAAGAAGTTATTTATGAAACCTGGATATAAATGTATTTTTATTATTCCCAATTAACTATCATGGTTTTTGTTTAAGAACATGATGTTCAGTGATATTCCAATATTTTCAAAATAGTGGAATATGAAATTTTATGAAATTTAATCAATTAGTTTACATAGGGGGAAGATGATTCATCTACCTTCATGTTTATAATGTGGGAAGAAGAACCTATATGAATATGTAAAATGGATTGGAATATTTATTTTCAATAAGGAAATTATGGTTAAAGAGTGGAGAATTTTTTAGAAGATCAATGCATTATGTATGGGTGACATGAAAATTATCAAATTAAATTCAGTTATTAAATGGTTATCTTCTAGATAAAGGAATTAAATATTCCATTTCAATCATATAATTTAAATTATGGAAGTATTTTTTTATTTTATTTATATATTATCATAAATATATATATATATATATATGAATTTTTACCAATGGTATTTAGTTTGTAAGTTAATTTAGAATATTTATAATTTGGAATAACATATATCACTATATGGAATTAGCGTAAGAGTTATTGATTCCAAAAAGGTTTTATGTGATTATTGTTTATAATATGATCATAGTCCCAGAAAAATGTTTTATGCATTTATGTGATGGTAGATCATGATGATTAAGTATATTTTGGGTGATATTTATAGAAAAGAAACCCATTGGTTTTTGTACCTATTTTAGTGAAAAATTATTTAAGGTGGATTTATAAAAGAAAACATTATATACATGTTTTTAAAACTATGAGTATATTGTGGTTCCATTCGGTCATAGTAATTTCCCAATTATCTTTATGGATTTAATAATTTGATCAATTAGGGATTACCATGATCATTTTGTTGTAGTATTTATAGATGATTTTCTCACATATTAAAAATATAAGGAAGATCATGAATATCAGTTGAAAATTGTAATAATTATCTTATGGAATGAGGAAATTTCTGAAAAAATTAGGAAGTGTAAAATTTTACATAAAAAGGAATATCATTTTTTTATATAATCCTTATATTGGGTATATAGATGTATCAATCAAGTATAAATGTTTGTTATTTTTATCCCAGACCATCCTTTATAACAGATATATGTTGTTTTGTTATTTTATGTTGATATTATTTATGGTTTTATGATTATTTATTGTTAATAAATAATCAATAAACCATGATAACTTTTAAGGGAGCTACGTTCCTATAGATATATGAATGTGGAGGAAATTTCAAGGAAATGAAGAAATTATTTTTCATTAAAAGTGTACGTACATTACCCTTATGTGTAAAATGGTTTGAAAATATATTAATAAATCCATGATGGGAATACGATTCATTAAAGTGAAGAATTAATGTTTTTCATCTTATGACCAATGAATGTAGAAGGTTCATGAGAAAACTTTTCCAACTCTTTATATATAGTTAGCTGCGAGATATATTTAATTAATGATATTGTGGAATAATCATTATATTTAATGTTTGATATATATAATGATCATAAAAGATTAATGAATATATTAATATAAACATGGTTTAACATTCAGAAGGTAAACATGTTGGATGATGCTTTGAGTCAGAAGGATCATCCTGCTTATCCATGATGAGGATATAAAAATATATAATATTAATGGATTTATAATGTATGGATCTTGAAATCCCGATGGAATTGGAGAAATCATATATTTCCAAGATATGTATTCATGAATTTTTCCAAATTAAGATTATGGATCCATATGAGGAAGCTGTGGAGATATAGGAGATGATGAAAAGTGTTCTTGATATTCCCCTTTATTATGATGGATTGAAAATTTTTAAGAATATTTTATGTGTTCCATAAATACATGATTTGAATATGGATCGATTGGAAGCATCTCATAGTTCTTCATTATATATTCATCCTGGAAGTACAAGGATTTATATGGATGTGAATGGTTATTTCTACCCGGATAGAATGATTAAAGATATCACATTGATTATATCATGGTTCCTAATATGTGAGAATGTTATGTTCTAGTGAAAAGTGTTTATTTAGATGTTATAAACTTCAGAAATACAATAATGGATATGGGAAAAAAGAAACATGTATTTTTTTAACATGACTCCCCAAAATGTAAAATGGGAATGATACTATATGGGTTGTTTTCAATCAAATAATTATGTAATCACACATAATAAATATTAGTGTTGATTTATATCAAGTTAATAATTAGTGGATATACATTAAGTTATTGTTATTGTTAAATGTATTACCATATAAAATTATATATGAAAAGGATAAGAGGTTTATCCTGATGTTCTTGTGAATTATTTAACAATATTTGAATAATGAGTTATGTTTCTCCCTAGTGTATCATCATCGGGAATTTTATCTATTTAAGAGAAAAATTAATACCAAAGAATATAATATATAACTTTTTCCTGGTATTAATAGTTTTTATTATCAAAATCATCCTCTAGTTGAGTTCCCATCCTATAAAATCCTTCAATTGTGTATTCAAATGGATCCCCTTAAATCTATTTATGGAGTGATGTTTAGAATTTCAATTATATGTGGTAAAGTTTTATATTGAATGATTTTGGTACATGAGTAACCAATTGAAATTTTATAGTATGTTAGAGCTATTTATAAACACATAATGGTAGAACAAATGTAAAAAAAAGTTTACGGACAATCACTGGCGTCATCTAGTATTTGAAATTATTGACCAAAATTTTCAAAGTACTTCTAAATGGAAGAAGGTAATGTTATTTGAAAAGAATATAAAAATAAATCCAGTTAATATGGTTACCATTTTCAATTTTTATCATATCACGATGATGTCATATTAATTGGCGCTTCCCATGAACATATCTTAATTTCACAACGTGTTCCATAAATCCCTCAAGAGTTAGTACAAATCGAATCCTTTACATGTATTTAAATATAATGTCATATCAATGGAGCAGGATATTTTTTATGATCAATAATGATTGGAGATTCATGATTATAAATATAAAGTGTTACAAAAAATGAACCCCCCTCTATTCAATGTTTTACATTGAAACCATATGATCGAGGAAGCTATATGGAAACCTAATTTTTTTTATGAAGTAAATTAATCCTAATATCTTTCTACCAATGTGATGTAATTTTAAAGGGGAAATACATTTTAATATGGGTTTAATAAAACACCCTAATATTTTGTATAATATTTCTTCAAATATAAATAATTTCATTGATATATTTCATTATGCCTAACATAGATTTTTAACAAAATTTGACATGATATTAAAATCATAATTTAAACATGAAATTTATTAAAAATTTGATAAAAATGACACCCATGAATATTTATAACAATAATTTAATAATTAACTTCTATTGTTTTATATAAATAAATCATATTTATAAAAAATTATTTAATTTTTAGTAAAGACTTTACATACTTCAAAATATAATTTTTAATAAAAAATATTATTTTTGTTTCATTTATGAAAAAATGATAGAATTATTTTTTTGAAACTTATTGATATTTTATAAAAAAGTATTTACTTCATTTTTGGAATCATCATGTCCAAAATATTGTAAGGTAAATATTTGGGATTTTTCAAAAAAGATTATTTTTTGATGAACATTGAAATACTATATTTTATTGAAAAAATCATTTAAATATATAATATTTGTAATGTAATATTTTTTATTAATGTTTTAAAAAATATTTTTTAAAAAATCCAAAATAATTAATTTTTCTTGTGAAAACTGCTTTTCATAACATTTATATGATTAATTTAAAAACATAATTTCTTAATTATATGAATTTAAAATGTAAAATAAGATTCAATATTTCAAATAATATAAATAAATATTATATAGTTACTTTAACATAATTTTGGGTTAAAATGAATAGTAATAACCCTAAAAATTAAATACTTCAATTAATGTAATACCAGTTTTACCATGGTTATACATAAACAATAAAGGGTAAAACGAAGTACATTCTTTTCCTACATTATTTTTTTTCTCTATGTGAATATAATAAATTTTATAGTTCAAGAATGTTCTATTTTGGTGGATTTTGTAATGTGAAAATTGTGGGTATACTATAATGTTTTAAAAAATTACATATGTGTCATCTACACCAATTATAAAAGGCTACCAATTCATTTAAAATATTAACAATTCCAAAATCATTTGGATCCGACAAGAACTAGAAAACCATTTTCCTCAAATCTCACCCCACATCTGATAAGCCATATATTGAATATTAATCCTTCTATTGAAAGAGTTAGGGGTGCACCTAAAAAGGTTCTTAGAAAAAGAGGTACAAATCATAAGTTTGTGTTATTGTTTTATTTATTCATCCACATACATATAATATTATTAAAATATAATAATATAATATACTTAAATATCATATATGATTATATTATATTATTTATATTTAATTTCATACATTTACCTCATCTTCCATCAATTGAGATACAAAATCATTTATCGTGTATAATTGGGACTACCACCTCCCAAAAATGTTATTCCTTTTCCATAACCTAATCTCACATATTGATATAATTATGGATATAATTATTATCTATTATATTTATTGTATTATTTTATTAATGGAATTATAATATCTCAATCAACTTCTTAATTTCCATTCCATTGGATTTTGATAATGTCGCTTGTCTTTACGGAGGAAAATCTCCTCATGAAGTGATGTGATTATATTTTCACATAAGCATAAAATTGATGGTAAGAAGTGTAAATTTAATGAATATATATATATATATATAATATAATAAATTTAAAATTATATTTTTTTATTATATATTATTTACTTTTATTTACTCTCTTCATTTTGGAGAATAGAAACATTATCCCACCATACATATAGCCTACCAACTGAATGAATAGGGTAATTCATTTTTTAAATATACCTTTAATAGATTATTATTAATATATATATAATGAAAATATATTATATTTTTTTGAGGGATAAAATTAAATAGATTATTGACCAATGATGAAAATGAATAGACAAATGATATGAAACAAAATATTATATGAAAATGATGCAGTTATTAATCAAAAAATTATTTTTACAAGGAATTGTTAATAAGAAGATAATAATATATGATAAGAAAATAATATACGATTTTTCACAAATTATTATTTGTATTTAATATATTTATTATAATCTGATGTTTGCTATATTAATGTTTATGAAGTGTATGATGGCTTCAGAAACTAAAGGTAAGGGATAATTGTCTTAAATTGTCTTTATTTAGGACATATGTTATTATATGAACATATATTTTTTTGAGGTGAATATAAATCCCATTTGACATGTTAGATCATGAATTTATTTATTCTTGTGATATTAATGATTTTATTTATATTTATTATTGTATGGGTCTTACGATTCAAGAGTTACCTAATCAATTAAGGGATTCATATCTCACTATAATTTCCACGTGAAACATGCCTTAAATAGCACTTATTTCATTGTGAGGTTTATTAATGTCCTTGAATTTCCTTTATGATTCTCATCACAATAATTATGAGATAGAGATATCAAAATAATATTTTTTAGTTGATAGAGATTATTATTAAAAATATTTAAATGTGGAAACAGTTTAATGCTTCAATCTCATTATTTAAAATGTTTATTAATGATATTCCTCCAAATGTGAGATCAAATGATAAAAATATCAATAAAATTATGAATTTTTTAGGTTCTTTTTATTTTATTAAAATACACGCGTTTCATTCATTTCCATCAATTTATATACTCAAGTGTTTAAAATAATTTCATTTTGAAAAATGAATATTACCTCTCTATTCAATAAAAAAAATTTCTTCCCTGACCATGTTTTCTATGTATTTTATTAATGTTCCTTAAGGTGTTTTAAACATATTGCCCCTTTATTTTAAATATTAAGACTATGTTTTAAATGGAATCATCATTTCATTTTGAAATTCATGTCTATTTTTCATTTATAGAAAATGTTAATGGAATATTTATATAAACATGTATTCCATGATAAATATTGACACCATCATGTCTGATCAATAATGTAATAGTTATTTGATAATCTGATAAATCTATTTTTATATAAAAGTATTTTTAAATTTTTTTTGAAAAATTATTTGTTATAAAATGATTCTGAAATATGAATGGAAACTTTTTCTCATAAAAAGTTAAAATGATCCTTAATAATAATTTTAATATATGGTGACATAAATAAATGTTACATAGGATTTAATGAAGATATGAAACAATTATACCATCACTATCCATTCTCTAGATGGTTTATTTCTGTGACGACATGTGCATTATGAATCATATTGCTTTCCCATGGGTTATGCTATAATTAAATTGAGAATTGTTTATTAAAATACCTCCACTTAGATTAGTAGTTCTATGATGAAATGATGAAATGATTAGTAAACACTATTTTTTTCCATGTGATATACTTTGATGAAATTTTAATGAAACCCATTTATTTTTTGGGTTGATGATTAGATGTATTTTTTATGATATTGCAGCACACAAATTTATCATTTATGTGATAGGTGGGAACACTATATATTTCCAAGTCATTGGATTATGATTAATGGTATATGAGTCCAAATGGTACCCGAGAAATTATCCTAATCACGAAGGGGGTATAGACGAGTTTTCCCCAGGCCTAAAAGTGGTTACCCAAGTGGTAATCCCTTTCCAAAAGCAGGTACCTGTGTTGTTATCCCAAGTCAAAGATGTTTTGAATGTATTTGTGGATATCTTGGACATATGAATTTCTATTCTCATGTTCATTCTCCCAATGAATATATAATTACATTATTATGGTCTCACAATAATTATTATTTTATTCGTTTATGATAGATTTCTTAAGATCATTTCAATTTAATCCATGACTTAGTTTATGACCAATGATATAAAAGGCATGGTTTATAAAATGTAATTATCATGTAATCACAACCTTATGCTCATGTTATATTGATATCTCCATTATTTACCCTTACTGATCATTTTATATCACACTATATTATGATTAATTTCAATAGGATAAAAAAAATTGAATTATGATAGATACAACTAAGAAGGGTACTTGATATTAAAAAAATAGTGGGAGATGATGTGGATCCCTAATTAGAAAGTTTATTTGGTGTTGAAGATTCTAATGGGACAAGAAATAAAAATTTCAAAGTGTGGATCATTATGATAGGTAATAAATATTACTCTATTAAAATTTAATATTTATGTATGATATGTTTCTGTCATAACATGTATGGCTTCTCAGAATACTTCCATAAAATTAGAGATACTCAAACACAGATTTCTCTTTGGATAATTTTACATTGCGGACTCATGTAATTTCCATAGGAATCTTCTAAGGTAAGAACTCAATCTGAGACTTAGATCATTCCATTGGGAATATCTATTTTTCATATATATTAAATTTTGTTTTTTGATTTAGGGAATAATTACCCTTTTATTTTTTGTGTTTGTTGATTTATTTCTAGTTAAGGTTATACTCACCCATACATGGTAATTTCCCACACATCTCATGGAATATAACGATGAAAAACATATTAAGAAATTAAATATAGTCCAAGATAATATGGATATTATTTTTTATGTATGGACTATATAATTTAACAATAGTTTCAACTTGATAAGAGTCCCACTTAGTTATTATGAGGAATTATTTTTTAAATTCATTAGTTGGATTATGTTAGTTACTTTATCTTTTTTCATACTCTTTTCCATACATTGATGTGTGATTCAATATTTTGATTTTAAATAAAATTTCAATTGATAATATATTATAATGGTGTATGATAATATGTGTTCATGTAAATTAGGATAAGTTCAACCATGTGTGTGGCATGAAGACTCGACACTGTCTGCTAGCGCCTAGATTTTTCAAGGTAGGGTTGAAGAGTAACACATGGATTTGTTGGGAACACCTAGAGTTATGTGGAATAATTCTACCATAAGATAGAATCCCCCTATTCCACCATATTATTTATTGGATGGTGAAGCTTTGAGTTTTCATATTCAATTTTTAGTGGTTTAGGCAGTAGACCCAATATAGTTAGAAGTGTTCAACTAATTCATGTTCAAGGTGGAGTTGATCCTACGAAAATGGATGATTTTTTAAAGGACATCAATATTTAGAATCCTCTAGCCTTGTAATGTACTTGATGATCATATTATACAAGGAATTGGAATGAGTTCAATGAAGGGACCATTAATCTAGTAGAGACATTGATTTCATTAAGATTGTTGATGTCATCATTCATTCATCATAGACCCACTATGTGGTGGTGGGGTGTCTAGAACTATGAAAGAAGATGGTGGGGGGGTTATATGGTAGAATAATAGGGTCCTTTTCATTGATCAGTTATTCCTCTATACACTAAATATTCATTATGAACAATATATTATGGAGCTCCCAAAAGTAAAGATGGCCTTGGATGATTATTCTAACCAATTCTTGGGTTTTTAAAATATCTATACTCCTTTGTAATGAAATGAGGTGAAGCAGCCCTGAAAATATGAGACTGAACATCTTCTAGTGGATCATATAATAGAATTTATTTTTTTATAATATATTCCACATATGGTTTCAGGAAGTGTATGGAAACGGTGTTTATGTAGTGTTGTTGTAATATATTAGAACAATTAATAGTTTCCTCAACCCCTTTTATTTAAGGAGACATTTCTAGTGTTTCAAATTCATGAAAAAAATAATATTAACTAAAATTTATTTTATTTCCTTAGAAAGTTTTTCATCGGTATGAAATGGTTGTGAAATATCAATAGTTTTTAAGGTAATTTTTGTATGGTTCTTATAGGGTTGTGTGGAATAAAATAGTTTTGGACATGGGATGTCAAGTGTACGAAGTAGAAGGCTCTAACCTAATATAACTTGGTCATTAGAGAAATTTGTAAAAATTTGGGTAATTCTAGTATAGTTTTGTTTTATCATGTCTATACATTATACCATTTTATAACTAATAGTGAAGAGGGACCATCGATTGTTTGATGTACAATCATGTTCACATGTTTGTTATATTCTATCATGTTTGATAAAGTATTTTCCCATTCATTTATATATTCACATTCTATTGATGGACATGGTGTCCATGTTATGTTATCATTCATGTTTCATTATCCTGATAAACCCTTGGGAAACACTGTGGATCTTCCCCAGAAATTTCTATAATTTTCTATAGTAGTTTCTAGCTATCGATATATAAGAGAAATTATGGGAGATTACTATCATCTATGTGATCTTCATCATGGATTTTTTGCTAGTTACTAGGTTCACATTGACTAATATTGTCAATTTACATCCATTTTAAGGATTATTTGTCATATTCATTAATGTCTTATTAATGGTATATTAGAGATAGAATAATAAAAATAGGCATATGATACATTGGAGGTATTATAGTTCTGTTAAGAAGATTGGATCTTAACAAAACCATGGAGTATATTCGTCCTATATTCCCCCTGCTTTTCTCTTTTAAGAGGATGGTTTTTTGAATGAATCTTCCCAAAATTCTCTTAATAGAGGGATAAAAATTTAGATAATACATGTTCTAGGTGAATAATCAATATTAATTACATTATATCATATGGTCTAAAAATATTATGTATCGTAATTTAAAACTCATGGATTTTGATTTTAATGGATTTCATAGACTGAACACATATCACTTGGGTTCTATATTGTTACTTACAATGAATTGTGATGGTACTTATTTCTTATGTGTCGATTAGTATATATCAAACCAAGGAACATTTAAGAATATCCACTCATTTTTCTTGAATGATGGTTTGTTTGATCAGTTTGGTGGATCCCACTTTCCCTCTATTCTTTAATTATGATCAATCTACTACAATATCTGTGTAATAGAAGAAGATATTCATAAGGCAATACTAAAGAGTATATATAGATTGTATGATTATATTTCATGACCATTAGGATGGGAGATAAAATTGCAGTGTTCATTTCTCTCATAAATCTGATATATATATATATCGTAACATTTTAATTTTGGTTTTTGGTTATGACACAATTTTTATATCAAGATCTATAGTGATTCTTAGCACACACAAAGAAAATACCATTAAGTATACTTCAATAATAGTAAAAAAATTTCATGTTTTTGATGTGTCACTTCTAGATATTGGAGGTATGTTTTACTAGTCATGTGAACAATAAGGTGATAAATTTTATAGACTTTCCCAAGGTATAAGAATTAATGTCTTCAATATGACATGGACACCTATTTGAGATTATGATCTTTCATTTTTTATCTGGGTATTTCAGTTTTTCAATTGTAAAAGTATCTAATTAAGCTATAGCTATGACTTAATATATAATAAATAGAATTTTGTCCATGTGTACAAATATATATACAAAAAATATAATAGGGATTAAGTGGAGGTTAATGATAACTCTGATACTGACATTAATAGATCTCGCGATTGGATATATTGTTCACTGTGATTCCTTATGTTTTTTTAGGAGTTGTACTAATGAAACATGAATAGGTAATAGATAATGTGTCTCATCTTCTCTGACCTCTTTAGATTTAATACATTATGTCCAATGTGGAGTTTTTGGAAATGTCCCCCTTTCTAATTTGATGAAATAAATTCATTTTTAGGGATAATTGATCCAATAAAGGGACCATAAGTTATTGTATAAATTATTAACCCCATGGAACATGAATCTATAGTAATGGAATTGGAGGGATTATCATTAACTTTTTAATGGATTATTCCATGGGAATGGGTAAAATTACTATAGATTCACAAGGTAGGAAAATATTGGAGCATTGAGAGAGAGACAAATCAGTTGAGGAGTGGGGGCTGATGAGTTTGTTAACATAGAGGATAGTGGATTCACATGGGTGAAAAGTGGTGATAGGATGATATCCCTTGTTTATCACCTTAATGAATTTGGACTAGTTAAAGAAAATTATTTTTAAAGATCTAAAATGATTAGGGATTCAAATTTTTTTTTGAAATAAGGAGCCGATTTCTAATATGGTAGATGGATAGTGATGAACTAATCCTTTCTCCAAGGGATATTTTCAGTTCATTCTTATATAATGTTAATTTTATTGAGGAAAAATCAGTCTAATCATTGGATGATGCACCTAGGATCAATGAAGATATATTGAAATGTTAGGCCACATGTATGATGGATTATAAATAAGAGAGAAATCTTGTCCTTGAAGTTTTTTACAGTACTGTCAAATGAAAATGATAATGAATAAATTAAAAATAGGATTAACACATGATTTATCAAATCAACATGTGTGTGAGGGGTGTAATGATGGAAATAATGATGGGGATTTATATTACCCATTGAATTCATGATTTTTTTGGGAGATGGTATATTAGTTAATGAAAGTGGAACTTGTATTTACAATTTGAGTGACTTGTTTTAATATTTGTTAGGAAATATTATTTCTGGGTTGTTTTACAACTACATGGAGTTGAATTTTTTGTTATATCAGAAATAGATGCCCATTTAACATCTTGATTTCAAAAAGGATTGATGAAGAATTTGTACAACTATTTAAAATTGAGTATAGAGTATCCTTTGGATACTAATAGATAATTATATATGATGATACTAATATTGGATTAGATGCTTCAGGCATGTGTCCTAGACTCTAGTAGAGTGTTAGATGGTTGTTTATACATGGTTGTGTCAGAGTAAAACAAAATATTTAATAATTTAATTCACAGTTATCATTTTGAGACACTCTTTGGACACATTTTGATCACATTATTATAGTGGGCCAAAGCAAAAAATGATATTTTATTTTATTTATACTTTTAATGCAACATAGGTAAGATAATGGTCATTTTCCAACTAGCGTGTGTGGGGAATGAAATTGTTATTATAAATCACTTATTAATATTTAATTTAATTAAAAAGTTCTTATTTTGACGAAATATCATATCTATTATATTTTTAATTTTTTATTAAATTAATTTGAAATAGAATAAATTCTGGAAAAAATGAAGAAAACGTGATCAATGATAAATGCATGAGGACCTTGGATAAATTCATGTACATTGGATCTTCATTTACATTTGTTATAAAATTCTTAACTCAATTCAGATACTCAGTATAATTAATTCATGAAACCTCCCCTGTAATTCTTGGATATGGAATCCCTAATATACTAAAGAATCCTCAATCACACACAAAATCATATTATTCTCCCTGTTTAATGGAAAAAAGAATCCTTAATTAATTGATTGACATAATCACTAACCTAGATACAATAAAATATCATTATTCAATTTATATCACATGAATCTACAAGAATAATAAGTGATATGAGAATATGAAGACATTGAAGTAAAAAAGTAGCGGAGTGTTATAGTGTTAATGGAATATTGACTAATGACCACCTCCTTTATACAACATATTCCCCATATATCCATAATCAAATAAAACTAGAATGAGCAATTAAAGTACACAAATTCAAGTTCATGATTTTCATTCACCTTAAATATTTCACTGGTGGTTCTTCTCTATAATATTATTGTCTAGATAACATTGATGTGATAAAGCTAAGATGTAATAAGAAAAAATGTAGAAGATAAATTTATAACAAATTTAGAACAGAAAAACTATTATTAGAAATACTAAAAATAAATCATAATTAATTACAAACCAAGATTAAGGTCATGATTCTAATTATTTTTTATTGGGGGATGATAAGAAAATATTTATAGGAAAATGGTAATTGATCTTTTTTATTCCCCACAAAACTAATTTTTTGGATGTTAGTTCATTGTTGAACTATATGAGTTTCACATAATTAGACATGATGGTTAAAGATTTCTTAATTCATGAAACATTAATATTTCAGATTAAAAAAATGAATCCCCAATGATTAAACACCATTATGCTTCATGATATATGAAATAGAAATGATATTCTACTCTATGGACTTATTATACATCGAAGTTTACTTGTGAAATGTAGATGATGTATGTGTTAGGAGGGGATTATTATTTAATATAAAATTATAATTTGACATATTATTTGGTTTATGTGAAGCCAATAATGTTCCTAGTTTGTAATTTTGTTTTAATATTTCATTGGATCTACTTTCGAATTAATTTCATCTTAAATACCATCATTATATGTTTTCTTGAATTTTTCATCAAAGAATCACACACACAAGGCAACCAGTTCGATTCACTATTCCACTTTTCATTTTATTTACTTTAATATAATTTGATATTTTTTAAAATTATGAACACTTTAATCCACATTTTAAATAATTTTTTTATATAATTTATTAAAAATGAACTATTATTTAAATTTTTAGTTGTTAAACCATTAAGACTCTAATTTTTGATAGAAAAATTATTTCATCTAAGACAACTAGATTGAATTGGCTACATGTTCCTATCTAATATCTCTAAATCCTAGATCATTTATGAAATCATACATCCTCATTTTCTAAAATATTTACCCTTATCAAATAAAATAAATAGTGTACCCGAAATTAGTTCTCTAGATTTTAACCATATGAATTTCACATCGTAATTCTGATGAGAAACATAAATACATTCATATAAAAACATTAAACCATTAATTGTGGATGTCCAATGCCCACTTTATATTCAACTAGAAATTCACTGTGAAATTATCAACCTAGTGAAAAAATTCATTAAATCTATTCAATATTATTATTAATTATATCTATATAGTCAACTACGCCCATTAGTAGTTCTCTAGAAAAATGAAATCCACAACTAAATTTGAGTTTCTATCAAGATTTTAATTGTCAATATTTGACAAAATTCCCCTCATCGGATAAGGAATCACTGTATTCATGTTTTTTTTGGATTACACCCATATTTTGGTGACCACTTCACCGAAAATAACTAGAATCCATTACCACTTTATTTTCATAGAGATGTATTTCATCTATTCTGGTCCCAAGCTTGAGTCTTTGGTGACCACTCAAGTTCAGCCTCATTTGGAATACTTTCCTCATGTGCCATATAGGTACTTCTATAATTTTGTCATTTCCAATGGGTGTGATTTGATACAATATTAAATAATTTTCCCATGATTTAATTTTGGGTTCTCAAAATAGTATTTTTATTTAATATTTCATTATCATATTGTAGAAAAATTTAAATCGGTTGTATTTTAGTTATGTAGGTAATGATCCTTCGATCAAAACAAAAATATTAATTTATTTCCTTTTATGGTGTGACTGAATAGTTTTTTTTTCATATGGGATCATAGTCAATTTAATACATTAAAATTGACCTCAAAAAACTGTAAAACATACATGATCATCACCTAATCATGGTAGGATAATTATGGTTTTAGTCGATTAAGAATGTTTTGAATTGACAAGGGTGGTCAATCAAAAATTGGTCATCTGGTAACTTACCTTGGTAAAATCATATCTTCATTTGGTAGGTGTGGTCAACTACACTAGATAAGGGAACAATAAATAAAATACTTTTCCCAATTGAGGAATTTATTCCAAGTTTATGTGTAAATATTTTTCAAAAATGACGTTTTGATTTTATTGGAGGTTTATTGTTTCATTGCGACAATGTGAGTTTTTATTTTGTAGTGGTAGCATGCTGGATTGTCAGCAATGAATTATTCTCATGGTAATATCATTAATATATGAAATTTATGTTTCTAATAGAAAAATAATAAAATATAGTAAATTAATTTAATTAATTAATTTCAATAATTAATAGAATAATTATAATAATTTCAAAAAACCCCTAGATAGAATAATTACTATTTCCAAATTAATATTTGACTCTTTTGAGTTCAATATGTTTAGAATAATAAAAATTAAATATTTCTCATTTGACTCAAAAATAAAAACCTAAATTAATAGAAATTTCATAATTTCCAATTTAAAATGTAATTCATCAAAATATGAGTTTAGCACCAGTAAAAATTTTAAATAATAAATATATTCAAAATTATATCTATAGAGAAATTAATTTGTGATTTTAAATTTATAATTAGTGATGATAAGAAAAATTAATAAAATTCAGTATTTGATTTCTCATAAATTCTAAATTAATAAATAAATTAAAAATTTGATTCTATCTATCTGACTATTTAATTTCTAAATTAAATTACAACATTTATAAAATAATTATATTTATAAAATCAATTCATGTATTTTTAAATGATGCTTGATGATTGAAAAAAGATAAGTGGGAAAACCATATAGCCTTAAAAACGAACATTATTTCTTCTAAAAATTAATTTATGAAATTTTAGAAAATCAAAAATCATTAATTCCAAAAAAATAATATTTAGTCGAATTTTTATAGAATTTCATAATATCAAAATTTAATAATTGAAAACTAATTTTATAGTTATGTAATTATAATTGGTGGTTAAATTAAACATAAAATTGTTTAAAAATCATAAAATTTTGGATATCCCCACTCCCCCACAATGGAATTATTTTACTCCAAATTAATACATTGAATTGCAAAAAATATATTATCCTAGAAAGCCAAAAATATATACGATATAGAAGAAGATATTCCTTCGTTCATCCATTGTTTGAATTATCATAGCTCTTTTATAATTTCAATTCACTATCTCAAATTTATTTCATAAAATTCACATGTTTGATAGTGGATCTAAATATATTTTTGTGGAATCATTATTTTAATAATAATTACATTCATTTATTACGTTCTTATATGTTTCATAATCCAATTTTATTTTTTCTACTTCATTTATACAACTAAAACTAATTTGGTGTAATCCAATTTCCATCTTCTTTATCTATGTTCAATATTCCCCTCATGTAAATGAATTCATTTCTTACTCGTATGAAAAATATTTTGTTTTTTAAATTATTTTTTATATTTTCCTTTCCATGTCTGTGTGATGTATTGTGAAATTTCACTTTTTCAAAATATAGATAGGGATTTCTCAAATAATGTAATAACTGATGTCTTATAGATTCATTATGGGATCCATATTACCCATTGTAATCATTTCCAAATGTTATATATCAGTCACATCTATATTGGATCATAAAGGTGTTATTTTCCATAAATGCCAAGTAACATAAAAATTAGTCCTAATTTTTTATTAACTCAGGTTGTAATTATTATCCCATTTTTTCTTATCACGCCTTTTCCCTTATTCTGAGATAATATTATCAATGGAGGAAGTGAAAATTCACTGAATAATCATTTTATTTTCTTAATTTTAGGAATCCATAGATGATTAAATCATGAAATAAATTTTCAATAGGTAAGGTACATTAATCTCAATAAAATTTTGAAAACCCATAAAAAAATTAAGAATATGGCATGTAAAATAAATACAATTAGAACATTTTTTCTTTTCATAATGTTTTTATTTTTTTGTTTTTATTTTGTTTTTATTTTTTTTATTATTTTTTAAAAAATAATATATAATTTCCCTAAGACCATTAAATTTGAACTTGGTTTTTTTATAAATTTTTAATATTTACAAAGATTAATTTTAAAACTACTCAAAATATGATTGAATACCCTTTCCCAGATTTATTCATCATTGCCTATATATTTTCAAGAAGATATAAATCCAAATTATATATATTATATTTTTAAATACGATAGGTACAACATGGAGATATTTGTGAATGAATATTTTAGTTAGGATCATTCTTTTCTTGTTGTGAATAGATGAACTAATCTTTTAAGTTCCATATTTTTTGGGAAAACAATTAAAAATTAGAAATATCATATTAAATTTATATAACATCATTGAAAATAGAAATGGAAAATTGGCAAAAAGATTATTGGGGTTTTTTCTTTCAAAGAGGTGTGGTATTTAGACTATCCAGGAATTGATATACTTTTAGTATTCCACAATATTTGTTTTGGTTGAGTATATGGTAATAATCACCACATCCTATTTCTTTTTATGAATCTCATCCTAAATTATCATGGAGGTCCCCATGTAAAAGTTTATTTAGATAAACACACTATTAAGTACTCTATAAATAAAAATGTGGGTATAGAAGGATGATGAATTGTGTTAGAATTGTCCAAAACTATTATGGATTGTTCTTCGTCAAGTGGAATCTCTATTATTACTTGTTCATAGAATTCATCTATGGGGGATTAATAAAATATTACATATAATATATAAGAAAAAAAATTTGATTTTAGATTATTTTCTTCCCCATTATTTTTAATGGATTATTTTTCCTCTTCCTCGTGAGTGAATACGTGTAATTATTATTCTTATATATATATATATACTTAAAATTAATGATTATTTTGATAGATTAGTTGACTCACCACCAGTTTAAGATATTATTGTTCATCAATAACAAGATCCTTTAATAATACATTTTAATATTTAATGTTACAACATTGTATACCATAATAGAGTTCAGATTTTAGGATATTAAGATTAAAATGTTTCAAAACTATTTTTTTCCACCGAAACATTCAAAAATTGATGATAAATATGAATCAATAAAACATGATACTTATGATCCAAATGAATTTGAGACAATTTAAATGAAATATATTCAAGTGTTCAATCATCCCACTATATTTGTTATAATTTTCTCTCATGTATCCTCCAGACTATAACATGAATTAACTATGATTTTTTGGGGTGAATATGATATTTAATAAATTATACTTCTAGTATGTATTAATCTTGTTTTGGAGGATTAGGGGTTTGTCCATGATTTACCTATACTCACAATTAATTATTAAATTTATGATAATCTAATATGATTTTCTAATACATTTTCATCACTACATTGAAGGTGAGTACATTATTAATATGTTCACCTCTTGAGAATAGAAATAATCACTTATATAATTTTTTATAGAAACTAATTAACCATTATTTATTCATTTAATATTTTAAAATTAAAAAATTACATATATTGCGAAATAGAGTAGTGAATGTATGACCTTACTCACTCGGAATGTTTAATAGTCCAGTCTTAACATACAAGGAAATTACATCAATTTTTACGAATACAAAATACATTACAAAAATAGATTATAAAGTCTTGTTTTATTTTAGTGGCTTTTGAATAATAAATATTTAATGTCTGATACATGATTTTTCCTCATTATCTCTCATTATGTTCCCCAAGACTATAACCCCTCCTAAAAATTTCATACCAAAAATATATCTTCATAACCTGAAGCACTAAATAGAAAAAAAAGGTGATATCGAAGTAATGTTGAACATGGTAGATATATAGATATAAACAATAGATTAATGGTATGGGGATGTGATCATAACATTAAAATATCAAACCATTCATATCATAAATATTAATCATTGAATAAAGGTTACCGATTCATAAAGAATATATAATAATAAATTCATGACAATATTCCTTGAAACCATAAAATATAAGTAATGCATTGAATGTTTCCATAAACGTAAATATATAATAAGATTACCAGTAATTCAAGATGCATTAATAAAACATATCAATGCACATCATGGGCATTACACCTACTATGCGGGACACACATCAATCCCCTTTCGTAGTCCATTACTTGTAAAGGATTGGGTTTCCCCATTTTCCCATAGTGGATCTAGTTTCCCCATCTTCCATCTTCATTGTGACTATGCCTATCATGCAAGACACACCATTATCCCCAATTAAAATCTTTTCCTGGTAAGTGTTTTAATTTACCCATATACCCATAGTTTATTAACCCCATAAACATGAATCCAATTATAATATCACAAAATATAAATAATTTCCAAATTAATTTGATGGAGTTATATATCTCATCAATGTCATAATAACATCATCTAAAATGGTTCCATTAGATAATAAAACATTTATTATATCATGAATCAAAAAAATTGATGGGTTTGAAAAAAAATCTTATCATAAACCAAAAACTTAAATGGGTGTCAAAAATAGGAAATGATATCATATAATATAGAAAAATATACATTTCATAATCACTTCATTAATGTGTATCCTATGAAAAAAAATATGTCTAATAAGAATAAAACCCCTAATTTCAGAAACATATAAATTTTGAAGGAGATGTAGGTTCCATAAATATCATGAAATCGAATCATAAAAAATTAATTGAATGAATATAAATGCACATTTATATAATTTTCAATAAAATAATGGGTAACACCAATTGATGTAATCATATTTGGAAAATAATTTGGAAATATCCTTTTATTAAAATCACTTTCTTCTTTTAAAAAATATTTTTAAACATAAAACGTTTTTGATATTAATTTCCATTGATCATACTTTGAAAAAAAAACATAAATAAGGATCAAAACAATATTTAAAAAAATATCCTTTTAAGACACATAAATGGATCATTAAAAAAAATTATAATCATTATCATTGAAAATAATCTGAAAACACAGAATGATGGGTTCAAATAATTTTGAACTCCTTTACCATTGAAAAACAATAAAATATGGTTGTACTATTTTCAGTGTATTTTTATTTTAAAATAATTATAAATCAAATATATAATTTTTCAAAATAATTGAATTTATTTTCTTCAAAAAAAACACATTGAGAACTTATAAAGGATATCTTGACAATCTATAAAGCACTTATTAAAAATAAAAAAAATTTGAAATAATTTTCCACTAAAATTCAAATTAAAAAACTAATTTCCTTAATATTGTGAATTAATTTTGTTGAAAAAATTACTTTTTTATCATTTAAAATAATCGTCATGGGAATGATGGTCTTGGTGGAAGTTAAATCTGATCATTCTAGACAATTTTTTACCGTAAAATGTTTAAAAATGTGCCTCAAACAAAAAATAACATGAAAATTTGTTTTTAAAATAACTTTTTTAGATGACAAAAAAGTATATAAAAGTATATTAAATATAATATAAAAATATTATAAAATTTTTGGAATCATTTTTAGAGAACATGGTTTGGAAGGAGAATAGATTTCTGATGGAAGAAAGAGGTATGGTAAAACATTTATTAAAAAAACATTCGAGATCATATTATGTTCCAAATTATGTAAAAATAGTTCCATTAATGGGTTATAAAAATAACAACCTATGTTAAAGAAAAATAATGACAATTATTTAGAGATATATTTTAATATTTCATTAATTGGAGCATGATTATAAACATTCTTGTTAAACAATGATATTGAATTTATAAAAAGTTACTTATTTATTTGTTTAAATTCAATATAAAATTAAATGTATTAAATCACCTAAAAATTTAATTATCATGAAAATAATTATATTAATTATATAACATGTCAAAATAATAATATACACCTAATAAAAACTTATATGTGCATAACATGTCATTTGACTCAATGAAGGACAATTTAGAGAATATTACATTACCGATTTGGTCACTTTTGGATAATAAACCCTATCAAATAAACATCATTAAATGGATATGTAAATACCCATAAATTTAATTTTAGTAATCAATGAATACATCCATGTGTTCTATGAAAGACACAAAAATGAATTGAGTGGTGAATAAGATATGTATCTCACATAAACAAAAAGTGATATGAAATTCCCTTATATTATGTCTTAAATATCTACGTACTCATACAAAACACCAATATATTAAAAATAATTTTATGATATATAATTTAATTAACCATTATATTATATCTCATGTCATATATGGTTTGATTATTAATTTATATTAAAACATATTAACTATTCTATGTTAAGGTTTCACTTCCAGTAACACCACCTTTGTTTTTCACATGTATGTAAATTTGTGACATTTTTTGTCCTCATAATAATTTTATTACTTATAGAATTTAAATAATTATATAAATATAATTTATATTATTTCTATTTTTATTTATTATAATATATATAATATATAAATTTAAAAACCAATAAACCGTTCATGGAGATGATATCTCATTTGAACCTACGAACGTAAATTATGTTAATCTAAATAATATAAAAAGAGAAAAATTAAATTATATAATATATATTTATATAGTATCAAAAATTATAAATAATATACCATATATATCCTATAATTTTTAAAAACGCATCATTAATACATTTTATATTGTTTGTAAACGAATCACATCTTCTTTAGGAGGGAGTAGTCCACACTTCCCCAAATTAAATTTTCATATTTAATCCAAATGGAAAGCATGATGATATATATTATATAATAATTATAAAAGAATTATCAAGTAATATATATGATAAATATCATATAAAAATATATTTTCCACCAAAATTTTCCACGATGAGAGGTGGTAAAGGAAAATCGAACAACATCATATCATTAGGAGGTAGTTAATTTTACATAATATTGGTAAGTTATTTAATAACTATATGGATGTGTATGTATTATTATGTAGAAAACATATCATAAAAATATCCTAGTTTATTTGGGATAATTAATCTTTTATGTAATCTGTTAATTAGTATAAATTAGTTAGTGGAGAAAGAATATAATGGAATGGAGCTTGAGGAAGGACGCTGCCACTTCTTTGGGTAACTGCTTTTGGTTTGCACTGAAGGGATTCCATGGTTGGATTTATGCGCAAAGGGTGTCATAAAAGTAATATTGTGATTTTAGGAAGTAAATTGGGTAGATATATTCCAATATTATGTGGTATTAGAGGTGTTCAAATGGGGGATAAGTGGTGGCCTTTTGTAGGGGAGTAAGGTGACAGACCTGACATTTTTAAAGACATGATATTTGTACCCACATTTTTTCCTAACCAAATTAATTTGAAAAATAATCTAAAATTTAAGCTGTGTTGACTAAATATGACATTAAAATTGGTTTCTAACAAGTTGATTAATCATTTGGGCACTTAAGTTTACAGTTGAGTCACTTGTTAAGCTTAATTTTAATTTAATCGCATTAATTAATTTTAGTCACATTCACTAATAAATTTGTCAAAAAATAACATGATCAGTATTATACTGATTACAACATTTTATGTCCATTTTTTCAAAATTGAATTCATTGAAGTTGAAAAATTGATTATAATGTTAGTACCACACATATGGTAGAGAAACAAGTTTCTAATGTTATAATATTCAAATGTTAATTACAATATTATATATAAATTCAAAATAAAAATTATTACAATGATAAATATTAGATAAATTAATATATAATTGATTTATAGTGAATATTAATCTAATATGAAATTTAATTTAACTATATAAATAATAATTATGAATTGGAGTTTTAAATTCATATTTAATATTTTCCAATATTTTCCCAAAGATTGTTTTTGTTAGAAAACCCTAGTAATTAACCTAATATGTTTTCAACATTTTGAATTTATAATAATTTTTATTTTGTTTAATTAAATTTCAATATTTTCTTAATTTTTTTTAATATTATTTATTGAAGGACATACGAAGGATTTATTTTGACAAAATACTATTTCTAAACATATAAACACAATTTGAAAAATTATATGTTTTATCAACAATAAGTTTTATTTATTTAAAATAATTATAAATAATATATAATAGTGGTTATTAAAAACCAATTTTTTATTTTTAATGTATATGTAATTGTTATCTTTTGGAATTTTCTATAATAAACTAATGACGTTTCATGAAACTCTTTGTTGGGTGGAACACATGCCAAGTATGAGTTGCATATTACGCAATCCATGTCAATGTGGTGTGTCATGAAAACATATATTGGGTTATTGGGTAAGGAAATATTATTATGTTTTAGTGTAAAAGAATGAATAAATTTTTGCAATCATATGAAACTCGCTACATTCATAGTTTCATGTATGGAAGAATATCTAAAATATTAAATTAATTGGAAAATAGAGTTCACCAGGTACAAGGCATTATTTCCTACACCTTAAAATTAAATTCACCCTATAAATTAGTATGTGTTATAATTGGATTAATATATTTAGGTTTCCTTAATGGAAACCCGTATCGTAAAAATTAACTAAAAATACCCTTTATAAAGGTAATGATTGAATTATAACAGTAACTAAAAGTAACTCATAAGTATTTTTCCTCGTAAAATACCAAATGTCACAAGTGAAATAGGGGATAGAAGAGATATAGAGCTATAAAACTTTTGAGGAGTGTTATAGAGAAAATTTTCAAGGAAATGTTAACATTCAAAAATCCATAAATCTATGATGATGTAAGGAAAAATTTTATTGATTAGAAAGGAATAGAGAAGGATAGCCTTTTCAATATCTAGATCATATCCCTGTAGTTGAATAATATTCATGAGATTTTATACATACTTGATTATATTCCATTTCATAAGTAAAATCTCACCCATTGGTCATGTATTGACCAATTTCCAATTCATCTCTTTATTTAAAAAGGATGGTGAATTTTTTATTCATGATGCACTTTGAGATTATGAGATCCATGATAAGTCATCTCATATATATTTAGTTATAATAAACACAATTTTATTTGAACATGTTATCCTATATGAATAAATCCTCATTTGGTGATATAATATTTTTCCTTAAAAACATCCTAAGAAGATTATTAATAACATTCTGTAAACCTTACAAGACTTCTGACTGATGAAAATAAAAAGAGTATAAATAACATAAAAAATTTATCTTATCATTTACCATCCATATATCACAAAGTAGCTCACGGTTGTCACATTTCAAATATTTATATATCCTCCTTGTATATTCTCATGGAACATTGTAATTACCTGAATTACTATAATTCCTAAATGAAAAATGCATTTTTTTATTCTAATGGTCTATTGATATATTCCTTAAATCTAATAACGTTGTAAAAATAGTAAATGATAACCCAAATAACATTTAAAAAATTCATTAGTTAGTTTTAAGGAAATCATTTCTATCCAATTTACATATTCATGTCCAAAATATATTTGTCCAAAATACATTATCTTTTCACAATAAACATATTAAGTTTTATATTTCTATAGTAAAAATATCAACTGTCATGAAGTCACTTCTTCAGTCCATTGGATAATTTCAACATAAATTTGTAAATCCTTATTGAAAAAAAATAAAATGGAAACTCCACATATATATATCGATTCATATAACATAATTCTTGAATCGAAATACAAAAAAACACGGATCATTAATCGTCATGCATAATCGACAAGAAGGATATGTCATACAATTACATAATATATATATATTTTAAACATTTAATCTGTAGTCTTTTCATAAAAAGAAATATAACATTTACCTGTACATCCTTGCTAATTCTCATTGAGGTATTTCCAATTAGGATATAGATTTTCATAGTGAGCATTCATTCCAAAAATAATGAATTTAAAATTTGTTGATATTAAAGGGAGGTCAATATTCCCATCCATTTCCTTATCCAAACCTTTGGTCTTTACTTTTCAAGTAATTACATTGTTTTTTTTTCATAGTCAAAAAATATTCTTTATCCTGTATTACATTTACATGGGTTATTCTTTCCACATCATTGAATAAAATGGAAATTAATATTCTTTCTTACATCATCTCTATTACCTAAAATATCACCAAACACATTCATACTATTCCATGGTGTGTCCAAGAGATTTTCATGGTACTCAATATTAATCATGTTTCCTGAAAGCTAACTAATCATGATCACAAAATCCTTCACTCTGTTGACCATCCCATTTGAGTGCCTATTAGAAAATATTTCCTCACATTCAATGTTGTCCTAGTTCTTCCTAGTTTCTACCACTAAATAATACCAGAAACCATTGACTAAGATTCAATTATCATAATGAGGAACCACATAATCATGAGAACCCCCTTATGGGATGTATAAATTATGAAACCTTCATTATTCTATGAAACATTAATTTTATCCTTGATTATTCATAGAAAACATACTTTTAATTAAATCATGATGGTTTATGAAGATATTGTGAATTCCTAATGAATATATCCTGGTAGTGTCAAACCATTTACAAAATAAGGCCCATTGTTGTGTACCAGGTTTTTCATGAGTTAGGCCTGATGCACATTATTAGAGTTGTCACATATAAGTACATCTATTTTATAACCACATCTACTTGGAGCATCAAGAACAGGATGTATCCCTAGGAAACCACTCGATTTATCCTTTAACAAAAATATATGCCATTTTCCTAAACATTTACTCATTATTATACTTATCCATACAGATATCCATAGAAATATCCTTAAAAATACACCTAGGGATATAAATAATGGGTTTTCATCCTAATATTCAATGTATGAATTAAAATTTTCTCCAATACCAACTTTAAAACCCTGTCATAATGTACATATAAATTAAATGATTTTTGGAGAATACTTTGTAATTTAAAAAACAGATTCCCAATGACTTTGTTAGTTTAGTGCCTATGGAAAAATGGAACCATAAATGACGGTACATGAGTGAGATAAATTATCTCCCACTAGGTTCTCTAAAAATAGAAACACTCTATGACATTTCAATTATAAAATATATTTTTATAACATTGGAAAGGATACATAAAATGGGGTGAGATGAGATGCTCAATGAGGTTAAACATGGGAGATATATTATTATCATAATGAGTATATAGGTATGAGAATGTGATCATGACATCAAAATATTTTACCATGTATATAATAAATCTGGATCATGGATTAGTTGAAAGTACATTATATGTTATGAATCATAATTAATTCATGATAATATGCTATGTATGATTACATAAGAGTAATGCATGGAATTGTTTTATACCCATAAATATGTAATATCTTTCTCTATAAGTCAAGAGGAATTTCTAGAACTTATCAAGGAAAATCGTGGGGACTACACCTACTGGTCGGGACACACCACCATCACCAACTATAGTCATTTCCTTATAATGGATTGGGTTTCCTCTTCTTCCTATAGATCATCGTGTTTCACCATCATTCCATAGTGGATCTATTTTCCTGATCTACCATCTTCCTGTTGATTACACCTACTAGGCAGGAGACACCACCATCCTGAATAGTAGTTCATTCCTTTTAAGGGGACAGGTTTCCTTATTTTCCTATAGTGTACTATGTCTGTTGACTTTATTACCATAATTATCTCATGAGATATTATTCACTACCTAATGAAATAGTGAGAAATAAAGGTTTTGATAAATCTCATTATAAAACCATCCCTACATGTCTCACAATATAATAAAACTATCATAATATCATAACCATAGAAAGATATGGGTTTTATAAATATCATTTCATAAAACATTAAGTTAAATGGCTATAAAAAACATGGACTCTTATCCTAATATGTGGAAAATATTAGTTTCATAATTTATAAATCAAATCATAACAAGTGAAATTAAGCGAGTTTCATAAGCACAAATCCCATGGATGGGGGATGGGTTTCATAAACATAAAACCCAAGAAAGAGAAAATTAAAATCTTCCTTCTATAAAAATATAAAACATTTAGAGAAAACATAGGAATATATCCTTTGGAAATTTGTTATAATGGGATGAGTAACACCAATAGATGTAATCATAAATGAAATATGATTTGGAAACTTAATTTGGTGAAAATATCCTTTATTCATTTAATATAAATGATTTTAAAACATCACGGATTGTTTAAAAAAATCATTAAAAATATTTTGAAATTATAGAAATATGGCCTGAAATTAATTTGAAAACATTTTCCCTTGAAAAAATATAGAAGAACCATAATTTTTTTTAAACATTTCTCTTCTAAAGTACATTGAAAACATATAAAGAAGACTTTAAATTTTTTTTAAGGCCTTCACCGTTATAAAATACAAAATAATCTTTAATGCATTTTGAATGATTTTTTTAATACTGTAAAAATTTATAATAAAGCTTAAAAATCATTAAAATCACATTAATTCAAAAAGAAAACCCATTTAAAAAATTATAAATGATGTTTTTAAAATCATTTAAAACACATTTTATATATAAAACATCTTTGAAAAACAATATAATTAAAACCCACATTAAAATATATAATTAAAAAAATATTAGGAATAAATTTTCATCAAAAAAATTACATTTCATTATTGTAAAAGATTGTCCATGGGAATGTTTATCATGACGGTAGATAAATTTGTACATCACGAACAATCCTTTTGCACTGTAAAAAGTTCTGATTAGTGATTTGAACACAAATTTACAAAAAGATTAACTTTTAAAATACTTTTGTTTAAAATGGAATAACATAGCTAAAAACGTGTTTCAATTATCATTGGATAAAATAAGAGTATTTTTGAAATCTTTTTTAGAAAACATTTTTTTAAAGTAATAAAAATTTCTTACTGATGTGAGATGAAAAATCAGAATTTATTAAAAATAATTTCATTATTATATTATGTATCAAAGATAGTAAAATTTTTACCATTACTTGGATATAACATTAACAAACATAGGGTAATAAAAATAATTACATGTCATGATATATTGATATATTATTTCATCATCGAGAGAATATTCATAAACAATCTTGTTAATGAAGAGATTATAGATGTAAACCTTTACTAATATAGTATGTTAGAATCATAATACAATGGAAATAATATAATTACAAGAAGAATAAAATATCATAAAAATAATGAAGATAATTATATAAAATTACAAAATTAGTACCTACACCTTCTAAAAAAATACTTGTGTATAACATGGTTTGTGTCTCAAATAAGGAAAATTGAGACAAAATTACATTATCAATTTTCTAACTAGTGAATCATAAACCACATGAAATAAATATCATCAAATGGATATATTATTACAGATAAATTAAAGTTCAATTATCATATAACAAAATTTTAGTCATTATACACACCACACAATATAAATAAGTTTGAATAAGGCATGTATCTCAAGGAAAGAAAAAGAGAGATGAAATTTCCTTACCAAATATTTTGAATATCGTCATACTCCTACAATCCTAAATTTTATCAAATACATGTTTATTATAAAGAATTTATATTACCGTAATATAATATATAATACAATATATAATTTTATTATGACATTATATTACAAAATATAAAAAATTCAAACATAATGTTTCTTTTAAGGTAATATCTGCTTTGTTTTTTCATGTTTCTTAATTTGTTAGATTTCTTATCCTTATACTAAAATCATGATTTTCTGAATTTAAAACATGATATAAATATCATGTATATTTATTAAAAATGTAGTTATAAAAACTTGTAGAATATAGAAATATGAAATGGAATACACTGTTCATGGAGATGTGATGCTATTCACACACAGGTAATATGTTTCCATTTTTATTTACAATATACAAATAAAGAAAGTAAATGAAATATTTATATAGAATGATTATTATATAATTATTAAATCATATATATCATATAATTTCATGTATCCCATTATTAATAAATTTCATGTAGTTTTTGAATGAATCATAATGTATTGAGGAGGCAGTAAACCATACTTCCAAAAACAAAATTATTATATTTACAAAAAAATGTAAAGTAGACTAGTTTTTGTTGTATATAAATAATAGTGGCATAAATAAATAATATATATCATATATATAACATATAAAAATATAGTTTTCATAATAATTTTTATCAAATTATGGTGGTAAAGAAAAAACGTACAACATTGTCTTTAGAGTCGGTAGTTTACTGAACACAAGAACATTATGTTCATGACCAATTAGAGGGATGTGTGAGTCAGTGTAGGTATAACACATATAAAAACAAAATATCAGTATGATAAGTAAAATTAGTATATTATTTATTCATGGAATAATAATAATTTAGGATGTGTACATTTAAAATAGAATAATGGATCTTGACGTATGATGTTACCTCTTCTTTGGGTAACTCCTTTTGATTTGCACCAAAGAGATTCCTTGCATTGATTTTTTTCCAAAGGCTTGATTTAAGGATCAAGTAAGGGATTTTTGGATGTGACATTGGTAGATCCTATCCAGTCATAGCTTGTTTGACTAGTGTGAAGAAGGGGTCAGGTGGTAGACTTTTATAAGTGTGGGAGGTGACATAGTTGGAATTTTTTAAAACAAGTTAGGTGTTCCCACATTTGTACCTAAAAATGTAATAAAAACCCAAAAAAACAAGAAAATGGAAGGTTTATTGATGAAATTTTACTATAAAATGGGGTTTGGACAACTGTATAGGTCATTTTGGAAAATAGGT
Organism: Viscum album; assembly: GCA_963277665.1. NCBI lineage: Eukaryota > Viridiplantae > Streptophyta > Magnoliopsida > Santalales > Viscaceae > Viscum > Viscum album. Next base: position 649,129,125 of record OY728123.1, read on the forward strand.
TTATTGTATAGTCCCTTGTTAAAATTAATTTTACCTTAATTGATTAAAATAATTTTCATCGATATCACTCATATTTTTGGTCAATAATTAATTTGATTTTATTATACTTTAAATTTATACTGATTAGAACCTTTTTGAGTTTTTTTTAAATTAAAAATGTTGAATCAACAAAATCAATTTAATTCTAATCTCATAGATGAGGTAAGGAAGTAGTTTTTTATGTGACAATGTTAAAAAGTTCATTAGGATTTTATTTAAAATATGAAAATAAAAATGATTCCAATGAAGTAATTTCATTAATTGATGTATATTTGATATAATTTGACATTAAAACAAAAATATAATATAATTAAAATATAACATTTAATTTAATTAATAACTATTTTTGAAATAAAATTTTGTATTTTTCACTTTCCAACCAGAAAATAATGTTTCCTTGAAAAATCCAAAATATTCACCCAAATCTAATTTCTACATTTTGAATTTAGAAAATAAAATTTCTTTTATAAAATTAGCTCTATAAAATTTTCTAAATATAATTTTAGTATTTTTTATATAAGGATATAAAATGATTTTCTTTTGAAAAAATAGAATTTTAAAACATACAAAGTCTTTAACAAAACTTATATGTTTTATCATCCTTCTGTTTTATTTATTAAAGCCATAATAAATAATATTTAAAAATTAATTATTATTGTCCGTATTTTTATGTTTAAGGTCTATGTTATAATATTCTTTTTTAATTAATTATTATAAAAAAATATCATTGAAACTAAGTGTTTCATGTAACACAAGACAAGACAATGTAGTGTATAACACAAGAAGTATATGTGTTCAGCATAGAAAAATCATATCTTGGGGTGTTTTATAATGAATTATTAACTTGTTGTTGAGTAAAAAGGAAGAATAACATGATACTAAAATCATAGAATCTATATATATTATTTTGTGAAATGAACAATATCAAACAACTAAATTAATATGACAAAATCATTTCAAAAAATCTCATGGTGTTACAAAATAGAACAAATTAGATCAAATGGTTCTCCTGATCAATGGTCACAAATATTTTTTACATTATTAAAACATGGAATACCTCAACGTGATGACTCAAGACATTTTATAAGGGGATTTTTGGGTCTAATATTTACTATTCCAAATCACTTATTAATATTTTTTTTCAATGTTATGAAAGTGGGACATATGGAGATGTGTTATACTGGTTTATATATGAAATCTACTGGAAGTATAATAAATTTTATCCAAAAACAATGACAATTGGATCAAGAAATAAATGAAGGAGGTCCTACGGCGAATTAAAGTGGATTAGATCATCATTGTCATTTATTTTAAATTTCCAAACTCAATGAACATTCACAATATCATTTATCTCAACACCCTCCATTGTTTTTCATTGATATGGAATTACTACTAGGATAAAAAATCATCATTCAGACCAAAAATACCATTATAATACAATTTTAATCAGATAACACAATACTCAATCATTTTAGTGGACATACTCACTCATCATGAAGCAATCACATATCATTATTCCAACTAAATCACACAACAACACTTGCATGAAGTCTGATAATAAACGAGAGTTAAATTAAAATTTAATTAGTTGTGGACTGAAATATTTTTGATATAATATTGAGTGAAATATGTATCATCAACACAATACATATACTATGTTAATATAATTAGTCAAAAAAAAGAGTGAGTAATTGAAGACCATATATGAATGTCCACCACTTTGATTTCTATTGTACCACCCACTGTGGGTTCTTTCACTGTTATCATAGAGTTTGAAATCACTGTAATATCATTGTTGTGTAATAAATGATTAAGAGAGGGTTTAATTGAAAATCTCAAATGAAAATTAGTATAATTGAATTATATTGAATTGTTGGAAATTAGTCTAATGGAGATTAAATCTAGGATAAAGGAAAAGTTATGTATTATTTTATTTTGTGGGAAGGGGAAAATATTTATAAGAAATGGAGATACATTTTCATCATTACAACAATATATTTTTACAAATTATAGAGTTAATTATTCTAATAGATGAGTGGCCAATACATTACACCACGGGTCGATATTTATCTAATTAACTATATTAATATCATTTCAATTAAAAAAGTATTTCACCAAAATTAAACATCCAAATCCGTAATGACAGATCAATGAAGAATTAATTTATACCACACAGATTCATTTTATTGAAAAGAAGAAAATTTATTCCCAATATAGGGCTTCATAGTTTTTGTCAAATTAGAATGGGCCAGCATATAGGGACTATGTGATGGCATTTTAGTTACTTAAATGTCCCTAGGTGTAAAAACTAGGCTATTATTTCCTTTATAATCATTTTCATCTTATATTTCATAATGATTTATTTTATTGATTTTTATTATAATAATATAAATGAGGTGCATTTAGTTCCATTTCATATTCCACATGGTATCTCATATTACACATAATCTAAGTATCATTTATCAAAATTAAAATTTATTTATCAACGTTCAATATTAATGGGTTTTATATATACAATCTATACATTCTCAGGATAAACACTTTCAGGTTTTCAATCATGTGTACCCTTATTAAAAACCACAAAAATCATCAATTATAATTTCCTGGAACTGATTATAACCATGTTTCATTCTGACATATATGAATCATGGATCATTTATGACATATAATTTCATTTTTAGGTAAACTAATCTCTCTTGTTCGACACCCCAGAAGACTACAGTCTGTATTTATTATATAAAATTAACTCAACTGTAATTTTAATTGGTATTTATTATTAGAAATATAGTTGTGTTTATATAGATCCATAAAACCAGTATATTTGTGATAGTTGTATCATTAATTTCTTTTCAACCAGAACTATATTGGAAAATTTAAACACATTGAACTAATTAGCTATACTGGAATCCTTGTGGTAATTATTTTGTTATAAATTGTAAACCACAAATTGTAAAGGTTTTATATCATATAGGAAATTCTTTTTATGAAATATATTAATATGGACTTGGTATCAAAAGTATTGTTGACATATTTATGTGACTTCTCCATTCAAGTCTGTATTCTTCTTAGGTTATCATGATATAAATTAATCAGTTTTGTGGCCCGAATAATTCTATTTTCCAACAAACTCGATATTTTCAATCTCCCAAAGACATCGCTTAATTATTCTTGGAATTATTTTCTTATAGTTTCTTTTGTGTTATCCTCAATGAAGTTATGACCTATATATCAAATAAAGACATTTTTGGTTTCCAATAATTCATCATTAGGTTTGGTTTCTTCCATTTTTCTCCATAAATAAGGTGTCTAACGGAAACACCCATTTGGAATCATCTAGAAGATTGTGAACATGAATATAATGGGTAAATCTGTAGTTCAGTCATCCTTTAATTGTAGATATTTTATTTCAATATTCTATTGATTTCCCAAGCATCAGTTTTAGTTTCCAAAAACTGGATTTAGATTTAAGTTGTTCTTAACTAGCCTATAGAGAATCAAAATTCAATGTTAATATAGTGGAATCGAGAACAATATTTCAATAGAACCTATATCATCATCATATTTCCTTTTTTCGTTTGATTGGATTGAATATTTTCCAAATATTGTCCTAAATTTGATTTCATATACTTAAATCAATCTCGAACATTGGTTATCCTTACAAGGTTGTCACTGAAACTCATGTGGTTCTTGATTGTCACATTTTATATAGGATACTAGTATTTAACAGGTCCAATTGATCAATTATTGTTATTTTGGTGTCTTAAATTTGAACAATAATTACATCACATGACTGGTGTGTTTGATTCCATGGTATAATAGAAATTAGGATACAAGCATCTTCTATTTTGGTAATAAATTATATTTTTAACCATGAAAATTGATTTTGATTGGAATAATTTATTGATTTGGATATTCAATTTCACTTTAGGAATTTATAATATTTTTTTTGTTGGTATAATGAGGCATAGTAAAATGTTAATTATTTCATAGGTAACTTATTTATATTGTAAAATTTCATCTATCACTACAGAAATATAAAAACAAATTTGTGAATAATGAATGAATTTTTATATATAATTTAGAGAATGATAAAAAAATTTCACAATTGTCCAATTGATCAAAAAATTCACATTCAATTAAAATTAATTAAAAAATTGAATAAAAAATTCAATATATAATAATTTTTATTTTACAGAAAAAATTAAACCATAAATTAATCATGATTTTAAAAAATTAATTTTAAATAATATTCATCAAAATTTGTGTTTTTTTTATAATTTATTTAAAAGAATAAATAAATTAAAAACTTCATTATCATATAAATTAATCCTATATTTCAAATTCATAGTTAGCAATGATAGAGAATATTTACAAAAAAACTATATGTCATTCCATTAAATGAATGTAAATAAATAAATGAAAAATCATATTCAGACTTATTAACAACTGAATCTATCAATTATATTCAGAATTTTACAATAGAAATATAATTCAAAATAATATAATGGATTTTTCTTAGTTGATTCCATATATATCAAATACAAATAATTTGAAATTTATGTCTTTTAAGAAATTTATATTTCTGTTTTCAATAATTTATGAATGGATTTTATGAAAAATAAGTATTGAGAATTTCATTAAATTTAAATATTTTTTTAAAAAAATAATAAAGAATAGAATCTCAAAAAATAAAAATATCATTTCAATTTATTTGGATTTGAAAAACAATGGTGTTAAATCTAGTGAAAATAACTTTAAATTAGTTAATTTTAGTCTCTCATGAGTTCTGTAAGTCACTACTATGTTGCCATGAACAGGGTCTAGAAACTGCTATTTGGACAAGTATAGTGTAAGCGATATCTATTACGGTAAAAATTGTTGATATATTATTAGTTACCATATATATTATACAATTATCATATGTTAATAATGGGAGGGGATCTTTTGAGTTTTTCCTTGGTGACACAATTTTCATATGATGGTCACCATGGTTGGGGAATCATATTTCAGTGATGAATAGAAAACTAGTATCTTGGTTCAAGGGAAAATTTTAGATCATTTAGAATACATAATTAATGGAACATCATCCTGAGAATACACCATAAAGTCAAAATATGAATAAAATTTTCGAGGTTTTATAGCTAGAGGCACAATCCTAATCTTATGGATATAATAAGATATAAGGGATTTGATTTAGAACAAGATACCTAACGTTTTGAGTTCTTGATATGGATCATAGACCACAAAATAATATCATTGAGGTTGGAGATGATACCCCATATTTTTTAATTATTGAAGTATAGATTGGTCAAAGAGGATATGTGTGATTGGGATTCTGATGTTTGGGTTCAATGGCTTGAGATATTTGAGTAGGATATATAGAGGCACATGTCTAGTATGGGAATTAATTAGAGGGGGAAATATTTAACACCATAAAATTTCTAGGGTACATTAATTCATGCTATAACATTCCTTAAATTCAATTTTTGAACATTGTGATAGAGTATCATAGACCTGGATAGATTCAGAGGTCATTGGTGACTTGAATAAGTTTGTTGGGTGATTCAGGGTACACTGCATAATGTAACACACCATGGTGTAGCATATTTTATTCTAGAAAAAAGAATATGTGAAACATTTTTTTAAATGCCAATTATTGGGCATAGTCTTGGGAATGTAGTATTTTCAGTCCCCTCATGGAGAAAAACTAATCATCCCCCAACACTCTACTGTGGGAAGAGGGATGAGTCTAAAAAATTAATGTTTTTGGAACCACATAATAGAGTTCCATGATATCATATTGCCTATGAATGTCATGTTTTATGACACTGAGGCTAGGGTGTGTATCATCACACAATGGTGATGAATATTTTAGAATATGAATTTTTTGATTAGGCCACTGATCCTTGCAAAGGAGTTATGAAGATTAATGGAAATCCATCTGATCATTAAGAGGGAATGTTTAATGAATTATTAACCACTTCATACATCTCCTAATGAATTTAACATTTTTATATTCATATATAATTCTATTTATGTGATTTTAGGGATGTTTTTGGAAAATCATCAACCTTCGACGAATCTTATAAGGGGATCCCTCCCATCCAAGGCTAGTTTATGTTAATCAAGGATTATTGTGATAATGAAAAATTATCTCTCTAATAATAACTATAATAAGGATTACTTATTCTTCCATATATGGGGTCCAAATAAACCATTTATGGGTATTTTAGGTGAATATATTTACTTAAACCCATGACTTTGTCTCCATCTACATATTCTTGTTCTATAACCCTTGTTATAGTATCCCAATCATTTTTTACACTACTAGTACATCATTTAGAATATAAAAGGAAAAATACTATTACACAATGAGGATGCAAATGATTAGTGTGTTTGGAAAAATAGGACCATACATAAAATTTACAACAGAAAACCCAAACATTTATTAAATCCATTCATCTTAGATTATTATTGTCCCTTGAAAAATCTATAGTACACATGATCAGTTTAGGATTGAAATAAAAACGGGGTGAGCTAAAATCCTAGTAATATAATAGAAATGAAAATATAAAAATTGGTGAGCACATTCATAACCTAGAAAAAGGATCATGAACATGATTGAAATAATTAATAAAAGACATGAAATGTGGCAATTCATTAAAATGAGACATTATGCCATAGTGTTCAAATACCTCACATAGTTGTGAACAATGATAGTATCATGTTCATGCATCATTTCCAATTATCTCAAGAGATTTATCACATTACCAAATTAAATGGAGCTTTGTATAATTCAGGGAACACCTGTCACATAATAACATTTATATTGGGCTATATAATTCCAAGCTTACCTGTCACATCATAACATTTACATTGTCATGTGTGACACATAGAAAAAATGTCAAACATAAGTATAAAATAACCCATGTAAATTAATTGGTGAAAAATCATAATCAACACATTCATAAAAATGTATCTCTCAAAATAAATAGAGGATAACATTCATAACATAGACCAATCAATGATGAGGGATGTAAAAGCTATATTTAAGAAGAAAAAAGAGGGTGTTTATTTGTAATAAGAATTATTTTGGAAGGAAAATATGTTTGTCATAATGTCTATTAGAATGAATTTATATCACATAATAGGTAATATGATGATTAATACATGATTCTTAATGATTACCATAATAAAAATGTGTTGAAATTGGGAAACCCAAAATATTAATGTTGGGTTCGTGTATTTACCTTTACCTTGAATCTGAAAGCTTTCATCACATTAATATCATGTATAGAAATATTGTATTGATTTATTAACATTAAAATAACATTTTATACATTAAAAATATTCATTATGATTAGATTAACATCATTTACATGCTTTTGAATGTGTTATAGAGTTTAAATTCATTGTTTGGGAATGTTCATTTTTGTTGTTTTCCTGAACAGTTCACTCGTATTCATGAATGGAAGTTCATTTTAAATGTGAAAAATCAAACAAAATTGAAATTATATTTTATTTATGATGTTATAGATCTTGAAACGATCTTATAAATAATTTTATATATACCATGAGAGTGAATCATAAGATAAGGATTTAATGATGACAGTTTGGGTTAATTCAGGTGGTTCTTTGACCACAACCTAGTTTATTTGTTTAATTATTTAGTAATATGTACATAAGTTAGTTCTTGAAAATTATATATGATATATTATATATAAAATAATCTCTTTCAAAGATAAAAATGGTTTTACAACAATATCAGAAGGCGGTAAAGTAAAAAAAACATGTTGATCTTGAAGGTGACAAATTTTCAACTCAAAAAAATGTGTTCCGGTCTAAAATAAAAAGAATAGGAGGAGGGGATTGGATGATATATTATCACATTAGTATCATAAATTTATTTTATATGTATTATACTAGAGTTACCAAACCACATGGATGAGGATAGGTGGGTAGAGTTTAAGAAATGAACTTGAAATTGAAATGAAATTAAATGAAAATATATAGGGGGAATTACCTCTTAAATCCACCTTATGAAACATTTGGTTGGACTTTTGATGAGACAAAATGATAATGTACGTGAGAGATGGTCTAGGGTGGTATTTATAGTGGAGGGGTGGAGGGTTTTCATAATATTTAATTCCTTAGTTTATTAATTTCCCTCAAGAACATAAATAGTGATAATTACATGGACAATAATTGTAACATGAGAATCTGAGTTTGAATCAATTGGTATTACATCATCCATGATGTTGGGAAAAGTGTATTTAACATAATTTTTTTATATACTATAATCTACCAAATTTTACTATTCATAAAAAATTCAAGAGTTTTAGAAAAAACCCAATAATTTACCCTAAACGTTTTTTGACTTGAAGAATAAAAAAATGAATTTGAATTTTTAAAATAAATTTTCAAAATATGAGTAATTTAACTTTTAATTAAAATCATAATTTACTTGAAAGATACTGTTTTTAAAACCTTTATTTTCTTATTCAAAAACACAAGTACATATTACATTCAATTAAATCATATATATATACTATCCTAGGTGATATTACTAATAATAAGGGTAATTAACTATTCATAAGTGTAACATTACTATTCATATGTGTATGTTAATATTTACTAAAAATTATGATTGTTCTATTATACTCCAAATATCAACCTTAACACAACTGTGTATGTTAGATTTTTAAAATTCAAAACACTGAAGTTGCAAAAACTATGTTAATGGTAACATATTATTTATTATCATGATATTTCATTGTTCTTCCCAAAATGGGTATACTATAAGGAATAATTTGAAGAAGTGAATTCCATTGAAAAATGTTTGGTTGTTACATTTTCCCCCCCTTATGAATATTCATACTTGAAATTTCTTTTTCATAAATATGTGAGGGTACTTCTCTTTAATCACATCCTCTGGTTCCCAAGATTTGTTTTTAATCTTATGGTTCCTCCAAATCAAATTCACATGTTGGTGTCTCTTAATGTGTATAACCTTATTTCTCCGGTCCAGAATCTTCACTAGATGCTCCTCATAAGAGAGATCATCATCTAGTAGTAAAACCTATGAGTTTAGTACATGTTATGGATTGGGGATTTACTTCCTCAAGAGTGATATGTGAAACATGCCACAAACAAGGGCCATATTTGGTTGAAGTGAAAGATTATAGGACACGACTCTTATGTGGTCACAGATCTCAAGGGTTCCAATGTACATTAGGTATACATTCCAATTCTTCCAAAAACATATTACTCCCTTCCATTGTAATATTATAGGAAAACTTTATCTCTATCTTTGAACTCCATGCCCCTTCCACAGTTTTATGCATAGCTCTATTTCTGACTCAAATCAGCTTTGATATTATTTTGGATGGATTGAACATTCTATGTTATCTCTTATTTAAAATCAGGTCCATGAAATTTTCATTCTCCAATATCATCCTAACAGGTTGGAGTTCCACATCTCCTTTCATACAGTGCTTCATATGGAGTCATTTGGACACTCAAGATGAAGTTATTATTGTAGGATAATTTAACCAATGAGAGATGTTGGTCCCATCCAATTATGAATTTCAATAGAAGGCGCATTATATATCATTGAACATCTATATAGTCCTTTCATATTGGATATCAGTTTTTGTGTGATATTCCATTCTGAAATTCAATTTCATACTCAATGAATGCTTAAGAAACCTTTTTTATTTAGATGTGAACCTAGGGTCACGATTAGAGACCATTTGACCCCCCATTGTAGTCTCACCACATAGATCATATATATCTTTTCATGTTGTTCCTATTAGAGATCTTCCAAAATAGGGATAAAGTGGGTATTATTGGAGAGTCATTCAACCATAGCCCATATCACATTATTTCCCTTATACTTCTTTAGGAGACACATGACAATGTACATAGTGTCATTTTTACACTTCCAAATGGGAATATACAATGGATAAATCATCAATTTTGAATTTTTTTTTCTCTACTTTAACTTGCTGACTTATCAATCACCTTGATTTATACTTAGAAATATCATTCTTCATGTTGTCCCACTAGAAGTGTTCATGGAGAAAACAGTACATCTTTGTACTCCAAGGATGGATAGAGTATGATGATATAAGTGAATTGTTCAATAGATCCTTTTTAACCCCAGGTGTAAAAGGAACAAAAATACTCATTCCAAATCGAATTACATCATCATAATCGATATGGAACTCATGTAGATTCCATTTATTTACTATGTTCACCTTATTTTGTAACATCACAATATCCCTTTTACCTACTTAATCGTATTAGGGAAATATGGTTGAGACACTATGTGGGCAAGGTAGGATGTATTCCTTACCCTTAGGATTTCAAAATCCATCATTTTCATATCCATGATTATAAGGTTTTTCTTAATCTTCTGTGTGGATAGAGTAGCATGATCATTTCAACATAGAGCATCAGCTACATTTTTCTCCTTGATGGAGGGATAGTGAATAGAGAAATCATAATCATCTATTATCTATAACCATCTCCTTTTATTCATGTTGATCTCCTTTTGTGAGGAAATATAATTTAGGCTCTTGTGATCTGTATATATTTCACAAATCTCACCATAATGGTTGGGATTTCACGTTTTTACTATACAAATCAGAGCTTCTAGATTTAGATCATGTTTCAGGTAGTTCTGCTAATGGATATTCATCTTCCATGAGGCATAGGCTATCAAATTATCATATTTCATGAGTAAAAAACCGAATCCATTTTTTATGCATCACTGTACATCAAAAAACATTCTCCACTCCTCAGTAATGTTACTACATCTATAGTGATAATCCATAAATTTATCTCCTTGAAGCATCACTCACATTCTTATATCCACACATACTTTACCAATTTCCATGTTAACTTATTTATCTGGCCAGACAATAAGGAAAAATTTCATAGAAAATATCTGTAGTACCAAGCAAATCAAAAAAAAACTTTAGATTTATGTGACAGTATAGGGTCTGGGAAATTCCTAAATCACATTTTTATTGAAGGTTCCCTAGAATTCTCCTCACATGTGATTATATGTCCCAGGAACATGACAAGATTTATCTAAAATTCACACTTTATGAACATTGTGTAAAAATTATCATTTCACAATGTCACAAACATAAGTCTTAGATGTTCTTCATGTGACTCTTTTCTCTTAGAATATATTATAATATCATCAATATAAACTACCACAAATTTTGTGAGGTCATAACTACCTAATTTATTGATCAAATCCATGAAGATTGCAGTGGCATTAAAAAATCTCAATGGAATAACAAAAAACTCATAGTTCCCATACCTTATAAGGAAGGTAGTCTTATAAATATCAACCTTCTTCACCTTTACCATATGATATCTAAAATGAAGATCAACCTTTGAGAGTAATTGATCTTCTATTAACTGATCGAACAAGTTTTCAATCCTTGGAAGTGGATACATGTTAATTATAGTGATCTTGTTGTGTTAGAAATAATCAATACACAGTTGCAATAATTCATCATTCTTCTTCACAATGTGCACTAGTTCACCCCACAGAGATGCATTAGGGTATATGAACCCATTATACAAATTCCCCTTCAACTGCTTAATTAACTCCACCAGTTCGATTGGATCCATCCTCTATAGACACTTTAATATAGGATTACCTCTAGGTATTAGTTATATTGGGAACTCTACCCTACGATCCAGGGGATGTCCATGTAACACTTTGGGAAATATATAATTTTATTCCACCATGATGGGAATTTCTGCAAGGTCTTATCTTCCTTTTGACTCAAAGATTGAGGGGAGGAATTCTTCTTCATAGGGAATCGATACCCACACCATTAAAGGATTTTATAAAGGAGATTCACGAACTTATTTTCATTTGTAAAAGATCATGAGATCGTTAGGAATATTAAATGATATTTCCTTTTCGTAAAAGTTTATACTTTATCGATAAAGAGAGAGAAAATCCATTCCCATTAAAGTATAAAATTCCACCAAGGGAAGTATCACAACATTCACTAGAAGAATCATCCCACATATTCCAAGAGGAGAAGAATGAAACACTTGGTTAACAATGATTTCACCACGTGGTGTATTTTGAGATAACTATACCTCAAGGTTTTGGGGGTTTGATTGTATAGATCTCAAAATTGTGCATGATATATAGGAATGAATAGAACTATAATCAATTAATACCTTTTCCATGCTTGAGTGAATAGGAAGTGTACCTAGTTTGACTCTATTATCTGGCTCCACTTCAACTATAGAGATGTTATGATCCTTCCCTTATTCCTTTAGCATTGGTAGCCATTAATGCTGATTACCCTAGAGGACCCTAGGTTTAGTGCACTACCTTGCATAGTGGCCTTGCTCCTTGTAGTTGTTTAATTGGACAATTGGTTGTTCGTTCCATTGTTTATATACATTATCCATCCTAGTAATGTCACTTCGACACTCTAGAGCATGATCTCCTTCTTTCCCACACATGAAGAATTTCCCCATCCCTTTGAGGAAGTTATAGTGATGCATATTCCAACATTTTGGCATGTGGGTGGGTGAGTTTTCATCCAACCATTATCATTAGATCCACCTACCTTACACTCCATATTTTTCTCTTACAACATTGCCACAAGAACCTCCTCCAAAACACCTTATCCACTTTTACAGAACATCAAAAAACGTTTTCATAACTCCCATTGTATCAAATTGTAAGAGCCCTACTAAGGTGTGGGTTTAATCAAATAAATACTCTATAAATATTTCTATCATTGTTGATTACAAAACCCAAAGCGTACCATGAGAGAGTTTTGACACTCTCTTTTTTGGTTTTCAGAGATTATATATCATTTTTCTTGAGCTCTATGAATTCTTTCTCCATATTCGTTTGAAGAATTTGTGGGAAATACATATTATGAAACATGATATTAATGTATTCCCATTACATCCCATTAATTTTGTCCCATGGATTGGAGTTCTTAATCAATGACCACTACTAATCGACCTCTCCATCAAGAGCATAATTGGCCAGAGTCACCCTCTCTATCTCAAATTAGAAAATACTGAAATGATCCTCTCATTTGAGATGACCCATTATTTTGAAACTAGGGGATCATAAGATCCTCTGAAAATCAGTGTCTTTTGGGGCATAAAACACCCAATAGCCAGATGCTTCCTCTTAAGTGAAGGAGGACAATTCCCATTACTCATGTTAATATTCCTAACCTGAGACAACTGGGTAAGAATCACCATGATTTTTTTAGCTACACCTACAATGTCAATGGGGATGTCATTCTTGAAATCATTGCGTTATCTCTTGCACAATATATTGTCCTTTTTCCTTATTCCCACTATTTTATAAAATAGAAAATTTTAGAACCAAACATAAGTCAATAGAGTTCCGATTATCATATTTATTTGTGCAATTTAAACAGAAATATTATATTATGGGGTCCCAATGATTAAAAGCATCCCTGAATGTTTATTTTACATTGTCTCTAATTAAAGGTTATATCAAAGGTTTATGGGTCCTATTTCCCAATTTTACTAAATCGTGCCTCTAATACCGTCAATAGTGACCCATCCTTTCCTTAAAATAATATTATATAATTTATAATATAAACAATATAATAATATTACAGAATGGGGATCCAATTTTTAATTTTCATGGGAAAACGAGGACCATACATAACATTTACAACACAATACAAAAAAAATTATTTAATCCATTCTTCTCCAGCTTCTTATTTTACCTTGAAAACTCATTAGCACACAATGTCACTTGAGGAAAATCATAATAATGGGGTGACAAAAAATACTAGTAAGAGGATAGATATTAACAAAATAACAATGGGTGAGAACTGTAATAACATAGGGAAAGGATCATGAACATGAGAGGATGCCTTAATAAAATACTTGAAATGTGGAAATGCATAAAAATTAAAAATCATTTCTTTTAAGTCATCTACCTCACATAGTTTTGAAAAATGATATCATCATGTTCGTAGATTATTTACTTTTAACTCATTAGATTCATCACCTTATCTGATGCATTGGAGCGTTGTATAATTCTAGGTGCCCCCATCACGTCATAAAATTCATATTGTGCTATATAATTCAGGGTGCACCAGTCACATCATAACATTTACATCATCACACATTCCACATAGAACAAATGTAAAACGTAAACATAAAATAAACCATTGAAAAGAATGGAGTTCACATAATAAATAATAAATTCCAAAAAATTTGACTCCCAATAAAAGGGGGATAACATTCATTGAAATGAACAATCAACAATGAGTGACGTAGATATAATATTTGCGACGTAAAAAGAGGGTGTTTATTTGTATGAAGAGTTCTTCTGAAAAAACATTGTGTTTTTCATAAAAATAATTAGAAAAACAATTATATCACTAAATAGTTATTATGAGGATAATTAAATAACTCTTATGGAATAAACACACTAAATATGGGTTGATAGTGGGAAACCCGGAAGTATGAGAGTTTGGTTCGAGAGTTTCCCCTTACATTGTTTCTGAATGGTTCATCACATGAATGTTATGTATAACCACATTAGATTAATTAATTAGAAATTTAAAAACATATCATACTTTAATAATATTAATTATGGTTGTATTAAATTTATTTATAGGATTTTGGATGTGTAATTGATTTAGATTCTTTGTTTATAAATATTTATTTTTGTAGTTTTCTTGAATGGATCACTTTTATTAATGAATAGAAGTTCATTTAAAATGAGTATAAAACAACATAATGGTAATTATAAATTATTTATGTTGTTATAGAACTTGAAATGATCTTAAAAATAATTTTTTATATACCATGATAATTAATCATTAGGTAATAATTTAATGACAATCGTTTGGGTATGTTCGGGCGGTTTTTCGACCACAACGATCTTGTATTATTAAATCATTTAATAATATGTACATAAGTTAGTTCCAGAACAAAAAATATGATAAGATACATATAACATATTCGGGTTCAATCATAGAAATTATTTCATGTCTATATCTAAAGGAGGTAAATGAAAATAGAAAACATTTCATTATTGAATGTGATACATTAAAACCTCACGAAAAATATTTTCTGTTATAAAAATAATAAAAAATTAGGATGTGGGTTGGATGTTATATTATCCGATTATTATCATAAAATTCCAGAATATGTAATATAATTTAGTTATCATACCATGTGGATGAGTATATGTAGGGAGAGAGTAAGAAAAGAAAATGAAATTGAATATAAATTAAAGGAAAAGAGAGAGGGGAATTAACTCTGGAATCCTCCATAATGCATGTTGGATTGGTCTTTTCATGATAGTAGAGTCTATAAAATGTGAGGAGGGTCTAGGGAAGATGATTGGTAAGAGTTTAGACAAGCCCAAAATATTTAGAGGTGTGAGGAAATAAGGGTGTAAAGTGTGGTATTTATAGTGTAGGGGAGGGAGTTTTCATAATATTTAATTCATTAGTGTATTAATTTCCCTCCATAATAGAAATAATGATTATTACATGGATAAAATAGTAAATTTATTATTTAAGATATAACCAATTATTCTTACATCCACTATTATGTCAGAAATAGTTTATTTAACCTAAAATGTGTTTAAATGCTAAATTATCATTTTTTAATATTCCTAAAAAATTAATGTATTTTAGAAAAATAAAAACAATTCACCATAAGAATTATTCAGAATGTAGAATTGAAAAATGATATCCATTTTATGTAATGAATTTTATATGATGGATTTATTTAAATTTTTAATGAACATCATAATTTACATGAAAAACACTTTTTTTAAACCATTTATTTACTTATTCCTAAACATAGGTACATCATACAATCACATAAATCCTATATATGTACTATCATTTTTTATGTTAATATTCTTAAGGGTATGCCACTATTAATATGGGTATCATTACTATTCGTAAGGGTATGTTACTATTCACTAAATATTATGTTTATTCTATTAGACTATGAAAATCTCCATGAACACATCCATGTCTACAATATTTTTGAAATTCAATACACAAAAGTAGAGAAAAATATGTTTAATAGTCACATAGTATTTGGAATCATGATATGTCATAATTCTTCTAAATTTTATTATATTATAATTTATAATTATAATAATGGAATTCCATTGATAATACATTGGGTCGTCATATTCTTTATGATGGATTGGAATTTATTCATATGAGTTCTTTAAATAAAATGTTTTTTCTTAGATGATGGGTTTAGAGTGATGATACAAAATGAAAATATGAATGATTACATGAAAAATAATGAAGTAAAATGTTACATTCCATTTATATCACTTGTATAATAGTGATTACCTGATATTTATTTCATGTGTTTTCATGTGTATCCCACAAAAATCATTTATTTTATTCATCACATTTGTGTGCATATGTATCACATGAGGTATATGTTTTATTTTGGTCATATTTATGTGTATGTTTGGAATTATAGACACATGATTCATATTATATGTTCTTCATTTTTCAGTGATTTCATGTATTGAATAGGTTTGATTATGGAATTATGTTATAGGTAGATAGTTTTGGATTGGTTATAACTTCTAGGGTTAGTATATTTGATGAAGATGATGATAAATACTGACCAAGAAACATAGAAATGGTGAAAAAACCTTGATTCATATCACAAGGTAGTGGAATGACATGATAGTCATGTATCTGGACCTGAGGTAGATTCAAGGTATGATGGACTTATAGAATAACCCGTGATACATATATGGCTTGACATATTTGTGACACAACATGATGTTTGTTTAAAACCTGCTTACTAAGCGATATATATGGTGCCCTTATGGAAAAATAAAATTCATGAGTTTCATTATGAATTTTCTGTAATGATGGAGATGAAGAGGGTATGGTTAGGGTTTTTGGATGTGTAGTTAGAGAATTCCCTTTCATCGTGTCATTGATTATACAATTCCTTATAATTTAACAATAATGAAGGAATACAAATCAATTTCAAATGATCCTATGATAAAGATGAATTTATTGTGTCCAAATGGATTTATATTCAATTCCACTATGTGAATCTCAATATGCATGAAAAATTTTAGATCAAGGATCTTTGAATTTTAACTACATAGTGATAAAGAGTTGAGGAGAAGGAGTATGAGGTTCAATGTCGATACAAAGATAGAATCTGGCATGGTTATGAAATTTCATTAATTATTTTATGTTTTGTTATATAGTACATTGACCTACAACTTTTGGGTTCATTGGTGTATCACCAAACGGACTAGGGAAATCTATCTTGTAAAATGTTATTTTTTGTTTTTATTTAGTTCCTACATTATACATTCAATTATTATACTTTTATTGAACTAGTAGTTTTTGTATTGAGGGTATATTCTCCCCTATAATGATGTTCGGACCCTCACTACCAATCAGAAAACTCTTACATATAGGGAGTCACACATGAGGCCTAGTGGCCCTCTGGATCAAACATGGTGATTTATGTTGGGTTATTACAAAAATGTTTTAATGTTAACTTTATTATCATTATTTATAAATGATGTTACTATTATATTATTATACACTCTTAGTAATCCATTATCATAACATGTTATATTTGGTTTAGTTCAATGAACTAAATGAATTATTCAATAACTTATTCCCCATTTTTATCAAAAATGTGTATAAACCATTAATAATTACAATATTTAATATTAATTTCTAATCTATGTTATTATTATGGTTCCTAAAGGATGAATGTAAAATTAATTATCATTAAAAACATTTTATCTCTACTGATTTAAAAATGAAAAACGTATGTTTTATTAATTTCATTTTTTATATTGGTACACACATCATAAAATTGATGTTAAGAAATTATAAATAATTATTATAATTGTATTAAAAACCATTAATAGGAATGGAATATTGATTTAAAAAATAAATAATGGAATATTGACAACATCACATAAAAAGTAAAACGATCTAATTTAAAAAAAGTCACTGAAAAAGAAAAATATTATAACAAATTACAATATAGGATGTAAAATGTTATAAATTAATATGAAAAATTGTTATAGATATGAATAAAATAATAAAATAATTGTTATCAATTTCTTTTTTTATATGGTGTTAAATTATATTAATTATAATCATGATTAATTGAATGGGTTTATATAATAATATTGCTTCTTATATATGTTCATAGATACTTAAAATTCTATTTTTAGAATTTTTCTATGAATTACATATAAATCCCTACTTATTATATACCTAGTTTATTTGAAATTGTATTCATTTTTAACTTTTGTAAACTCTTCAATTCATTATTCGTTCGACATGAAAATTTTAAGGTGCATTTTTTTATCATTTAATTTGTAATTGGAACATATCATAAATATACATATTCATTATGATGTTTAGTTAATTCCTTTCTCTCCGAATAAATGATTTCTTAATTTCTTATTGTACTGATTTTTTATTATATTAAATGTTTAAAAATTAATAATTTTACATATTTTTTATTTTTTTATCTGTTTGTTAATTTATCGAATATGTACTCCCAAATTTCATTACTACTCTTCCCTTCCCAATTTTATTGATTATTTAAAATAATTATTTATTTTATTTTTTTTAAAATTATATTATTTATAAATAGGGTTTAAAAAATATGAATGTAAATGATACTTCTTATTAGATGAGGAAAATTTTTCTGTTGGTCTTATAAAGTGTTTTCATCCTTATAAATATAAATTAATACTTATTAATATTCATGTGAGATATGTTTAAATAAATCATACTTTTTTCATTCTTTATATTACAAATTTTAATGAAATGATAATATTAAAGCATAACCCAATTAATTACAAAGTTTTAATTACATTATTTTAAAATTGTTTACTTTCATATTAGTGTGATTAAAATATTTAATGTATATAATTTTGTGTTTTGTGGGCATATGATTATATAAATCTATATCATATTTTTTAAATCTTATATCTCATGTTATTTAATGATATTGTTTCATAGGAGGTTCTCCAAGTATACTTTTATATGGGAAATGTTCAACACATATATCTTGATAATCATGGAACAATTTCTTTAACAAACATATGTTATTATATTCATGTGATTTCTGCAAATTCCAATTAAATATTTCAAATGTTATTCCAAAAAAATTATGTCTTGATTCATGTTTATGTTTTATGTTTCATAATCAATTATGAAATACTTCTATATATAATGGTCCTGTATCATTGTTAGATTTTCAATAAAACTAATTCATCCTTAACCCAATAATAATATCTATTATTCCCACTTATTTTGATCATGATCATATCTATGATTTTCAAAATAATTTGTCTGTTTTAATATATTTATTTAAAATGATTCATTTCCCAACTTTATAAATTAAAACAATTTGTGGTTTTTATAAAAATGAGGAAACGGTCGTGTAATTATGGTAAATAAGACATAATGTATTTAAAATTAGTCATTTAAACAATTCATCTCTAGAGATATTAAAAAATAATTTTTGGGCATGTGATTAAATTTAAGTTTCAATCGATAGTATGTTATAACATTATTAACGGGAAATCATTTTAAAGTATATAATATGTTGTTTTAGTCATTAAATCATTCTTCAAAATTTGATGATCATTACATATTAGAGTTTTAGAGAATAATCTCATAACTCTCACATAACAAACACAAATATTACAAAGTAGACATTTCTAATAATAATTTTTTGGGATAATATAAAAAAAAAAAATAAAAAAAAATATTACATTAGGAATCATTTCTATGAAATTTTACTTCAATTATTCTTTTCCCTTACCTATCCAAAAATCCAATTATATTTTTTTTAAAATAGAGGTTTGAGAACAATGATGATAGAAGTGGATAAAAAAATTATTCGGGTGAAAAAAGTAAACCCCATGAAATATTGACAATTATAAAAAAACATTTATAGAAGGATGTTTATTATATAAAAAATAAAAAAACCTCTTTCAGCCTAAATAAAACCATTATAACCCCGAAAATAAAATAGAACCCTTTTTTAGTGATATAGAGTATTATATTAATAATGCATGTGAAAAATAATTAGTATGACATTAAATTAATATGAGAAACCAGATATGTTAACTCTATCCTTATTAGAATTTAAGAGAATGGAAATTTAATAATTAAATGTATAGTGATAATTGGATTTATCTGTAACACCCCAAGATTTCATAGTGTGTTATTTCTTCAAAATAATTCAATAACTTGCACTACACGCAACACCGAGTTCAAGCGCACCATGACTTACCAAACAAGCTGTTCAAAAGAGGTTATAAATAATATTAACTAAATTTTGAACATTGTATAATACTTATAATTTTAGAATCCATATTATTAGTTTCTTAGACATAATTTAAGAACAAATTCATTTTTTTCAGATAAATGAAGTATTTTTCAAAAATACACTTTTACCAACTTTTAATAGTAAAACCCTTTTTTTAATCCAATATTTTAAACTTTTATATTTTAAATTTGACTAAATGATTTTATTATTTAGAATTGGGACATCAAAAATTTACAAGGTAACACCCCAAGCTTCTACGGTACGCTTCTCTTTGAATAATGTGATAGGGTGTGTTGTACGCAACATCGAGTTTTAACACGCCACAACCAATTAAACTAGCCATTATGAATAGTAATCCCTACTTTTTTGTAATTTTATAAATTTTATCTCTTATGATGGACATCATTTTCGGATTGGGAATATTGAATTTATCCTAGGGTGAAATTTTGGAACTTTTCGGATAACATTTATATTTTGATGAATAGTGAAAAGTATTAAATTTTAATTAAAAACAACTTTTTTAATAAAAAAAATTATATTGATAAATTATGAATTTTGGTGGTTTCAAAGTATATTTGAAATATATTTTACCATTTAATACAATTTTGGTCATTGTACATAATTTTACAATTAAACCGAACATAAAAAAGTGGCAATCTTTTGATAGTTATTGTCTCTTAAAAACACGCTTTTTGTTTTAACAACGGGAAATAATTTTAAATTAATTTCTACCACTTTTATTTTGAATTTGAGAAAATGTATTCCATATTTGGAATCAGGATGTCCAAATTTTGTAAATAGGTAACTTTTATTTTTAGACATTTTGAATAATTAATTCGGTAAATATTTTATTTACCATGGTTAAAGGGTAAATCTGGTAAATAAGGGTTAAAAATAATATTATAATAATAACAAATTACCCTAAAACGTGTTATAAACTTTTTTTTGATACATGTCCGACCATGGTCATCTTTGGGTCGATTTTTGGACCCCATGGTTCCACTTGTAAGTAATAGTGACACTTTATAGTAATCAAGTTAAAATAAATACAAAAATGACATAAGCATATATCTTTTAGAAAAACTATTTTTACATAGGGTTATATTTGTTGGATTTGCAACTATAGGTATTCATTAGAAAGATAAAACGATTTCCTACATAATTTTATTTTATTTATAATTTTTAGACATTATATAATTTAATTTATTTATGACACAATGATGATGTAGTAATTACCATAATAGTGAAAATTTAAAAAAAGTGATATTATAAATACCCAAATAAATATAATTGGAGTCTTTTAATGAATTAAACTAATTTTATAGGTTAATATTACATGTTATTAATGATTTAATTAATTTTTTTAGAATTAATCATTCTGTTATAAATTTCACAAAAATCAATTTTCCAAATACTGTCAAAATTGACAAAAAAGAGTTTTTAAAACAAATATTATATTATTAATTGATATTTAATTCCTGAAAATCTAAGGATCATCCAAGAGACTTATATAATGATAGTTGTATCATTAAGGGACCACTTGGGGGTCTCTTGGAGTAATATTATAAGTTTATTGACTATATAATATAAAAATACAAAGTGACATGGTAAGTGTCAAACTAATTAACTAAGAGTTAATACTTAAAGATAAGGTTAATACAGTAACCCAAACCTGTCTAAATCCTATTGGTTGAGTGGTTTTCGACCCATCCCCACCATAACCTATAAATAATCTACATTTTATCTGTTAGAAACCGAATATGAATTTATTATAAAATAATATTTCTAGCTTTTCCAAAGGTGCCCCTCACCCCTCTTATAAAAGGGCACTCCCTCTTCTCATTAATTCACACCTTCAAAGCCATTTGACTCGCCAAAATCTGCCCAAATACTCTATAAACTTTCCTAACCTCATCCTAGATTCCTTCATTTAGTCATAAAGCCAACCTAAGGAGCCCTTTTGATTAAATCAAAAGGAAGAACCCGAAGAAGAGGTAATGTTTTCACCACCCCTTTTCAAGTTCCTTTCTTCTTCCACATATTCTTTCTTTGTTATTCCCATTCTAAAATAATGAATACCGTATCTCCCATATACTGTAATATTATTATAAATATGGTACAACCATATTCAGTATTCTATCCAACCTTTGAATGACATGTCACCATACGTGCGTACGTACGGCTTACCGTCTCCATGTCGTGGTGTAATTGTTATTCATTATATTATTATTTGGATGGGTATAATAATGATTTTTAATTCATGTAAATAATAAATATAAAATTATAATGCTTCTGTATATATGTTATACCATCCAATTATATAATCAAAAGAATGATATTGTCGCTCGTGCGTACGTATGGACTACCGTCTTCACGAACGCGATGAGATTCATTTTCCATTGTATCCATTCAAGTCTAATTCTCATTTTATGATTAATAATATTATCTAAGGACTTGATATCATTCTGGATATGATTAAGATACAACCTATCCATGAAAAACACGACTTACGTAACAAAACATACAACATAAAACGAGTAAGTTAACACCCGAAACAACGATAATACTAAGATATTATTAACAAATCAAGGTTAAAAGATCATATATGATATCATATTAATGTATATGATTCTTGTATAATTTGATAACAATTATTTCACCACTATATAGGAGCTTAACCTACCCCAACCAAGGAAAAGTACAAGGTAAGGGGTTTTCATCTCACTCTTTATTCCTGCGAGATTCGTACCATATTTCCACTATTACCTTTTGTGTGGTGTATATACTGTCCATAATTTTATTATTTGTGTAATACACTTTAATTTTTGTTTATTTACATATTCATTATATGATACCTCTTTCATGGGGTGTATGTTTCAGAAGTTACCAAATTGGTAAGGGTTTATTATGCAATCTCTTCATTATCCGAGGTTGTTTATACGTAATAATCTACCGGGATTTCTTTATCATCCACATCCATGTTTCTTAAAAATGTATATCAAAGTTTTTTTACTATTTACTAGAATATGGGTTAATGTAATTTATACCCTCGTTGTCTTTTATATGTGGTTTATAACGGAATCTTTCCGTCGTTTTCCAAACAAGGTCGATTTTAACCTTTTCGACAGAATTAAGGTAAGAATGTTTTTTTAACTTATACAGCGGGTGCGGCTATTTTCCACCTTTATAAAATCGCCAAAGCTTCCCATTCAAGATTATAAGAATATTTTCAAAGAAATTGTTTTATTTTATAGATATATGAATCTTAAATGATTTCAAAATAGGAAGAGATATTTCTCTAAAAAGATTTTTGATTTCATCTATGTCAACATCATTTGATGGGTTTTAAGCTTATTTGAAGTTTATTTATTATGATACAAAACTTCTATATTGTATTGAAAATTTTGTGATATGTTTGACTATGGATGTTTTATTTTTATACCATTCGTGGTATATGGATGAAGTATTTACATTTCGTATTCTAGTTTTAATACGAATGTTTATGTTATGTTTAAACCTTTTCATATGGGAATGCATTGGACTTAATATGTGACGGGTGGAGCCCGATATAGCTCCTCGATGCATCGGTAGGACTCATGAGACAAACTAGTATCTTGACACAAGGCCTTGAAAAAATCTTATTTGTATTCTTGGCATGAGGCCTTGGCTATGTGGGTATGATAGTCTGGAATTATGCATTCCATCATTTTGAAAGTTGTTATTGATATTGCATGTGATTATTAGATTAGTAGAATATCCATGTTAATAAGTAAATGGCAATTATTTCATTTTATTTTTCCCATGATATGTTGATGTTCAAGTTTAAAATGCATTTGTTGTAGTTATACATTGCCTTAAATGTTTATTCTTATTTATGAAAGTTTCCGCTATATTGTTATCCTTACTCGGCATTTGAGCTCACCCCTTTTCTATGTTTTATTTTTCCCAGGATATGCAGAAGTAAATTATGAATAACCTGCAGGGACAGTATCAGGGCATAAGAGTGTGGACTATAGAGACTATGTTGTTGTAGTTTTCATTTTTATGATGTAATGTAAAATTTATTAATGTATCTAGTTATTCCAAGGCTACTAAACTAATCGGTCTTTTGAGACTTGATCATTCTTGTGATCATGCCAATGTTACGTAATAATGCACCGACTCTGGGTAACTGGGGTCGAGGCATTACAATTGTTATCAGAGGAAGTTTAGTAAAAACCTTGGAATCTATATTTAGATAAACACTGATTAGAGCACATATATTAAAGATGGACTTTGAGGATTATTATATAAGAAATTCTTATAATTTTGGTATTGTAGAGATTTTTTGAGTTTTCTGATAAATACATCCCTGTCTAGATACGAGTAGGTAGAGGCGGCTCTGGAACAGATGTACCTAGGTGTAAAACCCAAAAACACCGCTTTGAGCTAGACTCGAACGGTAACTGGTGCACAAAAATAGGCCTTACTACACTCTTCATTATGACACTCTTGGGGGATGTGCTTAGGATGACTCTCATATTATTTACAAATCATTATGAAGGATTTATGAGTATATACTTCCTCAAAGAAAACATTTTTAGGATTATGGATCATATCCATAAATATTTCAATTTATGTTAAGTGTTTTATAAGTATGAAATTATGTATTTTGATTCATAAACTGATCTAGTGTATGTCATTGTTTAGAAGTGGCACCCAGTAAAAGGAATGAAAACTCCAGCAATCCACATGATCCAAAGAGAAAGAAGGATCATATCTTTCATGGTCTTAAGCCATAATTTATAAGAGAAATAGTCTCCCATTTATTATCATCATATGAAGAAGTAATATCATGTTTTGATAAGACAAGTAAAGAGTTTACTGGGTCCTATGGTTTTGAAGGGAAGAAAGAGAAGAAAGGGATGGAAAAGAGAAAGATGGATAAAGGGAAGAGGGAAAAGAAGAATTTTCCCATATGTGATAACTGTGTGAAGAAACACCCTGGAACTTGCCTAAAAGGAATGGGAGTTTTTTATAAGTGTGGAGAAAAAGGGAACAAAGTACGTGACTGCAAGGGTAAGAAAATGGTTTCAAATGTACAATGATTCATTTTCAAGGAGTTTGGACACTACACGAACCTTTTTCCCAATCATCAAACTATGCCGCAAATGATGCTATTGAATAATAATCAAGTTATGATACTACCACAGATGAAGAGGAATGATTAGAGTTCTTATGTCATTTGAGTTTTGTATCAACAATGTACTTGTTATAATAATTATGGAGTATATAAGGATTGTACTACAGTACTATTTCATTAAGGACTCGAGATTGTGTGGAACAAGGAAATGTGACTCAATAGCAGGTTAATTTTTTGGAAAATATATGGTTGAGAGAAATATAAACCATAATATGGTTCTGATACCGAGGTAGTGATTTTTGAATAATACATGATTGATTTGGATAAATTATATAGGATATTCTTGACTACCTTGAAACTGATTATTGATTTTTATATTCCATCATTGTTGGGTTTACAACATTTTTGGATTGAAGGAGTATATCCATTATTCTTTAAGGAATAAGGGATCGTGAATGTAATCAATAAGGTTTTATGGTAATTCAGGATGTTACAGTGTTTTAAAAGAATACATGATGAAGGTGTTCCCATGTTATTATGTGGAAAAAAGGATCTTTATTGTGTTTAACTTCCTTATAAATTTTGGACTGAATTATTTTGGATAGTTATAGTTTGGATTATTTTGGATTGTCATAAAAGGATAACCCGAAGGTCGGGCGGCAACCCGTGGCGTCTGGAAAGGCTGCGAGAATTGAACCCACAACCGAAGGGCGACAAGGGTGTATCACCTACCACTGACCCACGTGATGTCATGGATTGAATAATTTCGTTTTTAATGGTTCTTCTAGATGAATTATAAATTCATTTTTTAACCCTATACGAATAGGATAAGTAGAATATTATTTTTAAGTTCTATTATCTTTTAGAGTGAAAGATGAGTTTGTGGTAGAACTTAGTTAAAGGATGAGACCCTACTTTTCAAGTATGTATTTTTCTTCTTCTCTTATTCAATGATGAAATTAATTATTATACATTAGTGAAGGGATATTAAAACCAAAAAATGTGTTATCTTAATACCATATGTTTTTCTGAACCAATGGTATTTTGAATCATCATATATTGATGAATTTAAGGCCCTAGAATTTTCACTTGTTTGTGATTGATGACCTCAATCACTACCTATAAATATTTACATTTTTCCTCCAATTATATGTCTCTAATTTCACCCAATGTTCTCCTAATCGATATCATAATTTGGTGGTGACCCTTTCATTTCCCTTTTCCTCATATTAAGACTAAATTTTAGTAACCCAATTTCGGATGTGGATTTTCCCACAAAGATATTTTCTATTTTCAACCTTTTATTTTCGAAGAACAATTTCAAATTGTGAGGGCGCAATTTATTGAAGGAGGGGAGAATGTAACACCCCAAGATTTCATAGTGTGTTATTTCTTCAAAATAATTCAATAACTTGCACTACACGCAACACCGAGTTCAAGCACACCATGACTTACCAAACAAGCTATTCAAAAGAGGTTATGAATAATATTAACTAAATTTTCAACTTTGTATAATCCTTATAACTTTATAATCCATATTATGAGTTTCATAGAAATAATGTAAGAACAAATTCATTTTTTTCAGATAAAAGAAGCATTTTTCAAAAATGCACTTTTACCAACTTTTAATAGTGAAACCCTTTTTTTAATCCAATATTTTAAACTTTTATATGTTAAATTTGACTAAATGAATTTATTCTTTATAATTGGGACATCAAAAATTTACAAGGTATTACCCCAAGCTTCTATGGTACGCTTCTCTTTGAATAATGTGACAGCGTGTATTGTACGCAACATCGAGATCTAACACACCACAACCAATCAAACTAGTCGTTACGAATAGTAATACCTACTTTTGGAAATTTTATAAATTTTATCTCTCGAAATGGACTTCATTTTTTGATTCATAATATCGAATTTATCCTAGGGTGAAATTTTGGAACTTTTCAGATAACATTTATATTTTTGATGAATAGTGAAAATTACTAAATTTTAAATAAAAACAACGTTTTTAATTGAAATAATTTATATTGATAAATTATTAATTTGAGTGGTTTTAGAGTATATTTGGAATATAGTTTTACCATTTAATACAATGTTTGTCATTTTACATAATTTTACAATTAAACCAGACATAAACAAGTGTCAATCTTTTGATAGTTATTATCTCTTAAAAACACGCTTTTTGTTTTAACAAAGGGAATTAATTTTAAATTAATTTCTGCCACCTTTGTGTTTTGAATTTTTAAAAATGGATTCCATATTTGGAATCAGGATGTCCAAATTGTTTAAATAGGAAAAAAAATTTAGACATTTTGAATAATTATTTCGGTAAATATTTTATTTACCATGGTTAAAGGGTAAATCCGGTAAATGAGGGTTAAAAAATAATATTATAATAATAATAAATTACCCTAAAACATGTTCTAAACTTATTAGTCGATACATGTCCGAACATGGGAATCTCTGGGTCGATGTTCGGACCCCATGGAGCAACTTGTAAGTGATAGTGACACTTTATATTAATCAAGTTAACATAAATACAAAATTGACATAAACATATATCTTTTAGAAAACTTTTTTTCACATAGGGTTATATATGTTGGATTTTCGACTATAAATATTTCTTAGACAGATAAAAATATTTCCTACATAATGAGAGTTTATTTATAATTTTACACATAAATAATTTAATTTATTTATGACACAATGATGATGTAGCAATTACCATTATAGTGAAAAAGTAAAATAATTGATATTATAAATACCCAAATAAATATAATTTGAGACTTTTTATTAATTAAACTAATTTTATAGGTTAATATGACATGTTAGAAATGAGTTAATTATCTTTTTTAGAATTAATCATTCTGTTATGATTTTCACAAAAATCAATTTTCCAAATACTGTCAAAATTGACATAAAAGAGTTTTTAAAACAAATATTATATTATTAATTGATATTCAATTCATAAAAACTAAGGTTCATCCAAAAGACTTGTATCATGATAGGCGTATCATTAGTGGACCACTGGGGGGGTCTCTTGGAGGTATATAGTATGTTTATTAACTATATAATATAAAAATATATAGTGACATGGTAAGTGTCAAACTAATTAACTAAGAGTTAATATTTAAAGATAAGGTTAATATAGTAACCCAAAACTATCTAAATCATATTGCTTGAGTGGATTGCGACCCATACCCACTTTAACCTTTAAATAATACACTTTGGAGCCATTAGAAATCGAATATGAATTTATTATAAAATAATATTTCTAGCTTTTCCAAAGGTGCCCCTCACCCCTCTTATAAAAGGGCACTCCCCCTTCTCATTAATTCACACCATAAATGCCATTTGGATCGGCCAAAAGCTTCCCAAATACTCTCTAAACTTCCCTCAATTCATCCTAGAGGCCTTAATTTAGTCAGAAAGCCAACCTAAGGTGCCATTTTGATCAAATAAAAAAGAAAGAACCCGAAGAAGTGGTAATGTTTTCACCACCCCTTTTCAAGTTCCTGTCTTCATCCACTTCTTCTTTATTTGTTATTCCCATTCTAAAATAATTAATCCAGTGTCTCATATATACTGTAATATTATTATAAATATGGTACAACCATATTCAGTATTCTATCCATCCTTTGAATGACATGTCACCATACGTGCGTACGTACGACTTACCGTCTCCACGTGGTGGTGTAATTGTTATTCAATATATTATTATGTGGATGGGTATAATAATGATTTTTAATTCATTTAAATAATAAATATAACATGATAATGATTCCTTATATATTATATACCATCCAATTATATAATCAAAAGATTGATATTGTCGCTCGTGCGTACGTACGGACTACCGTCTCCACGAACATGATGAGATTCATTCTCCATCGTATCCATTCAAGTATAATTATAATTTTATGATTAATAATAGTATTTGAGGACTTGATATCATTGTTGATATGATTAAGATACAACCTATTCCTGACAAACATGACTTACGTAACAAAACATATAAAATAAAATGAGTAAATTAACACACGAAACAACGATAATACTAAGATATTATTAACAAATAAATGTTAAAACATCATATATGATATCATATTAATGTATATGATTATTGTATAATTTAATAACAATTATTTCACCACTATATAGGAGTCTATGCAACCCCAACCAAGGAAAAGTACAAGGTAAGGGGTTTTCATCTCACTCCGTATTCCAGTGATATTTGTACCATATTTCCACTATTACCTTTTGTGTGGTGTATGCACAGCCCATAATTTTATTCTTTGTGTAATACACACTAATTTATGTGTATTTACATATTAATTGTATGATACATATTTAATGGGGTGTATGTTTCGTAATTTACCAAATTGGTAAGGGTTTATTTCATAATCTCTTCATTATCCGAGGTTGTTTATTCCTAATAATCTACTGGGATTTCTTTATCATCCACATCCATGATTCTTAAAAATGAATTTCAAAACATTTTTACTATTTACTAGAATATGGGTTAAAGTCATTTATACCCTCGTTGACTTTTATAAGTGGTTTATAAAGGAATCTCTCCTTCGTTTTCCAAACAAGGTCCTTTTTAACCTTTTCGAATGATTTAAGGTAATAATGTTTTTTTAACTTATACGGCGGATGCGGCTATTTTCCGCCGCTATAAAATCGTCGAAGCTTCCATTACGAGCTTATAAGAATATTTTCAAGAAAATGTTATATTTTATAGATATATGACTCTTAAATTATTTCAAAATAGAATGAGATATTTCTCTAAAAAGAGTTTTGATTTCATCTATGTAAACATCCTTTGATGGATTTTAAGCTTATTTGAAGTTGATTTATTATGATACAATACATCTATATTGTATTGAAGGTTTTGTGATATGTTTGAATGTGGATGTGTTATATTTATACCATTCTTGGTTTAGGGATGAAGTATTTACATTTTGTATGATAGTTTTAATATGAATGTTTATGTTATGTTTAAAGCGTTTCATATGGGATGCATTGGACTTAATATGTGACGGGTGGAGCCCGCTATTGCTCATCGATGCATCGGTAGATCTCATGAGAAAAACTAGTTTCTTGGCACAAGGCCTTGAAAAAATCTTATTTGTAGTCTTGGCACGAGGCCTTGGCTATGTGGTTATGATAGTATGGAATTATGCATTCCATCATTATGAAAGTGGTTTTTGATATTTCATGTGATTATTCGATTAGTAGAATATCCACGTAAATAAGTAAATTGAAATTATTTCATTTTATTTTTCCCATTCTATGTTGAAGTTCAAGTTTAGAAGGCTTTTCTTTTAGTTATAAATTGCCTTAAATGTTTATTCTTATTTATGAAAGTTTCCGCTATATTGTTATCCTTACTGGGAATTTGTGATCACCCCTTTTATATGTTTTAATTTTTCTAGGATATGAAGAAGTAAATTATGAATGACATGCAGGGATAGTATGAGGGGATAAAAGTGTGGACTATGGAGGCTATGTTGTTATAGTTTTCATTTTTATGATGTAATGTAATCTTTATGAATGTATCTAGTTATTCCAAGGTTACTAAACTAATCGGTCTTTCGAGACTTGATCCTTATTGTGATCATGCCTATGTTACATAATAATGCACCGACTCGGGGTAACTGGGGTCAGGGCATTATATTATATGTCATATAATATGTATTAATGACAGTCGTTCTTATAATCTGTATAGGGATTACTAATTTTTAGGAGATGTATTTGGAACACCATTCCATAAAATATATATTAGTATTATTATATCATTATATATAAATATCATGTACTCTATCAAATAAGTAAATTTTTTCTCTATAAATTGTTAACCAAGAACAATTGAAAAAATAGTAAAACTTTTACTCACAACATTATTGTAAATGAATACACCATTTCCTTTTTATATTCTAATAATAAAAATTAAAATATCATGAACATTTGTAAAGTAGTGTATTTCTTAGAATAAAATGTTAAATATTATAATGGTTTATAAAAATTAAAAAATGGTTATGTCAGTAGGAATGATTGTTGATGTTGTATATAATAAAATAGAATATTATTTTTTTTTGTAAAAATTGTCTACACTTTCGGTACAAAATACAATGAAAATATTCCCTCAGAAAAAAATTGAAATAAATAAAAAAGTGAAAAATGTTTTATTTATAATTTATTTATGTCAATATAAATACATCCATAAATTAATTTTATGAATATAGATATTGAAGAGAATGATTTAGAGAATAAATCATTAAATCATTTTTGATATATTTTTTAATGTAATGTGCCCCTTACCTCGAGTATGAATCATAACGTACATTCATTATCGTTGTAAAAAATAAAATTATGTTAATTATTTACTTTTATAAATTTATTTTTCATGTTTATTAAATTTTTTATTTAACTCATTATCATTTTATATTTAATTACATAATCATCTAAGACCATATTGATTATTTAATAATGTTTGGAACATATTTCCAAAATAACAGTATAAGGTTGACTTTAGTCAGTGGGTTATCAAAAAATTATCTCCAAAATATTAATAATTACGTAATTATATTTTTGATACATAAATTATACTTTTGAAACAATCCATAAATGATTGTTATGATAAATATACTATGTAAAATTCAATGAGATGATAGGTATTATGTATGCATGTGTAACTTTTAAATTTCTGTATAATATTATAGAACATGTGTACAAATTTTTTTAAAATTGTATATTTACCATTTTATAATTAATAACATATATTTTTTTACACTTATATATATCATCCATTTTAGGTGGTTATTTTAAATGGGTAACATCGCTTCATGGAGGATATATTTAACACGTACACATGAATGACTATATAATACTTCATTAAGTGGAATAATAATAAAATAGATTATATGTTACTATATAGACTAATTAATACATAATTAATATTATATATATTTATTAAATCCATTATTTTAAATAATAGTTTGAGGTGATGATGGAAATATGAATTAAATCAGTTCGCTAGTTAGTAGTCCTCCGTATGCATGAATGAAAATTTTGTTACCCATTTCAAGAAAGAAGAGATTGATATTGTTTATTCCAATAATATAGAAATATATCCATATAAAGAAGATGGTGGTGTTATTATTTTATCATTAAATAATGATAATTGAAAGATGTAGAAGATAAAATAAAAAATTTAATAGTTACGAACTATACCCCTTCCTTGGTAAACCTCTTAAGGATTACAAGAAAAACATTCCTATCATAGTTTTATAACCTATAAATGGACCATATGACATGGTTATATATATATTATACGAATTTTGTTTTAGATATTATGAACCAAAAGGATTTTTAATTTTGATGGAAATAGGAGAGGAGGTGACCATTTAATGTGAGGGGAAATGCACTCAAAAAATTACCTCTAGTATTAAATTAATATAAATTATTTTTTCAAAATCGACCAATTTTATATAACTTTATGATAGGAAAATGGAAAATCATAATGCTCTCAAAAATTAAAATTAAATCATGTTTATTTAATATTTTTATCCTTATCTTTCTAGTTAATCTCGTGTTAAATCCTTTTTACAATTACCATGATAAGAATTCATTGTAATATTTAAAAACAAAATATAGTCACTATAAAAGGTTATTTACCCCATAAATGGACTACGGTTGATATTTTTCCATATTCCAATCACTTGATTGTAGATAATACATTTTTTGAATTTTTAATAATTTAATAATATATTATTTTTATATAATATCATTAATGTAATTTTTGAGACTACTAATTTAATTTCAGTTTGAAATGTAAACTAAAACAGTTCTAAACATATAAAATAAATTGAAAATTTAAAAATATATTTTATTCACCTATAAAATTTATTTTATACAATTAATTACCCAAAAAATTTACTTTTAGTATTTCTAGAATCATTTACATGATTTTTGAACTGATTTCAGATGCACTATTTTTACATTGCATAAGAATTTAGGGTAATTATTTCATCTATATAAATGATAAAAAAACTATAATTGTAAACTGTATGTCATATTTCATATTATATTTATATCAAAACATTTTTAATCCCTATAAAAACACAATAGTTATTAAAATCAAGAGATTGACATTTTTGACATTATCTTTTACTTTTATGTTATTATTGTCATATTCAAAGACAAATGGACCAAAAATATAATATATTCAATAATGTGATAATTATTGATGAAATAGAGTTATCATATGAAATAAAATAACGTATTAGTGTCATTTTTAGTACTTCAAATGTAATTTTTATTATTTATTTCCAGATTTACCCTTACCATGGTGAGAGAAATTTTCTATGAATAATATTTGAAATGACCAAAAAAATTGTACTATTTTCCAAATATATTCATACTGACTCCAATAATTGAAAAAAAATTCAAAATTCAATATATATATATATATTAATTGTTATTTAAATTAATATTAAAGCTACAAAACATGATAAACATTATATTTTCCGAATAATTACTTCTTAATTATAATTTTTTTTACATAATTCATGAATAAAATTTATTACAAGGTCAATAATTGGAATATAATTCTTCAAATTGAACTAATTTATTTTTAAAACTAATATAAAATATAATATGACATTTTAAATAATTTAAATGAAAATGCAGTTTTCAAAAGAAATAATATTTTCACTATTCATTTAAATTGTTATATTTTTAGAAAATTATAAACAGAATCATAATATAATTTTGAAATGATTAATTCAAATATGAAATTTATTTAATCATTTTAAAATTATAGTATTTATATAATATGAATTAAAAACCTTATGAGAAAAGCCTATAATAAAACTTTTTCAATTTGATTTAAATTTTTTCATAATATAGATAATATAATTATCTAATTATTTAATACAAATAATTTTTAAGGTAATTTATTCTATAATTACCTAGGTTATTAGATTATTCACCCAATTTGATATTATTCATTAACAATTTCATTCACTTATTAAAAAATTGGGGATATATTTATCCTATAGTATTTTCAATTTCCCATGTTGCATCCTCAACCATATGGTATTCCCACAAAAAATTAAGTTTATTAGATAACTTATTACAAAATAATTTCAATCATTGGTTAGGAATATGAAAATATTATTCTTTATAAGAATAGATGACTTCATAATGGACTACATCATAGATCAAAACATAAGATGAACTCATCACATATTACATTAACATTAAATCATGAAATATATTATTTACATGGGGTAAACGTGGAGGAAATTCAACAATATTGGTAAATGATCTAATGATTCCAAGGATTTAATATTTTTCAATCAACCACATATATATCTTCCACTTTTTTGAAAAACACCTAAAACATTAAATTGATATACAAAGAAGACATGATCACCTTCCTTTAAAATAAATATACTTCCTAGGAATTTCTACATAGAAGTTATTCATACAATGAACCATCTCCAAATGTAGCTAAATAAAATCCATATCCCCAACAACATTATATATTATATTTGGTTCTATCAATATCCATTATCTAACATCATTACAAAAATTAGGTGTCTGACATCACATTCTATATAAAAATTAAAATTCAACCATATGTATACCAGAATAAAAACATTTTTTATAAAAAAATAAACCTATTAAAGATCATAATTCCGATATCCATAGTAATCTAATGAAAATTTATGAACCACGTTTTATGTTTTCTGAAACATTTGATTTGATTTTCGATTATATTATGGTTGAATATATATATTTTAATATAATTTAGATCACATTGACCTAATATGTCGTTCCAAGTATTCTATAAGTAAAACATGAATTAATGTCAGATTTAATAGATAGAGGAACTCAATGTAACCCGACTTTATCCTTAACATATTGTTAAGAAAGAATATATAAATATATTATATTTAGTATGTAATGGAAATTTCTACATTTATTTATTCGATAAAAAATATCCCAAATTAATTTATGATGTTGAGATATATTTGTTAATCCACACAATAAATAAGTGGATTAATATTCCTATTTCCATAATGCAACAGGTAAAAGATAAATAATTACTTTAATTAATTTCAATTCATATTCATCCAATTTAAAATGAAATATTTCATACTAATATAATGAATATAACTTGTCATTTTCCCCCTTAATACTTTCGTTGTTATCTATATTTCTTAGTGCTACCATGATTAATATTAAAAAGAGATCTTTGTGATTCACTTAAAAAATCATTCTTTAACTAGGAAAGACCACCTAAAAATAATCTTTTTACAATACTAACAACACATTTTTTATAAAATCTAAAAAATAAAAACCTACCATTATTATTTCATTATAATTTTACATATTAATCTTGATCCTCCTTCTATGATTTCATCAATATTTAGGAAGATATGGTTCTATTGAAACCTAAAACAAAAAGTAATATGATCCAACGCGAATAATTTATAGTCCTAATTTCTTCAAATAAATTCCCAAATAGTCATATCCAAAACATAACATGATTAATGATGATTTAGTCTTTGGATAGAAATCATCTTCTTTTTTTCCTTTTCAGAAATATAAATTAATCCTGATGTTGCCTTCTGTAATCAGGTCAAACCATCTTATTGACCTCATGTTCAGCTAATTCTATAAAGATATATATTTCAAAATTTTATGATAAGTATATATTTCGTTATTAACTCTAAATAAATGACACATTTTTAAGAAATATTAAATTTTAATGTTATAATTATATTAACTCCCATTCCCAATAAACCCCTTCATGTTCCAACTTTTAGTATGCCAATTTTTGGTAATCTTTGTACACTATAAATTCATTAAAATGTTTGAAAAAGGTAGATGGTTTTTAGGGGATCTAAATTTTTTTTATTTTATTTACTTATTTAATTTCAATTGTATTTTTATTTATATTTTTCTTAGACATTATCATATGTATATTAGATGTTCACTTTTTCTAAAATGTACTTCGCATACGATCGGTCTAATATATATGTTTTTGAAATTCTTCACTATTTAAATCTGTGTTTGATCGATTTCACAACATGGTATACCCGTGATTTCATTTTCAGATTGAGTACCAGGACGATGGTTTCATCATCAAAATAATATAAATAACAATAGAAAAGTTATGTCACTTGTTTTTTTAAACATCTTTCCTTTGACATAATCCTTCGCGTGTGCATCAACTCCACGCATTCAAAGTGCTATATCAGAAGTAGAATATTATATTATAGGCATGTTATTTTTACCTTTATTTCTTCTCAATTGAAAATATTAATGTAATAAATTATTTTATAAATATATTTTTTTTCGGAAAATGTAATTATCTCTTGATGATATGTAATGACTCACAAATGATAGATTTCACTCCATTCCCAAATGATAATATTTTTTATTAATTACATATGTGGTTGTTGTCATGATAAAAATATTCATTAAATAAAAAAGAAACAATACCCCCAAAAATGTTCAAATAATGATCATTTTGTACCTTCCATACATCAATCCAATTATTGGTAATCAGTTATTAATGTCACATACTTTTTGTACGTTGAGGTGAAGTTTTATGATTATGTTTTAAACAATGAAATTTCATATATTTAATTCCTCAATTCACCCTGAAGGTTTCATGTTTCAATTTTATGTATAAAGCCTCATAACGGTGATGCTATTTAATTTCAATATTTATAAATATCATATTGCTTTATATTGTTTTATTTATTTTATTTATTATAAATATTTTTAGGAAAATTTAATATTTTTTTATAAAAACAATAAAAATATTTCATATATATCCATCCCCCAGAGTGGATGAAATTGATGGAATTTTTGAATTGCATATTCATGATATTTTCATAAAGACACTATAAAAATTGAAAATATAAATTTAATCCATTCCCTATTATGAAAGAGATTATTTTTTTAAAATGATTTATTTTATTCCCCTATGAGATTGAAAGACATGATATTATTTAAAATCATGTTAAATTCAAATATGATGTTTATTGAGTGATCATTGTGATATTTGGTTTAAAAAAATATAATAATATAAGAACTATTTGTTTTTTATGATAATAAATTATTATATGGAACAATTATTTTTCAAAATATTTATAAAATAATTTTTCACTAAAGGATTACATGAAAATAACATCTTTATAAATTATATGGAAGAATATATTCATTTATCAATTATTTTTCTAGTCGTCACAACATAAATGGATAAATTATTATTTATCATATTTTATTGAATATAAATATCCTATCATATAATTAATTTATCCTTTGAATTAGAAATTTCTATTCATAGAGTTTATAAATCAAATTATTGAATTTTATAGTTTTGATAATCTGATATATATATATATATATATATTAAAAATTTTACCACATAATGTGGTTAAAACAATGATCGTCGTAATGAAAAAATAAAATTTTATGAAACATGATTGTTATTGATAAATAATGAAATATTATTCATGGATAATGAAATTTAATGAATGAATCCATTCCCTGATTTGAATGTAGTATTAATAATAATATCTCATTCCTTGATGATAATGAAATAATTGATGAAAATGTTCACATTATTTATTGTATCATGAATATTTTAGTGTTAATGATGTTTGATCAAATGATTTCTCCTTCATTTGAAAAACATAATGCTGTTTATGATTTATAATTTTCGATGGCGATAAGGTTTGTGTTGTGAATGTGAATTTATTATTCAACATTGGTTATAATTGTCACATTCACCAGCTTAAAATTAAGTAGGGGATCCTATCCCATCTAGATTTATTTTAAAATAATATTTAGGCCTAATGTTATAAAATATTTGGGCAAGATGTTCTACAATATTCCATAATCATCCTAGTGATGGTCCTAACCGATTAGGATTGTATTATTAATTTATCTACATCCATAATTATAAATACTAGTGAAAAATATATGTCTTCACAATTAATGGTTCTGGAGATATCATATGCATCGATCTTGAAGAAAGAAATTTATATATATTATTTAGATTTAATACATTAAAATAACTCAATAATGAGGTAGAATATGCTTGTATATGTACATTTATCATAAAATAATATTAATTAATGACTAGGAAAGTGTTAATATATTCCCACCAGATAATACAAATTCATAATACTTTTTAATATCTAAAGTCAAAAAATTACATATATTAATGGTATTCTTATAAATAAATATCATATAGAGACACTAGAAATAATAGGTATCCTTATACGTAACAAGATTTCATAAAAAGTTTTATTAATAATTGTCTATGTACAATGAAACGAATAATTGTAAACTATAAGATTACCAATCCTATAACTTTAAATAAATGAAAAGATGATTTAGTACATCTAGGATCAATTATAATGAAGTATATTAATTACTGTGAACATAAGAATCGATATTTTGATAATATAGTAAACATTATTTGAGGTAAGAATGATGAATTTATTTTGACGGATTCAGGTCTACAAAATTATCAAGGCATTAAATCTCATTAATGAATTTATGTCAATTAATGTTATTTCAAAATTAAATTTGTAGTATAATTATGAATAAGTATATATGGGAGTGTCCACCTACCATGTGATCTATATATATGAATGAAATATCTTCTAAAAGATCATGTGTGTTTTTTTCTTTAGGTGAGTATTCATTATTTGATTTGAATGATGATTGAAATAACTATTATACATCACATTGCATATATAAAATGGTCCATAATAAGCATTGACAATATTCTCAAAACACATATATGAATGTTAAGTGTTAGAAATCAATATTCATATTATACACACAAGAAGTGTGTTTGAACTGATTATATAAAATCAATATCAATCAGGCATAGAAATAAAAAAAATACATTTCCCCTTGAAGAGGAAAATCAATATGTCGACAAAATTATAAAATTTTGAAATTTTCTTCAATGTGACATGGGTAACAAAAAAATTCTGAGATATCTATCGGATGTGGTCAATGATATATTTTCATTGAATAAATTTAAAACTCGTCGATGGTAACAGATTCTTATAGACGTGGACATCAAAATAACTTTCCAAAATTATTAATGGAATTTATGATATATTCAACATATAATATTTTTTATTTATTATCTAAAGGATTTTGAATATTGATGATCGAATTATAAGAAATACTTTTCTATGTATATTTGGATATATATATATATATGATTCTTGAAAAGGATTGAAATTCCAGAATCCTATAGAAAATTATTAATGTTTCACATAATGTGATAAATTATGTGGTGAAATGAATTACATGTATTTCACATAAAAATACTATGTTAAGAAATAATAACAATTTAATTCAGCCTTGAATGTTTTATATAAATAAATTTATTTTTATTATATTGTTTTAAAAATAATCTAGAAGAGTTTTCTAAAATCAATGATTTATTTGTTCATGAAATTAAAATTAATGTCCTTTTATTATAAGTTAATCTTTATAAATCTAAATATTTCATTTTTTAATGGTTTTTCTTTTAATTAATAATTAAATCCCTTACTTACAAGGGTGTTAAATTTCATGCATTAGTGGATGATGAAGAGAATATTTATCTTAGAAGTAATAAATATAAAATCACAATTTTTTTGTCACTGAAGGATATGCATGTTCATGTGCATTTGTACAATTGGAATAATAATAAATCATATTATGATGAAAGGTAATTTTCATCAATATTTATTGAAATATAAATGGTTTAAATTATTATTATTATAAATAATAAAAACTAGTTGTTTTGATTATGAATTGATCATGTACATTCTATTAGTTACATGATAATCATTATGTGTGGATGATATAAATATTGTAATGCTTTTCCCTTAGATGGGTTTTTCCATGTATGCTTTCCTAATAATATTTTTAATGAGGAAACCATCTAGGTAATTGATCTTATCATACACTTTTTATATAATCACGAGTTTTCCCCTAAATGGATTTTTCTTGCTGATTTTTAATGAAGCAATCTACTTTATTATAGATGTACAAAAAATTGCTATAAATTATTATGGATATATATAATTAATGGAAATGTACAGTCTTCCCAATGAGTTTTAATTTTTAATGAAACCATAAATTTTTACCTATGATATTCCACCCATCTCCCACGAAAATAATTAAATAATAATTTTAAATGATGTCCTAGAGACATAACTAAATGATAATATCACAGGGTTTGGAATGCAACACTCTTTTTCCCTTCATCACATTTATCCAACTAGGTTTTCTTAGTATTGTTTTTATTGTCTTATCATGACATGGAATTAAATTACATTCGACTATATTATATTCTCTATAAATGGTTTTATGTGAAAATTATATAAGATTCCATGAAATTATGATATTCAAGGGTGAGTGTTATGAAATATTAAACCTGAATGTTATAATAATGGTAACTATCAGTCCCAATAAACCCCTTAATGTTCCCATCATTTCATATGTCAAAATATTTTTCGCTGTACTCTATGAATATATATAAATGTTAATAAATAGTGTGTGTTTTTTGGGTCCCTTATATGGTGTTATTTTTTTTACAACTTTTATTTATATTTTATTTGATTGTTTATTTTCATTCTCCATCACCATACTGAAAGTCAATGCTTTCTTTCTCAATATTTCTATTCACCTATGATCAGTATTACATTTATTTTTTCAAAATACTACATCATTTCAATCACTATTCAATAAATTTAACATCAAATTTAAAAGAATTTAATTTCAAAAAACAAAATCTATTTTCAGAAATTCAATATGACAAATTAGATGATGTGTTTTCAATTTATTTGACTAATAATAATATACCTGATTAGTCTATATCAGGACACATTCAGGTCCCTTAAAATAAGTACCATGGTTGAAGATGCATTAAAAATCTCATGAGGATATGGAAAAAACATGAGAAATCCACAATAACATTTTAGCACCTAAAAACTATCATATCACACATTTATCTAGATGAATTTAACAGCATTTTATGTTAGCATTGTCACTGGGGAAGATAAATGAGAATTTTTTACAAAAAAACTACTACATTTAACATTATATTCCAATAATTCTATGAAAATCAATGAAATGATTATGTATTTTCCACTCTAATAAAATTTTGATTTTTATAATTCATTTTTTTTAATATCTTGAAAAAATATGAATGAGGTGAAAATTTCAAAATAAATTAATTCTTATTAAAATCTTCATATGTTTTATTATATTTAATGGTTTTTAAAAATATAAAATATGGTATATCATATTCCCCATGAATAATAGAATATATCAATATATGATCAATAAATGAAATCAAAAAATAATAATTGTAATCATTGATAACTCTATTCATGTGATCCATAAATACATCAAATATATCAAACAACCCCAAATCCATGAATAAAAATTCATAATTCGTATATCTAGTTTGAAACGTACTTTTAATGAGAAATTACTATTTCTCATTCAACTTATTATACCCATACCCTTGAAGATTCTTGAAAAAAATACAACACTCCTTGGTGATGATAAAAAAAACCATCGATATTTGGAAAAAGAAAAATATTCTTAATAATTATGTTTTTTAGGGATTTATAATAAGTTTATAGTCTCATTAAAAAGTTTTATTTTTAGGTCATAAAAAATAATACACAAATATGATGTTCTAGGATAAAGGTAACCTTATTATTTGATATCGAGTAGCTGATTTTTTAACATGCTATGTTCTACATTATCTATTCGATAAGGGGATCTTAAAATAGGCTTTGAATCGTGAAATAAATCAATAATAAAATAAATCTCCTAAAAATCTATAACACTTGAAAAATAATCAATAATTTAATCCATTAAAACATTCAATACAAGGAAATCATGAATATTAAAAATTTCTTTTCTAAAACAACATGATATAAATTTCATTCACTACCATCTCTAATCAATTTATTAGCATCATAGTATATTGTTGAATTTATGAAATTATTTAATAAAATTACTTTTTCTCTTAAGCCTATATTACCATGATAACATATAATATAATCCATACATAAAATAAAACAAATAAAAAATATGGGTAGTTAAACAATATTTTTAAAACTATCATCTATGTAAAAATTATTGGAGGATTCCAATAAATCTTTGTTGTTTGATATTTTCAACCCATGTTATCACAAGTATTTCGATGATATATTCATGAGGTTTTATTCCCTTTTTATATAAAACGTTATTATAATTTATTGTATGCATGTATCCATATTCAAATTGGGGAATTCACAAAATTTTAAAACTCAAGTAACAGACATATAAACACTTTATTTTATAGGCCAACATCAACCATATTATAATAATAATTTCATACAAGACCCTTCTTTATTTGGTCATGGGGATTTATACATAGTGAAAATAAATAAATATAACTATATAAAAAATTTCTTAACTAATATAATTTAAATCATTTAAAAAATTTATGGATTTATATATTTAAATTCATTTATTTCTTTTTCAAACACTGTTTTTTCTTTTATGATCCCTATGACCAAACAAAGATCCCTTGTAAGGGAACCAAATTACTATCAAACATTACCTCAAATAAAAATTACTAAAATTTTTAATTTTTGGGTTACTACCTATAGAAATATTAGTTAAATTATTCTCTATATATTTACACCTAGACAGTATCTTACTCTTATTATCTCATGGATCATATGTGTCAGCAAACTCCATATCAAATTTCAGAGCCTAATGAATAAAATTCTCATAAAATCATAATTCTCATGAAACCAATGTTATTTATAGACCGGGATTCAATGTTCAGTAAAATTTACTAATTATACAACTATGGTCCTGAATAAAAATATGTATATAACTTGAAAATATTTTGAAATTTTTCTTCTATGAGGCTTTATAATATAAATATTTTTTCATCAATTCCAATAGTTTTCCCTTGGTTATTTTTCAATGATATTTAGGTATATATTTCTATAAAATAATATTTTTAAATGTTTCCCATTACATGGAATAAAGCCCATTTATCACATAGATATTCATAACCAAACACCCCCACTGATCCATTTCACATTAAAATGATAAATGTATAGTGTTTCATTTTGTTTTTTTATACATTTCAGGATTCAAATTTGATTTCTAGAGAATTGATCCATCCTTCAACTACCACTAGATCTAATGTTTCACTAAAATATGTAAAGTTTTGTTTCATGAAAATATAAATTATCAACATGTTCATCTATATTAATATTTTTATATCAAGGATGCCACAACCATTTATATCCCATGTAAACTAAGCCATCAGAAAAGAAAAATACTCAGTTATAATTCTATCCATTCTGGGAATCTAATTTGGAATGAATTTTTCCAATTGATACCTTCTAAAATAAACCATCATATTTCATCTATAAAAACCATCTCAAAATACACTGATTACATGAGGAAATATGGTAATAGAAAAACTTTATATCAATACAACTGAAACTTAATGTGGAATCATTTAATAGTGTATAATTAAAACTATCTCGAAATATAATGTTAACTAAACAATTCTTATGATACCAACTATATTAATATAGCCTTCGTCATTATAGAATCTTTTATTTTAAGTCAAAAATTCATTTTCTTACATTCTAGGATTATTATAG
The DNA here is from genome assembly GCA_963277665.1 of Viscum album. NCBI lineage: Eukaryota > Viridiplantae > Streptophyta > Magnoliopsida > Santalales > Viscaceae > Viscum > Viscum album. The sequence continues at coordinate 649,173,411 of OY728123.1, forward strand.
ATAATATTTTCATATAATTATCCCTTAAATATGACATACCAAAACGAAATATTAAAAATTATACACTTCTATATGGTACTATCCATCTAAAAAGTAATGACATTTAAAATTAAACACACATTATTTTATAAAAAAATTGTACTGAAAGTATAGATGAGTATTGTTTTTTACCCCTCTTAAACCTTGTTAAATGAAATTTAAATCATTGGAAGATAAAAAAACGCTCAGTATTGTCTGTAAAATAAGGAAATATGATAGTATAGTGAAAAACAATTAAACCCCTGAAATATTTACATATATCCCAATATTTATTGATCATATTAAATATATCGCATCCATATAAAAAACCCTTTATTCTTAATGAAAAACAATAAAATACATAAAAATCTAATAGAGACACCATTTAGGTGACATAGAGAATTATATTAATAGATCATATCATAATGAATCAAATCTGAGTTAAATCTATATGTGACAACACACAAGTAAAATTCATCTTTACATCCATTCAATAAAAGTATCATTTCCCAATGAAATTTAATATTGTAATGGTTACCACCCATCATATAATATATATTGGGCTCAACCATTTCTACATTCTAAACAAGGATCACCCATTTTTAAGAGCTCTATCAGGATAACCACATCATATAATCTATATCTGTATGATCGAATCATCATTTATAATTATTGAGTACCATATCAAAATATATTTTTTGTATATTTTTTTATCTTAATTTCCATGATTTTAACCCATATGAAAAAAATTATCATATCAAAATTCCCTTCCCTTGGTAAAACCCCATTTTAATAAGACAAATTCCCAAAATAAAAGAAAATATGGTTTTTTACATTAATAAAACAATAAATATTATAGTATAATACAATTGTAAAATAAATATTATGGTTTATTGAACGATCATTTATTCCTAATATTTTAAAAAATAAAATTACATTTGTATTCTTTAAATAACATCAAAAATTTCAATATAATATACATAAAAATATTCTTTAATATAACCTTTGAAAAAAATTCAATTGTGATATACATTTTACTATATAATTCATTTATTTAAAAATAAATACATCAATAAGTTAGTTTAAATAATATTAACAAGTAATAAAAAAATTTAGAAAATAAATCAATATAGCAGTTTAAAAACAATGTTTTAATGTAAATGTTTTCATACCACATGTCTTACTCATCACCAATGTTCTCAACCTCCTGATGTAATTATATTATGTAAATTATTTACATTTATATGAAACTTTTTATTTTTTTTATTCCATTAAATTTATTTTTTATCGTGTTTATTCAATTATGTCACCACTTATTTGTTTCGACATTTTTATGATATTTTACATGATTGTGAAAACTATAATCATAAGGTTTAATGTGGTAAATAATTCCATTTATAGAACATCACCAAAATAATTATCAAGACATTATCATAATTGTAATACATATATTATACTATTAAACCAACCTTGAAATATTATTAAAAATGAATAATGTTACATTGTTGGGGGGGTGGTCATTTATACATATGCACGATTAATGTTTAGTTTTATTAATGATCATAATAGAATGAAGGTAACTATTATTTTATCCTTCAAGATTGATCTTTATATCTATTATATCATGTTTTTTATTTTCATACACACACACACAGAGATATATATATCAATCTGCCTTATATGTGATATGGGGATAAAAAGGTATCACATATATTCATAGAGATGGTAGTTAACACATACGCATGAAAAAAGTTAGCATTTTTCTAAATGAGATGAGAATAATATTGATATTAAATTATTCTTAAAAAAGAAAAAATTTATAAAATTTGTTGAAAATATAAGGGTGAGAAAATAATATGTCAATAATTTTTATTTTAACAATTTTAGACTGTAATAATACACTTATTTATCCATTTTAACCTTTGTTAAAATGTTTCAATGACTATACAGATAAAATTGTGATTTACTTTTAGGGTGTCAAGATATATTCTATAAAAACATTAATTGGACGATGATTGATATTATCAATTGTATGATAGTAATTTGGTATATTATAATTTTTTTACTAATTTTAAATTTTTTAATAAAATATTATTTATTATAATATATAATTAATTAAACTTGTGAAAATATATGTTTATATTAAATTTCATGAAAATAAAGAAAATGGAAGTAGAATATAATACATTCAATATTACATATTATATTATATTTAACTATAATTTCTTTAAGACAAATTAACTTTAAAAATGGGTATTTCTTTTAGTGTTTTTAATATCATTTTCTTGATCATTTATATTTCATTCAAAAACACAATATCTATATTACATATCATTTAGGTGAATTATTTCATCTCAAAAAATCAAAAATAAATTCCCATTATAGAAAATTATTTATACTTAATATGAATATTTATATCCAAACATTAGTTTTCATATCCTTATAAAAAATTATTAATGATAATAAAATTAAGATAGTGAAATATTTGAATTTATCCTTTAGTTGAAAATTATAAATTTCAAATTAACATTTAAATTGAAAAATGTTTAGATAATAAAATATATAATGATTATAGATAAAATGGAATTATAAAATGGTATAATAAAAAGTGCCTTCATCTTTTTTTTATCATATAAATTTTTTCCTTAATAAACTAATTTATCAATACTATTATGATAAATATTAACTATATTTACTTTTAAATTAATAAAAAATGGAGCTATTTAAAAATTTCTGACTTACTGGTTAAGAAAATCTATTTTTTTAGATTCAATTAAATAAATTTTTGTAGTGTAATTTTAAAATTATCATAGAAAACATTAAAACAATCAGTTTTTATGTTAATTGCATTTTATTATAAAAATGTTCTTATAAAAAACCCAATAATAAAATTAATTTAATAGTTTATAATTGGATAATTTTTAATTAAAGGTAATAAAGTTGTTTTTAAAACTAATATCTTATATATTTTTATGTTTAAATACTTTAAAATAAAATAATTTATTTAATGATAATTAATATTTTCTATTATTTGTTGAAAAATCAATATTTCAAGAAAATTCTAGAAACCTCACTCATAATGAATTTTAACATGATGAGTAAAAAAATTAAATTAAATTTTTTCAAATTCAAATTATATTATTTATAAATGTGACATTAAAATAAAACCACATTTGAAAATGAATTATTAAAACTATAACATTTTTATTTAAAATTTACTTATGGTTCCTATAGTGAATATAACTATCTAAATCTTGAATAATAATAAAAATAAATTTTTTATTCTATCATTACCTAGTGTTTTACAGTTCTATTAGGTATGTTTCTTATGTTTGAATAATCTGAATGATCTATAATAGTAAACAAATGGCTGACATTGAATTTTTGTAATTAAATGATTTGAATAAAGTATATTAAAAAATATATATTTTCCCCTTATTCACTTTATTAATGTGGAAATATAATTTCTTTGGAGGAATATAAGGGAGTTAAAATCATTTGGTTCAAAAAAGGATATAATTTTATTTCTTGAATGATATTCATTAGAAATTTCATTAACCCGGAAAATAAGTTTTTCTATTTACAGTGACTATAATCTATATATTCAATATGAATCATTGATCGATGAATCTAATATGTATTAAGATGAAATATGATTTTTTATTAAATTGGAAATAAAGATTTTATAATTCAGTGGTGTCATGAGGATAGTGGTAATAAGTGATAAATAAAGTGTAAATCTAGAATTTCAATTGATATATCCCATTGAGGGAAGAAATTTCAAATATCCCATTGTCATAAGTGTCAGAAAAAGAACAATAAAAACATATGTAATTAAATTAGTAGATACTATATGTGTGGACAATAAGGGAATAATTATCATGATTTCCAATATGATATAATGGATCAAATTAATATGAAAAAAGTTTGGATTCAATCAATCCTCTAAATAGATTATAATATTTCAAATATAAATATGTGGACACTTTGTAATTAAAATCATTTTGAAACTATTCATTCATGATAATTATAGGCAAAATGAAACTATTAAAAGATATTAAGGACTATAATATATCAAAACAACTATCATGGATTATAATAAATAAGTATACAAAAAAATTTCATTCATTTGAGGAAAGAAATTATATAATATCATTCTAAATCTACAAATTATTTTATACTAGAATGACCATTAAATATAATCAAACTCTACCAAAAAAGATATTTTTTCACTCATAAAAAATATATGGTATATTAATTTCAACCCACGAATAAAAATATACAACAATTTTGAGTTTGATTGAATATTATACAAGGAAATGATGTCATTTCTCTTTTATTGAAATCAATTTTATACCATGAATCAATTGTAATTCATTAAATAAAGTCTATATTATTTTTTTTTTGCAGAAAATAATCACCATCCATATCTCAAAACAGTTCAAAATTTCATGCATGTTTATGAAGAATTATGGATCTCCTTGTGAAAATCACTATCATTTATGGATATTATTACAATATAGAAATGTTAATTTGGATGAAATAATTGAGTCACATGAAACAATCACCATTAAGGATATTCCCATCGGGATATATAATGTTAATGTGTTCTCTAAAGTGTGGGATTGTCTTATTTTAGATCAATAGGTATAGTTTATAAGAGAATGATTTTCTAGAGCTTGAATCAGACTAGGAGTCCAAAAATAATAGGACCCATTTAAATTGAGTAAATGGGGATGTTATAAAAACACAATTTTGAAATGTTTTTCATTCTCCCAAGTTCATTTCAATGGGGTAACATGTACCATTTTTATAAAGAGGACCAGGTTAATACATAAATGTATTACATATAATGATCTTAATGACATCATCATATGTTTCAAAAAATATATTCCCATAGATTTATAACTTATTTAATAAAATACATGGGGCTATGTACATCTCAATGTTCGACCATTGATCTGGATGTCCTCAATCGATTGTAAAAATTTAATTAATTATAAAGAAAATATTTACCAAAATATATTAATATTATGGGTTCATTGTGGCATAATTTTTCATTAATATATATATTTATATATATATATATTAATGGAAATTTTGTATAGAGTCTTTTGTAATTATTTTGAAAAAATAGGGTGGTTATTTTAGATGATATTATCACAAAGTCCAAACTGATGAAATAAGATAAGGGGGGCATTACTATTGTGAATATTAATTTTTCAGTGGAGAATAATTTTTGAAGTTAACATAAATGTGACTTATAGATTGAGTTACTAATAGACATTGGGAATAACATTATAATAAATTTTATTATCATGAGTCGTCCCAACAGGACCAGTTTTGTGACTACCATAATCACACCTCCAATAGGTCAGGGGATAGCAACTAGAACTGAATAAGAATTTCAATCACATCAACAGAATTTTCCAAAGGTAAATGTACACAAGAACATATTTACAACAACATACAAATCTAATATCTAAAACATGTCATCGTACATCAAAATCCCACTATTAGAGTTTGGAAAAAAGTAATCCATAAAGGGAAAAATAAAATCCCATAAAATAGTTTGAAAAATATTACAACCTGAATGTATAGAAGTGGTCTGATGTAAAGGTTACTTCATGAATACACACAGCTCGGTTTTCTCACCATGATTCATCTTTTCCTACTCCCTCTAGGACTCATTTAAAATGTCCATCATTATGTTATAAAAAATCCCATGTTGAGGTGAGTATTGAAATACCCAGTAGGTCACCTCAAAATAACTAAGTATATTAGAAAAAGATTAATAATCAACTAAATTAAGGTATATGTACAAATGACATAAAATAAGAATATCTACATATAATCAAGCAAGACACACTCTATCAATGTAAAGTCACAACTGTAAATCCAGCCTAGGAAGAATTCTCAATGATTCCACATAGAACATGAATGGGAGAATAGAATACAAAAATTATATATCTTTGATGGAATCCATATGAGATGTACTTATCATAGGTTATCTCCATAAGTATTATATTATATTAGGCTGAAGATAACAATAAATATATGAGGATCACAATAGGTTATATTTGTATACAAACAACTCATTATGGAATTACCTATTCAGAAGTCGACCAACACACGTAGAGTGTCAGTAATGATGATACGAGGGACCTACCCTAGGTAATGATTATGATAATGTATCACACTCTAGTAATCACATACGCATACCAATAAATCAATCCAAGAAGCTCCACTTAATCAATCATCATCATATGTGTAGGACACAATTTTATTCAACCCATATTGTAATGAATCAAAGGAATCCTCCGTAATTTAATTTATCACGAATTATAGGACAAGGGATTTAGGCCTTCTTTAAAGGATTAGATTATATGTAATTTTAGTAAAATTAATATCACTTTGGCATCGGTTCCTACCTAGGTATCACAATCCATGCATATTTACTTGTTTGTGGTAGATTACCCAACATGTCCAAGCCTGTGTTGTAGAGACCCAAAGCTTTATGTACGTGGACATTACATTACTTTTGCGGAATACTTAATACATATCAAAGACAGACACACAAGGACCGTAATAGTTTAGTGTCTTTGGAAACATGTAACATAATCTTCTGATCATGGTGAAAGATCTTCAACATCTCCCATAAATATCTTCCACTTTTTGTTTCCTTACCCTAAACCTTTCTTTTAATCCTGGGGGAAAATAAAACATAAATAGGGTGAGCTCAAATGCTCAGTAAGGGTAAGCATGGAAAAAATAAAACATACCATATAAATTTGAACTTAAAAACATGAACATAATGTTTAAACATCAAAATCTAGATCAACGACATAAAACATGAAAGTACATAAGGCATAGATCATAATGGAACATAAATCATGATAAAATAGCATGGGAATAAAACATGTAATTGTGGCATCCATTAAGCATATGTAATGATTTTCATAGTAGCCAAGGCATTGCTTCCAAGACCATATTAGTAGACAAAGTCCCTTTCTGAATCATGTTCACTCCTCGTTCTAGTCCTATAATACTGAACCAGATTAACCTACCGTTCCAGCCATGTCTATCTCATGAGATATAAATCATTACCCAATGCATTGGAGGGAGATATAGGTCCCACCCATCTCATAATTAAATCATTCTTACTTGTTCCACAAAATAAAATTACAACATTCACCACAACCCAAAGAATAAAATGGGTTTCATAAACATCATCCCATCATCTCATAATACATATAAAACAAATAGAGATTTCATCATAAGATAAGTTAAACAATGTAAATCATAGAGAAATTAAACATGAAACATACACATGTGAAATAATGTCATCTTAGATGGAAAATGGTTTTGACAAAACATTTGAAATGAATTCTTGAGGAAAATATCCTTTCTTCTTCAAAATCAATTTATTTTCACAAAAAATCATGAAATTTTAAAAGAAGGGGATTTTGTTAAAGATAGTCATGAAATCTTTTGGAGGAAGCTTCCTGAAAATAAGGCTTTATGAAACTGTAAAAATCCTTTCATGTCGTATAAGTTAAAAAAACATTATTCTCGTACTTTTGCCGAAAAAGTCAAAAAGTACCTCGTAAATGAAAGATTACATAAATACCAGGTAGTAATAGTCAAAAATGAGTAAGAAGGAAATTAAACATACATGAAACCATTTTCAGGAAACATTGACATGGATGAGAACAATAACCCCAGTAAATACTTAAGAATAAACAATCTCGGATAAGAATGAGATTGGAAAAGTTATCCCTGACCATAGGTCTGATATGCTTCATACGTATTCGAAACTCCTGTATAATGATTTAAATAATGTCATTGACTTATTACAGAATCATATTCATTGTTATTATATCATATATGTTTCACTTATGTCTTTATATTACCCATTCTTTTGTAAATTCAATGTTAAAGCAGTGTTTTGTGTAAAATCATTTCATTTATCGTATGTGTTTCGACTTTTCATTCTTGATATTAATACTTATATCCTGATTTACATAATCCCAGAATGTAAAAAATGATTTATATATAATATATATTCATCATATACATATATATATTATAGATCGATAAAAGGAATGAAATACACTGTTCATGGAGATGGTAGGCCGTACATACGCATGAACGCTATTTTCGTTTCCTTATTGAAATGAATGAAACTAAATAGATGACATAAATATATATATATACTTAAATCCAGTAGCATTATTATTTCATATATTTCATTATTATTCACTATATAAACTTTATGATCATTCATGTATGGTTAACATGGAGAATGAGTCTCATCGTCTCGTGGAGACGGTAGTCCGTACCTATGCACAAGCGATGATATCATTCCCATAATTATTGAATAGAATTAGAGTGGATGGTATAATATATCAGAATCAGTATGACGTTATAATAACCATATATAGTTATTCATTACACCATTATACACATCCATGTAATGTGTTGGTGGAAAACATATTTAACCATGACGTGGAGACGGTATTCTGTACGTATTGATGCGTGGTGATTTCGTTTTCTGTAGGATGGATAGATGGTGAAATAGGGTATTTTCATACTTATAATAACATATCATTATATTATTTATACTGATGCTATTACTTCATAATCAAAAAACTAAAGAAGAAGAAGTAGAATAAGAAATAAAATTGAAAGAATCGGTAATGGACATTACCTCTTCTTTGAAGTGCCTCTTTGAGACCTCCTCTTAGGGAAATAAAATTGATCTTTGAAGAAGACCAGAACCTATAGTATGTTTCTATGTAAGTGGAGAAGATAATTTTTAGGGTTTGTCTGAGCTTGAAGGCTCAAAGTGGTGTGAGGAAGATAGGGAGGTGGTGCCTTTTTATAAGGGACGAGAGGGGACCTTTGGAAAAACAAACAATATTATTTTATTATAAAGTCATATTCGGTTTTTAATTGCTCTAAATTGAGTTATTTAGAAAATAAGTTAGGTATGGGTCGAAATCCTCTAATCCAATAGAATTTATACAAGTTTAGGTTGCTATTTTAACCTTATCATTTAGATTTAACCTTAAGTTAAATAATTTTACTTTTACCTTGTCTTCTTGTTTTATTACACTATAAGGTTAATAAACATTCTATAACAAGAAAAACTAACCCCATGTTTTATATTATTAATATATATAACCTTATCTAAGTCATTTGGATGATACATAGATTTTAAGGAATAAAATAACAATTAATAATATAATATTTGTTTTAAAAACTATTTTAGGTCAATTTTGACACTATTTGGTAATTGATTTTTGTGAAAATCATAACAAAATTATTAATTCTAAAAACGTTAACTAAATCAATAATAACATGTCATATTAACCTAAAAAATTAGTGTAATTCATAAAAAGCCTCAAATTACATTTATTTTGGCATTTATAACATCAATTATGTCAATATTTCATCAATAAGATAATTACTCCATCATCTTTGTATCATAATTAAATTAAATTATTTAATGTCTAAAAATTATAAATAAATTACCATTATGTAAAAAATCTTTTTAGATTTATAATGAATAATTATAGTACAATTTATCTTATGTATAACCATATATTAAAAATTATTTACTTATTAAACTTTGATTTTAAATATTTTATCCCTTCTTTAAATAAATTAATATTAAATGTCCTAATCTAATCCAAGTGGGCCTAAATGGTCATATTTTATTCCTAAGTTTGTTTTTGGTCGAATTACACTTATCCAATAGAATTCGGACATGTGTTAGGGTAATAATAATATCATTTTTACCCTTAATTATCCTATTTAGTTTTAACTGTGGTAAATAAAAGTAAAAAGTTACTATTCCCCAAAAAATATTTTCATCTCATTGAACCAAATTGTAGTCCTTGATATTAACGTGTCTGTCAAATTTTTGAAATTTCACTCACATAAGTTGTAAAATTATGTTTTATTAAAAATTTAGTTTTTTAACTACCACTTAGTGGTTTCACTATTCATTAAAAATTGAAAGTTTCCAGAAAAATACCAAAAATTAGGCCTAAGATATATTTGATATTATGAATTCCAAAATGATGTCTATTTTACCAACTTCAAAACATGTCAGTTGAATTAATTAATTTAAAAATTAATTCTCGTCGTCAAAACAAATAGCGTGTTTTTAAGAGATAATAACTATGAAAATATTGACACTTGTTTATGTCTGGTTTAAATGTGAAATTACATCCAATAACCAACATTGTATTAAATGGTAAAAATATATTCTACATATACTTCAAAACCACTTAAATTAATAATTTATCACTATCAATTATTTCGAATAAAAAATTGTTTTTAATTGAAATTTAGTAATTTTCACTATTCATCAGAATATGAAAGTTATCCGAAAAGTACCAAATTTCACCCTAAGCTAATTCCGATATTCCGAATCCAAAAATTAAGTCCCTTTTGAAAGATAAAATTTATAAAATTTCAAAAGGTGGGTATTACTATTCATAATAGATAGTTCATAATAATATTATAATAATAACTCGTTTAGTGAAACTCGGTATTGCGTACTACACACACTGTTGAGGAAGGTATTTATTGCGTGTAATGAAAGACAAGTCAGGGATGCGTGTTGTGAAAGATACTTTTGGTGTAGCGTACAACATAAGACATTAATGAAATTAAAAAGAATATTTTTCATAAAATCTCGGGGTGTTACATGTGTACTCCTAGAAGCTTCCATGTATGGTTGGACGTGTCTATGTATAACTATCCTAGACCATTCTCGGATACCCTCCCCAGTACATGTACAGATTCAAATAAAGGGTCACTTGTTGTTGGATAGGGCCCAAAAACCACGTGATGTTTATATTCTTCCTGAAACCCTAGTGTGGAACAAGTTGGTCCCACAAGCCGTGTAAAATTGGGATATAGGTCATATATTTCATAATTGTTCAGAATCTGATATCTGGTTCACACAATGAAATCCAATCCTCTTTCTATTGATCGGTAAAATCACATTTCCAAAAAATATTAATATGATGTCGTTCAACCGTAGTCGTCACCAATTACCAAGTTCTAGTCATCGAATTCATTTAGTAAAAGATCCACGTGCATAAACTATCATCAAATTCCAATTATACGATTAAGGTTATCCCTAAATCTATATATAATTGATAATATTTCATCATATATTGTTCATATCATTGATCCAAGTAAGAATCATCAATTTCAATCTATTGTGCCAAAAACTAGGTGAACAACGATTGATTTGTCAGTATTTTTCAAAATGAATGGATAACATTACCAACAATGAACCCAAAAGAACAGTTTGATAAATACAAGGAAACTAAAAATATGAATGAACCTCATCCATGGTTGTTTTCCTCAAAAAAATTCTATTATAATGACAAATTAATGTTCAATAAAACAAATGAATTGTCCCAATAATCCCCATAGATAAATCCCATACTCATAATATGATCTATACACAAATAAATACTTTAGTAATTTGATTCATATTTTTAATAGAAATAAAAAATGAGGAAAGAATAAAAATATAACAACATCCTACTATGATTTATACCAATAACTATAGAAGAAAAGATTCTTGTTGTTTCCATTAGATAGAACCTCGAGCGTCATCACACACTGATCGATGATCCATTATCCTGTTCACTATCAACAATAGATGATTCTCCAACAACCACTAAATTTTTATCATTATTTTTATGGTTATGAGATTTACCCTAAAAATCCACCATTGTTGTTTTTAAATATTAATTTTATAAGGTTATGGAAATTAAATTTTTTTTATCTATTTAAACATCCTCCCATGAATACACCCATTACAAATATCTGACACGTTTCATGTGTATAAGGCTTCTACTGTAAAATCGATTATCCAAACACAATGAAAACTACTTATATCTAATATGAGAATCCTTTTAGTATTTATTCCATGATTTTAGGGAATCTATACATGCATGTTTTTAATATATTTGAAAAATATATATTTTGAAACACCAGGCCTTGAAATCACACAACATATCCTCACAATGATCTATAATTAAATCGTAACATATTCCCAAAAATTACATGAAAAAAATTGAGTTGTTATGTTCTCCCTAATATTGCGAATTAGATCCTAGAAGTCCAAAAAAATGCAACACAAAAAGATATTATTACCAGTCACACATCTAGGTCACCCTCTCCTGGGATCCCTCCTACTGATTCTTGTTTTCCAACAAGAAATGCAATAGGGGAATCGATCACCCAATAATTATCATATCTTATAAATCTTCAACAAACAAAAGGTACTCAACAATGGTAGATTCATCCTTAATATCCAACCGTATGTTTTCAATTACATGCAATAAATAGTTCACGCACATCCTCATCCATGACACATGGAAAACATCATCTACCTAGTATAAAAATATTGATACAGATAATAGGTATACCACCTCATCAACTATATAGAGTATCTAGAAAGGGTCAATTAATCTCAAAGATATATTTGATTCCAAATCGTGTCTATTTATTCCACAATGAGGTGAGGCCCTTATAAACACATGGCCTTCCTCCTCGAACTCGAAATTCCTCTATCGTTAATCTGAATAGGAATTTTGATGGATCTATGTAGTCCTCATATGATTTTGGATAATCTAAACCATCATTATTGTTGCTCAACCCATCTCTAGGCCCATAATCGATAACTCTATTGGTTCGGTCAAGAATAGTGGTGAATTTAGGGGTCACTCGTACAAGGACTTGAATTGTGAGATACATATGGTGGAATGGTAGGTGTTTCTATATTCAATCACCACCAACATTAGGTGACCCTCCTATCTATGACCAAGGTCTATCATATAGGACAAAAATATATCTTTTTATCCTAAGTATTCCCATATGTAATTCAACTAGACATGGGTTGAAAATGAGAGCTAAAATGTATCTAAGTCAGAAAACCCTCATCAAATCCCCGACATAATCTTGATGTGATGTGATATTGATTAATATAAATTATTGTCAGGGGAACTCTCTAGAGTCATACTATCTCTGAAATGTAGAGGCATCAAAATACGTATACTAAACTATACACGATGATTGCTCGGTAGTGGGACTATGAGTTTATTTAGTCTACAATCACCCAGATCGAATCATGCCTTGTGGAAGTATGTGGTAACCCCATCAGGAATTTCATTGATATCCCATATCACTTCTACTATGGACCCTCAATGCATTGAGATAAATCTTCTAGAAAATGGTGCTTTTCCTTAACTTTTGGATAAGTAAGTAATCAATTGATAAACTCTACAACTTCCTTCTCTATCCCTCAACATCAAAACTGATGTCAGAGATCCTGGTTTAAATTTTCCACACATGGATGTACTTTTAGAGTAGATATATGAAATTAAATTAAACAAATCTCCCACAACATCACTGGTACCATATTTCATCCTCTATAAATAATAAAATGTAACCCCCCTTTACGAAATCCATCCTGATCCTGTGTAGTGGATACCATAGTATGTAGGATCTCAATGTCATTATTTCAAAGTAGTTCCATACTAACTCGCACTAAAAGTTGAGTGGTAACAAACTTTTTCTAGCGGTAATCTTCTACATACCCATTTATAGTTTATAACTGTAGTAGAAAAAACTAATCAAATACATCACTACAAAATAAAGAACATGATATAATGGTGAATGAATCTACAGTGACATTACCCTTCCTAGTAGTATAGAAATTTTCAATGTAATAACCATGTGGAAACTCTAGAAAAAATATCTTTTATGATAAGATCCATCTGTGGGAATATATTAAAATGAATCTTGTGGTAAAAATATAAAATAAACTTCTCAACCATATGGAAGTGTCCCCACATCATTTTTGATAATACTACCACTAAAAAATCAAGATCATGTGACACATAGATCTTATAATGTGATTACAACTATCATAAGCCATAGGCAAACAATTAATATCAATGCATCAAAAGATAATCATAACTAGTTCATTATTCATCAAATAACACTATATAACTGACATGACCCAATGAAAATATCAGGATGGGAGAACTCATTATTCTCATTCTCAACACCTTGAAGCCCTATTACACCTCCATATCGACACAAAGGTCCACCCCTTCTAGTTCAATGTTTTCAATGGGAATGATTTTTGGAGAAAATAAAATAGGAATCTATAATAGTTGTATACAAAAACATGTAAGGCTTGCACTCTTATCACGGTCTTAGGTGGATCCTATTCTAAAAAATCCTTGACATCTACCATATCAACCATCATGTCATCTGCTAACATAACATCTCCTAAAAATGGAAATCATAATTACAAAATTTTCACCTTCAGAGATTCCCATAAATATGGTTCTCTTAGATTGTGTCCAAATCCATCAGAAAATGTCAAATGTTCTGGTCCCAGAACACTAAGTACAGTAGGATATCATCAATTTAGACATACAAAAGAATGAATAAGAAATGATGAAAGAACCTGTTCAAGATCCCCATGATCATTGTAGGGAAAATAATAAATGAAAAGATAATCAAAATGTACTCATAGTGAACATAATGACATATGAATTCTATATTTGTTATGTCCTCATCTCATACATGAAACTGATAATAAACAAATCTAGGTGTAGTTTTTTAGAACCATCATGCCCTTCTCAAATGACCATATAGGTCATTGAATCATCAATGTAGATACATGTCCTATATTTTATCCTATGTTATGCGATGACAGTCAACACATAACCTCATCTTCCCATCCACCTTCTTTAAAAAAACTATGGGTGACCAAGGTGAAACACTGGGTCTAGCTAAGCCCTTCTAGTGAAATCCCTCCACCACCACCCTCATATCACAAATATTTGGGGTATCCAATATATAAATTGTTGTATGTATTAGGGTTTTCCTAGGGGTATAGAAATGTATAATTTTATCACTCATTTGGGTGGGAATCCTATAATATCCTCATGAAATATGTGAACATATTGTTACACCATTGTATGGAATTTAAAAATCATAGAATACACTACACCACATGTCATTAAGACAACTGATGAGTAATCAAATGCGCCCTCAAATTCATTAGTTCATTTAGTGCTTCCTGGGTTTCCATTTCACCCCCAAATTTTAATCTAGTCCGATCTTTTTAGTCTCATCACATACTTTCCCTGAAAAAGTAAATATTGGAATGAAATTTAGATTTCCAGTCCATAAATAAGATGATGATGTAAGGATATATTCCTGTTACAAATATATCCTGACATAAAATATGTTCACTATGATTGAGGATAGACTATTGGACGAGGTGTGTGATTACTAATCCACCGCACATATACGTCTCCAAGTAAAGTGTTCGAACCGAGGGCTAATCCAAAACAACTATGTCTCGAACAAAATAGGTGGAAATAAAGGAATGAGTCAAATAAATGTATATTTTTAATGTTGTTAATGTATAAAAAGAAATATATTGTACCTCGTATCATTCTTGGAGCCTCTAGTAAATTATCCTTGAGTACATGCTTCTACCATCTCCTTGACCGACCAGCTTCTTCAGCCTAGCTTGGAACACCTAGGAGTAGTGGTGGTAACATGTCTAAACATTAACCATCATTGGATTCTCTCATGTATACTATTCTATGTCCACACCCCTATGTAACTATATACTCCTGTCCTTAGCTTTTCATGTGTCGACCATCCACTGTATCCCAGTTAGTCTTAGGGAGGGTCAAACAATCATATAAATGATGTACCATACCATAACAAGATAAGAAACAAATATCCTCGCGCTAACTAGACCCAACATCAGATCCTTGAACCACCAATACATTTTTCTGTGATCTCCCCTTGAGACATCTTGGACATCGAGGACCCTGAGCCTGATGTATTCTAAAAAATGCTAATGTCTATTCTCCTAAGTTCCCCTTTAGGTGAATAAATATCCATGATTACTCAATCAGAAAACTCTCAAACACCAAAGAATGATCTTACACCCAAGTGTAGGTTGAAATTCATATAGTTATAATGATTTATTACATGTATCTACACAATTACCGCTCAATAGTCCGAGGATGAAAATACAACCATGAAAAATATATGTCAAGTAGATAAAGATGTTTGTGAACCGTGATGAATCCCTAGAAACTATCATACATCCCTATTGAAAACTAATAATCTTCGCAAAGCACAAATCATGAAACATATCTAGAAATAAATATTCTCTAAAAATATTCTAATAATATAACCATGTTAGGCTAGAGTTGATGTAATTTTTTCCACTTAACCACACCATCATCCAACATATCCCTAGAGAGGGCTCATTTCTTAGATCATTATCATATTTTCGATGTCCTTAAAAAAAGGAAAAGACATTTCAACAACTAAATAAATTCCTTAAACACGTTTTGGTCAGTCTTGCCTCAGAACATGATGGGTCACTGTCAGTGAATCTCTTAAATCTCACTTTTCCTATATATCTCATCAGTCAGTACTACAGATACCATCTTCCTCTTGACATGTGGTGGTATAACTGGTCTACATCCTTTTAGTAAGTCCTATGAAGCAATGTTGATGCCCAAAAAATGAGGGGATAGTCCTCTTGATCTTAATTCTAGATATTTTCTATAATATTTCATAGAGGAATCCAAAAAATAGTCAAGATATACAATGGATTATGAATATATATATTAAGACACCTCTAGAAGGACATGGAAACACAATAAATTACTATATGATACATTAACTAATGACTTACCTACTACCTTAGTATATGTGTACCTTTTTTAATGGAAGGTAAATAGAGTAATGGTGTATAGATATGTCGACTACCTTATAAATCCCTAGTGTCCCTTTCCTAATTGAAAAACATTAAACACTTATAATTTTCTCCACAATCAAATCCCGTAGACAGTGATCCAGAGGAAAAACAGAAAACCTTGATAATAGGCTATCATGAACCATCACTAAAGTGGTCATTTCACAACATTGCCATTCAAACATCTAATTGCCTGAGGGATTGTGGCTAGTGCTGATAGGCATATCACAGATGGGTGGCCAGATCCTAAGGAACTCCAATAAACACACACATCTTGTAACCCAGAAAATGTTTAATTTTATAATAAAAATAACGGGACATGAATTAAAATATATAAATCCCACTATTAGTGTAAAAAAAATGTAATTAATGATAAAATGGAAAAAATACAAGATCGCTACAAAGAGTTTGAAAACAATTCCAATCTGAAAGTACAGATGGGAGATGGTGTCAAAGAAACTATCAGAATAAACCATGGTTAGTCTGGCTCACTAATCTCTGTATGGTCTTGGCCCCTCAAGGAATCAAAAAAAATATTGATCATCTAAATATGACACAAGATGTCCAAGAATAAACCAGTCCTGGGGGGAGTATACTAATACATAGTATGGAACCCTATAATCACTTTGCATACAACAACAAGACTAACATTTAGAAGAAAACATGTATATGTCTAATTCAAAAATAAAAATATATCTAGAAATAATCAAGGATGAAAGAAAACTGAAATTAAATTCCTAAACATAATGATATCCTAGGAATCATACTCAATGATTCCACATAGCACTTGTCTAGGAGAATGCATTACATGAGTTATATTAAGTTGATAGAGTCCATATGACATAAAATTTTGATCATCTATCACCATAATATGTAAATTCAAGATGTATAAATTGAAATATACACATATGAGGATGACAACCAAGGAAATGGGGTATACCAAAAAGTCATTTTTGATTGAACTACTATATAGGGGATCGAAGCCCCTGTAGTGTTGTCCATGAAGATTCCATGAACGTCATCTAGGGTAACATAATGACAGAGTTTCTCATTCTGGGCCTCACAACAGGTTTACAACAACTGTAAAAATGAATTATAATTTATGTGGTCTCTATCATATTTTTAGGATGTGATTCCATACAAACCCTCAAGGAATAGATCATGGGAAAGCCCCTAAGGGAATCTTTTCCAAGCTGATGATGTCAAGGTATATATGATTTCTTTGAAATAATACCTAGTTGGTATTGGTGGTACTCGATGTATCCCTTTAGAAATTGTTCATTTCCAATATATCATGACCTGTGTCCATTTTCATGACTATGTAAGATCAAACGAAATCTCTAATCTTATGTACCCTCCTAGGTATACTATGAGCTGTCCCAAATGGGTCATGTGCTATGTGAAAGGGGAGACATACCATTTGATATTTATCTTCTCTGTAGAATAGTAGTGCAATACAAGGAGACCAACATGGAATGTATCATTATGATACATTTTTTGTAATTTAAAATTTTCCATAATACATGATATTGTTCACTCATGGTTATATTCTCCAATGACCATTGATCTAACCATGCACCTCCACTGAAAATGAGAATTTGTAGTCGAATGAACCTCATTTTCACCACTCACTATGTTATGACCATCAAATCCACTGGTAATAATTCAATTGGCACTATAATTCCTCACAAGAAAAACATATGAATAAATCAGTCCCTAAATTCATATGAGATTAATCAACCATTTTTTAACTATATCCCATAAACGATCAAATCCTAGATTCGATATATCAAACAATTGCACCAAGAAACAAACAATAAATGACATATATACTAATATTTATCAATCCACTGGTCAATACAAATACCCGAAATTAAAAAAAATGAATTTCTGGGAGAATTATTATAAGATCATAAAGAATAACCAACCATGGAAATGTTCTATCGACCTCGATCCATTATAGTTAGAACGAAGAACAATGATCCAATAATGAAAATCAATTATCCCAATAGTCTTTATAGATATATACCATGTCAGTAATATGGATGATCTGAATATCAATCCATTATATGGGTGATTCTCAATCACTATAAATATAAACTCTAGGGATGAAATCCCAATAAATCAACATTGAACCTCGAAATGGACCAATAGATTGATAATAATGGTTCTATGACATTTTCAATGGTGAGATCATCGATCTCGAACAGAAACCAATCGATGATCCATGATCCAATAATTATTCTCCAAAGGAAGAACCTCCAATGCACTCCAATTGTTTATCTTGATTTGTAAGGTTATTCTGATAACCCATAACATCTAAGATAACAGTCTTTATTTTGAAATTTTATTATCTCAATGTAATAAATTAAATAAATTGGTTTATTAAATTAATTGTTTTTAAACAACCACCAATGACCATGACAAACCAGAACATCTGCCATGTTCGACGGTTATATAGTGAATATAATTAAAACCACATGATGAAATCCACACCATCTTGATTTTTCCAATTTGAGCCTCTATTTAGAATGAATTATATTATATTAGGATAGTAGAGTGTACATGTATTTAATATATGTAATATATTTGAAAAATTAATTATGGGCACACCGGGCCTTGGAATGTCATGTTGTCTCATCCCCTAGCTATGTAATTAACTAGCACAATAATCCAAAATATTACATTAAAAAATACGAGTCAATATATTTGTATCTACTAATCCTTTTGAATTTAGTATTATAGTGTAATGAAACAAACCAATATATATGATGGAGAGCTATAGTTTCCTTATATTTTCTTCGTACTATCAATCATATTCATGAAATTTCACAATATTATAAAAACAAAAACCATGTAAAAACATATTATAGTAATTTTTATTCAGATAAACATATGTGATGGAAGATAAATTTCATTGAATATTGGGATACAATTTCACCTATAATCACAATTATTACATGTGGGAAATGATTTTTTATAATGATTATTTGAAAATGGTATTGGGTTTTGTAATGAAACAAAATTATATTGTGATAATGTTTTTCATAGAATGGTGAAAATTCTTAACTAGAATTTCATGATGAAATATTAAGAGTTTGATATAGTGATTTTCACATTGAATATTTATAGGAATTATCTCAATGGATTAAATTTTATCATATAAAAATATTATTAAATAATAATTTTTATATTCCGAGAGAGATTTGTAATCAAACAAAAATTATTATGGCCTGTCTACAATAACGATAATGAATGATAAATATATATCAATCCTGGTAATTAGAATAATTTCAAACATTATTTGGTCGAAATTAAAATGAATCCTTATCCATGATGATGATGACTAAACATGATTCATTATTTTATGAATTATAATGTATAGACATGGAAATTATAATCGGCGGGGAAGTACTCTAGCATTATCAAATGATTACTCTGACAACTATCCTAGAAAAAAATTTAAAACCATGAAGAGATGACATATATATAAAAATGTAGATACAATATATAATAAAAGTAAAATTCTAGTGTTTAATAATGTTAATCATTGAGTTATTAAGACTGTAAATGATTATGTACATCATCGTAAAAAATTATAACGAATGAGATATTAAATGATACTCATAGATCAACATTACCTAACCATATATGAATCCAAATGATGTTTATAGACCGCTAAAAAAACTTTTTGTGGGGAAACATTATGATATAAATCCTAAAATATATCGGAACATACTTAGTATTCCAGTATATTAATTTTGACCAATACACAAAAATTGGGAAGATGAATCAAATATGCATAAAAATATTAAATCTGGATTACATCACCATGGAAATTGATATATGGTTTCTAAAAAAACTTTAATGAAATTTTTTTTTGATATGAGGATAATGTTTATATATTTCCACACTATGGGTGGTGAATTCATGTGGGTTTACTTTTTTACAATTTTAATTCTGTCTCATTATCACTACATCAGTTATTAAACTGGAATATATATCTTTTGATTTCTATCATATGATTAGTATGTTAATAATAGAATGTTATCATTCAACAAATATACTCATGGTTTTTAAATAATTATTTACACATTAAAAATTACTAGAAACCCAATGAAACATGGTTATTATCCCACTTTTCTATTTTCTATATCTTCTCTAAAAATGATTTAGCAAGGGATTGGAATTATATTTATTATCTGTGAGATGACCCCATACAATTAAATAAATATATTATTTTAAATAAAATCATGAGCAAGGTCTAATATATTATCTAATAATGGACACATTAGGTTTCTCCAGTCCCTCTAGTACTATATAATTTTACATAAATAATTACTTTATCACTAATATTTTATACCCCAACTATATAAAAAGTTTATGGTTATCTCAAAATATTTCATAATTATATGGTAGTTGGATGTATTGTTATGGACTCATAAACTTATCTATTTGAAATATGATAACAAGGAAAACAAACATACTCATACATTCAAAATTCATTTTTTATTCCCCAGTTCCAGATTTGAGTTATTTGAAAGAAGCAATGGTTTCCCACATTTTCACTCGATAATACATCATTTTTGAACTAGATAATGTATTAGTTCTCTTGTATTTTAATTATTATCTCAACATGACGAATGTTCATTAGTGATAGTAGAGAACATACAAACTAAGAAATGTCTATGAACTTAAAATTTATTTATATATATTGTAAATACCCATAGAGGAATCTTATTTTCCTATTATTCAAACTCCAAAAATCTCATATTTATTTATTCTTCTATTTTCAAATGACACGAGGAGGAGTTAAAATGATTCTAAAAATTAAAATACTATGATAAATCATTCTGAAAACATAGATTAAGACAGTGAGAACTTATTTATCTTTCATTCCAAGATTTATATAACTATCATGAATTCTTCCATAATATTCATTTCCTTCACAATTTATTTTACCTAAGTATATTTTGATCTAAATGAATATTTCATAAACCCTAATTGATATGGATCCATTATTTTTAGAATTGGTTTTTAATGAAAATCTTATAATATTTTTATTTATTAACATCCCTAAAATATTCTTCTTAATACCTCCAAGAATACATGTAGATCAAATATATGTAGCCCGGGTCATATGTCCTTTCAATGTGCAATATAAACCCCAACTCTTTATGATCCATTACGAATGAATTTTTTGAAACATTATATTATTATATCCATTAAATCTCCTCATTAATATACAAGAATCATGGATTTAATAACATGATTTATTAATTATTTAACGAATAGATCATATATAATCATTTTTTAAAATATATTTTTTATATTTCCCCCCTTACGATTGTGATGGAGGACACAATTGATTTCACTTCA
Organism: Viscum album; assembly: GCA_963277665.1. Lineage (NCBI taxonomy): Eukaryota > Viridiplantae > Streptophyta > Magnoliopsida > Santalales > Viscaceae > Viscum > Viscum album. The sequence continues at coordinate 649,195,651 of OY728123.1, forward strand.
CATGGTCAATCATCATACCATTTAGGACTATTATATTAATTGGCATTTATGTTTTTTATTATCTAATAATATTAATTACAATAATTGACTATTTATGGGTCTCATAATTACTATGTTATCTTCACATGAGGGAAAGGTGATGTTTATGGAGCCTAATAATTTTATTCATTACCATTACATATATCGTTTTCACCTTTTATGTAGATAATTATAAAACGAGGAAACCATTACACAAGTGTTATGTTTAATGATTATTTTTACATAGAATCCAATATACCATTTCACATATTAATCATTCTATCTTGTAGATAATGTAATATGCATAATAAATTTACATAGCATTGATAATTTCTCTATTACATTTATGTATCACATATACAAAATAGATGTAAGTTACACAAGTATCATCATAAATTTATTTACATATTAGGGTATTGAGATTAACTTAAGGAAGGTATTGTGATGAATTATATTGATACATTTTATTTAAGATACCCTTAAAGTGCCAATATAATTCTACTTTTACCTTTAAATACGTCACCAACATTCAAAATAATACCATATCTTATGACACTTATCATGAGACATTCATGAATTCATCAATAAAAATTATAAACTTTCTAAATTAATTCCTTTAAATCCATGGACGGATCATCATCTCACATCCACCAAATTTATGAATCATCTAGTGGTCCTCATTGGATGATACATCATCATCATTTTATATTTCCATAAAATGAATGAATTTTAATTTTTATATTGGTAACACTAAATAACACAACCCATTCATAAGGATACTTATCAATCCTTCTGTAATTTTTACAATGAAATCCTCACCATAACACCTAACATCAGAACATGCCTTTTCAAATTAATCTTTTGGAATGCTTTATTATTATAAACTATTTATCTATTTCAAAAATTTATTTTAAAAAATAATCATATTCTTAAAAACATGTATTTAAAAAATAAAATACCAAAGAAATGTGCATTCATAACTATCTCACATTATATTTTGTAATTACCTCATCATAAAATTTCACAACAATATGTGATCTCATTTCATTCTTGGCATCTATTTTAAAAAAATTCATTATATTAATTAAATTCTATTTTCCCATTATGTGAAAAAATTCAATGTCTGTGAGATAATAAGGAATAAATTCCCTCTTAATAAATGTCTCATCAATCAAGCCACTCTCTAACTACAAGATAAACCTAGTGGAATTGAAAAATGAAGGGGTTGTTAAGAAAATAAGCCAACATAAAATAAATATAATATAAGGAATTTTTTTTACATTTTACATTTTATCACTAAGAGATGTTATCATATATCTAGGATGGTACGCCTTCTTGATATCAATTTTTATGGAATATTTTCAATCATTTTCAGCTAAAACTTCTTATAATAAGTGAACCAATAGTTTAAAAACACTAATTAAAAACAATTTATTTTTTGAAATATATATAACACTTCATCATTATAAACATATTTTAATTGAATATAAAATTAAAAATATTAATACCATAAAATCTTCTTTGAGAAACATGTTTGGTTGAAGAACCATTTATACCACTGTATTGATAGTTTTTCAAGAAATTTATTGAAATTTCATACATGTTTTAAATTAATTACCTTGGAGGTGTCTCAAGGAACTCCCTCTTAATGAATTTACACTACAATAACAACATAAATATTGAACCTATTATCATGTATGCTTTATAATTTTAGTAATTTAGATAAAACCATAACGAAATAATTCATTATATCTTCATTAATAAAGATTTTCATCTTCAAAGACACTTCAAATCAGGAATTTAATTCTAAGAAATATAAGGGATATTTATAATATCATTATCCATTTTTTATTGATTATGTACCAAAATCATAGTTTTTCATTTCAATATATGTTTTTAAGAATACCACTAGAGTAACAATACCAATGTGGCAACTACTTTAGATTAGAAATAATATTTCTTACATATATTATATCATTAGTTCCCCATTTTAGAATTTGAATCACCTTCAGTTATCTACATGGATAGTATAATAATAATATACTAATTATTTATTTAATATGGTGGAACTTATTTCTGATAAATATTTGTAGTTTAATTGAAGACTTATTGTCAAAAGAATCCCCTTTTCAATTTATCTTCACCTCTGAATAGACTTTTCATTCTTTACCAATTAATTTTAAATTATTATTTTCCACTAAAAATCATTGAGTTTTTTTATTCATTATTTTTATTAGATTTAATTTTTACATTGAATATAAATATACATGAATCACATAGTGTTATCATAATGTTTACGAGATTCATCATGGTATGTTATTATTGTTTAACAATCATTTCGGTGGTGTGCATCATGTTTTCACCAATAATATATCTCTTCTTATGCTTCCAATTATTTTTTATTTATCTAAATATGATAAATTGATTTTTAGACATAAATTAAAAAATATTAATCTTTTTCTAGTCCTTAAAAATAGATTTATAGATTGTATCTTCACCATCATTGTCATTTAACTTATTACATGGTCTATTATATCATTATGTTTTATGGTGTTTCTTTTAAATATATCAATCAAGGATTATTTGAAGAATCATATAGTGTTTCCTTTTTTTCAACCAAAAAAATATATTATAACTTTTATTGAAACGTCAATATTTGACATCATGATATTTTATTGTCTTCACTATTTTTTTCTCATTTCCACTGATAGATAACTCAGTAGCCTTCTTTATAAAAATAACGACAATATTCTATTCTCAGTTATTCTTATTATTTTTTCCCAATGGTAGATTATCTTGATTCTTCTTCTAATGTGAAATTATGAATTAAATTTTCAATGACATTAATGATTTATACATTCATTCATTTTCAATAAAAAACATCCATTGATAATATTATCTATTTCTTAGATAGTTTTAAATCTATTTCTGTATTAGATAAAATTAAATTTCTTCTATGAATTTTTTCATCACATTGTATTCCTCCCCATAACGAATTCTGTTATTTTAAAAAATAATAAAAGTTATTATTAAAAATGTCCATATCCATATGGTTGAATTTTATATAATGAAAAAATAACCAACAATATTTTATTTTGTTTATTTAATTATAAAATTCCTAGATTATCTAAAACCATAAATATGTTCTTTAATATTTTATTCATCAATTTTTAGTGCTTCATTCAAATAAAATCTCCTTATACACTTGATTTCATAAAAATTATGTATTTGGGTGGGTTAATCATCATTTATCTTTGGACATATTATATATAGTTAGAAATCAAAAAATATTAAGAATTTAAAAAAAATATTGAAAAAAATATTATTTAAAGAATTAGATGATTCATTTCTTATTGAGAGTGTAACCTATAGATTACTAAATAAAATAAATTTTTTATTTCAATTATATTGTGGTATTTTTGTAATTGACTCATATTTAGTATTTTTTCTTATAATAAAACTACAGTGATTTTTTATGAAAAAATAACTTAGGTTGTTTCTCTAATTCATATTTTCATATTCATTTATGAATATTTCATATTATGGATTTTTTATCATCACCAATTTATTTTTTTTATTTTAATTGTTTCCTCGTAATTTTAATATATAGAACATTTATTTCTTTATTTTCTCTTCAAAAAATTTTAAGATGTTTCATACTTTTTTCCTTGACCCCTAGATGTTTAATTTCCAATAGGAATTACAATTTATGTTTTATAGAATATTTCATTCATATTTTTCATACAACTTATATCTATTTGATAGTGTGAATAAATTCTCATTCAATATTGGTGAATCATTCCTCAAGATCCACATTACAATAACCTATTACCCTATTTTTTTATATATCTCAAAACATATTTGTATAATTTTTTTAAATAATTCACCATTATTTTAGTATCATATTCCTGCTTTTTGATATCTTCCTACATTCTTCTAAAAAATAAAAAATATATACAATATAAATTATTTGTGGATTTATATGGTATAATTTTTTTTAAAATAAATAGATTCATATTATGAATCATGATATTTGTGGTATTCCCCACTTATATCGGGTCCTTCTATAGAATAATATTGATAAATAGTCTTCCTTACAAAAATTTGCATCTGCAAGATACAACATATGAGGAAACATTGTTGCCCAGATCCTTATAATGATTTCATCCAAAATGTCTTCATCTTAAATGCATTATATTTATATATCTAGAAATCTACATGGATAAAAAAATAATCTATAATATTTACATAGGATAAAAATATTATCTTCAATCATTCCTTTTAGTGACATATATTCATTAGAAACATTATAAGAAAATATACATTGATTATCATGTACTTGTTGGGAGTCATTAATATATTTTTTATTAGATGGGTACTTTATCAACATCATTGTTTAAATTTTATATTTATTCTTTTGTTTCATGTTATGATATTTGTCTACCATTATAGAAATAGTAATTTCATAAGGTTTGTCAAATAATCACATTATATAGTCTTCTCAAAATAAATATTGTTTTTCAAGAACATCCAATGTGAGAATGAAATAGAGCCGTGACCTACTCTGATAATAATTGTTAAGGTTAGTTAACGTTATGAAAACACTAACTGGGGGGAGGTGAATCAATTTTAGATCACGTTTAATAAATTAAAACTTTTATCAAAGTGGATAACTATTCCATATTCCCACATTTGTCTATATGAATATTAAGGAATGTTAGGCAATGAAAGAGTACATCACGTTTTATTAATGAGATTCACCTCATCATGGATGACTCCATCATATGAGACACATATTTATTATCACAAATGTATAAATTCCAAATATTTATTTAAGAATTCTTCATCATGGAAATTTACTTGGGATTATCTTCTTGGAACCCACTAGGAATAAAGAAATTGGGGGATTGTTTCCCATTGAAAAATATTTTGATTTTGATTTTGGAATGTTAGATAACCATTTATAGATCATGTACCACTTGGAATATATGGATTGATCTAATTACATTGTTCAAGTATCTATTCAAGTAGCCATTACTTCATATTAATTATTGGGTTGTCTTAAATTTTATAGTCATATATACTATATTGATGTAGAATGATGTAACACTAAACTTATTTAATTTCAATTTGATTAGTGGTAGGACATCTTAAATCTATCATTATCCTATATTCATATCTTTATATGGTGCACATGATGAATTATTTTTTTCATTAAATATTTTCAATATTTTTCTCAATTTAATACTTTAACGTATAAAATAGACCATGGAATTGGCTGCTCATTGTTTATATATTATTTGATCATGTTGAATGTTCATTTGTTACTATTGGGGACACCCTCAAACATTAATCTCTCATTAGAAAATTTATATATTTATAAATGTGCCTAATAGTCACGCCAAATTAATATCATCCCCTTAATAAAAATATCTGAATTCCAATATCAATTTATTATTTTATTTCATAACGTCTCTGGGATCATATTTCATTATTTTTATTATTCAAAAACACTAAAAATATAACTAAAATCCTGATTATTTTCTAAATCCCATTCCTTGATCCAATCATGATACTTAGAAATGACAAGTATTCAACACTAAAATATAATTTATTCTTCCATATCTACTACATGGATAATATTTTCATCTATATAAATATAATGAAACACCACATGGTTGTGGATAATTTATAATTTTTTTGGAGTTCTTCTTATAATAACCATTTGATTATATATATTCTCTTACATTAAATTATCATCATAATAACATAATTTATGCATGAAAATAATACTTATTAAATCATGAAGGAATCTATATTCTGGTGTATATATTTCCTTATTATTTTTTATCTGTTAATCACAAAACATGGTGTAGAAACCATCCATTATTATTCAATTTTCATTTCTTAATTAATTATATAGAACAAAAAATAACTGAACATGATAGAATTTTAATTGAAATAAAAAATAAAATGGATTCATCATATATATAACATCATTTTTATGTTGAGTTTTCTCCATAATGTTATTGATCATGTCCATAGTCGATATTCCATCAGAAAGAATATTAGCATCCCCTGAATGTCAACTTGGTCATTCATCCTTCATATGGTAGATAATCACAGTGTAAATGTTTAAATGGTCGATCATTCACATATATTAGATGTTATATATTTTTTATATATATAGAGAATATGTCCTTTATTTAGTATAATAATTTTCCTTATTATTTTCATATGATTTTCTTATCACCTACATATTGTACATTCAAAAATATGAATACCAAAACACAAGTGTTTTGTCTTCATGGTAGATTTATATAGAACCATGTTAACCCATCTATAGATCAATCTGAAAATTATGTAGAAAATTTATTGTGAATAATATCTTTATACATACTTCAAAATTTCACCAATACCTTTACATATCGATTTCATAACACATTTGATGCTTTCAGAGTCATCATATTCCATTCACATAGGGATTAGAATGCTGATATTGTCTACAAATTAATTTTTTATGATATTGTTACCAATTTTAAATTATAGTTTCCCATATGTAGATATTATAAATAATTTTTTACATTAATATAGATTCTCATCATCTCATATTCAAATAAGAACTTCATCCTTTAAACTTAAGTCCTCACACGACGCATCAAAAAACAACAATAGTTATATTAAACAATTCATTAACTACAATAGAGGGATCATATTACCATTTGTAAATCATTTATGACATATACTAATATCATAATTATTAGAAATTTTATCACTAAATTCCCTTGTATAAAATGATTTATGAAAACAACCATTGTAGTAGTAAAAACACATTTAACATAAGGAAATTCATTAAACCTTCACTGATCTTAAATTCCATTTTTCTTCATAATACCATCATTGGAAACATTTTTTTTATTTATACAGATCTTGGGTACGTAATGATTATTCTATTCTATTAATATATATTTAATATTTACATCATGAAATCCATTTCTTCACAAACACATATTAACAAATTATTCAACAACAATACAATATTTGTTAAAGAAATTGGAATTGGTAAATTGTCTTAAAATACATGTGACATAATCATCATTCTAGTAAACATCAATGATTATTAGATTATAATGATTCACATTAGATAAGTGATTATTTACTACAGTATTAATTTTTTTATCTTATATTATAGATAATAAAAGTTTACATCAATAATATAGAATATTTTACATCGTGACTTGATTATGAAGATAACCTTTATTTTGAAATATCACCCCTAAAAGAATTTTGAATCTATAAAATTATTCAAAAAAGTAATAAATGATGATTTCATGAATAGTGGAATTCAATGGGATATTATATCATAACCTTCCTCTAGTTCTGTTATTCTACCATAAATTCTTCCACTCAACAATTATGATGGCACCTTTTGAAGACCTATATTAGATGAACTGTAAAACATCAAAATATTATGATGAACATATATTGAATAATTTAGGAAGATGTGAAAGGTTAGAATTAATGTCTGATTTATTCAAGTTTATGTACAAATAAAACACCAAAATTTATAATTATTTATTATTATTGTTAAAACATTCCTTGGGAGAGTTCAAATAGGACTTATGCAGTGATGATCTAGGGAATTATCTTATAAAATGTTTTTAACATATAGTTAGAGTGATATAATTTGAGGTTGTTCTAAAATATAAAAAATAAAAGATATAAAATTGACTAAATATGATAAGGGTCGGTATCGATGAACATATGGTATGGAAGAAATAATTAGATTCAAGATAAAATAAAAACAGAAAAAGATTGAAAATAAAAAAATTAGTGAATGGTGTTGATAAGATAATGTGAACTATTCAATAAAACATGTGTTAATGGTGTAGGAAACAATATTTAAATTAGAATAAATAGAAATAATGGATGAACATAGAATAAATTTTATAGAAGGTAGAATGAAAAGAACTAATTGAATGTTCTCTAGTCTTAAATTAAATCAATCATTGTAGATTTACAAAGGTGTGTAGAAAGTGATTTGAAACATATTTTTTTCCTTATGATCAAAACATCAAAATGAAATTTTCTAACATATAATATAACTACGAGATATCATAAAATGGGTAATTATTCATGTTGAAAACAAGAATGAACAATTTCTAATTAATGAAAATGCCACGCCCCGACCCAGCGCATTGTATTTTTTTAAGTATAAGCTTTTTGGGATAAAATAATTAATATTATTATTAATAATATTATTATTATTATGTTAATTTTTTATTTATATATTATTAGTTTGGAAACACAAAATGATTCCTTCATCCTTTCACCCCCCCTTACCACAAGCGACACCTCATTCCCGCCTTTCCTCCCTGCGCACCTGAAACCCCTTCCAATTGGCTTCATGACACACATAATCTACAAGAACCCCTATCCATGAACCCCTATACCAGCTCCCCCCAATCACACATGGTGCAACCCCCTCACAGATACACTATATCCACATGACCAGTCCCCTCTGACCTCGTTTTCTCTTGCAAAACCAAATGATCTCTTTAGGTTTTATGGTATCCCTATCAAGTTAAGCTTCCTCTTATCTCCTCGATCCAATTTGGTTCCATTATCTCCTCCTTGTATCCCCACAAAGTTTTGACCGAACACCATCGGTTATGATTTGATCTAGATTTTTTGATTCATCTAGGGTTAGGGCATGCAATGCCTCTCATGGGACCCCTTCGTGTGAGCTTTGACATTCACTGCCAAAGGCGAGGCAGATTCACTTCATTTCTGACCTCCGTTTTTGATTTGATGTAAGGGACTAAACCACTATTTTTCTCACCCTCTAATTTAAGGTCTTTCCTAGTTTTAAGGATCATAGTATGTTTTTTATAGTGTGTTGGATTTTTTGGTGCCTTTTGAGTTGTCGGTCCAAGAGAGATTCACCTAGGTGTTCATTGGTAAGAAAATGTATAAATGTAAGTTCCCCTGTTACATGTGTATTCATCCATGTCATTGAATGTACATGTATAGGGATAGTTGTTCCTATGAGTGTATATAAAAATGCATACTCTAGTTATTAGAGACTGGTATATGCGTATAATCATACTTGTAAGGACCTTGTTTCCCAAGTTTCTAGGCCATGTGAATGTATGTATACAGTCTACGTGTCCTTTCTTGTATGAGATCATGCATATTCTTAGTGGGGGAGTAGAATATGTTAGTTAAAAAGGTATAATAACCTATGTGTCCATCTTGGTTCTAAATTGACATAAGTCCCCTATGCCCTGACAATTAATTAAATTTTTTATTACTATTTGTTATTATTTTAAAATATTTTCATCTTCCTTTATATGAATCACATATGAAATGTATACAAATATATGTTGATGAATAATTGGTTGTGGGTCTTGAAAAGTGGTTTCCTATTTGTTTTTAATTTGAATTGTCTATTTAAAAATATATGTGATATTTCGGAAGGTTTTTTATAAAAGTGTTGTGACATTCTTGTTTTTCCAAAGAAGATCCAACGTGATTTCCAAAATGGGGTTTAGTGTGAATTATATATAAAATAGTGGATTTAGATTCTTAATAGGATAGCTTCATTTTATGTGTTGTTTTATGATTTCTTTAAAAATGTAGTATCTTTGTTATTTAGTTAAGTATTAAAACTATTTTGGAAACTCAAAAATGGACTGTTTTTATGTTTCTAATATGAAATGTGTTCTATGTAAGTTAATAATGTTAAAAACATTAATAATAATTTATGAAAAAGTAAAACCCCCCTTAAGGCTTTCTCTCTTGCTTTAAAAAATGGTGTGTATATTAAATGTAAGAGTTGTTATAGGTTCCTAGTGAAGAGCCTTGTGCAATGATGTGTTATTTGAAAAAAAAAGTGATGCTCTTAAGGGGGGATGTCGGTGGTGAAAACTAGATTTTTTTAGATATAGAATATGTTGTGTGTGTCTTTAATTTTTTATAATACTCAACACTATCTGAAATAGGGAACATGGGAAACATTGTTATCTAGGTGGGAAGATAAGGAATAGTATTCTAGATGATATGGAAGTGGTTCATCCCAATTTTGACTATTAGGATTGATGTTTACCACAAAAACTAAACCTAATAATGATTTTTGGAGACCTCTAGGTTATGGGTGTGTTCCCAATAGTGGTTGGAGAATGAGCCCATTGGCCGTTGGGATTTCTATGCCATATTTCACTAATGTATCAGGATCTAGGGACCCAAACAAACTCTTGCTTCATACAGATATCCCATTGTCCTTGTAATATGATTTTAAATTCAATTGTTTCATTCTTGTTTCCTCCTTCCTAAAAACAATATTAAAATTTAAATCGATTCCCATTCATTTTTAAACTTAATGTGTGTTTGGATTTTAATTTATGAATCTAGTGGTAGATAAATGTTTTCCTTAAAAATGTAAACATGTTAATTGATTTTGAAAATAATGAATTTTTTTAATGGGTGTTATTTTAAAATTAGAATATTTTGGGATTCTTTTTCAAGGTAATGGAATAGGGCTATGTTATTCATTGGATTTCATACTGAGTATCTCATTTTTCACCCCTACTTTTTTTTAGATTTTGGTCATTTTCCTGGATCTCTTTTGGGGGTGTGTGTCTCTATGTTTTGTGGTGACCCATGTTTTCACATGGTTGTATGTCTAGTTGGTTATCATTATTTTATCATTACATTATAGAGTTGTTTTTTATTCAATTTATTTCCACTATATATATTCTTTTAGGTTCCAAAACATTCCCAACTATTTTACTTTGATGCCTGACACTAGTTCCCAGACCATGTGGATCGAGATTTCCCTTCGTGCAATGTGGTTGACTGGGACTTGTGACTGGAATTGGGTTGACCCAGGTTGGTTTAGGAAATACATTTATTAGAGTAGTTTTATCCTATGTTTTTTTGGGTATGTCTGATAGGTCATAGTTTTGATTTTTGGAATACAAATTATAAATTGTGGGATTGTTCTTAATCACCACCTATTTTGAATGAAAAATGAATTGCCAGGGTGGTCTGGGTTACTCTTTCCTTGATGTCCGTTCTTGGATCTGGGTTTTGTTGAGGTCCTTTTTCTTATTTGGTGTGTTTCATGTTATTTTTGTGATTTGAAGTCATTTTTAGGGGAGATTTGTTGTTTTTTACTACAATGAAAGCCAGGTTCCTACCATTAAATTCCCTCTAATTACTCCTATGTGCTCACCAAGATGGTACATGGTCTTCCAAACCATTGGACGGATCCATGTGTAATATGTTTTTATTTTAATATTTCAATTCTCGATTCATTTAGTAAATTTCATGTTTTGGTATGTTCTTGGTTCATGTTTTAGTTGGTTTTTTGGTGTTTTTCTTAGGATTCATGTTTGGTGATTTGTGTTTTGAAATTGGATTTCCATAATAAAAATAATTGTTTTTTTAAAATGTAATGAATTTTTTTGGGGATGAAAAATGTTTTAGATAATGTTTTTAGATATTTATATGATTTATGAAAAGTGAAATTGGGAATGTTTATGATAGTTATTGGGGTTTTTTGGAAGTCATTTCTGAATTTAAAATGTGACTTTGTTGAAATCAAAAATTTGGATATTATTTGTATTATTATTTGAACGGATTTCTTCAAAATTGGTTTCAATATTCAAACATGGGTTGGGTGTTTAGTTTTATAAATGAGAAGGTTTTTTTTGTTATTACTATGGATTCATACATGTATGGAAGAGTGTAATATGTTGTGTATGGTTGTTGGTACATGTGAATGGGTCCCCTAGTTGGCATTAGAACATATGTATGTGAGGCTACAAGGAATACCAATTGTGGGTACCTAGTTTTCAATGAATATTTTGTTTTCCAAAAACATTTTTGGATTAGAGATTTGATGGAGTGATTGTTTTTTAATAAATTTTTAACAAATAAAGTGGGTATTACAAAGATTAGTTTTTGCATTTGGATGGTTTTGAAATGTAATGGTGATGAAAATAGTCATTTGTGAAAGAGGGGTTTATGCATGGTTGGTGATGATTATTTAGTAATATTTAAGATGATATTTGATTTAGTTATTACTTGTTTTTGTTGTGTATTATTCTATAGTCTTGATTATTGTTTTTGGGCTGTTGTTTCATTGTTGAAATGAAAATTTTAATTTGAGATAATGATTTATGGATAAATGTGGACGCTTGTTTTTTTATGATCCTTACGTTTTTCTTCTTTTTATACAATTTATGTCACCAAGTAATGTTCAAAGGTCCTAGTGGTGTCATTTTTAGTTGTTAGTTTTACCCATACCCCTAGTGGGGTGGTGGGATGTTTTCTTTTCATTATTTCATGTTTTCTATGTGGTGGTTGATGTTGGATAGTGATTGTTGTATAACTTGAGGAAGGTGGTTGTGTATTTGGGTATTTAGAATTTCTAGATGTCATGATGGGATTAGAGTTTTGGTTCTATAAAAAAATGACCATGTTTGAATTGGTGAATGGTGCCTTCCCTTTTCATAGGTTGAATCGCATAGGGTGGACTGTTAGAAAAAGAATTTTATTTTCTTGTTGTTCTCATTAATGGTACCCCATTTTATTAGGAGTGTGAACAAGAGGAACCAATCCTTGGAGTTTATTCCTCATCACTACCAATTTCTCAATCTAAGGACCATATGCCCATTTCTTTTAATACTGTTGTGTCGACAATATAAGGCCCTAATTTCATCCCCAATCTAAGGCTTGTTGAGGGTGTGGTTGTAGAAAGTCTTTGTAAGATGTGTTTCTAGTGGATAGAACCTTAGTTTTATGTATTTAGTTCCTTACTGCATTGAAGCATATTCTTCAAGACATCAGGACTCTAGCCATTGGTCACAGAGTGAATCATTTCTCACATTTAGGTATTTTTTTGGTGCTTGGGTAGAATGTGAATCCAACCTAATGCCTCTGACATCTGAAAGGATTCCGGTGGAACTTTCCTTCCCCTTTGTTGTTTTTGGAGACTTTATTGGATGTCTTTATGGCCTATTCTATATTATTTCAATGGTAGTTTCTTTTTAGTGTAATTATTACAAGGTTGTTCTTTCATTGGACATGTTCTAGCTTATGGGTGATGCTCGTTTCGACGTATATGTGGGTTATGGATATCATGAATCATGATTTGGATTAGTGATCCTTTTTTTCATCTTTTGTTTTGATTCCCCATGGACTGGGGGTTTCAGGATGGTCTGTGTTGATGCTTCTCCATGTGTTTAGGGTCATCCCTTGTCGGTGGGTTCATGATGGGAAATTTAATCTTCCAATTGAATGTGAATTGATTGCTCCTATGTTGGTCATATTATAGTAATCGATTTTGAATATAATGTGATCCCAACTATGGTTCTCTCCAATATCATGCCTCTAGTTGGTGGGGTGAGACTTGGAATGTTAAGGTGTCACACCTGCGTTTCGGGACTTGATTGATTTTATAATTTCTTTCAATCTAATAATGTATGTATTCGGCTAGAATCCTAATATGGTTGGGAGACCAACAGAGGAAATATTCTGAAGAAAAAAGTCTTACAATGTGTTATTGGTGGGAAAAATATTTACCTCTACTCTGCCCAACCACAATCAATGTATAGGGTTATCCAAGTTGATGGATCATATGGGAAGCTTTCATTAGAGATCTTGAGAGGACTCTAGTGATTTCTATGTTTGGGTCAGGGTGTTCTAGGTTGTGGTTATGTTCAAAAATGTGTGTCTCGTGTTGTTGGATCTTTCGGTTGGTTGTCTAGGTCATGATGTTTTGTGTCTTGGGTGGAAAGTGAGTGTTCATTCCTTATGTGGTAGGGTTTTCATTTTAATAATCGACGTGTTGTTTGGAGCTTTGAAAAGCTAAGTTTTTGTTGGAATTTCAAGCATAGAATGTGTCATGGTTGGGAGAATTATCTCACCCCGACCATGATGGTTGTAATTTATTTTTCCTTATAAAGTTTTTGGGATATTATTATTATTATTAAAATTATTCTATTTTTTATGAATTTTTTATTGAAAACCTAACGGAGGCCTTACTCTTTTCCTGCCCCCATACCCCATGTGACACAACCTTCATCCCATACCTTCATGTGCAACCAACCACCTTCCTCTTGTCAGTGCGATGGACCTTCTCTCTGAGCTCCCCTATATATGGACTCCTTTCCTGGTTCCCCCTCAAAACCACATGTAGAAACCACTAGATGAGACCTTGCATCCATGCAACCCTCCCCCTCACTCCTCATTTTCTCGAGTGAAACCACATGATATCCTCCAGTTTTACGGTCAAACAGTCATTATGAGCACACTCTTCAATCCTCCATCGCATTTGGTTAGATTTTTGCCTCCAAATTTCCCCTACAATGGTTTATATAGACACCATTGGTTAGAGTTTAATATTTTTTTGTTGACACTACTTGGGCTTTGGATTGCAGTGCCTCTCCCAGGACAACTTCATTTTAGGTTCGACGATCACCAGTGAAATAGATGTGGATTTGATTTATTTTTGTATGTCGTTGTCTATTTGAGGTAAGGTTTTATACCAGTACATTTTCAATCCCAATAAATTTTGATCTTTTTTAGTTTTCTTGTTCATATAATGTTTTTTATAGTGCGTTGGATGGTTTGGTGCGGTTTCAAGTTGATGGTGCATGGGAGGTTCGCCTGAATGTGAATTGGTAAGTAAATATATAAATGTAGGTTCCACAATTATGTTTATATTTATCAATGTCATTAAATGTAATTTTATGGGACTAGGTGTGTTAATGTGTATATATGAAAATTCATACACTAGTGAGACGAGACTTGTATATTTGTATAATCATGCATTTAAGGATCCCCTTGCACATGTTCATGGGCCATGGGAATAAATGCATAGGGGTTAGGTGACCTTGCATGTATGTGAATGTTATTTTGATTAGTAAGAGAGTAGAACATTATAGTTAGAAAAATATTAGAGCCGATGTGGGTGTCTAGGTTCCACCTTGAGGTAGGTTCGCTATTCCTTGACCCTTAATTATAATTTCCATTACTGTTTGGTATTAATTTAATATATTTTCTTCCTAATTTATATGAAATTTATGTGAAATATATGTATATGGCTATGAATAAATGTTTATAGTTCTTGAAAAATGGTTTCATATTCATTTTGAACGTGAAATGGGTATTTCAAAAGATTTTTTTTCTTTTGAGTGGTTTTGCTATTAAAGTGTAGTGGCATGTTTTTATTCAATGATGTTCGAAAGAGATTTCAAAAATTGTTTTTGGTGTGAATTCAAGGTAAAATGGTGGTTTTGATTTTCATAAAAGGATTACATAATTTCCTATATGGTTTTATGCTTTCTTTAAACATGTAGTACCTTGGTTGTTTAGTTAGGCATTCAAACAGTTTTAGAAACTTAAATATGTTGGGTGATTATGTTTAAAATGAAAATGGTTCCTTGTAAGTGATTAAGTCTGTTTGGAATATTAAAAATGATTTATTAAAATTGAAAAACCCCTATTAATGATTGTCCTCTAGATTTAGAATAATTATGTGTATGTTATATGTACGAAATATTATACGGGCCTAGTGAAGACGCTTGTGTAGTTATGTGTGCATTTTTTTAAAAAAATGGAAATGCTTAAGGGAGATGTCGGTGGTGAATGGTGGAATTTGTTTAGATAAATAATGTGATGTGTGAGTGAATTTACATGTTGATAAAACTCATCACCATCTGAAATAGAGCACATGGGTAACATGGTTATCAAGGTAGGAAGACCAAGACAAGTACAATGGATTATACATAACTGGTTTGTCCATGTTTCTTATTGCAGGGTTGGCGCATAAAACACTTACAAAACATAATGATGATTGAGTGAAGACCACTAGGTTTTGGGTGTGTTCACTACTAGTGGCTCGTGCATGGGAACACCATTGGTTGTGGTAGATATTCCACGCCTCATTGATGTACGAGGATTACTGGTCCCCAACTAACACTATATTCCTAGGGATTTCCAATGGTGATTGTGATATAATTTTCCATTTAGTTGTTTCATTGCTATTTCCAATTTCATGATAAGTTTCATTGAATTTAAATTGATTCACATTCATTTTAAAATGTTAATTCATGTTTGGATTCTATATTGAAAATGTAGTGGTAAATAATTAAAATCCTTAAAAATGTAATCATGTTACATGATTTTGAAATTAATGAACAACAATATTTTAAAGGGCCTTATATTAAATCTAAAAAGGTTTTGGTTTATTTTTAAAGGTAATGGAATAGGCAATTGTTATTTCATTGATTTCAAACTGAGCCTCTCGGTGCTCATGCCTACTGTACATTTCATTTTCTGCTTCAAGTCTTTATTCAGTGTTGGGCGTGAGTGGTTATATGTTTGGTGGGGAATCATGGGGTCACATGGTGGTATGTATATCTAGTTATCTTTATTTCATATTCTTATACTATTGTTGTTTTTGTTTTCTTTCATTAATATTCAGCTATCTTATTTTATCTATAGTCCAAACCACTCCCCATTATCTCAATTTAATGCCCAACACTAGATTCCTTCCCATGGGGACCGGGAATTCCCTTCAGGCCACGTCATGGACTAGCTCAGTTGACCAGTATATGGTTGACTAGGGTTAGTTCGTGACCGTACTCATGTTTTAGTATCACATAAAAATGACACACTACTATTAAGTAGTATGTATGTTAATAATTTTAATAATGAGGATTATGAGGAATTAATGTAAAGAATTTTTTAAAAAATTATAAAATATACTCCCCCCCAAAAAACAACACATAATATTTATATATCGAAGAAGGATGTGTCAATTTTCAAAATTGAATATGAATCGAAATCTATCTTAATCCATTAATAAATAATTATTTAAATGGGAAATAGTTGAGGTAAAAAAATTTAAATAAAAATAAAAATCTATGATTAAAACAATTCATGAATAGTAAAATAGATTTTCAATCATCAAATCCCGTCCAATTACCAAAATTATTTAATGACCCACAATATTGGTAATTACATTTAACTATGTAACATTTCAATAGCTTCTCATTCCAATAGCACTAAAATATAATGAAAAAAATCATACATTAATAATATTATGAAATATTATCATTATATTATTCCAATTAAATTTTAATTTATCATCGTAAGTTACAACATAGAGAATCCATATTAATTTTTATAAAAAGAACATGATACTTTATGATTCGGAAATATGTGTTTCTTTAAAAAAACTGAGCATGTTTATATTAATTTTTTTAACTTTGAGAAATATAATCAAATAAACTTATTTGAATATTTTTAATAAGCATATCAAAATTATATACATTTTTTCAATAAATTCAAAATTATAATTATTGGGTTTCCTTATTCATATATTAGTTACATTGATAAAATTGAAATTATTCAATGGATTTAAATTTTTTTATGTATTATTAATTATTAAAATTAAATTAATTTAATTTCAATTATTACTCCAACATAATTATTAATTATATATATAAATTTGTTAAAACTCATATAATAGATAAATAATGTAAATAAAATTATGAAAAAATATTGATTAAAATGAAAATTTTCTACAAAAATAGTTCTCGACACATTATTCTTTCTATTTTAACATTTAATTTTTACATATTTAGATGTTTATTAGGTTAAATGAATCCAAAATTTATATTTTTCACATTTAAATATTATAATAAGTTTTATATTATATTTTTTTTAAACAATGACCATTATTTATTTAATCAAGATTATTAAGGGTATTAAAAGAAGATAATATATAATGAATTATAAATATTAAAAATTTCACCTAAACCTTCAATAATGAATTGTTTGGTATTCATGTAATTCCCACAATTACCACCAATAATATCATTAAAAAATTCACATAACTCAGAAAACACACCTAACACATATGTGATTTCAATCCCACCCCTTAAGTAACAATATTTTCCATAAAAATCTACTCTTTATCAATAATAATATGCGATCATTCCATCCTATTATATAATTGAAATCTATTAAAAATTCATTTAAAATGAAAATAACTTCCCCGTCCTTCTGTAAATCCCTTCAAGGGTGTTATTATGGTTTTATGGTTTCCTACGAAGCATTAGTAATGTACATAGAATGGTAAGGGTTTTACTAATTTAAATTTTATTTAAGTACTACATTATGATAAAGACATTGAGTTTCAATTGATTATGTCTTCATATTTTCATAATAATCTATTGAATATAAAAACTATTTCCAATTTAGGATATAATAAGATACACTCATTTTTCCCATTTAATAATACTATTTTTATTATAGATATGTTGTTGAAATAACTCCTTGATTCAATGCCTATTTTCTGGTTAGTACATGAACATATATTTATATAAGCTATTTAACATCCTTGTGGTTATGATTATATATTATAATAATCATTAACATAATATCCTAATGATAACTTATTGTTGACTGACTATTTTTATCTATCATTTATTTATTTCATAATCACCTTTATATAGTCTACATCATGCCCAAATCATCCTTAATATACATTCTTCCAATTTAGAATATTCATCTCCAATATCATTAAAGGGTGTAAATATATAAATATATATATATATATATCATTTTTATAAAATATTATATATTTTAATTAGGTTTTAATATATTTTATTTTTCATCCAGGAGTTTATAGTGCAGACGATTAAGAATGAACAGAAGGTATTGGGTTTTTGTCACTCAAATCATTTCCTTAGGTCATAATCATTATTTTTTTATAATTGTATTTCATGATTGTTATATTATAACTTATGATAATTATAAGAATTATTATTACCTTATTTTATTTTATATTTATGTTTGAAACCAAATACTTCTTAAGCGATGATTATATTTTATCATTACAATGTATTTTCTGTTAAGAATAGTTCATTTGTTTTTTTTAATGGACATTCACACAATATCCATTTTTTACATACATCAAATTTTATCAAATATTTTTGGATAATATATTATGTATCTTTTTTTAAGATTACTAAAATTATCATTTAACACTTTTGTAATGTAATTTCATTTACTATTTTTAATCCTGGGTGTTTTCAAAATATCACACTTCATTTTATTAGAAAATGGACTTCCCCCGTTTCAAAAATAAAATCATTTATCTTATACTTCATATTTCTTATGAAAATAATTACATATGTTCTAGGATATTTCATTGGAAACTATGTATTATATGGTTTTCAACATTTATTCCCTTTGCATTAAAAAATTATTTTTTCTATAGAACTTTTCCCATCATCTTTAAAAAGAATGTTTAAAAAGATTTATGAAAAAAAATAATTTTCACATTTATATTTCCTCTAGGTTTTATATATCATTAAATGATGATTTTATTATACATTATGTGTTATTGTGTTATTAATCCTTCTAAATAATGAGATTTAGATATCCTATGAGTTGTTATGTTCATTTTTTGTAATATTTTCAAGTAAACTATTCTTTTTATGGGTTCATGAGGGAATATTTATGACAAATTTTATGGGGCCCACATAAATTTTGGATGACAATTGTCGGGGTCTGAAATCACCCTTTTAGTTTAATATTATTTCTCATTAGATATTTAGTAAAAGATATAATGAGTTTGTTCACACTAGTGTTAGCATGATGGGTTGATCACATTTTCAGGTGAAGAAAAAATGAGTTTTGTCCACTTATGAGTGGGTATGAAGGGATTTCTCAACTAGGGTTATATATTGTTATGGTCAGTCCATATTTCCACGTTTTTTTCATTTTTTGTAAAATTATCAAGTTTAATTCCATTTCCATGAAAATCATTGCATTGAAGATTATGTTTTTCAAATTATTCTAGAACATTATGTGATTCTAAAATGTTACTTGTTGTATAATTGTCCTACTATAAATCATTTGATGGAATTATATTTCTCCAAAGTGTTTCACTGTTATCATATTTTCTCATTTTTTTGTTTTAATAATATATTTATCCTCCAACACATATATTAATTCATGTTTTTTATTTATTATTTCTTTACATGTTTTTACATTACATGGTGTCCAAGTTAAACTTTCACGACCCTTCCTCGGGCCCGTGATGTGACTACCCCAAGCCCACCGACGCGACATAAGCCGCGCCACCCCAATCTGAAATGGCCGAAGCCGTTCTGGTTCTTCCCCAACCACCGCGGCTCGGCCGCGGCGCGTTACTCTGGCTGCGCGCTGCCACCGCCTTCTGCAGACCACCGGACGTGCTCCAGTGGTCCGTTTTGCCTGTCTTTTTCGCCAACGGTCCTCCCGGGACCCAATCTTCACTGCGAAGGGATTCAAACGCCCTTATGGCCTGCTTCGTCGTCGCCCATCGATCCGTGCGTCAAATAAAAAAAGTGTAGCCTCTTCGTGGTTTTCCGACGTGGCGCGACGGCGTCATGGCTTTATCCGACCTCAACGGCATGGATCGACGGCGCCACGCTTCTTCATCGTGATCCTCTTTGTTTCTGCGCGGTGTCGTTGCTCCGCGACACCTTCGTTCGAGCCGCAATATAATCAACAACAAGGGGGAGGAAGGTCAGCCGTGTTTGGGTGGTCTGACCTCCTCCTGTTACAACGATAACAAGCGGCTAAAAAGTAATGACAGAGAACGACAAGTGATATTTCACAAACAAAAAGTAATCAACCCCTACGGTTTTCCCACAATCAGGAATTCCAAACCCGCAAACATATTCATTCTTGGATCGACATAAATATTGAGTTGATATGCGTTCTTTATTTTAGAATGAAATAAACATGGGTTCATTAGCATTTACAAATTAATTCCCTACCTCGAAATTGACGTCGCACATTGTCGAGTCGCGGAATCGAACGTCGCGGTAGTCGGGTGTCGCGGAAGAATGGTATCTCTTCCGTCGATGTCGGAAGAAGAACAATAACGTTGTTGTTGGTGTCGGTCTGCACGGTCGGCGTCTCCTACCTTGCCGCGGAAGAGGAAGAAAAAGGTTTGGAGAAAATGTAGTGTGTTCTTCGCTGAGTCGGAAGGCTGTTCTTCGTTTGGAGATGATGTTCTTCAAAAGAGGGAAGAGCTCTCTCCCAAATTCTCTCACACATCAAAACTCACCAAAATAAAATAAGTCCTCTCCATATTTTATTATTTTTCCATGCATTTAAACTTTTAAAAAATTTCAAACACTTAGTTAAATTAATTTAAGATCTTTAATCAATTAATTTAAGATGTGTTTTGGAAAAAATTAAAGAGGAGAGAGGGGAGAGAGCTACACAATTAAATATAAGGGGTCTAAGGAATGTGAAAGGTTTTCACATCATTTATTACAAGGGGGTTTTAAGGGGAAGAGTTAATAGGGGTTAGGGAATTTGAAGGGGTGGGGTTCGTGTGGGCCCCACCTCACCTTTATTCACACTTGGTTAGTTCCCCAACTTCCACACAGGGTTAGAAGTAAAATTTGTTCCACAAATTTTATTTGCTTCACAAATTAACCTCAAAAATTTAACAACTCCTTCCGAGAAAACGCACCATCGGAAAAGGTGCTCCTAAGAAATTACCGGAGCTGTGAGCTCATCGGTGCCCTCAGATTTCAATTCCGAGCACCAGTTCAAAAGTTATAAAATCCCGCTCGTTCATTCACTGAACGTACCTGAGCCTAACTTCAGAAATTGATTCTGGGCACACCGAGCCTCAGAATTAGGCGCCCCCAGAAACTGTGTTCTTGTAAAATCTCAAAGGAAATTAAGAAAAAAATTCCCTTGAATTTTATGGGTCTTTACATTACTCCCACCTCAGGGATTTATGTCCTCGTAAAGCTTTAACACTAACTAGGGATAAAAAATCAGTGCTGAGCATGCATGTGAGAATTCTGCTCCCATGTGCTCACCCGGAGGTTCCTGTGATTCCTACGAAAGCACCCAAGATGAATCGACCATCCTCGTAGGACCCACTCCTGTTGATCCTAAACCTCTACAGGAACCACGCAAAAGTCACCCCATCGCCAACATCCATCTCCTCATGGTCGATGATATGCGAAGGGTCATGCTCGTATCTCCTCTGCTGAGATACATGGAAGTCGTCGTGCACCTGGTGCAATTTAGGTGGATGGGTCAAACAGTAAGCCACCTCGCCTACCCTGTTGAGGACCTGAAAAGGTTTGTTGACCCTCAGAGATAACTTGTCTCCTCAGCCACATCTCCGTAAACCTCGTCGAGGTGAGACCCGTATAAGGACATGATCGTCATCCTCGAACTCTATAGGTGTCCAATTATTGTTTGTAACTAAAACTCAAAACTCATGCTGCCATGAGGGTAAGGTTGACCGACTCTAGAGTGATCATTCGCGCCCTCCTATGCATGAGTTTATCCTGTGCTACCTGGGGTTTCCTTTTCTCCGACCAAGGAAAACCCATCACGAAGTTGTAGTTAGACCACAACCTTTTTGCATAATACCATCAATTTGTGTATGAATTCTGATTGCCCAGTCCATAATCAAACCAACGTCATAAGGCATCGACGCTGCCACCAAGAGATTCCAACCGAAACTCTCGACTCGAGGGTCTGACCACACTGTCGGCGTACGTGTGATTATCGAGTCTTCTCCCAAGGTATCTCCAGACATGAGGGTCAAGTCTACGGCTTACCGGAAACTCTATGTCTAGGACAAGATTCGTGGAAGGAAGGAATGATTCATATCAACGTCTATTACTACGACAGCTAGTAAAGGACACAGTCTGTCCCTTGAATCATTTTTGGAGCCATTGGGTCACACTCCTTGACCGCATGCAGTCGCAATCTTCCCCTGCCCTCCAGCTCCCTGAGCCTGGCGGGGACAACTAAGGCGGGTGGTTGTAGAATGTTAAAAATGTACACCACATCATGTTACTCTCCTAGCTCTGCCTCCATGTCTACTGCTTCACAGACTCATCTCT
Organism: Viscum album; assembly: GCA_963277665.1. Classification (NCBI taxonomy): domain Eukaryota; kingdom Viridiplantae; phylum Streptophyta; class Magnoliopsida; order Santalales; family Viscaceae; genus Viscum; species Viscum album. The sequence goes on from OY728123.1 coordinate 649,218,627, forward strand.
CCATTAAGCTTCCACTTCCTGAAACATTTAACACGCCCGAGTCTCTAAGACTGGCGCTAGTATCCTGTTTCGTACTGCACTGTGTAGTCTTCACCCTCTCCTGGATGATCTGCAACTTCTTTGCCTACAATATGTAAGAGCTTCTAAGATTTCTCCTTTGCCGAAAAGAGAAATTTGGTCTCATCCCCTAGATGAACCACATACATTTCCTAATACAGTCTATCCTGAAAAGAATGATGCATTCATGCCATGGATGACGTCGTAAGGCCTCGAAGTTATTACCAAGAGATCCGACGATCACTCTCACCTCCAACGTTCGAGTCACACTGTCGGCATCATTTTGAGGACACTGGGTATCCTCTAGTATAAATCTCAAAAGTGAGGGTCAAGTCAACAGTTTTAACCGGGTCCTCTCAGTATCAACCGAACAAAAGGACAGGAAAGTAAATATCACAAAAAAAGTGTTTTTTTGTTACTACAGCTCATAGTACAAAGACAAAAATACAATAGAAAAATGGAACTAGAAGTACCAAGAACAAAAGTAATCCACTAGTTCCACTCCTGTCCACCTGCTACCAGAGCTCTACTGCCTTGTCCACTGCTCAGATGTTGCTCGAGCACCCCCCACTGCTTCTGCCTCGGTGGCTCCTCCAATGCCTACAGATCAACTGTGTGGGGAGTCGGATAGTCACGTGCCTGGTGACCCTTCCTGCCGCATTCATAACACTTCCTGCTCCTCGTACAGCTGGCTCTGGTCCTCTTGGACCTCTGCATCATCTTTCTACTACCTACAGATGACTCCGCTACTGATGGAAAATCACGTGGAAAAGGCAGTAGCTCCTGATACCGCTCGGGGTGCAGAGCTACTGGTACAAACTCCACCATGAAAAAGGTCTCAAATTCTTTCCATGTGAAGGTCATCTCATCTCAAATCTAGAACATGTGGCTCCAACACCTGCCTACTGCTGCCTGAAAGAGGCTGGCAGCAAAGATCACCATGAAGTCTGCTGGCATCCCTACCATCCTGAAAACACTCACCACAGCCTCCAGCCAATCCCCAGCCGCCTGTGGGTCCATCTCTCCCCGGAACCTGGGTGGCCTCTGGCGTTGGAACACGTGCAGCGCACTCAAATGGAGTGCATCGCCTACTGCTGGGTCTGGTGGCATCGGTGGCCCAACGTATGGTAGTACCGCTGGTGCCTCAACTGTAAGAGGGCCTTGTACCGAAGCCTCGTCGCTCGGCAGGCTATCAGTACGCACATCCCTCTGGGATCTAGATGGTCATCCGAGGAAAGGCATCCTGAAATAAACAACATGACATGATCAAACGATTATACTTTGTGAGCTGAGTTGGTTGAGCTGACTTTTAAAAAACCTTTGGGAAGACACACGCAATCAGTGTTTTCGTGCACAATGTTGGAAATCAGTTGTCAGGGTCATGGTGTATGGATATGTCGGCCACCCACACCAACACTAGACTCCCTGAACTGAAAACCACACTCAGTACACTTAACACTATCACTTCACAGAAAGAAAATATCAGAGTTATATGTTCTGTGGTAGAACTGACTCCTCTGATACCAATTTGTCACGACCCATCCTCGCTCTCGTGCCGTGACTACCCCAAGCCCACCTTCCTAGACCAGGTGCTGGCGACTATCACCAAAGTCATAAATCCTGATAAATGGGAAGGCATTTCCTTTATTAAAGTAAACAAAACATCACCGATTACAAGCAGAAGTAATACACTAAGTATAAAAAAAGTGCTGAAAAGTAAGTGGGCCAGAATACAAACCCAACTAAAAACACAGCTACAACTGAACAAATGTACAACAGAAAAGAAAAATAGATGGAAGAAAAAGAAGCAGCTCTTGGGTCATCCACCTCAGATCCTACCTGAAGGGTAGGTACAGATAGCATAGCTCTTGGATCATCCACCATGGATCCTGCCAGAAGGGTAGGTACAGATAGCGCAGCTTCTGGATCGTCCACCACAGATCCTACCAGAATGGTAGGTACAGATAGCCTCCACAACTCTCTCTCCCGTCGACCACCTCTGAGTGTCGTCTCGTCGTGAAGTACACCTCCGGATACTGACTCATCGTGAGTTCCACCTCCTGGTACCGCCCAGTCCTCGAACACTCGGCTACTGTCAGCGCTGCCCGTCATCTGCAACAAACACAATGAGGTGGGGGCATATCCCGTGCAGGGGTGAGTAAAATGATACTCAGTGGGGACACCGAGACCCTCAAGGACTCACTAAATCCAACAAAGATAACCACAAAAGAAATATCTCAACAGATAACCTCTACTTAGGTATATTCCCATACATATACCTAAGTTATCAAGTAACACATCTCAAACATGAGGAAACACAAGGTTATGAAATCAACAGATAACCACTACCTAGGAATATTCCCATACATATACCTAAGTTATCAAGTGTCCCATCTCAATCATGAGGTAAACACAAAGGTCATAGACTCAGCTCAAACCAGGATTTTCATTATCGAAACCGTAACTGCTGAAGAGCCCCGTCTCTGGAGTGTACAATGATCCTATCATGACTCCGAGGTACTTCTCACTAACCTAATACTGCTTAGTTACTCTTCCTGTCGAGTACCGCGGGTCAGCCACCCAAACATAGTAATGCTTCCCGACGGGGTCTGCCACCCAAACATAGTAGTGCATCCCCCCTAATAGCTTGAAAAGGTACTCTCCGGTCAAGTACCGCGGGTCTGCACCCAAACTCAGTAGTCCTCCATCCGCCATGGTTCTTCACCCAAACAAAGTTGTGCTCCGTCCACTGGGCTAGTCGACTCACTCCAAGTCGAGTCGGTCAAGCAGTCGTCAGGTCTCAGCCAGCTACACGGTATCCGTACTTCGTATGATCGTCTCTAAGAGGGTCTGCTCCACAAGCTAATGGTCGATACTCCAAGTATCACAAAGTCCCACGATGAATTGTCTCGTGGACCGCCACGTCATAGGGGTCTCAATTCAACAGACGGCGCGTCAATCGGACGCCCGATCTATGAGTTATTAGTCTTTTCGTCCCAGGGGCCCGGTTGGTTTCGTGTGCGAACCAACCCGGCCGTATCTCAACTGTACCCCGAACTCTCATAGGGTATACTCGTAGGGACCGTTTCTCAACGTGATCACCAACGCCACTGATGGTTCGTCAAACTGACGTCCGGTCTGAAGGTTATCAGCTTTTCTGTTCCAGGGGCCCAGTTGGATTTTGGGTACACTCCAACCCGGCCACTATCCAACTACATCCAAATCTCAGGAGAAGTATACCAAAAGTTCTGTCTCATCAAGAGGAATCCATCAAAGTTGACGACACGTCAATCAGACGTCCGGGGCTCAAGTTATAAGCATTTCCTCTCCAAGGGCCCGGTTGGTTTCATGTTCAAACCAACCTGGCCTTACACAAAGTTCTCTGAAACCTTGACTGTAATATACCAAAACGACCGTATCGATCCAAGGATCCCAACGCAAAGGATGGTGCGTCGATCGGAGGTCCGAAGCCCATGTTTTGGATGTTTGAACAGATCTGTCTGAAATTAGGGGGTTCGGGCCCGGTCCAACCCGACCTGATAGCCCCCGGGTCGGCCCGAACCGGGTCGAACCGACCCGGGTCCAGGTCCGGCCCAATAGGGCACAGCGCGGCACGGCCTGGTGCTGGCGCGGCTCCCACGTGGCCAGCGGGTGCGGGGGTGGGGGGGGGGGTACAACCCCCCGCAGTTGACGAACATGCGCGGTATAAGCCGCGCCTCCCCAATCCGGAATGGCCGAAGTCGTTCCGGTTATTCCCCCACCACCGCGGCTCAGCCATGACGGCTTACTCCGGCGGCGCGCTGCCGCTGCCGCGCCTGTGTGGCCTTCCGCCACCGCCTTCTGCGGACCACCGAAGGTGCTCCGGTGGTCCGTCTCGCCTACCGTCTTCGCCAACGGTCCTTCCGGGACCCGATATTCACTACGAAGGGAGTAAAACACCATTGCGGCCCGCTTCATCATCGACAATCGATCCTTATGTCAAATAAACAAACTGCGGCTTCTTTGTGGTTTTTTGGCGCGGCGCGATGGCGCCGCGGCTTCGTTCGACCTCAACGGCGTGGCACAACGGCGCCACGCTTCTTCGCCATGATCCTCTTTGTTTCTGCGCGATGCCATTGCACCACGCCACCTTCGTTCGAGCCGCAATATAATCAACAACAAGGGGGAGGAGGGTCGTCCGTGTTCGGGCTGTCCGACCTCCTCCCATTACAACGATAACAAGCGGCCCAAAAGTAATGCAGAAGAACGACGAGGGATATTTCATGAACAAAATGTAATCAACCCCTATGGTTTTCCCGCAATCAAGAATTCCCAACCCACAAACATATTCATTCGCGGGTCAACTTAAATATTTAGTTGATCCGCGTTCTTTGTTTTAGAATGAAATAAACATGGGTTCATTTTCATTGACAAATTAATTCCCTACATCGAAATTGACGTCGCACATCGTCGAGTTGCAGAATCGAACGTCGCGGTAGTCGTGTTTCGCGGAATAATGGTATCACATCCGTCGACGTCGGAAGAAGAAGAAGAACGTTGTTGTTGGCGTTGGTCTACACGGTCGGCGTCTCCTTCCTTGTCGCGGAAGAGGAAGAAAAAGGTTTGGAGAAAACATAGTGCGTTCTTCGCTGAGTCGGAAGGTCGTTCTTCGATTGGAGATGAATTTCTTCAAAAGAGGGAAGATCTCTCTCCCAAATTATCTCACACAACAAAACTCACAAAAATAAAATAAGGCCTCTCCTTAATTTATTATTTTGTCATGTATTCAAAATTTTAAAAATTTTCAAACACTTAGTTAAATTAATTGAATAGGTTTAATCAATTAATTTAAGATGTGTTTTGTCAAAATTAAAGAGGGGAGAGGGGAGAGAGGAACACAATTAAATATAAGGGGTTTAAGGAATGTGAAAGGTTGTCACATCATTTATTACAAGGGGGTTTTAAGGGGAAGAGTTAAGGGGGGTTAGGGAATTTTAAGGGGTGGTGTTCGTGTGGGCGACACCTCACCTTTATTCACACTTTGTTAGTTTCGCAACATACACACATGGTTATAAGTAAAATTTGTTCCATAAATTTTATTTACTTCACATATTAACCTCAAAAATTTAACAACTCTTTCCGAGAAAACACACGATCGGAAAAGGTGCTCCTTAGAAATTATCAGCGATGTGAGCTCATCGGTTCCCTCAGATTTCAATTCCGAGCAACGGTTCAAAAGTTAGAAAAACCCGCTCGTTCGTTCACTGAATATAACCGAGCCTAACTTCGGAAATTGATTCCGGGAACACTGGGCCTCGGAATCAGGCGCCGTCAGAAACTGCGTTCTTGTAAAATCTCAAAGCAAATTAAGAAAAAAAAAATTCCCTTGAATTTTACCGGTATTTACATAAACCCGTTATATGCTTCCAATAAAATGTTTATAGATAATAATATTTCATGTTATCTTTCTAGAAAAGTGTCTATAGTATCCTATTTATGGAGAAACCTTTGAACATGATGTAGAATAACATATTTATGCAGATACGATTCATGAAAATAAATTCTTAGATCCTTGTTAAGTGTGACTATGGTGACCCAAACTTTTTTTACATAACAATTATATTATTTTAATGATAAAAATAGAATAATTATAAATTCAATGATCAAATGGTTTATAATTTTTCAAAAAATGAAAACACAAATGAATTATATATAACAAATGATTTTTTATCAATGTGCTACTTTATCCTTCCGAAATTGATCTTTCACCTTAGTATATGCAATCACTTAAGGGTATACATACAATAAAGGGGTGAGCTAATCATATTGTAAGAGAAATAACAAGGGACATGAATCAGCATAACATGAGTGAATATAATAATAATAATGAAATAAAAATAATAAGATAATAATAATAATCATGATGGAAACATTTCATAATGGTGTGCAATGTGAAAATGCATAAAAATGAAACATACTTTATAGTGGTAAAATAACACACAAAGTTGTGAAAAATAATAGCATCATGTTCACATGTAACGTATGGATTTAACCATAACATCCTTACTATGAAAAAATAAAACATCATCTTCATACCTGATAAGTCAAATTTCATGAGATACATAACATTACTCAACTAATTGGATGGATATATAATTTTGGTCCCACTTATCATTTCAAAATAGTTATATAATCAGGAATTCCAAATAGAATGCATAAATACCTTTGTAATATACTAACCCATGTAGAATCTGGGTTTCAGAAATGATTTTATATTGAAATATTACGGGATTAATTAGGGTTTAGTAAATGAAATGGTAAGACCATAATTTGAAATAAAATATACATTTTTTGATAAGAAACAACGAATTTGTGGTAAAATATTTGTTTTGGAAAGATAAGTATTTTTGGAAAATATAAGTATTTAGAATAAAAACAATGTTAGAAGAATTTATATTTCAAAAAATATGTATAATTATGCATAAAATATTTTAGGAATAACCATACTGAAGATTTCATGAAGGAGGGATAACCGGAAAAAAATTGTTATGTTATAGAACCCCTATCATTAAATATCCCCTTATATCATTTACTTCCACTTCCTAGATAATAAGGATAGTATTTTTAAAATAATGTTCTAGAAGTGAATTATGGTAATTTTTTCATCAATTTGTACATTATAATTATTCGATTCTAATTTATAAATCCCTTTTTTAAATTCTTATTTTTTTGATATCATGTTTTTGTTATATTTTCGAATTTTCTTTTGATGCTGCAATTTTTTTCGAGCACAATTATACATTTTTATAATTACATACAGAATATTTAAAAACATTATAACATTATATATAATAATTAATATATTTTGGCCAACCATAGGTTTTGTGGTAGTAAAAGGATTAGAAAGTTCTTCATTGGAGATTATTTGTCCACTGACAGGCATTGTAAAAAGACCAGAACATTGATGTTTGAAATTTATATATATCCTAATTATGCTACTTCATGTAGGACGAAATAATTAATATAATGTAAAACTACCAAAAAATTAATTTTTTTTTAAATTAATTTTATTGGTCATAAATAAATAGATTAAGAAAAATGTAGAAGTGATGATAGAATCAAACTCATTCATTGATGTAGCATTTATTATTGAACACTAAAACTTCCATGATGTTGGGTGTTTTTTTCTTTAAAAAACAATTATTTTTTATAATTTTTTTCCGAGGGAGTATTTGTATTGGTAATTTAATTTTTAAATTGAGGAGTGGGTTTACCATGGGAGGGAAAGGGGTAATTTACACTATAGGGGAGGGTTATTTTAAGAATAAAATGATGAATAAAATAACTTATCTAGTGTAAAAATGGTAAAAGTAATATTTTTTAATTTATCAAAAGAACATTAATTAATGATTTTATTAGGAAATTTAATGTCACTTTAATTATAAATCAGTAGTTTAATTGAGAGAAAAGGTCAGATAAATGTGGAAACATTATTTTAATGTAATACTTTAAATTTTAGACATTGGAAAGTAATATTTATGTTTGCAAATTATATTCATTTTATTTTAATGAATAATTTACTAAATTAATTTATTTTTTAAAAAACATATGTTCTAGATGTGATTAGTTAATTATTATATCATGAATTATGTAACATAAGATACATCGATTACGTGAAAACTGTATTTTAAATATTCACTATAAAATTGATGTATTTCAAAAAATTTCCAAACAACCTCCCTTAGATAATTTTAAACTATTTATTTCAAAAATGATATTTGTTTTTGAAAAATAAATTTCCAATAAAGGTAATTTTAATATGTTTTATAAAAATTTCGGTTTTTACAAAATACATTAAAATAATGTTTAATAGAATGTGCTTATATATTCTTTGATTTTTAATCATATTTTTTTGGATTATAAAAATATATTTTTTTATATTAATCATGATTAATACTATTTTTATAACAATTATTTATTTTATATTAAATTTTAATTCCAATGGTCTTGTTACTACTCCAATTGTTTAGGTTACTATTCCCAATTGCGAGGTTACTATTCCCAATGGTGAGGTTACTTTTCAAATGGTCAAGTTATTATTCCAAGGGCCAAATTATACTCTAAAAATACGACTTCATTATTTTCCTAATTATTATGTACAATTACACCAATGGTTTTATACTTTAATTTTCTATGATGCTGAATGGTTTACTAATCATCGTTTTCATTAATATTTTTTCAGCCATGGGAGAGATTAATCTTTTAATTTGGTGTGATCTATATTTTCCCATTTTAGAAATAATATTTTTTATGTTTTTCTAATTGAAATGTTTCTAATATTTATTGGTTTCTAATATCAATAATATAATGAAAATTATTATGAAATTAAAGTGTTATTGGGTTTCCTATTTTCTTTATGTATATAATATTTATATCATATAATATAAAACAAACAAACACACACACACAAACATATATATATTAAACAATTTTCATTTAAAAATTCTAGGTAATTAATTTATTCATCCCTTTAGAAATGTTTTCCCTATAAATTCATCTCATATTCTTAGTTGATAGTTGGTCTCAGTAATTTTATTTTATTGTTTCATCTAGTTAATATGCCCCTATTCACACCAGTGGTTTATTCACAGCACTTAAACAATGTGATTTTTATTATGGTTTACAAGTTTTTCCTGATGGTACAAGATTTTCATTTGACGACCCTTATATGAAAGGTAATTATATATACCCCAACTAAAATTAAAACATGTGAGGGGTTAATTATGTAATTACTTATGAGTGATACAAGGAACACTTCCTAAACATTATCCATATTTGGTGAATGTCAATTCCTGCTGGAAACAGATTCTATATGGTCAAGGATATCCAAGGGGCCAACATTCATAGTTCCAAAATTCCCATTATTTCCAAACTACATGACTCTATTCCATAGTTATATTTGAAGGAATATATTTTCTCTATCAACAAAATCCATGTCCCATGGATGGTTGTCAACAAAGCTCATTTTTCAACTATGAATAGATTTTATACATTGTATGATGGCTTGAACCTTTTCTATCATATCTCGTATAAAATTAAATTCACATAATTTTGATTCTCTATCATCATCCAAGCAAGTCCTAAATATAGAGTACATCCCAAATATATATGTTCATATGGATCCATTTGAAGATATGTGTGGAAGTTATTTTTTAATGAGAACTCAACTAATGGGATATTTTGATCCCATCCACCTTTGAAATCCATTGTTTATACTATCAACATATCCTCATGTGTCAGAATAGTCTTTATATATTGGGCATTAGTATTTGGGTTTTTTTCCATATAAAATATCAATTCGGTACTCCAATGATGTTGGATAATCCTCTACAATTTAGAGGTTAATCATGGATCATGATAAGAAATAATGATCATTGGCACCACATTCTACCTCACAACATAATTCAAGTACATCATGAAATTTATTTCAATAAATTAATCTTCTAAAATTGTGATGAACTATATAGTTTTTGTGAGTCCACCCACTGTAATCTAAATCTCATTGTTTTAATATGATTAATTTTGGACAATAGTGATCATGTAAAAAATGGAATTATCCCTTTTAAATATGGGTATAATTTTTTTTCATTATCTTATTGGACTTATATAATATTGCCTTAAATTAATGAAATACAAAGAACCTTGATATAAACTCTGCAACGTCCTTCATGTTTTTCTACCATAAGATTTATCCAATATCATTTTTGAACATAGTACTTCTATGATAGATATAGAATGATGAGATATGTGCATTATCCATGATATCATTTATTTTCTCAGGTCATGTGAGCACAAAATGATTAGTTACAAATAAAATAAAACAGTCCTTGTTGTTATGTATCTCATATATATTCCTTTCCTTTGTTGATTTCTCTTTTATTAATCTCCATATCTTCCGCTTTTCATCTCCTTGATAATATAATGGATAGATGGTTTGTAAATTTTATAGGAAAGTATTGATTTATTTCCAATAATTTTGATTTCAAGATCCATCCTTTACATATCTATGAAGATAGGTTCTTTCCAAATATAAATTTTGAATAATGTAGTAGGTGAATTTCTAATAAGATTATTGACTGCCATGTTTGGCTCTCCCAAAAGGATTTGAATAAAGAAATCATAGTCCTTGATTAGCTCTTACCATCTTCTTTTATGAATGTAGGGCTGCTTGTACATGGAGATATAATTTATACTATTATGATATTTATATATCACACTTATCATCATAGATATAGTTCCACTAAATATCTAAGGAGATGATGATAACTACTTACTCTAGATCATGAATCATATAGTTTTTAAAATATAACTTCAACTATAATGAGGTATTGGAAAACACCATATCATTATGAATGAATCTCTAACAAATAATTTCTTGAAGAATCATTGTATATCACAGAACCTTTTACATTTTTTGGTATTCTGAGTACATGTGTAGTGATTATCCACATCTTGATATCCTCAAATATTTACACACAGTAGTTTTCCCACACATATTTTAACCACATCATTTTTTACATAGTTAGTTGTAAATAAATTCATTATTAATTTCTCACCAAACATTTGTAGCACCCTATGAATCAATGGAAATTACGGATTTCATTGACACACATGGGTATGTATTAATCCTAAATTTCCATTATATTTTAAGTGACCTTATAAATGCTATCACTTGTGATCACATTCCCCAAGAATGTGACTTGCTGCATCCAAAAGTAAAACTTTTTGAACAAATTATACATTTTATCTATCTTAATGACACCAAAAAAATCTATAGATACACATCATGTAAATCCTTTATCTTTTTGTAAATGAGAAAATCATCAACAAAAAACTACAACAAAATTTTCATTGTAGTATCCTAAAGAAATATTAATAAAAAAAATGAAGATGCCCTGGTAATTATTAAGTCCAAAGGGAATAAATAAGAGCTTATAGTTCCCATAATTTTAATATAATGTTTCCTTCAAAGTATCTTCCATATCATTAAGATGATGATATTTATGTTGAAGATCCACATTGGAGAAGTAATGAGATCTGAATAGTGGATCAAATAGGTCATTAATCATTGCTATAAGAATATTTTTATTATGGTGATCTTGTTGATTTCTGATTAATGAATGAACAACTACATTAATTCATCTTTTTTATTTAAAACGTGTAATAGAAAACCTTATATTAGGAGATTGGAGTTTATGAATTATTTTACACAATTCTAATTTAGAAACATCGTTAACTCCTCTAGTTTGATCAAGTCCATCCTAAATGGGAATTGAGATACATGACTGGATCTAGGTATATGTTCTATTTAGAACTGTACCTCATGAAGTGGGGTTAGTACCTTTAATTCCTTATGAAATACATTAGTCGATTACCTCATAATGGTAATTTACACTATTATTATACCTTCCATTCATTCAACAATTTGGTACATGAATGCAACTTCATAAGGTATCAATGCTCACACCGTTGCGTGATTTTACAAATGATATTCATGACAATCCTTGATTTGTTTTGTAAAGAATATGATTTTTATGAATATAAAAATATATTTCCGTTCCCTGGTAGTTGATATGTGCTCTATATAATTATGTCCAATAAATTCCCATTTTAGCATCGAATTCCGCCATAGTAATTATTATTATATATTAAGGAATAATCATCTGAAGTATAAAAATATAAGGAGGTTCCAACACATGGGTTGTAGTGATAAAAAAAACTATTTTTTTGTAGACATATATACATAATGGTTTTAGAGAATAAATTCAATTGTTATAGAACACATATAGTTATAAAACAATATGTAGAACCAGAATCAAATAAAAAATTTAATTCATGAGTGAATTGGAATATTACCTTATTTGACATCATTTTCATGATCCAAATTAGGTATTTTGATCAGATAAGTTTTCCCTTTAACCTATGGATATGGTGGTTTCATGCTAAGATTATCCTCAAGGACCTATGATTTAGTGAACTAGCTAGCATAGAGCACATGATCCATATTGCTAAAGTATTGAACCATGGCTGGTGAATTAGGAGGTCCCTTCACCTCCACTATCATATGGGTTTCCTTATTCATGTATTATAAACTCTATTGAGGTTTGTGGAATTCTCTCCTAACTTGAACCATTTTCACCCTAGTTTGGGGAAATTTATAAGATGTTTCATCCTAAATTTTTTACATGTGTGTGGTTGGAACCTATTTCCATCTTTTTCATTTGACCCACCATCCAATACATATATTTTCATTTTCTTATCCCCAATACCAATAGACCAATATCCAAATTAAATATATTCTTTGAGATCACATCAAACCACATCATCCTAATTGTTTATTACATAGAATACTATGTCATTTTAAAGGAGTTGTTTAAAACCTATAAAGAATCTATCTTATTTAATCATTATTGAAAATAAATAATAAGTGGTATTTTGAAATCCTTATGATATTTTTCTTGTATATTGTGACATATTCATGTCCCTTTTTATTATGATATATTAATTATATCTTAAAAATTGTTTAAATATTTCGAGTGAAATAATAGTTACGGAATATTTTTAAATTTATTCACACTCCATAACTTCTATTTAATCATTAATCATGGTGATTCGTATCAAAATCCCCTATTTATTTAATTTTCTATATAAATGATAGATGTCCAGAGTCAACCCCCTTCGTATAATAATGGATCATGTGAATGATATTCTGAAATGAGTTAACACGATGTTATATGACAACAGGATTGAATTGACCACTAATTTTTTGGTATATTCTCCATACAAGATTCAATACACAGTTTCACCTTCATGGGAAAATAATGATCTCACACATAGATCTAATAATATTTCAATGCCAAAGATAATTGGGTAATAATTTTCATAATGATTTATTCTAAACCTCCAATGGATTTGAGGATATCATTACAAAAAGAATTACATAGTCCCTCTCATTTATTGTCTTATTTTCTCTTGGTTTCCACATTTTTAAGAATTTTAAATGGTTTTAACAAATATATAACTCCACAAATATTGAATGGACAATTTATTTATTTACAAAACTAATTATATTTTTATATTTTGGTGGTTTTCTAGGTTTTTCCTTTTTCCAAAACATTGATTCCTGAATGTTTACAAATAAAAAGTCTTATCCTATGTGTTGTCACTAATTTTTTCTAATTCTAATTCCAAAATTAACTACAACAATCCTCTTATAACCACTATATAGGACATAATGTTGTTGCAAGACTTTTACATCAATTTAGATATAAAAAGCTATGTATTTATTACTTTAACGATCCAATAGAGTATTATCATTGGATAAATAATATCATAGTTAAATTAAACATAATAATTAATAATCATTTATTTAAAGGATTATTGTTTATCCTATAAAATATCATATTATCCTTAGTACATGTAGCCACCTAATGATATAAATCAATGAAATAGGTGAGGTAAAATCTAATATTGATGAAGAATAAAGGAAATGAATAAAGATAACTTGGATGAGAATAATAATCTTTATCATCTCATAATAACATGATCATCATCATTTTCATGGGGGGAAATAGTATAATAGAATGGAATGTGGTGATGAATAAAATTGAAACATCATGTCCTTATGGTCAACGACCACAAATATTTCTAAATAATGTGTGTATCATATAGTAACATAAAATTTATGCATAATCATAATGTCATTATTTTTATCAATGATATTATTAGGTCCACACATTATTCATATTATATTATGAGATATTTAACATTAACCAATGCATTGTATGGATATATTAATATGGGGTCACTTATCGTATCACAATATTTACATAGTCACACATGAAACATATAAATTATTAAAATTGAATTCATGTAACTACCCAAGGAATGGAATGGGGTTTTTAATGATGGTATATAGTATTATATTTTGAATAAGATTTGTGTTCCAAAATTAAAAATAATTATCATACCTGGTATTAAAAGATCATTTTTCATTGAAAAGGAAACAACACATGATGTGTGACGTGTTTTTTTGAAAGAAATCAATTTTTATAAAATATTTTTATTTGGATTAAAAACATGGTGCAATCATGTTTAACCCTAAAAATGGAAATTAAAATTATGGAATATAATAGGAATATACATAAAAATGATATAATGAAATGGTGGATAACCCAATTAATATGCGTCGGGTTTGGGTAACCCCTTACTATATATCCCACATTATTTCAAGGATTTTCTTCCATGAAAATAACAAAACCATTTTTATTGAAACATAGTTATACAAGTGAATTATTTAAATTAATTCCTCTATTTTTTGATAATAATTATAAATTTATAATTTATATCATTCATAGTTAAATTTGAAATAATTTTATATCCAGTTTTCTATAACGATTCCCATTTTATCATGATGTCGCTATTTTTGTTTAAGTCCATACACATATTATTATAATTATTTATTTTAAAATTATAGACATATATTTATAATTTTTTATATCATAAATAATTTACTATAAAAATGGTAGGATTGGTGACACATAAAGAATTGAAAATTTCATCAATGGAAATTAACTTACCGTTGAATGAACATTTTTGAAAGTGTACGAAAGGGAAGTTTGAAATTTATATATTTTATAATAATGATAAATATAGTATGTTATAATAATTAATATAAATTTAAAATACTTCCTAACTAATTTAATATATTTTTAAATAAATTTAATGAATATAAAGAGATGATAAAAATAGATAAGTGTTGATAGATACATATTGTATCCTCTGTGTAGCTTCTCTTGTATGTAACTAAAACCCACTTGATGTATGAAGATGGTATAATCCAGATTATCCCTAGTTTTTCATTATGACCTGAGATAGTGTATTTTGATAAGGCATTGGATCTCAAAGGTTAGGGAGAAGTTGTTAATCAAGATGAGGGAGATTGGTTATTTATACAAGAGGTGTGGGGTATTTTTAGAATAAATAATTGAATAAAATATTTCAATTAAGATAACACTTGTAATTTTTTTATGTTTGAAATAAAAAAAATAATTTAATTATGTAATATTATATTAATACATATGATAACATTTTAAATCAAATTCAATAGTTTAACTAAGAGGAATGGTGGAAAATTGATGAAATATTAATTTAATGTAATTCTTTAGAAAGTAATCTTTAGGCATATAAATAGATTTATGTAATTTTAATTATAATTTATAGAATTATATAATTTTTTAATGAAAAAAATAAATATATAAATTTTATTAAATCATTAATACATCATGAGTGATCTAATTTAAGATACACTAATTATAGGAAAAAAATTATATTTTTACTATTCACATAAATGTTGATGGATTTCAAAAAAAATTAAAAATTCACCCTCGGAATATTTCATCATAATGATTTCAAAAATTATATTAATTGGGTAAAAATAATTTTTTTAAATATAAATTCTAAATTTTTATGGAAAAAATATTATTTTAAATAATTATTTTAAAATTTATTATAATAAAAAGAGATAATATTTTATCATTGTTTTTTAAAATCACGATATATATATTTCAGTAATATAATATTTATATTTTCTTATATAAATCATGGTATATATTACTAATAAAAAATTTATTTTGAGTTTGAATTATAAATCCAACGATGAAATTACTAACCCCAATGATCATGTTACTATTCCCAGCACTCATGTTACTCTTCCCAATGGTCTTGTAACTATTACAAAAGAAGTATTTATAATAAAATGGTAATATTAACACATATAAACACCTTTTCATAATTTTATTTCATAATCACAAAAATACCTCCCATGGAAATACATTTCCATTTATAATATGTTAATTGATTTTCTAATATTTTGTTTCAATCCTGTAGTGTTTTCTATGGGGATGAATATTTTATTAGATATGTTGGTCTATAATTTCCCATTATAGATTTTATATTTTATAAATTTTGGCCAATTTTAATATTTGCAATTTCTATTTTTTTATTAACTGACCAATATTACATATTTTTAATAAATTAATGTGTTTTGGATTCTCTATGTTCAATATGCATATAATTCATATAAAATATAACATAAAATACATTTATTTATATATCAATTATCATTTAAAAAATTTATACCATTAAAATCTTCCCCCTTTATATTTCCCATATTTGAAATTTCAACTCATAATGTCAATTTAGATTATGTGGGGGTACTTTTATTTCATTATTTCCACCCTTTCGCATGTATCCCCTTCATAATTAGGATACCACCAAAATAATTTGGCATAGTTAGGTATATTGTGGAATAATACTATTTTTATTCTATTGACAAAATTCAATGGTTTCTCCTCATACAAGAGATCATTCTATTTAACACCTCAGAATACATTACTTGTGTGGGGTTGGGTATGTACTTCTGGAGATGTGATAAATGGAACATGTCATTAACTAGGTATTTATTTGGTGGAATTGAAATCATATTAGCCACATGTTGAGTCAATAATGATTCCTTATGACTTTTCCATTCCTATATGTTTTGAAAATCCCAAACACTCTATCTTAAGGGAAATTCTATTTTCCTTATGAATTATCATAACATGTCAAATTTTTCTTCTGTAAGGAATTTTATTTTTACCTATGTTTTCATTTTTATTTTTAGACATTATCTAAATCTAAAAAAAAATTATTTCAAAATCTAAAATTCAGTTTCACATATATCAATGTGGAATCCTATAAATTCTATAATATAGAGTATTTTGTTTTCAGGTTCTGAATTCAGAAGATATATTCTGTGAAATTCATACTCCATATTCACTGAAACTCAGACTCCGGATTCCATAGAAATCACACTTTGAATTTCTTAGAATTAAGACTCCAAATTCCTCAGAATTTGGATTCTGAATTACTCAGAATTTAAACTCTGATTTCCTTAGAATTCGGATGCCTCATTCCTCAAAAATCAGACCTCTAATTCCACAGAATACAGACTCAGAATTCCATCAAAAAGGGATTCTAAATATCCATGAGTTATAGTCACTAAAGTTTTATTTGGTTAGAGATTCTGAACATTACTTTTACCTAGACACTGAAAATTTAGATTTGGCTATGAAACCTTATTTTTCTTACACTTTTTATAATTATGAAACAATGGAGTACAATCTGTTTCTAACTAACCATTGTTTGAGTGACAAGTGTATAGGTCCCTTTGAGATTCAAGGAAAAACATGACCATTGGAGGGGGGAGTTTACTGTTGAATAAGATTCTATTAATAAGAGCTATTTTGAACAATCTATTACAACAATGTATTTACAAGTTGATCACCCTAGAGATTTCAAGCTTTGAGGTGATTTCTAAAGATAGACTCTCATGATTTTTGCGTATTGAACACCTTGTTCATATTGCATCAGGTGGCTCCAATTGTTGCTGGGTACAATTGAAGACTTCTGGGGATAGAAAGATAGAGGTTCTGACTACATTAATGTTTATGGACTTTCATGGTTAGGAAAAAATAGTTGCCTACTAACTTAATGTTTGAGGGATTTCAGGGATAACTAGATAGATTCCAATATTCCAATCGAGTATTTATCCTGGTTTGGTTATGATATACATTCTTGAAAGTATAAATCAAGGGACCTTTATCCAAGGATATTGGATACCCTTCTCTTTGTGTTAAATGATTTCAAACTAGTTACGTGATTTGTTTCAAGTTTATTTCTTTTGTATTTTGATAAAGGAAGAAAGTATAACCTTCTTATACATTCTTGTGTTTTTTTATACTCTGATAAGTGTGACTTTATATGCATTAAGGTATAATAGTTTCCTTTTAAATATTCCTTATGTTTTATTTGTGGAACAATGCTTCGAAAACCTAGTCAGTTTGCATAATAAAAACAGGTTTTGTGAATTTACCGTGATTATCCTTGTTAAACATAGATTTCCTTAAGGATAAAAACGGATGTTTTTAAACTTTAAATTCACCCACCTCTTGTATTTTATCATATATATAATTATTTCAATCCTAAAATAATTTGTATGAGAGGAGGTATCTAAATTACTTTTATTCACAAATAAGTTTTCATTCTCATGTTTTCATTGTTCTAATCATTTTCTTTACATAGGATTTTTTATCCTTGTTTACAAACTATTACTATTAAAAAAATTCTATGGAAATATTTTTCTCATAAGATGGTAGGAATGAATGTCGGTTCGATTCAATATCTAAATCGAACTAGACCACCTATATTTGATGGATGTGATTACATGTTTTGGAGAGATCGTTTGAAGACATTTTGTTATTAATTTGGGAGTGGACAATTTTTTTATGCATACTGGATATTATAAGATTCCTGATAAGGAAGTTAAAAAATTTTCCAATCAAGTATAGTCAGAATCTGAACTGAACAACAAGGTACACAATACATTATTGTGTTCCGTGACCAGGATTATATATAATCAGATTTTTTCTAGTGAAGCTACTAACAATATCTAGAAGAAATTAGAAGATACTCATTTTGGTACATTCAACGTTATTTATACTAGAAAATAAATTCATAGAGTGTAATATAATTGATTTATATTTATTTATGGAGAACTAGTATCTAAAGGGAAACACTATTTTATAACAATTGTTAACAGATTGCAATCTATGGGAGAGAAAGGTTTAGATGAAGAGGGACTTATGGAAATGATTATAGATATCTTGCATAATGACTGGGAATCTAAGAGAACAACTATTGATGAGAATAGGAAAGTGTCTCAAATTACACTTGATGTGCATTTTGGAACTCTTCTTCAACATGATATAATATTAAAAAGAGATACTAATATGAAAAATAAGAAAAATGGTAAAGTAATTTTATCCTTTACTACTACAAAAAACAAGACTCCTGAAAGGTTAATAAGACAAATGTCTAAGAATGTTACTATTTTATATAAATATAGAGAATGTGAACATAGTGATAAGGAACTAGATAATTTTTATTTAAGGATGAAGAATATAGTTGGAAAAAAATACTTTCAGTATTGATATAATAAGAATGATTTAAAAGATAAGAATGACTTGGAATTCTATTATAATGAATGCAAAAGGGTTGGGAATATCAGGTCGGATTGTCCTGTGCTTATGAAAAAGGATTGAAAGGAAAATAATTCAGAAAATAATATAAATAAATAATGCAAGGCTAAAGTTAAGACTGTTTTTAATTCCAATGACACCTCGAGTGCTAGTGGTGGTGACTCTTTAGATGAATCATCATTGTACAAAGCTTCTGGTTAGAAGAATCTTGGTCTAATATCCAGACTACCCACAAAAAATCATTATCTAATGGACTAGGTACACAATGTTTAATATATAACAAATGTATCCTTGAATTGAAATTATACTAATGATAATTACAATAAATCATTAAATGATGAAACTTCTTCTGATCAAGATAATACATTACTTACTTATGAAGATGTGTCTAGTTTTGAAAAAGATTTTTGAGAATTAATATTCTAAACGCATGAAAATGTTTGAATTGGAAAATTCTAGAATCTATATTTTTACTAAAGAAGTATCATATCTTTCTAATGTTTTTGATAAGAAAAATGTTTATTTTAAAAATACTTCCAAAAACCTTGAGGGTGTTAATTCTGAGAATGATAAACTTTCTATGGATCATGAAAATATAATTTCTAAGAAAAATATTATTGGGGCTAACTCTATTTCTAAAAGTAATGTTTTTGAGGATAAAAACATGGTTGTTACACTAATGTCAGAAATATTATCCTTAAGAAAATTTCTATCAAATTTTATCTCTGGTAATGAAAACATTAACAATATGGATTCCCAAATTCATCATTTAGGGAATAAATCCAGATTTGTTTATTCTCATTTTAAACCAGTTTTTAGTAAAAACTATTTTTTTCTTCAAAGTGATCCATTCTGAAGTTAATGTCTATGTTGTGGACATTGGGGAAATTTTTTTTAGAATAAAACTCAGTCATTAGATTTTCATAAAGCATATTTTTTTTAAAAAAAATGTGGATTCCTAAAATCTTTCTTTCTAAAATTTCCAAATCCAAAAAAATTTGGATTTTGAAAGTCTAATACTCTTATTTTCAGGAAAATAATGATAGTACCAAAAGAAATACATGCTACATGGATAGTGGATGTTCCTGGAATATGACCAGTAAGAAATTGTTCTTTGAAAAGATTATCAAGATGAAAAGTGGAAAAGTATCATTCGATGAAAATTCTCATAGAGAAATTATTGGTATTGGTTATATTTTTCTTCTTGAAAAAACAATAATTTCAAATTTTTTATTTGTTATGGGTCTTAATAATAACCGTATCAACATAACCTAACAATGTGATAATGGTTAACTTGTGAATTTTAGGAATGATAAGTTCTTAATACACAATTTCAAGGAAGAGTTTCTTCTTTCTTAAAATAGGAAAGATAATGTATACACAGTAAATGTACAAGACCTTAAGAGCCATGATCTATCTTGTCTTAGTGGAATGGAAGATCAATCTTGGTTATGGAATAGATGGTTAGGAAATTGTAACCATTGGATCCTATTTAAACTCCATATAAAAAGACTTAATAAGGATGTTTCGGAACATAGATATGATTCCTCAATAGTTTGTGATCCTTGTCAATTTGTAATGAAAAATAAAACAAGTTTAAAATAAATCTGTGATGTATCAACTTATAAGGCATTATAGTTGGTGCATATGGATCTTTTTGGTCTAATAGAAATTGGAAGAATGGGAGGAAAATCTTTGGTATTAGTCTTAGTTATTGATTACACTAGATTCACATGGTTCTATTTTTTAGAAAAAAATCTGATTATTTTTCTAATTTTAATATTTTTAGATCCCGAGTAAAAAATGAGAAAAACCTCCCATTGTTAACTATACAATGTGGTCATGGAGGTGAATGTCAAAATTCCGATTTTGAAACATTTTGTAGTAAAAAATGCATTAATGATTACTTCCCATCACCAAGAAATCCTCAACGAAATAGGGTTGTTGAATGAATAAATTTAATTCTTCAAGAGAAAACTAGAACCATGTTCAGTTAATATTTTATAGCTAAACATATTTGGTCTGAAGCTGTATGTACTGCTTGTTATACTATAAATGGAGTTTTAATCAGACCTTTTCGTTACAAAACTCTTTATGAATTGTGGTATTGTAGAAAACCTAGACTTTCATACTTCAAGGTATTTGTTTGAAAAGTATTTATTCTAAATACTAAAGATAATTTATAAAAATTTGCACCAATGTCTGATGAAATAATTTTTCTAAACTACTCCACAACAAATAAAGCTTATAATTTTTTTTACTAAAATACTTGTATATTTCATGAAACAATACATGTAAATTCGATGAAATTCATACTTTTACATTTAAACAACCTCAACATAAATCATTATATTTTTTTCAAAAACTGAATATCAACCCTTGATAGAAGATCCTTCTAATAATAAAATGTTCAAGAAAATTTTTCTAATGCTTTTACCCCAGAATATTTCTACCATATACTTTTCGAAAAGGTTTAAAAAACACAAAACTGTTGTTTCTATAGAATCATCCAAGTGATAGTATCATTGGATATGTAAATAAACCTGTAATGACAAGAAGTTCATTATGAAATAAAGTATAACATCTTTCATTAAATACCCAATTAGAACCAAAAAGCACTAATGTAGCTTTAGGTGTTGACAATTTGATAAAATCCATGAAGGATGAGCTAAATAAATTCTGAAGGAATTAAGTCTAGACCTTGGTTGAATGACCTATGGACTCTTCTATTATTGGAGAAGAATGGGTCTTCATAAATAAGTCAGATGAAAAATGTAATAATTCTAAGAAATAAGGATAGATTAGTTGATAAAGTCTATAAATAACAAGAATTAATAGAATATGAGGAATCCTATGTTCCGGTAGCTAGTCTTGAATATATCTTTATTATACATTCCTTTTCACCAATCGTCAACTTCAATATTTTTCAAATGGATGTTAAACGTTCTTTCCATAAGTGATATGCACAATAGGATGTTTTTGTTGAATAACCTCCTTGTTTTGAAGATACTAAACATCCTGAACATGTTTTCAATATTTCCAAAGCTTTATATGGACTTAAACAAGCTCCTAGAGCCTGGTATTATAGACATATATGATTTTTTTTACAAAACAATTATGTTAAGGGAAATATTGGTCAAATGATTTTGATAAATAAAGATAATAAAAATGTTTTGATAGATCAAATTAATGTTGAAGACATTATATTTGGTTCCACTTAGTAATCTTTAACTGATTCATTTGGTAATTTAATATAATATGAGTTTGAAATGAGTATGATAAATGAGTTAACATTTTTCCTTGGATTTCAAATTTCTCAAAAATCAAAAGGAAATTATTTATCATAATATAAGTATATTATATATCATCGTAATAATTTTGGATATGAAAACACAAAGAATATACGTACTCCCAAAGGTACCTCAAAATCTCTTGATATTGATGATTATGGGAAAGAAGTATATCAAACTTCATTTAGAGGTATGATAGGAAGTTTAATATACTTGATATCTAGTCATCGAGACATAATTATTTCAGTATACCTATGTTCAATATATCAATAAAATCATTTAAAATATCATTTAAAGTCATTAAAAAGAATTTTTCTATATTTAAATTGTACAATAGATTTAAGACTCTTGTATACTTCTGAGAATTATTTTGTTTTCAAAAGGTTTTCAGATGCTGATTTTAGTAGATGTAGAATGGATCGGAAAAGTGCCTCTAGAACATGTAATTTATTAAGAGATTCATTAGATTCATGTTCATTAAAAAAGAAACATTCAGTAGTACTTTCCACTGCTAAAGAAAAATATTTAGCAGCTGAAGTTGTTTTTCCCCTGTGTTGTGCATGCAACACACACCCACGGACTATGGGTTGAGTTTTAACAAAAAAATATTATGTGATAATACTAGTTCCATTTCCATATTTAAAAACTATTCACATCACTCTCGTGCAAAACACATAGATATTACGCATCACTTTCTTTGGGATCACACACAAAAATAATATATTATTCTTTATTTTATCAAAAATCAAGATCAACTTGCCTTTATTTTAACAAAAAAAATTTCCTCTGATAAATTTGAATACACTAAACAGAAGTTAGGAATGACAACCATAAGGTAATCTTCCATATTAACATCTTGATGAATCCTATCTTCCTAAAATAATAAAATCCTTTTTCATAGGGGGAGTACATTTTCTTGATAGTCAACTTTTTTGTTTTCCAATTCAAAATTTTCATAATCAAAATTTTTAAAATCAAAATTTTGGTAATAAATCTTTTCATAGTCCAAAATTTTGTAATAATTTTTTTCGTAATCAAAATTTACAACATAGTTATGAAATATTTCTGGAATCTAGTGTTTTTTTTCAGAAGATATTTCCCCATTACAGATAATTTACCTAGAAATCCGGAAGGTATGATTCATTTCGTAAATTTTTGTTATCTTAATTTTACATGTTGGTATTTTTATCATTATTAAGAAAAACATTTGGATTCACTTTTCCTTAAATCAAAATTTTTATCATAATAACCTCAAAAGTTCAGAACATACCAAATTCCTTCTTCAGCTATCATCACAACTATGAGATCTGATAAAGAGTATTTCAACTACTAGATAAATCAAAGAAGACAAACTGTCACCTCAAATTCCTATATAAGTAACCCTAAATGTTGTCCCACATCGGTCTTCAAATACATGGTGTACTGAAGTTCTTCTCCTTTACTTATGGCCCTTCCAAATCATCATGTTTTCCATGATTCTAAATTCCTATGCATGTTTCTCCTCAGAAATAAATTTTACCAGTAAAGAAATTATCCAAATGGAAGATATACAGAGAAAGGTTAGTCAATATGAAATTCTATTCTATGTATGATTATATTATTTCAATCAATATCAAGTTGAATTGTTGGGATAGATTATGTGTATCCAAACCGATGTCCTATGATCCGGTTTAACCCGGGTAGCTGATAGAATTATATGAATCCGTGAGTTATTTCAATGAAGGATGGAGAGACAAGCTTTCATTTAAGAGTTGTGAAAAAACATACTCTCTTTCTTACAATAAGGCTGGATTCTTAATAGTAATTCCATATGAGGGTGAAGTAGAATTTTTCACCAATAAGTTACTTGATGTTTCAGACTCATTTGATAAGGAAAAGGCTATCATGTTCCTTTGTTTATAAACAGTGAAGACTCCGAAGATTATTCATCTATCTATAGTCCTCTGTATTCATGAGTTATGGGTTTAAGGTTTTATCATTATTAGAAAAGGGGATATGTATTCCCTAAAGAAAAGAGAGATCTATATTCTTTATTTCCTGATTATCCTCAAGAAGATAAATTGGGTGAAGTATATCTTGAACACAATCATTAATATCATGAATGGATCTCTCAAATCTCAAATCATCATGTATCCAACTATTTCTCAATGATTATAGTTCATTGTTTTGAGTCGTTCAAAATCCCGTGTAGTTCTATGATAAGGAATTTCAATGTAATTTTGTTGATTGATGATACTATAAGGATAATGAAGGTTGGTTTTTTAGTGATTCATAAGAATTCAATGATTTTAATGAATTGGAAATAGAAGCTCTATAAAATAAACCGGAAGTGACTGAAACTTCAAAGAAGGGTGGAAATAAGGTGAAGGATAAGAGACCAGAAGAGAAACAAAAAAACACATATTGTTTATGAAATTCAATCCACACCTCAAAAACCAATGAAGAAAAAGACGTATCCTGATGAAGTGATTTCCATGTTGAGAGAAGACAAGAAGAATAAGAAGGAAAGGTGGAGTTGTTTTTTCTTGGACCTTACCACGGAAAATCATTAAAGATGAAGGGTTTTGAGGATCATGAGAAGCAAGAGAATGAAATGAAGTAGTGCAAGAAGATGTCAGAGGCAGAGATTGTTCAATATTTTCTCAAGGGTGATGAGAAAGCTTCTGAACCACACCAGGTACTAGAATCAGTTCTGTAAGAATCACTTCCATTGACTCCGGGAAAGAAGTTGGTAATTCTAGAACGAGAAGAAGAAGAATAAATAGTTCTGGAAGAATAAGTAAAAGAAGAAGATGATGGAAGTGGTGAAATTGATGATATGATAAAGCAAGTGGACAAATATCCCGAGAAGTATTGTCTTTCATGGAAACAATCAATCAAAACTTCTGAAGCAGAATTTTCAAAACATGACACCCCAGGAAAAGATGTAAAGGGTCGTGATGAGTGAATAAACCATATAAATAAGTGAGTATTAATCACAATTTCATTCATCAAGATGATATTTTTGTAGGTTACATGAAAGAAAATCATGAGGAAGATAAGATTTCACAATTATGAGATAGTGAACATGTATCACCCAAAGCAAAAGAGATCATTCTGAATGCTGATAAGGGAAAAAAAGTGTTGCTTGATACACCAAGGATACTTATAGTGAAAAATAAAGATTTGGTGGTTCTTCAAAGAGGTATGGTGAAAATATTGAAAACATTTCCACACCTATCAAACAGTTTGATTTAGAATCATCTTTTTTGGACTAGATTTTGTAGTTAAATATTTGAAAAGGCCAGTTGATACTATTCCCTTATTTCATAGTATAGTATCGAGGTGTCAGACGCATCATCACTCGTTTAATTAGAAAGCATATTTAGTCACCATGCTTATGGATACGTTTGTCAGGATTGAGGTTGATATTAAAATATTCTTCATTGGATATGAATCCCATATAAGATCATGCAATGAATTCAAAAAATTATCAAGGAAAACAATCGAATAGATGAGAATCCTTGATGATTTTCCACAAATTGTGAAGGATGATTTTGACACCAAATATGTGATGTTTAAAGTTCTTACTAAGAGTTTTGAGGTAAATATATGTCTCAAACGTACAACTCGGAAGTAAGAAGTCAAGGATCTAAATGGAAAGCTTAATTTAGTGTATATGAATTGGAAGAGGGAAAGGGATCTCATAATATAGTTTGGTGGAAACATGATAAGCAAGAATATCTTTAGAAGGCTCGGCTAGATATTCTTAAGGCAGCAGAAGGAACGATTAAATCCTTAGAGAAGAAAAATGAAAATCAGGATCATTTTCTCAAGAAAGTGTATGAAGATAAAAAAGAGATAAAGAAGATGAAAAAAATCATAATGAATTTAATTCTTAAGGGGATAAAAGGAAATTTTTTCCCCAATCTGACCTTTTGTTGTATTTCTTTATTTGTATACATTTTTCCCATTATAACGAAATTTTTTGTGGTTCATCATGTTTTTTGTTGAATTGTACTAATTTTTAGGGTACTTTGTTATCTTCCATTATGTTTATTCCATTTTTAAAATCACAAATGGAGAGAAAGAATGATAATAAGAATACTAATTAAAGAAGTGAATTCCCTAAGTAATGGGGTTCTATCTATGGGGGAGTCTCATAAAAGAAGAATACCTAATACAGGAAATGGAAAAGTTTTTTAAAGAAGTTATGAATATGATCCATAGTGATTTAAAAACCTATAGGGTAGTTTTTCATATTCACCATGATTAATAATTAAAGCAAGATTAGTTTTTATTTTCATGTCCATAATGAAAAACTATATGTCATTATATTATTTTTCATAAGGATGATTGTGATTTCCAAAAGGGGGATGTTTTTTGAGTCAATAAGGTTTCCATATATATTTTCCATTCCTCTATGTTTTTAAAATCACAAACACTCTATCATAGGTAGTATTATATTTTCCTTATGAATTATTTTAATAAAGAGAATTTCCTTCCATAAGGAAATTAATACATACCATTTTTTCATTGTCCTATTTATAGTTTTTCTAAATATAACCGAATTTGTTCATAATTATAATATTTGGTTTCACATATATTACCTAAGAATCATATAAATTATTAGATATTGAGTATTATGTTTTCTGGTTCCAAATTTAGACTCTGAATTCTATGAAATTCAGACTCCACATTCGCTAAAATTCAGCCTCAGAATTATCTAATATTCGGACTCCTAAATTCTCCGAATTAAGACTCCAAATTCCATAGAATTCAGACATCATATTCTCTGAAATTCAGACTTTGGATTCATAGAAATTCAGACTCCGAATTGACTAAAATTGAGACTCCAAATTCTATAAAATTGAGACTACAAATTCCTCAAAATTTAGACTCCGAATTCCAGAGAATTTTCACTCCAAATTCATCAGAATTCATTCAACAAATTACTTGAAAACCCAAATAGAAATATAACTAAGTTATAGTATCTGAATGTTTATTTGGTTTGACTCTGATCATTGTTTTTCCTTAGACACCAAAAAATTACATTTGGTTAAGAGACCTTATTTTACTTACACTTGTTATAGTGATGAAATGATGTCATACATTTTGTTTCCAACTAACCTTTTTCTGAGTGACACATGTACATGTCCCCCTGAGATTCAAGGAAAAATATTACAGTTTTAGGATGGAGTGAACTATTGAATAAGTTCCTATAAATACGAGATCATATGAATGAGATCATTCAACTAAGAATTTACATGTTGATATCTCTAGAGATTTAATGCAGTGAAGTGATTTCTATAGAGATAGACTCTCATGATTTGTGTGAACTGAACATATTGTTCATCATGCTTCATGTGACATGGATTGTTACTTATTATAATTGAGGACTTTCAGGGGTTGGATGTCAGAGGTACTGACAACCTTAATATTTGTGTACATTTGTGGATAAGAAGATTGAGGTTCCAACTACCTTAATGTTCGAGGGTGTGCGAGGATTTCCAGACAGATTCCAATATTCTTGTTGAGGACTTACCCTAGTGTGGTTAGATATACTTTCATGAAAGTATAAATCAATATAACATTATCCAAGGTTGTTGGATACCCTTTTCTTTGGGTTAAAATATTTCATAATTGTTATTTGTTTTTTTCATGTTTATTTCCATTATATTTTGATAAAGGAAGAATTTATAACATTCTTGTACTTTCTTTAACGTTTTTAAAATCTGATAAATAAGATTTTATATGCTTTAATGTAGAATCTTTTCTTTTTAAACCTTCATTCAGTTTCATTTTCATAATCATATTTCTAGAACCTAGTAAGTTTGCAGAACTAAAAGAGGTCGTGTAAATTTACCTTGTTTAAACTTGTTAAAAATAGTATTCTGTAAGGTTAAAATGAATTTTTTTAAACATACAATTCCTCCCCCTCTTTTAATTGATAATCTACATCATTATTTCGATCCTACACCCCTTCCTCTGTATGATCATGTATCTCAAATCTGGAAATGTACATAGGGATGAGCTCCCCATTCGTTCCACGCCACATGTCTCTCATCGATGGCGACATTCGAAAGAAAAGCATTACCTCTAAATATAAACTATATGTCCCTTTGATGATTGTCAGGATATCAATATTTCTAATTGTTTGATGATTTTAACTTCTAAAGGATGGATTGTAGTGTATCTATCATTTCATGACAAGATCATGTCCATATATATTCATTTAAATAACTTCATCCCAAAAATTTCAGGTTCTTCATTTATTTCCTTATATATCTCAATATAAACACATTTTAATACTTGTTTCGATGCTATATTTTTATAAGAACTCAACTAATTGGATACGTTTATCTCATCCATTAATGAATTACATTGACCAGTCTCTTAGTATCCCCTAATGTGTCTTAATATTACATTCATATTTCTTATTATATTCTAGGTTATAGGACTTAATAAAATTTAGTTCAGTAATCAAATCATAATAGTTACTTCAATAAAATATATTCATGATTCTTGAATAATGATTATGAATGATCAAAAGGGGTAAAACATAGATCCTCACAACATCATTCCCAACTATCATGTAAATAAATTTTAGAATGAAATATTCCCTAATAGAGGTGTAGTGTGAAATCATGGTGAGTTGATCCACCTGAAACAATATTGCATTGTTTCTATTGGAGTTATTCGAGAGACCATTGATAAGGTCCATAGTGACTTTCAAACATTTTTACATGGGAATAAGAAATGGATACAATATTCTATTGTATATAAATAACTATTATTTATAATTTTGAAATACATATTACATTGAGATTTACTCTGCAAGCTCTTTCTTCATGTTGTTCCACTAAGAGTGCACTTAAGGATCAAGGTACATCATAGTACATCCATGATGGATAGAGAAATATTCTCTATATTAATGGTCCAATACCCTTTATTTATATCAGGTTTTTTTGGAATAAAAAGTATAGTTCCGATATAAATAGAACCATCTTCATCATTATGGATCTCATGTGTCTTCTATTCCTTTACTATTTTCTCATTATTTGGAATCTTAAAATCATACCTTTGTACCTCCTTTATCTTTTCTTGTATAGATGGTTGGGAAATCATTTGAAAAAGAGAATATGTATTCCTCAATGTTATTATTTCTAAAAATATCATTTTCATATGTGTTTTGATATGTTATTTCTCAATCTGCTTTAGGATAATTTAATAGGTTCTTTTATCATAATATAGTGAGATTCCATGTTCACCTTTTCCAGATGGTAGTGAATAGAGTAATCCTAATACTAGAGTATGTATTACAATAATTATTGATTAATTCCGATCTCATTCATCATTATTGTATACTTAATAATATTTTTATTGGCATATATGTCACACTTCACACCATATAGATAGTGCTGGAAAATCATCAAGGTGAAGATCACATCTAAAAAGTCTAAATATTGGTTCTGGTATTTTTTAGCATTGATCTTCAATTATCATGAGTAATAGTCAATAAATTCATTGTTTTTCATGTATACACATGCCATGACTTTTGTAACATCTCGACATGGATTCCACAGAAAAGAGTACTTGAGTTTTTGGGTCACATCACCTCAAGTGGACCTCCGTAAATCAAAGAGGATGACGAGTGAATGATTGGTTGTAAACATGGTACATTCAGGATATTATACCCCAAATATTATATATTAACATCAGAACTGATAAAAAAAATTATAATAAAGTAAGAATAATATAATCAGACAAAATATTTTATGAGTAAAAACACATCATAGTACATCTACATAGAACAGATATAATAAAAAACAATGGAAGCATAAATAACTAATAAACTGATTACTAATTATAATCAACTAGGAAGTTTCATATAAATTATTTTAATTGGATTCAGATAAAAATAGGTAACATGGTACATTCAAATGGAACATGATATAAAAAACTACTAAACGATAAAAGGATTCTTCAATAGCATCTCAAGTATAAGCATGGTCATAATCCCCTATGCTCTAAATAAAATTAATTCATATCAAATATCTATAGAAGGTGATTTATTTTCTCCATACTTGTATACCTATAATCCTCTTAGGTACCAAAAGAAACCCGATATGGAAATAAGATAATATCATAGGAGGCCACTTTAAATGATGTCAAGAAGGAATTCAAGTAACATGAATGGAGAAGAAGTGTATAGGTATAACTGAATTATAATAAATTCTAGAAATAAATAAACAACAACAAATTCATATTCCAATAGGAATCATGGAGGCTGTACCTACAACATCTTAGGCCAGAATAAAAGTATTTTTAGTAACCATAAGAGTATAATAATAATATATACATGGTATAGATATATTTTGTATCCAAATATATGCATTAGGTGTGTGAGGATCTAAGCACCCATATACTAGTACACCCGGTGTTGGCTGGACCGAGGCACAAATAAGGCATCCATACCAAATGAAAACTAGTTTATAATCTCCGAAAATAGTCCATTACCTATATCTAAGGATGAATGAAATACATCATGCACATTAATTGAAATGGTAGGTGAGTCATCATGACATCTCCCAAAGAAATTGACATTCTTAATATTACCCATCATGAAAATTTGGAAAATTGTGTGAGATTCCATGCATAACAGTTGATATAAGGGAGAGTGAAATATAATACTCAACAAGTCTCTTAACAATCATTCCACAGTCAATATAAATGGACTAATAATTTTCACACCTTGGCCACTAGTTGCTTTTCTTTTTAATTGTTTGTAATTGTTTAATCATTTATTGATGTTCAGGTTTGGGTCTGAACATAAAATTATTGAGGTTTGATGTTTTTAGTGGGTTTCATGTCGTTTTTCAAGCACCACATGGTTTGTAGTAGCCGTACGGTTGGCCCGGGTGCCCCTACGGTTTCCTACTATTTGAAATAATAAGTTTTTTAGTATAAAATAAGAAATTTGTTTAAAACATTATAATAATACAATTATTTATTACATATTATTATTATTATTATTATTATTGAATTTTTATTAATATTCCTACCAAAAAAATTACAATTAATAATATTTTGATTCAATTGTTATTAATAACATTATGGATTGATGTGAAGTGCATAAAATTATTATTATTATTATTATTATAATATTTATTATTATTGATTATCTTTAATATTTTGATCATTAAATGGATTTCCAAATCATTTTTTATATTTTTAGGACATTATTATTTTTGATATTTGTATAATGTAATGTTGAACGAATAACAATTGTGATGAAATTTTTTTAATCATGTCTTATTGTTGTTTTATAATTAATAAATATAGGAATGACTTAATAATAAGAATTTTGAATAATGTTATTATTATTATTATTGTTATAATTTTTATGAAGAATGGTAATATTATTTATTAGAATTTTAATTGTTATATTATTGGTTATGTTCATACCATTGTTATTGTGTAATAATAATAATAATTATTTTTAATAGGTTAATAATAATAAATATTAATATAATAAAATGAAAAAAATAACCTTTAGGGGGGGGGGGTTCATCGCCCCCCCCCCCCTTCTTCCCTATCTACTGCTCAAGGAGTTCCCCCTTACATAAAGCATAATAGCACCCTTTCTGATCTGACTTTGCCTTACCACTCTAGCCAGAAGCCGCACCCCACACAACCCCCCCTCTTCCTCACCACGACTCCCATTATCATTGGACACTCTTAGACCGCTGCACCTCCTCTAAGCCAGACCACTCCCAGAAGTAGTGAAGCCTCCCAACACCAGCTTCCTGGTGGCCCGACCTCCCCTCACTAGACCTCGTCTCCTACGGCTAGTAATGGCGCAACATCCCAACTGTAGCATTTCAGGCCTCCGTTTGACCGTCTCCAACAGGAGTAGCCCCCATGATCCCTCTCCAACTCCGTATGTAAACATCCTCATCTGGAGAACATGGCTCCCCATACCATTGAATATATAGTGAACTCTAATACAGTGTTTGTGCATAGTGCATCCCCCCTTCAGTACACTCATTTTACATGCAATGGTTTCCCCTTCTACTGTATTATCCCTTCTATCGTGATTCATCCACATTCTCGCCTACATTAAGGTAGGAAAGTCCACATTTTCCATTTCGATTAAGTCTATTTACTTCATGAGTGTTTTTAATTATATCACTGACTTTATTCACACCTTCTCAATACATTGGTTTTATCTTCTATAGTGTTTTCCATTTAATTGGTTTTACTAATAAATTTTTTGATGTATTTTACATATTTATTTTTATATGTGATTATGAAAACATTTTCATTGGATTTCAAATATTGCATTGATATTGTTTTAAACACAAACACACCTTTTTTATACTCTTCAATAGTTTATCATAGTTTTTTCTAGTTTGTGTATTTTTTTTGACCTACATATGGAATTGTTTATCAATTATTTGATTTCTTTACCAAATTTTTAATAAACTCTTTGGATTTCATTAATATTAATTATACATTTTTTGGCATGATTTTTAATTTTATTATCAACTAGATTTATTGTTAATAATATTTTTCATAAACAGGTTGGTTGTTTATATAATTATAAATTATTTGTTTAATTATAATAATTTTTGAACATTTTATTGGTTTGTATTATAAATTCACCATCATGTTAGTCTTTTGAAGGGATTTGATGAAAATGTTTTGGTGTTTTTTTGGAAAGGATAAAATCACCCTTGGAAAATGTGAGGTATTTCATTGTGTTCTTTGTTAAATATAGTTAAAGTTCCATCTGACATGTTTTATAAAGTTTATTATTTTTAAAAAAATTGGGGAAAATGTGTATCTTGTGTTTAAAAATGATTTTAATTGTGTTCCCAATAGTTTTTTATTTTATTCCTTGAAGCGTGGATTGGTGTATGTTTGGAATGAAAATTGCATGTTTGGATCTTTGTATGGGTTTTGGTGATGTTTTCTTAAGGGATCATTGGAAATTATAAATTTAAAAGTGGTATTGGTAAGATTATATGGATAAATGTACTTACAAATGTTGTGATAATGGCTGATTGGTAACTTTTAACCAATAGGTAATGTTTTTACTAACTTTTAACGGATACTGTATTATGGAAAAAGTATATACCAGGATAAATTTTTTGATCATTTTATGATACGGTTTAAATGTTTTTTTTGTATTTTAGCCCATTTGGTACATTCGTGTTATATATAATATAATTATATAAATATGTGGCACATTTATAGGATGGATATCCTTTAGGGGTTATCATTTTCTGGTGTCCATGTTCAGGGTAGGCATTTGCGATGATGATAGTTTTGGTGTGTCACATGTGTGAGGGCCTCCAACTTTCATAGTAGTACTACCACCATGGGTTCAGAAGCACCCTTCCTATGATCGAGTAATGGTCACTAACCACCATTGATTAAATAGATGGGTGCCCCTTGTATTTTATGTTATTCCGCAAGGTTTTTTCCACTAATGAATCCAAGATAGGTAAGTTTGTTAGTTATTGATATAGGGGTTTCACCATATACCACAAGGTGGATCCAAGTAGAGTATGTCCAAGTGTATTCTACATATGATTAGGATCACACATTGTTTCTTAATTATTTAAATTTCTTGTTTTTTTTCCATCGTACTAGTTTATTTTCGGCATGTAATGTTTACATATTTTATTTTAGCACATCATTGGTATCTATTCCCATGGGATTATTTATAAAATAGAAATTTTTTTAGAAATAGTATATAATGCATGTAGGATTTTCCAATGGAAAATCATGCTAATTATTTTCAAATTTGAAAAAACTATTTTTATATTTGTATTCCAGAGTTGTGTTAATGGGATTATTATGGAAAGGAAACACATAGATTATGTGGTTCACTTTTTGTCATCCCTACTAAGAAATTTTATTGCTCACACCTATCATATTATGATAGATGCAGGTTCGACTATTGGTTCAGGTTACTATTTCAGGTTTTCAGTGGTGGAGTAGGAGAGATTTATTAGTTGGAGGTGGCGAAGAGGCCCCATGGAGGTCTTGATAGCACGATTCAGTTTCCTTGTCTTTAGTTTTTGTTATATTAGTACTAACTTCAAACTAAATCTTTTATTTTTTTCATTAATGATTCAACTACCATTTTTTGCATGAATTTTTTGTTTATTTAGATTATTTGATAAGGAGTTTTGGCCGAATTAATTCTCATTGGTTGAATGTTTGATTCCTGGTACTAGTTGAAATCTCATGGGGATCAGGAATGAAACTCGAGACATGTTGCGAACCAGCTCAAGTGAACAGTTATGGGTCAAACAGTACTAGTTCCTGATAAAATGGTATCATATAAGGACCTTGAAATTTGGGGTTTCTAGTAGATAAAGACTTGGATTTTTGGGGCTCAGTAGGTTGGTTACGGGTTGGTTCCAAATCAGCACAGCTCTTGATGTGACCTAAGTTACCCAGGGTAGTCTAGGTTTTGAGTCTTTTTTATTTGTTTTGGTTTGAGGGATTATAATAGTGGTGACTCAGTGTCATGCTATGACCCCATATAGAGCAGTGACCAATGTGGATCCTAGGTTCCTGATTTCAGTTCCTCTCATTTTTATGCTAACATGGGCCATGGATCACAACCATGTCACAATGTTAAGCATAACGTCTAGTTCATGACTCCAATGGTTTCATTTTTGATAATTTCTTTTGGAATAAGGCAGTTCTGAAAATTAAATGAATGTAGTGCTTTTTCAAGATATTTTTTGGCTATGTTTATATTTTTTTGGTTATTTCTATATTGATGTGCCCTTTTTTATTTTTCTTAAGCTTGATATCGGTGTTGGCTTTATGTTTTATATATTGTTCAAAAAATTCCACCCAGAAAGGCCTCTGAGGTTCCTAATTATTCGTGCCTAGTTTAGGGTCCATCTCTAATGTTTACTACTCATTATAGTGGTTGAGGTACATGAGAGGAAATTGTGTGTCTTGAAGAGGTCGAACATGTATTTCTAATGTTATGATCTCCTGGGGAAATTAGTGTTCGAGCTGTCCTTGTACATTTTGAGTGACCTACTTTGGAAGAATGTGAGTTTCTCTCCTCACATTCAATTTAAGTTAGGATGTATTTAAATCCTTTTTTTCTGATGTTTCATAACTAAAAAGGTGATGATGTATAAAATGAAAGATCTAATGTGTATTCAACAAGGCCAATGGATAGTGAAGGCATTTGTTTACCATTTCATGGAACTGATTTCATTCTCAATGGAGGTAGTGTCAAAGGATATGATGAAGACTTCTCTTTTTCTTGGGGTTTTCCAATAATAGATCATGGTGTGGGTCCTCCCTTCTATGGACCATAATTTTGAGAACATGTGGATGATGTTTTCATAGATGAGTTGGTCTCCAGAGCATTGATGTTTGGGAATCTTGTGTATCTAGTCACTCATGACGGTTCCCAATATGGTGATCTGTGTG
The DNA here is from genome assembly GCA_963277665.1 of Viscum album. Lineage (NCBI taxonomy): Eukaryota > Viridiplantae > Streptophyta > Magnoliopsida > Santalales > Viscaceae > Viscum > Viscum album. The sequence continues at coordinate 649,254,550 of OY728123.1, forward strand.
TTCTAGAGGGAATTGCTTTTGAAAAATCTTCTTCATTGATTCTGGATTGCAGTTCCTCAGATCATCCTAGGGTGTGCAGGTAGTGTGGTCGGTTCGAGTACTTATTGTCTTCATGTTGTATCCCTCTGATGATGTTCCATCATTGTAGATATTTGATTCATCTAGAGATTTTTTATAGGAAGTGTCACCTAAAAAATATATATTGATTTGGGAAATTTGTTTCCTGACTATGAGGCATAAGATGTTTCATCCATCAGATCCCCATCCTCGGGTCTTGGGTAGTGCTTATGTACAGTCAGGAGTTTCTGGTTTTGTAAATAATCTATTTCGTTTCTTTTATCCATGTTTGGATTGGGACATTTAAAGTCATTCTTTCTTCTTTTTGTTTTGTTAATGTTTGACTATTATTGTAAGGTCATTATTTCAATGTGATAAACTTGTTCTACTACAACCCAAAATGACTTTTCTGACCAAATAGGATCTTATGAGTCATGTCTTTTTCTTAAAATTGTGCTTGTCCCTTGAATGGGTTGGTCTTGCTTTAGCATTGTTCATTTAGTTATGTAGGTAGCTGGGGAAGAGGTTATGCTAATTGTTTTTATTGGGTTTCTTATTTATGTCTTGGTGGTGTAGTTATATAGTTCATTGAAATAGAATGAACTCGGCATAGGAGTTCCCATGATTCCCCCTTCTCGGCAGTATGTTTTGGTTTCATGGTTTTTGTTTTAGTAAATTCTTGTGGTGGGGAGAGACCTTTCGTGTCCCCCCATTCAATCTCAAGATTTGTTCCTCTTTCAATCGACTGAGTATGACATGTTTTTGAAATTTTCACCCTGAGGCTTTTAGGATTTCTCTGTTTCATGTGGGCATGGATTATTGTTTTTGTAAACTATCAGTTAGTGAATTTTTGGGGGGAAAAAGTGTCTGTTGTGGGGATAATTTTTACACACTGACCATGGGATTATTTTATTATTAATAATTTTTCAATTATGAATCTTTTATTGATGTTTGGGTTTGGGACCCTACCTAAAATATCAAGAATTGATTTTTTTGTTGTGTTTCGGGTAGGTGTGCGGGTACTTGATGGTTGGATGTAACTGTGTGGTCGGCCTAGGTTCCACTACGGTTTCCCACTATTTAAAATAATACATATTTATATGAATAAAATAAGGAAATTGATTAAAACATAATAATAATACTATTATTGAGTAGATATTTGTTATTATAATTACTGTTTTTATGTAACTGGTTATAATATTACAATAATTTAAAATTTGTATTTTTTTTATTATTATTATTTATTTGTTATTAATATAATTATGGTTTGAATTGAAGTGCATAAAATTTTTATTATTATTATCACTATTATTATTAATGATTGTCATTAATATTTTAATCAATAAATGGATGCTAAAAGGGTTTTTAATATTTCCATTATTTAATTATTATTGATATTTTTATTATTAAAAATAAAAGGAATAATTATTCTTATTATAAAACAATAAATTACAATGTTTTATTGATTTTTGTAATTAATAAAAATAATAATGATTTATTAAATAGAATAATGAATAATGTATTATTATTATTTTTATCAAAATTATTATTGATGTTGTTGTTTTTAAGAAAAAAGTTTATAATATTTATCAGAATTTTTTTATTATATTATTGTTTTTTTATTACCATTATTATCATGTTATTGTTCTTATTATTATTATCATCATCATCATTATAATTCTATTGTTAATATTATATGAAAATGAAAAAAACCAGAACCCTAGGCGGTGCCCTCTCCCCTCTTTCCCATATCTTATGTGAAGTGAACCACTCCCCTTACCCACTATCTAGCAGCCCCCCCCCTCCCACCTACTGGTTTGACTTCCCCTCGCCACTCCAGCCAGTAGCCACACCCTGCCCGACCCCCCTCCTCTTCACTGAGCCTCCCACCAGCAGCGCACCCTCCAAGGCCTCCATGACTCCTCCAACCTAATAACCTCCCAACATGTAATGCCCCAAGCTGAGTTACCTAGAATTAGGGAATTATTACATAACATTGGAATGATACAATAAATCTTGTCCTAAAAGACCAAACAGTTTAGTAGCCTTGGAATTATTAGTAATATACATAAGTTTTACATTACATCAAAAAATAAAAAAAACATTGTGTCCCCTTTTGAAAACTATTATATCCCTTAGCCCATTCCTAATATTTAATCGTAATATAATTCTTCACATACTTGAAAAAATAAAACGTAGAAAGGGGTGAACTCAGATTCCCTATATGGATAACAATATAGCGGAAACTATCATAAATAACAATAAACTTTTAAGGCAATGTATAAGAGTAAAACGCTGACCTTTTGTTCATAAAAATTAGCATAATATAGAACAAATAAATAAATTTATTTCATTTAATTATTCAAATGGTAATTCTACTAGTCTAATAATCACATAGAACATCAATAGCCAATTTTATCATGATGTAATGCATTATTCCATATTTCGTAACAACATAGTCCTGACCTCATGCCATGACTAAAAATAAGATTTTGTCAAGGCCTTGTTCCAAGACACTAATTTTCCTCATGAGACCTACCGATGCATCGATGAGCTATAGGAGGATTCACCCATCACTTACTATGTACAATGCATTCCATATATAAAAAGGTTTAAGCATAACATTTTCATTCATATAAAAACTAGCATATGAAATGTTAATAATTTTACCATAAACCATGAATGATGTTAAAATAACACATCCCGAGTCAAACACATCACAAAACCTTCAATACAAAATTGATGATTTTATCATAATAAATCAACATCAAACAAGTGTAAAATCCATCAACGGATGTTGACATAGATGAAATCAAAACTGTTTGAGAGAAATACATCATTCAATATTGAAATAATTTAAAATTCATGTAATTATAACAGAAATAATTTATTTTGAAAATTTTCATATAATCATTTAAGGGAATATTTGAAAATTTTATAATGATGGAAAATAGCCGCACTATCTGTATAAGTTATAAAACATTCTTTCCTTAATTTTTTTTGAAAAGGTCATAAATGAAATTATTTCAAAAACAACAATAATATTCCTTTATAAACATTCTATAAAAGTAAAAAACTGTATAAATGAATTTAACACATGGTCTAGGATATAGTAAAAATGTTTTGAAGTACATTTTAAAGAAACATGGATGGGGATGATGAAGAGTTCCCAGTAGATACGCTGGTATAAACAACCTCAGATAATGAAGAGACTATAGATTAACCCTTACATTGTACATTTATTTGATTTAGGGTTACTTATCCTCCGTTATAATGCATAAATCATTGTCATCAAATTATACAGGAATGACATACATAAATATGATATCAGATATGATCTTCTAATTTTACATTGATAATAATATTTTAGTAGTATCATCATTGTAGGGGTTAACTGATTCGTTTTCCTTTAAATTCATGGTTTTGTAAGCCATGTTTCTTATAGATTGAATTTATTTGAATCATTTCTAGATATATATTAATTTCTTAGTCATTATTTTTATCATAAAATGAAAAATATTCTTTAATGGTTATGATGGGGAATTAATTTCATCGCGTTCGTGGAGACGGTAATCTATACGTATGCTCGAGCGACAATATCATTCTATTTATGGTGATATAAAATATAATTGGATACTATATCATATATACAGAATTCATAACATTCCTTATTTATTATTTACATCAGTTATACTCATAATTATACCCATCCAAATAATGAAGTGCTTGAAGTAAAAACTACACCACGACGTGGAGACTGTAAGTCGTACGTACGCACGTATGGTGACTTTTCATTCATAGGATGAATAGAATAATGATTATGTTTGTAGAAAATTTATAATTACATCACAGTATGTACATGGTACTAGATTTATAATTTTGGTCCGGAAACACCAATTTAAGAGGAAGTGGAAGATGAAATGAACATTGAAAAATGTGGTCAAATTGTTACATCTTCTTCTAGTGTTTCCTTTTGAGTTGATCAAAAGGGAACCTTAGGATGGATTTATGATATATGTAAGGCCTATATGTCAAATTGAGGGTAGTTTGGAGGATAGTTATTCCGGGTTTAGCTATGCCAAATGACTTTGTAGGTGTGATTTTGAGAGAAGGGGAAGTACCCTTTTATAAGAGAGGTGAGGGTCACTTTAGGAAAAGCTTAACATATTATTTTATTATACAATACAATTCGGTTTTAAGGTAAACAAATGATTTATATTGATGGAATTGTGGGGATTGGTTGAAAAACTCTCATCTAATTGGTTTTGGATAGGTTTAGGTCACTATATTAACCATATCATTTAGATTTGACTCTTAGTTAAATAGTTTATCATTTAACATATATTCCTGTATTACTATAACAAATTGTTATTAAACACACTATAAAAATCAAATAGAACCCCAAGTGGTTCATTATTAATATATCCAACTTTATCTATGTCCTTTGTATGAACCATAGATTTATGAAAATTATATCAATTAATAATATAGTATTTGTTTTAGAAACTCATTCATGTCAATTTTGATACAATTTAGTATTTTTATTTTGGGAAAGTCGTAAAAAATTTATAACTTTGGAAACAATTTATTTATCAATCCTAACATGTCATAATAACCCGAAAAATTAGTGCAGTTCATAAAAAGTATCAATTTATTTTTATTTGGATATTTATAAAATAAATTATTTTAATCATTCCATAATATGGTAATTATTGCATCATCATTGTGTCATAAATAAATATAATTAATTAATGTATAAATATTATAAATAAAATATCATTATCTAGGATGTATTTTTATATTTTTAATGAATATGTATAGTCGAATTTATCTTATGTGTAACCTGTTATTAAAAACATTAGTGATGACAATTTGAATTTAACACTTTTAACTCTTCTTTAAATAAAATAATAATAAATTTCATCATCCAATACAAGTGGACCCAAAGAATAATATTTTATTCCTAAGGTTGTTTTTTGTCGAAAAAAACATATCCAATTGAATTAGGACTTGTGTAAGGGTAATTATAATATCATTTTACATTTAATTACACTATTTACTTTTAAATGTGGTAATAAAATGTCAAAAGTTACAATTCACCAAAATATATTTTAATCATATTGAACCAAATATTACATACTGATGTCGACTGTGTCTCTTTATTTTTTTAAATTCAATTCATAGATGTTGTAAAATTATTCTTTATGCAAATTTGCAAATGTGCCGAGAATGTGGGTAAAGAAGGTAAAATGTTCATTGAAATTTTATATATCTTATATTATTATAAAATGACTACAATTAATTTAATTTATCAAACATAGGTATTATGTATCTATTTTTACATAATATAAATTTAAATAAAATAACTAATTATTTAAATAAAAAGTCAGTTTTAAATAATAACGCGGTGTTTTCAATTTTAATCAAAAAAATGAATGTTTTCTAAAAAAATACAAAAATCCACCCTAAGTGAATTTTGATATTCCAAATCCAAAAATGATGTCCATTTTGAAAAATAAAATTTATAAAATTTCAAAAATTTGTATTACTATTCATAATTGCCAGTTTGATTGGTTGTGGTATATTAAAACTCCAAGTTGCATTCAACGCAAGTTATTGCTTCATTCAATGGGAAACGTACCATGGAAGCTTGTGGTACTACATTCTCCAATCCTATAATAAAATTCATCCTATAAATTTCTAGAATGTTACTGTATAAAATGATTTGGGTGGTTCTTTATCATATGTTCCTCGGGATCCCACGTTTCCTCTTCCATATTTTGATTTATCTAGAGAACATTCATAAGACAAGACATCTAGATTCTCTACAGTTGTTTTCTAGTATCAAGAATTATGATTGGATCTTTGCAATAAGACATGCCAGGTTCCAGGTCTATTTCATCATAGTGAGAACATTCATTGGGCCAGACATGAATTTTCTTAACAGTGATTCAGGGAACAAACCATGAACATTGGAGATACAAGGAAGCATTTCCAACGATAAGCTACAACTCCAATTCATTCAAGAATTTAGAAATGTCATATGTACCTATTTCTTAATTTAACCTTATTACATAAATGTAAAACACCCTTCCAGGTATACATTCAAAAAACATGATATCCTACTTGAAATTATAAATCTACACTACGGTTATAGACATAGCTCATTTTCTTACTTTGATCTGCTTTGATTTGGGAATGAATAACATATTCATTTTCCATCGTTTCCTAAACTTGTTCTGGGCCTACATGTTTTCATTCACCAACATCATCCCAACAAGTTGGTGTGTGACATCTCCTTCCATATAACACTTCATGTGGTGCCATCTGAATACTTGAATAGAAAGTATTGTTATAAGAAAATTCAACCTGAGGTAAATATTGATCCCACATACCATGAATGTCAAATGATAAAGATCTCAAAAAATTCTAACATTTGAATAGTCCTTTCTAATTTTCAAACAATTTTATGGTGGAAGTCTGTGCTCAGACGAAGTTTAGTATCCAAGTCCTTATAAAGACTTTTCCGAATTCCTGATGTAAAATGGGGATCACGATAAAAAACAATCGATAGGGGTACTCCATGTAGTCTTATAACTTCATTAATATATATCCTTGCTAAAAATCCAAGTTGTAAATCTTCTATTAAAGTAAGAAAATGTATGGCTTGGTAAGATGATCAACAATGACCAATATTGCATCATTATTTATAGCAGTATTTGGTAACCCCATGAAAAAGTCCATCGTAATGTCATCCCATTTCAACTCAGGTATGGGATGAGGTGTCATGAATCATCCAGGATTTTTTCTTCCAGTATTCACCTATTGACAAACCATACATCTGGACACATAATCAACAATCTCCTTCTTCATGTTGTCCCACAAAAAATTCTCCTTCAAATATCTATACATATTTGTACCACAGGGGTGTATATAGAAAATAGACCTATTAGCATCATCCAAAAATTCCCTTTTTAGATCAGTTATATCATGAACAAAAAGCCTTTCCCAAATTTCAAAATTCCAAAATCTACATATATGAATTCAAAAAATCTCACAATATTCACAGCTTTAATTTTCTTTTGAAACTCCTCATAATCAATCTAAAACATTTTATCCATTCTAGTAAAGATGCTTTGGAAACCAATTGAAAAATTACAGGTGTTTCACCTTCCATGATTATACCCATATCAATTTTTTCTAGACCCATGAACATAGGATCCCATTAAAATTTCATCTTGTATTAAACTCCATGATCCTTTCTGCTCAAAGCATCTGCTACCTTATTTTCCTTCCCCGGGTGGTATTGTATAGTGATATCATAATTTTTGATTAGTTCAAACTATCATCATTTCCTCCAGTTGATTTCTTTCTATTAGAAAATGTACTTAAATAACAAGTGATCAGTATATATCTCACATTTTTAAAATAGAGATAGATTCTATATATCTTCAAAGTAATGATTACAGATTCTAAATCAAGATAATGAGAAGGATGGTTTTCTCATATATTTTTATGTATTGTGATGCATCAATAATATCTTTATCAGTCTACATAAGGACACAACCAATTCCATTCATTGAAGAGTCACTATAAATAACAAACCCATCATTCCCCAATAGAATATTCAAGATATAAGAATTGACTACTCTTCAATTCATTTCATCAAACATTCATCACACTATACTGTCCAAAAACATATTACTTCGTCACATGTGAGCATTGTTAATGGTTTAGCCAATCATGAAATATTTTGTATGAAATAATTATAATATCCTACTCACCCAATCAAATAGCGTAACTCTGTTATACTCGTCGGTGATGGACATTGTTGGTTTCCTTGGTCTTTGATGGATCCACAAAGACTCCATCCTTAGAGACAATATGGCCAAGAAATGAAATTTATTGAAACCAGAATTCCCCCTTGCTAAACATCCCATATAATTATTTTTATCTGAGGGTTTTTAGAAGAGGACACATGTGATTTTCATGATCTTCATAGATTTTTGAGTATACCAAGATATCATCATTAAATACCACTACTATGTTTTCCAGATATTCCTTGAAACTCTATTCATTAGATCCAGGAAAATAGAGGGTGCATTAGTCAGGATTAAAGGAATAACTGTAAACATCTAATGCTCGTACCTGGTTCAAAATGTAGTTTCATGAATGTCTTATTTATTCACACACAACTGATGATATATATATCAAATGTAAATCATTGAAAAATATTGAGCTCCATGAATTTGATCAAAGAAATCATCAATGACAGGTGGGGGTACATGTTCTTTATTGTTATAGCATTGATCTCCCTATTGTTAATGCACAACCTCATGTATCCATCATTCTTTTTAGCAGAAAAAACATGGTATCCCCATGGAGAAACACTAGGGAGAATAAATCATTTATTAATCAATTCCACTAGTTGTATCTTTAGTTCCACTAATTCCACAATGGCCATTCTATAAGGGGTCTTCGATATTGGTCCTGAACCAGAAATTAAATCTATAGAAAATTCAATTTCATGTTCTTGGGGATGTCTAGGTAAATCCTCTTGAAACACAGCAACATATTCTTGAACAATAGGTTAGTACCCTATTTGAACATTCTATTCCCCACCCATAGTTATTTTACTCTCTTCAACCACAATAATTTAATTTAGTAGAGCTATATTGTGTATATTTTGATAAAAATCAGGTGTTGACAATTCTGCTCTAATGATAAAGTATTCTTTACCATCATCGAAAAATCTAACCACCTTCTTCTTACAAACAAGATTCACATAATTGTCCGAAATCCAATCCATACTAGGGATTATATCAAATTCAATCATGGGTATGGCGATGAGATCAGCAGATAAAGAACATTTATATTCCCTAAAAGTAACTGAATCACCAAGATTTGTTGCAATGATAATTCGTTTAAGAGTTTTGACTGAAAACTCCACTGTTAAATCAAATTGGAAATATCTAATTTTCTTAGAAAATTGGGAAGATATTAAACCATGAGATGATCCATAATATAAAAATTATTGGATAAACATGAGGAACCATTAAATTAGCTACATCCATGTCATTAAAGGCTTCAACCTCAGCAGTAGTGATCGCATATTCTTGGCCTTTGTACCTTTTCCCTTTCTGAGGTAAGTCTCCTTTGAACTTAGGAAATTCCTTTTCATAATTCCCCATTTCTCTACTATTGTAGCATTCAAAATTGATAGCCTCTTTCTTTCTGATTCAATCACGATCTTGGTATATTTTCTCACTACACTAGAAACAGACCCTCATTCCATTTGGGAATGTACCGGGGTGTTTTTTCCAAACATTTACCAAAAGATAGATATTCAAAATTTACCTTCTTCCACTTATTTCTATTTTCAATGTGTTCATCAGATCTCTTATTCTTTTCCATTTCATTAAAGTCGTAAGACATAGTGAATTCATTTTCTGTCTTGATAGCACATGCCATAATATCTTTGTATTATGTGAAGGATTATGAGACTAATGCTCAATAGAGAAATGGTATTAACCAATAGATGAATCGATCAATCTTATTCTTTGGGATACATATATAATTTGTTTAATGCATTTATAACCTTGTAATGTTAGCCTCACATTTTGTGACATTATCATCCTCCTTTTTCCTCTAACTCAGAAATTGTCCTTCCATATCCGCTCAATGGTCATGAGGAAATTATTTTTCTATGAAAAGCTCTTTAAACTCCTTCTATTCCATATTTTATACTTCTTCATCATCCATTTTCTTTTTAATTAATGAGAACCATTGATCTACAGCTCCCGTGAGGCGATGGAATTCCATGGAAACTTTTTCCCTTTCACAAATCCCCAAAGTATGAAATATATTCTATAAGTAACTTATCCATTGCTATGCTACCAAGTGGATTTTAAGACCTAATGAATATTGGTGGTTGTTTCCTCATGAACAATCTAACATTGGTTCTCCACATTTTGGATTAGGGTGCTCCATATGGGTATGGTTATTATTAAAAACCTGAGTGACTTGTCCTAGTATGGTTATAATCTGATCATCCCCAGTTGAATCACTAGCTCCACTATAATTATCATAAGTATGAGAAAAATCCATACATGGATGACGTGCATTGATACTATTTCCATTCCTTCTACTAGGTTCCATTTTAAACAATTTCATACACTATATTAGTTTATGAATCACAATACATAATTCGAAAAATAAAAAACACTAAACATAAATTGAAAAATTTATGTATATAATCCATACTCATGAAAATGTTTTCATTGAGGAGGTATATACTCTTAAATCCATGATAATGGATTATATATAAAATGTGAATTATCCTAATAATATCCCTTGAGACAGTAATAACATAGAGTGCAGAAATCCCCATTTTCGTGTACCAGGAAACCCTAGGTCAATCCTGAAACTCCTTATCAGAGTTTACATTCCTAGGTATATTTGTTCGAAAGTTGCCACTACATTATTGTATCCGCATAGGTATTTATTACTTGAAATGTACACAAAATATCTATATTACCAAAATTCTAGGAAGCTCTTAAATACTAATACTCAAAGTCTATCTTAGGGTAATTTTCTCTAATCAGAGTTTTTCTAAATCTAGATTCTGTGGTTTCTAGAAAACATCCTATGATGCCAACTATAAAGCAATGACCCCAGTTACCTAGAGTCGCTGCACTATTACATATCCTTGGCATGATATAAGGAATCATGACCCAATAGAACAATCTGTTACGTAGCCTTGGAATTACTACATTCATAAATATGTTTTACATTACATCTTGAAATAATACCATCAACAAAATTTTGTTCCCTTTGAAAACAGTAATATAATGTATCCTATCCCAATAAGTTATCCCTAATATACTTCTTCACATCCTGGGAAAAATAAAACATAGAAAGGGGTTTGCACAGATTCTCAGCATAGATAACAATATTACGGAAACATTCATAAATTAGAATAAACATTAATGAAATGAATAAGACTAAAACAAAAGCTTTTTAAACCTAAACATCAGCATAATATGGGAAATATAAATCAAATTATTCTGTTTACTTATTCACATGGATGTTCTACTAGTTGAATAATCACATGTAATATCAATAGCCAAATTTCAAAATGAATGAATGCGTAATGCCAGACATCATAACCACATAGTCAAGGCCTAGTGCCAATAATAAAAATATGATTTTTTCAAGGCCTTGTTTCAAGACACTAGTTTGTCTCATTATACCTAATGATTCATCTAGGATCTATAGAGCTCTCCACCTGATACTTACTTTTTCCAATGCAATCCCCGCATGAAAAGGTTGAAACATAACATAATCATTCATATTAAAACTATCATACGAAATGTTAATACTTAAACCATAAAACAATAATGGTATAAAAATAACACATCCACATTAAAACATATCAAAAAAGTAGTAGTATAATCTAGATGATTGTATCATAATAAATCAACTTCAATCAAGTGTAAAATCAATCAATGGATGTTGACATAAATGAAATCAAAACTATTAGAGAGAAATATCTATTTCTATTTTAAAATCAGGTAAAATTCGTCTATTTATGAAAGAAAACATATATTTTGAAAATATTATTATAATAATTTAAGGGATTTTTTAATATTTTATAATGGTGGAAAATAGCCGCTCTTTCCGTATAATTTAAAAAACATTCTTTCCATAATTTTGTCAAAAATGATGTTAAGGACCTTGTTGGGAAAAAGAAGGGAATATTCATTTATAAAAATTGTATAAAAATTCAAAAAAGGGTAAAAATTAGTATAACCCATAGTGTAAAAAATATTGAAACTGTTTTGAAATATATTTTTAAGGAACACGGTTGCGGATGAGATAGAGGCCCAAGTAGATACTCACATATTAACAACGTCAGTTAATGAAGATATTGTTTAATTAACCCTGAACTTATAAATTTTCTTGATTGTGGGTACAATAAACAACTGTATAATAGGTAAATAATTTTTATTAAATTATACATGAATTATTTACATAAATATGATATCATATATGATCTTCTAATATTTCATTGTTAATAATATTTTAGTAGTATCATAGTTTTGAGTGTTAACTAATTCATTTTCTTTTATATGTATTGTTAGGTAATCAAACTCTATAATGGATTGGATGTATTCGATTCACATACAAAATGATATTGGGTTCATAAAACATATTTTTAATCGTAAAATTAAAATCATTCTTGAAGGGTTATTATTGGGATTGAGTTTCATCATGTTTGTGGATACGGTAATTAGTATGAATGCACGAGTGACAATATCATTCTATTGATGGGGAAATCATATTTAATTGGATGGTATATAATATATACAGAATCCTTAACATGTTATATTTTTTATTTACATCTGTTATACTCATTATTATAGCCATCCAAATAAATATGTGTTTGAATAACAAACTACACCACGACGTGGAGATTGTAGGCCGTACATATGCACGCATGGTGAAATGTCATTCATAATATGGATAGAATAATGAATATGGTTGTACCATATTTATAATAACATAATTTTATGTATAAGGTAGTGGAGTTAATATTTTGGTTTGGAAACAACTATTATAGAGGAAGAGGATGAAGAAAAGAACATTAAAAAGGCGGTGAAATTATTACCTCTTCTTCGAGTGTTTCCTTTTGAGTTGATCAAAAGGGATCATTAAGATGTATTTTTGATCAATGTATGCACTATAGGACTCATTTAGAATAGTTTTGAGGTTATTTGAGTAGGTTTTGGCCAAGAAAAGTGGCCTTTGAGGTGTGATTTTGATAGAAGGGTATGTACCCATTTATAAAAGAGGTGAGGGTCACATTTCAAAAAGATAGAAAACATATTTTATTATAAAATCATATCTGGTTTATAATGGCTCAAAAATTATTTATTTTGAGGATAATGTGGGTATGGGTCAAAAAACACTCAACCAATAGATTTTAGACATGTTTAGGACACCATATTAATCTTATCATTTAGATTTAACTCTTAGCTAAATAGTTTAACTTTTACCATATATTCGTGTATTACTATACTAAATGGTTCATATACATACTTTAAAAATCACAAATAACCCCATGTTGTTTATTAATAATATATATAACCTTATATATGTCCTTTGTTCCATCCTTATATTTTTAGGAATATTATATCAATTAATAATATAGATTTTGATTTAAAAACTCATTTATGTCAATTTTGATACTATTTGGTATTTTGTTTCTGTAAAAGTCATAACAACTATATAAAATCAAAAACAATTTATTTAATAATTCCTAAAATGTCATATTATCCTATAAAATTAGTGAAATTCATCAAAAGTTTCAATTTATATATGTTTTGATATTTATAATATAAATTATTTAAATAATTCATTAATAATGTAATTACTGTATCATTGTTGTGTCAAAAATAAATTTAATTATTTAATGTATAAAAATTAAAATTAAAATACCAACAATTAGGAAATCTTTTTATCTTTATTAGGAATATTTATAGTCAAATTTATCTTATTGGTAACCATATGTTAATAATGTTTTAGTTATATAAATTAGAATTTAAGACTTAACTCTTTTTTAAATACAATAATAATAAATGTCCTAATCTAAAATATGAGGAACAAAAGGATAATATTTTAATCCTTAGGATGATTTTGATCAAAAAAACTTATCTAATAGAATTAGGGCATGTTTTAGGGTAATTATAATATCATTTTTACCTCTAATTACACTATTTAATTTTAATTGTGTTAAATAAAAGTCAAAAGATACTGTTCACCAAAAATTATTTTCACTTATTAAACCAAATTTTACAAAATGATGTCAACCGTGTCTCTCATATTTTTTAATTTCAATTCAATGAAGCTGTAAAATTACGTTTTCTGCAAATTTGCAAATACGCCTAGAATGTGGGTAAAAGACGGTAAAACGTTCAATTAAATTTTATGTACCTAATATTGTTATAAAATGACATCAATGAATTTTATTGAACATATATAGGTATTATTTTTATATTTTTACATAATTTAAATTTAAATAAAATAACTAATTATTTAAATTGAAAGTCAGTTTTAAACAATAAAAATGTTTTTCACTATTCATCAAAAATTTATTGTTTTTTGGAAAATACCAAAAACTCACCCTAAGATAATTTTGATATTTTAAATCCAAAAATGAAGTCTATTTTTTTTAAAAAAAATTATAATATTCCAAAAATTGGGTATTACTATTCTTAACGGAATGTTTTATTTGGAGTGATGTGTTAAAACTCCAAGTCTCATACAACACATGCTATTGCATTATTCAAAAGGAAAGACACAGTGGAAGCTTGGGGTGTTACAAAACAGCAGTGTGGCCTCCCAGAACCGACATCCTAGTGGCATGACCTCCACTCATTAGCCATAATCTCCGTCATCCAACAATGGTGTGGCCTCCTAGCTCTAGTGTCCCTGACCTCCATCAGACCATCTCTAATGGAAACAATTCCACTAATCCCTACCCCACTCCAGACAGCCGTAACTTCCTTTGACGAACCCAACTCCCCATCCAGTCATGTCTCTAGGGAACCTTACTCTGCTCTATGCACGTAGATCCTCCCCCTCGTAACACTCCCAATACACACATCATTATTCCCCTTCCATTGTGTTCTTCCATTGTTATTGTGTTGTCTTCCATCTTTGGCCTACTCCTAATTGTTGGGGTATATTTTTTTTATATACTCATTTTATAAGATGTGTGTATTATCCCTCATGGTGTATTCTCCCTTCTTCCAAGGTTCTATCACATTCACACTTGGTTTGAGGTAGGTGATTCTATTTTTCTGTTTTTTATTAAATCCACTTAATTCTTCAGTGTTTTAATTAAAACTTTGACTTGCTTTTCACCTTTGAAAAACATTTTGTAAATCTATTAAATTATTCTCTTGTTAATTGGGATTTCTAAATCTTGTTTTGATGTATTCTACATAGTTTATTTATACGTTTATATGTAACTTTGGTTCATTGGATGTATAATGTTTCATTG
Source organism: Viscum album (assembly GCA_963277665.1). Lineage (NCBI taxonomy): Eukaryota > Viridiplantae > Streptophyta > Magnoliopsida > Santalales > Viscaceae > Viscum > Viscum album. The sequence continues at coordinate 649,269,674 of OY728123.1, forward strand.
ATGATGTTTAAAACATGAAATGCACATTCATGATTCTCTTCAATAATTTATCATTGAGTTTTCTAGCTTCTTTAATTTGATTCTACTATTTATGTAATTGTTTATCAATAGTTTTATTTTTATATATAATTTTTAATAATATAGTTGGGATTCTTATAAAAACATTTATACATTGTTTTTTTCTTCTTATAAATTTTTTTTATAAACTGGTTGGCTTGTTTATTAAATTATTGATAAACTGGTTGGCTGTTTATAAAATTACTTGAAAATTGTTTGGTTTTTATCAAAAGTTTCCAAAACATTATAGTTTTTAAAGACATTGATGAAAATATTTTGGTGTTAGTTTGGAAAGGATAAATGGCCACAAGACAAAATGTGAAGTATTTGGACGTGTTTTTGCTTATATCAATTTATGTGTCCATTTGACATGTTTTCTAATGGAGATTGTTTTTGCTAAAAATGGTGGAAAATGGTGTTTTCTTGTGTTTAAAAATGGTTAAATGTTTTTTCCTTAATGTTTGGCCTATTTTTCATTGTAGCATGATTTGGTTTAGGATTGAAATGAACAATATAAGTATGGCTCTTGGTGTGTATTTTGGTGAATGTTTTATCAGTGGCTCATCGGGAATTGAAAATTTAAAAATGGTACTGGTAAGATATTTTGGGTAAATTTAATTATATATGATATGTAAATTCCCCTCTTGGAACTTTTAACCCATGTGTAATGTTGGTACTAACTTTTAATAGAGACTGTGTTTTGGTGGAATTCTATGAACGGTTGGAAACATTGAGTGTTTTAGGAAATGGTTTAAATGATATATGGTATGGAGGCCTAGTTGGAACCATTGTGTGATATTATATGTATCTATAAAAATATAGGTAACCATTATAATAAGAATATCCCTTATGGTTTATCATATATTGGTGTTCATGTTTTGGGTAAGGAAGGGAAGTGACAGTGGGTAAAGAGAGTCACGCGTGCGGGCTCCCTACATACATAGTATTACTACCACCATGGGTTCTTGATAATCTTTTGAGAAGATCGAGTGATAGTTGCTGATCAGCCTAGATTAGTTAGCTTGGTACCCCTAGATTTCCAATTAGGCAAGTTAGGTTCAAACATTAGTGACGCCAGGTTTAGATAGCTAGTTACTTATTGTCATGGTGGCTTTATCATATGTCTGCAAGTGGTTCCAAACCGAGTATGTCCCATGTTATTATAAGGATTTTTATGATCACCCATGGTTACTTAATTATTTACATTTCTTGTGTACTCTCAATAGTACAATTTTATTTTTAGCTAGATCTATTTACTTGTATTATTTTGGCACAAAAATAGTATCTGTTGTCACTAGTTTGATTATAAAATGGAATATGGATTTAGAAATAGTATATAGCGTGTATAGGATTTTCAAAATCATAATACTTATTTTAAAATGTATACCCCTACATTTATATTTATCTTTGAAAATTTTTTTGAAGGGAGGATTTGAGAAAGGAGACACTTGGATTCTATGGTCAACTTATGGCATCCCTAGTGAGAAATTTAATGTTCACACCTATCCTCTCTTTGCAGATTCTAGTTCAAATATTGGATTATATTTCTGGTCCAGCTACTCAGTGTTAGAGTAGGTTCAAGATAGGGGTTATAGGTGACCAAGAGGTAACATGGAGTTTGTGATAGCACAGTTTGGTTTTCATATTTTTAGTTTTGAGAATGCTAGTTGTACATTTCAACTAAATATATTCTTTTTTAATCATTTAAGATTATTTTTTTCAATTTGTTGCATTATATATCTATTATTTTATTTTATCCTAGTTATGGGATGAAATCATTCCCATCAGTTTTATGTTTGATTATTGGAACTAGTTTTCCTCCCGTGGGGATCGAGAACACAGCCTAGGACATGTTGTAGACCATCATGGGTGACCAGTTTAGGATCGACCTGGACTAGTTCATGACTACAAGAATAGTAAGAATTATTGATGGATCACCTCACAACAATTTTATTAATCCACCCAATATATATAATAACGATTTCAAAACTCATTTAATCTATATAAAATGCATTCACCAGTTGGAATTTCCTTACCACCCATTTAAAATGATCTTGATTAATCTATCCAATTCATTAAAGAATGGAAACCCATCATGAAGAATGAAATTTATTTACGAATGTATTTTTTTCTAATCTTAAAGGATCAAGGACCACATATCGCTTCTATTTAATTTGGAAATATCTTGTTAGAGACAAATTCCATTTATAATTCAATTCAAGAACCTAGTAGTTACTTTAGTGGAATAAAACTATAGAAAAATAGTGGGATCTTCCATTAGAAATCCATGATTAATTTAAGAAGTAATTACGTTCAATTAATAAATTAATTATAAATGTCAATTTTGAGCGGGAGACCCATGGGGTGGCTATAAGTGAGGTTGAAATTGTTTAATTAAACAAAATTGATCCTCAGTAGTATTATGAAATTCACATACCAATTAAAATAAAGGAACTCATTTTATGGATACATTCGGTAATTGATGGCATACAGAAAAGGACATGGCTCTGAGATGACTATGTTACTAACGGAAACAACTAGAAAACCGACCTTTGTTATATTGTCGAATGCTTTTCTAATAGCGGCCTTCGATTCGAAGTAGATTTGGTAGAAATCTAAGAAACAATCCAATTCCATGAAAATACGGTTTATGGGGTCACACAAAAATATCGCAATAGATCCAAAGTATATTTTTGAAAGGAAATAATAAAAATCAATAAAATTCCTAAAGCTATCCAACTCTTCAAATAGATCTTGATTCAATTTTCATATCTTGAACATATCAAGATGCATGGAAGAAGATTTGGAGGGACCCATTTGAGAAGGGAAGTGAATCCAAACACAATAATGGTGTTATAGAAAGTCAAAATTAGGTATAAATGATTATTATCTGAAAAAATATAATATCACGCAAGAAATTGGGGTGCATAGATTGGACACACTGTTTGGCCAAACCATGCACAAATTGTCTTAAGACCACTATCCAAGGACATACCCAGCATGGATGTGGTGGAAGATTTCCCTAAACATTCACACACAATGAAAAAATATGGTTTAAAAAAGTCAATTTGGATTGAACAGGTGTGTGCCTTGTCTCACAAGGTTTCCGAAAACACATGCTCCCTCCTAACTTCCTAAATGTACCTATAGAGTCCTGTGTTTTTGAATCAGATGAAAATGAGATAGTTTTTGAATTTTTTCATTTTCTGGATATGTATTTTTTTTAACGGATCTTAAAAACATTATTATGAAATTTGGAATGTTTAAATGTCATGTTATCAGACTTGGGTAAAGGAACGATGACTTTTACGGGTGGTTTGATGGGTTTTGGAAGCACCGGACCCTAAGAAGGCATGATTTTAAGGGATATGAGAAGGGTGCATGGTTGGCACACTATTTTACAAACTGTGTGACCTAAAGTAGTTAATTTTATGACCTACATCTGCGGGAGAAATTCATTCTCTCCACCTACACACAGTTAGGCTAACTATGTAGGACAGACCTTGTGAGGTGAGTTTCTTCGACATGGGGTCCTACATTGTAGGCGCATTGTTTTCCAAAAAAAATATTGGTGAAATAATGTGGACATATTTATTTAATTAATTAAATTAATTTTATTTAAAATAAGTATAAAATAAACCACCCAATCCTCACCCCTCTGCTCATACCTGATCGATACACACCAGGGTACCCCCACATAGGCACGATGCAACACCCTCTGCTTCCTCACTTCCACATTTTGATCTCCACCTAGATTTCTTAAAAAGACCTCGAATTTTAATGTAGACTTTTTTCATAAATGCAATGTAATTTTATGAGTCTATGGATTCTGACGGAACTTCATTCTGAGGCCCGGTGTGCTCGGAATCAATTTCTAAAATTTAGCTCGAGTACGTTCAGTAAATGAACGAGCGGGTTTTTCTATCTTTTGAACCGGTTCTCGGAATTGATATCTAAGGGCACCGGTGAACTCGCAGAACTGGTAATTTCATAATAGGACCTTTACCGAAGATGCGTTTGCACGGGAGAATAAGTTAATTTTTGTGGATTAATTGAGATGTGAATAAAATTGTGGGACGATTTTTTTATTATTATTTAGGTGGTTATAACATACATGAGGAAGTTAGGGTGGGACCCACTAACATCCTAACTACCCATTTGATGATAAATATAAGGTGGGGCCCACACGAGCCCCAACCCTTCACATTTCCATAAATCTCATAAACTCCCCCTTTAAAACATGTTAACTCCCTTTAATTAAGTAACTCTCCCTCTCTCCCTCTATATTGCATGCCAACACAAACATTTATTAAATAATTGAAACTCTTCATTAATTAATTATGTGTTGGAATTTTGTAAATTTGAATGCATGGCATGATTTAATAAAATAAGGGAAGCCTTATTTTTTTTGGGGTTGGCATGTTGTGTTGAGATTTTGGGGAGAGAGCTCTAGTTTTATTTGAAGAACTTCATCCTCAATGAAGAATGTCAACTCTTCGACGAAGAACATTGACTCCACGACCCTGGTTTCTCCATCCTCTTCTTCCTCTGTGACAAGGGAGGAGACACCGATGCAGGAACTTGCCAACGATGTCATTCCTTTCAAACATCTCTCCGTGAAAAAGAGGGGAGACACCACTTCCTCCTCGAATGCTCTCCTTCGACGTCTACGCACCTTGCGACGCCGTCAGGCATGACACCTGACCTTCGATATTTTTTTGAGGTAGGGGTGTTTTTGGATTGAGTAATGATTGGTTTTCCTTCCATGTTTTTGTTCCTCTTAAACCGCTAGTTATCGGACTAATGTGGAAGGGACCTGACCAAACTAACACGGTCTGATTCCTCCGCCGTTCTTGTGAACTTGTGGAATTCTTCAGCCATTCTTGAGCAGTGAATCAAGCTATGTTTTCAGAGCCAATCGGAGGCCCGAAAACATAGTAAATGGTCTCAGAGAGTCGAGTTAACCTAGAAGAGGATGTTTCATAGAAATCGGATCATCGGAACAAAGAATGGACAACTCGGGAGGCGTGCTGTCCAGAGGCGTCGTTTTCTAGAAAATTCCAGAATACACAACATTTCCTCCCAGAGCGCACGCCGTGTAGTACAAGTGTACTGTAGCTTCCATCTTGGACGTTAGAAAATTATCACACAACATGTGACTCTAGACACACAGTGTGTACTCTCCACACTGTTTGACAGTGGAGACTTCGATGGACATGGTGTGTATTTAGGGAAAATACACGGACACAGACGGAAATACATGGCCAAGTAGCACGTCATGTAATCTCTTCATAGAATGTTAGAAGCAACTTTATGAGGCTCTATGTGTAATCTAGGAGATACATAGACACAGGCAGAATCACACGACCATGAGGTACGGTTTATACTACCTTCACCATGTCAGAAGTGGATTTGTGAGGACTCGGTGTGTATTATGGGAATACACGGACACGGGGTGGAGTACACGGGCATGTACTCCACCACACGGCTATCACACATGAAACTGACCCTAGAGGTTTGGATATGGCGTGTAACCATACCACACACTGTGTACTTACTTATCTACACGACCAACCCTACGACACTGGCCATTTCACACGGGTAGTACCCGATGACTGATGACACGACATGTATCGCTTACCTACACGCTGTGTACTTTAGGGAAATGGCTTAGTCATCTTGTCCACCATGACCTGGGCATGTTTTTCTTGATTTTTCCCCTATGACGTGGGATGGAACTATGGGATACATAAACTATGGAATTTGTGACAGTTGATGTATCGATCATTGACTCTAGGACCGGACCCTCCGGAAATCGAGTGAGTTGTGTGCGGGAACCCTAGAGCTGGCTGTGACTGAGATGACGATGATGACTGTACTTGGATCCTACATGGGTTCAATAGTGATAACGACTGTACGTGGATCCTACGTGGGTTCGATAGGGAGAACAACTGTACTAGGATCCTCCGTGGGTTTGGCAGCGATTACGATTGTACTAGAATCTTCTGTGGGTTTGGCAATGATGGTTACTGTACTTGGATCCTACATGGGTTCAGCAGCAACGACTTCTGTACTTGGATCCTATGTGGGATCGGTAGGGGAGATTATTCGGAGTCTACATCTATCATCTCCACCCCTCTACATGAATAGTATACCTCTGTGAGTTGTGTCTTGACTTTTATTCAATATCAACGATGTAATTGACTTACTTTCCTAGGTAGAATGGTTGTGCATTCCTGTGTGGACTGGGTTGTACTTGGGCTCATGATTTGGAGCCGAACTGGAATTGATGACTTAGGTATATGTATGGGAATATACCTATGTAGAGTTGGTTGATACTTTATGTTTTTATATTTCCTTTTTGGTTTGTTCTTTGTGGATTATGGGAGAGCTTCGGGGGTCTCGGGGTCCCTACTGAGTATCGTATACTCACCCCTGCATGGGCTATGCCCACACTACGTTGTGTTGGATGCAGACGGAAGACAACACTGATCGAGGTGGAGTCTTGTGGAGTGGGACGGTACCTGGAGGTGGACCACATGGCGGGACATACACAGAGTAGACGGCCAGACTCGAGGAGCTGGGGAGACCAATTGTACCCACTCTTTAGGTGGGATATCTGTAGGACGACTCAGTGGTTGCTGGTTTACATTACTGCAGTTGTTCTTTCATTATTGTTGTACTATTCTTTTAGTTGGGTTTGTATTCTGGCCCATTTACATTCCAACACTTACTTTTGTACTCAGTTTACTTAGTGTTTACTTCATCTTGTGTACTCTATCGTATTTGATAACTTATATAAAGGCAATGTCATCCCTTTTATCGGAATTTACACCTTTGGGGCTAGTCGCCAGCCCCTGGCCTTGGGAAGTCGGGCTTGGGGTAGTCACGACACTGGCTCGAGGACGGGTCATGAAAAATTGGTATTAGAGGAGTCAGTTCTACCGCAGAACACATGACTCTGATAATTTCATCTCTTTGATGCAATTATGTTTAGAGTATTGAGTGTGCTTATCATTCCAGGGAGTCTAGTGTTGGTGCGGTGCTGACGTATCCATACACCAGGACCCCGACTTATGATTTTCGACTTAGTGCCCGAAAACATTGATTGCATGTGTGTTTCAAAAGTTTTCTTTGTGATTACATTGTGTCATCTCACCAGGTATACTGTATTAACCATGGCTCGCCTATTTCTTTTCAGGATGGAACTATGATGGCAGAAAGCTAGGGTTCCTAGTTATGTGCGAGATGACAGCCCACCGAGCGACGAGGCCTTAGTGCAGGTCCCCATTACAGTAGAGGCACCAACAGTACCTCTACCTGCTGGGCCACCGATACAACCATCCCTAGCAACGGAAAGTGCACGTCTCATGAGTGCACTGTACAAGTTTCAGCATTAGAGGCCGCCCAGGTTCCATGGAGAGACGGACCCTTAGGCAGCCATGGATTGGCTGTAGGATATCGTTTCAGTCTTCAAATTAGTTGGGACACCAGCTGACCTCATGGTGATCCTTGTGGCGACTCTCCTGTATCCAGCAGCAGGTAGATGGTGGAGCCTGATGCTCTAGGTGCACGATGAGGCATCTCTACTTTGCACAGACTTCGAGAGCCTCTTCTGCTTGGATTTCTTTTCAGCCACCCTCAGTGCGGTGCGCATCCCAGAGTTACTACAGCTGCGGCAGGGCAGCATGATAGTAGCCTAGTACTCGGCGAAATTTACCGACCTCTCGTGATACTCCAAGGACATGGTACGAGACCCATTATTCTGGGCTCGGACCTTCGAGCAGGGACTGAAGCATGAGATCAGGGCTTCAATGATCTCCCTCATCATTCCGACGCAGGCAGGAGTACTTGAGCGAGCCCTTCATGTGAAGAGCTTCCCTGCTGATCCTATGCCAGCACCAAGGCCTATCGTAGGGCGAAACGTAGCGGAGTCTTCTACAGCCGTTAGTAGACAGATGATGCAGAGGTCCAAGAGGACCATTCCATCATGTGGGTGACCTCAGGACACTGGTTCGGAGGTGCGGGGAACACACAGTAGAGCCAGTCATACGGGAGGCAGGTAGTTCTGTGTATCCGGCGGGCAGTTCCATATGGCTCGTGACTACCTGGCCCGCCATGCAGAGGAGCAGCAGACGGTTGAGGGACCACCTAGGCAGAGGCAGAGTTTCGACCGTGGGGGTCTGCAGGGAGCAGGCAGATGAGGTAGAGGTGCTGGCTGAGCATCGGGTGGTGGGCGACTCTTTGAGGCTCTACCACCACCACCAGGAGGTCCACCCTGACCAGAGGGAGCTGGAGGTCATATGCAGGCTCAGCTTCAGGCAGTGGAGGCTTACAACCACGGTGCACCTGAGATGATTCTAGGTACTATCTGTGTCAACTCCACCATTGTTTTAGTTATTATAGACACAAGAGAGAGTTATTATTTTATTTCCGCTGCCCTTGTTCAGATTTCGGAGATCCGACGAAGCCGTTGGTTCGATCCTTACGGCTAGAGACTTCTACGGGAGGAGACTTGATGATTATGCACCGGTGCCGGCAGTGTGAGCATACTCTAGGAGGCGAGAGATCTAGCTACGATTTTCTTGTTGCGGCGTCAATGCCTTACGATGTCATCTTTGATATGGATTGGTTATCTACAGTACATGCTCAGATCGACTGCATTAGGTACAAAGTGTGGTGTGTCTGCACAGATGGGAGCAGGATCACCTTCACCGACGTGAAGGGAGCCTTTGCAGCGTAGGATGGACATATGCAAAGGAGAGGGTAGCTGGTCACACATCAGTTGGCCAGTCTCATTCTCAGAGCTGTTGATGTGAAGAGTCCGACTTTTCCTATTTTGGTGGATCAGTTTGCGGACGGTTTCCCTGATGACGTTCTAGGACTACCTCCCCGCAGAGAGGTAGACATATATATTGACATGTACCCTGAGACAGCCCCGATATCTACTCCATCATATCGGATGGCTCTCTCTAAGCTTTGATAGCTACGGGTACAGCTAGAGGACTTGCGGGGAAAGGGATTCATCCTACCCAGTGTTACACCCTGGGGATTCTCCAATTTTATTCACCAAGAAGAAGGATGGGAGCATACGACTATGTGTCGACTACCGTCGCCTGAATCAGGTGACCACAAAGAAAATGTATCCACTCTCGAGGATTGACGACCTCTTTGATCAGCTCAAGGGAGCACGATGGTTCTCAAAGATAGACCTCAGGTCATGTTGTCACCTGCTCAAAGTTTGTCACGAGGATGTGCAGAAGACGACCTTAAGGTGTCGGTATGGCCACTATGAGTTCTTGGTTATTCCCTTTGGTGTAACCAACACCTCAGCAGTGTTCATGAGTATCATGAACAGGATCTTCCAGCCTTACCTCGAACGATTTGTCATAGTCTTTATCGACAACATACTGATTTACTCGACTACTGAGGAGGAGAATGCCTACCACTTTCGGGTTGTACTGGACACCCTTCGAGAACACCAGCTTTATGGTTAGCTCTCAAAGTTTCAGTTCTAGATTCGAGAGGTCCACTTCTAGGGTAATGTCATCCTTAAGGTAGGAGTTTCGGTAAATCCTGCGAAGATCAAGGCAGTACTTTCTTGGGAGCCACTCTGGAGTGTGACGGAGGTGCGGAGTTTCCTAGGTATAGCAGGGTACTATCAGAGATTTGTGACAGACTTCTCTAGAGTTGCAGAAACACATTCAGCTTTGAAAAAGAAGTGAAACCTTTCGTGTGGTCAGATAGATGTCATCAGATCTTCCAAGAGCTGTGACAGAGATTGACCAGTGCACCTATCTTGAGGCTACCGGAGGAGGACGTTGGGTAAGTAGTTTACTGTGACGCATCAGGGATCAGACATGGGTGTGTCCTAATGCAGGAGCGGGAAATGATCGCTTATGGTTCATGACAGTTGAGATAACATGAGAATAACTACGCTACCCCTGAATTGGAGTCAGCATCAATGGTCTTTGCCTTGAATATGTGGCAGAACTGTCTTATGGGCGAGCACTTTACAGTATATTCTGACCACCAGAGTCTCAGGTACATATTCTCACAGAAGTACCCGAACCTGGGATAGCGTTGATGGCTCGAGTTCCTCTAGGAATACGACTTTGAGATAGTTTATACTCTTAGGAAGGGGAATGTAGTAGCTGATACTCTCAGCAGGAGATTTGGCATTCAGATACTTAGAGAGGTGATGGAGAAGCTAGCTGCATTGTAGATATCCATTGTGGATAGAGATGAAGAATCCTTTCTATAGTCACTCGCAGTCACTCATCCACTACTACAGTGGGTCAGAGAGGCACATCATTGGGTCATTGACTTTGAGACGTGACGTGCTCAGATTAACACAGGGAAGGCACCTGATGGTTTTTCTTAAAGGAGGAGAGCGTGTCATTCACTTCAGGGGACGTACCATGGTACCATTTGCATTACAGAAGGAGGTGATGAGGGAGTTTCAAACATCCCCTCTAGAGATACATCCTTGAGTAGAGAAAATATACTATGACCTCAGACAACAGCACCGGTGGCCGGGTATGAAGAAGGTTGTGGCAGAGTTTGTTTCATGATGCCTCACCTGCTAGTAGGTGACGGCGGAGCACCAGGTTCCGGAAGGCTTGGTGCAACCCTTAGAGGTCCCAGAGTGGAAGTGGGATGGGATATCCATAGATTTCATGACAGGGCTTCCACGTACTTCCAGAGGACACGACTCCATCTAGGTGATTGTCGACTGACTCACCAAGTCAGCCCACTTCCTACCTATCAGGGAGTATGGCTCTGTGGAGAGCTTGGGACGCCTCTAAATTCAAGATATCGTATGGCTTCATGGTGTTATATCGTCTATCTTCTCCGATCGACATGCTCTCCTTACTTCCTGGCATTGGAAGGGATTGTAGGAGGCGTTTGGGATGCAGATTTTCTTGAGCACCGCCTTTCATCCTCAGACGGATTTCCAGACTGAGAGGACCATTCAGACACTAGAAGACATGCTTCGTACATGCGTCCATGACTTTGGTCGCAGCTGGGAGGATCAGCTACCCTTGGTGGAGTTTGCATACAACAATATCTACCACTCCACCATAGGGATGACACCATACGAGGCATTGTATGGTCGACCATGCAGATCCCCTCTCTGCTGGACTGACCCTGGGGAGTCAGCACTCATAGGACCAAAGATGGTCCAGGCTATGATAGAGAAGGTGCAAATCATCCAGGAGCAGATGAGAACTCCACAGAGTAGATAGAAGTCCTATGCTGATAGGAGGTAGAGACCACTATAGTGTAAGTATGATGACCACATTTTCTTACGGGTCTCACCTAGACATGGATTACAGTGATTTGGCTGGGGCGGCAAGTTATCTCCGCGTTTCATCATACCATTCAAGGACCTCAGCAGTGTAGGCGATGTGGCTTACCGCCTGGCCCTTCACCCTCAATTGCACTTGGTGCATGACATCTTCCACGTATCTCAGCTGAGGAGATATGTGTATGACCTGACACACATCATTGATCACGTGGAGCTAGTCATCGATGATGGGCCTTCTTTTACAGAGGCCCCGGTGGAGATTGAGGATCGATAGAAGCGGGTCCAACGTGGATGGTCGATTCCTCTTGTGTGCATTCATTGGCAGCATGAGAACCTCCAACAGAGCACATGGTAGTGGGAGGCTCAGATGTGTGCACATTACCTCATTTGTTTTCCTAGTTTATGATGTAGCTTTATGGGGACGTAAATCTCTGAGGTGGGAGTAATGTAAAGACCTGGAATTTTCAAGGAAATTTCTTTCTTAAATACTATGTAATTTTACGAGTCTATGGCTTCTAACGGCACTTGATTATGAGGACCGGTGTGCCTGGAATCAATTTCCAAAGGTTATCTCGGGTACGTTCAGTAAACCAACAGGCGGGTTATTCTATCTTTTGAACTGGTGCTCGAAATTTAAATCTGAGGGCACCGGTGAACTCGCAGCGCTAGTAATTTCTTAGGAGGACCTTTACCGAAGATGCATTTGCACGAGAGAAGAAGTTAAATTTTGTGGATTAATTGAGAGGTGAATAAAATTGTGGAACAATTTTATTTTTATAATTTAAGTGGTTATAACCTACATGGGGAAGTTTGGGTGGGACCCACTAACATCCTAACAACCCATGTGATGATAAATGTGAGGTGGGGCCCACAAGATCCCCAACCCTTCATATTTTAAGACCTCTCATAAACCCCCCCTTTAAAACTTGTTAACTCCATTTAATTAAGAAACTCCCCCTCTCTCCATCTTTATTTCATGCCAACACACACATTAAATAATTAATTGAAACTATTCATTAATTAATTAAGTGTTTGAATTTTGTAAATTTGAATGCATGGCATGATATAATAAAATAAGGGGAGCCTTATTTTTTTGGGGGGTTGGCATGTTTTGTTGAGATTTTGGGGAGAGAGGTCTAGTTTCATTTGAAGAACTTCATCCTCAATGATGAACATCAACTCTTCAACGAAGAACATCGACTAGGCGACCCCAGTTTCTCTGTCGTATTCTTCCTCCAAGAAATGGGAGGAGACACTGATGCGGGAACTTTCCAATGAAGTCAGGCCTTTCAAACTTCTCTCCGTGACAAAAGGGGGAGACACCACTTCCTCCTCGAACTCTCTCCGTCGACGTCTACGCACCGTGCAATGCCCTCAAGTGTGACGCCCGACCATTGAAGTCTTTTTTTGAGGTAGGGGTGTGTTTAGATTGAGTAATTATTGGTTTTACTTCCATGTTTTTGTTCCTCTTAAACCTCTTGTTATCAGACTAATGCGGAAGGGACCGGACCAAACTAACACGGTCTGATTCCTCCGTCGTTCTTGGGAATTTATGGAATTCATCGGCCGTTCTTGAGTGGTGAATCAAGCTATGTTTTTGGAGCCAATAGGAGGCCCGAAAACATTGTAAATGGCCTCAGAGAATTAGGGAAACCTATAAACGGATGTTTCATGGAAATTGGATCATCGAAACGAAGAACGGACACCTCAGGAGGCGTGCTAGCTAGAGGGGTCATTTTCAAGAAAATTCCAGAATACACGGTGTGTACTCACTGCGACTTCCGTTTCAGACGTTATAAAAGTAACACACGACGTCTGACTCTAGACACACGGTGTGTACTCTCCACACTGTTTGACAGAGGATACTTTGATGGACATGGCATGTATTTAGGAAAAATACACGGACACAGACAGAAATACACGGTCAAGTAACAAGACATGTAATCTCTTCATAGAAAGGTAGAAGTAGCTTCGCGAGGCTCGGCATGTAATCTTGGAGATATACGGACATGGGAAGAACTACACGGCCAAGAGGCACGGCGTGTACTACCTTCACCATGGTAGAAGCGGCTTCGTGAGGACTCGACATTTATTCCGGGAATACACGGGCACGGGGTGGATTACACGAGCATGTACTCCACCACATGACCAGGCATGGCCAGTGCACATGAAACCGAACCTAGAGGTTTGGACACGGCGTATAACTATTCCACACACTGTGTACTTACTTATCTATATGACCAGCCCTGCGACACGTGCCATTTCACACGGGCAGTACCTGGTGACTGATGACATGACATTTATCGCTTACCTACGCACTGTGTACTTTAAAGAAAATGGCTTGGTCATATTGTCCTCCGTGACTTGGGCATTTTTTGCTTGGTTTATCCCCTATGATGTGGTATGGAACTACGGGATACACCAACTCTATACATTGTGACGGTTTATGTATCGATCTTTGACTCGAGGAGCGGACCCTCCGGAAATCGAGCAAGCTGTGTGGTGGAACCCTAGAGCTGGTTGTGACTGAGATGACGATGACGACTGTACTTGGATCCTACGTGGGCTCGACAGCGAGAACGACTGTACTTGGATCCTACGTGGTTTCGACAGTGAGAACGATTGTACTAGGATCCTCTGCGGGTTCAGCAGCGATGACGACTGTACTAGGATCCTCCGTCGGTTCGGTAGCGATGGTTATTGTACTTGGATCCTACGTGGGTTTGGCAGAGATGACTTCTGTAGTTCGATACTATGTGGGTTCAGCAGGGGAGATGATTCAAAGGCTACATATATCATCTCCACCCCTCTTCGTGAATAGTATACCTGTGTGAGCTGTGTCATGACTTTCAGTCATTATCAATGATGTAATTGACTTGCTTTCCTATGTGGACTGGGTTGTGCTTTCCTGTGTCGACTGGGTTGCACATGGGATCGTGAGTTGGAGCCGAAATGGAATTGATGACTTAGGTATATGTATGGGCATATATCTAAGTATATTTGGTTGATACTTTGTGTTTATATCTTTCCAGTGTGGTTTGTCCTTTGTGGATTCTGGGAGACTGTCGGGGGTCTCGGGGTCCCTACTGAGTATCGTATACTCACCCCTGCATGGGCTATTCCATCCCTACATTGTGTTGGATTCAGATGGAAAAAATCACTGATCGAGGTGGATTATTGTGGAGCGGGGCTGTACCTAGAGGTGGAAAACTTGGCGGGATGTACATAGAGCGGACGGACAGACCCGAGGAGCTGAGGAGACCATTTGTACCCACCCTTTAGGTGGGATATCCGGAGGACGACTCAGTGGTTTCTAGTTTACTTTACTACAACTGCTCCTTCTTTATTATTGTACTTTACTTTCAGTTGGGATTGTATTCTAGCCCACTTACGTTCCAACACTTACTTTTGTACTCGGTTTACTTAGTGTTTACTCTATCTTGCATACTTTGTTGTGTTTGATTACTTATATAAAGGGAATGCCTTCCCTTTTATCGATATTTATGCCTTTGGTACTATTTTCCAGACCCTGGCCTATGGAAGGAGGGCTTGGGGTAGTCATGGAACGGGTTTGAGGACGGGTCGTGACATTTCTATAAATTTCTTCCCCAGACCATAAAGGTCAATCCTCTCCTCATTTCTCATTCCATTTCATGGCATCATTATTTCCAAATCACCACCTCACATGATTTTTCCAAAACCTAAATCTTTCGGGTCGATCTGATTCCTATTTTCCTTAAATTATTGTTCATGGAGATGGTCTCTCAGGACACGTTTGTGTGTTTTTATTTTAACCATTATTGTAGGGGAGGTGGTTGGGGTCATTCCGGTTCTCCACCACAATCTGAGGTGAGAATATATTACCACTGTTTGGTTTCTCACCATATAATTTATGGTCTTTATGGGGTTTTGGAATCCTAATTTATAATTGGTTGTATAAAAGACTATGCAGGGTCATGTGTTGTGGGTTTGTCAGGCCTTGTGCCTTGGACCTATAGGTCATGTACGGGTTCCCCTTAAACCCTTAAAAGGGGGATTATCCATAATAAAAATAAAAAAGAAGTCCATCGGGCCATTCGGGTATATGTATGTATATATATATATATATGAATGTATGTGTGAGTGAGAGAGTGGAAGTAGATTCATGTTATTAAAGGCTAAGAGAATATTTATTGGTTTGGTTCCACCCTAAGGTTGGGACCCATTCTATGTCCTAAATTTTATAAATTCATTAATAAATTTATTACTCCACTTTTAATAGAATTTAATTCATGTTGTGAAGTATTTAGAAAACAATCCTCTTAAATGTGAATTTACCATGTCTTTTATTTGATATTCTAAATGTTATAAATGATTTGTGTGATATGAAATATCAAATTTTGGTAAAAAAACCCATCCAATAGATTTTAATTGTATTCAATATAAAATTAGTGAAAATAATTTTATGATTCATTGGACTTTTTCCATGATATTTCATTATTTTCTTGATATTAATTTTGAAATATTCCAGTATCAGGACATGGACCATAATGGAATTAGAATGATAGATTTTCACTTTTAAAATGATTAATGAACCAAGAACAATCTCTGTTTTTGTATAAATTTTTGATTTGAATTAACTATTTAGGAGATTTTCTTTCTCCTAATAAACCTACTATGTGACCAATGAAGATTTATAAAAACAATTTATATGTTTTCATAGAATTAATGATTTGAATTAAATCAAATGGTTAATTCATGAAAATTAACCATCTAATGATATTATAAAATTATTTCAAATTTATTGAATTCCATTAACACTATGTGTGACACCTGAATTGCCAAGTTTGAATGTCTTGGGTGGACTCAATGGTTTATCAGACTTTTACATTTGGAGACACATGGATTCCTATCTAGGAAGACCAAAGAAAAATACATTATCATAAATGGATAATGGGTTGAATGTCCATAGTACCCCTTACTATGTCAATGTATAATAGAAGAGTGAACCTTATTTATTGGATATTTATTAAATTGATAAAAGGAATGGTTCCATGATTATTGGTCGTATCACACTATTGAATGGTTAATCTTATACAAAATGAATTATTATGTGACCTCATTATCAAATAGGAATGGTCTGAAATGAGCTAGCCTTGTATTCCCGAGGGAATTCCATGATCACTCGGGGACCCCATTCCAAATTCAAGGATATGACGTTCTTTTGATGGGACACATGTATAACCTCATCATTGTCTAACATTGTATTCTTAGTATGACAACATAGTATCCATAATGTACTACAACAAGATTCCATAGAATAATTTATTTGGATCAAGAAACGAAAAGTACGTTTCATGGATTGAGCACATTGGGAACAGTCATTTTCTTAGCCCAATTTTTCTTTTGATGAATTCAATGGACTCATTTGGAGGATTCCCATGATACACTCCTAAGATCCATCATTGTTTGGTTGCTTCCATGTTAAAACCCCATAAGGAAAAATGATTACATAGCACCATTTTACAATGTTTGAGCACCTTGAACTCAATATCTACCTTATTGATGAATGCCTTGGACAATTCTCCATGTATTAAAATCTTACCCTTATCCAGGCTACAGTTAATACTAAGTTCTCGACACATCAGTTATGTATTGACTTAGTTGTTACCATGGGACTTCTTTAGTAAATATCATTACAGGATTCCATGTTACATCATGGAAGATTTTCTATTGTAAATTGGTGACATAATTATAAACTAGTTAAAATAAATTAATGAACTTGTTACCTATTCAGACACTAGGAAAGGGTAAAAGTATGTATAGTCATTGGGTATTTCAAAGGATCCTGGATGGGAGATGTTAATTTAGTCAGTATCTTATTATTCTTCATTTATTCACACTATTTAATGTAACTTAATCATTCAATATTGGGATAGACACGAGTGGGTGTCGTTCTATAGATATTCATATCTGACCCCCTACTCATGTACCCTTTGTACCTGAGTAGACCTTATACTTGCAGGACTAGGGTTGTTTGCATTATTGATCACACCTAGGGTTAAGAGAAAGGGACCGAGCTGGAGATCTGGATGCTCAAGGAGATATCCCATGGGTCTTCCTATTCATTCCTTTATTTTGTATTATAGTGTAAATGTAGTTTTTTTATTTACTGCATTCCTATTAGTCTCACTACCATTTCATGCATCCATCTATTTTTAAAATTAGCATTGGCCACTTTTATACCATTGAAAATCAGAATCTATCTTCAACTATTTATTACGTCTACATAATAATTTTATTAGTATATGATATTTAACCTATTTTATAGATGAAAACTCTAATAATACGGTATAGTCTACCAACTATCACCTCCTGAAACCCTCACTACTTTTTGGCAGCCTGTGGGTTATGGGGAGGTGTGATTGAGGCCGTGTGGTGATCAGTCTTGCCACCATCTTAGGGGTGATCTGGGTTGGGAAATTTTAAGGTGGTATTTGATGAGTTTTTCATTTCCTTTATCTTACAGTTTCTGTTCGGCAATGAAGATAATTGGAATGTGTTGGTTCTTGGTTAATAATCATGGTTTGGACTGATCACCAACATATGGGAAATGAACAAGTGGTTCGGGCTTGGTTTGTTTCTTATGTTGTTCACTATTAAATTTCAATTTATTTCACCTTGAGTGATTGGTGTACTTGCTACTGCTCACTATTTTGGGAATTTAAGTAATTTGATCCTTGGACTGGTATGGGAAGTAAGTTGTATTTTATGCATTATATTAGGTAAATAGAAATTCAAAATCCATTGATAGTTTCATGCAATGTAGTTGCATTGTATTTTTCCTTCATACACGATTATGTACCCTATTCAGGTTCCATGTTTAGATTTTTACCTATTTAGCTAATTCATTAGTTTGACTTTAGTGTTTACTACTCATTATGCCATGATTTTTTTTTATTTCAACATGTTGATCAGTGTTAGTTGTGTATAGTTACATGCATCCCTTCATTGATATATGTAAATTTTTTCATGGGATATGTGTATTGGTTAAAGTTACGACAAGTATCAGTTTCAGTTGTAAGGTGTATGAGAGCTTTATGGATTGGAAAAGTTAATACATGTACTCAAATGATTGTTAAAGTGTAACACCCCATGATTTTATCGTACATTATCTCATTAAAGTAATTCAATATCTTGCAATACACGCAACACCAAGTTCGAACACACCAAAACATACCAAACTAGTCGTTCAAAAAGTAGTTGTGAATAGTATTAACTGCATTTTGAATTTTATATACTTTATATAATTTTACAACTCATAATGTGTGCTTTTAGGCAAGATATAAGAACAAATTCAATTTTTCAGATAAAGGAAGTATTTTTCAAAAATGCAATTTTACCTCCTACTAATGGTGTTTTTTTAAATGAAATATATGAAACTATTATATTAAATTTGAGAAACTAAAATTCTTTTTTAGAAGTGGGACATAAAAATTTAGTTCGGACAAATCATTGGTACTTTTTTAATAACTTTCATACTTTTATGAATAATGAAATATACTATGTTTTAATTGAAAATAACCTTTTTAATTTAAATAATTTATATTGTTAAATTATACATTTAAATGGTTTAGAAGTATAATTAGATAATATTTTTTTCTTTTAATACAATATATGTCATTATATGTAATTTCACATTTAAATTTGACATAAACAAATGTCATTCTTTTGATATTTTTACTTTTTAAAAATCTGCCTTTTGGTTTTGAAAACAGAAATTAATATTAAATTAATAAATGAAAATTAATTGTTTTAAATTTGGAAAAATGGAAATCATGTTTGAATTCAGAATGTCGAAATTATCTTAGGGTAAATTTTTGGTCTTTTTCTGAAAACAATCAATTTTTTTGAATAGTGAAAAACACAATGTTATTATTTAATACCATCTTTTTATTTAAATAATTATTTATTTTATTTAAATTTAATTTAAGTCAAAATAGATATATAATACCTATATAAGTTCAATTTAATTCATTGGATTTATCTTATAATAAAATTAGATGTATAAAATTTTATTGATCTTTTTAACATTTTTCCCACCTTCTAGGAACATTTGCAAATTTTCATAAAATATAACTTTTACTGATTTTGTGAGTTGAATTTAATAAAATATGAGATACATGGTTGAAATTATTAAGTAAAATATGGTTCAGTAATTTGAAAATAAAATTTTCTGAATAGTAAAATTTGACTTTTTTAACCTCGGTTAAAAGTAAATAGGGTAATTAAGTGTAAAAATGATATGATAATTACCCTAACACATGTCCTAATTAAATTGGATAAATGTAAATTATACTAAAAACAACATTAGGAATAAATTATGATCTTCTTTGGCCGACTTGGATTAGATTAGGGCATTTTTTATTATTTTATTTAAGGAATAGTTAAAAGTCTTAAATTAATAGTATAATAACTAAACCATTTTTTATATAATGATACACACAATAAAAATTTGACTATAAATATTTATTATAAACATAAAATGCATTCTTACATAATTTATGTTTATTTATTATTTTTAGAAATTAAATAATTTAATTTATTTATGACACAATGATGATGCAATAATTATCTTATTAATGAAATATTTAAATAAATGATATTATAAATATCCAAATAAATGTAAATTGATACTTTTGTGGAATTACAGTAATTTTAAAAGGTTAATATGACATTTTAGTGTTTATTAGATAAATTTTGTTCGAAGTGATAATGTTCTTATGACTTTCACAAAAACAAAATACCTAACAGTGTCAAAAATGACATTAATTTGTTTATAAAAAAAATAATATATTATTTGTTGATATAATATTCATAAAAATATAAGGATCGGCCAAAGGGCATAAATATTATTATATTTGTCATTAATTGACCGCTTTAGGTTCTCTTGGAAGTTTAGAGTATATTTGTTAACCATATAGTGTAAGAGTACAAGAAAACACAAGAAAAGTCGAACAACATAATAATGAATTAAATCTAAAATATAAGGTTAAAATGGTAACCTAAAATTTTATAAAACCTATTGGTTGGGAGATTTTATACCCATTACCACCTAAGGCTCGAAATAAATTCATTAGGATCCATTATAATATAAATTAGATTGTATAATAAATTAATATATTAATATTATTCTAAAGTGACCATCACCCCTCTTATAAAAGGTCACTTCCCCTTCTCTCAAAATCACACATCTAAAGCCATTTTTCTCGCCCAACACTAGCCCAAATATCATAACAACTTTACTCACATAAACCTATAGTCATTTCGTTGATAAGAAAGAAGACCTAAGGAGCCCTTTTGGTCAACTCAAAAGTAAACACTCGAAGAAGAGGTAATAATTTCACCACCCTCTTCCACGTTCTTTTCATCTTCCACTTCCTCTTTCTTTGTTGTTTCCATTCCAAAATAAAAATTATAGTACCTCATACATAAATTGATATTATTATAAATATTTTAAAACCATATTAATTATTCTATCAATGCTATATTTGACAAAGTCACCATATGTGCGTATGTACGGCTTACTGTCTCCACATCGAGGAGTAGTTTGTTATTCAAACACTTCAATATTTGGATGTGTATAATAATGATTATAACTGATGTAAATAATAAATATAACATGTTAATGATTCTGTATATATGATATACTGTCCAATTACATATGATTTCACTATCAATATAATTATATCCCCCGTCATGTGTACGTAAGGATTACCGTCTCCACGACGCAATGAGATTCATTTCAACATTCACCATTCAATGATAAATATAAAAATATATATTATTAATTTGTATGTAATATATTACATAGTAATACTGCTGAATATATATATATATATATATATGTATTTAAATAGATTTATCTTATTCATTTACTTCCATTCAATACGATATGAAAATCGAAACATCGTTTATGCGTACATACGGCATACCGTCTCTATAAACGGTGCCTTCCATTTCATATATCTATCTATTATAAATATTTATATTTTAAATATATATGATATATAAATCAGGGATTATATTCTGGAAGTATTTAAATCATGATCTAAATGATATGATCAAGAATAACAAGTTAAAACATGTAGGATAATGAAAGTGATTATTACCTGAAATATTAATTTAAAATAGAAATCATTATTAAATGGGCAGTATAAAGTCATAAATGAATCATGTATAAATAATAAATATGGATACAGTTCTTTTATAATTTATTAACATACTATGGTCATTAAATAGAATATTAAACATACCCTCGACCAAAGGAACGTGCAAGGTAAGGGTTAATTTCACAATCTCTTTATTATCTGAAGATGTTTTTACGTAAGTATCTACTGGGAAATATTTATTATCCATGTTCATGTTTCATAAAAGATTTTCCATAGAGAATTTTTAAGGGTATTTTTATTTAAAACACCATTTTAAATGTATTAATGATTTATTCTTCTAAATCATTCTAATTAAAGTCAATGTTCTCAAAATGGTTTTAAGGTTTTATTTATATGAACATGAATGTTTTAAAATATTATTTACTGTACAAAGTTTCAATGTGGAATGAGACACTTTGATTCAAAACTATCTTTTAACTGACTTCTTTTATAAATTATGTGACTTTTAAATTATTTCATGAAAAAGGGATATTTCTCTCAATGATTTTTACTAATCATTTCTAACTATGCCCACATCCATTACGAGATATTAATCTTGACCGAGTGAAATTTATTATAATTAAAATCTTACTTATTTTATTGATGGTTTTGTGATATATTTGACTGTGGATGTGTTATTTTTATACCATTCATGGTTTAGGGTTAATATATTAACATTTTGTATTCTAGTTCTAATATTAATTTTTATGTTATGTTTCAACCTTTTCATATAAAGAATGTATTAAACATTGTATGTAATGGGTGGATCCCGTTATACCTCCTCGATGCATCGGTAGGTATCATGAGACAATTATACGTGGACTTGGATGAGTTCATTCCCAATTTGATATATGGTTTTGGTTGAGGCCTTAATCATTTTTAGACGTATTGGCCAAGGATTTGACAAAATGTTTCAGAATGTATGACATTATGCATTCCCCCATTATGAAAATAATATTGATGATTCATGTTATTATTTAACTAGTAGAATACTGATGACTTTGTTTTATTATGCCATTATATACTCATCTCATATTTCTGGCATAAAGTGTTAATGGTTATTATTTTTAAAGGCATGTGTTATCAATTATTCACCATGCTTATTGTTTATGTTATCTTCTACTAAATGTTTTACACTTACTGAGAATCTGAGGTCACCCCTTTCATTTGTTTTATTTTTCCAGGATTTCCAAGAAGTGTATTATGATTAATATATAGGGTTAAGCTAAAAGGGAATAATGTTTTTATCAAAGAACTATGTGTGCTCTATTTTGTGTTTGAAATTTTAAATCCGAAGTTGATGTATGTAATCAATTTCCATGACTGTTAAACTGATCGGTATTTCAAGAAATGATTTCTATGTATCATTCCGATGTATTAAAATAACGCACCAACTCTTGGTAACTGGGGTCGGGGCATTATAGTTGTTATCAGATGTTTTTTAGCAACAACATTGGAAATAGATTTAGATGAAATCTGATTAGAAAACATTACCCTAAGATAGACTTTGAGGATTAGTATAGAAGAACTTCAATTAATTTTCATAATCTAGTGATTTTGTGTATTTTACAAGAAATGCAACCCTTTCTGGATACGAGTAGGTAACAGATACTCTATCATAGATATACCTAGGAGTGAAAACTCCAACAAGGAGTTTCATGTTTGACCAAGGGTATCCCGGTACATGATAACCGGACTTGCTGCACTCTGGGTTAAGACACTCCCGGAGGATATGCATAGGAGATTTCATATTTTCATTACAAGCCATTATGAAGGATTCAAATGTAAATACTTCCTCAAAGAAAACATTTTATTTTATTAGATTATATTCATAATCTTTTCAATTTATGTTAGTTATTTTACAAGTTTGGAATTATGCATTGTGATTCATAAACTAACATACTATATGCCATTTTTTAGAAATGGTGCCTAATTTATGTTATGAGAAATCCGGCAATATGCATGATCGAATGATTAAGAAGGATCATATAATTCATGGTATTAGCCAAAATTTAAAAGGGAAATATTATCCCACACATTATCATCATATAAATAAATAGTACCACGTGTTAATAATATAAGTAAAGAATTATATGAGTCCTATGACTTTGAAGCGAAGAAAGAGAAGAAAAGGATGTAAGACA
Source organism: Viscum album (assembly GCA_963277665.1). NCBI lineage: Eukaryota > Viridiplantae > Streptophyta > Magnoliopsida > Santalales > Viscaceae > Viscum > Viscum album. The sequence goes on from OY728123.1 coordinate 649,293,376, forward strand.
GAACGATGGATATATGGATTAGGGAAAAGAAGGATTTTCCCATATGTGAAAACTATGGAAAGAATCTCCTTGGTAAATAAATTAAGGGAATTGAAATTTGTTATAATTGTGGATAAATAGGACATCAATTATGTGATTACAGGGGTAATAAAAAGGATTCAAATGTACAATGCTTCATCTTCAAGGAGTCGGGATACTACATGAATCAATGTCCAACTCATTAGAATATTCCCCAAATGCTATTATTGGAATAAAATCATTTTATGATTCAACTGAAGATGAAGAGTAATGATTAGAGTTCTTATGTTTTTATTAATGTATTGTGTCATTTTAGTATAGTATCATTGATGTAAATTTTATAAGAATTATAGAGTATATATGTATTGTAATGTAGTTCTATTTCATTCATGAGTTCAGATTGTCTGTACCTAAGAAAAGTGACTCAATTGCATGTACATTTTTTTGGAAAATATATGGTTGAGGGAATGATAATCCATAATATGGTTTTGATACAGAGGTAGTGATTTTTTAATTTTATATTATTGGTTTGGGTAAATTATATTGGATATTCTTGACTTCCATGAAACCGATTAATGATTTGTATATTCCATCATTGTTGGAGATCACATCATTTTTGTATAGAAGGAGTTTGTCTAGTATTATATAAGGAATAAGGAAGCATGAATGTAATAAATAAGGATTCATGGAAATTTAGGGTGTTATAGTGTTTTAAAATAATACATGATGAAGGTATTCACATGTAATTACCTGGGAAAAAATGATCTTCATTTTGTTTACCTTCTATATAAATTTTGGACTGTGTGTTTGGAAAGAAGTATGATGGATAAGTCTAAAAGTTGGAATAGATTATGTTTGACTCTAGATACTATTTTTATGGTTAAAGAATGTCTTAAGAATATTTTTTTTATTTTTATAAAAAGGATAACCCGAAGGTTTGGTGACAACGTGTCGCGTCCGGTAAGGCCACGAGACTTGAACCCAAAACCGAAGGGAGACAAGAGTTCATCACCTACCACTGGCCTTCATGATACCCTATTTTGTATAATGTAGTATTTTTTAAATAATCTGACTTATAAATTATAAATTATTTATTTTCTGTACCCTATGTGATTAGGATAAATGGAATATTTTTTTAATTATATTGTCTTTTTGAGTGAAATATGAGTTGGTGGTAGGAATTAGTTGAAGGATGAAACTCTATTTGACATGTATATATATATATATATATATATCCTATTATTATATGAATAAATAAATTCTTAAATGTTAGGGAATGGATATTAAAACCCAAAATGTGTTTCCCTAATACCATATGTTTTTTTTAACATATAATATTTTTCATTATCTTAGATTTATGGATTTGAGGCACTCAATTTTACAATTATTTATGATTTATGACCCAAACCACTCCCTATAAAATTTTATGTTATTTATCCAAATATGGGTCTCTAATTACCACCAATTTTCTCCTAATCAAGATCATAATTTTTTGGTGACTCTTTCATTTCTCTATCCCTCTAATTATGACTAAATTTTATCAACAAAATTTCCAATGTGGGTTTTCCACAAAGGTATTTTTATAATTTTAAACATTTATTTTTGAATAACAATTTCAAATTGCGAGTATATAATTTATTGAAGGAGGTGAGAATGTAACACCCCAATATTTTATCGTACGTAATCTCATTATAGTAATTTAATAGCATGCGCTACACACAACACTGAGTTCGAACGCACCACAACATTCCAAACTATCCACTCAAAAAGAGGTTATGAATAGTTTTAATTTAATTTTGAATATTATATACTCTATATAATTTTTTCACCCATATTATGTGTTTCTTAGTCATAATATAAGATCCAATTAAAATTTTCAAATAATTGAATTATATTTAAAAAATGCAATTTTACCGCCTCCTAATGGTGATTTGTTTAAATGAAATATCATACACTATTATATTAAATTGTTAAAGTTAAACTTCTTATTTAGAAGTGGGACATAAAAATTTAGTTTGGAAATTTTTTTGGTACTTTTCTGATAACTTTCATATTTTGATGAATAGTGAAAAATACTATGTTTTAATTGAAATAACCTTTTTAATATAAATAATTTATAATGTTACATTATGAATTTGAATGTTTTTCATGTATAATTAGATTATATTTTTATCATTTAATACAATTTAGGTAATTATAAGTAATTTCACATTTAAATATGACATTAACACTTGTCAACCTATTGAATGATTTTACTTTTTAAAAACATTCTTTTTCATTCTGAAAATGGGAATTAATTTTAAATTAATAAATTCAACTTCAATGTTTTTAATTTCGTAAAATGGAATTAATTTTTGAATTCGGAATATCAAAATGAGCTTAAGGTAAATTTTTGGGATATTTCTGAAAACATTCAAAATTTGATGAATAGTGAAAAACACTGCGTTATTATTTAAAACCAACTTTTTATTTAAATAATTATTTATTTTATTTAAATTTATTTTTAGTAAAAATATATATATAAAATAAATTTATGTTCAACATAATTTATTGGATTCATTTTATAATAAAATGAGATGTATAAAATTTTATTGAACTTTTTAACGTTTTTTAACCCACCTTCAAAGAGGATTTGTAAATTTTCATAAAATAGAATTTTACTGCTACTGTGAGTTGAATTTCAAAAATCTGAGAGACACGGCAGACATAATTATGTAAAATGTGTTTCAATAAGATGAAAATAAATTTTTTTGAATAGTAACTGTTGACTTTTTTTAACCGTGGATAAAAGTAAATAGTGAAATTAAGTGTAAAAATGATAATACAATTAACCAAACACATGTCATAATTCTATGGTATAAATGTAAATTCGACTAAAAACAACTGTAAGAATAAAATATGATCCATTTTGGTCCAATTTGATTAGATTAGGACATTTATTATTATTTTATTTAAAAAAGTGTTAAAAGTGTTAAATTCAATGTTTAATAAATAAAAAAAATTATATAGGGTTACAAACAATATAAATTTAACTATAACTATTAAATAGAAAGGTAAAAATATTTCCTACATAATGGTATTTTTTTATAATTTTTAGACATTATATAATTTAATTTATTTGTGGAACAACGATGATGTAGTAATTACCTTATTAATGAAATTTTAAAATAAATGATATTATAAATATCCAAATAATTGTACATTGAGACTTTTTATTAATTACACTAATTTTATAGTATAATATGATATTTTTTTGGTTGATTAGAAAAATATTTTTCGAATTTTGAAGGTTTTAATGACATTGAAAAAACAAAATACCAAATAGTGTCAAATTTGACATAAATTAGTTCTTAAAACAAATTCTATATTATTGGTTGATATAATATTTCTAAAAATATAAGGTTCGGCCAAATGGATTAACTTATACTATATATGTCATTAATGAACCACTTGAGGTTCTCGTAAATGTTTTGGGTATGTTTATTAACTATATAGTGTAAAATTGAAGAAGACACGGTAAAAGTTAAACTACTTAACTAAGAGTTAAATATAAAATATAATGATAAAATGGTAACCTAAACATTTCAAAACATATTTTTTGATTTCATTGTGACCCATAACCACCTATGTCTCGAAATAAATTCATTGGGAGCCATTATAAACTTGATATGGTTGTATAATAAATTAATATTTTAATCTTTTCCTAAAGTGACCCTCACCCCTCTTATAAAAGGGCACTTCTACTTCCCTCAAATTCACAACACCCAATCCATTTGGCTCGGCCCAAAACTCCCCCAATATCCTACCAACATCCCTCACATCAACCTAGAGTCCTTAATTTGATTAAAATTCCAACCTATGGAGCATGTTTGATCAACCCAAAAGGAAACACCCGAAGAAGAGGTAATAATTTCCCCACCCTCTTTCAAGTTCTTTTCTTCTTCCACTTCCTCTTTATTTTTTTCCATTCTAAAATAATAAATATATAACCACCTACATACTTTTATGTTATTATAAATATGGTATAACCATATTCATTTTCTAACCATCCTATAAATGAAAAAGTCACCATACATGCATACGTACGACTTACTGTCTCCACAATGTGGTGTAGTTTGTTATTCAAACACTTCATTCTTTGGATGGTTATAATAATGAGTATAAATGATGTAATAATAATAAATAAAACATGTTACTTATTATTTATATGTGATATACCATCCAATTATATATGATTTCACCATCAATATAATGATATTGTCACCCGTGCGTACGTACAGATTACCGTCTCCACGACATGATTGGATTCATTTCCACATTAACCATTCAATGATGTTTACAAAAATATATATTATTAATAAGTATGTAATATATTACATAATAATGATACTGAATATATATATATATGTTCTTACATATATATCTTATTCACTTACTTCCATTCAATACGATATGAAAACAAAAACAACATTTATGCATACGTATGGCCTACCGTCTCCATAAACGGCGCCTTGTATTTCATATATATATCAATTATAAATATTGGTATTCTAAATATATATGATATATAAATCATGTTTTTTATTATGGAAGTATTTTAATCAATATCATAACGATACAGTTCAGAATTGCAAGTTAAAACTCGTACGATAAAGAAAGCAATAATTACAAGAAATGATAATTTAACATGGAAATAATTATTAAATAGGTAGTATAAATTCATAATTGAATCATGTATGATATTATAAATATGTATATGGTTCTGTTATAATTTAATAACACACTAGGTTCATTATACAAGTGGTTAAACGTACCCTCGACCAAAGGAAAGTTCATGCTATGGGTTAATTTCACAATATATTTATTATCTGAGGTTGTTGTTACGTAAGTATATACTAGGAAATATTTATGATACATGCCCATGATGAATAAAAGGGTTTTTAAAGGTATTATTTTTATCTAACTTTTTATTAACATATCATTTTAAATGTTTTAAAGATTTATTCTTCTAAACCAATCTCATTAATGTCCACATTTTCAAAATGGTTTTAAGGATTTATTTAGACGAACATGAATGATTAAAAATGTTAATTTTGTTCAGAATTTTCAATTTGGTATGGTAAAATTTTATTCAAAACTATATTTTAAATGAAATACTTTTTAAATTATGTGACTTTTAATTGATTTCATGAAAAAGGGTTATTTCTCTCAAAGATTTTCACTGATCATTTTCAACTATGCCAACATCCTTTATGGGATATTATTATTGACCAAGGATTATTTATTATGATACAAATATTCCATATTTTATTGGAGATTTAGTTATATATTTAACTATGGATGTGTTATTTTTATACCATTCATGTTTTAGGGTTAATGTGTTGACATTTTGTATGCTAGTTCTAATATGAATGTTTATGTTATGTTTCAACCTTTTCATATGAGGAATATATTGGACATAGAATGTGATGGGCGGAGCCCACTATAGATCCTTGATGCATCGGTAGATATCATGAGACAATTAGATGTGGAATTGGCCAAGGACTTTCCCAATTTGATATATGAGTTTTTTCCGAGGCCTTAATCATTTTTAGACGTCTTGTTCGAGGACTTGACAAAATGATTCAGAATGTTTGGCATTAAACATTCCCTCATTATGAAAATAATAATGATGGTGCATGGGGTTATTCAACTAGTAGAATACCCATGACTATTTTTTATTATTTAATTATTTATTCATCTCATATTTCTACAATAAATTGTTCATGATTATTATTGGTAAAGGGATGTGTTTTCAATTATTCGACATGCCAATTGTTTATATTGTCTTGCACTAAATTGTTTACCATAACTGTCCATCTGATCTCACCCCTTTCTTATGTTTAATTTTCCTAGTATTTCAAAGAAGTGTATTGTGATTTATTAGTATGGTTATGCTAAAAGGGAATAATGGTTTTTTCAAAGAACTATTTGTGCACTATTTTATGTTTGAAATTGTAATGTGAAGTTGATGTATGATATCTATTTCCAAGACTGCTAAATTTATCGATCATTCATGCCATGATTTCCTTATATCATGAAAATGTATTAACATAACGCAACAACTCTAGGTAACTGGGGTCATGGAGTTAAAAAAATTCTTATAAATTCATTTTTAATGTGAATTTGTTATGATTAAATGCGATCGATGATTGAAATTATAAATTTTTTGGGAGATTTATTGGTTTGTAGGAGTCCACACCTATTATTTGACCATTATTAATGATAATTATAAATTATAAAATTTATTTTGTTTCAATAAATGGGAGCTTATTTTCAATACTTAAAGTGTATGTGATCTTCCTGAATTTAGAATTGGAAACCCATATTTAATGTAAGGGCATGATGCCTTGAAAAATTATTATAAATTTACAATATTCTTAAATTTATCTATAATAAAATGGTTGTTTTATAAAATGAAACTGGACCCATGTAGGTCTGTTGGAGAATATTTTTATGTGATGACATCATTGGGTGTTTTTAAACATAATGTTTTGTATTATTGTTTTGGGTTGAATTTAGATGATCCCATGTTTTCATAGTTGGACCCTTGTAGGTTACCTTAATTATTAAAAGAAATTTAGATGCAAAATTGCCTATTTATTATAGATGTTAATAAATGTATAATTGTTTAAAAAGATAGTTTTATGAAACATTCATGTTTGGAACCTTGGGTGTCGGCTTAAATCATGTCCTTATGGTTTGTTTTGAAATTGGAAATTGAGGTTTTGATCAAATATTTTGATTATTAAATATTAAATGTTAATAAATTTAAATGTCATGGAAATAGATCTTTTAGTTTTTTCATCTGCATAAGACCCTAATGTAAGAGAAATGTTGAGTTTCTCCTTTTAGTTTCCTTGTAATAGAAGTTTTATTGTTTTTTGTAGGAGTTATATACATTATAAATGGGTTAATGATCAGTTTTTGAGCCTAGTAACTCCAATTATCATTACATAGTGTTAGTTTCAATGTTTTTTCATCATAAGGGGATCTCATGATGTATTTATAACCCTTGGATCTTCTATTCCATTCTTATATAGGGAGAATTCGTAATTTGGTGTCATCCGGCTAGAGTTTTCCCAAGTAAGACATTCAATTTCTAATGAAACACTTATTTGGATGTGTGAACATTATTTTCATGACATTGTTATTGGCATGAGAATCAGTTATTTCTCATTTTTAGTTGGTTATAAATGCCTCATGTGTGGTCGGTTGGTTCAAAATTCTTTTTTTACTCAATGTAATGGACAACAAGTCATGGTGTCATCCAAGACAATGGTCATATGGGAAACAAGACATTGAATAAATCCATTGTAATATTGGGTATGGTCTGAGGTTGTTTCCATAATTATTGACCAAATCATTAAGCAATCGATTTCATCACATTGCATGGGATGGATTTCAGAATACTTGGTTGTTTTGACTTCTCAACCCCATTTTTCTAACAATCATTTTCTATTTTTCTATTGTTATCATGGATCAGAGGAGTCACACACATTTATTTTTTTTGTTTTTATCTAGAGTTCTAATAGGCATCTAGTTTTATTCATTTTGGGACTAATAAACTCATAAGGTGGCGAGTTTCACATTTAAACCCAGTAATGTGTCCTTCCATAATGAAGGAGACCAACCTAAGGAACACCATTTGTAAATGGTCTATCTTAGTTTAATTACCTTGGGGATTGTATGTTTTAATTATGTGTCAGTTCCTATTCCATAGCATGATGAAGATGAGGTTTCATTGTAAGAAACCTCCAAAAAAACTATGGGTCTTGGGAGACATCAGTGGTTAAATATAGAGTGATTACAAAATGAAATATGTAGTAATGGAATGTGGTCAATTTAGTGATAGTGCATCTGCAGGTGAAACTGAGCTTCTTCCTTGGAGTCGACCTGTAGTTGTTCGACTATTTTTCGTTCAAGTATTTTGTTGTGTTTGACATAAAACTGTTTCAACCCACTTAGTTTATTTTTTTATATGAGGATCATGTCTCATATCTCGATGTTATATTAGATACATTAAGATAGTGTCAATATTATGTCGGGATAAATCTTTAAGCTATTGAGCTTGTTTTATGACCTCATCGGTTATATATGATGACATGTGGTTCTTATCGAGGAATGATATGTCCTAATTGATTCCGTCATTCCCTTGTAGGGACACTATGATTGGACTCACATACTAGTGCCATTTATTTTGAATTTTTTCAGCTGCCTATAATGGAAATCTTCGGGATGGGTCATCCATGATCCTAAACTCATTCTATCATAATCAGGTTCAACATTCTTATATGTAAGGACCATTTTAAAGATCATTTTTAGGTGAAGGATAGTGTCATTTCAAGGTCATATGTGTATTATGATAATCTTGAACAACCAGTTTATTCTAGGACGATCGGGATCCAACTGTTCCATTTTTACTAAAATCGTACCTAGAGAATCATTAGAACACTCAATGATGTTCTTTGTTCTACAATATCTAATTATAGAGGTAACATGGAATGGATTTTCCCTTATTTAAGTTGATTCCTATGCTGGGGAGCACAATCCTTTTGATGTTTATAAGGATAATGATATAATTGTTTCTCTGTTTTAACCGGATCATGTATACTCCAATTCTATTTTTTAGTTGGAAAGAATGAATTATCATAGGTTTTAATGGAATAATTGTAAAATGCATAAGAAGTTCCTAAAGGTACATTGGGGTTTGGAAACATAATTCAAACATTTTAATGAAACATCATGACCCACATAGGTTAGGGGATGGGTTTTTGTCTCTGAAGTCTTATTATTTATCAGATGTTTTATCTTTGGGAGGTTGTAGAGATTCATGTTATTGAACGAACAACAATGACATGGTTTTTTAAATTATTCATTTCTTGGGCAGGTTGTATTTTTAGATAGAACATCAGAACATATTTCTAAATTTTGGAATTCAAAAAAGCTATGTTATCAGTATTCGGTAAAGGCTCGATGTGTTTCCCGGGAGGTTTTATGGGTTTCATGAGAATCGGACCAGGAGATCGATGATTTTTAAGGGATCCGTGATGGGAATATTGTAGGAGCACAGTCCACCAGACCATTTGGCCCATAATAGTTAACCATGTGACATACTTCTATGAGGATAGAGGATTTCACATGGCCAACGTATGATAAGACTAACCGCATAGGACATACCATGCAAGGTGAGTTTCTTAGACAGATAGTGCTTCATTTTTAGTTCATGGTTTTCCAAATTGTGTGGAAATATCAGTTTAATGAATTAAATTAATTTTAATTATAATAACATTAAAATAAAATGATAAAACCTCACCCCTCTACTCATACTAGATTGAAAAACACCCAGGGGATCCCCTTGAGGTGCAACATGAAACACTTATTCTCCTCTAAAATTTTCTTCGATATCCTACCAGATTTCTCCCAATATCATTGATGTGACATCAAAGAGAGGCCTCTCTTCCATTTCCTTCTATTTCTCCTAATATTATCCACACAGAGTTTGACTGTTCGTTTGTTCTTTTGGGTTGATCCAATTCCTCTTTTCCTTTGATATTATGTTGGGATAACGGTCACTCAAGAATTTTTTGTTCATGTTTTATGAAACACCGCTGGAGGCGAAGGGTGTTGGCCCATTTCAGTTTTCTTCCACCATACGAGGTGATATTTTGTTACCACCGCTTGGTTTCACACCATTTAATTTTGGATTTGTATGTTTTTTTTACATCTTAATTTAATTCAGTAATGCGCTCAACTATGACATGTGGTTTCATGTGGCCACATCCATCCAAGGTATGGAATTATACCTTCTACTTGGTTTCAAACCATTTTATGTAGGACCGTAAGGTGTTTTAAGTCTCTAGAATTGTTTTTTTGGTAGTTTTGACCATTTTTTAACGTCCTCACTCACATGAATACGTGTATATATATATATATATATTCCATGTATCTGTTACCTCATGGAATGGGGAGTCATATTCCTTTCGTTAAGTAATATATATTTATATGAAGGTATGTACTTGAAAGTGGGTGGAATAAGATTCTAGTTATAATGCACCAACTATCGATTATTTTGATTAGTTCTATCCTGAGGTAGGGTCCCATTCCATGTCATCAATTATATAAATGAATAAATAAATTACATAACTTACTTTTTTTAAAATTTATTTCTGATAGTGAAGTGTTTAAAATAAATTCCTCTTAAATTTGAATTTAGAATGACTCATTTTATAAATGCTAAATGTAAAAAATGATCTATGTGATAAGAAAAATATAATTATTGTAATAAAACCACTCCAATAGAGGTGTGATGTCTTCAAGATAAAATTAGTGAACAGACTTTTGTGCTTTCTTTTCATTTTTTCCTAATATTTTATTATTTCCTTGATGTTACATTTGAAATATGAAATGTTTATGGAATGTTCCAAAATTGAATTATAAAGTCAAAGTTTAATTTTTAAAAATATTAAAAAACTATGGAACCATCTATGTGCTTGGATAGTTTTTAGATTACAATTACACTTTTAGGTGATTTACATTCTCCTTAGACACCTCCTATGTGACCAATAAATCCATATAAATACAAATAGGCTTGTTTTGATAGATTGAATGATTTTAATTAAATTAAATGGTTAATGAATCATAAATAACACTCAGATGACATTATTAAATTATATAAAATTATTTAATTCTATTAATAAATTGGGTGACATCTTCATTCCCATGTATGAATTTCGTAGATGGGCTTAATGGTTTGTCATACTTATACCATCAGTGATACATGGATTCCCATGAAGTCATTCCATGGAATAAATCATGTTCATAAATTCATAATAAGTTTCATGTTCGTAGCACAACTTATCATGTTAATGGAAGGTAGAAGAGTGAATATAAGTTATTGAATATATCTTAAATAGATTAAATGAATGATTTCATGCTACATGGGATTATTACAGAAATGAAAGGAAATTATTGAAAAAAATTGAAATATTATTTGAATTTATTATCAAATAGGAATGGCATAACTCGAGCTCAATATAGATATTTGAGGGAATGTCGTGATCACTCAAGGAATCCCTTCTAAATTCAAGGATATGGATTACATAGGTTGATACCTACCTAGATAACTATCCTTTTCTAAAATTGGATTCCCATTGTGACACCATGGAATTACTCTTGTAGTATAATAGGTTGTCTTTGACAATGCTCATTAGACACAAAAATTGCAAGTAGGTTCCACGGTTAAATCCCATAGGGCCCAGCTATTTCTTTATCCCAATTTTAACATAGATGATTTCCATGGAATTTATAGTAGGATTCCGTGAATTAAATCTATGGATTCAATATTGATATGTTGGTTCCATGGTTAAAGACTAGTGGGAACAGTCTTTTCTTCGCCGCTTTTAACTTGGATGAATTCTGGGACTCAGTATCCCCTTATTGTGGAATGAATTGGACAATGATACATTAATTATACTATTAACCTTAGATATCAATATCAGTTTTCCTTGTTACATCATGTATCTTTTGCTATTGTTGACATGTGACTTAATTATAAACTAGTTATAATCAATTAATGAACTGGTTACATGTTCAGACACAAGCCTAGGGCCGAAGCAGGTTTCACCATCAGGTGTTTCATAAGAACCTGGATAGGTGATGTTAATTTATTTTGTCTGTTATTATTCATCATACATGTACACTATTTTTTTATATCACACTATCAGGATTTCACTAGACCCATGTGGGTGTCATCCTATTGAGATTTATATCTCACACCCTGCTTGGGTACCCTTGGTGTCCAAGTAGTACTTATATATTTAGAAACTAGGGACTTGTTTGTGTTACTCATATCTAGAACTTCGAGAAAGGGACTGAGATGATTCACAAAATTATCAAGGTGATTTTCCGTGGGGATTTCAATCTTTCCCTTGTATTTTAATTTTATTGAAAATCATGTTGTACCATTTACTTATAACAAATTTTTTTAATCACCATTCCATGAAACCATCATTCATGTAAACTAATGTTGGAGAATTATAATAAATTTAATATCAGAATATGTATTTTATTTTTTATCATTTATATATACTAATTCCATTATTCGTAGTTATTTAATCAGTTATACCATTGTGAAACTATGATATGAGTTTATATTCTCCCCACAATCACCGCCTGAAATTCATGATGCTAGTCGGCAGCCTTTTGTGTATGAGGAGGAAAGCTTAAGGCCTTGTGAGACTAGTCTGGAAACTTTCTTAGTACTGATCCATTTTAGGACATTATAGTACCCTACATATTTACCCCACATAGTTAGTACTAATCTTGAGGTTTACATGAGGCCAACACATTTTTCAAATTTCATGGAGCTCCATTATCTAATAAATAACCAAAAAATATTGGAACCTTCAATCGGCTATAGAGAACATTTATATTGATTAAAATGTGGTCTTGAATTTTAAATGTGAATGAGTCATTCCTTTGTGAAAATATGGGTCATTAAAACCTCCCCTCCTTAAATAAACTCATCAACATGACAGAACATTGAGGGAGAGGATCAATTTTTAAAATATAATTCCATCCACTGAGAATGTATATCACCTTCCCGCTCTATTTGGTTATCCAACACTCATTCATGCTTCTATAGAACCCATACCAAATGAAATGTAATAGATCCGAATTTATTAATGATCTAATCAAAAATATATGACAGACGATCCTCAAAAGAATAATATTAATAAAAATTTATCTCATTAGGTTAAATGATATGTTATAGGTCTCAATAATATTAGTGATTATGAGATACATAAAATAAATCATTAATAGACCGATATCTCTGAGGATATATTATTTGATAATAGATTGGTCCAATTCATTTCAAAATAAATAAGGGACCAATGAGTCCATGTGAGAACATAATGTACCTCTAAATATGAATATCATCTAAAATGGGTGGGACTTGTAAAAACACTATCCTCTGACCCCTAACATGAGTGGTCATTGATATTTTTTCATATATGGGTGCTATTTTGACTAAGCTACCATCATGTGATTTCCGATCAACTGGGCCTGTTCTATAGCCTCTTGAATGAGTCGTTGTCCTTGAAAATATACATTCATTACCTATGGCCATCATAGAGTTGAATGGAATGTCACATAATATAATGCATAAAATTTATCCACCCCAATGATATCCTAAAATCTTTTATTATAATGGAAATAAATTAGGGATATCTGATTCCCTGAAGAACCTCCAATATCTTATACATATGTGTGGAGCATGGCCTCTAACACCTGAATCATTCTCTATGTTATCCCATTGATCTTTTAGTAATAGGATATTATCATAAGAACCTATGTACCCAAGTTATTATGAAACCCTATAGAGAAAAATTATGTAATAAAATAATATCTATTAAAAATTCTACATTTTTACGCTCAATGAAGACATACGTCCTCCCAGATGTATAACATCCTTACCTCGACTATCAAGAAGGTCTCTAACATGAAAAATATTTTTTTAATTGTTCACTAAGAACACACAATGTATCATTACCGTTAAATGATCATAGTAAAATAGTCATTAGTTATATAGAAACATCATCCCATTTCTATATAGGAATGTTGAATGCAAGTAAAATTCATGATGGTAACTGATTTTTAACCTTTATATGCTGATCGGTGGAACACCTCATGATAAATATGGAAATATACGATTTCAAAATAGTTCACTAATACTGGCTCCATAATAATTGATACCCCATGGTGACTCCGAGGCATGCTACACTAGCTAAGGTGTGAAATCCCCAAATCAGCTCCTCTCTGATATTTTTGGGACCTAATCAATTTAATTAAATCATAAACTATTATCCTCATTCATGGTACAACAAGAAGATGTATCCTCAACCAAGACACCTCCTATAAGAGGAAGGACCACTAAATTAGATAGTTTCCTTATTCATACCAATTATAGAAGATTTTTTCTCACTGATAATTCAGTGAGGATAGTTTGACCATGATTCCCATAAGCCTCTATAAGAATCTAAAAGAATAAGTCCATGAGCAACCATTCACCATTTCCATCCTCACCTATATATATCTTATACTTCTAATTTTGGGCATCACCAACGACATTACATTTTCCAATTATGTAGGAATGATTAAAATTAAAATATTGTAGGTACCCAACCCACCTATGCTACTAGATATTTAGATCACACTATGTAAAGATGTACTTAAATAATTTGTGATAACTGAAAACCACATAAAACTATACATGTAGATAGAGTCTCCAACTGTATATGAAATGAACTATAACAGCTCTCACGAGGTCATGTATTTGGTAATTTCACTAATGAGGCCTCATACAATGAGACTTGTATGTCATGACTCACTTGTCCTGTGATAGAATAGCTCCATTCCAGATACCAGATACATCACATTAGATTGTTTATATCCCACCTATATTTGAATGACTTATTATTGGATTTTAAATCAAATGACCCGTAAACTCTTTAAAATATTCCTCACAAGCTTCTAACACACAAAAAAGAATACCATTCTTTGTCATTACAATAAGTGGAACTATAAGGAATGAAAAATCCTAGATAAAGCATCCATAATATCCTTCTAGTTCTATGAAAATATATATGAAAAATATGTTATAGGGATATTCTTAGGAAAATAATGCTCTCACATTCTATGGTTCTATAGACACTCTATAACATGATATGATATAACCCATGAAGTGGAAATTATCGATCCAAAATTGGAATTTACATATATTATTATAATGATGATTCTATCACAGTGTATTCAGTACTGTTGCAAGACGGTTTCCAGGGTTGTGTCAGGATAGAGGATTCAAATATATATCATCCAAAATTACACCCACAAATGAATTTGGTTTGAGTATAAAACCCAATCCATAAGTTTAATGATGATGGAAGGTTCATTCATCAAACTAAATGACATAAAAATGTTTATATATTGATGATAGATTCTCTTGAATGGTCTGCAAGGATTGTATGAAGATGTGACAAGCACCCGATGATAGATCAACCTCAAATATTTATTTGAATACACTCTCATTTCTCATAGATAATCAAAGATTTTATCTATTCAAGTAAGTGGATACCAGTGATTTACAGTGATCTAGTACAATAAGTGATAATCCACAAAAATTATGAAGGTACCATATGCCTTCTTGGAAAAAGGACTATTGAAGCCCATGTAGAAGTACTAGGGTAGAGGAAGACATTAGCTTCTAGTCTCTCCAAATATTTCTTAATACACATATGTTTTATAGGTTATATCATATACGTATTAATGGAAACAGGTGATTATCTTGGAACTATATTAGTAGTGAATTATTCCTCTCACACTGGAGGTATCTAAGAGAAAACATCAGGGAAAATGTCCATGAAAGGATATACTACTAGAGTGAAAATAGTAGGTCGTAACCTCTGATCATCCATGTAGATTCTGGTGATCTGATCTGTCACACTACCTATACCTTTTTTCCTTGGTACATTATGAGTCACATGATCATCCCATTCTTTCTTAAGAACATTCCAATTTCCCTCTGAAAATGTAAATGTCACACATAGATGATATTAGTCAATATGATATCAATATGGAAATAACTATACGATCTAGATGATTACATCAGATCCCATCATCGATAAAATATAGAAATCAAGAAAATATAAATTCATCTACCTCACGACGATCCTAATTACAATGATCAATTCATTATGATCATAAAACTAATAGGGTATAGAGTGTCACAACACCAATGATTTTTTCGATCTAGGGTAACATAGACTTAATAATTAGTCCAGATATAAAAGAGTGATATGCAAATATTTCAAATAAAGAAGACACTAAAGTGAAGGATAATAGAATAGTCTCATGAAATTTAAATTTCCATCACACTATTCCTATCGAAATTGGTGAAATTAATTTAAAAAGCTCATTCCCGAACCCTATGTCAGCGATTGTGTTCCCATATAATGAACAATGTGCTAGTGATAAAAATGAAGAGTCTGGATACCTCTACATTGAACACCACCTCAGCCTAAGTGGTTAGTGGTATTCCAGATTCCTTCCTTGTCGAGATCGTACATACCGCTTTCCGGAACATGGGTAGGGGTAGATACCTAATTTCTAGGCACTGATGTTAGGGTACTACATATGTGATGGATATTCCACATCATTTCATTCCCTTTTAATTCCACTTGATCTTTTAAAAATTGAGGTTTTGTATGTCCCCACATCTTATACTTGTGAATTATTAAATAATGATCATCACGAGGACTCTGAATTCTACCTTATCAACTATTATCCATAATGAAATTCTTGTGTCTGCTAGAGTCGATGACAACCACTATGACTCAATGAAGTGATAAGATCACCCAGTGGCTGAAATGACTCCATTGTACGTGTTTATAAACTATCTTGCATAGAAAAACCCAAAATTCTATGGAATGAAACAATCATATATGATAGCTTAAAAATCATCCAAAACCATATTATGATTTTGATCTTCCAAGTTAATAACATCTCACCCTCACTTGGACGAATCATAAATCATATAAGCTACATGATTGAACCTCCACAATAGAGGTTTCTATAGATGATCTGATATAGAAATAATAGTTTTTATCCATGACTCGATAGCATGAGGTACTCCTTCCCTTGAAAGGGTGGGATGTTTCTGTTACTGGAACTCTCAAGTTGTGTCTTCCATAGTCATGGATGGTCGGGAAATACCTTATATAGACTGTAAAATATTATAAATCATTTTTAAACTAGTATTAAGATCTCACATTAGGAATAATAATAGGTTCCATTAGTGACACTATTAGAGGGATCACTAATGGCTTTGGGACCATCACCTTTGTCACATGGTCGTCACTACATCTAGGGTGCATTACTAGAGGACGTCATGGAGGTAGGACACTATAATTACAAAAAAATGTCTCATTAGAAATTCTAATAGTTGAAATAGTCATAGATAATAAGGTAAGACAGATAAATATTATTCTAATTAATAGATTACACTTCTCTACCATCTCCAAGAGTGAGGTCTACGCAGCAAGGAAGAAATAATAATAGGACATAAGAATGTATGTTACTCCCAACTACCCATTATTATGGCTGGGTTCTAGTATAAGACTATGTATCTCAATTCAGTTTTAATTCATATTTTATCCCTAATATTTTTAAATGTGTAGTGTCCCCATCTCGGTAGGCACCTTAAGGGTACCCCAAGTCGAGTTGGCCACATGACCTCAAGCGCATCTCCCCAAATTCTAGAGGATACTGACTAGTAGCTAGGGCCTTTATCAAGTCTGTGGGGGAGACTATGCTCTCATAGGTAATATGAATTATGGAAGAAAAGTAAAAACAATTAATAATAAATCGATGATTCATATTAGTGAAGAAAATGTAACAGAAGGAATATGAATAATCCAACTGAACAAGAATCAAGTGCGGAAGCTCACCAGACAATGAAATGCTATGATATCTGTCTACATTCAAAGCATGGAAAACAAAAACCCATGAATAATATCAAATACATATAAAGAAAAAAGTGAAACAAATTCATCTTGAGAAATTAAATGTCATTTTCCCCAGTCTCAATCTTACGCAACATGATGCAATCAAGCATTAGGAGTTTCACGCTTCCCTTTGACAATACCTACAAGCACATAATCTACTTGGCTGTCAACGTCGCCCGAGCAGCATGTGGGATACAATCCTAGTAGGCTGGCACCAAATGTGTCTAAACCATTCCATTCCATGCAGTTATAAAATTATGTGTGTCATTATATAATAAAACCATATAATTAACTAAGTGTAATAAAATAAATTACTTGTCCCAGGTTCCCAATGATACTCTTCCCAAATCACATACTTCGACCAAAGCTGTATGTATGAAGTAAGTTGAAATAATAAGAATAATTCACATAAGAAGATATATAATCCTATAAAATCAAGGAAAACGAGGAACATGTATACCACCAAGCTTGTTATTTAAGTTGGGTAATAAGTCAAGTGTCAACCAGGTGTGCCTCAATATACCAAAAAAATTTCACAATTTTCAAGAGACTCAAAGAGCATCAAAATAAACAATAAGTGCATCATTATTAATGTTCACATTGAGAGTTGGAGTCTAATCCCATCCAAATTTATTTCTACATTATATCCTTCAATTTATCTAGTACCACCAAGACTGTCCAAGGAAATCTTTCGAAAGAACAAGTATCGGTCGATGCATGGCATTACCCTGAGTCTGTCCCGATCTTTCCAAAAGGGGTTGAGCATCATCTGAGGCTAGCATAGCCAAATTTCTAACAAATCTGTCCTCAATGGGACCTTTTGGAACCAGTATCACACATAAGTATTTAGAATTCCCAGGATGTCTCGATCTGGAAAATCCTAAGAAGCCACATGTTGATGCGTAGTGGTATCTAGTTAGGAACAAAGGATCCAAGCATGTCCCTTAATACGGGACCCCCATTCTCTCCCTCACATAATTTAACAAAAATTTCCTAGTAAAAGATATTACATATAATGAAAATGTAATTTCAATTTGAAATATAAGACAATACACCCATGAAACACAGGGTATTTATTTTATATTGTAGTGTAAAAATATAACAATGAATGATATAGTATCAGTACAAGAAAATAAATAATCTTATAAATAACTAAATATTCCAACTCAAATAACTACAAAAAAAATACTTCAATTCAACGTTCATAATTATTGAAAAATAATAATCTAATTTAAACATAACCAAAATGGGATGTGCAACACCTAGAGTTAAATAAATTAAATGCTCTGGCTAAAAAATGTATACCAACCACATCAGCACCCAAAAAGGGGTGTCCCACCATGTTGAAAAAATTTAAATAATTTAATTTATGATAAATATGGCTGTAATAGTTATGTGAATCAATTATATTGGTATGAAAGGGGAAATTGCATGAAGTCAGTAGGCAATGACTAACGGCAAAAACGTGTGTTTTTATAAATCAAAACGAAATGGGGGTAATGTGAGTAGAAACCTTAAATTATTATTGAAGATGAATTTATGATCCAGGATAGTATTTTATTGGAACTAAAATGAATGAAAATGGATGGTTTTAGAAAAAAACCGAAAACTAGGCTAATGTCCTTCCATAGAAAACTGCTCGAAGGATACTCAACGAAACTCTATAATTACAAATGAACATGATTTGAATTTCCATAAGTTTTACAGTGCACCTGATACAAAATAAAATAGACGATGAATAGAGGCATGATAGTCTTTTGAAGGGGTAGAAAGGTGGAACACCACATAGCGAGTGTGGGAGGTGCGACATGAGAGGGATGAGAGGAAGAGAGGAAAAAAAAGACAGAATGAACCAAATGAAAAAGGAAAGAAAAAATTTATTGGAAAATAAAAAATTAAAATAAAATCAAAAATAAAATAAAATATAAGTTATGTAAAATGAATAAGGTAAAAATAATAAAAAATTTGATAACCTCCCACATTAATTATTTTTAATTTTTCTTTAACCCCCTTTCTATTATATTTTTTGTTTTCATTTTTTACCATCTATATTTCTTTTCAATTTTCTTTAAAAATAATATTATTTATTTTCAATCCTTAATTAATTATTTTAATCATGAACACCATGATAAAGTGCGATATAAAATTATTCATAAATCCCCTACAATAATTAAATTATTTTTAAAAGATTCTCGAGACCTAACGCGGGGTGTGCCGATGCACACCCTGAGTATTTTATAGGCATTAGACATCATAATTTTATATTTTCCACACATGATTGAATATGGGATGTTACAACCTCCCATCCTTAAGACCACTCTTCCATGAGTAGCCCTTCTCGGAGTAGTTTAATTTCAAGAGAGAATAGTTCTGGCCACTGCGCACTAACATCTGTATCTCGCTCCAAGGTCTCATCCTAAACATATATGTATTTCCATAACACCTGAACTAGATGGACCAGCCTACCTTGGAGGAAATTTAGGATATGGTCGACGATATATATTGGATGCTCCGTAAAGGATGCATCAGCCTTATGCTCAATGTCTTCTGGGTAAAAATAATGAGACTGGTCTGGATGATATTGTCAGATATGAGAAACATGGAAAGCATCATGCATGTAATTTTACCTTATAGGTTATAGTTACAGTTAGACTACTGGCCCAACTCTTTTTACTATCTCTAATGGACCAACATAACTCAGTGATACCTTTCCATGTCCCCTAATACACATCTGCCCCATCATTGGAGAAACACAAAGAATGGCTCAATGTCCCACCTCAAACTCTAGAGGTCTGCAACAGAGATATTTATAAGACTTTTGTCTATACTGATTAGTATTCATATGCTTTTGGTTAATTTAATCTTTCTTATATGCCTCTAAGACGTGATGAGGACACAATAGAGCTTAATTTCCTACTTCAAGCTATCATAAAGGTGAATGGAATGTTCTACCACAGGAGGCCTCTTATGGAGCCATTTTAATTGTTGCATGGGAGTTGTTATTATAGGTAAAATCAACAAGAGGTATATTCTTCTCCCAAGAACCTCCAAAATCAAGGATACATAACCATAACATATCCATTAAAACTTGTATAGTTTTCTCGGACTACCCATCGGTCTGAGGGTGCTATGAAGTACTCAGAAGTACATATGAATCTACCCCCCTTTGAATCCCTTTCTAGAACCGTGATGTAAAGAGGGAATCTCTGTCCAAGAAAAAAGAACGTGGAACTTCATGAAGATGCACAATATTTTGGATATATAGCCTTCCCAACTCATAAATATTAATGGTATCCCAGATAGGTATGAAGTGTGAATCCTAGGTCAACTTATCGACAATCACCCATACTGCATCGCTTCCTTGCAGATATCTTGGAAAGACTATAATGAAATCCATGGTGATGTCATTCCATTTCAATTATGGAATGGAAAGAGGCAGTAAGATCCCATCAGGTCATTGTAGCTCTACCTTCACCTATTGACAGGTGGAGCATCGAGTGACGAAACCTGCTATCTTCTTTTTCATAACAGGATAGTAGTACTATGGAAACATGTATCTATACATCTTGGTCATACTATGGTGAACTACCCAAATATGGGTTTGAGATTCCTTCATCATCTCTTCTCCTATACCTGAAGTTACCGATACACAACCATAATAAAAGTGATATTCACTACCATCAACAACTCAACCAAAAATGTTGTTTTTCCATTGTAACGCTTTCCCTCAAAATGAGCCCTGATGTATCAGTCAACTTTTGCCTACGTAAATTCTCTAGATGAGAGGAAATCACAATAAGAGTAGATATAACTGGTTTTCCATGCTGTTCCTGAACCTCCAAATGCATTTCAGAAAATACGTAAATCATCTTCCACTCACTTCTGGCTACCTGAACGGCTTGTGTCTATCCTTGCGGCTTAAAGCATCTTCCACAGAATTAACTTTACCATGGTTATAAGAAAGTTCAATGTCAAATAATGGAAAGTATTCGACCCCTCTACACTACCTTAAGATCAAGTCTCATTTAGTGTAGAGATTTTTTAAGCTTTTATGATCATAGTAAACAAAGAATCTTTTCCAAACATGTAATGTCACCAAAACCGTAGATCGTGAACTAAATCAACCAACTCAAGGTCATGTATAAGATAGTTTCGATAATGAGGTCTCCAATGGCTAAATCCATAAGCCATGAATCAATCACCCTATATCAAAAATGCTCATAGTGTGATTCTTGAAGAATCACATTAAACAATATAAATTTTACTTGGATTAGGTTGAATTAGGATCAGATCAGATATTAGTCTACATTTTAACTCTTGAGAATACTTTTTAATATCATATAACAGGATGAACTATTCACCATTTTTAATCAGGTCCATAAGAGGTTCTTATAAGCGGGATAAATTCGCGATGAATCGCCTGTAATAGCTAGCAAACCCCAAGAAACTATGGATGTCAAAGACACTCTTGGGATTTTACCATGAAACTACGACTCTCACCATATCTAGATCAACTGATACTCTTACTTATGATATTACATGACACATGTAGTGAACTTTTTCAATCCAGAAGTATTATTTTTTGAGCATAGCGTATATTTGGGGCTCTCTTAGTGTATTCAACATGATCTAAAGATGGGTTGCATGGCCTTGTATGGAGTATAAATACAAAACGATGTCATCAATAAATACTACCACAAAGGAATCAAGATACTGGTGAAAAAACCAGTTCATTAAAGAAATGAAGACTATTGGCGCTTTCGTGAGGCCTAATAAAATAAAAATATTCTCGAACAAGTTGTACCAGCTTCAGAATGTTGTACATGGTATGTCAGATGGTTGCACACGCACCTGGTGATATCCTGACATCATATCAATCATGGTAAAAATAGTATATACCTGGATCTGGTTGAAGAGATAATCTATAAGTGGAAATGGATATCGATACACTACCGTATGCTGGTGGAGTTGAAGATAATACCCACATTACATAAGGTATTTCTCTTCCTTCTTGGATAAAAGAACATGTGAACCCCACGTCGATGTGCTAGGTCTGATTAAACCCTTATCCTCATGGTTTTCAAGCTTCTTTTTGGGGTCCTATAGCTCTTTTGGTTCCATCCTTTAATGTGGAATAGAAACTATTTCTTCACCTGACATGAGCTCGATAGTGAACACCACGTCCCTTATATGAGGTAAGCCAAAGAAATCTTCATGGAAGAATTCCCTAAAAAGATCCACTACTAGAGGGAATTCAATTAGATGCATCCTGATTTTTCACATGAAGAGACGTGCTAACTGAGTTGTCACTCTTCCCAGCCTTGTATATTTAGGCCTAGCTCGATCTTCCTGCATATCCCGTTCCCATTTGTGTATATTTATTTCACCATTAGGGGATGTAATAGAAACTATAAGGCAATAGAAATCCACTTGATTGTGAAAAGTAGAATGTGAGTTCATACCAAGAATTAATTTGACGCTGGACATAGAGAGGATATATATATTTAAAACAAAATTATACCCACATATCTCAAGGAGGAAATCTTGAAACTGGATTATGCCCTATGTCATGACCCCAAGAAGAGTGTTGAGATACATGACACCACAATGGTGCTAAACAGGAAGACAAAGACTTTCAATAATAGAAGTAGATAAAAAAGAGTGTGATTTGTCAGTATTGAAAAGAATACAATCTAATGTAGAGGATACTAGAATAGTGCCAATAACCATTGATTTTCTTTACTCAACTACTTTGGTGTTGATTTCACTATGTATATGAGGCCTCACTCACATCCTTGAGACGTTTCCTGGTAGGACTGAGCTGGTCCACTCTTCTGTCGTTGATAATCTGGATCACGATTTCCTCAACCATGACATCCACCACTATCATTCCCTAATCAGATGGTGTAAAAATATCTCCCATCCTTCTATGGTGTCATATATCTCATACCTCGCATAGGTGCAGGTGTGGATCCCCTACCAATAAATAATGGAGAGAAAGAATGGCGGAAACCACGACGGTGACCCATCTTTCATCAAGCTCGGCACTCCATCGGGTCTCTCATGCACTGTGGATTCTTGTAACCATCTATGTCGCACTGATAATAGGTGAAAAATCTATCAAAATGTGTGGGTGTTCTTGGATTTTCCCTACATTAATTTTTAAAAGGGTATTTCATACTGCAAGCTGAGTTGTCATTCTGTCTCGGAACTGATCAGCTCTGGCTCATGGGTTTAGCTTCTATGACAATTTGCTGCAAAATTAGAGCCTAATTTATGATGAATGTGACAGTGGTAAAGAAGATGATGTTCACCTAAATGGGGATAATATACTTACATTCATCCTCAAAACGTCTCAAAGTAGTCTGTATGTCACTAGTCATAGATGGGGAAAAATTATGAAGCTATTTGAAATGACTAGAATACTCTAAAATAATCGTATAGCCCTACTGAAGATGTATAAATTCACATGCATAGTCATATACCAGAGTTTGTTGGAAAAAGTTATCAAAGAAGTTTTCTTGGAAATTGGCCCAAACCATGTCACTAGTCTTCTCAGCCTAAGAAACAACCTCTCACGAGTGTTTGGTGGAGTCACTATGCATTTAGACTGAATTTTTGACCCTTCTCTATAGAATCATATGAAGGTGCTCGAAGATAGTCCTTATGGATTCTATCCATGACTCTTCAACATTTGGGCCACAACTCCCAGAAAATGTGGGAGGGTGTTGCTATAAAAAGTACAACATGAGGCCCTCCATTGATGATGCATGTCTTGGAATATTCGTAACTAAATGCATAAACCTAATGAGATTGTTTGTGAACTGAGCATCATGGTCCCTCATAAGGTTGGACGGAGGTAGTACCACATGAGTAACTAAAAAAGGTACCACTGGTGGTTTGGGACCCACTATATCTTGAATGTTCTCATTTACACTCTCCTGAGGCACGAAATGAATACAACGTATCACCATTGGACTAAAATAGGGAAACTCCCACCATTAGATAAAATAGGAAAGAATATGGGGAGAAAATTAGGGTGAAAAAGAGGCTTGAAACATGGACTACCTTTGAGCACTGCAAATGGATAACCCACATCATGATCTATTTTTGATATGGATGTTAAAACTAAGAATCATAACTAAACAAGTTATACTATCCATTTCTATGTTAATTCTGGATAACATTTAACAGACAATCACAACCTTATATTTAGCCAAAATTAATTTCAAAAAATTTACCACTAGACACAACAAGAGTCACATGCCAACAGGAAAACGCACCCTGAAGTAGATATGGAATGGAAATATGCAGGTCATTAAATCCTATCATTCCTAATAAGATTCATGTAATGTGTTTTCCTCATATAATCAGGCTGCAATTGTAAACCCCATTATCTCAACAATACCATACCAAATAACAACTCCAAATATTTGAGTCACCCAATGGTGAAATCATATTAACAATAACTGGCAAAATCAATAACTGAATTCCATCACTTAGAATTAATGTTTTCTATTATATGTGGTTCAGATATATCCAAGAACATGGTAAATTCCAAATTCCTATATCCTAGTCTTCTATCTAAACAAAACAATGGGACAAAAGAAAAAACCCCTCATATAACACTTTGTATCCTCCCAATCCTGAGATCCATCTGAAGGGTTCCCCAAGCCTGGTGGGCCATATTACCTCATGCACGTCTCCCTTGAATGCTAGAGGCCACCGACAAGAAGCGAGGGAATTTCTCATGTCTGTGGGGGATACAATACCATCATAGGTAATAGGTATTATCACCGTTAAAGTAAAACACTACTAAAAATAAATAGTTGAATGATAGAAGTAATTAAACTATAGCAGAAGCAATATGAATAATCCAACTGAATAAGAATCATGTGAGGTAGCTCACAAAACAATTTCATGCTATGATGTCTATCTAAACTAAAATCATGGAAAAATGAAACCCAAGAAAACATTAAACTAAAAACAAAGGACACAATGTGCAAAAACTGTAAATTAAAAAACGATCGGTCCTCAGGCCCAATCTCCATCCTAAGCAGCAGGAGACAATTAAGTATTTTTGGTTGGAGTGGATACTCAAGAGGGGGGTGAATTGAGTTCCAATTAAAATTTTATCTTTAAAAGCTTTTTATTAAAAAAACCCCAATTCATAAAACAAAGTAATGTGTTGTGAATTTATAAATATTGTAGGTGTTCAATCAGTTTCATAATGATTGATTACTTCTCAGTTAACTTAATCTGATGATTGAATTATCTTTTGAAACTAACTTACTTGTTCAAAATATTTACAAACACTTACTAGTTCAACTATCATTGTTACTTAAAAAATATTTATATTTAAATTACATAGCATCAGAAAAATCAATAACATTTTCACAAAGGAAAAATGAACAACACTTTTAAAATAAGAGGTTCATTCTCATGATGAGTGTTATTCCTCTAAAACAGTTTATAAAAACTATTATCCACACCCTAGATCGAGGTTTTACAACAGTACTCGGACTGTTCAGGTCCTCAGACCTCTACCTCAACTCTTCGTGGGTAAACAACAATAATAGTACTCAGGATGTCCATTTCACACTTGAAATATTCCACAAAGAACAGAGGGATACAAATAGGTGTAACATATTTTGTGTGAGGATTTATTATCCTCCAGTTTAGCCCAGGAGTCAGTGTGTGTCTAAGTAGACAGACGCACACACATTGCTCAAAATGTTAATCAAATGTAAACTATAGAGGAAAAAAATTGATAATGAGTTTAGAATGCCTTGAGTGATTTCATATGAGCTCTGGACTCGTTTGGATGTTAAAGTCTTATTCAAGCCTTTTGTGGTGAAGATGACACAAAACAAGGAGTCGTTGTTCTTCCCAGCTATATTTACTCAGCCTTGTGCATATGATGGTTTTTATAGGTATTCTTCAAGTTCTTATTTTTGTTTTTTTGGTCTTCCATGCACACACGTATTCTATCCTTCTTATGTGTTTGTCTGCGTATTTTTGTGTCTCATTCCCCATTTTACTACAGATAGATCTTCCTTTTTATTCCTTCATATATGGTAAAAGGAATGATTACTTTTTGACAGGTACGAGGTATGGTTCTTTAACATCCAACAACCAACATTAATTAATAGCAGGTGCATTAAATTTAGCAAATATAAATATTGGAATTAAAAAAGAGTTAATAAAAATTCAAATAGTTTTCATTACTATCGGTGAGTCATGAGATTGGTAGGTCATTTGAATATTCATCGGTATTGGTAGGTCCTACGATCAACATCAGCTTCGGTAAGTCATTTGATCAGCATCAGTTTCAGTAGGTTATTTGATCAGCATCGGCTTTGATAGGTCATGTGATCAGCATTGGTTTTAGTATGTCATTTGATCATCATTTGTGTCGGTAGGTCATTTGATCAGCATCGTCATAAGTAGGTCATGTGATCAGCCTCGGTTTCAGTGGGTCATTTGATCAACATCGATTTCGGTAGGTCATTTTATCAGCATCAGTTTCGGTAGGTCATTTGATCAGCATCATATTCGGTAGGTCATTTGATCATCCTCGGCTTCGGTAGGACATTTGATCAACATCGGTGAGATAGTTGTATCATTGGAGTGGTCACTATCAACGGTACAACCGTTGTTATTGGTGTGACCGTTGTCATCTGTGTGATGGTTATCATCGGTGCGACTATTGTCATCGGTGAGACCGTTTTCATCGGTGCGACTGTTGTCATCGGTTCGACACATCGGTCACTCGTCCATCAGTTTTTCATATCGTTGTCTCATTCCTTTAAATGTCAGTGACTCATAAATATAACTAACTATGAGCCAAAAACATAAAATTCTCACAAAGTGTTTGTTTAACCAGAATACTTGCAGGTCAATATTAAACCATAAATAATCCTAGATAAAGATATGTATACATGATTAAACATATATAAACACATTTTATAACATATAGAATAATTAATGAAATTAATTTATAAAAGAAAACAATAATGATTTGTGATTATTAAAATAATTATTATACAGAGGGTTCAACAATCTCCCCCTTTTTGATAATCAAAAATCTATGGCATAAAAGATGAGTGAAGATGAGAGAACATTAAATATGCTCCTCCTATGATAGATCATTTATCTTAAAGCTGATTTAGAGCTTATATATATTTTTCTCCCATTTACTTAATGCTTATGACAATATATATTATTCTACGCCTTAGATATATATTTATACTTTTATCCCCTTTTGGGATTATCAAAAAGAGAAATCATTGAGAGTCAAAAGAAGAGAGTTTCATTGAAACAACATCTGAAAATCTAAAAAAATACACCCTATCAAAAATGACATGCACAACTATTTCTGGGGTTGCAAAGGTTCTTTCCATTTAGCAGAGGGAGGAATGGATGGGCCAAAAGGTGGCTTGATGGAAGATTTATCTAGCCGAATGGAGAGAGAAGGTCAGATAACTCTGGTTTGAAGCACACTGGGTGCTAAGGTGACTTGTTGTTGGTTATAAGATCCTCTTGAAGGTGGCTACTGAATGACTGGATGAATATTGGACAAAACATGAGAAACTGATATCTGACCAGAAACAACAATGGAGGGACTGAGAGGGTCCACATTGGTAATAAAATTTGACTTTTCTTTCACATGAAGATATGGTTTATGAAAATTGATAAAATCCAAAATAACTTCACCACTATATTGCATGGCCTTCTCAAAATCATCATTGTTCTGCATGAAACTCTCTAGAGTGGGAGTAAAATACTTCAACTATTGGACCTGCGCCTTAAAGGCTCAAGTTACAGGTGGTAGTTTCAAATTTTTATCCAAGACTTTAAACTGATGGTTCATCTCATGCTTTGTATAAATATTAGAAAAATAGTGATCCACTTTTTGTTTGATCACTTTCTGAGCTTTAGTAGCATCATCCTAATACAAATTCTCCATCATGTGAATATGATCACTATTTTCTTTCATCTTTTTCATAGAATCCAAGTCCCAAATCTATCCATGTGATGCTAACACTTCTTTTATAACATCTTTTATGGCATTAATCATATGTACAATGATCTTGGTCACTTTGGATGTGCTAGAAAGAGCAACAATCTAAGTTATCTTAGCCTTCAATTTTTTTAAATCAGATTTCATTAGGTGTTCGATCAGCTATCTCAAAACATCCATCATAACAATGATGGTTTATTTGAATTCTCCTCACAGAGATACTAAGTAACTACTCAAATCCTTGAGTGCATGATTCAAAGAAGAAATGTGTCTACTAATCATTTCACCAATATTACATAGGTCTGGATTAACAATATTTACCACTCTTTGAACTATATCATCTATAGCATCCTCAGATAGATTTACAGGAGCACGAGAAGAAGCATTAAATAATACATCTTTCATTGTTTCTCTAACTTCGTGGAGCATCTCATCTTTAAACCTATCAAAATCAAATCGAGAAATAGAAGAAACATGTCTTTTTACCGTTACTTGTACTTCCTCAGCAACTAGTCCAGCCACAACTGGATGGCTTACTCTTGCGATATTCATTTATTCTTCCTCTTCCTATGAATAATCCAAACCTAGAACCGTAAAACCTGGGTTTTCTTACCATACAGCTTTACAAGAGCTATACTTGGGATTTACAACATTAGCTTTAGCAGAATTTGTAAGAGAGTCTTCTCCATCTGCATTAATCATAGTCTGCACTGTTCTTTTAGCCTCAGGAACAGGTTCTTGCTCGATTAATTGTGTTTATGGATCAGCTTAGATCGTATCATGACCATCCACTGGTCAAGTACTTGGATCATCGTTATCATCATCGTCACCATTACAATTTCAATTATTGTTTACTGATGACTCATTGGTACTATCTTTGATACTGGAATCATACTACATAGAATTTTCAACTTCAGTGTCAGCTTCTTCTTCATCACCTAGAAGGGATTCTGACTCATGTAACATAAGATGTCGATTTGTTGGTCCAAATTCCATTATTTTCTTAGGAAATACTATATCAAGATCACTCATGTCATCAGGAGGTGACTAGGGTTCCTTTTTAGTATTGATTTCATTATCAGCTTCAGCTTCCCATGGTTCCTTCCAACTAGACTCACCAGTGTCCTTCGGAACTTCTATCTCTTCTTCTTCATCAGAATAGACAACTTCCTCATTGGGTTTTAAGCATGTATCTCTCATACCCTTTGGTCTCTTAGAGTGGTCAATAGGATTAAAGAATTCATACAACCTATCGCCATCAGCAACCAATGTCTTCTTCCATGTATTCCAGTTAATTTTCATTCTGTTTAAGATATCTTTGCTAATACAAAAACTACTACTAGATGAGATACACTCCTGTCCATCTTCAACACAGCCTAAATACTTCAGCATGGTAGAGACTTTATTAGAATAGAACAAGGTTGTATCCTTCTCAGATGGATTTAATATCTCAGCAATATGAACAGTAATGTATCTACACAAGTTGGTCTTCTAATCATTTAGCAATAAAAAACATCTTGATACTTCACCGAAGAAAAATCACCCTTTCTGGGATAGATTTGGTGCTGAATAAACTTAAACAAGATTATACATTCTCCATCTAACTCAACATCTGTTATTCTTGTGGATTCAGGTTTTCCTATCAACATCTCTAGAGCATACTCATAAAAAATATATTCCATGGTAGGAGGAATATTAACAGTGTAACCGTCATATATTCCTTTATGTGGTACTCCCAAACACTCAACCCATAGCTTCGATGAAAAAGTTATCTTTTTTCCTTTAATTACTGAAGATAATCTTGCAGATTCTGGTCTATCCAATGCAATACTCAAATTCAAATAAAACTCATGAACTAGCTCTGGATAGTTGACTTGGTTATTATTACCGAACTACTCTTTCAATCATTGCTTCTCCAACACTTTTAAAAGTGTAGACCTACTGGATAACAACCATTCAGAACTTACCTCCTTTTCTGTGGTGATCACCCGAGACTCCAGTTTTGGGTTCACAGACCTTTGAGTTGTGCTACTCGATTCTCCTTGAGAACATTTCATTGGTGATGAGCTTTCAGATTCCTTGTCTTGTCACTTTTGATTTTACATTTGGAGGTTCAAGAGATTTGAGAGGTTCGAAATGTTTGAAAGTTCAAGATTCAAATGATGTGGAGTTTGGCGGGAGATGGAAGGTCAACAACTCTTAGAAATACAAATATTCTTGGGTCATTACTCTTATCATTTTGGGTTAAATTATTAAATATAATATCGATTAAGTAAAACAACATCATTTTGAAAAACACTAATGATTTCATAAACTGTATAACTCAATTGGTAGTAGAGATCAGTTTCACGGATCGGTTTCACTGATCAGTTTCATTGATCGGCTTCACTAATCGGTTTCTCTGATCGGTTTCAATGATCAGTTTCACTGATCGGTTTCACCGATCAGTTTCACTAATCGGTTTCAATGATCAGTTTCACTGATCGGTTTCTCTGATCGGTTTCAATGATCAGTTTACCTGATCAGTTTCACTAATCGGTTTCACTGATCAGTTTCACCGATCGATCACACATAACTCTTGTTTAATAAAATCTAACCTTTAAGAGCATAAATTATTGGTTAAAATATCTGCCTATTGATGTTCAGAGTCCACAAATTCTAGCAAAATATATCCCTTTGGATAATGATCTCTCAAGAAGTGATGTATGACATCAATGTGCTTAGTCCTATAGTGAGACACATGATTCTTAGAGATGATAATTGCACAAGTGTGATCATAATTTATCGACATGAGTCTAAATTGATATCCATAGTCCAATAAAGGGTGTTTCATCCACAGAATCTGTGCACAACAACTACACCATCAATGTATTCTGCTTCAGTAGTAGACAATGCCACAGAGTTCTATTTCTTACTACACCAAGATACAAGGGACTTTCCCAATAGATGACATGTTCCCGATATTCTTTTTCTATCTAACTTGAATCCAGAAAAGTCAGCATTTGAATAACTTATTAAGTCTAAAGGATTTCCTTTGGGATAAAATAATCCTAAATTGGTAGTATGATTATGATATTTGAAAATCCTTTTAACAGCAAAAAAATTATATTCTTTAGGATTAGCTTGAAATCATGCACACATTCATACACTAAACATAATATCTGGTCGACTAGTAGTAATATAATGTAAGCTTCCAATCATACCTCTATAATTGGTTTGATCATCTGGTTTCCCAGTTTCATCATCATCCAGCTTACATATGGTACTCATAGGTGCATAACTTCCATTATTACAATCTAAACTAAAACGCTTTAGAAGTTCCTTTGTATATTTACTATTATTTAAAATAATACCATATTTCTTTTGAAAAATTGGAAATCCAAGAAAATACTTCAGTTCTCCCCTTAAACTCATTTCAAATTCATTTTCCATAATCTTTGAAAAATCAGTATAGAAAGAATTTTTAGAAGATCCAAAGATAATATCATCAACATAGATTTGTACAATCAAAATATCTTTAAAAATTATTTTAATAAAAAGTGTTTGATCTGCAATTACTTTAGTAAAACCTATAGAAATAATAAAATTGGTAAGTCTATAATACCAATCCCATGGCGCATGTTTTAAACCATATAAAGCTTTAGAAATTTTAAAAACATGATTTTGAAAATGGGGGTTTGTAACTCCAGGTGGTTGTTCAACAAAAACATATTCAATTATAAAACCATTTAGAAATTCACTTTTAACATCCATTTTATATAACATGAAATTTAGATGAGATAAATAAGAAAGTAAGATCCAAATGGATTCTAATCTAGCTACAGGTGCAAAGGTTTGTTCATACACTCTTCCTTCTTTATGATTGTAACCTTGTGAAACTAATCTAACTTTGTTTCTAATGATGTTTCCAGATTTATAAACCTTATATCTAAACACTCATTTAGTACCTATGGTCAAAGTGTCCTTAGGTATTTCTACTAATTCCCAGACATTGTTTCTTTCAAATTGATTCAACTTTTCATTCATAGCCAATACCCAAAATTCATCATTGATGACATCATTGATATTTTTAGGTTCTAGGTGTGAAATAAAGGCTTGATGTTCAACCTGATTTCTCAGAGAAGCTCTAGTTTGTGTTCCTCTATCCAGGTAACCTACAACTGCATCTGAAGGATTGTTCTATGGAATCCTAGTTGATCTAGTAAAGGTAGGACTAGAAATTTCAGGTTCTTCTCTAGGTTCGGGTTCAACATAGGCAGTTTCTAGTGTATTTATAGTGCTGGTTGTCTTTACAATAGGTCCACTTTCATTACCATTAAGATTTAGAACAGAAAAATCGTCTTCAAGATTTTCAAGGGAATTTTTAGGTTAATGTTGATCAGTTTCATAAAATTTGATGTGAACATATTCTTCCACACATTTGGTTCTCTTATTAAAAACTCTATAGGCTTTCCTAGTAATTGAATATCCTAAAATTATTCCTTCATCACTCTTGTGTTAAAACTTGTCTATATTATAATTAGTATTAATAATAAAGACATTTCAACAAAAAACGTTGAAGTAACTAAGTTTAGGATTCCTATTATTCAAACGCTCATAGGGGGTTCTCTTAAGAACAGGTCTAATCAAGACTCTGTTTATAATATATCAGGATGTATTGGTAGCTTCAGCCCAAAAATAAATAGGTAAATCATATTCATTTATCATAGAACATGAAATTTTCTAAAGTGTTTTATTTCTTCTTTCTACTACACCATTCTGTTGAGCTGTTCTAGGAGTAGGGAAATTGGGACTATAGCCATTACGTGGGAAAAAAGATTCAAACTCATGATTTTCAAACTCACGGCCATGATCACGTCTCAAGGTCCAGATTCTAAGTCCAAAAAAATTTTATACAGACATGGAATATTTGATAAAATAGTAACATGCTTCACTTTTGTGAGCTAGAAAGTATACCCAACTATATCTAGAAAATTCATCTACAATAACATAAACATAGTTCTTCCCATTTAGGCTAGAAACTATTGAAGTTCCAAACAAGTCCATGTGAACTTACCCGAGAGGTTGAGAAGTTGAAAATTCATTCATTGATTTAAAATAAAATTTATGTTTCTTTCTCTTTTGATAGGGATTACAAACTTTATGAGCTGTGAATTCATGTTTAGGTAGGTCTCTAACTAAGCTCTTCCAAGTTAGGTTTCTATGTGAATGTATATTGCAGTGTCCTAGGCTTCTGTTCCAAATCCAAGATTCTTTATGAAAGGCATTTAAACAGGTAATATTCTACTTAGGTAAAGAATTCAAATCTACAGCATATACATTTTCATTTGTTAAGGCAGAAAATACTAAACACAAATTAGAATTAAAAACATTACAAGAATAATATTCAAATTTAACATTAAAACCATCATCACATAACTGAAAAATACTTAATAGGTTATATTTTAATCCATCTATAAAAATGTTTAGAGATTAAAATTGAATTAGTGTTACTGATTTGACTGAGGCTGATGATTTTTCCTTCAGAGTTATCACCAATAGTGGCATATCCTCCATCAACCATGATTAATCTTTAGAAGCATGAAATGTCTCCTATCATGTGTCTTGAAAATCCACAGTCTAGATACCATGTCTTATAAGAGGAACATTTCAATCACGTTTCCTACAAAACAATTTTAGATAGAGAATGATTTTGGTACCTAGACTTTCTTGGGTCTAGATAGGTTAGCAAGCCAAAATTTTGGTACCCATAGTTGCCTAATGGGTCTCATATGCTTAACATAATGAAAAGATTTTGATAGATAAACCTTGTTTGATCTATAAATATGTGAATAGCTAGTTGAGGCATATGAATTTTCAGAATTAGAACAAGAAAAATACTGTCCATATTTTGGAATAAATTTATTCTTTGTAATTTGTCATTTTCTAGGATGATAAATTATTACAATAGTATACTTTTGTGCCACTTGCTTTCCTAGAATTTGTGTAAGTGTGTCCTTTCCATTAGTAAATGTTTCCAAAACATTCCTGAGTTTCTCATTTGAAAATTTCTGTTCAGTATTATCCTTGAGTAGTTGAGCATTCTTTTCATTTTCTAGTTCTAATGCAGATTTAACAGTGCTAGTTAATGCATGTTGCTTCTTTAAGGCTTTAAACGTATCTTTCTGCTCATTATATGTATCCTCTAGCATATTATGATATTCAAATAAATCTTCACTAGAAATGTTTTCAAAATCAGAATTATCTCTAAAATAATAAGAGTTCAAATCAGGAGTATCCAATGTTTCCTCAGATGTGTTTGTCATGAAACACATATTAGATTTTTGATATTTTTCATCTTGAGTAGAATCAGAATTAGATGACCTGACTTCTGAAGCACTCCAGGTTTATTTCATAGATTTCTTGTATTTTCTCTCCTTATAGTCATATTTCTTCTTCAACATTAATTTTGGACAGTCAGCTTTGACGTGTCCTTTCCATTTTCATTCATATCAGACTATTTCATCACTTATATCAGCCCTTTTCCAATATTTATTCAAATGACCTTTATTTTCATACATTCCCTTGTAGTTTTATTTTCTAAAAAACATCCTTTTCCTATAAAATTTCTTAAATCACCGGCCTATCTGAGCCATATCAGTATCGCTGTCTGATGCACTTTATTCACAACTTCAACTATCACATTCACCTTGAATTTTCTATTTGTCCTTAATTTTTGAAGTAGAATTCTTGAAATCTATAGACTTATTCCTCGGTTCATCATCTTATTCCTTGTTTACTTTCATTTCCTCCTCATACATAATTAAGTTACCAATGAGTTCCTTGATAGGAAAAGCACTAATGTACCAAGATTCTCTAATTGAAACTGATGTGCCTCTCCATCTTTCCGTAAATCATCTAAGTATTCTCATAATATGCTCCTTTGCTGGAATAGATTTTCCCAATGAGTTCATTGTATTCACAATTTCATTGAACCTGAGATACATGTCAGAAATGGGTTCATCAGGCTACATTTTAAAATTATCATACTTAATGGTGTATGTGTTTAGTCTCATTTCATTAACATTGGTTGTTACCCCATGGGAAACACCCAGAGTATCCCATATTTCATATGAAGTATTACAAGCATATATTCGATTAAAATTTTCATCTCCTGAAGCACAATACATGGAATTCATTTCTTTATAATTATTATTGTAAGCAGCTTCAGTAGGTTCATCCCATGTAGTAATAACAATTTCTAGAATCTTATACTGAGTTTCCACTACTGGAAATCGGATCTTTCACAACACTTATATACACCCTTTCCCAACGGTTCTCCCAAACCGTTGGGAAAGGGGGGTCTTTCCTAATGGTTTGGGAGAACTGTTGGGAAAGGGGCCTCAAAACACCCCTTTCCCAACGGTTTGCGAGAACAGTTGGGAAAGACCCCCTCAAAACACCCCTTTCCCAACGGTTTGGGAGAACCGTTGGGAAAGACCCCCCCTTTCCCAACAGTTTGGGAGAACATTATATAAATATAAATTTTAAATAATTATGATAATACATATATATATTTATGAAGTTATGTTCATAAAAGTTATGTTAGGTTAGTGGTTAAGGCGTTTAATTATAAACGGGGGGTTGTGGGATCAAATCCCACCACATGTTTTTTTTTGAAGTACATATACCAACGGTTTTATAACAGTTGGAATAGATTTTCATATTACTTATACCAATGGTTTTGAAAACTGTTGGGATAGGTCTATACCAATGGTTTTCCCAAAACAGTTGGTATAGACCTTTCCCAACGGCTTACTTCGCAACGGTTCTCCAAACCGTTGGTATAGGCTATACCAACGGTTTGGAGGCCTATACCAACGGTTTGGAACCGTTGGTATAGGTTAGTATTCCACTAGTGTTCTATGGCAGTCCAAATGTCAAAACCTATACATTCTAGATGAACTTTCATTTTAATCTTCCACTGAGCATAGTTGACACCATTGAAAAAAGGTGTTCTATTGTAGCTACACCTTATAATCTATTATCCATAATTTGATTTCAGCAAATGTATTTAAAGAGGTAAAAATTAAGAAATAACAGAAATTTTATGATCTTTATGATACAACTAAAATCACAGTTGAAAACAGAGTAGTTTTGAAAACCTTTTAGTATAGTCCTTTGATACCAAAGGTAGGTCGGAGTGGATACTCAAGTGGGGGGTTAATTGAGTTACAATTAAAAATTTCTGTTTAAAATATTTTTATTAAAAACACCCAATTCATAAAAAAAAGATAATCTATAGTGAATTTATAAAGATTGTAAGTGTTCAATCAGTTTCTCAATGATTGATTACTTCTCAGTTAACTTAATCTGATGATTAAATTTGCTTTTGAAACTGACATACTTATTCACAATAGTTTCAAACACTATCTAGTTAAACTATCATAGTTACTTTAAAGGATTAATATTTAATGTACATAGCAGCGGAAAAGTCAATAACGTTTTAACAAAGGAAAAATTCACAGTAGTTTTAAAACAAGAGGTTCAGTCTCAAGTTGACATTTAGTCCTCCCAAACAGCTTAAATAATCTATGATCCACACCCTGGATCAGGGTCTTACAACCGTACACGGACTGTTCAGGTCCTCAGACCTCTACCACAACTCTTCATGGGTAAACAACAATAATAGTACTAAGGCTGTCTAGGTCACACTTGACAACTTCCACAAAGCACGTTGGG
Organism: Viscum album; assembly: GCA_963277665.1. Lineage (NCBI taxonomy): Eukaryota > Viridiplantae > Streptophyta > Magnoliopsida > Santalales > Viscaceae > Viscum > Viscum album. Next base: position 649,330,741 of record OY728123.1, read on the forward strand.
ATACAATAAGGTGTAACAGGTTTGGTGTGAGGATTTAGTATCCTCCAGTTTCTCCCAAGAGTCAGTGTGTTTCTAAGTCGACAGATGCACATACACTACTCAAAATGTTAATCAAATTTTAACTACATAAGAAATAAATTGATAATGAGTTTAGAATGCTCTGAGTGATTTTAGATGAGCTCTGTAAACATTTGGATGTTATAGATGTTATTCGAGTCCTTTCTTGTGAAGATAACACAAAACAAAGTGTCTTTGTTCTTCCCAGATACAGTTACTCAGCCTTGTGCATATGATGTTCAATAAGGCACAACAACATGACTTTTGTAATTGTTCCAGGTGAAGGGTCTTCCTGAAGCTATCTGGTTTTTACAGGTGTTTTTCATGATCTTCTTTTTTTTGTGGACATCCATGCACACACAAACTCTCTCCTTCTTATGTGTGTGTCTGTGTATTGTTGTGTCTCATTCTCACTTTTACTGCAGATAGATCTTCCTTTTTTTTCCTTGAGATCTGGTAAAAGGAATGATTACTTTTTTACAGGTACGAGGTATGGTTCCCTGACATCCAACAAATAACATTAATTAATAGCTGGTGAATTAAATTTAACAAATATGAATGTTGGAATTAAATAATATTAAATAAAAATTCAAATATTTTTCATGACTATCGTGGAGTCATGAGATCGGTAGGTCATTTGAATTTGCATCTGTATCAGTAGGTCCAGTGATCAGAATCATCTTTGGTAAGTAATTTGTCCATCATCAGTTTCTGTAAGTTATTTGAAAATCATCGGCTTCAGTAGGTCATGTGATCATAATCCATTTCAGTAGGTCATTTGATCAGCATCCGTTTTGGTATGTCATTTGATCAGTATAGGATTTGTTAGGTTATGTGATCAGCACCATTTTCGGTAGGTCATTTGATCTGCATCGGTATCGGTAGGTCATTTGATTAGCTTCGGTTTCGGTTGGTCATTTGATCAGCATCATTTTTTGTAGGTCATTTGATCAGCATCGGCTTTGGTAGGTCATCTGATCAACATCGGCGAGACATTTGTATTGTTGGTGTGATCTTTGTCATCAGTGAGACCGTTGTCATTGCTACAGCCATTGTCATCGGTGCGACTGTTGTCATCGGTGTGATCGTTTTCATCGGTGCGAACGCTTCCATCAGTGCGACTATTTTCATAGGTGTGACACATTGGGGACTCGTCCATGAGCTTTTCATATCAGTTTCTCATTCCTTTAACTATCAGTGACTCAAGATATAACTAACGGCGAGACAAAAACATAAAATTCTCACAGAGTGTCTTTTTAATCTAGAATACTTCCAGGTCAATATTAAACCATAAATAATCATAGATAAACATATGTAGACATGTTTAAACATATATAAACACATTTTAGAAGAGATTGAATAATTAAATAAATTGTATTATAAAAGAAAACAATAATGATCGGTGATTATTAAAATAATTATCATACAAAGGGTCCAACAAGTATCATAAGCAATACACTTCCCTTTGACAATGCATACAAGCACATAATCTACTCGGGTGTGACATAAAATCCTAGTAAGCTGGCACCCAAGGTTTCTAAACCTTTACATTTTTTGCAGTGATCAAACTTAGTGTTTCATTAATAATAAATGCAAAAAATTAACTAATAGCATTAAAATAAATAACTCGGCCTAGGTTCATAATGAAACTTATCCCTTATCACCTGAATAGGCCTAAGCCAAATGTCTGAATGAATTACCTGCACATATGCAGATATATATACCTATAAAAGCATGGTAAACAAGGAAGAGGTACACCCCCATGTTGTGCATTATCATGGGGTCTAAATCTTGTGTCAACTAAGTCTGGTAATACATACCAAAAAAACATCACAATTCTCAAGAGACTCAGAGGGGAATCAACATAAAACTTCAGTCAATCGTTATTAATGTTCTAGCTGAGAGTGGGATTCTGAGCCCGCCCCAATGTTATTGCTATGGTGCATCATTCTAAATATCTAATACCACCGAGCCCATCTAATTCAATCTTCTTAATAACCAAGTATTTCTCAAGGCATGGCTTTACCATGAGTCCATCCTGATCACACAAAAAGGGAAGAGAATCATCAAAGGATGGATTAGCCACACTAACAATGGATCCATCCTTGATGTGCTCTTTTGGAACCATTATCACTAATATGTATTTGGAAATCCTGGGGAAGTCTCAGTCTTGAAATGCCTAAGACCCCCCTGATGCATTGTAGTAACTAGTATAGAACGAAGGATCCAAGCATGGCCCTTAATAAGTGACCCACATTCTCTCCCCAAAAATAATTTAATTAAAATTTCATAGTTGCATATAGGACATAGAATTGATATGTAATTACAGTTTTAATTCCTAGCAGATACACCCATGCACCACAAGGTTTTAATTTAATATTATAGTGTAAAAATATAACAAGGATTGTTTCTAGATCGGAATAAGTAGATAAATGAAATTTTTAATAAATAAATATTTCATTACTAATAACTACAAAAAATAAAACAAATCATGGTTCATAATTATTCAAAACTAATTATTTAATTTAAACACAAAATAAATGGGTTGGGTAACACATGCAGCTAAATAAATTAAATGCCCAAGCTAATATAATTTATACAGACCATGTACGCACAACCAAAGGGGTATCTAACCATGTATTGAAAATTTATATAATTTAATTTATGATAAATAGTGATGAAACAATTTATAGAACCAATGAAATTGTAAATAATGGGTGAAATTACACAATGTCGGTAGGCTCCAACGAACGACACAACCATTTGTTTTTATAAATTACAACGAAAAGGAGTGAATGTGAGTGGACACCCTACATTATGGTCACATATGATTCTTTGAACTATGGTTGGAGTTGATTTGACCTAAACAGAAGAAAACAGATGATTTTAAAAAAACCCAAAATAGGGTTAAATCATTCTACAACGCCATGAGAGGACAAAGTAAGAGAGGAGAGAAAAAATAATGAAATTAAATAAAATATATAAAAAGATAAAAACAAAATAAAAGTTAAAAGGAAAAAAATAAAATAAAAATAAAATAAAAGATATTGACAAATAAAGAAGATAAAAATAATAAAAAATTGTAATGTCCCTCTTTAATTATTTTTACTATTTCCATAACCCTCATTCTATTTTATTTCTAATTTTATTTTTTACTTTATTGAATACTTCAAAATTTTCTTTAAATCAATTTTTATTTCTTTTCATTTGTTGATTAATTTTTTTAATCATGAACACCATGCTATAACGCAATATAACATTTTTCATAAATCGGCTGCAACCATTTAATTAATTTAAAAGGTTGCTCGGACTCACAGTGGGGTGCGCTGACGCGCGCCCTGAGTCGCTTTATGGAATTAGACAATGAAATTTATAATGTTTCATACCTCATTAAATAATGGATGCAACAAAATAATGGACCCAAATTGTTCACCATATTGGATTCACAAGGTCCCATACTACTCATGAATTGATATATGGGGTCAACCGAATCCACTCCAAAAAAAATCCATCATATGAAACAAGTGGTCCTTGGATAAACATGCCATTACTGACAGCTCAGGGTTTCTTCTATTACCTATTCAAGAAAAAAATATTACGATAAGACATAACCATTATGTTTAAATTATTATCTCACAGTCCATAAACTAATGTTATTACATTACCATAGATAATAATGGAAATAAAATATAAAACTAGAATATGTATGCAGAATGATAACATGGAATGTGCATGTTTATGGAATATTATACCTATTTTTTAAATAACGATGCATGTAATGAAACACCCACATTTCATTAAGAAAAAATAAAATAAATCTATTTTCAATAATACCAATAATAATAACATATAGAGACATTTGAATCACCCAATGGTGATGTCACATCAACTGTAACATGAATAACCAATAACAACAATAACCCAACCTAGGTAATTTGTGTTTCGCCTATACATGGTGTACAAACACCCAAGCACAAGTTCATTTCCGTATCATATTAACTCCTAGAATATTGTATAATACCCAAGCAATGAAAAAGGTCAAATGGATGCTTAGATACAACTTTGCAACATCTCGACTTGAATTCCCCATAATTGGGGCCCCTAAGCTGGTGGTTCACATTACCTCAAGAATGCCTCCCTAGATTTTAGAGGTTGCCGACTATCAGCGATGGTGTAAAGGTATTATATTGGTGAGACTATAACCTTATTTTATAGTGACACAACATAAATAAAAAATAAATAGATAATTTCTAAAGTGTAATATAAATAGTTAGAACTTCCTGACAAATTAATCTTAGAGACCATATTAAAATTTTTGTTTTTAACCTTAATGAAATTTAATGGGTGTACATTCTAAATTAAATAACAACCAATTCCCTATGATATTTTATAATTTAAAATAATTTATGTTACTTTTTATTAATAAATTATATTCAATAAATTAAAATAGTTAATAAAAATCATTTTTAAGGAAACTAAAAGAATCTAAAAATGGATAAAAATAAATTTTTAAATAAAAGAAGAAGGGGTATATGAGAAAAGTTGAAATAATTGAAATGGTAATTAGCACATTATTATTATTTTTATTTTATTTTCTTTTTCCATTTTTAATTTTATTTCATTTTTATATTTTCTATTATTTTTATTATTTGTATCATTACACTTTTTCTTTTTTTAATTATTTTCCCCCCTCTCCTATGCCCGTTGGAACATCTCTCGCTGTATCACCACCTTCCATTGCCCTGGCCTCATCCTCCTCTATCCCTATGAAAGCATGCTGCAAGTCTTTTTTATCCCCTAGTTCGATAATCATTAAACTTTACTGATCATCTCTAAATGGATTATAATACTATTTAAAAATATTAGGATTTCATCAACTAGAAATCATGTAATGTAGTATGTATGTAATTTTCCTCTATTTTGGGGATTATTCTTAAACCTCTGATTTATCTCTTAATATGTCAAATATATTATTTCCATGGAAATTAGGATCCCCTAGGATTATAGGGTAGGGAGTCTACTCTTTTTATGATCATTTCATCTCATATTTTACATCACATGTTTGTGCTTCTCATTAGTTCATACTAGTGATAATAAATTTTACTGAATATAATTTAATTAAACTAATTTACTTGACTATTTTGATATTGTTTGTTAATTTTTTTAAAATTATTGTAACATCGTTGGATACCACTTTATGTGTCTCATTTTAATCGGTCTAAATTTAGTTATCCCTGAATAATTAATTATTTAATTCATGTGTTTTTACAACCCATATTTGAATGAATTTTTAATAAAATAAATTATTTATGATAAATATGAAATGTGAAATTTGGGGTTTGTTGGTTTGTTTATTTCTTATGATTCCTTATAAAAATCCATATTGTGGTATGCTACAATAATTAAAAATATCATGTTTCCCTAAATTCTATGATAATGTGTTTTCCCATGAAATTCATTTTACTATGATATTAGATTATTTTTATATTTTAGTTTATACAATATTAATGTCATATTATTTAATAAAACTCCTCTAATGGAGGTTCACTACTTTCAACCCAATGTGCTATGTCTTTTTTTGGGCATGTTTGTGTGTTGATATATCTATTTCACTACTTAATTTTGGTTGTGACTATTGTTATTTAGTAATTAAGAAGTATGTGGATTTCAGTTTCATAAATTGATCTATTACAATTATAAATTAAGTACTCTAAGATATCATATTCTTGGAAATATATTTAAATTCCGATCAAGGAGTGAATTTGGGTTATGTATTAAGGACCCACATATGGAATCTATGCTCCAAATTAGTTTCCACACTATGCACCAGGGAGGAAATGCATTAATATATTCTAGATGATGGGTTCTCTATGATTTATATATACTCATGAGTGATACCATTAACCTAAGGTACAATCGAGGATGGAACCATCGATGAAGTGTCTATGCCAATCCTTAGGTGATACACACCCCCTTATGAGTGATTCACTTTATAGACTCATGATAAACCACTCCTCGAGCGATAGTCGGTCATTTGGAATATTTCCATGGATGGGCTCAATATGATGATTTTGTAATTTATGTAATATTTATTAAATATTGGATATCATAATTTTATTCCAACATCACACAATTTTACTTTAGTAAATACAACATGGAATGACATCATTTTGTATCAATTATTTTTTATCATCATCCACACATGACATTTAATTAGTTGTGATTATTTATTTTCTTCGATGGAAGTTAGTTTATTTATATACATGTTCTTATTGTTATAAATTTCATCTCTTCAACTATGTGATACCTTTTAAATATGGGGGGAATAGTCTCTCCCATATAAACATAAAAATACCATTTCTACTATTTATGAGCCTATGGAATTCGTGGAAATTTACCTGAGGTTATGTGTCAACCCCATTGGGAGAACCTTTGAATTTTCTCTTAGGTTGGGGACAATACAACATGCTACCAGATGGTCTATTTTCCATTTTCATGCTTCATGGGTTAGATAGGATACTAGCATATAGGAATTTGAACCTTACCCATTCTTGGGAATAGATGAATCATTTATAGGGGAAAACTAAATTTCTAGGTTCGGATTTTAGTTATTTATTAGGCACATTATTATTGATATGATTTCACCTTTGGGTGACACACTTTTTTTATTGTTATTGATATCTGTATTGATTAGATAATGGTTTCTACCATTTCATAATGATGATAAGATAGAAATTCATTTACATGCCTCATATTAGGCACCATGTGCATTAAAATGGAAAGAATAATTACATTCAATATACACCTTACATTTTCATCTTCCTGTTTTCAAGTGAGTATTGTTGTGCCTAGTTGTAAAACATTGACGTGCCTTTTGTATATATAATGTTGTGATATTTTGTTAGATTTTATCTAGAATTTAGTTTTTAAATGGGCAGTATGCCTAATTTTAGTGAACCTTCTATGTTTTCTCTTCCTTATGTAGACACGAGTAATAGAGTTGGCTATCTATTTTATAGTGCTCAAAGTAAGGTTATATATTTACCCTATTTATTTCACATTTACATGTCTTCCTTTCCTTCTATAAAATTATGTCTAATGGTGCTTGTTTAGATATTTTATAACAATTCATATTTGACATCCTCATATCATACGTTAGGAGATTAGGGACGAGAACATTCAAAAATTGGTGGGTCCTGACCAACTAGAGGTGCCTCTTCAGGTTTCTCAAGAAGTGTTACCTCTAGTAACATCTGTACTGACTTCTATGGTACCACCACCAGTCGATCTTCTGATGGGCTCTAATGATCTATTTTAAGATAGTTTCATTACTTTTATGAAGTTAGTTAAAAATGTAACTTGACCTACCCCATATATGGATAATAAAACATTAGACATTCTATAGCATCACACTCCCACCTTTTCAGGGAGTGGAGGTCCTCAAGTTGCATATTCATGGATAGAATCCATGAAGTATATATTAAACTATATTAATATGATTCTATAGAAGATGATATAACTTGTTGTCCATATTCTTTGGGACTCAACCATGTGTTGTTGGGATGTAATTTATCAATAATTTATGACAACATACATGGTTTTGGTTGACATCCAAGCATTTTTCAATGATCCCTTATATCTGTATAATCTGAGAGATGATTGTGATGGGGAATTATTACATCATTAGAAAGGATCTATGATAGTGTTAGAGTATTTTACATGTTTCATAGAGCTTTATCATTTTTATCCAAATCCAGAAGGTGACACACTAACAGGAGAGAGACATTTTTAGGATGCACTTGAATATTCCATCCACTCATAGGTGGACATATATTGTTGGAAAACTATTACAATGATTGTGAATCTTGGCACATTTTCAGAATGAAATTCCATTGATGCTAAAACATTGATCTATGGAAGTTCAGTTCCAAGATAGGGTGACGGTTCTTCTGTTAATAGAAAGCACTATTTTGAAACATCACAAGGGGAAATCCTTGTTATGGAAAACATTTTCAATGTTCTATCACCAGTACTTTGTATAGAGGAGTTGGCTACAAAATGCCTCCATGCATGAGAGACCCAAAGGTGTGTTGAGATTGCAACAATATGGGTGACCTTCATCATTTATGTCAATCATTCTAATAAGATTCTTATGGTAGAGGATCCATAAAATAACCTCTATCAGCTATGGGGTATATAAATACACAACTGGATGGAATTTCCTTTTCGACTAGTCAATCAGATCGAAGTAATGGTGGAGGATGTGGTTAAGGAAATTATGATGTAGACTATTAGTGTTAGCAGAGTGGACCTGATCAGGCCAGTCCGACAGTATCTGAAGGAAATTTTTAGGTCTTATATACATATTACAACCAGAAACAATGGAGTATAGTGCTATAAGATCTACCATTTTAGGTAATATTATGGTAGCCTCTACTTTACATTACTCCCTTTTTTATACTAGTGCATCAAACACATTTTTATCTGCTTCTCTTATCGAAATCCTTTGTTTTAAAATGAAGTACATTTGTGGCATCACATATCTCAACATGCCTCTAAGGGATAGGATAGAGGGAATACACTAGTTCCATGGGTGACCCATGAGATTGGTGGGTACCATTTATTTTGGAATTCTGACATCCTCGATATGTTTTGAATATAATTTATTCTTATTATGAACTGGCCCACTTCTTTCTAGGTCTATGTGGATTTCTATCGCTATCGGTTGTCCTTCACATCCCCTGTGGGAGACAGATATCTAAACAAAAGGAGAATGTGATATAAAGGATTATTGAGATGGACATAAATGTGCAGGAATAGGTTGAATGAAGTCTCAATTATAAAGTCTCTTCATGAGAGATCAAGGAACATAACTAATGGAATTATCTACCATTGTAGACCACTTCAAGGGCGTTTTACATGAATATTTCTATAGCTTACCCCCTTGATGGATGTGTAGTTCACTGTCTAGCTAGTTCTAGGTGAGGCACCAGTGTCTATTCCACCATATAGGATGTAACCAACGGAGCTACATGAACTCAAAAAGTATCTTGAAGTCCTCAAGGATAAGGGCTCAATAAAACATATCACACCACCATGGAGTTCACCAGTTCTTTTCTCCAAGAAGGTGGATGGTACCGTCATATTGCATTGGATAATTGTCGACTCAACCATATTACAGTAACGAATTAATATATGTCTCTCATATCGATATCCTCTTTGACCTGCTCCAAGGTGAAGTTGTTTTCTTTATAATTGATCTGAGGTTAGAATATCACCATGTGTGTGTGAGACCATCAGAAATTCCACATATGACATTGTGGAGAACGTATGAATTTTACAAAAAAAATTATATGACATTATGCCACAATAATTATTTTATAGTCTTCAGTGCTCTAATGAATCATGTTTTTCACATATACCTTGATTCCATTTTGATTTTTTTCATTGAAAACATCTTGGTGTATTTGAGCTATGTACATGACCATGCAACCCATCTTGAGATCATGCTGATTACACTAAGAGAGAACTAAAAATATTCAATTCTCAACAAATTCCACTTCAAAATTGACAATGATCACTTCTTAGGTCATATCATATATGAGGCAGAAAAATTAGTTGACCTTGAAATGGCGAGCACTATATTTTCATGGGAGTATACTCTGAATGATTTTGACATATACATCATCTTGGAGATTGCATAATATTACATGCTTTTTAAATAGGACATATCTTTCATACCATCTCCTCTCACAACCATGACTAAGAAGGGTGTATAATTCATATAGTCCAATGAATGTGAGAAATCTATTTAGGAATTAACGTGAGGACTAATATCCACACTGATCCTAATTTTCCCATATAACGATGAAGCTATACTGTTTTCTGTGATTACTCATGAATTGTAATGGGTGTTTTTTATGTAAGGAGATGGATTCATGGATTATAGATCATGCTAACTAAGACATCATGAGACGAACTATCCTACACAAGACCTTGTGTTAAAAAATTTGTTTAATTTTTTACACTGGTGGAGACAATACATATTGTGTGAGAGGTTCAATGTTTACAAAAATTATAAAATATTGACATATATCTCATAATATTGTGACAATAATTTAATGAATTATAGGCAAGTAGAATACCTAAAATAATTTGGTTTTTACCTTTATTACACCACTCATAATAGAATGCCCATAGATGATTCTCTGAGCTGCAAAACACAAAAACAAGGCATCATGGTAGCCAATAGTGACTGGAAAATGATGGATAAGTTTTTTGAGATGCATCTAGTGGTTTTGGAACATGTTGGACGACCAGTTTTAAGAGCTCTGGTAGAGACATCCTCTATTTTGGAGTGAATCTCTACGAAGCAGTTATATAATCCATAGTGGGTCTTTTTTAGGGACAAAATCATAAGGGAAAACCCACCTCTAGGTTGGGTTACTGAGGTTAGTGAAACTTTACATTAACGTGGTCATGTATAAGTACATTCAGATATACAGGATGAACATGTGAAGTAATATCATACTCGTATTGGGTCATTCCATTATGGGCATACCAAGATGTACAATGAAGTGTGTCATCGGTATTGGTGGGAGGGTAAAAAGTTGCAGATAGTTGAGTTCGTCACTTGATTCCCTACCTCTCAGCAGGAGAAAGAAGAGAACCATGACCTACTGGACTTCTACATCCACTATCCATTCTAGAGTGGAAATGGAATAAAATCACCATGGAGTTCATTTCATTCATCCAATGATCTCCTTGAGGAATTGATGTAGTATGGGTGATTATCCATATATTTACCAAACTAGCACACTTCCTACCTTTATGTGATACCTTTTTGGTGACGTGTTGGGAAGGATATATATCTAGGAGATAGTGCGACTTGTTGGAGTACCTTATTCAATAATATCAGACAGAGACACCAACTTTACTTCAACATTTTTGGACATTGTTGTGGAAATCTATGGGTTCACATTTACTCTTGAGTAATTCATATCACCACCTAATGGATGGGTTGTCCGAGAAGACCATATGAGTGTTATAGTATATTCTATGGGCCTATATCCATGATTTTTTAGGTTCATGGGAGAAATATAATTCAATTTTTAATTTTACCAATAATAACATCTTTCAAGAAACAATTAAAATGGCTCCATATGAGGACCTATATGGCAGACTATGACGTTCATCTTTATGACTAATCGAAGTGAGTGTGGATGACCTGTTGGGTCATCATCTCATTTAGGTTAATTATTTGTATATTTTTTGGATTAAATAAAATTACAACATCTCATCATAGATATAATTCTTATAAATATCTTCACTACAGACCTCTTGAATTTGTGTTGTGTTATAGAGTTTTTCTATGTATTTTTCTGAGGATGGTTCACATGAGGATCAGGTGATAGGGGATGTTATCACCCAGATACATTAGACCACTCAAAATTATAATAGAGTTTGGTAGGGACCATATCGGTTACTATAATCATAGAGGTACCGTTCCATGCATGATTTCTTCCATGAATCAAATCTTTGAAAGTATCATCCAGAATTTTCTCATTCTTTTGACCCTGATGACATCGAGCTTGAGGAACATGAATCCTTCAATGAGCGTTTGATTTTTATTGTAGATAATAACCTAATTGTTCTCAGGGGTAGTTTGGTTCCCCTATTCTTGGTACTATGGTAGCATGGATGTGTTCAGGATTATACCTCAGAGTGAGATAATGATGTTCATTTTCAATGGAATGCTCATTCTCTCAGAGCAAAGTCCACTACCCTTAGAGGGGAAACTCATGGAAGAGTTCCCTTATATAGGGGAGGTTGTAACATCCCAACATTAACCAAGGTATGAACAATTTTAATTTTTTACCATAAAGCAATAAAATCGGTGACTAATCATAATTAAATAATATCCCACACCTATGGTGTTTTATAATTTTTAAAAAATAATATTAATTCAAAATCAGCCAAATTTAATAAAATTAATTAAAAATAAATAAAAATAAGTTTAATGGAATTCAAAAAATGATAAAAATAAATTTTAAAACTAAATAAGAAGGGGTTTATGAGAAAAGTGGAAAAAATTAAAATATGAATTTTCCCAGTTTTATTATTTTTATTTATTTATCTTTTTCTATACATTTATTTTTTTTTGTTTTTTTGTTTTTTTTTCATTTTTCACTTGTCATTTTTTTCTTATTTTTATTTTTGATCATTTTCATTCTTCCATTATTTTTTCTCTCCCTCTCATATCACCCTCGGTGCCTCTCCCCCTATAGCACCCCCAAGAATCACCCCAACCTTCTCCTCCATTCTCCCTTCAGAATCTCATCGTGGCTCTGTTTCTTCTTCAATTTCAATGACTTATAGAAGTTTTGTGACCCTTTAGGTGAGTCTTACAATATAATTTATCCAATTTAGGATATCATCAACTATCCTTCACCCAATCTACCAATGAATAATTTTTTTTTCATATTTTTGGGATTTTTCTAAAACCTCTAATTGCTACTATTTCAGGTCATGTCAATGCTTGTCTTGGAGTCTAGGATTTACTATGATAACAAGGTATGGTGTCTAATCTTTTTTTCATCATTTCATTATGTCCTTTATATCACACATTTGTTCCTATCATCAGTTCTAACAAGTGATACTCAATTTTACACTATTTAATTTAATTAAACAACTTTGATGGACTGTAGAAAAATTATTTGAGGTTAACCAACTTGTTTAAATTGTTTTAGCAATGTTGGATATCACTTTAGGTGTGATAAAAAAATCCTTCTATATTATGTTATCTATGAATAATTGTTTTATTAATTTCATGTGTTTTAATGATCTCTATTTGGTTGAATTTAAAATGAAATAAATTATTTATGAAAAATATGAAAATTGAAAATTGGGGTTTTTTGGTTTGTTTATGGATAATGATTCACTGTTTATATACTTACCATGCTATGCTAATATAAATTTTTTAAAAAAATTCTTCTATTGCTGATAAAGTGTTTTTCCTTGATAAACCTTGGATTATGATATTAAATTAATTCGTTAATTTATTTTCTAAAAAATTAATATTAGTTTTTAAAATAAAAATCCTATAATGGAAGTGAAATATTTTTAGCCCAAAGTGTGATGAATTGGTTTCATTCTTTAGGTTTTTGTTTTGATATATTTATTGTCATATATACTTTGGAATATGAAAATTGAGCTTGAATAATCAGGAATTACAGGGATTTTAGTTTCTAAATTTTATTTTTTGAAATTATAAAATGTGTACTTCGTTATATCTTCTTCCATTAAATATAATTAATTTTAGAGAAGATAGAAAATGTGAGTTCTATATAAATAACCCACAAATTTATTCTATGTTCATGGATGGTTACAACAGAACACACCGGGGAGGGCATTTATTACACTTTTCAAGATGAGGGTTTTCCTGAGATTTCCATATTCTCATGAGTCATACCATTTCCCAATGGGAAAATTAAGGACAAACCCATTAGAAATGTGGCTACGCTAAGCATATTATGATAATCAGTCCCTTATGAGTTATTCCTAGGATAGAATCACGATAAACCATACATCGAGAGATTATTGGGACTTTGGAATATTTCCATGGTTGAGTTCGATGGTATTGAATAAATTTAATGATTTAGCATAGAAATACAATCAGGATGGGCTTAGATTCTGACACTAAACATTAATATAATAATAAATATAATGTGAAGAAGAATTTAATTGATGCCTCTATGAGTTCCTTTTGAATATTTCCACCTCTCTGGTTCTTTGAACCACACATTGTTTGACATGAAATTTAGACCCCATGAAATATCACAAGTTTGGGGGTATTGTTTTTTTACAACCTTCTTTTTTCTTAGCATATATATATATGCATCCATATTTGTACATATACTTCATTACAATTCTCAGATTAGGATAATGCGGGTGGTATGGGATGGTTTTAGTTGATAAATTTTACCATGTTACACTAATTTTATGTTATTTATTTATCTGATTTCATTTATCATGTATAGGGAGACTTCTTCAATTTACATCTAGAAATGGAAATTTTCGGACACTGTGGGTGTATCCCTACTGTGAATTTATATCACCCCCATACTCAAGAATCATTTGGTACTAATGTAGAATATATGTTAATATGCATGGATAAATATAAGTGTGATTATTCAAATGAATATGTGTTTCTTACTGCTTAGTATAGATATTGGGTGCATAAGACCGAGCCTTTGCTCAAGATATAGTTGTGGCATTTCTCCATTTTCATTTTAGATTTGATAGCATTATTTTATTTATGCTTTCAACACTTTTACTTTATTATATACATCATGGTATAAAATCATTATGAATCTGGTTTTATTTTCCGGCTTATGCACTAGTCATTTATTCAGTTGGGATTATTTATTTTAATAAGATGCAGTTTAAATATTTATATTCTCTTACTACTTATTATAAATTTCATTTCTTCTCGTATGTATTACCTTTTGCCTATGGGGGAACAGTCTCCCCCATATAAATTTAAAAAGTATCTCTCTTCTAGTCTATAGCCTCTCACATTTGGGGATAAGAGATAGAGGTCATGTTGCCAACCAGGCTCTGAGCACCACTCAAGAGGCTTCCGAGAGGATGATGTTACCATAGGCACTAAATGAAATGACGATGAATGGTCAAAATCAAAATACCTACTTCATATACAATAAAGAATAGGAAATTATAAGTAATTTAAAAAATGATTATATAAAAAAATAAACAAGGTAGTATCATATACATAATTCCATGACCTGTTGATATACAAAAAAGTGAACAATGGAACAGAATATGCAACATGATATACAAAAAACAAAAAAATTTCAAAAGGATAATCCTCTATAATCTTGATTATATTTTGTGTCATTTTTTCTTGTTGTCCATCTATAAGTAATACATAAGAAATATTTTTTACAAGGCATTTTCCCTTAACCATATCGTCAGAAAATTAATCTACTCAGGAATTAATAGCAGCCAGAGGAAGGTGTGAGATAAAATCCCAGTAGGACACCACCAACAAATCCATGTATAAATTTAAGAATTGTACATATCTAAATACTATTAAGGTATAACATAATGACATGAAATGTGTTAAAAAAAATATACTACCACCTACTCAGGTTCCAATAGGACACTTGGGGGATCTATCTACTTGGTCTTAGACTGGTTTGATAGTTTCATTAGTAACTATATATATATACTATATTTATATAATATTCCGGTCTTTATTAATTGATTTCATGAAGATATAAGGATCCATACACATGGATACTAGGATATTGCAATAATAAGTCATAACTCAGGAATCCATAACAAGCCTAATGAGCTTATAAGCTCAATCAGGTGTATAAGACCAGCATATCATTGGTAGTGCTTGAAATCATGATTTTCACTTGAGATGGTGGGTGATTCCTCATGTCATCACCTAAAGGAAGGGACATGGGGCATCATTCCAACCATCCAAATAGATTCAATGGTGTGAGAATACATTCTAATTACCCAATGTAAGGGACAGTGAAACATATTTCTCAACAATTCCCTTAAACATCATTCCATTTACAATATCAATGATGTAATCATAATATTAATAACAACTATTATATTATCACATAAATATTATAGTCTTGAAACCAATATATATAAGATAGGTATCACTATTAATTTAATCTAAATAATATTTATACATCAACTGGAGTGGTCTTGACACCTATTTGTATTCTACAATAATAATTCTCCAAATTAATTTATTTTGGGAAAACCATCATGAAAGTTAATATTTTGTTATGAAATTCATGATTTCTCAACATAAAGTTTCAAGGAAGCACCTTGAATGTGTTATTCAATTGTTAAATTACCTATAAGCGGTAAATTTAATTTATATATCATGAAAAGTACATAAATGGTAATTTTTTCCCTAAATATCTATATAACTATTGGAAATTCTATTTAAAATCCAAGAAGAATGATTAAAATGAATTCTAGTAATTTATGAAATTAATTATAAAGGTTAATTTTGATATGTAACACCAATGGGGTGGCTAAAAATGAGGTTTACACCCTCCGATTACATAACAATGATCCTCGGGAGTATGTAGATATTCGTCTGTCAATTTAGAATCAATGAATCATTTTATGGAAAGGAAAAATAATGGTCAGTTAATGACACAAGATGTAACTATGAAACTACTCACATATTATGAAAAAAAACATGACCACATACTGTATGTTTGTGGATGGATCCTCATCTAATATCGACTTCATATTCAAAGTAAGTTTTTCAATATTGATAAAACAGTCCAACAACCTAAAAATAGGGAGAATGATCACATACCCAAATAGGTCAACAGATCTGAAGATGATTTTAAAATGGAATGACGATCACAAGAATACATTCATAAATCTATCAAATTATTCCATGGGATCTCAATTTGGTGTCCATATCATGATGATATCATGAAAACTATAATAGGATTTGGAGAAACCCATAAGAGAGGGGAAGGGGGTCTATCCACCGAAATGGGGAGAATAAGAGAAGAAATTAGGCCTGAAATATCATTATGATTAAAATTCTAATTTTACCCTCTAATATAGGGGAACATAGTTTGGCTATATCATTTGGCCAGAACTACGGGAAAACCATGATTAACCAACTATAAAAGAAGAGATCCATTATATTTAAAGTGCTAGGTTTCCATTAAAATACTAAAACTGTGCAGACAAACTCCATTAGAAAATATAGGTGAACGACATGGTTGTGTTCCAAGGATCTCATTTTTTTATAAATCCCATGCAGACACCGTGATCCATAAAATTTTAACTCATGGTTTCTACAAACCATGTTGTAATAGTGAGACCAACCGTGTTTTAAAATTTCATAGAGAACTAGGATCTAAATAAGAACTGACACTCCTGGAATATTATTTAGGTTGTAGTACATGTTTACCAGGAATAAACATAGGTTTGAAATTGAAAAGTGAATGATCTGATCCTTCATAAAAATACATGTATTTACACAATTCTATGAAGTGTCATTTTATATCACAAAACTATATCCACATGTTGGCTGTTTGATTATATGTATAGAAATTATACTTTTAGTGAGCTCCTAAAATCATTTATTTAATTCTTATATCCTTACATAAATTACTAATTTCTTTATCTTGCTAGAAATTCATATGAAATTTCTCACAAAACATTGGGATTACCCTATTCATCCAAAAATACTACATATTTCTATGTAACTCATGGGACTTCTCTATACCTAAATTTTAATTGTCATTGAATGGTAAATATAAATACCCTCACTTGTGATAACATACACCAACCATGCAACATTTTACATAAAAATGGAAAACATATAAATTGCAGAATATATTTTATCTTTCCTTAATATAACCGGGGTAATCCTCAAATTCATTTCAAGTTCATCAATTATAATTGATTAAATGAGAATATAATCGATAAGCATAAGCACAATATTTTGAGATATCCACTTAAGAATCTATTCATTAAATACATGATTGTTTTAGGGGAATTATTGATTCTAAATGGAAAGACATGAACACATAGTTTTGATACAGTTTATTGAAGTATGTCTTCTAAATATCTTCCTTCTTCACCTTCATGTGATGATATCTAAAATGAAGAAACACCATCGATAATCCTTGAGATCATCAAAGTTAATCAAGAATATAATTTACCATTGTTAGATGATTCTTTTTCATTATGGTTACCTTTTTTAGCTACCATAAATCGATACACAATCACATCGATCCACTCTTTTCCTTATATGGAGCACTAGCACACCTGAAGTTGATTCACGAGGACGTATGAAGCCTTTTTCCAAATACTATTTCAGATTCTTCATTAACATCACTAGTTTGATATAGGAAATCCTATAGTGGAAGTTATATATAGGTGTGGCTCCATGTATATGTTCTATTGATAAATCGACCTCATGTTTTGGTGTATGTCTAGGTTTTTCATCCACAAAAACCCCAACTGTATTCCCTCATGGTGGGAATTTCTTCCATGATGATACTATTCTTGGACACAACCATTTGTGCAAGGTACTCTAACTCATAGGGTATCATCCACAACAGCATTGAGGGTTTTTTCATAATGATATTCATGATCATCAATGAATTCGATGAGAAGCATGTGATAGTTTGGAACATTAAAAGAGATTTCCTTTTTACCAATAGATGATGTGGGCTCTGTATAAATAGAACCAATCAATTCTCATGATAGAATAAAAATAAACCAAGGGAAGGATTATGACACTCACTAGAATAATCAACCCACATACACTAATTTTAGAAGAGTCCAATACTTGGGTTTCAATAATTGCACCACAATGTGTTTTTATAGTTATATCTACTTCAAGGTAGTAGGGCTTCGATTAAATAGTTCATGAAAACATTCCAGTTATAAAGGAATTCATAGAACCAAAATCAAATCCATTTTTACATGATTTAGTGAATAGTATGTGTTCCTTTTACAATATCATTTTCATTGTCCACGTAAATAGTATTAATGGAAGATACTTCCCCATTCTTCAATTCATTTGTTGATGCATTCGTTTTGCACTATCTTATTAGTCTTCTTTGTAATATCTCTTCAATATTCATGAGTTTTATGGCCATATCTTTCCAAATTGAAGCATTTAACTATTCCTTTTATGTAAATCTCATTGTTTTTCTTCCTAATTGTTTGACAAAAGGGTGGTTAGATAGTAATTCCTCATTTGACATTTGATCCACCAGTATGAAAATATATTATTCTCTTCTTCTTCCCATGTTAAAAGGATTAATCTATTAATTACATCTCAGAATTGAGAGCACAATAGACCTCCTCTTCATAACTACTAAAGTATTTAATATGTATATTCATTCAATTCTATGATTTTAATCAACTAAATAATAACTTTTCTGATATCACAATTGATAATGTAACCAAAGGTGAATATTGCATGACTTCTGAATTTTTTCTCATAATCACTCATAGATTTACTTTACTTTTTGTTTAAATCTATGATTTCTATGTTCATAATTTTTTAATGATTTAAATTTATATAACTGTTATGAAATATTTTATTAATTTCATCCTAAACAATATCTTCCATTTCATATTTTTTCATTTATATCATTATAAATTCCCACCATTTTTTGGATTCTCCGTCTAAAAAATAGATGGCCAATATTCCCTTATCCTTATATTAATAGTTAACGAAAGAATATATTCTATATTGAGTTAATCAAAAATTACAAAACAAGTGGAAAGGAAGATCCACTAAATTTAGATGTTCTTTTCTATATAAAAGATTTAAATGCTTGTTTTCTAATCTTTGGGGACATAGATTGATCCACATGGTTTAGGTTATTGCCCATATTCTAAGAATGATTTGTAATCATATTCATATTATTTTGAACCCCACTTCGCATGGTATTTGGGATGTTGTCTGGAAAACCATTTTATTGTCCCTCACATTAGCTATTGGCCTGTTTTTTGATGGTCCCCAAAATTTTCTAAAATAATAAACATTTGAACAGAACATTAGTCAACAAAAAATGAAAAAATAATGAAATATGTTTCATAATTTATTATAATTTCATTTCATATGGGATCTAAATGTTTATAATTTTTTGAAAACAATGATCCATTGTTGTTTACATAAATATATACTTATCCTAACGGTTGTAAGTAATGTTTTTGAATCGTAATTTCCTAATTAACTAAATAAAACATTGATACCAACTATATTGATTCTACCATTTTACATAACTATAAAATCATTTTTATGATTATATTCATAATTATTATAAATTCATAGATAAAAATGTTTTATATCATTGGAACATTAAGACCATATATCCCTTATAAATAATATATAATTGTGTTTTATTTATTTACATCAGTTTTATCATTATGAATATCACTTTTTCATTATTAAATTTAGTCTCATAGGGTTATAGATCAAATATATGGGGAGATAAATGACTAGTAATTGGAGGAATAAGGGACTTGGATCAATATACAATCGATGATCAAAATAATCATCATCACATCATAAGTATATGATCATTATCAAAATAATTACGAAATAATTTGATAAATCCATTTATTGTGGTGATGCATAACAATTAAACGTATTTTCATAGTGGTTAAATTCAACCAATATTTGTGAACAAGTATAGCATAATACTCACATATAACATATGTTCATTTTTTTCAAAATCATCATTTTGAATAAATATATAATAATTATCATGCACATTACACATTATATCATGAGATACATAACATTACCTGATGCATTAGAGGGTATATCATTCTAGAACCACCCTTAACATAATAATATTTACATAATCATGTGTGCCACATAAAAAATGTAAGGATAATTATTATGTAATAACCAAATGTAATATAGAGGGTTTCATATCGATTATAGATAGCATGATTTCATGACTGAAATTATTTTTCCCAAATGGAATGGTAATAAAATAATTTTTAATAATATATTATTTTTCGATTACTAATAAAAAAACATGAGGGGTCAAAAATTTATTTAGGAAAAAATATTTCATTCGAAAAATATCTATATTTGTATTATTAATAATGTTAGAAACTTATATATAAAAATAATTATAGTGACATGATATTAAAGGAATATTAGAGGAATACCAACATTAAATATGTCATGAAATATGGATGAAAAAATGAAAAGGAGTCCGGTTTGATAATCCCCATACATTAAATCCTTCTTTATTTCATCATTTTCCACAACATAAAAAATAAATATAGGATTTTAAAACAATTTTCTAGCAGTGAATTAGGTTTTTTTGTACTATTTATCCATTATAAATTATAAAGCACAATTCTAAATTTCAATTGTTTTATTATCCTGAATTCATTAAATTATCCCATATTGTTTCAATTTTCTTATCGAGGTCATTTATAAATTAATAAAATTAATTGAAATATATAAAAATATATATATATTAATTTATATATCAGAGTTAATTTATTGAAATCAATCATTGGTTTTTTATAATAAAACCTACAAATATTTCATTGTTGGTGATTATTTTACCACTTATTTGACATTGTTGAATGATCGGGAAAGAGAATCTTGAAATTTATATATTCTATTATTATGATATATCCAGTTGGTAAAAATAATAATAATTATCTTAAATTACTAAATAATTAATTTTATAGTATTTTTTAATGGTATGAGGGAAAAAATAAATAAAAATAGAAAACCATAGATGATTTTGTAGACACAAACATTTCACTCTCTGTAGATTCCCATGTATGACTCTAAAACTCCCTTGATATCTAGTGTTGGTTTTCTCAAGAAAATATCAAGGTATTCAAAGGGGGTCTATATGGAGGATTTCTGGAGATCATTGGATTAGGAAAGTGAGGGATGAGTCATTTTCTAATGGTATGGAGATGGTTTATTTATACTTTAGGTGACGGGTAATTTTAAAATAAAATATAGAATAAATAAAATATCAATGGTCAACACTATAATAGTAATATGTTTTTCATTATAAACCTTATTTGAAGTGAATATATATATTTTATTACTTTTAATTACATTATAACAAAAATTAAGGAGTTTGATTAAGATTAAAGGTGGTAGAATGAAAAAATATTATTTTTACGTAATACTTTAAATTGTAGACATTGGAATTAGTATATAGGGTTTTAAATAAATGTTATTTTATTTTAATGACTATTTTTTAAATTAAATATATTATATTACCAAAATGCATGTTCTTGAAATTAGTATGCATTTATTAAATTATGATTGATGTAATATTATATACACATGTTATGAGAAAACATTTGTTTTACTTCTCACCTATAAATTGATGTATTATAGAAAATTTCAAAAAAAGGAACCTTATAAAAATTAGATTTGATGATTTAAAAAATTATGTTCATTTTTTAAAACAAATTTCATGAAAAGATAAATTAAAATTTTAATATATAAATTATTATTTTAGAAAAAATTTAAAATATAGTTATTAAAACTATTCTTATATTTTATTTGAGTTTTTTAATCCCAGTATTTATTTTTCAGTTTTATAAAAATAATACCTACTTATATTTATCACTGTAAATATTATTTATATTTGAAATTATTGTTTTGAAGAAAAATTACTATTCTAATTACGAGTTTACTAATCTCAATTGTCATCTTACAATTCTAAATGGTCATGTTATTGTTATCAGTGGTTATGTTACTATTCCATTGGTAACATTACTATTATAGGGGTAATATTTCCCCTATAAAAAGAAAATAACTATTTCTCTCAACATTCACTAGACTTCCCCCAAAGGTTATATATTTTCATTGTAAAAGTTTTTGACTACTACGAAAAAAATTAGGCTATATTCTATTGTGTGGGCCTTGGTTGAAATGAATCTATTGGATTGGGGAGATCAGTATTTTTCCACTTTATATTTTCTATTATATATAATTATAAATTTTATTGGTTTGTAATTTCATTGGTTCCATAGCTGACATATTCAATGATATTTGATAATGAATTATATTTTTATGGTCTCTTTAATTGTTGGATGTGAATAATAAGTATAATTAATAATATACAAAATATTTATCTTTGAGTCAATTAAATTTAAAAAATATGGTCATTAGATTGGTTTTTCCAAAGATGAACTATTTACATCAAAGAATTGATGCGTTTTTTAGGAAATGATTATTCTGGGTCACACATTTTTTATCATAAAATAGATTAGTTATTTTGGGATTCTTTATTAGTTAAATTCTATGAAAACACTAAAAACCCTAATGTATGAAATTACGAATTAGATAACATCCATATGTTTTTAAAAACTATAGATTGTGTAGGTCACCAAGGAATTACATCCCTCTCAAGATATTATTATTAGATGTAGGCTTTGGCGTTATAGTACTTTGGTTTTAAAAACATGAATATGGTTTTTTGGGTGATAACAATAGTGAACTATTAGTTGAAAAATTTCCCTAAATAGAAACATGTTTTGAAAACCTCAGGGATATTTTTTAGTAAATAAAATTTTATTTTTAAACCATTACAAATTTTATGAATATATATATAAATACTTCACTTGTGTTTCATACCAAGGATAAAATATATTGAAACATAGATATTTATTCGATAATGAATACATTTTATTAGTTACATCATCAATCGATGATTATTGTTTACTTTTCCATAGACACATAAATTCATTTATAGTCATTCTAAATTTTACTTCTATCGATGGAATTGAATGATCCAGAATGAACTAGGTTATGAGTTGTCGAAATATTAAATGTAATGAATTTAATAATTGGAAACCTAAAGATAATTGTTTTGGAGTGAAATATCTCAAGGAATTTTTCACCCAACTATCTCAGTATATGTATAAAACCCCAAATCATGTTGTTCTCTCAAACAAAGCAGGTAGGGAGAATCTCATTATTGAGTAATATGTAACGATACATCAACCCTTTTTTTGTTGATATTTTAATTCACTATTTTCTATAAAGTGGTAAAATTAATTGATTATATGTTTTCCATTCACTAGTGCCTGGTCCGTGAGAATATCATTTTAGTAGTCATTAATTTAGAATTTGAAGATGAAAATTAGTAGTATCTCCCTAATAATTCCATGAAAATATATGGAGTAGAATATATGCAATGGGAAATGTTTAGGAAGAAATTTTTCGTAAATTATTTACCAAATATACATCCAATTTTATTTCTAAAATTATAGGAATTAATGAAATTTGACGATTAATCTATTGGAATATATAATGAAAATTTTAAAAGTATCATGATGTATGCTTCCAGTTTGATCTCTATTGGTGAGGTAAAAATTTATCACATAGTTATTGGGTTATAGAATGGTATTATAAGGTAAATTTAAATATGAAAAAAACAACTATGAAGATATTTTTCATTTTTCTGTTATGGTGTATATGGTTATTGGAAATATTCTAAGGAAAATAAAATTAATGCTGAGTTTGAAGAGAGAACCGAAGATATTAATCAAGGGTGGAATGTTTCATTATTTTCTATATTTATTTAATATGGGTGAAAGAACCAATTTAATTTACCTTTTTGATCATGTAATCATTTTTCATGTGGTAAAGTATGACATCAGGGGCACATCTATTTAAGTACAGCTAAGATGCCTCTTAACATTACAGAATAGAAGAATTCCGCTACTAGTGACCCACATGAACTTCAATGCATCAAGTGTATTGTTTTTGAATATTATGTGAACAAATTCTCCAACCATCAATAAAATCAAAAATATAGGCCCAAAAACATCACACACCATGGGAACATAGAAATGTATTAATGATCACTACTATACAGTTATATCATGGTGATGAAGTGATACAAGTAGACACAATATCTCTTTCGGATAATAATGTACTTTATTTAATTCATGGTCAATTCATTCCAATATATCACAAAAATTATCTATGAAGTTTTATTCACCACCTCTTAAAATGTATTTTTAATTATGATGGGAATCCTATTTTTTAAAAATTATAAAGTCTATGGTTTATAAATCATCTAATTTTTTTATTTTTGGGGGGATAGTTCCTATAGATCTAACACATCTTCCTTTGGTTTAATATGACATAAATCTACGAATCGATAATATTTACCTATATAATGAACATATTAATTATCAAGATACTTAAATCCAATTTCATATACCATGTCATCTAATTATCATTTAGCAGTATAAGTATGATTTTAAACTCTATATAGCATAAAATTTTATAGTTTTGGGTTAGACTATCCAATATAGAGAGAATCATTAATGAAATGATTATAGATGAAGTCAAAATTAATGAAATATCTATTATAATGGAATATATAGTTGTAATTATAGATAAATTAAATGTCCTTCAAAAGAATATAAGTTTTATTTTTTAATCAAAAATGTTGATGGATCCATTCAAATCCCAATGAGTCAATATATAATTTCTAATATTGAATTAGAGGAGATAAAGATTAAATTTTAGGATAATATTGGTGTGGGTTATAGCTAACTAACTACTTGGAAATGGGGTACACTAGTATTATTAATTCAAAATAAGTAATGATTAATTCTTTTTTTGTTGATTATCATGATCTTAATTAAATCACAATCAATAACAAGTAGCATATAATTCATATAAATTTTTTATTTCATCAAATTTATGTAGCTCAATACTTCTCGATGTTTTTTTTCTTCCTAGTAGATATCATCATTTAGTGATTAAAATGGAAGATATGTTTGAAAGATAATTCTATAAATTCTATTGAGACTAGTAATTTATAGAGATTCTCATTCTATTTAATAATTTGTACACTATAATCATTATTCCAATAAATAGAGACATTATGAACTACATTGATCAATTTGGGGTGGTCTTTATAGATTATATTCTTATATATATATATAGAAAATATGAGTATGGATATAAATTACATAATGTGTTACTGGTCATATGAAAGGGTAATTTTTATGAATAAATTATCATGTTTGAATTATTCAAGCCTAAATTTTCATTCGTTATTCATTTAATCAAAAAAGGGAATATCAGTATATCCATTATAAGAGGATGTAATAATTATGTAGACCATACTGACTACTATTACCAACATCAATAGTTTTCTTGGTTTAACAAGATTATAAGTCATATTTAGGAGATATTTCTCATGATTACTGAATACACTAACAATGATTATATAAAAGATAGTTGGGTTGTTTTGGAGAAATTAATAGGAAGAATATTTTAAGGAGGAATATTTTTTTACTCCTATTATATATACACAACTCTGAAGTGTGAGAGTGTTTTTAATATATAATGATTCTTTGAAAAAGTGCTTTTATTTTTTTTCTTTTGAATAATGATATGGTAATTTGTAAACCCTATAAAAACATTTTCTTTATTACACACTTAAGCATAAATTATTTCATAAAATCTTCTCTAGATAAAACATTGAATATAGATAGGTCCATAATATTTTGGGATTTGAACATTAAATTACAACATAAAATATAAAATACATATCTTTATAGAAAAATGCTTTTACATGACCACACACACTCCTTTGTACTTAGCATTTCATGGGATAAACAAAGAACATGCATAAGAAAAGGGTGAGATATAATGCTTATAAAGGGAGTAAAAAAGGCCCCACATGAAAAATAATTTTCATTTTAGGAAATATTGATATTAATGGAGCATAAGAGAAACATGAACATAAAGGACTGATATAGCATGATATTCATAACATTTAAATGGTGCAACAACATTTCACATGATAATACTATGAGACACGGACCCTTGCACATGGAGCATGAATAAACCCTCATTTAAATTTAATTACCATGATTAATCCCTCATTTTACTTGACGTATCCTGATACTAATATTTACCCAATGCATTGGTGCGCAATCTGTGTGCAACCTTCATATTGATTTTATTTCATGCATAACTGTGCCACGTGGATCATATAACATGGATTCATAGAAAATCATAATTTATTCCATGATAATGGAATATATAATTAAAACATGATAATATATATCATAAATAATTAAATTTTCATAATGGTGAATACACTCTAAAGAGAAATGGAAATGGTATTCACTACACAATGACTATGGCTTGGAAAATCGGGGTGCAGTTTCAGTTGCGTAACTATGTGACATAAGAATTCATAAAAATGGTTTTTTGAGAGATAAAGGGGTTTATAATAAAACATAAATTAAATTGAAAATAATGGAATTATATAGATACATGTATCACAATATGAAATGGATTTTATATTCATAATACAAAACAAATGTATGAATGTAAATGAGGAGAGATAAATCCCTAACAGAATTTGGACATGGTAAGTGGTGTACATGGGTGGAATTAGTGAGAAATAAATGGGTCTTTCTTCCTTCAAATTTAAGGAGGAATTTATATGGGTTGTGAGAAATCATAGCCCAAAATTTTAAATTGAAAATACAAGGGTATAGTAACATATAAAATCTTGGAAAAAAATGATAGTGTAAGAAATCCATTACATGGAAGTGTGATAAGAGACGCTTTGGAGGGGCTTAATAGTGGTTTCTTGGGATTTTGGGGCACCTTGGGAGGATTCTAGGAAGAGGAGGGAATATCTTGGTCGAGATAAAAAGGTTTTTACTAAAGAGGATGTGGGAGCGTGGGTGGGTTTATATTAGAGAACATAGGGAATTATTTTTTACAAAGGGATTGGATACCACACATTAAACTATTATAACCCCAAACAAACCCATGTTTTATCTTGTTTTTTACAAAAGGGGAGTGGAAAATATTATTTTATAATGCGAATTTCCAAAAATCATATATTATTAGGATTTCTTATTTAGAGGTGATTCACACTCTGAGGTAATTTATTTTAAATATTAAAATTATTTATAAGTCATGGAAGGTCCACTATGGAACCATAAAATTAATCAAAAAAATCAAAAATCACATTATGATAAAGTTAAAACATATATTTGCTGAAAATACAACTTATAGTATTTTATTAAATATAAATTGGGTAATTATGATGTCATAAAACACATTATGTGATTAAACAATATTTAATTTTTATACAAAATTTTGACTCTCTCAAAAAAATTTAACAAATTCACCATTAGATAATTTCCATATCCTGAATCAAAAAATGATATTAATTTTATCTGATTAATTTTCTAAATATGTGAATTTTTACTTTTAGAATAAGAACTGACATTTATTGAAAATTCATGGGTTTTGACAAAAACTTCTTTCAAACCTTAATAAAAAATACAATTGTATTTATAAAAATTATAAGATCAATTATATTTAATAAAAATTAATTTATTAATAGTATTTAATTAAAATATTTTTTAATACAAAAAACCATTATTTCTTAAAAATGGATTTCTTAATACAATATCAACTCAAAACACTATTTTTTCATTAAGAACTATTTAAAAAGTAACAATATTAAAATGAATGTATATAATTTATACAAAAATAATATATAGAATCATAGTTCTAGGGTCTTATTACATAACCCCTTATAAGACCCGTATAAGACCGAAGGGTATGGTGTGCGATGGTGATAGACTCTTGGGGAGTCTCAGATAACATTGCTCGAGTGGTAATCTCTATTAACTCCCATTTCACCCATAGGTGGTTCCTTTAAAACATAAAGAGTTGAAGCACGACATGGGATTGGACAAGAGAGAAGCCCAGTGATGCGAAATATTTTCAGTGTTTTGTCAAGTGGGCTTCATACAGAGAAATTATACTAGATGAGGACAACACTTCCATTGTCTGAGTAAATTTGATTTGTTGAAGCCCTATATTTATACTAATAATTTGATCTCTATTCAATGAATATATTAGCATCAATAAAAATTATTAATGGTATTTTAGAATCCAAAATATAAAATCAAGGAAGTGCATCTGTTATATAACCATTTTACATAATAAGACATTTAACTTCAACAAGAAGAATATTCATTAATAAATGATTGGGTCATTACAAACACCCCCCATAAGAAAATTTTCCCTTAAAATTTCATTAACCCACACTAAAATAGATGAGGTTAACTCTACTTCATAACATCATCCAATTCCTACATTTCCTCTTCAAACATTTAGTTTTTCCACAACAAATTTCCTAGGGAATTGTATTTTTTGTAGAAATGTTTCCCTATGTTCTATCATCATCAACAAGTTCTCTTCAACGGAGAGTTAATTATACAATGGTACCACCTCTAGATTTAGTAAATACGATGGGAAAGGTCCATACTTCCTCAAGTGTGACACATGGAATACATCATGTACTAGAGATATGTTTGGTGGGAGTGCTAGTTGATATTCCACTTCTCCAATATGATCAACGATTTCAAAAGGGCCGATCTACCTTGAGCAATGATTTTTCTTCTTCCCAAATCTCATTACTCTCTTCCATAGAAATATGCAGAGGAATACCATGTCTCTGATATCAAACATTAGGTCTCTTCTACTATTATCACCATAGATCATTTGTCTACTCAGAGTAACTTTAATTTACTATTGGATCATCTAAACCTTATCACCCATTTCTTTGACTATTTCTTGACCTAGGAGTTTTCACACCCCAACATCATCCCAACCTACTGATGCTCTTCACCTCTTCCCATGAAAGGATTCATTCGGTGCCATTGGCATGATAGAGTGGAAATTGATATTATAAGAGAACCCAACCAGAGGATGATATTGATCACATCCTTCTTTTATGTCTATTTAGAATTCTCTCAACATGTCCTCAAGGGTTTGGATAGTCTGCTCAAATAGGACATCTGTTTGAGGATGGTAGGCAGTACGGATGTTAATATCAGTCTTCATAGCATTTTGAATACTCTTCTTGAACATAGAGGTGAATCTTGGATATCAATTGGGAACAATAGATAGTGGTTATTCATGTAGCCTTACCACTTCTCTCATATATATCTGTGTCAATTGATCCAATGAGAAATACTCTCAAATTGCAATGAAGTGTGTAGTCAGTTTATGAAGATCCACGATAACCAAATAGTGTTGTTTTCTATTGTATGTCTTCAGACATCTAGTGACAAAGTCAATGGTAATGGTCTACCATTACCATGAAGGTATGGGTAATGGTTTCATCATCCCCTTATACTTCTACCTCTCAGCCTTTATGTAATGACACACTAGTCACTTTGATGTATACTTATTGATATCCTTGTTCATGTTATCCCCCCAATAAAGCTCTCAGATATCATGATACATCATTGTGTTTCCAAGGT
The DNA here is from genome assembly GCA_963277665.1 of Viscum album. NCBI lineage: Eukaryota > Viridiplantae > Streptophyta > Magnoliopsida > Santalales > Viscaceae > Viscum > Viscum album. The sequence goes on from OY728123.1 coordinate 649,360,684, forward strand.
GAGTGGAAAAATTCAAACTATGTGAATCATCAAAAATTTAAATATTTAACTCTGGATTTGATGGGACACATAGTCTTGAACCAAACCTCACAGTTATTTAATTATTAACATTTAACTCCAAGGTTTAATATTTTCAAATAGTTTCCACTTTCTTCTAAATTCCCAAATCATCCTTTTGAATATTTATTATGCTTTCCAAAAGTGACGGTTGAGAAATCATATGTTAGATGATTTATGATGTTCCCATTTATATGATTTCCATGGCCATATTCATCAAATATCTGAATATTGGATGCTTTTCAATTCCCATAAATGATAGAATTATTGGTTCCTTTCTACTTTGAGCATCTGCCACCTTGTTTTCTATCCCAGTGTGGTAATGAATTGAGCCATTATAGTCTTTGATAACCTCTAACCAAATTCATTGGATAATGTTCAAATCTTTCTATGTGAATATATACTTTTGGAATTTGTGATCTGTAAGTATTTCACATTTTTCCCGAAAGAGCTATTGTCTCCAAATTTTCAAAGCGAATATTACTACAGCGAAGACCAGTTCATGTGTTGGATAGCTTTTCTCATGAACATTCAATTTACATGAAATAGTAGTAAAGAATTTTTCATTTTGCATCCACACATAGCCCATCCACTTCATTGAAGTATCACTAAATACCACCAAAAGTTCTCCACTTATGGGTAATTTGAGCACGAGCATAGTGATAAGCCACATTTTCAACTCCATAAATCTATCTTTGCATTCATCACCCTAAGAAAACATGACTCCCCTACGAGTTATCTTTGTAATAGGGTTTGAAAATTGTGAAAAATTTCTCACAAATCAGCGACAATATCCCGCTATCCCTAGGAAGATACAAATATCTGTTACCGATGATGGCCTTGACCATCCTTCAATTGCAACTATCTTAGACGAATCCACAAATATCCCATTTCTTTTGCTGATATTACCCATGAATGAGACATCCTTCAACTAGAACTCACAATTTTTGTACATTTCATAGAGATTCTCCTTTCTCAAGGTCTCTAGTACAATTCTTAGATTCTCCTCTTGATCCTCCTTTTTTATGATTATATTACAATATCGTCTATAAAGACTATAAAAAATTATCAAGGTAATCTATAAAGACGTTGTTCTTAAATTTCATGAATATTTCAATATCCTTAGTGAATCTGAAAGGAATTACTATGAATTCAGACTGCCCATCCCTTGAATGAAAAGCAGACTTGGTGATATCCTCCTTCATTACACTTACATGGTAATATCCCGACCAAAAATCCACAGTGGAGAAGTATTGTGCTGCACGTATCTGATCAAACAATTCATCAATTCAAGGAATATGATACTTTTTATTTATCCATTTTTTGACATCATTATAATTAATGAAAAGGCACAATAACCAATCGTTATTTTTGATAATGAGGATGGGTACACCCCATGGTGAAAAACTTGTGCGTATAAACCCTTTATCTATATTCTCCATTTATTTTTTCTTCATATCCTCAAACTCCAAATCATCCATTCTATATAGAGTATCAGATATTGGAAACTCCCCAGGTATAAGATCAATTGAGAATTCCACATCTCTTTTAAGGGGATGACTAGACAATTCAACAGGAAAAACATCAATGAATTCCCTCAAATTAAGCATTTCTTCAAGGATTGTTGGTTCCTTATACTCAATCATATAAGAAAGATACATGTGATCATAAGGTATTAATATCCATAGTAGAGGAAGTATGGAGAGGTTTTCCGGGATGTTCAATCCAAAAACATAGATAGGGGAGGAGTTATATCCATGGGATGCAATGATTTCCCCATTTTACATTCTCACCAAAATCATGACTGATATGATTTGTGTTGGTGTAGGAATTTTTATACTATATTTTTGAGATAAAAAAGGCGTAGAACTATAATCAATACTTATAGTCATTTTTAATGAATGAATAACTAGTGTACTTACCACCACATTGTTTTTAGGCTTAACATAAGTGGTAGTGATGGAAAAATATTTCCCTTCATTACATGGAGGATATTGGTTTCCTCCGAAAAAAACATGTCTTAGAGAAATGGTTTGGAAAGTACCCTGGTTTTTTTAGTTGAAGAAATGAACAATGCATTGAGGGATGAATGAAGTGTTACTCTCATATGTCACAACCTTAGACTTTTCTTTTGGGATATCAAAGGCCAATTCCCTTCTATTCTACACATAAAGCATTTTATCATCCCCATCAGTCATGTTCAAGGGTTCTTCTTTTCACACCTTTAGAAAGTGGGGTGCTATATTTTCAAAGGACTTTTTTATTTATCCATCGGACATCCAAATTTAAATTCCACTGTATGCTTCTAATATCAATGATATTCCTGATATTCACCTGTATTGTCTAGGATTTTTCTATATATTATTTTTAAATATTATATGGAATTATTACTAGCCCAGGAGCAGAGACGACACATCATTCAGAGGCTCAGTGAAACCAGAATGGTGGTTTGAACTTTTTTTAAGTTAAGTGAATCGACATTTTTTGTGGTTGTGTCAATTTCAAAACGAATGCCTTGATTAAAAATCCTAGGGCCCCATTGTGTCAAGGATGACGACTTTACCTAAGAATGGGTGTAACATCAATGGGTGTGGGTCGAGGGAAAAAGTTAATTATTTGAATTTTTTAGTATAATAAAATAAAATAAATGGAAAAGTTTATTTTGTTTTTATTTGGAAAGATTCATTGTAGCATAACGATGGGTAGATTTTTAAAAACTAATGTCATGCCATAATGACTCAGAAACAACAACATGAGTGATTAATTCCACATCAATATATAATTCCCTAATGTGCTTTCCCTTTTTAATGATTAAATCAAATAATGGTTGTTGATGGAAATTTGAGATAAAACTCTAGAGAATCCGTGGAACCTTGGAGAAAACCCTCGGTGATGAACGACGACAGTGGCACAACCTCTTCTTCTGCGGTCGATCCTGTTTAAGGTAGGGGTTTTTTATTTAAATTCTTTTTCCTCGTTTTCAATATAAACGTCGAATGTGGACCAACCCACAAATAGGTTGATCCATGGATCATGCGTTATAACTGGAGGGTTTTCATTGGGATGTTTTCAGGGATTAATCCATGATTCTTGTTTATTATTTTGATCCTGCTCCATTTGATCTTACTAATGGGAGCGAATTAACGACATGAAGAACGATGGCAGAGGATCATTCCTCAATTACTGTTTTTTGGATTTTATCCCCTTTCCTTTTCGTGCGTTCTTCACGTTATTCGTGGGGAAACAAACAAAAAATAATTTTGCATCCGTTTTGCGACGCAATGATCCCAAATTGGGAATCTGACATCGCGACAATCTAGCGGAGGTGCGACGACGATGGCGACAGACGAATTGTCATGGTTTGGGAATTACCGTTCATTGAGGTTTCTCCACATGGGAGGATCAAAATGCATTTTTGGGGCTGAATGGTCATCCAGAAACAACGTAAATGACTTCGGGACATCGGGGAGACCTAGATTATAGAGTTTTGTGATGATCGGAAGGTTGGATCAATGAACGAGATAGCATGGGAGGCATGCCAGTGAAGAGCGTCGTTTCTGGAAAATTTTAGGATACACGACATGTACTTCTGAAGAACATGACATATAGTACCGTCGAAATCGACTAGGGTTTCAGTGGTCAGAGAGGAATCACACAGTGTGTGACCCTGGTCACACAACATGTTGGAATTTCCCCAACGCTCAGCATGTATTTTGGAAAGAACACGAACACGAGATGGACTACACTACTTCAGAACACATCGTGTACATTCTACACAACATGGTAGAGGTGGAAACGTGGGACAATTCATGTATCCAGGGGATACATGGACACATGGTGAAGTACACGGCCATGTACTACACCACACAGCTAGGTGAGGCCAGTAGCACATGTCACCCCATGTACCGATTACATGGACTGGGGCTATGTATGGGAACATGGACAGTGTACACGGAGCCGACCCCAGTCACTTAGACATGGCGTGTACACTTTTCCACATGCTATGTAATTACATTTTCTTCAAGACCACCCTTTTGACACCGGCCATTGTACACAGGTAGTACCCAGGGTCATAAGACAAGGTGTGTGACTTTTCTACATGCCATGTAGTATTTTAAAAATGGAAAGGCCCTCTTGTCAACCATATTTTAAACATGTTTCGTTTGGGTTAGTTCCCCTTCTTCTCATACCCCTGATAGACATGCATCATTTCCTTCTACAGGAGTATGATCTTTTGAGCATGACATTCTGTGTTAGAGTCTGTATCCCTCCGACATACCCAGAGCAATATCCTCTATCCATTCTTAACCATAGGTAAAGTCATGAATCGATGTGACCAACTATATCGGCTATTGATCACCTACCTAGTAGGTGAATCTGGATGATTCGTGGTATCCACCATGGTCCTGGCAGTGATCCCCATCTATGTATCATGATATTTCTCCACTCAAGAGTGTGTTCTCCCGTAACGATTGTATCTATCTATCATGATCTTTCTCCACTCAGGCGTGTGTTCTCCTGTAATGAGTGTTTCTATCTTTTGTGTATTTTCCCGATGAAAAGTTCTTCTTGATGGACGTCATCAGTGCTAACAGACTCATGGAGTGTGTTCTCCCGGAATGAGTGCTTTTTGGAATCTTTGAACGGAATCCCAAGCGGGGTTATGTGGTTGTGTGACTTGTCTCTAGACTACATGCCTTGGTTTTGAGTATATCTGGATTGTGTTCTCCTATTATATGTTCAGTATACATATAATATGTAGATGTGACTATGCAATTCCTTTGTGTATTCATGTTGTGTTTTTCAGGGTCTTCTACGGAGTATTGTTATATTCACCCCTGTATGGGCTTTGCTCGCACGTGTCATGTCTTGTGCATATGAGAAGCCTTTTGACAGAGTCCATGGTAGACCAGGACAAGAAAGATCTTTTTGAGTACCCTACAGGATGAGGGATTCCATCGTCTATGAGCAGTATTCCTAGTACCTCTTTCTGTTTACAGGTTGGACTTTTAATTTTTCAGACTCTTGTTTTTGGTGGGCTTGTATTCCAGCCCAGTTTATTTTCAGCACTTTACATTCCTTCATACTCTATTGGTTTTGTTTATTTGTATGCATGCATTTTGTTCCATACTGTATTTTTCATTTCTGTATTTGTGGTATTGGAGATGTGTGTGTGTACGAGTTCATAGTCTATTCCTTCCATGTTAGTAATATGCCTACTCGGGGCTACTCACCAGCCCTTGGCCTATTGGAGGCAGGCTTGGGGAGTCACGGCGCGGGCCCCATTAGGATAGGTCAAGACACAGTGGTATCATAGGTGGTCGGTTCTACCATAAGACCATGATTATATGATTTTGGTTTGGGGAAACAATGTTAAGTGACTTGAGTATGTCTTTCAGGCCAGAGACTCTAGTGTTAGGGCAGGCCGCTAACGTATCCATAAACAAGGACTCTAAAATCCAGTTTTTCAACTCGGTACATGAAAACACATGTTTTGGGGTTATAAAAGAATGGTACATGAATAATATAGAATGGATTGTTTTTTTCTTGTCCTTTTGTCAGCTATCTAGATATACTCATTAACCAAGGTAGATTGTTTTTCCTTATATGATGCCTCTGCAAAACATACCTATTAAGATTCAGTAGTACTATCATGAGGATGACCCCATCTCTGACGAGGAATCGAAACATGGACCAATTACCCAAGAGTTTACCCAAGGTGGTTCACCTTCTATGCCACCACCAGTGGAGCAGCCCATGGTACCTGCGTACCGACCAATGAGGAGCTTAGGCTTAGAGCACTACATGAGTTCCAGAGACAGATACCCCTCAGGGTCTGAGGCAATCCCGACCCTCAAGCGGCTGAGGACTGGCTTGAGGTGGTGACTATAGTTTTCCATCTTGTGAGGACACCAGTAGACCAGATGGTGATCCTAGGAGCGAGCCTTCTCTAGGGTTTGGCAGGATGATGGTGGAGTCTGACCACATAGACTCACGATGAGGATAATGTTTTATAGACAGAGTTTGATCAACACTTCAGGGAGGTGTTCTCTCTGGTTACGCTGAGAGTAGTATGCATCCAAGAGCATCTTCTACTCGAGCATGGTAGTGTGATAGTAGTCGACAATTCATTGAGGTTCATCATCCTCGCCAGTTACATGATGGATATTGTTAGGGATCAGTACATCAGATATCATACCTTCGAGTAAGGATTACGATGGTTCATCCGAGCTAGTATTGTGCCTCTATGAATTTTGACTTATTCTAGATTTCTTGAGCGAGCCTAGGTGATCAAGAGATTCTTGGCAGAGTAGAGACAACTGACGATAGTGTGCAGCAGGTAGGCCGGTCCGAAGACCTTGGCAGTGGGGTGTCAACGTCAGATAAAGGTATCAGGTTGTGGGAGATGTCATAGGAGGACCTAGGACTGAGAGTTGATAGTCTAAGGCTCTGAGGCTGAATCCAGTCCTCTTTAGGAGAAGTGGGGATACTCAACTGAAGGAAGGGTACATCTCTCTAGGGATTTTCGGACCCGTCAAGATGCTGACAGGGTAGTAGTGGATGGACCACTGAGGTAGTGGCAGAGAGTGGATCAGGTAGACCCGCCAGGTGGCGGATGTGGCCGAGGTATAGGGGGAGCTGCAGGTAGTGGCAGACGATTCGACTTACTTCCACCACCACCCCCAAGAGGTTCGTAGTAGGCTCAGGGAGGTGGGGGATAGTTGTTGGGAAAACTTCTTGTGGTCGAGGGATATGATCAAGGGGCTCCAGGGATGATCCAAGAAATGATCTGGGTCTTCTCTACCTTATCTTCCGTACTTATAGATAGAGGTTCCAGTCATTCCTTCCTCTCCACATGTCTTGTGTTAAAATAAGAGATACCGATAGAGCCGTTGACTAGATCCTTATGCTTGGAGACACCTATGGGAGGAAACTAGATGACCACCCACCATTGTAGAATGTGTGATCTTACCCTTGGTGGAGAGAGTTTTAGCTAGAACCTTTTGTTGGTAGCGTTGAGGATTTACGACGTCATTCTCTGTATGGATGGGTTATCTTCAGTCTAAGCCCAAATTGACTATTTTAGGCAAGGCATGCGGTGTGTCCGCAGTGATAGGATGAGGTTTTCATTTGTCAGATAAAAGAAGACCCATACAGCACACAATGAGCTCATGCATAGGAGGGTGCATCCGGTCAATAATGAGTTGGCTAGCCATGCCCTCGGAGCAGTCGATGTGATGATCTCCCAATTCTTAGTAGTAGTGGTGGAGTATGAGGATTTCTCTCCCCAAGATGTTCTAGGAGTTCCTCTCCATTGGGAAATTGAATTCTACATCTACTTACACCCCGGGACGACACCAATTTCTTCATCAGCATATCATATGGCTTTTGCAGAGCATCGCGAGATGAGGGTGAAGTTGGAGGATTTTCCATGAAAGGGTTTCATGAGACCCAACGTTTCATCATAGGTGGCTCCAGTCCTGTTTTCCTAAAAGGCAGATGAAAGTTTGATGTTTTTTGTGCATTACCGGCGCCTAAACTAGGAGACGGTGAAGAAAAAGTATCCACTACCAAGAATCGATGACCTCTTCAATTAGCTGTAAGGGGGACAATTGTTCTCGAAGGGTGACCTTCAATCAGGTTATCACCAGTTATGAGTACGGGATGAAGATATACCGATGATGTATTTCAGATGCTGCTACGGTCACTACGAGTACTTGGTGACACATTACAGTGTGAAAAAATCCTACACAGTGTTCATGGAACTGATAAACCGTATCATCCGGCCATACATGGACCGGTTCATAGTGGTCTTCATCGACGACGTCCTTTTGTACTCAACATCTGAGGAGGAGCATGTGGGACACCTACTGATGTTTCTAGATTTACATTGAGAGCACCAACATTAAGGGAAAATCTCAAAGTGACCGTTTTGGATTCAGGAGGTCCACTTTCTTAGGCATGTCATCTCAGTGGATGCTGTAGTTGTGGACCCTACCAAGGTGGAGGCAGTGTTTTCATGGGAGCAACCTTGGAGTGTGACGGAGGATAGGGGCTTCCCTTGGTTAGCAGGATATAACTAGAAATTCATTCCTAATTTCTCCTGGATATCAGCATGTATGATATCCTTGACCAGGAAGGGGAAACCGTTTGTATGGAAAGAGAAGTGCCTGCAGGATTTTGAGCAATTGAGACAGAGTTTGATGAGCGTCCCAATAATGAGATTACCAGAGGAGGGTGTTGAGTACGTTGTTTTTTTTGACGCATTAGGGACCGGTCTTGGCAGTGTCCTGATGTAGAGGTCGGGAGTGATTCCTTATGGTTTGTGCCAAATTAGGACACATGAGCAGAACTATGCGACCAATGATATCAACTTGGTTGTTGTATTCATCGCATTGATGATGTGGAGACAATAAATTATGGGTGATTGATTCATCATCTACTCTGACCACAAGAGACTCAAATATATCTTCTCACATAAGGATCTGAATCTGAGGCAGAGGCATCTACTAGAGTTCCTCAAGGATTATTATTTCGAGATCATCTATACTCCGGGGGAAGGGAACAATGTGTTAGATTCTCTTTGTAGAAGGTCTAGCTTACAGCTGTTCAATGAGGCAACAAATAATTTAGCCACGTTACTGTTATCCTTCATGGATGGAGAGGATGCAAATTACCTATAGTCGATTTCTGTCACCCCTAAAATCTTATAATGAGTTAGGGAAGCACATCTTGGGGATGTTGACTATGAGTATTTACCTGATCAGTTATCTATAGGAAATGCTTCTGGTAGATATTCCCAAGGTGGAGAGCACATACTTCTTTTCAGAGTACGCGCTGTTTTACTAGTAGCATTGCGGGAAGAGGTCTTGAGGAAGTTTCATACATCCCACATGGAGGTACATACAGGAGTGGCAAGAGATGTACCAGGATCTCCGATGATATCTCTAGTGGTTAGGCATGAATAAGGTTGTAGCAGAGTCTTTTCCTCAATTCCTTACATTCCAGCAGGTGAAAGAAGAACACCCGGTTCCAGTAGGACTAGCTCACCCCAAGAAGTTCCAGAGCGAAAGTGGGATAGAATATTGATGGACTTCACGACAGGCTTACCATAGACGTCCAAGGGGAATGATTCCATTTGGGTGATCATTGACCAACTCACCAAGTGTACCCACTTCCTAGCTATCAGGGAGTAGAGTTCCGTAGAGAGCATGGGACGCCTCTAGGTGGGGGAGAAACTTCGGAATCATGGAATCCCCTCGACAATAGTCTTAGATCGAGAAACCAACTTCACATCCCAGTTGTGGAAGGGATTGTAGGAGGATTTTCGGACTCAGCTACGTTTGAGCATGGAATTCCATCCCCAGACCGATGGTCAGATGGAGAGGACCTTTTAGGTTCTATAGGACATGTTGTGGGCCTGTAACTTGGACTTCGATCGTAGTTGGGAGGACCATCTACCACTGGTGGAGTTTTTCTATAATAATAGCTACCACTCCAATATTGGTGTGTCTCGGTTTGAGGCCTTGTAAGGGAGACCCTGTCAGTCACCGCTTTGTTGGACCGATGCTAGAGATTCATCACTCATGGGTCCAGAGTTGGTGCGAGATACCACCAAGAAGGTGAAGGTTTTTCAGAAGAGGATGAAGACTAAACAGAGCTGGAAGAACCCTTATAATGAGAGATGACAGAGACCATTGGAGTTTGAGTAGGGAGACCATGTCTTTCTTCAGGTCTCACCTCATTGAGACTTAGAGACATTTGGCTGAGTTGTCAAGCTATCTCTGAGTTTCATCGGACCTTTCCTGATACAGTGTAGAGTTGGCGAGGTGGAATACTGCATGGATCGACTTCCATAGTTGCATCGGGTGCATGATGTCTTACACATGTTGTAGTTGAAAAGATACATTCATGACCCATTGCACGTAATCAACTGGGGCGAGCTCAGCCTCAAGGATAATGTGACCTTTACTAAATACCTGGTGGAGATCAAGGATCGGCATGAGAGGATCCTTCACGGGAGATCGATTCCCTTGGTGTGTGTTCGGTGTAAGCACATGAATCTTTAGTAGAGCATGAGGGAGCGGGAGGCACAAATTTGTTCCCAGAACCCACATTTGTTTGAGTAGTCTTGTTTTGGATTTTTGGTGATACAAAGCCCCATGGTGGGGAGAATATAATGTCTTGTATTTTTCTGTGTATTATTTTTAAGTATTATATGGAATTATTATGAGACCAAGAGAAATGAAGACACATTATTCCACATCCTGGTGAACCTGGAATGGTGGTTTGAACTTTTTTTTAAGTGAAGTGATTCATCACTTGTGCGATGTTATGGAAATTTTCAAACAAATGCCCGAATTAAAAATATGAAGGAACCGTTGGTCCGGGATGATGACTTTACCTAAGAACAGGTCTAACCTCAATCGGTCTGGGTTGAGGGAAAAAGTTAATTTTTAGATGTTTTTAGTAAAATAAAATAAAATAAAGGAAAGTGTTTATTTTTTTATTTGGAAACATTCACTATAGTGAAATGATGAGAAGATTTGTAATAATTAATTCCATGTCATAACGATTCAAAAATGACAACATGACTCAATAATGTCACATCATTATGGAATTCCAAAATGTGTTTTCCTTTTTTAATGGGTTAATCAAACGATGGATGTTGATTTAAAAATTAGAGAAAACTCTGGAGAATCCATGGATCCTTGGAGAAATCTCTCGGCGACGAATGACGATGCCGACACGACCTCTTTGTCAGCAATCAATCCCTTTTGAGTTAGAGGTTTGTTATTTAAATTCATTTTCCCCATTTTCGATTTTAACGTCGAACGTGGACCAACCCACAAATAGGTTGATTTGTGGATCATGCATTTTAATGGGAGATTTTTCATTGGGGTGTTTTTGGGGATTGATACATGATTATTTTTTATTATTTTGATCCTACTCTATTTGATCCTACTAACAGGAGCAGATTAACACCGTGACGAATGACAGCAGAGGTTCTTTCCTCAATTTGTTTTTTTTGGGATTTCATCCCCCTTTTCATTTCATGTGTTCTTCGCATTCTTCATTAGGTGACGAACAACGGATTGTTGCAAATCAGTATTACGATGCATATATCCAAAATTGGGAATCCGACATTGCGACAAACTATAGTAGGTGCGACAGCCACTACAGCGGACGAATCAGCACAGTTCAGGAACTACCGTTATTTGAGCATTCTTCACACAGGAGGATCAAGAAGCTTTGTTGAGGCAGATTGGATATATTAAACAATGGAAATGACTTCGAAACGTCGGGGTGGCATATATTCTAGAGTTTAATGGTGATCAGATGACCAAATTGAAAAACGAGGCCGCACGAGAGGAACGCCGGTGAAGAGAATTGTCTATGGAAAATCCCAAGAAACATAGTGTGTACTTCAGAAGTACATATCTTTTAGTACCGACGTTGGCAGATAGGGTTTTAGGGGTCAAAGAGGAATCACATGGCATGTTACTCTGGTCACACGACATGTTGGGCTTTCCCCGCCACTCGTCATGTATTTTGGAATGTACACAGACACAAGATGGACAACATGGCTTTGGAACTTGGCGTGTACTCTCTACACCACATGGTATATGTGGCTACGTGGGACTCAGCGTGTATCCAGGGGATGCAGGGACACGAGTTGTAGTACGAGGCCGTGTACTACACCACATGGCCAAGTGAGGCCAGTAGCGCAGGTCTCCCCATGTACTGATTACATGGGTTGAGGTTGTGTATGGGTACATGGCCAGTGCACACGGAGACGATCCCAGTCACTCAGACATGGTGTGTACTCTTTGCCACACTCCGTGCACTTTCGTTTTCTACACAAACAGCTTTTTGAGATGGGCCATTGTACATAGGAAGTACCCGGGGTTATAAGACACACCGTGTGACTTTTCAACAAACCATGTAATTTATGAAAAATGGAATGGTCCACTTATCCACCATATCATGGACATGTTTCATTTGTCTTAGTACCCCTTCTTCTAGTACCCCTTAATGTCAGGAATCGTTTTCTTTCTAGAGGAGTATGATCCCATCTGCAGGACATTCTGTGATAGGGTCGGTATCCCTCCCAGAGGCCCAAACCGAGATCCTCAATCCATTCTTGACCCTAGGTCATGTTAGGAATCGACTTGACCAACTCTACCGAGAATTGATCCTCTACCTAGAAGGTGAATCTAGATGAGTCGTGGTATCCACCATTTCCCTGGAAGTGATCCTCATCTGTGAATCGTGATAGTTCCCCACTCAAGAGTGAGTTCTCCCATAATGAGTGTATCTATCTATCGGGATATTTCTCCACTCAGAAGTTTATTCTCCCATAATGAGTGTTTCTATCTCTTATATCATTTCCCAAAGAATAGTGCTTCTCGGAAAAACATCATCAGAGCTACCAGACTCATGGAGTGTGTTCTCCAGGAACAAGTGCTTCGTGTAATCTTCAAACTGAATCCCTAGCAGGGGTATGTGGTTGTGTGACTTGTATCTAGACTACGGGTCTTGGTTTTGAGTATATCTAGATTGTGGTATCCGATTATATATTCAATAGACATATACTGTGTAGATATAAATGTTCCTTTTCTTTGTGTATTTGTCTTGGGTGTTCGGGGTCCTCTACTGAGTTTATTTGTACTCACCCCTGCATGGGATTTGCCCGCAAGTCTCATTTCTTGTGCATACGAGCATGCTTTTGACAGAGTCTAAGGCGGACTAGGATGGAGCGAAGCCTTCTGAGTTACCTATAGGCCATGGCGTTCCTGTAGCTATGAGAAGATATCCATGTATCTATTTGTGTTTACAGGTTAGACTTTGCAGTTTTCAGAATCTTTTTTTGGTGGGCTTGTATTCCGGCCCAGGTTAATTTCAACACTTTACTTTCCATCATTCTCTGTTGGTTTGTTTTAGTTGTATGCATGAATTTTGTTCCTTATGTGTTTTTTTTTCATTTCAACATTTGTGGGCTTGGAGATGTGTTCGTGTGTACATGTTCATAGGAAATGCCTCCCATGTTAGTAATATGCCTACTCGGAGCTAGTCACCATCGCATGGCCTATTGGAGGTGACGGGCTTGGAGAGTCGTGGTGCAGGCCCCATTAGGATGGGTAATGACATCTCTGATCTCCATTTCGACCATGAGGGAACATCAGACAATTTCCTCAGAGCTATCTAAATCTCAAATCGCTAGGGATTTCTATATTTTAGGTTTTACCCCACCTAAGAAGCCACCTACCTTGAATTCCGGGTTAATGAAAAAGCTTGAGGCTTATCATTCAATCCATGTAAAGTTTTCCTCATAAGATCCTAGGGATTCTTCATATTCTTTCTTGATGTCAAGGATACCCCTTCCATCGTATTTTTGAGGGTGTACGAGAAATATTTATGGAAAATAATTTTCGAAAAATTCTTCCATTACAACACCTTGATCTCCTCCTCAGGCTTCATATTATTGATCTATGTCCACCATTGATGAGGTTAAACCTCGATACAATAATAATACATAATAACATTTTCTTGTTTTGAATATTGAAGGATGGAGAATATCTTTTCAATGGAGTTGATCCATTGTTCGGAAATTGAGGGATCAGATGATCTATAAAAGTAGAAGGCCATTGTCTCATGAAGCTCTAGATTGTGAATTTTTCTTTCTTGGGGGGGGGGGGGGTTGAACATTCCAATTGAACCATGTTTCTATTAAGAACACGATTCAACTGAGAGAGTATCATGACAATTTTTATGATTCCCACTTCCATCAGATTGAGAATCTCATTAAAATAGTCATCATATTGATCTTCGAATCGGTTGTTAGCCTGAATCATGCTATTACTAGCCATTGGATGGAATAAAAGCAATGTTAGGGCTAACACATAAAGGGAAATTAAAAGGCAAAAATGGACCAAATATATATTACTTTTTTTCCATAACATATAAATATATGGGATTCAATCTGTCTTATCCATGATCAACATACCAACATATCATATTTGTGGTATTTTATTATTCCCGTAACAATGGTTCATAATAAGATAATTAAATTACCAAAGAATATCCCCTATGAGTTTCATAACCAAGAGTGTAGTAAGGCCTATTGTTGTGCACTAGTTTTCCTCTCAGTCTATCACCAAGTGGTGTTTTTGGATTTTACCCTAGATACATCTCTACAAGAGCTTCCTATACATGCTCATATCCATACAGGGATGAATTTTCTTGATAAACCACTTACTCATTACTCACAAAAATTTAAATATGATTTTATTATTGGTAGTCTGATCACTAATACATTCTCTTGGTTTTTCTAATCCTAAACCCAAAAAAACTAAACAAATCTTCTAATACCAACTATAACAACCCTTCTCGTTATTTCACACATAATCATAATTTATTAAATAAAATCATCATTTGATACAACATAGATGATTTATTGGTATTGTGTCTATGGGTCTTAGGAAAAATAAATAACAACATAAAACATGAAATACACATCTTTATTAAAAACATATTTTACATGACCAAAAATATTCCTTCGTACTAAACATTGCAAGGGATAACCTGAGTACATGAATAAGAAAAGGGTGAGCTAAAAATCTCAGAAAGGGAGTAAACTAGGAATAATATTATGAATACTGTACATGTTAGGAAATTGACATATTAATGGAGATTAAAAGAGAAATGAATATAAAGGAATGATATAGAATTATTGTCAAAACATGAAAATGACACAGCAACAATTAACAAGATATTTACATGAGCCAAGGACCATTGCATAAGGAGTATGAGTAAAACCACATTGATCGTGAATTATAATGATTAGAACTTCATTTCACATAACTTATCATGATACTAATCTTTAGCCAATTCATTGGAATGATATCAGGGTGCACCCTTCTTAATAATTTCATTTCATTCATAAGTGTTCTAGATGGATCATATAACATGGATTCAATAAACATCATAATTTATTCCACGGTAAAGGAATTTGGAATTCATACATGAAACTCTACAATCAATATTTAAATGTTCATAAAGGTGAATACCATCAATGGAGAAAATGACATGGTATTCATGATATAATGACTTTGGCATGGAAAATCACAGTGCATTTTCAGCAGGATAACTACGTGACATAAGAATTCATAAAAATGGATGAGGCAAGAGAAATGGGTGTCTCATAATATGTACATTAAAATGAGAATAAGGGGTTAATATAGATACATGTCCCAATATATTTAATAGATTTTAGATTCATAATACAAAATAATTTCTCAAATATAAATGAGAAGAGATAATCCCTTACAGAATTTCAGCATGGTAGCAGGTGTACATGGGATGTATTAATTAGAGATAAATGGGTCTCTAATCATTAAGAAATAAGGAGGGATATATTGGGGAGGTTAAAAGTCATATTCCAAAATTATTAATTGAATATTAAAGGGTATATAAACATATATAATCTTGGACAAAGTGAGAGAGGAAGAAATCCCTTATGCGGGTCTATATTGGAAATGAGAGGGAATTTTTTATTATTTAGTTTTCGGACACCACACATTAAACTAATAAAAACCACAAAACAGCACATGGTTATTTCCCACAGTTTTTGTCAAAGGGGAGTGGAAAACATTATTTTATATGTCCAATGACTGAAAATCTTAAAATATTAGGCTTGCTTGTGTGGATGTGAGACACACTCTTAATGTAATCATTTTAAAAGATAAAATGTTTTATATGTAACACCCCAAGAATTTACAAATATTATTATAGAATTCATAGATCACTAAGTCTCTAAAAACACAACTTTGTTATAACCTACCTTAGTAAACATAATTTTCTCACTTCAATGATGTGAATTTCAAAAATCTGACATACATGGTTGTGTTCATGATGATATTTAGAGTCTGATAGAATAAACTTAAATTTCGGTGAATGATAGCCTACCCTTATGAATAGTTACCTACCCTTTTGAATAGTAAATTACCCTTTTGAATAGTAATATGACTATTATGAATGGTATCCATACCCTTGAGTGTAAAAATGAACTTGGACACCCTAAACATGAAGATGAATATTCTATGTGTTTGTATATTTCAATTAAATAATGATTTAATTAAATATTTATTTAATATTATTTATAAAATTATTTTTGAAAAATGGAATTCATTTTTGGATTCTACATGTCGAAAAATGGTTAGCGTTAATTTTTGGTATTTTTCTAAAATACATGAATTTTGAGGAATAATGACTTACCATTAATTGCAAACTTAAGATAAATACACTAATTATAGAGTCATGTGTGATGTTATGATGATGTAAGACCACTTGGTTCGGGATCAAATAATAACATTACAGTTCTTGGCCATGGAATACTCACTATTGGTTTTCTTCAGAGTAAATAATAAATTAATGAGTTTTATATTAAGAACTCCACTCTCCCCTCTACTATAAAAACACCCTCTCACCCCCTCTTCCTTCAATTCTCTCAAGCCATGTGCCATATACAAATTCTGTCCAAATACCTTCCAAACCTCCTCTCCCACGTCTAGAAATCATTGGTCTCATAAAAAGACCAAAATTTCTCCCCTTAAGATGTTCTCAAATGAGGAAGTCTCAATAGGTAAATTCCCCTATCAAATCCCTTCTTTTCTTTTATGTTCTTTTTTTTATTTTCTCACCTCCCTTGACCATAATGGTATAAAAAATCCAGTAACATAAATGTTCTATAATGTTTTCAATCTAATGGTATATTTCATTACCTCCTCTCTTTTCCCCACCATTTGTTTTGAAAGAAGTGAAACCACCGTTTGAGATGTGTTAATTTAGCACTTTCAAGGACAACCTATTATCGATTTTTGTTATTATCTTTAATTATGGTCATGAAACCATTGATGTTATGGTTGAACCATATTATTATATATCTAACATATCCTATGATTAGTTCTATAATCCTTTTTGTTCAAATTGTATTAATTTATAATGAAAAACATGTTCATTGTAATCAAACCCCCCTTTTAGCCAAAACGGTTGTCACTAAGGTTATATATATAATAATTCGACTTCACTCTAAGTAACCAAATTAAATTTTAAACAATTTAATCTCCTGGATGTTTACTAATAGTTTATAACATCATTTCTGGTCAACCACATCCTTATTATATATTTATCTGAACTTGAATATAAGTTAACCAATCATTTAAAACCAAGTAAACAAACAAGCCTGAACAATGAAATTGAACCATATAACCAATCAAAAAGGCATAGAATGAACTATAAATGAATATAATAAATAATTTACATATAAAAGAGGTTATTTAATTATTAATTAAGAATCCTAATTTGTTTATTCAGGTCTTTCATAACAAGTCAAGAACACCTTCATGCATAATGTAAGGGATCCTCACTTTTCACTCCTCCCTTCGAATTCAAGAATATGATTTGAAATAAGTTCTTGTAATTTCAAATGGTTGTCATGTCATTAATTTATTAATACTTTTACATTCCATTGTGTTTTATTTCAATGATGAAACATTTATTCCCCCCTCATTTAAGAACTTAACTAAGTTGTTACCATGCTGAAATTTTGTAAGTGGTCCTCTCTCTCAATTTTATTCCAGAAATCAACCTATCTTGTGTGCTTTTGTTTTTAATTTCTAATGATGGGGTATATTTTCCCACCTCCCCCATACATCCCTTTTGACATATAAATAAATGGATACCCCTTTACCTCTCATTAAGACCATTCAATAACAGTCGTTAACGTGCAAAAATGTTTGTAAGAGGTTTTCTCATCTCACCTTCAATTTTGTGGGATTTTCATTGTTCGCATATTATTTCATATATGTGTTGTAGGTGTACTAAAATTTGACATATGTTATCACGGTTCCCATTATATTCATTGTATTATGTGACTCTTTTGGTGGTTATTAACTTTTTTCATATGACTCAATTGAGTACAACACAGTAACGAGCTTTGTCTCAATTTTCACTTCATTGTGACTTGCTTAGTTATTATGCACCAACTCTTTCTTATGTGGTGTACCTATTGCCCATTTGAGATCACTTTTAAATTGAAATAATATTCCATTTAAATATCCATATTCTCATATCATGGATATTATTATTGTATAATCCATATACCATTTTACATACGGTATTTATTTTGAATGTTGTTTTGACAGTGTGAATATTGATGAATCTGTATCTTCTCTTCTATACGGTTAATTTAAATAAAAATTTCTCTTGTATTGAATCTATTTATATAGAATGATTGGATGTAGTGGCGGTTGGGGCCCAATAAAGCCC
Organism: Viscum album; assembly: GCA_963277665.1. Classification (NCBI taxonomy): domain Eukaryota; kingdom Viridiplantae; phylum Streptophyta; class Magnoliopsida; order Santalales; family Viscaceae; genus Viscum; species Viscum album. The sequence goes on from OY728123.1 coordinate 649,379,071, forward strand.
CTCGATGCATCGGTAGGTCTCATGAGACAAAACAGTTTGGCGACAGACCCTTTGAGTTTGTTTCCAAAAAATCAGACGGGTTTCTACCCATAGAACTAAACCATTTTTACGGTATTATGGTTCATATGCCAGATACATTATGTCCAATTAATAAGAATTCTCTTTATTAATTATCAGTTATTATTATTATCCAAGAGGTTTTCACTATGACAAAATCTATGGATGTAGTTTCATTCTCTGTTTATTAATAGCATTAGTTGTTCATTTATTCACTAGGCCATTTTGATTATGTCAAATTGACTATGTTTCACATAAGTACTCATGCTTATTCTGTTTTTAACCGTTACTGATCTTTTGAGCTCACCCCTTTCATTGTCTACCTTCGATAGGTGATGAAGAGAAGGTCTTATTTTGAGTTCATGTGGATAATGTTTTTTGTTTTTTTGTTATGTATTGTATTTTGTAACCCTTTCAAATGTAATTTGAGTTACATCTATGTATCTACTTTCTTAAAGACTACTAAACTGATCATTCCATTGAGATTTTCATTCCATCTAACCATGCCAATATCCCAAGTAATACCTCGTCTCCATCCTAGAGGGTTTGGGGAGTTACAGTTGGTATCAAAGGAAGTTTAGTAGGAAACTTGGAAACTAGAGTAGGAAATATATAGTAGGTAACAATGCCCTATGGTAGCATTTGAGGATAAATTTACAAGAATGTCTTCGTATTTTGTAAGGAAAAGAATATGTGAATATTTCAAGCAATACATCCCTTTCTGGATATGAGCTCGTAGAGGCGGCTCTGGCACAGATGTATCTAGGGGTAAAACCTGAAAACACCGCTTTGTTCTAGACTCGAACGGGATCTGGTACTCGACAACGGGCCTTACTACACTCTTGGTTACAAAACTCCCGGTGGATATGCTCAGGATAAATCATATTTTATATACAAGACATTATGAAGGATTGAAATGTAAATTTTTCCTGAGGGAAACCATGTTTATGATTTTATTTATGCATAGAATGACATTCTAAGTTAAGTTCCCTTCTGTTTTAGATTCATAACCTAATCTAGTGTATTCCATTATTTAGGAATGGTTCCTTTAGGGATTATGAGTTTTCATTAAACAATTGGTTAGTGTCTATGTCTATTCTTTAAGTTAAATCATTGTTTTGTAACCTTTTAGATCAATAAAATTCCATTACAAATGGAAAGAGGAGGATATCAAATGACATTTCTATCCCTTCCTGATGACATGCTTGCAATAGTTAATGCAAAGTCATGCCCTGACAATTCCGAAACATTTTCTAACATTCAACTCACTTAAAAATTATTGTTTGAGATATCAAACACCTCCACCATACCTCAATACCATCGTGGATCATGGGTTGTATTTAATCAAATCCTATTTTCTCAATATTCTCATATTTTGAAGAAAGGTAAATATTATCAAAGAATTTTCAAATATTTTACCTTATCACAAGATTTTGAAGCATATTATGATATTGAAAAAGGTGCTGAAGAAGGAGACCCTTGTGAAAATTATTTATATTTTCTTTTGAAATATAATCTTTCAGAACATACTTATGGTATTTTAAATGGACAATTGATTGAAAGTTTCAACTGAAATTTGGTCTAACTATTTTATAAAAATCAACTTTTATCAGATGTTTTGAAATTATATGTCATAAATTATTATTTTCCGAAACTATTTCTTTTGTGAACACCCATATGACCCAAGTTGTACAAGGTGTATATGGATGATGTAAGAAAATGATTTTGAAGGATCTCTAAATCATTTTTTCAATGCATGGACCTTCTATATACGTGATCAGGATGATGATGAAACCATATGGACACCATGATCAAGGTACCCACTCTTTTTTTTAAAAGTAAACAAAATTTCGAGGACAAAATTTCTGAAGGTGGGAATAATGTAACACCCATAGAATTTACAAATATTATTATAGAATTCATAGATAACTAAGTCTCTAAAAACACCACTTTGTTATAACCTACCCAAGTAAACATAATTTTGTCACTTCAATGTTGTGAATTTCAAAATCTTACATACACCATTGTGTTCAAGATGATATTTTGAGTCTGATAGAATTAACTTAATTTTTGGTGAATGGTAACCTACCATTATAAATAGTAACCTAGAATTATGAATAGTAACTTACCCTTATGACTAGTAACATGACTCTTATGAATCGTATCCATACCCATGAGTGTATAAATGAATTTGGACACCCTAAAGATAAAGATGAATATTCTAAGTGTTTGTATATTTCAATAAAATAATGATTTAATTAAATATTTAATTATTCATATTTAGAAAATTATTTTTGAAAAATTGAATTCATTTTTGGATTATACAAATTAAAAAATGGTTAGGGTAAATTTTTGGGATTTTTCTAAAATATTTGAATTATTGATGAATAGTGACCTACCATAAATTGCAAAATTAAGATAAATACACTAATTATAGAGTCATGTGTGATGTTATGCTGATGTAAGCCCACTTGGTTAGGGATAACATGATAAAATACTATTCATGGTCATGGAATACTCACTATTGGTTGTATTGAGAGAAAATAATAAATTAATGAGTTTTATATTAAGAAATCCCCTCTCCCCTCCACTATAAAAACCCCCTCTCACCCCCTCTTCCATTCACTCCTCTCAAGCCTTGTTCCTTCTCCAAATTCTGTCCAAATTCATTCCCAACCTCACACCCCACGTCCAACAAGATTTGGTCTCATAAAAAGACCAAAACCTCTCCCCTTAGGAGGTTCTCAAAGGAGGAAGTCTTAAAAGGTAAATTCCTCTTTCAAATCCTTTCTTTTCTTTTAAGTTCTTTTATTTTTGTTTCTTTTCTCACCTACCTTCACCATAATGGTATGAAACATCCAGTAACATACATGTACTGGAATGTTTTCATGCTAATGGTATATTTCATTACCTCTTCACCTTTCCCCACAATTTGTTTTGAAAGAAATGAAAGCACCGTTTGAGATGTGCTAATTTAGCACATTCAAAGACAACAATTTATCTATTTCTATTATAATATTTAATTTTAGTAATGAAACCATTCATGTTATGGTTGAACCATATTATTATATATTTTATATATCCTATTTTTAGTTCTATAATCCTTTTATTAAAATTGGTATTCTGTTATAAAGAAAAACATGTTCATTGTAATCAAACACATCTTTTAGCCAAAACGGTTGTCACTAAGGTTATATACATAATAATTCGACTTCACACTAGTACCCAAATTAAATTTAAAACCATGTAATCTCCTGGATGTTCAATAATATTGTTTAACATAATTTCTTGAAAACCACATCCATCTTATATATTTATACGAACTTGAATATAAGTGAACCAATCATTTAAAACTAAGTAAACAAACAAGCTCAAACAATGAAATTTAACCTTATATACAATCAAAAAGGCCTAGAATGAACTATAAAATATTATTATAAATAATTTAAATATAAAAGAGGTTATGGAATTAGGAATTAAAAATCCTAATTTTTTTATTCTATTCATTAATAACAAGTCAAGAACACCTTCAAGCATAAGGTAAGGGGTCCTCACTTTCCACTCCTCCTTTCGAATTCAAGCATATTATTTGAAAGAAGTTCTTGTAATTTAAAATGGTTTTCATGTAATTAATTTATAATCATACATTTACTGTCCATTTTATTTTATTTCAATGATGTAACTTTTATTCCCCCTTATTTAATCACTTACATAAGCTGTTACCATGCTGAACTTTTGTAAGGGATCCTCTCTCTCACTTTTATTCAAGAATCCACCCTATCTTGTGTGCTTTTGTTTTTAATTTCTAAAGATGGGATATGTTTTATAACCTCCCCATACTTCCCTTTTGTCATATAAATAATGGGATACCCCTTTACATCTCATTATGACCTTGAAATAACACTCGTTACCATGCCAAAATGTTTGTAAGAGGTTTTCTCATCTCACCTTCAATTCTGTGGGATTTTCATTGTTCGCCTCTTATTTCCTATATGTGGTATATGTGTACTGACATTTAAAATATGTTATCATGGTTCTCATTATATTAATTGTATTATATGACTCTTTTGGTGGTTATTAACTTTTTTCATATGACTCAATTGAATACAACAAGGTAGCGAGCTTTGTCTCAATTTTCACTTCATTGTGACTTGCTTAGTAATTGTGCACATACTCTTTCTTATGTGGTGTACTACTTCCCATTTTAGATAACTTTTCAATTAAAATTATGTTACATTTAAATATCCATATTCTCATATCATGGATATTATTATGTTCTACGTCGTATACCATTTAACATACAATATTTATTTTGAATGTTGTTTTAACAGTGTGAATATTGATGAATCTGTATCCTCTCTTCTATTGGTTTAATTTAAATACATATTTCTCTTGTATTGAATATATTTATAGATAAATCTTTGATTTAGAAGTTGGTGGGTCCCACTAAATCCCCTTGATACATCGGTAGGTCTAATGAGACAAAACAGTTTGGTGAAAGACCCTTAAAGTTTGTTTCCAAAAAATCAGGCGGGTTTATACCCATAGAACTAAACTGTTTTTACGGTATTATGGTTCATGTGCTAGATACATGACCTCAAATTAATAATAATTATATTAATTCATTATAAGTTATTTTTATTATCCATGAGGTTTTCACTATGTCAAAATCTATGGATGTTGTTTCATTCTCAGTTTATTAATGGCATTAGTTGTTCATTTATTCACTTTGCCATTTGATTATGTCAAATTTACTATGGTTAACTTATTATTGTACTCATGAATCCACAATTTGTAACCCATACTGAGCTTTTTATCTCACCCCTTTCATTGTCTACCTTCGACAGGTGATGAAGAGAAGGTCTTCTTTTGAGTTTCTATGGATAAAATTTGAGTTTTTTGTTATGTATTGCATTTTGTAACCCTTTCCAATGAATTTGAGTTACATCTATGTATCTAGTTTCTTCAAGACTACTAAACTAATCATTCCATCAGGATTTTCATTCCATCTAACCATGCTAATATCCCAATTAATACACTGGATCCAGCCTAGAGGGGTCGGGGTGTTACATTATAAGTCTTTGAGGGTCCACTAAGGCACCATAATATTAATTAAAAAAATCTAAAATCACATTATTTTTAAGTTTGAAAATATATTGTGCTAAAATCCCAGTTATATTTTTTTATTATATCACTATTGGATCATTATGATATCATAAAAAACATTATATGAAGAGAAAATAATTAATCTATTCCCAAAAATTCAACTGTCTCAGAAGTTTATGAAAAATTCACCGATAGATATTACAACATCCTAAATAAAAAAAATGATATTCCATTTTTATAAATAATTTAATAAATATTTGAATTTATTATTCTTATATAAAACCCAACAATTATCAAAAACTCATTGGTTTTGAAAAAAAAGGCTTTCAAACCATTAAAAAAATTACATTTGTGTTCATAAAAATTATATTATCATTTATATATAATTAAAAGTAATTTAGTAATTCTATTAAATTACAATATTATTTAGTTAGAAAATTTATTAATACATCAATATAGATTTCTAAATTTAATAATAACTAAAAATTCTATTTTGGCATTACAAATTATGTACAATGTAACAATAAAAAAATGAATGTATATTCTCAATAAAAAAATAATGTACATAATCATATATCTAGGGTCTTGTTACATAAAACCTTATAATAGCCACATAAGTCTGAAGCATAAGGTGTTACATGGTAAAAGACTCTTAGGGAGGCTCAGATAACATCTCTCTAGTGGTAATATCTATTAACTTCATCTTCACCCATAGGTGCTTCTGCTGATGATTAACATTTGTATATCAGCTTGGGAATGGACACGAGCGATTCCTAGTGATGCCACCTCATTTCTGAGCTCCATAAAATGGGCTTCATATGGATAAATTCTACTGGATGACCCCATCACATCCTTTTTCTGAGTTAATTGGATTTGTTAAATCCCTATATTTATACAAATCATGTGATAAATATTTATCGGCTATATTAAAAACTGTCAAAATTCAAAAACGCTATTTTAAAATCCAAAACATAAAACCATGTAAGTGAATATGTTATATAAAAATTTTACATAAAAGGAAATTTAACTAGATCAAGAGGAATATTAATTAATAAATGTTTGGGTCATTAATATGGCTCACGCTAATTAATGACTTGTGATAAAAGATATCTTATACATGATTCAGAGATGGAGAAAGTGACTATTGAATTTAATATCTGGTTAAATTAACATTACTGAAATAAGTGTGATATAAATACTGATCAAAAGTTTTTGAGAATTTTAAATTCACATAGAATGAATATAATATTCACCAAAGGTGTTGGTTGTATTTGATAATATATAATTATTTCTCAATTTATTACCTCCCGGAGGGAAAATAATGTGGTTGATTCTCTAATTAGGATAGTATACCATACATTATCAATAATGTTGGTTAAAAAAACCCAATCCACATATATTTATATAGGATGTATATTGATATCATATAAGGAGGAGAAAAATCGTGTCATTCCCTACTAAATGGTCAACCTCCATTCATATATAATTTAATAAATCATAGAGAGATGATATTGAGCTACAGAAAATGTTAGTGAATATTCCATAGTAAAACTTTTATAAGGATTGATTTATAACATTTATAAAATAAATTTTTCTCCCACAATAATGTTATATATGTAATTTTTTTGTAAAATGTATATATATAATATTTTCCGGTCCATCATAGAAGAATAAAAATATAAAGATATATAAATAAAAATTGTTGTTGTAATAAAATGACAAGGGAAATCATGGATTATATATCGTTGTGCTTGGAATAAAAACAATTTCATGCTGAATGGGAATAAATATGACATTATGTTATAGCCATTTCTCATACTAGTATGGATATACTAAAACATCTCCTAGGATTTCAACATATAACACCATAAAGAATCTAATATCTATAATGATATTTGTGTTATAATCAATCACATTACACAGTAAATTAATTCTTTAATTAATAAAGAATATGTATTCCTTTAATAATTCACCATGATATTCACTCTGGGAGTGATGATTATGAATGGAGAACCACAATAACTACCAATCCTCTCTCGAGATAACAACCTTTTATGAATTGTTTGGCCAATCGTGTAAATCTTTACAATTTTTGTCAGAGCTAGAATAATATTCCATAGTTGGACATAGTTGGGTCCAAGAGACGAAAAAAGAGATTTGGTATAATAATTCGAGAATGATAATGGAACAAATTCATTAAAAATCCAATGATTATATTCATTAATTCACACTAGAGTAATGAGATATTGATTTGGTATATTTTATAGTTTAAATATGGATGGGTCATTGTGTTCATAGGAAATCGGCGAAGCTATTATTAATTTATGGAAGAAATTATTATTATGGATGGAAGAATGGAAATGTATCTTTTTATTTGTATTTGACACCTCAAATGGAATTAATTCTCTATGTGACTCATGTCGGACATCTCAAAAAGTACCACCATGACTAAACCCACACCTTCTGCTAGGATTACTTAATTTTGAATTTTAATTAATCCATGAATGAGAAATTAGTTCGTATTATTTATTATTATATAAATATTTCTCATAGAAAACCAATTTAATGGTTTTAGTGCATTAAAAGAACAGTTATATTTCACAGGAGACATGGTATTTAGAGTCATTGATAAGAGGGTTATTGCATCAACTATTATTGAAATAATATTATTGATTTTATTATTAGTGGTTGAATGAAATTAATCTTTTGAGTTTATAATATCGAATTATATTCTTTTAGGTATAAAACCTCATTTTTTTGGCTCAATTTTTTTTTCATATAGATCATTTACAGAATCTGTCCTTTGTTATTCATATTAGTTCAGAATAGTTAATGGAATATGGTCTAGAGGGGGATGAATAAAATAGATTTAAAATTTAAAATAAATTAATTTATTAATTAAATTAGTTGTAAATTTAAATTAATAATGTTAATTATAAACATAAAAATTAATTAACATAAACATGTTTTTTAAGTAGTTTTATAAAAAGTATGCCAAATCAACTCACATACCAGTATACTCGGTGAGTGATAATTATGAACCAAAAAATATTTTTATGGGGAAAACAAAAACCAATTAAAAAATCCTATTATAGCGGAGGGATAACAATGACACTTACTTTTGTATGGGGAGTCAAAACCCATACAACCTTACATAAGATAAAGGGAGTGACAACCCAAACAGTCTGGACATTAGATATAGGGATTCACTACAATTATATTATAAATATTGAATTCGGGAGTCAAAAAATTAATAAATATAATAATAAATAATTATATTTTCTTTAACATGTCAAATATAAAAATATGGGTTTTGTTAGAGATAGGAAATAGTGTTAGAGATACACAACCGGACCAATGAGAAGAATAAATAATAAATCAATGTTCTGGTTGTTGAGGATTACATTGGCTTGCCTAATTAAGGAAAATATAGTTGAATCATGAATAATTCATCCATTGAGAGATCATACAAGTGATTAAATTGACTTTTGCAGGATGTTGTATATTTTACATTAGGTTTCATGTTCACAACTCTTTCTCTTTGAAAAAAACCAGTGTGTCAAAAATGTTAATGTGTGTCTTGGAATTTTGTATCTGGAATTTTTTTGTATCAATAACATAGAAGATGGAATTATATATATATGGAATAAATATTATATAGTTGCAGAAGCTATGCTTCCATCAGAAATTCCAAATAAATTGAGCCAATAGAATTCAAATATATCTCAATGAAAAACACAACATTGTTGCCTCTTTATTCCTATAGAATAAATCTCTAATAAATACATTCAAAATAATTTGAATAAGAATTCCAAAAATATCTCCAAAATTATATTAGCATTGAATTATTTAAAAATATTATTTAAATCCATTCAATATTCATTAAATTTATAGAAAAATGAACTTGAATAAAAGAATTACAATACATAAGTAAATTCAAAAATTTTAATCTAATCAACTTTGAAAAGTCCAAATTAATGGGAAAAAGTGGATGAAAACTTAATAAATTTTCTCTCTAAATATTCCATAAAAATTATTAAAAACTCTATGATTACAATCTCTATATTTAACGAGAAATTTCCTAGTAGGAAGACCTTTAAAAATATTCCATATATAAGAGGAAAATAAAATAAAAATATACACGGAATGAAAATTATCTTTAGAATGAACAATAACGCATGGTTGATGAACCATACTATTCAATATTAATGAAAAATAACATAAGGTATGGACAATACTTTTCAAAATGAATAGTAATGTAGTGTATGAAAAATACTTGGAAAAATTAATATTAATATAGGGTATGAACAATAATTTACCAAATGAATAATAAAAAATTATATAAACCAGATTTTCCACTATACATGAAAAGTAACTTAGGGTTCATGAACCATATATTCTAATATTCATGAATACAAACATAGCATAAGGATGATGAACTGTGATGTATTGTTGATGAACAGTACTTTCCACTATTCATGAACAGTAATGTAGCATATGGATGATGAATAATAAGATAGGGTTGATGGACCATACATTACAATATTAATGAACATTATTGTAGTGTATGGATGATGAATAGTAATATAGGGTTGATGAACCATACTTTTCACTATTGAGACTATAGGGTTGTTCACACTTTGTGAAAAAATGGAAATCATACCATAATAAATTTCAACGAATTTTTAACTGAACTAAACAACATATTCATAAATTGGTCAAAATAATTATTTATAGAAAATATTATTCTCTTTACAATAGGGTCAAATATATTATCCATCAATTATTCCAAATATCATTAAAGAACAAAAGCAATAACTTTCGATAAAATAGAATTTCCAAAAAAAGAATGTAGGACTTCATGAAATTCAATCACCATTCAAAACACATTTTAAGTCATTGATGTAAAATATTGAAATCAAGATTAACATTTTTTTACTTCTATGAAATCCAATTTTATGGGAATCTGATATCTGTAGAAGATTCAGTAAAATAATACCATTTTTTAAAAAAAATGTTGGCTATAGAGTTTATAAAACTGCATTAGAGAATTTATTGGTTTTTTAAAGTCATAAAAATCATTTTTAGGAATCCTCATAAACTAATTAAATATAGATAAATATTTTATCTATCCAATATGGTATGAATCATAGAGATCCATACACAGTAGTTTAATAAATCATCATAATATAGAAATATTTTAAGGGAATATCACATGTAATCAAACAAAATAAATCATTGTCATCGAAAAAAAATCTCCCCATGTAATAAAACCTGAAATCAGACAATTGTGAATACACTTCAACAAAAAACTGCCCCTTTTTTCTTGATTACAAAACTAAAACTTTATAAAATTTAAAACTAATATTAAAAACATATAAATCCAATTTATTTCTCAACATTTATTGCTCATCATATTCTCCCAATATATATCTCTCCAAATATATGTTTTAATAAAATTAAATCCAATTTATTTCTCCCCATTTTAGTAAATAATTTATGTAAAAACAAACTACCCATAAAAAAAATAAGTAAAAAAATTATAATTCAAACATGTGAAGTTAAACTTTATTTTCTACAAACTAAAAAGAGTATAAAGTTTTTGTAAAAATATATGATAGCAGATTTGCAGAAGGTATAAATTTTAAAAAAATATCATCCTTTTTCATAGGATCTAAAATAAAATAAAATCTATGATCAATATTATTTGTTCTAAAATTATGTATGGTGTTTCTAGAAATTCAAATTGAAAAACTAATATCACAATAAATTTGAATTTTATCAACGTAATCAACAAAATCACATATTGTTTTCTTAATTATTTAACATTTAACAGATCTACTAGTAGTGGTGAAATACTAATCTTATATATTAAATAATGAAACAAATAGTTATTTCATACAAAAATATTAAATTTAAAATTTACCATAAATATGACACAATGTTGATTTATTTTTTCTATCAATTTTTCATCCTCCAATATTTGAATAATCATATGATTATAAATCAATATAGTTATATTTTGGATAAAATAAACCAGATTCAACTATTAATTTAACATATCTGGTTTTTTGTTTGACTGCTTTAATGTGATCTTCATTATGATATTCTTCAAATCTAGAACATCAAAAAACACTAAAAATGATATTAGGTATATATGATGTTAAATAGATTAAGCTACCTATGATGCCTCTATAGACAATAAAAATAACAGATTTACCAGAATCATCAATATCTAATTTATAGTTACTATCTATAGTAATATTATAAGATATATAAAAATAATGACCAAATATACTAATTAACTCTTTATCATACAATGATTTATTTAATAAATATTCCATATTTTATTTGACAGATTTGAAGTTTAAGAATTAATTTTAATTCTCCCATTAAACTAATATCAAATTTAGAAGACATCACAGAAGAAAAATCATTGAATAAAATTACACCAGTGGAAGCATATAAAAAATCATCAACTTAAATTTGAATAACTACAATATCATCTGATGTTAATATAATAAAATTTGTTGGATCGATATTTCCATTCTTGAAATTAAAATTTAATAAAAACAAATAAATACATTCATACCAAGAATATGTTTCTTGTTTGAGACCATATAAATCTTTAGATAATTCAAAAACATGGTTATGAATTTTTTTCTTCAAAAGAAGGGGGTTGAGAAACATAAAATTATTCTATTATAAAACCATTTAAAAATGCACTATTACATCCATTTTATATAATTTATAACATTGTAAACAAGAAAAATACATTAAAATTTTAATTTCCTCTAACATAGAAACAATTAAAAATGTATCTTCAAAATATATACCTTCTTAATGAGAGTATCCTTGAGAAATAGGTCTGGATTTATTTTTGAAAATCTATCCAGATTCATCCATATTTTTTCTACATATCATGTTACTTCTAATCACTAATATATCATTATGAGACTCTACTAAGGTACAACAGTTATTTATAACAAAATGACTATATTCATCTAGCATAGAAACAATCTAGTTTGAATATTTCAAAGTATCATTAACATTAAAAGGATATAAATCAGTAATAAAAGTAGTATTGGTACAGAAATTTAGAATATAATTTCATGTTTCAACATTAGAATCAACATTTCAAATTAAATTTTCAACAGGAAAATCATTCTGAATATTTTATGATTTTGGACCTGGTAGATAAGGACATCCTTTTTTAACAAATTCATCAATAATCATAGTTCTTTTAATATAAACTATATTTGACTTATTATTATTAGAATATCTAGTATAAATACATTCATCACAATAAGCATCAAATTTATAAAAATCATCGATTGAATTTAAAATAAAATCTTAACATCCAAAAATTCTAATGTAACCAACTTTAGGATTTTTATTTTTGAATTATTCATAAGGATTTATCATTGAAAAATGTACAATAAAAACTCTATTTGAAATATAACAAGAAAAAAGTATCCATAGGACAAAAATATTTTGGAAACTTATATTCACATAACATAGTTAGATCCATTACAATAAGAGTCATATTTTCATATTTTACTACACTATTTTTCTATGGTATTCTACGAGGATAAAAAAATATGAAAATTACAATTCTTCAAAAAAATCATTACCTTAATTATTAGATTCACCTCCTTTATCATTCAGTATAGAAATGATCATAAAATATTTGTCATTTTGAAATATTTTAAAAAATATAGTAAATCTATAGAATGTAACATTTTTATGAGAAATAAAGTATACTTAGTAAATATACTATAATCATTAAAAATAACATAATTATATTTATTTCCACAACAGAAAAAAAAATTGAGTGGGACCAATTAAATCAAGATGTAATAATTATAAAGGTCCAATATTAATTATTTGATGGATGGCTCCAAAATAAATGTGGGGATGGTTTACTTTCATGCAAGCTTCAAAAACAAGAATATAGACATTCATCAGGGAAATAAGAAAAACGATTACTTTTCCATGGGAATGAACTCAAAATTTAAAAGTTCTTCTCTCACATTTTTTTTATCTAGTACACATTGATGGTTTTCCATTCATATTCCTATATCATCCACATTCCATGTACTATATATCATTCATGATATATCCAAACCACTATTCAATCAAAAATCAATTTCTTTAAAGTTTTGTATCCCGAGTAACATTGGTTCTAGTGGGATTGGTTAAAAACATTTAAATTACCCATATATAATTTAAAATTGTCTTGAAAGGTATTATTGGTAATAATTATTTGTAAATATTTGTTTTTGTAAATCCCAATAATTTTTCAATTCTAAAAGAACAATTTTTTGCATAGTGAGTTTTCCTTGAACGTTTATAAAAACTAACTGTTGAAGTACAACCATTTTTACTATTAAAAAACTGAGTTTTTAACATTTTAGGTAATTTTATATAATATCCAAAACCCATTATTTATTTTTAGTCATTTTTAAATACATCATCCCAGGATATTGTTTATGAACTAGAATAAAAATAGAAAATATTTTTTTATAACATTGAACATCCTTTTTAAAATTTCCATTCAAATTTTGTGAAAATTTTAAATTTTCATTTACATTTGAATGGGAAAATGTTTTTAGGTTACATAGTTTTTCATTATACCATAAATGAATTTTATTTTCAGAAACAAGTTTCTCTTTGTTTTATTTAAGATTAAAATATATAGAAGCATCTTTGAAAATATATTTTCTTAATCATTCAATTTATTTATTGAATTCAAAAACATTTGAGATTTTAGGATTACATTAAGAATTAGAACATTTAGAATAAAAACAATAATTCCTAAAATTTTCCAGTGATGCCATAAAGCACATGTTAGAATATTCTTTTCACATCTTGATTGTTCACAGGAATCAGATTCTTCTATACAACTCCAATTTCTGTTCGATGAATGGATGTCCTTATTTTTGTATTTATATTTATTATTTAGTTTATCTGAATTATTTTAATTCATATCATGTTTCTTATATCCCTTATATTTTTTTTTTGAGGGATTCTATTAAACTACTTTTTCATTCCTCTATTTTTCATTTGTTTGTAAACTCTAGTCAAAATCTAGACTGTATCTTCTTTTTCAATATCTAGTTGATCAGTATCATAAGATTCATTAAAAACAACATTAATATATTCAAATTATATACCTTTCCTTTTTTAATTTCTCTTCAGCAAATATGTTATTTAGTTCATGTTCATACTGAAGTAGGAATCAATTCATTTCATCGAGGGTGTATTTTTTGAAATTATGGATTTAATCAGTGGAAACCATTATTTGATTACATTTTTTTGGAATGGCTCATAGGAATATTTCACAATCTACTTGGTATTACAGAGCATCTCCAATTGAATTTATTCTATACAAAACGCTTTTGAGTCTGTGGAAAATTTGGGGTACAATTTCATATTCACCAATCATGAAATCTTGATACTCAGTAGAAAGAATTCCTTGATTGGTACATATTATTTTGTCAGATCAAAGGTGAGTAACTAGTAGAATCCTATATATTTCATGATTTATCTTACAGGCACACACATGACTAAAAAAACATCTGTTAATAAGACATTAAAGAATTTTAACTAATTTTTAATTTAAAACACTTCTAGTAGCATCATTTCTGGTAAGAATATATGGGTCATCTTTATGTAGTGTATGTAGTTTTGACATGATAGACTAGTTCTCAATGCTCAACTGTTTGAGGTAATTCTCCATTTAGGATCTCCAGTACCCATAATCATTTCCATCAATGTGAGTTACATTTTGTGGTATCAGAGAATCATTAGAGTTCCATCCTACCATCTTATAAGATCTTGTCCATAGACTATGAGGTTTTGGAAAATGTTTTAAAAAATGAAATGAATGTAGTCTATAGCGATGGATTTGATAATTTCAAAAGAAAAAATATTTTTTTACCGATTTACGTGTGTTATATTGATATTAAAAGAGAAAAATCATGTTTACATATGATTTCCCTATGATACCAACTGTTAGGTATCACAAGTTGATAATGATAAAGGTAAACCTTTCTTAAAAAGGTCAACCATTGATACCAATTGATATGTCGGAACAAGAAATGGAATATGGTCTAGAGGGTATTAGTTGACAATATTTATAATTTAAACAAATATATTGATTAATTAAATTAATTATAATACTTAATTATTAAGGTGTTTTCCAATGTAAAATTAAATAATGAAATTTTTTTATAGTATATTGGTCCAATGTAGACATAATCTACTCTTATACCTCCCTAAACGATGAGATATACATGTGAAAGAGAAAATATTTTTATGGGGGAATCATAACCCAGTTAAAAAATTAATTTTTAGGGATAACCACTACACTAAAATTTGAATGGGGAGTCACAACCCTTACTAACAAACTTTAGTTAAATGGAGTCACAACCATAGTAGTCATTACATTAGATACATAGAGTCACACCCCATAGATCTTGCATTTATAATCCGTTATTCACAACCCGATGAATCCTTAATAAAAAATAATTGTATTTTTTTAAAAGGTTAAATAGTTAAATATAGTTTGTTTAAGAGACAAGAAATATGGTTAAAGTCCCACAACAAGAAGAATGTGAAGATAAAATATTATTGCAAATGTACTTGTTATTAAGGATTAGATTGGATCATCTAATCAAAGAAAATACAGTCTATTTATTATTAATTCATTACTTGGGAGATCATGTAGGTGATGAAATAGAGTGTTTTTAAAATGTTTCATATTTCATAGTTGGTTGAATGTTCACATCATTTTCTCACTGAGAAAAAGTGTATTGAAAATGGAAACATGCATATTGAAATTTTGAATCATTTAATTAATTTTATTGTATCGATAACCTATAAAATATAATAAATATATATAGAGAAAAAATATTCAATGGTATAGTAGAACCGCTTCCATCAGAAATTCTAAATAAATTTAATCATGAACGTTCAAAAATATCTCTATGAAAACGCAGCATTGTTACCTTTTTATTCCTGTAAAATAAATCTCTAACATGATAATTGAAATTATTTGAATAAGATTTCCAATAATGTTTTCTAAAATATAATATACATGAATGATTCAATAAAACAATTTAAATCCATTAAAACTTTTTTATATTTTGACAAAATAGTTCCTACGAACTAGAAGTACAACCCTTAAGTAAAATATAAAATTTGAATTTAAAAAATTTTGAATCCTCAAAATTAATTGGAAAACGACTTGGAAAAATTTGTAATTTTTCTCACTAAATATTCCATCATCACTATTAAAAATTCTAAAATTATAATCCTTATATTTAGTTAGAATTATTTTAGAAGGAAAACCATTAAAAATAATCCATATATATGCATAAAATAAATTTCGAAAAAAATTCTATAATGAAAAGTAACTTCAGAAGGAATAGTTACATGTTGTTGATGAACCATAATTTATAGTAGTCATCAATAATAATGTCTGGTATGGACCATACTTAGCATAATTAAAAGTAAAGTTGGTAATGAACAACACATTGCACTATAAATTAACAATAACGTAGGGTTTATAAATCATGTTGTTCACAATTCATAAAAAGTAACATAGGGTTGATGAACCATACTTACCACTCTCTAGGAACAACAAAATATTTTATGGACGAGGAATAGTACCATAGAGTTGATTAAACATACATTCCATTATTCATGAACTGTATTATAGTGTATGGATGATGAATAGTAATGTAGGGTTGAATAAACAATGATTCCACTATTCCTCAATAATAATGTATCATATGGATGCTGAATAAAAATGCGGGGTTGATGAACCATATCACGACCTGTCCCCCGAGGCCCGTGTCGTGACTACCCAAGCCCACCTTCCTTAGGCCAGGGGCAGGTGACTAGCACCAAAGGCGTAATTCCCTAGAACAGGGAAGGCATTGCCTTTATGTCCTGTAAACACTCATCTAACAACACATCAATATACGAACTCAATTAATCAGAAGAGTAAATACAGTGAGTACAGTAAGGAAAAGGGTCCAGAATACAAGCCCAACTAGAAATTATAAGGAAAAATAGAAAGTACAAGATGACTGATAGGTGAAAAGCAGCTCCAGTATTGTCCACCATGATTACTTCTTAAGGGGTAGGTACAGATCGTCTCCTCAATACTCCACATCCACTTATCTCTTCTGCAAACCGATACGTTTTACAGTCCACCTCCAATCACTTTCCATTCCTAGTACCCACATCTGTAGTCAGTGCTGTCTGTCGTCTACATCCAACACAATAAGGTGCGGGCATAGCCCGTGCCGGGGTGAGTACAACGATACTTAGTAGGGATCCTGAGACACTCAAGGTATCACAAAATCCAACAAGGATAACCACATAGTATTAAATCAATAGATAACCCTAAATAGTTATATGTCCATACATATACCTAAGTTATCAAGTAATTCATCTCAATCATGAAGGAAAAAAGTGCTTCTGAATCAGTTCACACTAGGTATTTATTTAGGTATAGTAGTAGAGACGAGTAGATATAACTAAAAAATCATCTTACTCAATTAAGAGGATCTGCTTCTAACCTGTACAGAATCGCTAGGAGGTGACCCACACAGGATCACTAGAGCTAACCTACACAAGATCGCTAGGAGCTTACCCACACGGGATTTCTAGGAGCTCACCCACACAGGATCTCTAGGAGCTAACCCACACAGGATAATTGGATATGACCCACACATGATCGTTAGAAGCTGACCCACACAGGATCGCTGGAGCAGACCCATGCAAGATTGCTAGGAGATAACCCACACAATATATTTACGAGCTGACCCACACAGGATCGCTAGGAGATGACCCACACAGGATCACTGGAGCTGACCCATAGAGGATTGCTATGAAATGACCAACACAGGATCACTAGGAGCAGACCCAGAGAGGATCTCTAGAATCTGACCCACATAGGATCGCTCAAAGTTGACCCACACAAGATCGCTGGAGCTGACCCACACAGGATCTCTAGGAGCTGACCCACACATGATCGCTCGGAGTAGTCTTCTCGTCGAATCTATCAACTAGGTTTCCGCACTAGGCTTTCTCATCTCTGGGAGAGTCTGTTCTGCAAGACACTGGTTGATTATCCAACTATCACGACATCTTATGAAAAAGTTTCTCAATGGTTCGACACGTCATAGGGGTCTCAATGCAATAGATGGCGCGTCAATCAGATGCCAGGTCTGTGAGTTATTAGCCATTTAGTCCCGAGGGCCCGATTGGATTCGTGCTTGATCCAACCCAACTGTTCCCCAACATTATCCAAAACACCAGTGGGGTATAAAAAAAGTGACTGTGTCACTCCATAATTTCTAGCACCACTGATGGCTCGTCAAACAGACGTCTGCTTCCAAAGTTATAGCCAAAAGAATGAAAATGGGTCGTAGTGGGCCTGGGTCCAGTCCGACCCGGTCGGGTTGACCCAGGTCGACCCGCCCTTACACGATGGGTCCGGCTCGGCCCTTTGGGCAACCTGGAAAATTGGGTTTGGCCCGGCCCATTGGGCTACGCAACCCGCTGGGTCCGGCCCAGCAGGACGCAAGGGGCCACAGAGGGTCGCGGGTGGCCACGAGGCCATGGAGGGTGTCGCGAGGGAGTGAGGCTATAGTGTGGCTCAACTGAGGGTTTCAGTGAGCAGTCGAGGCTATGCAGTGGCTCAACCCGAATGGTGGCGCTGGATCAGATGCTGGTGGAAGCTCGAACGGTTGCGGCGGCTCGGACGAGGATGGCGGTACGGCAGGTGGCAGCGACTCGGGCGGCTGTGGCAGCAGCTCGGGTCAGTTCAGCTTCGGACGGTACGGAGCGGAAGAGGCCGCGATGTGGTGATGGTGGTAGTCATAGATCATCATGGGGTGCAAAGGCCGCGTATACAGCGGGGAACCATTCCTTCGCCGATAGCCATTTTAGCTAGGCACTCTCATCATTCATCGTCGGGGTGTAAGCCTCTCTCTTCCATTGTGATGAACACAATATGGAAGAAAAACATAGGGGTTGGGCTATGTTTGTTTCGCCCGCGCACTCTGTGTTAGTGCGGTAGAAATTGAATCCTCAGAAATAAAAGAATCAAGAATTAAAAACTATTCAATTTAATATGAATCGTGGATCAACCCGTTTTGTTGATCTACATTTTCCATGAATTCCAATAATGAGGATATTAAACAAGAGAATTCAAGAATTTAATAGTAATCCCCTTCATCGATGGTTTTTTGACAGTGGTCATGGGAAAGAAATCGAAAATGTGAAGAGTATGCCAAAGATCGTCGCTTCCGAAATCACTCTTCCGAAGTCTGTTAGAACATCATACTTATTCCTCAATTTCAGAGTGTGTTCTTCGTTGAAGAATTTCTTCATTTGGGAAGCATAATGTTTCTTTATGTGTAGGGAATCACAGCACATTACCAGTTCTTCATTACTTGGTGAAGCCATCCCAAATCCTCCTCCCATGCTCCATATAAATAGGAGGGGGGGGGGAGGTAAGTGACGATCGTGGAATTTATAATTGTTCATTTATTAGGAACCTTCCTAAATTCCAACGATGTTGTTACATAGTATTTTAAAATATTCAAGATATTTAATTTACTTTGGCACTATTAATTAATAGGATTTCAAGGGATCTCCCCACATTTAAGAGGGGTTCAGGTGGTCCACACCACCATGAATTCACAAAAATCGGTTTTAGTTCAAGTTGTACTCACCTCTTTAACAACAAGTGGGAGGTTTTTGTTCAGGTGGTCCCCACCTATTTAACATCCAAATGTTAAACATTTATATTTCTATTTTATACTTTCACAAAAAACAAAAAAAACTACCATTCACCCTCGACCAACTGCCGTCGAGGTGAATGTATCCTTAAGAAAATACTAGTGTTGTGAGTTCAAAGGTGTCATCAGATTTCAATTCTGATCACTGGTTCAAATGATACAAAAAACTGCTTGCATGTTTACTGAACGCACCCGAAAAAAATTCAGAAAATTATTAACAGTCACCCTCAACCTGATCCAGTCAAGGTTAGGCTCTACCCAAGTGAAGCACATCCAAATGAACCCAACAATATTGTCGGATTTACAATATGAGTTACCGTTTAATTATTATGGATTTGACAATAAAATAATTCTCACTTAATTATTTTATTTTCAGCCACAAACTTACTTTCACTGGTGGCTCGTGCCGGCCAAAGTTAATATCTTCCTAAATAAAATTTGACTTCACAAGTTTAACGGTGTTCTTATATATTCAATATGAGCTACCATTTTTGAGTTATATAAATTTGAAAAATAAAATATTTTAATTAATTAATTAATTTATGATTATTCCATTATTGGGTTTTCCCATAGGAGGCCCGCCCCAACCAAACATAAGTCGCTCCAAGGGTAAACCCACCATTCTTAACACAAATGTGCCCTCATATTTCAAGTCCAGACAACCATTTAAGAGTTATATCACTTTTTTAGGAAAACTACTTATGTGCACTAATTAAAGCATAACAAAACATCAACGTATCATTCCGGGCACTTGAGGCCTCAGAATCACGCACCGTCATATTTCATGGTCTCTAAATATGTCCATATAATTAAAAACAATTATAGGGAAATTCGGGGACATTAAATTCTGCCCACATTAGGGCTTTATGTTCTCAAAAGCCAAAATAAAGGAAAAACAACCAAAAGAGGGTACTGAGCATGAATCTGAGCCTCCTACTCCCATGTTCTCTATTAGAAGTTCTCGTGCTACCAGCATACGCACACCAGAGGTATTGACCGCCCACGAAGAACATGCTCCTGTCATTCCTCAATCTCCACTAGAACCTCCAATAACGTCTCCCCATCGTCGATGTCCAACTCTCTATGGTCGATGATGTGATAATGGTCATGCACGTATCTCCTCAGTTGGGATATTTGGAAGAGGTCATTCACTCGGTGCAACTAGGGGGGGAGTTAAAAGTGGTAAGAAACCTCTCAAACTCTGTTGAGGACCTAAAATGGGTTTGATGAACCTTGGAGATATCATGCATCCTTGGCCAAATCTCTGTAAATGTCGTCGGGATGAGACCAGTAGATAGACATGGTCTCCATCCTCGAACTCCATAGGTCTCTGTATCCTATCGGCATAAGACTTATGCCAACTCTGTGCTATCTTCACTTGCTGAAAAGTGAGACATCCTGATACAAATTTTTCCACTACTTTATTCATCCCTGGCTACCAGTACTGTCACCGGAGGACCAAGTGGTTCTTCACCATAGCAGGATGTACCTCCATAGGGGATGTATGGAACTCCCTTAACATCTCCTCCCAAATATCCACTAGTACCATGATATGTCCTCTAATGAAGAATTTGTACTTCGTACAATCATAAAATCCATCAGGTTTCTGTCCAATGGATATCTGAGCATGTTGGGCCTTGCAGTCAATTCCCACAAGTTGTGCCTCCCCAACATGCTGAAGGAGTAGGGGAGTGACAGTCACAGGCTAGAGGTAAGAACATTCATCTCTATCCATGAAGGATATCTGTAGCGTGACTATCTACTCTGATGGCTCACTCAGCAGATGCTAACCAAGCCTCCTGCTTTGTGCGACTGCTACCATGTTCCCATTCCCAGGATTAATGACTATCTCAATGTCATAGTCCTGGAAGAACTCAAGACATCGTCATTGTCTCAACATATGAAAGATCTTCTGACACTTCTATGTCCACCAGAAAGGCTTCTCCTTCTTTGTCAAAGATGACAAGGGTGCCTCTACCCTAGAGAAGTCTGGTACAAAACTCTAGTAGTACCCTACCAAACCAAAAGTCCCTCTCCCTAAGGGGTAATCCTGGAAATTTCTTTTGAAAAGATGTCCCAATTCTCTGCCACTCCAATTTGGGACTGAAAACACAAAACTTCTGCTGGCACGAGGGTAAGTCTAGCCAACTCAAGAATGATTGGTTGCACCCTCCTATGCATGATTTTATCCTCTGCTTCCCGGGATTCCTTTTTCACTAACCAAGGAAAACTCCATTTCAACATTTTAGAGAAACCACAACCTTTTTTCCTAATACAGTAAATCTGAGTATGAACTGTGGATGTCGAGTCCGTACCCAAACTAATGTCGTAAGGCCTTGATGCTACCATGAAGAGGTTCCAACCGAAACTCCTGCCTCAAGGGTCAGATCACACTGTCAGCATAACTGTGATTATCGAGTCTCCTCCCAAAGGTATCCCCAGACGTTAGGGTCAAGTCAACGGTTTAACTAGAACCTCGAGGTCTTGGACAAGATTCGTGGATGGAAGGAATGATTGGTGCCTAATTAGATTGATACGGTATTTGGTATTAGACACAGACCGTACCTCGAATCATTACTAAATCCCTTGGGTCTCACTCCTTGACCGCATGAAGCTACTCCCTTCCTCTCTCCTACAACACCTTGTGCCTAGAGGGAACCACAAAGGTGTTGTCGTTGTAACATGTCCAAATGTACACAACCACATGCAGCTCTCCTAGCTCTATTTCAACGTCTGCAACCCTCTAGATTCATCTATCCATAACACATCCTCTTTCTGAATAATTTCATACATCCATGTCCCTGAGACTGGAGTCATTTTCCTTCTTTCGCCTGCTAACATCTACTTCCTACATCCGCTAATCCATCTAGAATTCTTCTACAAAGGTTCTCTCCAGCATCCTGACATAAGTAGGAATGCATAGAAGAATAATGCTGGCTCAGATTTCCCTAAACAGCCCTGATTGGTAGTACGAACCATGAAGCACTACTCGTACTATATTCATCGAGTACCTGATATGGTCGGCACACCTAAATTAATACTTATCCACCTACATGTCGTCCATCGAAAGCTGTATAAGCTCTAGGGTACTCTTAGCCACTTACTCGAGCTAGTCCTGAGTTGCCTAGGGGTCAGGCTCACCTCAGAACCAGAGGGAAATCTAATGATGAAACATTTGTAAGGCACTAATCATACATGTCACCTGTACCAGTAACCTCGGTTATAATTGATGACAAACTGGAGGTGATATACCTGGCACACTACCCAAAGGTACCATCTTGGGAAACGGCCCACGTACTAAAACCTCATAACTATGAAGTCCATCCCCATGGTCTCTCACTAAAAAGACAAGTATCTAAGATCACCATCTGCTCTACTGGTGTCTCAACTAGGCAGAAAACTCTATCAATCCCCTCCAGCCAGCCCTCAACTCTGTGGGGATCTGTCTCACCTTGAAACCTCGGAGGCCTCTACTGCTAGAAGTCGTGCAATGCTCCTAATCGGTGTGAATCATCTGCCAGTGCAGCTGGTGGTAACTGTATCCCAATGGGTGGTGGTGCTGCTGGTACACAACCCAAAGGATCCAACATAGTTAGAGGGCCCTACACTGGAGCATCGTCACTCGGTGGGCCATCATTGTGTACTCTCTCTGGAATCCTAGTTGGCTATCTACACAGAAGCATCCTGATAAGGAACATGTACAGAATAGTCATTTAGTTATAGTTGGTGAGGTGACTCAATGAAATACAAGAAAACATTCCAAAACACACACACAATTACTGTTTTCATGCACTGAGTCAGAAATCTGACGTCAGTGTCCACGTGTATGGATACATCGGCCGCCGCACCAACACTGGATTCCCTAAACTGATAACCACACTCACTACGCGTAACACTATTTATTTTAAGAAGATTATAGTATGATGTTATATGTTATAAACAACTCCTATGATACCAATTTTTTATGATCCGCCCACTGGGGCCCGTGTCGTGACTACCCCAAACCCACTTTCCTTAGGCCAGGGGCTGGCGACTAGCACTAAAGGTGTAATTCCCTATAACTGGGAAGGAATTGACTTTACGACCTGTAAAACTCAACCAAGCACACAGAAAGATGAAAACTAAACTAAACTGAATACTAAACAGAGTGATTATAGTACGGACGAGGGTCTAGAATAAAATCCTAACTAGAAAGTACAAGGAAAACTATAAATTAAAAGATTACTGCTAGGTGCAAAGAATCTCTGGGATCGTCCACCGTGATTCCAAACAAAAGGGAGGTACAGATCTCCTCTTCAGAACTCCAAGTCCACATATCTCTTATGTGAACCGACACGTTTTATGGTCCACCTCCAAGCACCGCCAGTCCTGGTACCCTCTTCATCATTCAACACTGTCCATCGTCTACATCAAACACAACAAGGTGTAGGCATAGACCGTAAAGGGGTGTGTTCAATGATACTCATTAATGACCCTGAGACCCTCAATGTCTCATAAAATCCACCAAGGATAACCACAATTTTTGAAATCAACAGATAACCCTACATAGGTATATTCCCATACATATACCTATGTTATCAAGTAATCCATCTCAATCATGATGGAACACAGAGGTTCTGACTAAGCTCACACCAGGTATATCTTTTGGTAAAGTAGTAGAGATGATTATATGTAACTAATAAATCATCTTACTCTATTAAGAGTATTTCCTGCTAAACTATACAGAATCTCTTGGAGCTGACCCACACAGGATCGCTGGAGCTGACCCGTAGAGGATCTCTAGGAGCTGACCCACACATGATCGCTAGGTGTTGACCCACACAGGATCTCTAGGAGCTGACCCACATTGGATCACAGGAGCTGAACCACACATGATCGTTACGTGATGACCCACACAGGATCGCTGGAGCTGACCCACACAAGGTCGTGAGAAGCTGACCCATACAGGATCGCTAGGAGCTGTCCCACACAGGATCGCTGGAGCTGACCAACACTAGATCACTAAGAGCTGACCCACACAGGATCGCTAGGAGTTGAACCAAACTGGATCACTAGGAGTTTACCCACAATGTATTTCAAGATCTGACCCACATAGGATCGTTAGGAGATGACCCACACAGGATCGCTAGGAGCACTCTTCTTGTCACAGCCAGCTACTGGGTTTCCGCACTAGACTTGCTCTTCTCTGGGATAGTCTGTTACCCAAGACACTTTCCAATTCACCAACTATCATGAAATACTACAAATAAGTATCCCAATGGTTCTCCGCATCATAGGGATCTCAACGCAACAGATGGTGCGTCAATCGGACGCCCAGTCTGTGAGTTATTACCCTTTTTGTTTCGAGGGCCCGGTTGGATTTGTTCTCGATCCAACCTGACCGTTCCCCAACGTTATCCAAAACTATAGTGGGATATACCAAATGGGTTCATCTCACTCCATGATTTTTAGCATTACTGACGGTTTGTCAAGCGAATGTCCTGTGCCAAAGATATGGCCAAAAGAATGTAAATGGGTCATAGTGGGCCCCAGTCCTATCCGACTTGGTCAGCCTGACCCTGCCCGACCCGGCCTGGGCCGACCATGTTCAAGTCGACCCGACCTGACCTGCTGAGTTTGGCTTGGCCCACTGGGCGGCCAGGCCCGTTGGGATGGGTTGGGCCCGTTGGGTAGCCCAACTGACTGCGTCTACCCGGCAGGTCGTAGGGGGATGCAGAGGGTCGTGGGTGGTCGTGAGGCCACTGAGGGTGTCGTGAGGGTGCGATTAAATGGAGACGCTCGATTGAGGGTTGCCACAAGGGTGTAAGGCTACGGGGAAGTTCATCCCGGATGACGTTGCAGGCTTGGACGGCGACGGTGGCTCGGATGATGACGACGGCTCAGACAGCGGCGATGGAACAGACGACAGTGGCGGGGGAGACTAGGGCGGCCGTGGAGGCTCGAATGGTGGCAGATGCTTGGGTCAGCTCGGCGACGGATGGCGCGGAGTGGCGAGGCCGTGGGGTGGTGATTGCCGCGTACGACAGAGTGCCACAGGGTGCGGATGACGTACGGCCA
Source organism: Viscum album (assembly GCA_963277665.1). Lineage (NCBI taxonomy): Eukaryota > Viridiplantae > Streptophyta > Magnoliopsida > Santalales > Viscaceae > Viscum > Viscum album. Next base: position 649,405,113 of record OY728123.1, read on the forward strand.
GTGGGGAGTTGTGCCTTTGTCGGTGGCCGGTTTATCCTAACTCTCTCATCATTCATCTTCGTGGTGTAAGCATGTCGCTGCCTTGGCAAAAAACTCAATAAGGAAGATCAACGGAGGGTTCGGGGTATGTTTTTTTGGCCCACACCCTTCTCGTTAGAGTGGTAGCAAGAAGCTTAACAAAAATAAATGAGTCATGATCGACAAAATCTTCAATTTAATACGAATCGTGGATCAACTCATTTAGGTTGATCTACGTTCGCCATGAATTCCAAGATTGAGGAAATTAAACGAGAGAAATCAATAATTTAATAATAGCCCCTACCTCTAAGGATTTTTGAAAGAGGTCGTGAGATGGAAACGACGAAGGCGAAGAGGATGCCAATGATCATCAGTTACGTAATCACACATCTGAAGTCAGTTCAAACGACATCCTCATTCCATAATTCCGAAGTGAGTTCTTAATTAATGAGGTTCTTCATTGGGGAAGAGTAATGTTTTTCCATGTGATTGGAATCACGGCACATTACCAGTGCTTCGTCGCTTGGTGAAGCCATCCCAAATCCTCTTCCCAATCTCCATTTAAATAAGAGAGGGGGTGGGGTACGTAATGATCATTGAATTTATGACAATTCATTTACTAGGAACCTTCCAAAATTCCAACAATGCTATTACATAGTATATAAAAAGGTTCAAGCCAATTAATTTACTTTGGCGCAATTAATTAGTTGGATTCCAAGGGACATCCCCACATTTAAGAGGGGTTCAGGTGGTCCCCACCACCATGAATTCAAAAAAATGGTTTTTGTTCAGTTGGTTCCTACCTATTTGACAACAAGTGGGAGGTTTTACTTTAGGTGGTCCCAACCTCTTTAACATCCACATGGGAGGTTTCAACAAATAAAAATGTTAAACATTTTTTTTATTTTATTCTTTCATGAAAAACAAAAATAGTAACTTTCACCCTCGACCAACTTCCATCGAGGTGAACGTATCCTTAAGAGAATACTGGTGCTGCGAGTTCAACGGTTTCATCAAATTTCAATTCTAAGCACCAGTTCAAAAGTTACAAAATCCCCCTTAAACGTTTACTGATCGTACCAGAAAACATGTTCGGGAAATTATTAACAGTCACCCTTGACCCGCACTGGACAAGGTTAGGATCTGCCCAAGCAAAACACACCCTAAAGAACCCAATGGTACTCTCGGATTTCCAATCCGAGTTTCTATGTAAATGTTATGAATTTTACAATAATTGTCACTTAATTATTTTATTTATAGCCAAAAGCTAACTTTCACTGGTGTCCCGCACCAACCAATGTCAGTATCAGCTTAAATAAATCCTCAAATCATGAGTTCATTGGTGGTTTCGGGTTTCAATCTGAGCTAGAATTCGTGTGTTATAATCATTTGAAAAATAAAATAATTTATTAAATTATTTTATTTATGATTATACCATTTTTGGGTTTTCTCACATGAGGCCCACGCCGACCAAACGTAAGTCCCTCCTAGGGTAAAACTGACCTTCTGAATGCAACAATGCCCTCAGATTTCTGATCTGGGCAACCATTTAAGAGTTATCCCACTTTTTCATGAAAAATACTTATTCTCGCTAATTAATGTGCACCAAAACATGAACAGATCATTCCGGGAACTCCAGGCCTTGGAATAATGCACTGTTACATTTTGAGGTCTCGAAATAATTCCATATAATCAAAAAAATTATACATATATGTTGGGATATTACAAACCATACATTTTACAGCTGAAATATTACGGTTGGTCATACATTGTGATAAACTATACAACATACTTTTAAAAAAATGAATTATTATGTGCACTAACTTTCATATTTATACTTTGGTAAAAATTACATATTTGTATAAAAACTTATTGTCTTTCGAATGAGTCATGTATTGAATAAATCCAACGTCTACTATTACAAATATCATAAATAACAAAACCAATATCATTATAAAAAAATGTTTTGCTTTTAAATTAGAGTAGAACTTCATTAAAATTAATTGTAATTCAAAAAACAATTTTAGACGTTGATGTAAAGTAATGAAATAAATATCATCATTTGGTATTTATATAAAATATTGTTTCATGAGAATCTGATATCCATGGAATTTTCAGAAAAATAAATACATAATTTTTTTAAAATAGTTTGATGTAGTGTTTCTAAAACAACATCAACATATTAATTTAATTTTTAGAGTGATAAAAATGAATTTTTATATATATTCATAATATAATAAAATGTAGATAAATATTTTATCTTCCAAACATGATAATAATCATATAGATCCATACACCGTACTTTAATAACCTATCAAAAAGTTAATTATTCAAAAAAAATGAAGTGGTATTAATCAAATGAAAACATAATCATGGAAAAACAATCTCCCTATGTAAAAAACATATATTCAAAAAAATTGAAAACAAAAGTATAGAAAATTCATATAATTTAATGGGTTTTACCTAGTTTTATTTATTTTTAGAATGATGTGGGAGTGTGTTTGATAATTGTTTTAGTCGGTTGGAGGAGAATTGATATTTTAAAATAGATTAATTCTTACTTAGGAATCTGAAAAATATACTGGAGGCCCACCTACTAGATGGTGAGGGTCACAAACTTGATAGTGGGAGTTTGGTTGTGTAAAATTCTTACAAAAATCACATTATCTAGCAATTGGGATATGAGGAATATTGTTAATTCTACCTAGTACATCATGTAACTACTATAGGTCATCAATTAGCTGGTTTCATTGAGAAGGTGGAGTTTTGGCCTAGTAATATCTTCTGTTTTATGTTTAATTCATTGACTAACATCAAATATCTTCCCTCAAATATCATTTGAATCATATCCCTCAGACTCTCTAAAGTTGAATATATCTATCGAATCCTCAAAATTAAAGGGTTTGAAGTGGTTTATGGTCAATTTTATCTCTTCTTGAAAGTGTGATATCAATTTAATTATAGATTCTCATTTATTTATTTCTCTTCCAAAGATATAGTAAGGAATCCTCATTTCATTTTAAAATCATGATCATGACTTAGGGAGTTATTAATCAATGATTTTTTTTGATTCTCCTTATAATAGACTCTATATTTTGTGGACTATGTGTTGGAATTTGTTTATCATGACTATTTTATGTGATTCATAAAGGAACACTTATAAATTAATACAATTTATGACATATTATTTTAAATTCCTTTCGATCTTTATTTTGAAATAATCTGTTGAGTTTTTCATCAAATTTGAATTGAATGGTGTGGGTGATCAAATCCTTTAATAATATATTTTAGAAATTATTTATTTATTTTTATAGAATTTATCTATATTTGATATGAATGATTTGATGTTTTAGTTTCGATGCTATGGAATTGAATGAAATGATTTAGAGTTAATTTGAATTGTTTTGATTTTATAGGATTGGGTATTTTTTGTAATCAATTTGATGATTAGGTTTGAAATAAAATACATCTTAGGGTAACATGAAATTAGGGCTGATTCAAATGATTATTTGAAGTTGTTGATTTTGAATATTTTAATGATATCACCATAAATGGTTTATTTATATTGAATCAGTTTAGATGATGTGTATATAGGGGGGGAATACACACTGCCCAATTATTATCTCTACCTGGAATCTGATTTATGTTGAAAATGTAAATAAACTACCTTAGGGATGGAATTTATTCTTTGGTATTGTGTAATATTACAACATGGATTTAGACCATGGCAGTGTGTGAAAACATAAAGTTATATTCTATTGATATATGTGAGAATTTATATACAATCTAAATTATGGTGTGTTAACCAAGATGCTTTGTTAAAAAATCATTGTGCATCTTTATAATGGATTAATCTTATTTACTCATGTGTGTATTAACAAAAATGAAAATTCATTCTTAAAAAAAAAAGATTATTAAATATTATTTATATGAAAGAATATTAAATTAAATCATGATTAATATTATCCATTATAACTTTCTTAAATCCCTGATTTTGTATTAATTCAAAAAATATATTCAAGAAATTTATTATTCAAAATTATAAAATTTTAGTTTATTTCTTATAGGTTGATTATTAAATCCATGGTATTGTCTGGTTGGAATTATTTCACACATCCTACCATTCCATTAAAGAGTTTTTTGTTTTCTAATGATAAACCTAGGGATAGACAATGAAATTCATATTTGAAGATGATGTTCTTGATTAGAGGGGACTTCAGAGTTAACAACAACTAGTGGAATGTGTGATCCACTTTTTACATTAATATTTGAATATATTTTCATTGAGGGTTTTTTCAAATGACATTTTTTGGCATCACATTCTGATATTCATATTATTATAAATGTGGTATTTTCCATATTATGGAGCTTATCAGAATATATACTATTTATTTTTTTATATCACATATTTTTCATAATGAGTTATTAATGTGTAAAAATAATTCCCTCATGGTTGTTTTTATTCTCAGGAACTAGTATCCTGAACATGGGGATCTATAATGACCTTGGGGAAATAAAAAAACATTCTTTGTATATTTTTTGTAGGTTATCTATATCAGTTTCAGATAATATGTAATTACTATTTCATATATAAGAATTAACTATTCATGTATATTTTTATGGTTCTAAAAGAGTTTTCATTTTTTATTTCATTATTGATTTCAATTTAATAGATTAACAATGAAAGACACATTTTAGTTTAACATTATACAATCTATAAATGAATGTCCAAATTTACCTCTTCCCACAAACAATCCTAATCTATAGTAAAGTGTAAGTCTCAAAAAACCATAAACAAGAACTATTTATTCCATTTTTTTAGGGATGTTCTCATCCGTTTGGATCAACATGAAAAATTGATGAAGAAAGAAAAAAATCAATGAGATAGTCCATTTATAGTATGAACAATAATCATGATCTCTTGAAAATTAGTTGTGAATAATCTAATTTTTGCATATATTTTTTTCCAAGAATTCAAATTAGATCCCAAAATGGTTGAGACCATCCCAAATAAATTCCATTGATGAATATTAATGAACCATAAAATTTTCCACCCACAGGGAACATTGATATAGAAAATTTGAGAAACAACAAACTAAATGAGTATCAAAATATAGATAATAAGAAGAAAATAAATACTTAAATAAAACAGTTTCATATAAACCTAGTTTAATATAAAAAAATTATATTTTCAATATACATTTATGTGAGTCCTCCTAGAATAAAAATTATGTGATATTCTCAATTATAGTACGAACATTATCATATAAATCATCAATCTTGATTGGTAAAAGCCTTCCTTTACTCTAAATGTTCTCTAAAACTATAAAAAGTATTATAGAATTTTTAAAATATTTTTGTTAACATAAAACTCAATCAAAGATAACAAATTCTGTTGAAAGTGATTACCAAATGTAGGATTATGTATTTTTAGGTTTAATTCTAGATAATGTTTTTGGGAAATGATTTTATTAGAAAATGATGATTATGGGTGTTGACAAAAATCAAGAGTGATAGATATGAAGTTTCATATTTACATAATTTTAAATTAAATATTGTTCAAATAAATTATATATATAATTATTTTCTCACATCCCACTAACCATATATATCATCAGGTGTAAATATATACAAAACAATTTCCTTAATTTGATAATTCAATGAAATATAAAATATGTCAACGAATAAGAAATAATTATGCTTCATTATTTCATCTCTGAAATTATCTTTTTTAAAATAAATTAGTTTAAAACTAACAACTAATATGGAATCCCAAAATTAGTGAAATGTTTTGGAATACCAAAATCATGAAAAACAAATATTATATAGGATAAATCAATAATATTCCCTTATGTTGTTTGGATGGCATACCTAAATTGATTGAAACATTTATTTCCCCTATATTAACAAAAAAATTAAATTAGTGGTTTATATGTGATTCTCAACATTAATTATTATGTCATCCAATAAGCATTTGTGTAAAAAATGGACCTATCAAAGGCCATTAGTGAAAAATAAGATAATATCACTTTACCTTTTCCCAACTTAAATACCATGGAATATAATAAATGTTTGACACCATATCCTAGATCACTTTAACAATTTTTATCCTCAATTATTTATATTCAACATGGGTTGAATAATAACCCATGGTGTTTTGATTATAGGGGAAAAAATTTAGATCATAAAAATGCCCCTCCATTAATTTCATAGTGGAATATTCATCATAATTTTTTTTAGAAAAACCCATTTCTATAAATTTAAAAACTGGTGTAATTTTTTTATTTAAGAAAATTTAATATTCTATTAAAATGATTCAAACATTATAATAATTGTTTAAAAACATTGGATTATCATTTTTCATCAGATTACATCTTTTTTGGAGGGTAATGGTTGTGAAAAAAAAATACTCGAAATAGGTTGGTCCTCTTGTTTATCATTACTCTCAACATTTTTAAATTTTTTGATAAATTAATGTCCCATTTATAATTTTTTCATATAAAATTTTAATTATATATATAATTGTACTAAGTTGTGATATTTTTTTCCTGTTATGCATATTTATAATTCTTTTGAAAATATAGAACCTTTGATTCCATTAAATCATCTATCTCATTTTCTCCATGTCGCATCATAATATCCACATCATTTTTAGAAAACTTTTTCTCAGAATAACCATAAAATGTTATATGCGATGGATATTTTTTATATTGTTATCTTTCTTTTTTCTCATATTACGTATGTATCAATCCATTTTAGACATTTTAATTTTGGATTGTTCATGAAATATAAGAGGGTAGACTGGTAGATTCCCTTACTATTTTATTCATAAAATCTATAGTTTTCATTCTACTAATAATTAAATTTATCATCCCTTAATGATTAGATTGTGAATTTTATGTTTCCAATCTATTGTGGGTTTTAAAAGGTTTTCTCACTTCATGTTGAAATGAAGAGGTATTATAAAATTTTATAAATTTGAGGACTTTAAATGACATTTTGGGGTGATTGCTATAACTTTTATCATAACTAATTGGATTGTGGGTCACATATAGCATGAAATATGGTGACATACATAGTAAAAAATTTCAGTCCATGATTTTGGTTTAGGAAAATATATAACGGAAAGATAATTTTTAGTGTAACTAATCATACCTCTATTTTTCCATTGTTATTATGGTGAATTATAATTAAAACCCTGATATATTTGAAGGTCAACATTTAGTATAAAATATGTTCCCTTCTTATAAAATGTATATATAATAAATAATTTATGAGTAGTGAATTGATAATATTTATGTACAATTTCTCTCTATATATTAGCATTCATATATTAAAATCCCATGCAGAATATTGGTGAACAAATATTTTAGGGTAATGAGTGAGAAAATATATGGGTGATATTTATATCATGATATGGATTTATACGTGGTGTTCGAAACACTGAATATGAATATATATATATATATGTGTGTGTGTGTGTGTGTGTGTGGGTGTGTGTGTGTGTGTGTAACATTTATGTAAAATTATTCCATAATTAAACCTAAGAGTTTGGGTCTCACCTATAAATAAAACAATAGAATTATCTAATATACTCTAAATAATAATAACTAAACTATCCATTAATTAGGGATATAATAGAGGGATACGATTGTTTCATGTCTTCATTCCTCTACCTATGGTATAAATTTATGCAATATTATCTTCAAGAAATAGAGGAATATTAGAAATATTTATTCCAAGGAATCTTAGTATTATGATTTCTAGGTAGTGGTTGTGAAAAATTTATATATTCATTTATATTCTCAGCTATCATGAATCCCTAATTCTATATTTTTTATTTTTATTTATTAAGAAAAAACGGTGAAACTATCCTGGAATAATAATAATCAATTTTTATTAAAACTATTCAAGAATTTGAAAAGATAATTCAATACATTCAATATATCCCTTTAATGACATTAGTTTTACACGATCATAAAAAACAATGATATTCATGAAATACATAAGGAATGAACTAATAAATAAGAAAATTTAAAGTGAAAAAGGATCTTCTAGGTTGAGATCACCCCTTCCTCCAACTCTTATACCTATCATAGTTTCTTCACATTTTCCAACTTTCCTGTAGTCCAACTAATTGATCAATAATGTGTAATAGAGATAATGTGTGACATCCCAAGTAAATAAGTAATTATAAAATTTCATATATTATTAAAATTTGTGAATTAAATATTAATTTTACATTAAAGGGGATTCTTTTTTTGATGGCATACCTAACATGCAACAACAGGTTTCTTTGAAATCTTATGTTGCCTACAAAGCTGAGTCATAATGAAAAATAATAATATAATATTTTTATTAATGGTAGTCAATCTATATCTATTTTATTAGTAGGAATAAATAGAACTAACTACAATATTATTATACATGTTTGTGATTTTTTTTCTTTTATCCAATACATTTAAAGGGCTTAAAATAAGAACGAATTTGATTTTATGAATATATACTCTAATATTCATTAAAATGCTGATTTACTACCTTTTGATGGTGAACCCTCTGCAAATCTACATTTTGTAACTTTTATATGTTCTATTTGAGAAATTAAAATTCTTATTTAGAATCGGGACCTCAAAATTAACATTGGGTAAACTTTTGGTATTTTTCTGATAAATTTTTTTTAATGAATATTGAAAAATACAATATTTTAATTCTAAACTACCTTTAAATGTAATTTATTTATACGGTTATACTATCTTTTTAATTTTTTATAATGTTTAATTAGATTATATTTTTACCATTTAATCCAATTTTTTTCATTGGATGTAATTTCACTTTGAAATTGGACATAAACAATTGTCAATATTTTTATAATTATATTTCTTAAAAACACGCTTTTTGTTTTGAAAATGGAAATAATTTTAAATTAATTATTTAAACTTCTATGTGATGAATATGGTAAAATAGACATCATTTATGAAATCAGAATTTCAAATATATCATAGGATGAATTTTTGGGAATTTTTCTGAAAACCATAAATTTTTTATGAATAGTGAAAACACTATGTGTTAGTTAGAAACCCGACTTTTTCATTTAAATGAAATTTCCCTACATCTATGAATTTTATTTATAAAATATGACATTAATCTTTTTTATTAGTAAGTAAAATGCATTTCAATAAGATGAAAATAATTTTTGGTGAATAGTAATGTTTGACATTTATATACCGCTGTTAAAGATAAATAGAGTAATTCATGGTAATAATAATATTATAATAATATAAAATAATACTAACATGTGTACTAATCCAATTGGATGATACATTTCAAACTATGTGCATCCTTGGGTCAATTTTGTGACCCCATTGAGCCCCTTAAGTGTGATAATGACACATTATATTAATTTATTTAAAGTAAGAACAAAAATTACTTAAACATATATCTTTTAAAAAATAAATTTTTTCATGGGGTTATATAATTTACCTCTTCACCTATAAATATTAATTAAAAATATAAAAGTATTTCCTACATCATGGTATTTTTTATAATTTTCAGACATAAAATAATCAAAAACAATTATGAGACAATAATGATGTAGTGTTTACCTCAGTAATGAATGATTTATATAAATAAGATTATAATGATTAAAAAAATATACAGAACGAGTCCAATTCTTATTGGATATTTTTATTTCTAACAAGAGTCAACTTATCTTCAACTATAATATGTTTTGGACATTTAGAAACAAAAAATCACTATATGATAAAATAATATTTTCATACATTCTTAAAGAGACCCTCCTCCTACTTATAAAAACCCCCCACCTCTAAACCACTACTAAAACCTCTCAAGGCCCTTGGCTCATCCACCATCATCCTAAATAATCACTCATGTTCCCTCTCTTCATCCTAGAAGCCTTACCGTAGGCATAAAGCACTTCAAGAATGTCTTTTGTTCAATCCATATAAATTTACCCGATTTAAAAGTAACGTCTCTCTCAAGTTCTTTTATTTTATTCTCAAACCCCATAAACTCTTTAATTACTTTATTTTATTACAACACAAGTATCCTCAATATAATATTTTGTTGTTATGTGATGTATTTTAACTTAACATACACACACATCAATCTAATCGGTAGATAACATACTATTTCTTTGGACAACAAACTACTGCCTCATGAAACGATGATTATTCAATTTTCTCCAACCACCTATTATAGTGGTAATTAAGATGGAACTATATTTATATGAGATACATATTATATTTATATTGACTCTTTGCGACTTTATTTTTCTTTTATATCATACCATTATGGTTTCCATAATGGGTAAACGTGAAAATTCCATTTGTGGAAGTGCGGACTACCGCCCCCTCAAAGTGATATGAATAGTTCGTGCCATATATTGAGAATATAAAGGATGAAGTTACAGAAATTATTATATAACTGTGTATCATTACGTTTTAATTCCATTAAATATGAAATATAAATGAATGTAGAGTTCATGCGTACGTACGGCTTACCTTCTCCCTGAACTGTGCATTTCATTTCTTATCTCCAAATGTTATGTAATATTATAAATACATAAATATATTGGATAAATATGATATATATGATATCTAAATCATGAATATAATTCTAGAGATAATGTACTTTTGACCACAATAACAACTTCTTTATACAAGAAGTTCATTTTTTACTGATGTACCAAATATCAATGAAACAACCATTATTGAATTAAATGATTACATAATGTTAATAAAATATTAATAAGTGATATAAATAGAATAATAAACTAGAATAAAGCTCTTATGAAAGATTAAGTTAACTTTAGTTTATTATTCAAGAGATTAAACAACGAACATGTCATGTCAGATACGAGGTAAGGTAATTCGTCTCAATCTCATTTAATTGATGCATATTTTGTTTTATAACGACTATCATATATACGGTGTATAAACACCATTTAATTTTCATTTAATTCAAAGGGAATCTTTTAATAAGGGGTGTTTTACTAAACGACAAAAATGAATGTTTCTTTTTAACACAAGCGGTGACAACAACCTTTCTGCCACCACGAGTATTATTTTGTATTTGGTTTCCATAAAAATATATAATGTTATAAAAATGAAAATAAATACTATATAATCATTAACATATAATGTTTTTTAAAATGTTTTTGATAATGGATTTTTTGTGTCAGTATATTTAAATGAAATATTGTGATTGAAATTTGGAAATTTTATATTTCGTTGTATTTGTTTTATGGGATATGAATATGATATGGTTCAAGGATGTTTTTTAAATATTTGGATTGTTAAATGATAATACATTGGTGGGTGAGCCTGACATGGGTATCCAATTCATTGGGTAACATGACGGAGGTAAATGCTAATGTTTCCCTTAAGAGATTTAGGTAATTTACTATGATGGATATTTCAAATGTAACTCCCTATATAGTTGTGATAGCTATAATGTATGTATGATAGGGATTAAAAAATTTACCTTTATGATTTATGATATCTATGTGTTATTATTAAATCATATGATTTAATGGGGTATGTTAAAGATCTTATGTTAGGTATGTATAGAAGAACTAATGATTTATTTCTTAATTTTATAATCCAAACTAAGATTTTAATACTCATCCCATGTTTTTGAAATGTTTTCCACAGGACTTAAAGATGAATGTGGTCAAGGATGTGATCCTGGAAAAGTAATGCTATCAAAAACACGGAACTATACATTACACATTTTTTCAAGAGTTTTAATATTATGAAAATATTAAAACTCGGTAGAAGTGTCTACTTTTTAATTTATTAGATGTAATAGTTATGGAATAATTTTATAAAACACTAAACCTAATGAGATCATCATTGTGAATTGTTCATTTAATTCACATTTATGTAATGTTTTAAGGCCGAGTCCTTTTAGTTGGTATTAGAGGTTTGTTTAGACAACAATATGAGTTTGGGTATTGTTAAAATACTGTCAATAAATTAATTTATTGACAAATTGAATTGATATAGAATTTATAGATTACCATGTAGCTTCATCTAAGATTTTTTTATGTGGAGAGTATTTTTTTTCATAGAGGAAATAGGGTTGAAAAGCTGGGAAGGCATACAGAGGGAAATGACCTTCCAAATCTGCATCCTTAGATGGTCAGAATCAGAATTGAATAGTTTGTTGCAGTGTTGGCTTAGTTGACTCAAGTGATAGTTGGTTGTTTTTTTATAGATGATATTTTGGTATATTATAAAATCCAAGAAAAACATGAAAGTCATTTATGGGTTGTCTTGTAAACCATAAATGAATATAGACTATATGGGAAATTTAGAGAGGGTTAGTTTTGGATACAAAAAATTTCATTCCTTATTCCAATTGTTTATAAATAATGGAATACCTATTGATCATAGTAAAACAAAAGTTTTTGAAAAATCGCCAAGAAACACAAAAATAACCAAGATCCGTAGTTTTCATGGTTTGGCATGTTATTAACAGAGGGTTGTTGAAAATTTTTCATGGTTATCTATACCACTGACTATGTTAACGTGAAAAGGTTTTAAGTTCATTTAGAAAAAATAATGTGATGATTGTTTTCGGGATTTGAAAAGTACAGTGGGGAATACTCCAGTTTTGGCACTACCATTCATAAATGGTGAGCCTGTTATCTTTAATGATGCTTCATTGAATGGAATTGGCTATGTACTAATGCAGAATGATCAGGTAATTTCTTATGCTTCAAATTTGTTGAAACCTCATTAGTTTAATTACCCTAAACATGATATAGAATTATCTACTGTGTATTTATATTTTAAAATTTTGAGGCGTCATTGTTTTAAGTAAAATGTGAAATATATACTGATCATAAAATATTAATGTATATATTCACTCAGAATGACATGAACATGAGATAGAGGGGATGGATGGAAAAAGAAAAAGGACTATTATTGCATGATTCATTACTATCAATGAAAATAATGTAAATTGGATAATACTTTGAGTCATAAAATTAATTCTACATTAACCTTGTTATTTTTGGAACAAGATAATTTTAGTAAAGATTTGATGTACTTTGGGAAAGAAGTTGTTCATGAATGAAATTTCTCTATTTTTTTGAGGTATCAGTGAAATCATCTCTATTAGAATGAATTAAGAAAGAATAGAAAGAAGATAGCGAATTACAGAAAAATTTAGAGTTGGTTCAGAAGGGTATGTTGCCTAATTTTAACATTGATAATGATTGTATTTTGGGATTTGGAAAGAGATTATGTGTGCCTTGTGTTTCACTATTGAAGAATGAATTGTTATTTGAATCTCATCATTCTCCATTTTAAGTTAATCCTTGTAGTGTTAAGATGAACAGAGATCATTGGGATTATTACTGGTGGGATGTAATGGAAATTGATATTGCTAACTTTACTGTGAAGTGTTTGACTAGTCAGCAGTTCAAGAAGAGTGACGGTTACCGAAAGGTATTCTTCAGTCCTTACTGGAGCAAGAGTGGAAATGTGAAAATATATCAATGGGATTATCTGTGGTATTAGCAAATAAATATCATGACAATAATTCAATTTGGGTGATTGTTTATCAATTAACTAAATCTTCACATTTCATTCCTTTTCGAGATACATTGTCTATAGATAAACTTTCTTGGTTGTATGACCAAGAGATATTCAGGTTTCTTGGACTTTCCCTCTCCATTGTATCTGATCATGATCCCAATTATACTTCTAACTTTTTGAAAGGCCTTAAAAAGTCATTGCGTACTGAATTAAATTTTAGTACAACTTTTCATCCTCAATCAGATGGGCAGTCAGAATGAACAATTCATAAAATTAAGGATATTTTATTTTCTTGTTTAATGGATTACCATGGATGTTGGGACCATCATCATTCATTGGATTAATTTTCTTATAATAACAATTTTAATTTTAGAATACAGATGGTTCCATTTGAGAAATTATATGGGATGCGGTGTCGAACTCATGATTTTTGATATTAAGTCGCTGAAAGGATGTTGATGGGAGCAGAATTGGTATAAGAGATGGAAGGAAAATATCAATTGATTCAGAAGCACATGATAACATCTCAGAGCAGGAAGAAATGTTATGTGTATAATAGTAGGTAGGATCATTATTTTGAAGAATGTGATCATGTCTTTATCAATGTTTCTCCAGAGAAAGGATTGATGCGTTTTGGTAGGAAGGGAATGTTGAGCCCGAGGTTCGTTGGACCTTTTGAAATCCTAGAGAAAGTTGGGTCAGTTTCATACAGAGTGGCTTTACCTCCATGTTTATCCCAGTTACATATTTTTTTTCATGTTGCAATGTTGATAAAGTATATGCCAGATCCATCTCAGGTTCTGAGTATAGAGGTAGTTCAGTTAGAAGAGAATCTCTCATATAAAGAATATCTAGTCATGATTCTTGACTGAAGAGAGAAAGTTTTGTGGAATAAGGTAATTCATCAAGTAAAATATCTATGGAAAAACCATGTGGTTGAAGAGGAAATATGGGAATATGAAAATGCAATTAGGGATAATAACCCTAATTTATTTGATAAGTGATTAAAAATTGCATCGACGTAATTTCCAGAAGGGGGGAGCATGTAACATCCCATGTAAATAATGAATAAGGAATTTTCAAATTTATTGAAATATGTGAATTAAATATTAATTTTACTTTAAAGGGGTTTCTATGTTTGATGGCATACTTGAAATGCAACAATGCGTTTCTTTGAAATCTTATGTTGCAGAAAAAGATGAGTCATACTAGAAAATAATAATATAATATTATTTTAAATGTTAGTTAATGCCTTGTCGTTGTATTGGAAGGAATTATTTTAAGTATCATCAATATGGTTATACATGTTTGTTATATTTTTTTTACATTTATCAAATAAATTTGGGAGGCGTAAAATAAGAATGAATCTGATTTTATGCATAAATACTCAAATATTCATTAAAAAGTCGATTTACAGCCTTTTGATGGTGAAACCTATTTTAATATAGTTTAATTAACTTTTTTTTTGTTATATTTGAAAAAATAAATTTTTTAGAATTTTCTCATGCAAAATTACTTTGGGATTTTTTTTTATTTTTATGATTAAATACATTTTTTAATGAATAATTAAAAATACAGTACATTAATTCAAAAATCCCTTTTAATCTAATTTATTTATATTCATTGACTATATTTTTAATTGGTTTTATAGTTTAATTAGATTATATTTTTACCATTTAATCCAATTATGGCCATTGGAAGTAATTTCATTTGGAAATTAGACTTAATAAATTGTCAATCTTTTGATAGTTAATATTTCCTAAAAAAACGCTTCGGTTTTGACAATGACAATTATTTTAAAATTAGTAAATGAAAATTCTGTGTTTATAATTTGGTAAAATATGCATCATTTTTGAATTTTAAATTTATTATATAGCTTTTGCTAATTTTTCGGTATTTTTTTTGAAAACCATCTATTTTTGATGAATAGTGAAAACCCTCAACAGTAGTTAAATACCAGATTTTTTCATTTAAATGAAATTTTACCTCATTCGTGAATTAAATTTCAAAAATCCAACATACATGGTTGTTATCAGTTGGTAAAATATGATTTAAGGAAAGAATGTGTCAAATCAGACATGAGGTAAGGGACTTCGTCTCAATCTCCTTTCCTTGAGGCATATTTTGTTTTATACACAACTTTCTTTTATACAGTGTATATACACCTTTGACATTCCATTTCATTAATAGGGAATATTTTTCTATGATGTGTTTTACTAAATGAAAAAAATAATTTTTCTTTTTAATGTAAGAATTGAAAATGAGATTTCTGTCGCCACGAGTATTATTTGTTCTTTTGCTTCCTTAACAAGCCGTAATGTTTTAAAAAGGAAAATAAATACTATATACGCTTTTACTTAATTTGGTATTGAAATTTATTTTGATAATGGATTTTTTGTGTTAATATATTTAAATGATATATAGTGATTGAAATGATGAAATGTTGTCTTTCATTTATATTTGATTTATTTGTCTTGAATATGTTATAGTTTATGGGCAGTGTTTACATATACAGGTGGTTCCATGATAAAACAAGGGCGGGTGAGCCCGAGATAGTTCTCCAATGCATTGGGTAATGTGACAGAGGTAAACGTTAATATTTCTGCTATGATATTTATGGAATACACATTGATATGTATTTCGAACATAACTCCCAATGTAGTTGTGATATCAATAATATACTTATGATAGGGATGAAAAAAGATTCCTTTATTATTTTTTATTTCTATGTTTTATTCATAAATCTTATGATTTCATGAGTTATGTTAAAGATCTTATGCTTGTTATGTATTTAAGGACTAATGTTTTATTTTATTATATTATAATCCTTACTAATATTTTTATGCTCATCCCATGTTTTTGAAATGTTTTTCAGATTACTTAATGTTTAATTGGTTCAAGGATGGCATCACGGAATAGTCATGCTTTCAAAAATATGGATCCAGACATGAATTTTTTTTCAAGAGTTTTATTTTATGAATAAAATGGAATATGAGTACATGTGTCTACTTTGTAATTTTTGAGATGTAATAGTTATGGACGAATTCTCTAAAACTCTGAAAATGAAAAGATCCTCAATGTCAATTATAAATTTAATTGAATATTTTATAATGTTTTAAGGCTTTGTCCTTAAATAATTATTTATTATTCTTAAATTTTTTTGAATCTACTATTCTAAAATTGTAGCCACATTTCACCCCCATCACATTTTCAAATAAGGATCCTTCCAATTACATCATTTCACACAAAAGGGGGTCTCAACATTGATCATGAGCTTCCATAGGTTACTTTAGAAAATATTTTTAACATAATATGATCCCCCACAGAATCCTCATATCATCTAAAATAAATATTCACCTAGCCATAAATTCCCATCATGAATAACATATTTTATCTTCCTCAGCAAGATTTTGTAGAGTCCTTTATGTGCTTCTTTGATGAATCACAAGATTCATTTCAATACCCATAATTGTTTTTTTCTATAATAGGTGAAATATTTTATGTTAGTCCAGTGTGTTACCCATTATTGAAGAATATAATGTTTTTATAATGGTTATCGATATATTGGATGAAGCTTACGATAATGATGTGATACTTATAGAGGAGGTCCTTGATGATCACTCAGTGGCGCATGATGCTTATGGTTATGAAAGAATGATGATTATGAAATGGAGTATAAAAACATATGATGATTTCACATGGGTGTGAATTATGTGTTTGAGTAAAAGCTAAAAGCTGAAGAATATTAATTTTCAAAAAATACAAACTAAAAATCAAAAATAAAAGATCAAATCGAAAAAATAATACAGTATCATTTGTTGAAAATATGATGCAAATAATATTCCAATAATTAGTATTCAAAATTATAAATTTACCATTGAACTATTGCAACGACCCGAAATTTTAAATAAATATTGTTTCCTAATTTTATGTGTT
Organism: Viscum album; assembly: GCA_963277665.1. NCBI lineage: Eukaryota > Viridiplantae > Streptophyta > Magnoliopsida > Santalales > Viscaceae > Viscum > Viscum album. The sequence continues at coordinate 649,422,632 of OY728123.1, forward strand.
ATTTTATTTTATTTTTATACTCAACAAAAATGTTTCATTTGATAACATGAGTATAATTAAAATGAGACTGTTGGGTTTTGACTGTTATTTGACCATTGGTCAATATGACCACTGTAAACTAAACGTTTTGACTATTGTCTCTAAATACAAGCAATCATGGTTAATTAATATAGAAAGAAGATTTGATGGCCTCACCCAGTAGTCTTGGACCGATCGAAGCCCATCTAACAGAACTTGGGAAGGAGGTAGCACCACTGGGCAATGCTCTGGACCAAACCCAAGCTGAACTTCATCGTATAAAGCTAGAATGGGATCGCCTTTGCGAGAAGTTCAAACTAATAGAAATTACTACTCGTGCGATGTTGGCCGAGCCTCCCTCGGATTCTCTCACCTCAGCACACCTTACTCTTAGGTCCTATGCTGGTGTGATAAGGGGCTATGTAAGGAGACCGTAACTGTCTTGTGTAATCCTTTGTTTTAAATAAAAATTTCGATTCCTTTTATGAATTTTCAAATGACCGGATAAGTATAGTATGCATATTTTCTATGAATTTTAGAAAAAGGATATTTTAAAAATGTTTATGTAAAACATAAATAATTAAAAATGTGTAATGATTTTCAAAAAATGGTCTTCTAAAATTATGTTCAGTACGAAATTTAGAGTCTAATAAGATCAACTTGATTTTTGATGAATAATAAATTATGAATAGTGATTTTATGATTAGGATTAATAATGTGTCTAAATAGATTAGTAATCTCACTTAAAGAAAGTATTAAAATAAGCTAGGCACTTTGATTAAGTAATGTGATTCAATAAAATGGTTAAATAAGGGTTTCATAAATTATTATTCAAGTATTAGTTTTTTCGGATGGATAGTGTTTTTTTAATTAAAATTTTAATTAAAAATATTTAGAAAATTACTTTTATAAAATGGACTTCATTTTTGAACTCAGAGCATCGATATTATGTTAAGGTAATTTTTGGGGATTTTTCTGAAAAAAATAAATTTTCGATGAATAGTGTTTTTAATTAAAAATTTAATTAAAAATATTTATAAAATTCTTTTTATAAAATGGATTTCATTTTTGAAATCAGAGCATTGATATTTCGTTAAGGTGAAATTTTGGGATTATTCTGAGAAAGTTGAATTTTCGATGAATAGTGAAAATACAATTTTTAAGTTACAGGTGTTTAATGACATCATTAAATGATGTATTAAGTATGTAATCAATATGTTCGACTTATGAATAGTAATATAAGGTATTAGGTGTCCCAAGTGGCCAATATCATGGGCAAATACCATGGGCAAGCCCATGGTTTTGCCAAAACCACTAATGAGGTGTCCCTTGGCCATTAATGCCTTGTCCCCTCACTTTCCTATAAATATCAAGCCATCCTCTCATCCATTCGACTCCCCACTCTCCCCAAACGAATTTCTGGTCTCATTACCACCCAAGGAGTCCTCCCAAGGTTCCCCCAATCCCTCAAGGTCCAATCCTTTGAGTTTTAAGAGTTACGTTTTAAGGTAAGGGATCCGACCTCTCTCTTTCATTTCAAGTAATCTCTTTTATGTCATTCCTTTTATGCACCATGTTCTTATATTGGAGGATGTTATTTTATACTACTCTTACTTCCCTTTTCATGTTCATATAATGAGAGATCCCCTCTTGCTCTCATTATTTCGTTTTATGATGTTTTAAGTGGCGCCGTTAGGCTTCCGAAATTTTTGTAACAGATTCTTTCTCCCTTCTCATTTTTTCAAGATCTATTTTCATGTAAAGTATTTCAAGTTCCTTTTTATTATGTTGGGGTATGATCTCTAAATTTATCATACTGATCTTTTATGATCATATGATTAGATACCCCATTTTATCGCTTCAATTCAGTATTTTGAAGTTTTAAGTGGCGCCGTTATGCTACCGAATTTTTAAGTGGTTCTTCACCCTTCTCGTTTTGAAGTTCTACTTTCATGTCAATTCTTTCAAGTTCTATTTTGGTATGTTGGGGTATGATCTCTATATCTATCATACTGGACTCTTATGTTCATATGATGAGAAACCCCATTTGATCTTTTCAATTCAGTATTTTGAAGTTTTAAGTGGCGTCGTTAGGCTGCCGAATTTTTAAGTGGTTCTTCGCCCTTCTTGTTTTGAAGTTCTACATTCATGTCAATTATTTCAAGTTCCTTTTTGTTATGTTGGGGTATGATCTCTATATCTATCATACTGAACTCTTATGTTCATATGATGAGAGACCCCATTTGATCTCTTCAATTCAGTATTTTTAAGTTTTAAGTGGCGTCATTAGGCTGCCGAATTTTTAAGTGGTTCTTCACCCTTCTTGTTTTGAAGTTCTACTTTCATGTCAATTATTTCAAGTTCCTTTTTGTTTTGTTGGGTAATTATCTATATATCTATCATACTGAACACTTATTTTCACATGATGAGAGACCCTATTTTATCTTTTCATATCATTTTTGTTGAAGTTTAAGTAACGCCATTAGGCTGTCGAACTTTCATAAGAGAAATCTAATTTTTGTCTCCCTTCCATGTTTTTCATTTCAAATGGTATGCCCTTGAAATTTCATTTCCATGATCATGTATCCTTCTTATTCTGTCCATATACTGTTTTATGTGTCATTTATGAATGTTTGACCGATTTTCCCTCTCTTTTTTAATGTCTTCTAAAACCTCGTAACATAGCCGTTATGCTGCAGAATTTCCGTCTCAAAATGTCTCTCTCTTTTTCTAAAGTTCTTTTATATTATTAAGTGAATAATAAAAGCCCTTTCTTCTAAAGGGGTATTCACATATATACCAAAATTTTCTATTTTAAATTCTGGGATTTACATACATGAGACCCACCTTCATTTTCTGTGGGTTTTAAACTGACGTAAAGATCATGTCTTTAAAGCTGTTTTTAAAACGTTGTGATTATGAAATGAAACCCATTAATTTTATGCTATATGGGTTATTTATGAAATGTTTGATGATGATATATGTGGCACACATGATAATAAAGTCAAATTTAAGTGTGCGCCCTGATAGCGCTCCAATGCATTGGGTAATGATGTAACCACTAGAGATTACAATTTTCACAATACCTTAGTGAATAACCTTGGTAATTTTCAAATGACACCTTGGGGATGGACCTTGGTGATATGTTCATGATTGTCTATGTTAAATTATGTAGCCACATCTTCAAGTTATGAAAAAGTTTTATTTTTATTATGATATGCCTCATGATTTCATTTTCATGCCTTAAAGTTATTTTCATGACGTTATTGATGTATCTCAAGTTCATATGTAAAATGTTTCTCTTGTTTCCCTTACTAGGCCTTCTTCTCACCCTTTCCTTTGATGTATGTCCCTAGGTTATGAGATGCAGTAATGAACCTAGGATGAACATACGGAGAAGCCTTTCAGGTGTTTAAGAAGAATGTTTTTTTTGTTTCATGTTTTAATTTCCTAGTTTCCAAGACACTAAACCTTAAAGATCCTCGGTTTTGTAAAATGTAATGAAAGTTTATGTGATAAAAAGGTGGGATGATATAACTATTATTTTTATGAGAATACAATATTTTATAGAGATGTGGAATTAAAAATAATAACATTTGATTAATTATGGTATGTAAGCCTCATTTTCCTTCAAATGATAATTGATTTTAAAATTTCAATACTGAGTAATTATTATTCAAAAAATATATTTTATAATTATATTTTAATATTAAAAATAAATTTATATGAAAAAAAAATAAGTAAATTTTCTGGAAAAATAAAATCCACATCAGGATCATATGATAGAAACAAATTTAGAGTTCCATATGGGTTGTCTTTAGTGCACAATTGGTCCATTTCATTATTTCCCTCAATAAACATGTGTAAAATCACCACATACTTATTGATAAAACCATTTAATTATCTATGAAACTAGGTGATAAACGAGAGAATGGAAGAGAATAACATTTAGAATTTAAGAGGTATGGTCGAATATCAATAAGGAAAAGAGATATAATAATTCCCCAAAATGAGAACCCCTAAAAGTATAGTCTCTAAATTTATGACCAAAAAATCATTATCCCAATTGAAGTAACATAATTCCAACACAACTATGAATCAATTACAAGGAATGATACTAAACCAAGGGTAATAATTTTTTGAAATAAACTATGGACAATGAGTTTAAAACCCCCACAAAGCACATTCTATTAAACAAATTTAATTTACCAAATACTGGTTCTACCTGCCTAGATATGAGAAAAATATATTTTAAGATTTTAGAACATCAGTGGAAGATTGAATTATATTTATTGTGAAACCATAACATTGATCCCTCGATGAACTTGAGTTTTCAATTAGGATGTTGTAACCTAATATTCTAGGTGTGGGGCCTCATTTTGAACCTCTCATAGGATCCATTATCTATAGTGAGAACCATACAGTGATCTCTCCCATCCTTGGATAAAAAATCAACATTATTAAACAAATAAATTTGGAAAATATTTCTGAAAAATCAATATAATAGAGATTACCTTATAGAACCCATTAAAATACCAAATAGAGCATATACATTCCCTTCCAAAATAAGATTATAATTTGAAGAAATTTATCTATTTGAAGAAAATAATCATTTTTTGGATAGATAAACTCCATTTCATATGATTGTATTGTCTCTAGGGATATCTATATGAATAATATTTCATATTTAGAAGCTATATATTTTTATTAATTTTTAACAAATTATAATCTTGAGGGTCCTAGAATTGACTGAAATGAATAAGTCAACTATAATTACATGTTCTTAAAAATCCATATCCATTATATGTAAAATAAATATGATTTGTATTATCCACTATCTCATTTGAGAAATAAAATCTATTTGATCTATATCATGGATATATAGGGAAACGTCATGCAGTCGATTCCTGAAAAAATGTTAATACCTAAAAACTATACCATGTAAATATAATATCAATATATATATAAGTTATTTTGAAAGAGGGATACATCAGTGCACCCTTTAATGTTTCCAAAATTCTATAGAATATTTTGAAATGTTCAATAAACTCTTTCCTATAAGGATGATGATGACGATATCCTATAAAAAACGTAGAGAGCTACATTTCATTTTTTTGTGATGAAATAAAAAAATATGTGGCTGACCTATATGATAATCACATTCCATTTTAGCACGTATTTTTTGAATTCAATATTCAGGATTACGATATTGACCCCCTTCATCGAAAATTTTCTTTCAGAATTCCTATCACACATAGTGGAATCTAAAAACATGAAATCATTACCTTTCGATGATATTGAAAATATATCAAAAAGTCATGGTAACTATACTGGGTATCCTAATAAATAATTTAACATGCATTGACATATATGTGAGGAAAATAGTAATGTGGGTTATCCAACCTTTGAAAAAAATAACCATATTAGTTTAATTAGTAATATGGATAGTGATTATATCCACTAGATCATTATAATGACGGATACATACAATGTATAAATATATGGGATCCCCATGGAAAAATACACGAATGATCATTTTCAAAAAACTCAACCATATCTAAATAAGATATGTATGTCTATAAAATCATCTAATAGGTATAATCACACTAACATTTAGAGCGTTATTTTATTTGTCACTCAACATAGAATATGAATGTAGAATATATTTGATCAACCGATAGATTTATGTCTTCCATTAAAAATGAATGACATATCATAGTTGATAATTTGATATGATAAAAACATTTATTTATATATACCTTTTAATGAAATCACATCCCCCATTGGAATTTTCATTATTGATATTTTTATAAAGCACGTCGTATGTGACAAAAAAGGTATTGGTGGAAGGGAATATGCTTGATTGAAGTTACTTGTCACCATAATTAAATAATTATTTATCTTATATGTGATATTGAAAATCATTTGGTGGATTAGATAAAAAATAATAGGTTAATTCACCTCCTAGAAAAACCATTTCATCTCATTAAATTCAATATAAAATTATATTCCATTCATTCATAATAAATTTCATATCATTTTCACCATGAAGTTAGTTGATACTAATTTTTTTATTAAAATAATCTATCATATAATGTTCCATATGATGGGATTGTGAAATACATTTTCCATGATATTTCCTTGTTATTATTTTGATATTGTTTTGATATATTAGATGACTCTATCATTAAGGATTTTGTTTATGAATTTATCTGAGATGTTATACATAATGATAGGCTGAAAATTTATGATGGTTCTTCGGTCTTACACCATGGAAATATGCACAACATTAGTCATGCATGAGTATCTAAAAAAATATCCAATTTGATATAATCATGAATATCATTTAGGTAATATTTTTTAATGATCTCCCATGAAACAATATAAAATAAAACTGTAATGCCTTTGGGGAAAAGGTAATAATTATTTATGAGATTTATGATAGCATCATTGATTCCCGTATCTATTTTAATAGCTTCTACAACACCATTAAGGTAATAACCATTGGAAAATGGAAAATTTTAGTGGAAATAATCGGTCTGAATCGCTGCATAATACCCTCCCCTCATCACTAAAAACAATCCTTTGATGGTTTTTGACAATTATTTAACACCAATTTTACAAGTTTCCTCAACATCACCGGTAAGAAATTTATCTTCTTATTATATGATGATATTCACCCCGAACATACACTATTTAATATATTCAAGAAATAACATTTTTTTGAAAAATTAACTCATTATACTGGACTACTCACTGTATTTTAAAATCCTACCTCTCTTAATCAGAAAATTTATCTATTAAAATTCATTGATTACTGGATAGGATTATGAAATTATCATTATCTCATATCATATAAAATCCAATATCGAGATTGATTCTTTTTTTTCTATATCATCAGGACTGATTTTTTTATGATATTATAATTTAACCATTCCAATATGTATCATTTCAAAAGATTTATATTACTATAAATAGAAAAAATTAGGTACGTACAATGTAATTCACTCCAAGAAGAACGTATCATAGGTATGAATTTATTATATAGAGACCAACGGTAAGAAAAAAATAAAAATAAAAACTAAAATTTGATTCTATAATATAAATAAGTATTACAATTCAATTTGATAATTCAGGAATAAAATGTGAAATATATGTTTTTTAATAGTAGGAGGTCCCATATAGACAAGATAAACACCTTTTAAGCTTATTGTAGTTCTATGATTACCATATTTTTTCATAAAAATTGAAATTATTATCTTAATACTCAAGATAAATATTGTTATTTTTTTGATAAAATACTTTCAAAACATTCATCACATTACATAAATTAATACTCCCTTATATATTCTTACAATGGAAAAATATACTTTTCATGTAAATTCTAATAAACCATCGATGGGGACTAAGGTTGATTTTTGATATATTTAGATATAGACATTGAATTTCATGGTCATAAAGTATCACATAAATGATAGGATGGAAAATTGAACACCATTAATAGCTAACATAAACAATAATTTTTTTATAGAATAACTAATTAGGTTCACCATTATATTATTTCTAGAAAATTCATTACTGATTGTTAATTGATAGAAAATCTATACTAATTATGATTGAAGATACATGGATTTTAATGTTGGAGATGAAGAGTTTGTTCCAATATCTCTATATAAAATATATGTGAGGTTTTTGAATAACAGAATTTAATATCCTAGTATCATTGAATCCATTAATATTATTTATCACATTATTTATATAGAATATTAATAAAAGATTAAAAATTCTTTATTGTGAAATTCCATTGAAATAATTTCTGGTGTTTGATATGTTATAAATAAATAGTAATAAAACAAAAATGAAGAATACATAATTCAATTAATGTAAAATTTTAAAATTGAACTAATATTATAATATTAAGTGATATGAAAATTAAATATATTTATAAAAATTAATTATTAAATGAAACCACAAGTAAAATAATATAAGAAAGAATTAGAAAATTAATTATCCTAATTTCCACATAATATCATCATACTAATGTTTTATTGAAAAAATAAAACATGGTTGAAATATGATAAAAGTTTTGAGAAGTTAAATGAGGGAATATGATGAATGATTTTAGTGATATAAATAATGATATATTTATGAGTTTTCAATTGTAGAAAACAATTAGTAGTTACAGTAGGCTGTGTTGAATAAATGTTTTCCACATTTACCAAATTCTCTTCTCTCTTTTTTAGGAAAACATTATCAATATTTACAATTCAATATAAATTAAATTTATTGGATCAAATTAATGGATTCCAACATAAAAATCTAACTATACTATTGTTAATATATCATATATACAACACAAAATACATTTACAATGTTTTATCCCAATGTGGTTATCTACTCCATGTTATGTTTATAAGGAGTCTAAGAAACAAATAATCATGATAATACCCTTGATAATATATGTCGTGAATATATCATTATTTACACTAAAAATATCTCTTTAAATTTCCCTATATATTTATAAATTATTTTAAAATAACTTGATTAGTTATTAATAATAGATTCTATTAGTTTACAATGTTTCCTCCCAACTCTTTACTTAAATATTTATTCATTTTTCCTTTATATATTACTATATAAAAGGATTTTATATTCTACCTCAATAAATAGTCCATGGAAATAAATATTTAATCATATATAGTATCATACACAATAGCCTTGTTCATTAAACTAAATATCTATATTATTAATAAATGTATTTTGAATGTTTCAATAAATTGTATCAACCATCCTCATCTTCTTGAAGGGAATTGACATACAAATTATGTTGTGGAAATAGTTGCATCATATAACCTCCAATATATTACTCGATATATTCATGTGGATTATATGATATAAGGGAATAATAATGAATGTCTGTAATCCAGTTTCTTCTTCCTCTTAATCAATGAATCATATATTTTTTCTAGAATATAATCATATTATATATCACTCGCTTTCATTGATTACATAGTTATATATAAGAATATATTATTGGGTACTTTTCATGATATCATATACTACCTTCCATTTTCTATATATTTATTTCCTATATTATTCCTCTTAATAGTTCACATGGATATTATTTCTCATTATGTTACAAAATATCATTACACTGTTGAATTATCCCATGATCTCATATAATTATACTTTTATTTTGATTTTCAAGTTGATATTCAAAAAATTCAAAAACCAATTATCATCATATAATTGTACATTATCATATAGAGATTATTTCCATTTATTTATCCACGCTATCTTGTCAAATATAACTCTAATAAATGCTCAATTTTATATCATCAAAAATTACTTCAAATATCCTCATTTGAAATCCAAAAGTTATCACACCAATATTATCACGGTTTCCCCACATTCATTCAACCATAATTCTCAATAGGTCTCAGGATGAATCATGACATAATCTTTAACCTCGGGATATTTAATATCTGAAAAAATAACATGAATGTTTAATTTAAAAAATCCATAGTAATTATAATTTTCCAACTAATAAAATCCATATAATAAATCAAATGATTTTTATTTCCCTTGTTTGAGATCAAATGTCCTTCAAAGGATCAAGAATAATTTGTGCAATATTAGGGCTGTTATATGTATGATCATTAATATCATACATATTACTATAAAAAAATATAATCCGTCCCTTTTAAAAAATATATTAGATATAAAATTTTATGCATCATATTGGGTTATGTAATTTATATAATTTTCCATCTCTATTACCATTTCAAGCATTGTAGGTCGAATTAATTTTATAATTTCTATAATAAAAATTATATTTATTAGATTTAAATTGTTAGGTATCATATATAATATTTTCATAGAGCACCTATCAAATAATATATTTTTAACATTTAAAAAAAAATTATCATAAAAATATTTTTTTACTATAGTTTGATTTTTCCTTCCAAACTTCTTGGAATATAATGTTGTAAATATCTTACATATGCCCAAGGATATGTAAATTATCAATAAGAAAACCATATGGTCAATATAAATTATCTTATATACAACTAAATATTTAAATATTTAATTACATATCTTATGTAGAGTTTTACGTATCGTAGTTATGTTCTATAAATTTATAATATTTTAAGTACCATATAAACATACATATATCTGATAATTTTCCAACATCAACTATCGAATAAAAAATTTATACAATGAAGCTCCAAACCACAAAAAAATTCTATGGGAATCTCTACTTGCATTAATGAAACTATTTACAACTGAAATCAATTTATTATTTTATTTAACCTTAATAAAACACTTCAAAATAATTATAGAATCATTTTTAGAAAATAATGACTCCTTTTAGTGTTAAAATATAAGTAAATTTGTGTATTATATGTTTTAATTAAAATTAAACTTATCTATATAATATGAATTTTTATTATTATATGTATTTTGTAGACTTTATACATGATATAAAAAATAATGTAACAATTACTTTTAGCTAGCATTTTTTCTTTTTCAATCCCAACTCCACATGCTTTTAAATAGAAAACTATTTTAACTCATTAGATATCATGTGATTGAAAGTAATCATACCACCAATCTATATCTTCCACTGAATATCCTCAATTAATTCTCAATAATCACTTGATTCAATTAGGGAGCCTATTTAATGAACCTCTTTATCCATATATCCTAACAATGGAAACATTTCGTTTTGAATAGTTTTTTCCCACATGGAATAATCTATAATAAAACATAAAATTAAAAGTTCGACTTGTAATTAACATTGGATTTACATGCATCATCTCATTTTAATGAACTCATTAATACCACAATTTCATGAAATTATTTACAAATAATTTGTTCCATAAATTGTTTAAATAATTTTATACATTTTCATTCTGACTAAATATTGACAAATGTAATTATTAAAAAATATTTTATTCATAAAATAAAATTAAATAGTCATAATAGAGTGTTTTGTTTAATATCCTGCTTTTATTTTTTATTGATACCTTTCAATAACTCAAACATATAACTTTCAATATTCTCCTACAAGTTTCCATATATTATCTATAACTTATTGATTATAAATATAATGTATCAAGGGAATGGTGTAATCATAATATTCTAATTATTTTATTCTTGATTAAAACACTGTATTATCCCCCTAATTGAACTTTTAATCCCAATTAACATCAAATAATGGTATAATATCTTTTTATTATGTGATTTACCATTATTTTACCATCCCTATGGAAATATAAGCTAGACAAGTGTATATAAAATGTGTTAATGATTTTAACATAAATGTTTTCCACTAAATTAATATTTTATTGATACAAATTCATATAACAATTTTCAGGTGCTGTTAAATTAAAAATTTTAGTTTACTATAATGACTAATATCATAAAACAAATCCAAATCATTCAAGTGCAACCATGTTTCTCCAAAATCATGATACAATTCATCCATACATTCACACACCCTTGATGATAATATTATATATATCTGATATGAAGATATTAAAGAGTAATTTTCATTTAGAAACCACACATTTATATATGAATTATCAAGATATAAATATTTATATAAAATAATGATTGTAAAGACCTGGAAATTTCAAGGAAATTTTTTTTCTTAATTTTCTTTGGAATTTTACAAGAACACAGTTTCTGACGGCGCCTGATTCCGAGGCCCGGTGTGCCCTGAATTATTTTCCGAAGTTTGGCTCGGGTATATTCAGTGAACGAGTAAGCGGGAATTTCTATCTTTTGAACCGGTGCTCGGAATTGAAATCTGATTGCACCGATGATCTCGCAACACCGGTAATCGGTTAAGGTAACCTTTTCCGTAGTTGCGTTTGTGCGGGAGGAGAAGTTAATTTTTGAGGTTTAATTTAAAAAAATGAATAAAATTATTAAATCAAATTTTAACAATGTTAAGTGGTTAACTTCTCCCATGGGAAGTTGGTGGTGGGCCCACATCCATTCAACTTCCCATGTGTGGATATTTGAAAGGGTGGGGCCCACACGAACCCCCCCACCTTTTCAAATTCCTTAAACTCCCTAACCCTGTTAACCCCTCACTTTCCAACTCCCCATTAACTCACATTCTTTAATATTTGAAAACTTGATTAATTAATGAGGTGAGTTAATTATGGTTTATTTGAATTTCAATCTTTTGAAATTCATTCTAACACTTTGCAATTAATTAATTAAACCAACTTAATTAATTATTTTGAGGGTTTGAATTCTTTTGAATTCATTTTGCCAACATTAAAAAGAGAGATTATATTCTTATTTTTGGGTTGGCATAAACCTTGTGGGGAGAACTAAGGAGAGGAGAAGAACTCTTGGAAGATCACCAACCTCTCGAGGAAGAACGTTCCACGTTTCCGAAGAACGTGAAGCAACACCTCCGACCATCTTCAACCGGAGTAAGGAAGGGAAGCACCGCTGCCTACAAAGTATACAGAGGGTGACGTCTCGACTCGACTTCACCGAGCTCTTCTCCCACCAACCTAGACGGAACGACGCCCGACCTACACGACGCTTGTCTTCTGCGGGTCGTTGAAGAACTCCGTTCTTGAAGCCGGGGTAGGGGAATTTTATTTTGAAATTCTCTTATCTTTTGAGAAAAGAACGAAGAGCGCGGACCAACCAATACCGGGTTGATCCGCGGAACGTCCGATCAAGCGGTTGATGATTGAGGGTTTTTATTTATTTAATTGTTCGTGAATACAAACTTGGTGGTGATCGTGGATTAAAACCCTTTTTGTTATTGAATAACGCGAGGGGTCGGACCGCACAAACACGGCCGACCCTCCTCCTTTGTTTTTCGTGATGGTTTCTTGAGGATGATATGAGAAAACGTGGTGTCGTCGCACCACGCGATTTATTGAGGAAGATACGCGCGGCACCATCGTGCCGCGCCGTGGAAAGAAATCCAAGAACGCGACGTCGTCGCATCGAGTCGAAGAAAGTCAAAGGCACCGCAGCCGGAGCGGGGCCGCAGTGGAGGGAAGTGATGTCGTCGCATCGCGCCGAACGACATAGGTCGCGGCCGGTTCCGGGCCGCGGCGGAGCAAGATGACCGGCGGCCGGCACCGGGCCGCCGGTGTCGGCGAAGGAAGGACCGGCCGTCGCCAGTCCTTGCTGGCAAAACCGGCCGGCCAGTGCGGGCCGACCGGGCAGTGGAGACCGGGGGAATTAATTTCCCCCGACCGGGTCACAAAAGCGGCCCCAGTTAAGGGGTCGCGGTTCTCAAAGGGGGGGGGGGGGGCTTTGCCCCCCGCGCGGGGAACCCGAATGGTGCCCAGGCTGTGTCGCCGTGCCGGTCCGCGCCGCCGCGCCGGACCGTGCCGCCGCACCGGCCCGCACCGCCGCGCCGCCGTGCCGCCGGCCGGGCCGGGTTTTCCGAGCCGGGCTGGGTCGTCGGGCCGGGTCGCCGCCCGGGGCGGGTCGACCCGGTTCGGCCGACACAGAGGGGTGTCGGGCCAGGTCGGCCCGGGCCCAGACCCCCAGTTTCGGACCACTTTTGGTCAAATGCCCGTATCTTGGGCTACAGGCCTCCAAACGACTCGCCGTCAGCGGCAACGCGATCCTTGGATTGAGACGGTCGTTTCGGTATACTATATTCAAGGTGCACTTTCTTTTCGGGAGCCTACGTGGTTAAAACTCCATAGTTAAGCGTGCTTGGCCTAGAGTAGTGATCAGGATGGGTGACCTCCTGGGAAGTTTCCCAGGGTGGGTGTGAGACGGAAAAGCCAATAACTCTCAGACCGGGCGTCCGATTGACGCGTCGTCTATTGCGTTGAGTTCCTGTTGACGATACGAAACTTTTGGCATCCTCCGCCCGAGAATTGGATGCAGACGGATAGTGGTCGGATTGGATCGCACCGAAATCCAACCGGGCCCCTGGAACGGAAAAGTTGATATCTTTCTGACAGAACGTCTGTTTGACGAACCGTCAGCGGCATTGGTGATCTCGTTGAGTAACGTTCCCTATGGGTATACTCTATGAGTGTTCGGGGTATAGTTGAGTTACAGCCGGATTGGTTCGCACACGAAACCAACCGGGCCCCTGGGACGAAAAGGCTAGTAACTCATAGAGCGGTCGTCCGATTGACGCGTCGTCTGTTGCGATGAGACCCCTATGACGAGGCGGTACTTTTAGATACTTCTTTGTGGGACTTTGAGATACTTGGAGTATCGACCTGTAGCTCGTGGAGCGGACCCTCCCAGAGACGAGCGTGCGGAGTACGGAGACCGTGTAGCTGCTGAGACCTAACGACTTCTTGACCGACTCGACTTGGAGTGAGTCGACTAGCCCAGTGGACGGAGCACTACTTTCTGAGGTGCAGACCCATGGAGGACGGAGCACTACCTGTGTGAAAGTGCAGACCCGCGGTGCTCGACCGGAGAGTACCTCAGCAGGCTACTAGGGGGTGTGCACTACTGTATTTTGGTGACATACCTCAGCGGGAATCACTACTATGTTTGGGCGGATGGCCCGCAGTACTTGACAGGAGGAGTACTTCAACAGTCTTAGGTTAGTGAGCAGTACCTCGGAGTCGTGACAGGACCACTGTACACTCCAGAGACGGAGCTCTTCAGCAGTTACAGTTTCGATAATGGAAATCATGGTTTGAGGTGAGACTTTTGACCTTGTGTTTACCTCATGATTGAGATGGGTCACTTCCTAACTTAGGTATATGAATGGGCATATGCCTGGGTAGTGGTTATCCGTTGATTTCACAATCCTTGTGTTTCCTCATGATTGAGATGGGTTACTTGATAACAAAGGTATATGTATGGGCATATACCTAAGTAGAGGTTATCTGTTGAGATCTTCTTTGTGGTTATCCTTGTTGGTTTTAGTGAGACCTTGAGGGTCTCAGGGTCCCTACTGAGTATCGTTATACTCACCCCTGCACGGGCTATGCCCGCACCTCGTTGTGTTGGTTGCAGACGACGGGCAGTGCTGACGGAGGCTGAGTGTTTGAGGACTGGACGGTACCCGGAGGTGGACTACTCGACGAGTCAGTATCCGGAGGTGGACTTTACGGCCAGACGACACTCAGAGGTGGTTGGCGGGCGGGAGCGTTGTGGAGGCTATCTGTACCTACCCTTTAGGTAGGATCCGTGGTGGATGATCCAGGAGCTGCGCCAACTGTACCTACCCTTCAGGTAGAATCCGAGAAGGACGACCCAGGAGCCGCTTCCGTCCCACCAGCTGTTGTCTTTTTCTGTTGTACTTTGTTCAGTTGTAGTTGTACTTTCTTTTGGGTTTTTATTCTGGCCCATTTTTTTCCCCTTTTAGCACTTCTCTTTGTACTTAGTGTTTACTTCCGCTTATACTCTGTCGTGTTTGTTTACTTTTATAAAGGCAATGTCTTCCCAGTTACTGGGATTTACGCATTTGGTGCTAGTCGCCAGCCCCATGCCTATGAAGGAGGGCTTGTGGTAGTCACGACACGGGCCCCGAGGACGGGTCATGACAAATTGGTATCAAAGGCAATTCGGTTCTACCGAAAAACTTATGACTCTGACTTTTTCTTTCTGTGAAGCAATAGTGTTAAGAGTACCGAGTGTGGATTTCAGTTCATGGAGTCCAGTGTTGGTGCGGGCGGCCGACCTATCCATACACCAGGACCCTGACAACTGATTTCCGACTTTGTGCACGAAAACACTGATTGCGTGTGTGTTTTCAAAGGTTTTCCCTTAAAACAACTCAAACCAGGTCAGCTCACCAGGTATAAACGTTTGACGTGTCACGATGTTTCTTTCAGGATTCCTTTTCACGGACGACCAGCTAGAGCCTAGAGGGATGTGCGTGCTGACAGCATGTCGAGCGAAGAGGCTTCGGTGCAGGGCCCTCTTGCAGTTGAGGCACCAGCGGAGGCACCAGTGGTACTACCATACATTCGGCCACCGATGCCACTAGCCCCAGCAGTAGGCAATGCACGACGTTTGAGCGCGCTGCACGAGTTCCAACACCAGAGGCCACCCAGGTTCCGGGGAGAGACGGACCCGCAGGCGGCTGAGGTTTGGCTGGAGGCTGTGGTGAGAGTCTTCAGGCTAGTGGGGACGCCGACAGACTTCATGGTGATCTTTGATGCCAGCCTCCTTCAGGCAGCAGCAGGAAGGTGGTGGAGCCACTTGTTTCAGTTTTGCGACGGGATGACCTTCGCATGGGAAGACATCGAGACCTTCTTCAGGGTGGAGTTTGTGCCAGTAGCTCTACACCCCGAGCGTGTACAGGAGATTCTGCCTTTGCCGCGTGTTTTTCGATCAGTAGCCGAGTCATCTGTGGGCAGTAGACAGATGATGAAAAGGTTTAGCAGGACCAGACTAGCAGTTGGACGATCTCAGGTTTTAGGACTGGTGGTGAGGGGCACCCGAGGTGGGGTCAGAGCCAGGCGTGCCAGAAACGGACAATGTTACTCCTGCGACGGGAAGGGTCACCTAGCACGTGACTGTCCGACTCCTCGTACGGTTGATCAACGGGTGTTGGAGGAGCCACCGAGATAGAAGCAGCGGTTGGTGCTTGAGCAACAGCCGAGCAGTGGACAAGGCAGTAGAGCTCCGGGAACAGGTGGACAGGATAGGAACTAGTGGATACGTCCCTTGTACTTCTAGTTCCATTTTGCTGTTGTATTCGTGTCTTGTACTATGAGCTGCAATAATAAAAAGACACTTATCTTTGAGATGTTTTATTTCCTGTCCTTTTGTTTCGTTAATACTGAGTGGTCCCGGTTAAACTGTTGACTTGAACCTCACTTTCGAGATTTCTACTGGAGGGGACCCAGTGACCTCACACTGATGCCGACAGTGTGACTCGACCCTTGGAGGTGAGAGTGATAGTTGGATCTCTTAGTAGTTACGTCGAGGCCTTACGACGTCATCCATGGCATGAATGCATCATTCATGTCAGGATTGACTGTATTAGGCAACGAATGTGGATCATCAAGGGGATGAGACAAGGTTTCTCTTATTGGAAAAGAAGAAATCATAGCAGCTCTTATGAGACTAAAGGAGGTCTAGGACATCCAAGAGAGGATGAAGACTGCACAGTGCAGTAAGAAACAGGAAACTGATGCCAGTCTTAGAGACTCGGGCGTGTTAAAGAAGAGGAATCTTAATGGAGAGATGAGTCTATGAAGCAGCAGACGTGGAGGTAGAGCTAGGAGAGCAGCATGAGGTGGAGTACATCCTAACATTGTTCAACCACCCGCCTTAGTTATTCCTGCCAGGCTCAGGGAGCTGGAGGGCGGTGGAAGAATGCGGATGCATGCGGTCAAGGAGTGTGACCCAATGTCTCTAGAAATGATTCAAGGGACAGTCTGTGTCCACTACTAGCTGCTGTAGTAATAGACGTCGATATGAATCATTCCTCGCTTTCACAAATCTTGTTCCAGACCTAGAGTTTCCGGTAAGCCATGGACTTGACCCTCACATCTGGAGATACCTTGGGAGGAGACTCGATAATCACACTTACGCCGATGGTGTGGTCAGACCCTTGAGGCGAGAGTTTCGGTTGGAATATCTTGGTGGCAGCGTCGAGCCCTTACGACGTTAGTTTGAGTATGGAATGGGCAATAACTGTTCATACTAAAATTGACGGTTTTAGGCAAACCTCGGGATGGGTTTTCATTGGTCGGCGAAAAGGAAACCCCAGGCAGCACGGGATAAAATCTTTCACGGGAGGGTGCGACCGATCACTCTTGAATCGGCCAACCTTACCCTCGTGGCAGCAGTCGTTTGAGTTCCAGTTCTAACAGGAATTGGAAACCTCTGGAGTTTGAGGATGGCGACCACGTTCTTATACGGGTCTCACCTCGACGAGGTTTACGGAAATGTGGCCAAGGAGGCAAGTTATCTCCAAGGTTCAGCGGACCTTCTTAGGTCCCCAGTTGTGTAGGCGGGGTGGTTTACCTCTTGACCCATTCACCGCAGTTGCACCAGGTGCACGACGACTTCCACGTATCTCAACTGAGGAGATATGTGTTCGACCCTTCGAATACCATCGACCATGAGGAGCTTGACGATGGCGATGGGGTGTCTTTCACGGAGGTTCCAGTGGGGATCGAGGATCGACAGGAGCAGATCCTACGAGGACAATCTCATTCCTCGGGTGCACTTTCTTTGGTAGTACGGAACCTCCAGGTAAGCACATGGGAGCAGAAGGCTCAGATGCGTGCTCTGTACCACTTTTGTGTCCCTAGTTTGTGTTGAAGCTTTACGGGGACGTAACGCCCGGAGGTGGGAGTAATGTTAAGACCCGGAAATTTCAAGGAAATTTTTTTTCTTAATTTTTATTGGAATTTTACTAGAACGCAGTTTCTGACGACGCCTGATTCTGAGGCCCGGTGTGCCCGGAATTAATTTCCAAAGTTTGGCTCGGGTACGTTCAATGAACGAGCGAGCATGAATTTCTATCTTTTGAACCGGTGCTCGGAATTGAAATCTGATTGCACCGATGATCTCGCAACGCCGATAATCGCTTAAGGGAACCTTTACCGTAGTTGCGTTTGTGCGGGAGGAGAAGTTAATTTTTGGGGTTTAATTTAAAAAAATGAATAAAATTGTTAAATCAAATTTTAACAATGTTAAGTGGTTACCTTCTCCCATGGGAAGTTGGTGGTGGTCCCACATCCATTCAACTTACCATGTGTGGATAATTGAAAGGGTGGGGCCCACACGAACCCCCCACCTTTTCAAATTCCTTAAACTCCCTAACCCTCTTAACCCATCACTTTCCAACTCCCCATTAACTCACATTCTTTAATATTTGACAACTTGATTAACTAATGAGGTGAGTTAAGTATGGTTTATTTGAATTTCAGTCTTTTGAAATTCTTTCCAACACTTTGAAATTAATTAATTAAACCAACTTAATTAATTATTTTGAGTGTTTGAATTCTTTTGAATTCATTTTGCCAACATTAAAAAGAGAGATTATATTCTTCTTTTTGGGTTGGCATAAACCTTGTGGGGAGAGCTAAGGAGAGGAGAAGAACTCTTGGAATATCACCAACCTCTCGAGGAAGAACGTTCCACGTTTCCGAAGAACGTGAAGCAACACCTCCGACCATCTTCAACCGGAGTAAGGAAGGGAAGCATCGTCGCCTACAAAGTATACAGAGGGTGACGTCTCGGCTCGGCTTGACCGAGCTCTTCTCCCACCAACCTAGACGGAATGACGCCCGACCTACGCGACGCTTGTCTTCCGCGGGTCGTTGAAGAACTCTGTTCTTGAAGCCGAGGTAGGGGAATTTTATTTTGGAATTCTCTTATCTTTTGAGAAAAGAACGACGAGCGCGGACCAACCAATACCGGGTTGATCCGCGAAACGTCCGATCAAGCGGTTGATGATTGATGTTTTTTATTTATTTAGTTGTTTGTGAATACAAACTTGGTGGTGATCGTGGATTAAAACCCTTTATGTTATCGAATAACGCGAGGGGGTCGGACCGCACAAACACGGCCGACCCTCCTCCTTTGTTTTTCGTGATGGTTTCTTGAGGATGATACGAGAAAACGTGGTGTCGTCGCACCACGCGATTTATTGCAGAATATACGGGCGGCGCCGTCGCGCCGCGCTGTGGAAAGAAATCCAAGAACGCGATGCCATTGCGTCGCATCGAAGAAAGTCAAAGGCGTCGCGACCGGAGCGGGGCCGCGGCGGAGGGAAGCGATGTCGTCGCATCACGCCGAACGGCATAGACCGCGGCCGGTTCCGGGCCGCGGCGGAGCAAGATGACCGGCAGACGGCACCGGGCCGCCGGTGGCGGCGAAGGAAGGATCGGCCGTCGCCGGTCCTTGCGGGCGAAACCGGCCGGCCAGTGCGGGCCGGCCAGGCAGTGGAGACCGGGGGAATTAATTTCCCCTGGCCGGGTCTCAAAAGCGGCCCCAGTTAATGGGCCGCGGTTCTCAAAGGGGGGGGGGGGCTTTGCCCCCCGCGCGCGGCACCCGAACGGCGCCCAGGTTGTGCCGCCGTGTCGGTCCGCGCCGCCGCGCCGGACCACGCCGCCGTGCCGTCGGCTGGGCCGGGTTTTCCGAGCCGGGCCGGGTCGCCGCCCGGGGCGGGTCGACCCGGTTCGGCCGACCCAGAGGGGGGTCGGGCCGGGTCGGCCCGGGCCCAGACCCCCAGTTTCGGACCACTTTTGGTCAAATGCCCGTATCGTGGGCTACGGGCCTCCAAACGACTCGCCGTCAGCGGCAACGCGATCCTTGGATCGAGACGGTCGTTTCGGTATACTATACTCAAGGTGCACCTTCCTTTTCGGGAGCCTGCATGGTTAAAACTCCATAGTTAAGCGTGCTTGGCCTAGAGTAGTGACCAGGATGGGTGACCTCCTGGGAGGTTTCCCAGGGTGGGTGTGAGACGGAAAAGACAATAACTCTCAGACCGGGCGTCCGATTGACGCGCCGTCTGTTGCGTTGAGTTCCTGTTGACGATACGGAACTTTTTGCATCCTCCGCCCGAGAATTTGATGCAGATGGATAGTGGCCAGGTTGGATCGCACCGAAATCCAACCGGGCCCCTGGAACAGAAAAGCTGATATCTTTCTGACAGAACGTCCGTTTGACGAACCGTCAGCAGCGTTGGTGATCTCGTTGAGAAACGGTCCCTATGAGTATAATCTATGAGTGTTCGGGGTATAGTTGAGTTACGGAAGGATTGGTTCGCACACAAAACCAACCGGGCCCCTGGGACGAAAAGGCTAGTAACTCACAGACCGGGCGTCCGATTGACGCACCGTCTATTGCGATGAGACCCCTATGACGAGGCGGTCCTTTGAGATACTTCTTTGTGGGACTTTGAGATACTTGGAGTGTCGACCTATAGCTCGTGGAGCGGACCCTCCCAGAGACGAGCGTGCGGAGTACGGAGATCGTGTAGCTGGCTGAGACCTGACGACTGCTTGAACGACTCGACTTGGAGTGAGTCGACTAGCCCAGTGGACGAAGCACTACTTTCTGAGGTGCAGACCCATGGCGGACGGAGCACTACCTGTGTGAAAGTGCAGACCTGCGGTGCTCGTCTGGAGAGTACCTGAGCAGGCTACTAGGGGGTGTGCACTACTGTGTTTGGGTGACATACATCGGCGGGAAGCACTACTGTGTTTGGGTGGCTGGCCCGCAGAACTCGACAGGAGGAGTACTTCAACAGTCTTAGGTTAGTGAGCAGTACCTCAGAGTCATGACAGGACCACTGTACACTCCAGAGACAGATCTCTTCAGCAGTTACGGTTTCGATAATGAAAATCTTGGTTTGAGCTGAGACTTTTGACCTTGTGTTTACCTCATGATTGAGATGGGTCACTTCCTAACTTAGGTATATGAATGGGCATATGCCTGGGTAGTGGTTATCCGTTGATTTCACAATACTTGTGTTTCCTCATGATTGAGATGGGTTACTTGATAACTTATGTATATATATGGGCAAATACCTAAGTAGTGGTTATCTGTTGAGATCTTCTTTGTGGTTATCCTTGTTGGTTTTAGTGAGACCTTGAGGGTCTCGGGGTCCCTACTGAGTATCGTTATACTCAACCCTGCACGGGCTATGCCCGCACCTCCATGTATTGGCTGCAGACGACGAGCTGTGCTAACGGAGGCCGAGTGTTCGAGGACTGGACGGTACCCGGAGGTGGACTACTCGATGAGTCAGTATCCGGAGGTGGACTTCATGGCGGGATGACACTCAGAGGTGGTTGGCGGGTGAGAGCGTTGTAAAGGCAATCTGTACCTACCCTTCAGGTAGGATCCGTGGTGGACGATCCAGGAGCTGCGCCAACTGTACCTACCCTTCAGGTAGGATCTGAGGAGGACGTCCCAGGAGCCGCTTCCGTCCCACCAGCTGTTGTCTTTTTCTGTTGTACTTTGTTCAGTTTTAGTTGTACTTTCTTTTGGGTTTGTATTCTGGCCCATTTTTTTTCCTTGCAGCACTTCTCTTTGTACATAGTGTTTACTTACGCTTATACTCTGTCGTGTTTGTTTACTTTTATAAAGGCAATGCCTTCCCAGTTATCAAGATTTACGCCTTTGGTGCTAGTCGCCAGCCCCTGGCCTATGGAAGGTGGGTTTGGGGTAGTCACGACACGGGCCCCGAGGACGGGTCGTGACAATGATATTATAGAAGGGGAAACAAATAAATCCCCATTAATGGATACTATCCTATAATAATCTTATTGATTTATCCTACTAAAAAATAATATTTAAGAAAATCATTATCAATATAATTAAAAAATTCAAAGGTGGTACCATGATTAAAATTTAAAAAATCATTGATTGGAATTAATTCATGGTAAAAATTTTAGAAGCATTATAATTCTCCCAACAATATATAACCATTAATTGAAAACATTGAAGATCAAACACATATATATGAGAATGAGGTAGATTCTTATTTTCTTCTTAATGAAATAATTTACATAATTAATATTTTCTCAATTTAAATTTTTTTTCCTCTCACATAATTATTGTTGAAAACTCTTCTTCTATAAAGGTAAATTTATTTTAAAACATGATATTTCATATCAATCATGTTCATTATGTTTCTTAAATTTTAAATTTTATGTGGAATTAGATTTTATGGTTAGATATATATTAATATTAATTAGTCTTTTCATTCCCCTTCTTTAAATACATCCGCAATTGGGATATCACAATGATTATAAATACTTCTCCATGTGGACATAATTTTATGATATTACCCATGAAGGTATTTCAATATTTTATTAAACCATATTTGAAAACAAAAATAATTATTCTTCATAAATTTGATAAACAAAACTAATGATTTTTTTTCATTCCAAGATTGGTAATCTTTATTAATAATATTTTTTATCCAATGCTAATTTTTTTCACCTATTCTAAAAGTTCAATGATGTATCTTTATATTCAATAATAGTTGAACCAATTAATTATTGAATCATCCATTTCAGATTTATTCTTTATTGTGTTTGTTTTAACATTCATCACATTCTTAAAATGTGATGGATTAATCATCTTCATCTCATCATTAATTTTTCTGATCTCTTATAGTATTCCTTAATTGATTGTTTTTGTATAATATTTAGTGTCTCACACCAAAATTCATCACCATTTTAACCACTGAAGTTAAAATTTGTTTTTAATTTTATCAAGGAATTCAAATCCCTTCGAAGTTAATTGAATTGAATTTTTTATATGCAAATTTAATTTTATTAGCCTTACTCCTGACTGAGGCATGAATTATATAATGCCCTTTAAATGAGATATTATACTAGATATAAATATACTTGTATTTCAATCATTAAATTCACTAGAAATGTCTATAATATTCATATTGTTTCCACTTTGTAGAAATTTGACTAACTATAATCTATTATTGTTTTTGGAATATGTATTATTTCTATGGTGAACACATTATATAAATTGTATCCATATACTTGTTTTCATACTGCCTCATGTAGAGATGGATTTATTTTCATTTTTATATACCCATATGATTCTATTATAGTATTTCGATAATACACATATCCTGTATAAAATATTAGTTATAAATTAATGGTCTATAATAAGGGTTATTTATTTTGTTATTTGTATGTCGTAACGATCAATATATGTTTTGGAACCCTTTATTAATCATGAATTATCCATTTTAAAATCAATTATCTTAAAAAAATATGGACGCACATCTATATAAAATTTAACATTTAGATTTAGCTTATAAAAATATTTTATTTTTTTATTTTCATACAATTCATGAAATTATTAATATTCTGAATTATTTTTCTCGAAACGATATTTTAGAAAATATTCATATTCTATTCACGTATTGTCAAATTTATAATCAATTAACTTAAAGTTTTTGTGTTTGAAATAATAACCATAGAATATCCATTTTTAATTGATCTCAAATTAATCAATCCTAAAATCCATGAAATCTCTCTATGTTTCTTATTATAAATTGATCCATTATTAAAAATATTTTCTTATATAATTTTTTTTATCATTTTTTCCTTTTAAATTATTTTACAATAATGATTTGTTTTTTGATTATGAATAATAAAATATATTCCACATATTCAACTTGTTTATGATAATTTAACATAGATGTAAATTCCTAGCCATTACCTTTTTTAAATCGTCTTTCTCTATCTCATGATCTATCATTAATTAACATATGACCATAAATAAATGAAATATGTATCTAAAAATATAAATATTGAAATTTTTGAACAAACCCCCCACATAAAAATAATGAACCACCACATGATTCATTAAGTACATAATTTTCACAACCATGTATTAATTCTAATAGTGGATATTTATTAATAGACTAAATGGATTAAAAACCAATATGACTACATTCAATTAATATTGTATTGTCTATCACCTTTACAATTATTCTAAAAATCAAAATCTATTTCTTTTATAGATTTTTAATGGTTTTATTTTGACTGACATCAGTATTTGGGATGAATAGGATGGAAATTATATTCTATATCATGGGAAACATAGATCTTTCTTCATATTATTACTACATGTATAATAGAGAAAAATAGGGAATGGAAAGATAAATTATCAGTTTTGGTGGCATGTTCTCTAATGTATCATACAATTAATAGTAGGATCATGTAGTAACACTACAGTTGGGGGTTGTGAAATAGTAAAAAATATTATTAAATATTTATCATTTCTATTTATATAATATATAATAAAAATATTTGAACATCTACACTAATTAGGATCACTAGAATTTTTTACTGATTCCCAATACCCCATACTAGAAGATAATTAGTAAATAAAAAATAACCCTATCCCATTGTATTTTAACATGGATTAATACTAATGTTTTCATCTACTCATTATAGTGTTTAAGTAATGTTTTAGACATATATATCCACTATAATAATCAAAAACATATTTCATGGGAAGGAATAGTCATCAACTCTAATGATTCTCCTAGAAAAATTTAATTATCTTGACCATTAATACAATACTATAGTTTTTTATTTATTCTATACCCTACAGGTTTATATTTTTCCCTCCCAAATAACTAATAAAAAGGACATTTGATATTATTTATGATGTTAATGAATGGAATTATATTTTCTTTTTTCCTTCACAACAATTCATTGAGTATAATTTTTTTATCATCTTTTATAAGATGCACATCATACATATTCCACCAAATATATCTATTAATGATTAATTCAAGTAGGATGCATATTTCATTATGTTTTCCTATTATTTTTATTCTTCTTATAGAAAATTGAAATTATTATTATTAGGAAATATATTCTTTATACTACAATGACACTATTTAAATAATTATTATTTTAAATCTATGACGTAAATGTTTTTTGGATATTATTGACTCCTTTTTATTTTTCAACAAGGCTCATGTTCTACTTCATTTAATTTCATAAAATTACCTCTAACATTATTTCATTAACACAATGTATCAAAAAACCAATACATCATATGGTTATTACAACACTCTAATATACTATCTGATTTATTCTTCAGTTTCTTATCGTCTTACATTCATCTTGTCAATAGATCATGTTGGGTTTTTCCAAATGATCTTCAACCAATTAATTATAATATTTGATTATTTCTATGATTATATATTATTCTACATCCATTTGTATTTAAAAACTATTCATCTTAAAATATATAGAAAACAATCCTTTTTTAAGAATAGTGTCTAATATGTGTAATATTCACCTTTAATTTATCTTTGAATAACTTTTAATATATATATATATATATATATATATAATATATAATCTTTATTATTTTAATGTTATTTCAAATAATCAAAACTAGAATTTAATAATTTTCACACCATGATCCTTTATTAATATTCTAATTCACTACACCATTATCCCGATTACGAAATAGGTTGAATAAAAACACAATCACTAATGCCATAATATTTAATTTAAAAAAATATATCTATATAATTGGATTTAAATCGTATATAAATAATTCAATTAAAAAACAAACAATGAATTTTAATTTCAATTACATATGTATGAATTTCAATATCAATAATATCAAATATATTCTCTAGAGTATATTCTATATTCAAAAGGATATATTTA
Source organism: Viscum album (assembly GCA_963277665.1). Classification (NCBI taxonomy): domain Eukaryota; kingdom Viridiplantae; phylum Streptophyta; class Magnoliopsida; order Santalales; family Viscaceae; genus Viscum; species Viscum album. The sequence goes on from OY728123.1 coordinate 649,448,776, forward strand.
GAAGCATCATAATAATTTATATATTCTGAAAAAAAATATTTTTCATTCATTTTCATGTCTTCAATAAAATTATAATATATTACATATCACCATGGGTTTGATACATTGGAAAAAAGTTTTTTTATATTATCTTTCATTTTGCATTATTAGTGATATATTTTCGAATTTATCTCCACAATGTCTATTATATCATCTAAAAAATGTTTTGTATCAACTAGAATAAGGTATTTATTCTAATAAAATGTAATTTCTTGATTTTATATCTTTTATAGGGCCCAGATATATTATGTATCACAATGTGGTTTTTCCTTTTTCTCATATAATAACTTACTTTGAAAAATTTATTCTATATTCAAAATGAAAAGTTATAAATCAAAAAGACGTTACCTTAAATCTAAAATATATTATGAATAATATTATGTCTCCAACAGTGTCTTACATATTATCAGGAGAATGTCAAACATCACATTGAACATTAGTATATTTCCCTTATTTATATTTTGATAAAATCATACATATGAGTTTTTTAAATTTATAGATATAACTAAAAAATATAAAATATCTATAACTTTGATAGAGCTTATTTAAACCATCTATAGGAATCTAAAATCACACCATTTCATCATAGAAAATATCACATCATATTTATTTAAAATATTCACAATACCCTTCACCATAGTTGTTAAGTGACATTTCAATATATAAATATTCATTTTGAGAATTTATATTTTTTTCACTATCCCCACAATTATTATCATCATGAAAAATCATCAACTACAATGATATTAGTTTGTTAATAAATATATGAAACAACAATGATTATCTATAACATTAGGATTATAACCCACTCTTATCTGTATTTTTTTCTTCATTAATCATAGACCATTGGCTTATAAATATCCATCTATTCAAAATAATTAGCTATCATTTACAAATGAGTGATCTCATTTTCCATAAGAACATTTTAATGAATATAACTATTTCCATATCATCTATCAAAATATGTATGTAATATGATATTTCTACTAATTTTCTATTCCAAATATCTAACTTGATATTTCATTCCCTTTGACAATCATCCTACAAATATTAAAGGATTACCAATACTGTAATAATAGATATGTAAAAAATGAAATATTCATAAGAACTCCGAGTTAAATAAATTCTAATGAATTACTGAATATACACATTACATGATATAATTTCTGAATCATATGATAATTCAATCTCATAAATCATTGTTCTTTTCATCATGCACAAACCATATTTGTAGCATTACGTATTAATTTAAAAAATTATCTACTGAAAATTAAAACAATTAACATAATCCATTGGGATATTATGAAAAGAATATTTCTTCTAATGATATTGTAGATTTTTCTATGTTTAATATCCCATTATTTGAAAGGGAAATACCATGTTTGATAACTTAGAAAATATGAAAAACTGATATTAAACAAACAATGAAATATTATTATGACACTATTATAACATACCACATACAAAATGTTATGAATATGATTAAATTTTGTTTTTAATAAATATAATGTTCTCTCTCAAAATAAATTTATTAAAAAATATATATATATAACAATAACATAATTTTTTAGAGTAATTTTATTCCAAAAAATATATTTTTACTTAAAAAATGGGATTTTCTTCTTTTTATGAGTCAATATTATAATTAAATTGTTGATGCGTTAAAAAATATATATGAAAAAATCAAGTTCATTTTATAAATCATCATGTAAGAATTATCTTATGGTTAATTTTTTATATTTTATAAAATGTATAATTTTTCTATGACTAGTATAAAATATTGATTTTTATTGAAAGCATTATATTTATTTTACATATTTAAATTGAAAATTTATATTATATACATAATTAATATTTATTTAGTTATAATTTTTTTAAAAATAACACAGTTATGGGTTTTAAATGTATTTTATAATTTTATTTAGTGAAAAATCATTTTTTATTAAAATGTGGCATTTTTTTCAAAAACAATTATTCATCTCATCGTGAAGGATAAATTTTAAATTAAATTATGAAAATTTATATTGAATATTGAAAAATGGATTCCATATTTGGAATTATTTGATTAATATTTAGTAAATATGGACCATTTATTTTTTCATTCTGAATTAAAATATTTTTAATTTTTGTTAATATCGTAAAAGGTAAATCAAATAATTAATGTTAAATATAAAATGACACTTTTTATCCTTTTGGATGAGAGTATGAACTTTATTATATTTAATTTTTTGAAAATCAAAACATTTCTCACTCTAGTTTTTTATGACTATAAAATTTTTTAAATGGTAATTTCTAAAATATACATTCTACTATAAATATTTTTTAATACTCAATGGATTTTATTTACCATGAAATTTTATTTTTAGTTTTTAATGTTGAAATAATTACTATAAGTACTTCAATAACAATGAAGTTGTAATTAGTAATTTAATGGGAAAATTAATTGAATGATATTAAAAATATTAAAAGTAATATATTATTTGAAAACTGAATTTTTCAATGAATTTTTAAGATTTATATTAAATGTTTGTATTTTTTTTAAAAAATATTGTCAAACTATATGTGTTATCCTAATAGTATTAATGTAAAATTAATAAATAGCTCTAAAATTGATATTATTAATATTTAATAATAAATAATATTATACCAAATTATATGATATTGATAAAAATGTTAAATTGTTTCAAGGGGTTAGGATATGGGTGATAATGTTTTCTATTACCTATATATGGTATTTTTCCATTTATGGTGACTATATTAACCCTCAAATTGTAATAATCCTTGTTCTTATAGTTTGTTTAAAAGGGGTTAACAAGGGGTTAAAACCATATAATAAGGGTAGAAAATGAAATAATCATGTCCAATAATTATTTTATGAGATTATTTAGACCCATTATACTCATATAATATAAATTAGTAAGTTTAGATAATTTTTAAGTAATTATTATTTTAATATTTTTTTAAATTCCAACATTGCCCCTCGTATTTGTTATGAAAGGGTTCATTTTCTTTTCAATAATTCACAAAAAAAATTGATCAAGAAAATAAATTACAAAAAAAATTCAATTAATAAATTCCGTCATTATAGGTTTCTCGATGTATGTATAAAACAACAATAGTTTTATTAAGTTAATAAGAAAAGGATTTCATCCAAAGAAGTGGTATAGTTTTGAATCAAGACTGTATTTTTTTATTTCTTCTTTAAACTCATTAAAATATAAATAAATAAATTTTAAAAAATAAAAAACTACCTTATACTTTCTATTTTTTTCTTATTTTGATGAATCTCCCTATATACATTTCCTCTTCTATATAACAGGAAATCAATATATCATTCATGTGTATGGCAGACTACATCCTCGTAAAGCGATGTAATTTTTTTATCCATCACTGAATCTCATAAATTTTTATAATGAAGGAATTATTGTTTATATAGGACCATCATGAAATATTTATCAATATAATCATATACTATATCATTTATCTTATTAAAATTCCGTTTAATGAATATTGATAACATCATTCGTGCGTACGTGTAGACTACCACCACCTCTAAGCGATGTGATTCATTTTTCATCACCACATCACATGGATGATATATTTCATTATATTTAATGAATTAATATATTTAGATATATATATGATATATATTGTAATTTTTTTGTAGATTAAATAATATATATCTCTTGTCTAGAATTATTGATGAAAAATGGAAATGTTACACATGCATGCATATTAACTACCATCTCTATGATATTAACATAGTTCATTTTTCATATTTGTGTTCAATGGTTGGATATAAAAGAATAATTTACATATAGAAATTATAATTTTTTCATAATTATTGTTTCAAGGATATTTTTATAATGACCAGTTTGAACATATTCTACCTATTAATTTCTTTTTTTGTTTTATGTACCAATTATGGCTAAAACATATGATGTGAACCTAAATACATAAGTTTTTTATTATGTGAGATAAATAACATACATGATGAGATAGACTCATGGTAATTGTTTTTCTCCCTTTTATTTATGTGGGACACATGCCTTATACAATACATTTTTATTTCTTATGGTGTAATATCACTAATGATTATAATTTATGATTATTCTCATTACAATTATTTATATAAATATTTATATAATGTGATTTATTTCATGGTTTTTCAAGGGAATAACACATGATTTGTAGGAACAAAATGGTCTGATGAGAACTATGTCATTTGTCACTTTTAACTTATTAAAGAGTCATCTTAGTTAAATTATTTAACACCAGTTTAAAAAAAATTCACAGAAAGGTTACGAAATGTTTTTTTGGTTGAATTTATTTTTCGGGGAAGTGATGTTTTTTTATATCATTTTCATTAATTTTACCATTTGTTAATCTTCCATAGAAACAGCAACAGGTTACCACATTTGTTACTGAGTATGAACCATCTTTGTAAAAGAAGATGGTCAAATAAGGTGTCATAAATAATGGAACCTAGTTTCTCTCATTGTTCAAGAGGATGAGTGTTTTGGATCAACACATTATTTTGCGTAAATTCTAGCCCACTATAGTAATATTTTATATATTAAAGATATGTTATTGAATATCTTACTAAGCACAATAAAAGACCATTTATCCTAATAAAATAATCATGTATTGAATCTTTCCAATTGTCGAGTGGGTCTATTAATTATCCCATTTATTTATATGCTGTACTTCATCCATGTACCATCATTAGTAGAACAATATATTTTGAATCCATGTTACCAAGAACACTAGAGATCAATGCCATATTGGGATGCAAAAAATATCATGAGGATGGGATTAGACCTTCATGAGATGTTATATGTACCGAACAAATAAAACGAATCAAAACCTACCTAGTTATTTGGACCCATGTTGTTCAATTTCACATGGTAAGGATATATATAAGGGAATTTAGTAACTTGTATTGAGATTGATCCACTCTAAGGAATTCTATGAATAATTTTTATTCTAAAATTAGATTCATCGTAGTTCAATCAGGCCCATGGGACATATGTTGAGATGGATATCTTTTTATGGGGGTGGTTAAATTGTACTACGGAATGGGTATTTCACATTGATACTTCTTTAAAGGTGGAATATTCATGATGAAAATGATATGAATATTTGAAATTTTTAATCCTGCATGATCCACGCTTGGTGTAAAAAATAAGGGATAATAAGTAACCAGTCTGATGTAAAATGGATGTGTGACTTATATGCTAGGGAATACCATATTGGATGTTTGAAATTGATATAGTGACTTATGGTGTAGTACAATATATAATATATATTTTAGGAATGAAATTCATTGTATATGAGTTATTTTCTCAATATGCTAGTGTATGAGGAAGAATGATAATCCCAAGGGAGATATTGGGTCCAGATTATATAAATTTCGGAGACATGGAGGGACATATAATTATGTAGGTGACTAGTTGAGGTTGGATCATGTTAATGTGTCTTGCGTATCCTGGTTATAGACAGAACCAGTGTTCTAATAGTTCAGTTTCTTATAAAAATAAATATATCCCATGTACAAGAAAATCATGCACTATGATTTCTACCTAGCACAACAAGATTTCCTCCCTAACATGTCCAAATTTCATTCGCAACAAGTCCCGATTTCCCACCTAAAATTTCATAATTGTCCTCTTAATATGTCATAATACTTTATCGGAGCTGTTTGGATTTTCTTCTTGACTTCTCTTGGGTGTCTGTATGACATGCTTGAGAATTTTTGAACATGTCAATGTTTCCATGCTGTCATTTCTTGAAACAAATGCAAGATGTATTTTACTCATCCAACGGAGGTCACATAATCTGAATTTTGTGTAAGGAGGACCCCACATGTCTAAGGATGAAATGTCTAGAGGACATCTGATGACCTAGATGATATGTCTGGATGGTGTCTCTTGTTATAGTTAATATATTTGGAGGGTGTTTCATGATCTGTATGACTTTCATGGATTGTGTCGCATGACATGGATGAAATTTCTAGGGGATATAAATAGACCTTAATGACTGGTCATGTTATTCTCCCATAACATAAGCTACTTATATAGATGATACAACTCATTTATGATGGAAATAAATTAGGATTCTCAAGACATTATTATCCTACCTGAATAGAATTTCATGACTATTTTAGACCTGCCCAATTGATATCGCATGATATAAATGGAATCTTTATGGAGCATCACATGACATAGATGACCTGTTGCGATGCTATCATATGATCTCTATATGTCATTTGAGGAAAAAGATGATTAGTTTATCCATCATAATATAATAATTCTATCTTTTTTCAATATTTATTCCCACACATATTGAATCAGATCATTTTGTTTTTTCAAGTGTTAACTAACTGTAGGTTTCATGTGACCCAACTGACCAGCAATGCTTCCTTCACAAATTCTAAATGACACACCAAAATCACGCTGCTTGATCTATAGAGTGATCACGTAATGATCATATGAATGCCTCTTGATCCTTTAGGTCATTCCAATGATATTACCTGGTTGAATACCTCTCGTGATAATGTGACTGGCTACTCTGAGAAGTCCGCTCCTGAACTCTCATGTAGTTATTTATTGTTGTTTTCATATGTATTGTTCACTTATTGATCTAAGGGGGGTATATTTTAGGTCTCTGTACCACATTCATATTCCTCCTTTATGGGCATGTTTCTCAGATCCTAGAGGTTGTGTCACTGGAGGTATTGTTTTATCTGGAACTTTGTATGATCCTACCATTTGTTCCCTATAGAACCACTTGATGATAAAACCCATGGGTGTGTTCCACCATTTCTATGATTGTGGGGCCTAATCTAATCAAGGATATTTCACATGACCATTGTGAAATGTCAATATTATTTCACAAGGTCGTGCCAATATTTCTAGAAGTGTTCAACATATCTTAATTCTCACTGAGTTATTTTTTCATGATTGAATACTACTTCATTGGGTTTATTCATTAGACTAAGGTGGATTTTTCAAGAATGCCTCCATGAGATCTCGATGACATGTCATAGAGTCCTCACGAGATCATGTAATTTTTTCGAGGAGACCATAGGTTACAAATTGTGATCTGAAGGTGTGCATAACTTGTTTCTTATGAAGTCCAGCATATCATCCCTTCATGAAAAACTTCCATTTTTTACCTTTTTATGTCCTTCATTATTTTATAAGGACTAGTGATCCTTTGAAGTCATGTGATTGTTTCCTTTGAAAATAATTCTTCTTTTCTATGGTGCATTGGTAGATTTATACTGGATCTCACTTTAATGTGCCTATATTGTCACAGAAAACCCATTTTCATGTCTATGGACCCATAGGGGCATCATATGATTTGAATAGATTTTTATAATGTCCTTCTCATGATGAACATTATAGGAAAACATAATTATGTGAGAGAGGTTGGAAATGTTTCATTGTGATTTATACTATCATAAACCAATTTGGGATTTCATCCAACCCATCACTAGATGTGTCCCTAGATATGGCTCAAATGGAATTACCATTCATCAAGGGCTGGAAACTAGCACCAAGCATCAAATTTATCACAATAGGGGTTATTTTTTCACAACAAAATAGATCAAATAAACAAACAGATAATGAAACATAAATAATGATAAATGAATATCCTTAAGTACAACAGTAATCCATAAAAAACAACTCCAAAATAAAATAGATCTAGATACAAATCTGAGACCAAACCATACTGATATGATATCCACATGACCTCATGTCATCCACCAACCGTAATACTGGCACAGTCCAATGGATATATGAACCAGAAACTTGATCCTAAATAATATCATGGGACTAACCACACCGAGTGTCACAAGTAAGGAGTGAGATCCTTATGTATTCATCAAAAATTCCATCAAATTTCTATTCAAAAGTATTCCACAAAAACTGGTTGGAAATAAATTTAGAACCCATTATTACAAAAACAAATCCATGAATATAATTAGTTTTCCACAAATCTCATTTTTAAAACAACACCTAATGTTTTCCTTTCAAAAAACCCATTTCACTTTTGAAATACCTATTAAAATATAAAACCCATGTTAAATTCATATCTGGTGATTAAGAATGGATAATCAGAATGTGATGGTAACAAAGAAAATTGGAATTGACTTGGACTTCCAAATTCCAAAAAAAAGAAGTATAAATAAACAGAATATACATATTGTAAACAAGAGAATTTCTTAAACATCTCTAATGTAAATTCCATTACGTACATAATCTGGACTCACAAACCTCTATACCAACCAGTGCATTGTAATGTCCCAACTAGTCCCATCAAGTCAATGCGGTACCGACCCATCTAATCAGTGTTGACAAGAAACCATCACTCAACCCTCTTGATGATGACCTGTAATCCCATGATGAGTATAATAATAATACTTGGAGAAACATGATAACGGAACCACAACCAACAGTGTCCTTATGCACAATATAGTGGACAAAATCCCATCCCAAGTTCTAGTGGTATCAAAACCAAACAATATCCCATGAACAATCCTCTAGAGTGGAAGAGATCCCATGTAGAAGTTGTTTTTCAACCACATGAAATGAATTACGAATAGACATGAAAATAAATTTCATTCACCAACACATTTTCTCAATAATTAATGATCACATGAAAAACAATATTAAAAAATAAATAGAACCCATATATAAATCATTTTAAAAATTCCAAAATGCCTTTCACTCTACCCATGTTTTCAATCCTTTTTAAAATTCATGTCAAAATGACCACTAGTCAAACACATAAAATGATTTCCAAATCCAATTTAACAAAATAATAAAACCTATCAATCAAGAATTCACCTCACATCACACTAAAACACACATTTTAGGAGAACATAAATTCCTAGCCAGGGATTTAACATTTTTAATGCATATATAATCACAAAGTATTTCCATATCATTTTATAAATTGAACATAAAACACCACTATAAAATACAAAATAAAAAACAAGCATTTACATCCTTTTGAAATAAATATATATCTCAAAATTCCAAACACATCTATATGAAATTTATTCACAATAGCATATATTATATTTAAAAATGGTTCATGATTCATGGAACCCATTTGAAGGCACACATTTGAGTTACTTGATGTAAAAATAATCTTTTTATAATTCATTGAAATAATTCTTATAGAAAGAGGATCACTCTCAAGTGCCATAGTCATCTGAATTCCCATCCATGTGTGCACCTCATGAACCCATATATGTTCCAACATGTAATGGGACTCCTCATATTTCCATAAAATCACCTATTTTTTTCATGAATCACCACTTGGCATTAAACCACACAAGTAACAGAATGAATAGATTGCCAACAATCATTTAAAAACCATGTAAATATTTCCAAAACATTATAAAATGAATCATTATGAAATTAAGAGGCATAAAAACCACACATTATTCCCAATAATTCGTTTCAAAAATGATACCAATGTATAACCCATGCCATCCAACACCACATCTGATCAATTAAATTTTTATAAAACAATGTGCATTTCAAAAAAAATATTTTCATGATTTCATATATAAAAAAACTAAAGGGACCCTTGGAAAACCATTTTGAACCAAATTATCATCGTAAAAACCATGAATCAAAACATATTATCACATCAATTTCATTATTATAATGTTTTTAAGGAAATAATGTTAATCAGAAGCATTAATGAGATGTTATGATAATGAAATGAATGGAAAACCCTACCTCAACAATGTGAAATTTCAACCTAACATTGGGAGGATGTATTCTGTTCTCTAAAAGAGAGCCCACACACCCTATCATAAAATAAATCATTTCCCACATCATCTTTAACCCTTAGGGTTTAACCAATTGAGGTTACACTAAAGAAAACCCAAGGACCCAAGAGAAGGCTGAGAGGATAGGTGGAAAATATACCGAAAACCAGGAGAAACCTTCCTACGAACATTCAAGGGACATAAAATAGGAGGGAAATAGAGGAGGAGTTTGGAGATCCCCTAGTGATCCTAGGAAGAACACGGGGAGGAATGTAACACAAGGTTGTTTTTATGAAATATTTTCTCTATATAATTTCATTTCATCAATAAATTTCATTTAACACAATCATGATTTTCAAAAAACAATGAGAAATCCATAGTATAAAATTAACATTGTAACCTCGATGATGGGTTATTGGAAATAAATTTAACTAAATTATGAAAATGTATGCTGAATTCATTTGCTGCAAATTATTTATTAGAAAAATATAAATCAGATATATATTTGTATTTTTTGTATTAATAAAAAGAGTGAATTAAAATAAGTAAATAGAATTAATGAAATATATATGTTATATTATTAATAATATTTTTTATATTCATCCAATAACTCTTTTATTCATTGGCTATGAATAAACCCTATTTTATGTATAAAAACCTATAATTTAAAAAGGGTAATTTTCTTCAATTTAATGGGGAACAACTTTCAAATTAATATTTTGACAGAATAAAAAAAAATTACATGAAAAAATAAACAATTAATTTAGAATAGGGATATTAAAATTTACATTAGATGAAATTTTTATAATTTTCTCAAAACATTCAAAATTTGATGTATAGTAAAAATTCTATAAATTTTATTTGAAGACAAAATTTTTCATAGAAATAATTTTAGGGTTATATTATAATTTTAAATGGTTTTAAAGAATAAATGTAATATTATTTTATCATAAAATATAATATAGGTTATTATCATTAATTTTACATTGAATTTAGAAGTATAAACAGTTCAATCTTTTTCAATGTTTTATCTTTTAAAGCTTTTTCTCTCTTTCCAATAAATAGATTTATTTCAAATTAATTACATCGATTTCGGTGTTTTGAATTTTGAAAAATAGATTAAATATTTAGAATCAGTAGGTCTATATAATGTATATATATATTTTTGGATTAGGAATAGAAACATCCATATTTTCTATTAATACATTTAAAGGGTTAAAAATGTAATTTAGTGTAAGAATAATATTTTTAAAATTACCATAAAATTTGTATAAATATCATTGGATGACTTTGTGGGACCTAAGTCATACATGCGTCGAAATGGTGTCCAATACAAGAAAATTAGATGACATTATGATATTTAATTTATTTATTTAATAAAAAATTTAATATGTATCACTTAAATTTTAATAACTGAATAATTTTTATTCAACATTATATAGAAGATAAATTAGAATATAAATTCACATTTTAAATATAAATTAATTTTCCTTATCATGGTAATTTATTTATAATTTTTTAAAATTTATATTTACCTTAATGACTTGTACATTCATAATGTAAAAATTAATTCGTTGATGAGAAATCAATAAAAAATATTCATTAAAATATTAATTACCATGAAAGGATCCAAAAACATTCCAAAATATTATTTTTCAAGTATATCTCGACCATAATCATCCAAGAGCTGAGTTAGTGACCATTTGGATCCATATATAATATATTTTGACACACATATTATTATATTTATGTGACGTCAAGGTTGTCACATTCTTAATTTAATAAGTCTAACATTTTAGATGTTGGATTTTCCAGAAGATACATTTGATTAATTATATTATTCTTATATCTATTATATTTATATTTTTAATTTTATTTTAGTTTTAATTTTTATGAAAAAAATTTGTATACTAAATAATTAAAAAGGAAATGTTCTAATTATTTTATTAATGGAGCTATGAAATAAATGTTATAAGTAATATTAAAATGAAAATTAATTTGGAACATTAATTTGCCCAATGAATTTTTTATTTAACCTTGACCTCTCATAGATATATTAAAATAGTTTTATTGAATATAATTTGTTATCATAATATTTTTTAAGAACAATGAATTCAATAGTGTCAAAATTGTCACTATTTATTAATTATCAAAATAATGTTGTATTAAATTATTTAAAAATCATAATTCATTTTTAAAAATTTCTGAATAATTATTATATGGTCTAAAATTTAATTATGTAATTAGTTATTACCAAATTGATATAAAAAAAGTGAGTATCTCAACATTTTAATATTGAAATATTTGTTGTCATAATTATAATTAAATTGAATAATAAAATGTTAATTAAAATGATAATGTTTAAAATGACATAAAATTTGTTCATAAAATTTATTGGTTGATGAGAATAAAACTCTCTCCCATATAAGATTCTATATTGGGACATTATCAAGGTTTTCGGTTGGTTTTTATATTATTATAAAGTAATATTTTTGGAGATCCCAAAAGTAACCCTCACCACATTTATAAAAGGGAACCCCCTCACTCACCTATTAACTTCACATTGAGCCATCAAGATAGTATATCCCCTAATATTTTCCCTTCTATACTTCCCTAGTAACATTATAGACATTCTTTTCTTCATCAAATACTAACTCTAGTACTCTAATAGGAGATTTAGAGGAATCACTTCGAAGAAGAGGTCATCTCCTCTACAGATTCTTTTGATCTTATTTGTTCATCTATTTCCAATTCATAGGTTTATTCATTATAAAGAAATAAATACAACGTCACATATATTCTAATATGTTATTATAAATGTGAAACAACCATATTCTACATTCTACCCGTCATATGAATAACAAATCACCAATCATACATATGTACGGATAACCGTCTCCACACCATGGTGAAATTTGATTTTCACCACCACATTACATTGATGTGTATAATAATATAAATAATCACTATATATGATTATTATAACATGATATTAATTATTAAATATTATCATCCAACCAATTCAATACCATTCAATAAATATGGTAATAATATCGTCGCATGTGCATACGTGCTGCCTACTATCTCCACGATCCGATGTGATTAATTCTAAATGATATTCATTAAAAAAGATTATATAAATTCATTTAAGGATAAAAATTTCTATATATTATGTTAATATACTTTTTCAATGATATAACCATGAACTAATAAGTAGAAGAATAACTTATTTGAAAAAACATGCAAAATAACATAAAGTAGTTAATATCTGAATAACTATAACAATTAAATGTTATTAAAAAATAGATGATAATATGATCATATATGATTTTAAAAGAAACCTTGATTCAATAATAATTCAATGAAACTATTTAAATTAATATACATGAGGTTCATATACATATAAAGGATATCAAACCTGTAGTAAGGTATAATGTTTCCATCACAATATCATTCAACATTGTTTATTCGTATGTATTTACTAGGGTGTATTATTCATCCACATCCATGTTTCCTAAATAATTGATATTTTTTATAATATTATAAAATTATTCAAATAAAATTTCACCCATTGGTAAATTTTTATTACACAGTATGATGTGATCTTTTGTCTTTATTTGGTATGAGGTAACTTTGACTTTTCTGATAAAATTATAAGGAGAATATTTTTTTAACTTATATAGCATGAAATAATTTTTAAATCTTGATAATGCCTTAATTCCCTGAATCTAACTATATATTATTTCAGGTTTATTTTCAAATAAATGGATTTTATTCAAAATTTTGGTGGCGTTTTTAAAAAATAATACATTTTTTGAATAATAAATGTTATTTCCTCAAAAATTAAGTTCAAGTGTTATATGAAAATAATTTTCCAACATAGATGTAATTATTAAATAGGTTTATGTATTAAAGAATACTATACTTATTATTGTAATGGATGTTTTGGGTTATGATGAACTTCTATTTACAAAATCTATTTTTTTGGATAGTTATGGAATGATGTTTACGAAACACATTTTAGTCCATGGGTTTTGGTATGATCACTAATTCATGTTTTTGTCACATGTAAGAACGATTTCATTATGAGATGGCTCGGATCTCTAACTCCATACAATTAATTGGGTAATTTTTTATATCTCATTATATATAAATTACTAGAATTGAAATTGAATGTGGTTCATTAATTCAATTATGGAATAATAATTAAATCGGGTTTAGTAATACAAGTATGGAATGGAAAGTAAACGCAGTTTAATTGAAAATGTCTGCTATGATGGTATTGGAAATGATTCTTGGCTAATATGAAATGATTTTCCATGCTTATGTGTATTCCACAAAACATCATGTCTTATGTTATGACTTTAGGTATTATATTCATTGATTCTTTTTAGATTTTATGATTTATCCAATGGAATGAAATCATGAACTTTCATATAGAGGATATAATCCCCCTTATTATGTTATTACGTATTATGTTTATGATATGATTGATATTTCCCATGTTTACCCTTACCGATCATATGAGCTCACTTTTTCATATGATTCTTTTCCCCGTGATGTGATGAAGGGTATTAAGTATGATATGTCAAAAATGGGTCTAGTTATGATGAAATTAGTGGGAGACAATGAAGATTTCATATAAACAAGTTGTCTAAATTTCCCATTTTCAAAAGACACTATACCTATATGATCCTTTTGTGATTTATTTATATTTTTAAGGAATATTCCTAAAATTTGATGAAATAACATGGTAATTTAAGTATGTCCCATTTTTATGAAAACCTAAAATAGTGTAAATTCTCCAAAAGAAACTAATAGTAATTTTACAATATTAATGCTCCGGGTGTCTCGCTTGGTTTTGTTGTGTGGTTTTCCTAACAATATTCCATATATGTGCCACAAAATGTCCAAAATTTACGTGCCACATGGTTTTAAAAACCATTCTCCAATGGTGTGGCCACCTATGTCAGAAATGATTATTTTTCCACATGATTTATGGGGGTGAGGTTTCATGGTTTCCCCTAATTATGAACCAACCATGCACCACCTACATTGAAGACAAAAAACTCTATTTTTACGAAAACATATCAAAAATCTCCTAATACCCAATAATTTAAACCAAGACTCATCCTAAACCTCAACCAAATAATCCAAGATAAATAGAGGAATAAAATAAAATAAATTTTAAGATAAGGATGTGAAAATTATCTCCAACAAAAACACATTATTCCATAAGGATGTCAACCTGAAAAATGATAAACAAAACATGTTGTCCAAATTGAGTTATGTTTAACAAAACCACAAACCTCAAGGTGAACTCTAACATTACAATTCAGACACAACCATTGACAGATGAAACCAAAATATGGGGAAAAATGATAGAAAATAAGTCAGGATTCACCAAAATAATAATAGGTCAAACACAATAAATAATGATACTCCCTAAAACACCACATTTAGGAGACCAATGTTTGAAATTCTGATTACAACACACTAGTGGACCAACATGGGATCTCCCAACAGGAACTATCCAAAATTAAATGCTCAATATAAACACCACCTGCACAAATATTGAAAAATAACTACTGAAACCAAACTCCTACCAAAAGTAAAACCCCAAAAAAAGAAGCTGAACCAAAGAAAAAACACAAAATCAAGCTAAAATCAAGGATTTTCACGATAAAAATTAAGCCCAAAGAAGCACAAGTAAGAACTAAAACTGTTATATGAAGGGTGAACCATTTAAATATTCACATACATGGAATTTTTTTCGTAAATGATAATAGGGAAACCAATACACTTAATAGGATATGAGAAACTCATAATAAGAGATAAAATATATTTGGAACTAAAACATTCTCTACTACAACATTGTAGACAAGAATAGGGTAATGGATTCTGCACCCCTAGAGATTCATGACTACATGAAGATATTCACATCAGGGCATATGGATAGAGCACCAATTTATGAATCATCTATTAACTTGATGTTAGGAACGAATATTCTATGATCAATACTTCATCTATACAAAAACATTATTATAAAGCATGCATAGGGACCCAAACAACCACAATTATGACAGGAATTCAATGGATTATGGCAGGACAACATCGATTGCCTATGCCAACCACACTATAAACACATGATTAAATTGGATATGGAAAACAATTCATAACCAATGTAGGATACACCAAATGAATAGGTTCCTCTAGTGTAAACCTCTCAAAAGAAGGGAATCCTTCAAGGGTTCTGAGAAAAACTACTTCATCGACTCTCCATAACTGAATCTAAACTGATAACTCATCATTCACCCTCTTCTCAAAATGAATATCCTTAGAGGGGGGAGATCCCCCTTGATATAAAATTTAATACAATAAATTAAAAGTGGATATTTAAATTGATCCTGCTATACTAACTATGTAGAAAATTAAACAAGATCCATGAAGTGGTCTACATAGGAATTCACTATTCATCGTGCTTGCTAAATAATCATAATCTATTAAACCTTATTATTCCTCACCCTCGTAGGTACAAAACCTCAAAATAATGTGGTTGTGGAAACATCCCACATCATACCAACGTTCATTGATGATGGAATAATCACCTTCCACTGATCCAATACTTGACACCCAAAAGAATTCAAAATAGTAGCACACATTCACAACATGATGAGTTCCTAAAAATATGAAGAGTCCCTGGACCTCCTCCAGACATTCATGTACCGATAATGTACCTTGATCATCATGAAATATGGTAAAATCACTTGAATAACCAAAATATTGAAACAAACCACAAGAAACATTGGGGACCTTTCTCAGACTATTATTGTGAATAGAATTAAAAAGAGAACCAGAACCAATGTCAACAAAAAAATGTAACCACAAGACCATCCGATAGAAAAAAAACCGAATCACAAGCCAGAAAATAAAATAAACAAATCCATACTTTAAAAAACTACCATTTTCATTTCATAATATTTTTTCATTTGAAAATCCCACAGAAAACAACAAAAAACAAAACAAAACATACCACTCACCTAAAACTCTGGAAAGGAAGATCTAGTGGTCATGAATGACCTTAAAACATGGTTAATAGACCATAACCAAATAATTAACTACCCACTATGATTAAAATGAACTATGAAATTATGCATTACATGGGATCTTACTACATGTGAGATCAAAACATAAAACTAGGTCACCTCTATTTTAATTTCTAATCCACTAAAACTAACTCAAAAGAATTACTAAAAACTATAAATAGACCTGAAATCGTGACGATTAGAATGATAATGGGTTTATGGAATACTTCCCATAACTACCTCCAAAGTCCCAGTGCTCCTAGTATCTGATCAACCAATAACTCCAAATAATGAGGGCCTTATCTCATATCATTTTATCACAAACAATGCTCATATTCTGTCCAACTTGACACCAAACCCTATAAAAGACATCTTTGAAAGGGAATTATCAATCCACATGGAATGGTAAGTATTGACAAGAATCAAACTAATCATAATGGGATTTATTTTCCCAACCAAAACTGAATCAAATAAACAAACTGAGCATAAAAAATTACCTAGAATAACTAAATATCATTAAATACAAAATTGATCCAGATAAAAATAATGATAAAATATAGGTATAAATATTAAACTATGATAGAACCATGATGAACTAATATCCACGAGACCACTTGGTCACCACCAACCACAAGACCAACCTACTCCAATAGAAGACCAAACATGAAACCTGATCCATCAAATCATCTCAGTTCTACTAACCCCAAGTTACATAAATAAGGTGTGAGATTATAAAGATCAATTGGTAATCACCATATAATCCCTGAATTCCCTTTTTCAAAAAATATCCTACTATCTATTTTTAAAATAATTTCTAGAACAAGATTTGAAATCAATTATATCAAATTAACAGAGATTTCTACAAATATCCATTTTAAAATGACACAAATAACATTCATTTTCAAAAAAGGTTTAGGTTTCCAAATCCTATTTCATAACAAAAATCAATGTTTAATTTATACCTAGTGATCAAAAGATATAAGAAAAGTGTAATGGAATCAAAGGGAACCAGAATAAAATAGTAGGGATAAAATAAAAAATAAATATCATAAATAAACATAAAATACATATAGTAATCATTGGAATCTAATAAACATATCTAGTGGAAATCCATCGATGTACTCAGTTTTGAATCACCTACCGGTATATGGTTAAAATCCATATTCAAAAACAAACGGGACAATGAAAACTATCCAATCTTGTGTAATATCTAACCTAGCCCCATGAAAATTAATTCTGTACCAACCCATCTAAATTGGGTCGACAAACAATCATCACTCGACCCTCTATATGACAACTAGGAATTCGATGGTGATCATATTCACAATACTTACAGGAAAATGGTATATCAACCACAACCAACTTTCTCCACATAAAGGTTCCATTATATTGTTTTTCATTCAATGGTATAAGTGGCTAAATATCTACAAAATTATTGTTCATGTTCCAATAGAGGGGAATACATCCCATGTTCTGATAGGTTTTCCTAATTATATCCATCAATAAAAAACACACATGAAATTCTATTTCTTTAACTGAGATGTTTTTCAAAAAATAAAGAATCATATGGAACATTCCATTTAACAAAATAAAACCCACTAGATAAATATTTTTCAAATTACCTACTAATACATCAAGATAAATATGTTTTCAATCAACATTCCAAAACTACACAAAATCCCCACAAGGACTAAAGAACCCAGGACTTCCTAAACCAATTTATCAAAACATCATATGGATCCAATCATGCATTCACACCACTTCACAGAAAATCTCAATTTTTATGAAATGAAATTTGTGAATCGAGACTTTAACATTTTCAATCCAAAAAATTCACTAATATGTTTCAACATAATTTTCCAAATTCAATATAAAACACATCTTTAACATACATAATTCAATATGGGACTTTACATCCTTCTAAAACCAAGATAAACCTCAAAATTACAAATGATCCATTATGCCAACCATTCACCAAAACATATAAAAAATTTACAAACATTAAATGTTCTATGGAAAAAATTGTGAATTCACCATTTGGAGTCACATGAAACATTGCATCACCATTTTGAAATCAATGAAATCATTTTTAGAGAAATTAGATCACTCTCATGTCCCATCATCAATTTTATACCAATACATATGTCCACCCTATGCACCCATGGATGTTTCTACATACAAGAACATTATTCAAGTGTTTGTGAAATCACATAATAACAATTTTCAAAAACAAAACATTCCTTTAAACTATAAAACATGGCCCACAATGAAATTTTAAACAAAAAATTTAAAAAAATGAGGGATCCTTTCATAAATTTTTAATCACAAATCAGTATTCCATGAAGAAGAATACAAACCACACATCATACCAAATTAATTTTTCCATCCAAGCTACCAAGGTATGACCAAGTATAAATAAGACAATGAGTGGTAAAGGTTCTTTTTTGAAACAATTTTAAAATCATTTTACACTTTTCATGCATTCAAATATGGGAAAAAAGTAAATGGTCCCTTTGAAATCCATTTAGCACTAACATTACATCATAATATCACTATAGAAACTCATAAAATAACATCAAAAGAATGATTATAATATTATGAATGTATTAAATGAAATCCCAATCATCAAAAAAATGTTTTGGAAAAGAAATGGTTTCAAACACATACCTCAACGATGTACGAATGAAACTATACTCTTAGAGAAGGAAAAATATGCCCCAAGAGATAATGCTCATATACTAAAATCTATGAAATCAAGAAACACATAAAACGTACTATTAGTTTACATCCAAGAGAGGTCCCATTGAAGAAAAACCAAGTAACTATGAGAGGGAAGAGATTATAGGGATAAAATTGAATAAAAAACACAAGAAATTTCTTAGTAACGTTAAAGGGATTAAAAAATGGAAGGAGTCAAAGAGAGGAGGAGCCTAAAGAGCCCCTTGGTTCACCTAGGTAGAACATGGGGAGGAAAACCTAAAATATTGATAATACTCTAGAGGTTAAAATTTGGATTTCTCTATTTTAATGATCTAGGAAACAAACACAGTTTTCCAAATGGTGTGCCAACCATGTCACCATCACTATCATAAAGAGACATGTTGTACAGTTATGCCACCAGGTTTTCCAAATCTTATGCCAGCCGTGTGGTCAACAATATTCAAAAATCACAGTTTCAAGACTATTTTCTCTGTGTCGAGCATGGTTTCCCCTAAGTGTGTGCCACCCTTACACCACCTTATATGAAGCCTAAAAACATCAATTTTCATCAAAAAACAACTCATGCATCCCAAAAAAATCAAACTGGAACACAACCTGAACATCAACCAAATGATCCAACATCATGAATAGAATAAAATAAAATAATTTACAATTAGGGTTTGTGAGAAATTCATTCTTACAGCTCGTATGAGAATAAATGTGATGATTAATAAAAATATCATTCACATGTGGCTTCTTCCTTGATCCGACTTTATTTTACAAAGGGGTTTCAGATGATTTTTAGGGTTCCACCTGTAGAAAAGTCATGTGATTCTCAATAAATCATTTTTATGTCTTTCAATGGTCCTCAATGCTTTTTATGATACCTTGACATGAGCATTATGGGTTGTCTAATGGGATCCATGTGATAAAAAGAAGATCATGAGTAGTTCATGATCCAATCACCCGATCTTCTTAGGGTCTTGCAATTTTTTATGCTTCTAATAATTATTTAATCCATATGATTCATTATACTTATCATCATTTTTAGAGAAAATATTACCATTTATGGGTATTTATTACCTTCTGGATTTTCTAATGATCATTTAGCTTGAATCAGCAAATCCCCCCAAGAAGTATTGTCCACATGGAAAGGGGAACTATTTAGAGAAATGTAAATTCCAACTTGTGTCCCTAGGGTTATCCCCAATCAATTTATTACGTGAAAATGGAATTCTATGAGACTTTTGGTATTCCACAAGAATTCCATATAAATAGGAGGTGGAGGAGTGGATCATTCCATCGATAACATTTAATATCAAGATCCCATTCGATCACTTTCATAGTTTCAATCATTCATAAGATCTATTTGAATGATCCCATTCACATTTCTTCTACATGTGAACTGATCATGAGACTTTTCTTTCAAGAATACTTCATGAGTTTGTTTATTGATATCTAATCAATTTTTTTGCACCATGAGACTACACTATCCTAACACATAATATAACCAACATGTTGTCAATTATCATTAATATTATTGTACCTAAAACTAGTTCCTTGGCCCCATGGAAATCTTACTTCTCTTACTTGATCCACAAGTTCAGTCACATGATCAGTTGACCATAAGGTTGTTCATATGACCACCTAAGGATCATGCCACTGGGAGTCATATGACTAGTCATGTAATTTTAGGATGTCCCATATTTCTAGTGGTCTATGATATCTCCTACAGTAAACTGGGTTTTCAGACATAGATCAGGCCATGCAGTTGCTAGTCCCCTAATGGATTATATTATTTTCTTATTATTTTCAGAGTCAAGAGTTTATTTTTATTAGATATTTCACTTCTTTAATCTTTTTTTCATTATTAAAAATAAATATATTCAAATTTTTGTACATCTTCCTCAATAGATATCGAGAAGGACATGATTTTTTTTAATCATAACACTAACCCTTGGAATATTATGCACTTTGAAAAAAATGAATTGAAAATGTATCTCATATATAAACATCATAATTATCATGTGTCATACTTGCATACATTATATTGAATTATGATTATAGGTGATTCATCCATTCCCTCAACTAACTAAAATATTCCATCTGACTAGTTATCATCGTCCTCATATTATGTTTAAACAAATTTTTATGAGGGCGGTCAATTGGCCATGGTACAGTCCTTAGGGTCTTCTTAAATATTGGGAAACTCCTTTAAGGTTCCATTTGGTTGCAATTTTTTACACTAGACCATTTCCCAATGATATCTGAGAGTATTTTTCTCTTCCAAAAATTATCTTACATGAATCTAGTGCATATAATGATACTAATGGGTGGGTTGAAATGTTCCTATGAATAGGTGTTCTCAATTTGGGTTAGACCGAGCTCCTAAGAATTTTACAATTTGTTATATGATAATCACCTTTATAAGGCCACAAGAATTTCCAATGTCATCATATATCATCACTCTAGATCTCCTTAAATAAGTTAATATTGTTGGTTCCAAAAAACTAATTCATCTATCTTATAGGAAATAATGAATCAACATTTTTGTATATCTAACCACTATAGGAATTAGATGTATTTGTGACTGGATATTTGCGATGGGAATCCATCCCAAATAGGCTTTAGCTATGGGATCCCATCGCAAATTGGTTTTAGCAACAGGATCCCATCTCAAAAAGGCTTTAGTGGCGAGGCCCCATCGCAAATAGCCGGTTACATAAAACTGCGTCGCAAATACTATTTTTTTCCACGGGCCCATTGAAAAAAATTGTATTTGAAACGGGAAAACTCCCCATCGTAAATAAGTCTCTGATTATAAACATTATATATAAATAATCCTTTTGCGATGAAGAACTACCCCATCAAAAATATGCCTCTGATTATATACATTATATATATATATATAATATTTTGTGATGGGCCTGTCGCAAATTCTACTAATAAAAAATTATATTAAAATTATTTACGATGGGAACCCGTCACAAAAGGTCACATCGCAAATACTAACCATAATAAAAAAAATTAATAAAATTATGATTAATGAAAAAATAATATTAATATTATTAAAATAAAAAGATAAAAAATATAATTATTAGTAAAATAAAAAAACATTAAAAAAATCAATACTAAAAAAATGTATTTAATAAAATTATGATTAATAAATAAATAATATTAATTTTATTTAAATAATAAAGAAATAATAAATTATTACAATTCTCAAAATTTACAAAAAAAATATAATAAAATCATAAAATTTTATTATTATTAAAATAAACAAATATTAAAAAATATAATATTAATAATAAATATTAGAATATTAAAAATTAAAAATAATAAATTATTAATATTTTCACCAACATAAAAGACAGAAACTGTAAATAGTTTATATTACAATAAATCTTAAATTCATATTTTTTTAACATAAAAAACAAATCACTTGGGGTCGTCTTCTGGTGGAGGAGGAGGAGCTGTAGGTGATGGTGGAGGAAACTCAATCCCTAAACTACGATTTAGACAATGCTTGTACTCCATCTACTCATGATGTTGTGGCTACCATAAATGCATCTCCTCCTCGTGTTGTTGCTGCTGCTGCTTCTGCCACTGACACGTCTCTTCATGGTGCTTCTCAAACTCTCTATGAGCTCAGACTGTGTATGCAACTGCTACTGATATTATGAGGCATAAGATTATACCTCTCCACGAGATCCTCTCGTCCTAGATGCCAACATCACAACAGTAACATAGTAAGTACCAGGAGACAAATTGGAGCTGATACCAACTACTTGGACCTTCTCAAAGCCATAATGAGTCAAATGCATCCAAGCTGCCTCAATGAAATGGTGGGCACTAGTCTGCTCAGTCTTTTCGTCCTAATTCTCAACCTGTGTCTGAGAGGTCACAAGCTCATATGACTCCTTCAAATCCAATTTTAAATTAAAATGGTGAAAATATTATATGCATTTAAATTTCAACCTCAAAAAATAATACTAACCACAATCGGATGTTGGCGATCACCTCTAATCTCTCTAGTGGTTGGATCACTGCAGATCCTCTGATAAACATCAAACTCTGTAATATTGGGATGCTTGAATTCCTACAGAAATATAAAATAAACTATTCATATTTAATTTTATATATAATATTTCAAAAATATACTTACCAGATTCTCTCTATGCATACTGAATGTACGACTACCAGCTCGATGCGTCACCTCCTATCTCCCCCGGTTCTGCTGTCTCACTGAAGATCTCCTCGGAAATCCATCAATCAACAAGTGTAAACATAATACATCCCAAACATGACATGAAATGTACTCTGGTCGATGATCTCTACATGATTCATCAAATATTGTCAGTCCTGCTTACTTAATGGTTGTTCTTCTCAAATTGTGCAAAAAAAATGACGGAAATGGTCACACATAAACACCTTACATGCCACGTGGATAGTTTCATTCATGCTATCATCGATGGAATACCATAAACCCTACGAATAATTTATAATATCATGTTATTTATAAAATATATTTCAAAATAAATATTCATTATTTACATACTAGCCAATGATAGAACATGTTGAAACGCACATCAACAGGAATATGTTCTTATGTGATCCATGGCTGAGAAAAAAAATTGCACAAGATATCACTCCCTTGTAGAATATCTATATGCGTAAAACTATTAAAAAGTAATAAATAATCAAACAATTAGTATATAGATATATATAAATTAATGAAAGATAACTAAAATATACAGGTTACCATACTTCCGTGTGCGTGGATCGAAGGCAAGACATGGATGTCGCTCGGGGATAGGGTCAGGAATCATTGGTCGTGCAAGACCATGCCCCCTCCGTCTACCCACTGAACCATTAGTATCTTGAGGGTTAGACGGTCCACAATCCCTCTCATCCAATAAATCATCCTCCTAAAACATTCTAAATAGATCAGGATCCATCTGAAACAAAAAATGATTTTTATTAGTAGATGGTTCAAAATAAGTATTATATATATATATTAGTTATGATTATAACCATAATTTAACTATGTCAATGTCCTTCATCATCCTCATCTCCATAGATGTTAATGTCAATGTCGTCATATTCCTCGTCAGAATCATCAATATCCATATGAGATTCAGTTTCATCGACTCTTATCATTTCAAATTTATTTGTAACATCATTAACATCTTCATCGTCATCAATCCTTAATTGTGGTGTGTCATCATCGGTATACCGTCTCATTCTACAAAATATGGATTTTGATCTTTCTGTTGGAAAATTTCAATTCCTTACACATCAGCAGAACCACATTCAGTTTGAGTAAACTAATTTTCCATATATTTTTTTTTATTATGCTCCCTCGATCACTCATGTTTCTTGAAGTAGTACATTACTTTTTATAATAAATTTGATGTTCTTGTTGATCCAGCAAAAAATGATTGATTTATTTATAGAAAATATTTATATTTAATATCGACGATTCCATGAATTAGATGATCACGCAAGCCTCTCTCAGTATCCAACCACCGGCATTTAAAGATCATTATGTAATTCTGTCCTAGATAAAACAGCTCAATAATTCCATCCAGAATGTTATAAAAGTCATCTTTAGTTTTTTACTGATGAAATCCTCTCAAGAAAGATGCATTGTTCATTGTTTTTTTATTCCCCATATTCATGTGTATGAAATCCTAAACCATTAACAAAATATGCATTATAAGTTTTAATCATTTTGGATTGTGGGTCACTCAATATACACAGTCTCTTATCAATTTTATCAGAATGTTGAGACTCCTGAAAATTGGTAAAAAAATTATCAATATTATAAATAATAAACGTAATTGATATTAAATAATCAATAATTTATGTTACCAGTTTTTGAAACCATTGAGAAAATTGTTTTTGTCTATGTTCTTCAAGAGAAGCTGCTATAATTTGTGGAAGATGTTTCATGATTTGATTATCATATAACCTAAAAAGAAAATAATTTTACATACTATAACATAAATTATAGTATAAGTGATATAAGAACATACAGTACAAATTATGTCATTTCTTCACAATTGAGTAGAACTTATGTATGAGCTCTGTGATGTTCATCATCTGAAAGCCATAGTTCATTAACTCCACTGAAACCAATATTTGGCTGATTAAAAACTGAAAATTTATTTTCCATTTCATCATTAACATTGCCCTAATTTTGTCCCATATGATTGTGTTTTGATGTTTAATGAGATTCAAAATAATGAGTGCATAAAAAAGAAATTTCTTCTAGTAAATAACCTTCAGCAATTATTCCTTAAAATGATGCTTTTTACGTACTTTTTTTCTATTTATGCTTGCATCCCTTGAATGAGTATATCCATAGAAACTATACTAGACCTCCACATTTAGCATCATGTGGAAAATGTAATATCAGATATTACATTGAGTAAAATAAAGCCAGTGGAAATAACTTTTTCTAGTTTTCATATAATTACAACAACATCTCCTTCTAGTTTTCATAGCACATCATAGTCTGTTGTCACTGCACAAATGTATCAAAAAAATATGATAAGTCTGTTATTGAATCCCAAATAATTGAATTCAAAAAACCTCTAAATCCAATCGACATAAGTCATTCAAATAAAGCATGACAATCATGAATTTTTAATCTGGTAATATAACCATTCTTAATACATCTGCCCAAATTGGAAGCATAGCGATCTAGAAGTCTAAAATCTACAATCCACTGACAAAATAGTAAGGGAATCTCTTTGGAAAGTGTATAGGATGATTTTGTTTTTATTAATCTCTCTGATCTGACATTTTCAAATAGTTCATGTTTTGGTCTCCTGCAAATTTGGGCAAGATCTAATCGTGCCTTTATAGTATCTTTGGTCTTACCTAGTGTATCCAAAACAGTATGAAATAAATTATCCAAACATTTAGTCTCAATATGCATGAAATCCAGCATGTGGCGGACCAAAAAATCTGACCAATATAAAAGATCCCAAAAAATGTTTCATTTTATCCAATTGTGTTCTTTCCCAAATCGAAGAACTTTCTGTTGGTTTACTGTTGGCCCAAATGTGATGGGAGATAATGAAAATACAACTATTATTAACTATGTACCATAGATCATTTTTGGATGTTTATCCCTTTCAATTGTACCATTTCTAAAATGTGATTTGTTCCTCTAAAAAGGATGATCAATTTGAAGAAATTTGTGGTGACATTGAAAATATCACGGTTTTTCCATTGACGAGCTTAATGGTTGATATGTATTTCGTACAGTAAGGACATGATTTTGGACCATGTGTACTCTAGCCAGATAACATGCCATATTCCAGAAAGTCACTAATCATCCACATCAATGCCACTTTTAATATGAAATTTTGTTTCGCAGCAACATCATATGTACCAACCCCATCACTCCAAAATGTATGTAACTTATCAATCAATGTTTTCAAATAAACATAAATATTCTTTTTTGGATGTCATGGGATTAATAAGGTCAAAAATATATAGGGCACCTTCATCAAAATCCATTGAGGTAAATTGAACAATTTTATAAAGACATGCCAAATCGTATACTAACTACTATAAGAACCGAAAAGGTAGAAACCATCAGTAGAAAGACACAATCACATGTTTTGGGCTTCTAAAGCAAAAGACTGATGCAGACAGTCAAAATGATTCCATGAATCACCATCAGATGGATGATACATGATTTTATCAGTTGAAATCTTGGTTTTGTGTCATGACATCATTGACACTATGTTCTGAAACATAAGTAAACACTGCAACCTGGGTGTAAGAGGGAAATACCTCAACTGTTTTACTAGAATTGATACAGACTTCCATGGTTGAGCTTCTTTATACCTTGATTTTCCACATGTGGGACAACTATCTAATGAATAATTTTCACTAGAATATAATATGTAATCATTTGGGAATGCATGAATATTCTGATAACTAAGGACCAGATTATGAACTAGTGTCTTTCTCTCATAGTAATTTTTAGGCAACATGTTTCCTTCAGGTAACCATGTTTTAACCAAACAAAATATCTGATCAAAACAGTTGTTTGGAATTGAAATATCTGATTTAACATCCATAAATTTGCAACCGCTTCGAATTTTCTTATCTTGCAACCAGGATATAATGCATCCTTAGTATACCTCAACAACTCATAAAATTCAGATAGTGCCAACTGAAGAGTTAAATCAATATCATCTTGAGTTTCAGTTTTTTGAACAGATGGACCTGCAATATCATGTACTATATTTTGAAATGGTGATTGATCCATAATCACGTTATTAGTATCTTATCTGGAACTACGTTCACCATATTGAAACCAAAAAACATAATCTGGTTGAAAAACAAATAGCAAGAGATGTCCCCTAACCAGGTCAAATGTGTCAAATGTTCTCAGAGCACATTTTATACAACGACACTATATTGTGACTTCTGAAACATATTATGGTTTTGATTATGCAAATGATAAGAATGATTCAACACCCTCAATATACTCAATATTTAAACAAGAGCCTTGTGGATTGACAACTACTATTTTGTCCGATGGCTCATTTCCTTGAAACTTTCTCACAATGAAATAACAATGAAGAATCTGCTCGGAGGTATGCATATTCATTCTCACATGCACGAGAATGAATATTCCTACATACGAGCAGATTCTTTATTGTGATTTATGTGTGAGAAAGTTTCTAGTAAATGATCCCACGGAAAAAAGACCCCCCTTTTGTCGATGAATCATCTTTATGCAATTGTAACCACCTGAACACATTATAAAAAATGTTTTCCAATGAATGAATATTCAAACCCGTGCATACGAGATTGTATATACATATGTAGAATCATAGTTTTCATAATGTTTGGAGTCGGTGAAAGTTGAAAGGAAAAGAGTCATCGAGCAAAAGGAGTTTCATCAATCCCCTGGAAATTGTGCCACGTTATTACAAGTTATTACAATTTATTACAATTGATTATCTTTCATAATTTTTCATATTTATTACTATTTATTCTTATTTATTACAATTTATTACTAATTATTACTAATTATTACTATTTATTCCTAAATATTACAATTTATTCCTCATTATTCCTAACTATTCTTAATTATTACTAATTATTACATCTTATTATTAATAATTATTAATAATTATTACTAATTGTTACTAATTATTACTAATTATTACTAATTATTACTAATTATTACGAATTATTACTAGTTATTACTAATTATTACAAATTATTCCTAAATATTACTAATTATACATATTTATTCCTATTTATTACTGATTATTCATATTTAACCATAATTATTCCTAACTATTCATATTTATTCGTAATTGTGGTTAATTATTTCTACTTATTCCAATTTATTCTTAATTATTACTAATTATTACCAATTATTCCTAATTATTACTAATTAGTCCTATTTATTAATATTTATTCATAATTATTACTATTTATTCCTAATTATCACTAATTATTCATATTTATTCCTAATTATTCATATTTATTCTGAATTATTACTAACTATTCATATTTATTCTTATTTATTGCTAATTATTCCGAATTATTTCTAATAATTCATATTTATTCATATCTATTGCTAAGTATTCATATTTATGGAAAATATTAATATATATTCTAATTTATTCATATTTATTCCAATATATTGCTAATTATTCATATTTATTCCTAATTATTCCTAATTATTCATATTTATTCCTATTTATTCATATTTATTACTAATTATTCCAATTTATTCCTAATTATACCTATTTATTTCTATTTATTACTAACTATTCTTTAATTATTCCTAATTATTACTAATTATTCCTAATTATTCATATTTATTACTATGTATTCCTATATATTCTGAATAATTACAAATTATTAATCATTATTACTAATTATTCCTTAATTATTTCTAGTTTTTACTAATTAATACTATTTATTCCTATTTATTACTAATTATTACTAATTATTCATATTTATTCCTAATTATCACTAATTATTACTAATTATTACTAATTATTACTAATTATTCATATTTATTCCTAAGTATTCATATTTATTCACATTTATTGCAAATTATTCCTAATTATACCTGATTATTGCAAATTATTTAAAAATTATTCCAATTTATTACAAATTATTCCAATTTATTACTAATTATTCATAATTATTCCAAATTATTACTAATTATTCTTAATTATTCCTAATTATTACTAATTATGACGAATTCCTCCTAATTATTCATAATTATTACTAATTATTCCTAATTATTACAAATTATTCCTAATTATTCATAATTATTACTAATTATTACTAACTATTCATAATTATTCCTAATTGTTACTAATTATTACTAATTATTCCTAATTATTACTAATTATTCCTAATTATTACTAATTATTCCTAATTATTCCTAATTATTCCTAATTATTACAATTTACCAATTATAACTATTTATTCCTAATTATTCCTAATTATTACTATTTATTCCTAATTATTACTAATTATTACTATGTATTCATAATTATTACTAATTATTACTATTTATTCATATTTATTATTAATTATTACTAATTATACTAAATTATTCATATTTATTACTAATTTTTACTAATAATTCCAAATTATTAATATTTATTACTAATTATTACTAATTATTCACAATTATTACTAATTATTCCTATTTATTTTAAATTATTTCAATTTTTTACTAATTATTTCTAATTATTACTAATTATTACTAATTATTAATATTTATAACTATTTATTACTATTTATTACTAATTATTCTGATTTACTCATAATTATTACTAATTAAACATAATTATTACAAATAAATACAGATAACAAAACAATTTAAATCTAATTTAATTACAACTAATCAACAATAATTAAAATTTACATATAAAATAAAATAAATACTAAAATAAATAAAATATAAATACATTTAAACTTGATCCACTATTGATGTAAGCGTCTTCACAACTTCTCCGTAAAAAAACTAAGTTAGAGAAATTTTTACTCTAAAAATAACATTTACATAGAGAGCAAGTGAGAAATGAGAGGTTGAGAAAAAAAAATAGAGGGGTATATATAGGTTAGATTAGTTGCAACTGGAATACCGTTGCACAAGGTACTTTTTGCGATGGGGCTCATCGCAAATATCTTTGCCCACATTAATTACTTTCAGTGGTTAAAAGGGTATTCGCGACGGGGCCCATCACAAAAAGTGACCTGACGACACACCTTTTGCGACGGGACAACATCCCATCGCAAAAACACATTTAACGACGCTAATATTTGCGAGGGGTTCCCCCCATCGCAAAAAACCTTTCTGCGCTTTGGCGCGTATCCAACGCCATACCGCGCATTACCTTTTGCGACGGGACACCATAACCTGTCTCAAATAACTTTTTATTTGCAACGGGAAGAACCCCCAATCACAAGTAACCTATGGGATAGACTATTTGCGATGTGAATTAATCCTGTCGCGAATGGATGTTTTTTCCATAGGGAACGACTATGTAGGATATCCACTATTTGGGATATATATGATGAGTTCCTTATTTCAAATGATGAATGATATAACCCTATAAAATATCTAGTCTTGGAAATAGGAATTCATAGAATTTATAAAGGGAAACAATGGAAGGAGATGAATATTCTATCACACATCTCATTCAATTAAGGAATCAACATTTTAATCTTCCGTTGTAGAGCTCACCCGAATGTTATACGCCATAATTTTTTCCCTTCCCATTAGGATCCTTAATTTTTCACCTAATGTGGAGAAATAATGAAGGATGGAGAATATACCAAATGAGGATTCTATGTGAATTTGTAGAATTCCCCAAGCCTTAAAATGACAGGTTTCATGGGTATGACCATGAACTAATGGCTTCTTTTCTGGGAGATGCATGTTGGGAAATATGAGTTAGTGTGTTGGTGATGACATCTTAATTAGAAGAGGGAAGACATATTAATATTTCCATACCAAATCCTTCATTCCTCTACTATATCCTAGTCCATATCCCTCCATGTAATGTCACTGATATGATTGGTGGACCCTTCATGTTCTTATTCCACTAGATAAGAGAGAATTTTAATAGTTACAAATACCACAATAGTACTGTGATCATGGGATCCTCATTCAACCCAATGCTACTGATGATTTCCAGGGATGATACCATGATGTTAGGACCTAACAAGGCCATTAATACGACAATGCAGTCAGATCATTTCATCATTTTTTCATATACCACAATGTCTCGTCCAATTGTTTATAATAGTGGGGGATATTTCGATAAACATCCCAACATATTCTCCCTTTATGATAGGGTTCCACCGGGCCGACTGAATGAATTGGTTATTTTAAAACCATATACCCCTTATTGGTTAACTATCAAATTCAGTTTCATCCAAGGGATTTCACTCTACCCCTTAGATGGCTTGGAGGTAGAACAACATCCTAGGGTTATTAAAAAAAATTGGCTCCAATTGGCATGTGAAGACAGAATCACTGAAATAATCATACACCATATTTAGAAACAAATCTGTTTATCTTCCAATTATTCATAGTCTTATATAGAAGGGATCCTAGGTGGTGTAATTGATATGCTAGTCAATATGGTCAAAAAAACTTGTGAATCACCAACCCCATATCTGCATCAACGATGGAGTTGATTTAAGACTCAAGTGAGACTTGGAGGAATTATACTCATAATAGAAACAACCAACCCATTAGTTGGTTATAATTTTTTCTCGAAGACAATCCTTCAATACGATAAAGAGATAATTAATCCATTAAAATAATAGAACATTCATCTTATTCTCTTTCTTCCTTATCATCTCAAGATATTATTCACCCATTTGATGTACCTACTACATTAGTTTTTTTTGTTTGATTGGAAAATGTGTGGGATAATCTTGTAGTAGATTCAATCCTGGATCACAGTGACTACCATGGAAAGAAATTACCTACTTGAATGTCTTCACATATTAATCATTATTTGTGTGTATTTAGCATTGTCTTCCATTCATTATTTTAATTTAGGATGAAAATTATAAATACTAAGAAATAGTTCACTACTATCGAGAGGTGATACAATATTTTGATGTTGATACACCTATAGAAAAACAAATGAGGTAGAATTTGAAGGTTTTGTACTAGTTTCCTCATATAATATCTGTATTGAACTCCCCAATGGATTCATTGAGAATAAAAATTGTGAGACATGAATGGATTATATATCAATCAAAAGAAAATAATTTTAATTCATCAGTATCACTAAAAATTATTTAGATAATACTATAGGATCCTTCTAATCTTATTAGGATTATTCTTCCTCACGCAGCAGTAGAAAAAGTGGGGAAGGTAGTGCTTCGACGGTTTATTAACTCTTCTCATCCGACCGTGAATAACATGAAAAATTCACCCAATAAAATATTATTATAGCCCGATCACTAGTGGTTTTTATTAAATCCATTAGGATGTTCTGAAATGTAGATATTCCTCAACTTATTCTTTCTGTTAATGAACAAATATTTTGAACATTATATATTGTTTTCCAATTTTATTTTTTTCATAATGTGCATTTTTTTTTTTGATCTTATTTTTTATGAATAATAAATGATAAAAATCCTTTTGGTAATACCATAGAAACATGAAAGTCCAGATTAAAATTTTTTAAAACAAAATATATTTCTATCCAGAAATGTTCATGAATTCTGGCCAACAAGATATTCCTCATTTAAACTTCAATTGATTATTTTTTTAGCTCACCTAATTCAGAAAAGGATATTTTTTAAAATATATATTTCCTAGATGAAGAATTATATATCATTGGCTGATGTCAGTGGGCTTAGCAAGAATATCATGATTTTTTCTAAGGCTATAATGTGGGCCCCATATTTTTTATATTTTTATATTTTTCTTTCAATTTTTCCCAAATATTCATATTGGGTTTGGCCTCTAGTGTATGGACATGAATTTTCATAATGATTCACTTATCAGTTTTTCAACAAGTTGAGAATTTTTTCTCTTTCTGGTCATGTTAGCTAGATTATTGTAGTGCAATAGTTTAGGGTCTTCTAGCTCAGTTATTTATTGTTTTTGTAGGGTATTTTACCATAGAAAATCTATTTTAGTTATTATAACATTTTAGATGTATTTTTATCTATTAAGTTAAATTTCATTTGATAATGATGTCTTTCTTATAGTTTAAAATCACAAGAAATGGACTTATTATGTTCTATTTATTTTCATGTGGTTAATAGATATAATTTACTATTAGAAATTGTGTTTGAACGAAATCTATAGTGTCATTTAACGTTATTTTCTAAGTACATCTTCCATGTAATTTAAATTCATGTTTCATGGACATAAAAATACTATGTAGTTTAATGTATTTCATCACAAATATCAAATAATGTGTAGTATAAGGGTTTCCAACTATGACATCAAATACTATATAGATTATTTTATTTATGATCGGACTTGATTGATGAACATGGATTGGGTCAATCATTTTTTGGATTACCTAAATCATCCTAACATCTCATGTTCTTTAATGATGTCTGTTGGGATCATAAGGATTAAAGTAACTTTTCTCTAAGAATTAGATGCTACTTTTTGGTAGGAAAAGTCTCTCATGCATTGAAATCATAGACAAAAAATATGTTTCCCGTCTCTTTTCTAAAAGTAATGAATGATTTTAGATATGGTATATGTGGATGGAGATAAAATAAGGATGTTGTAAAGACCTGGAAATTACATGGAATTTTTTTCATAAATACATGGAAATTTTATGAGTCCACACAAACTGACGGCACGTGATTCTGAGGCCCAGTGTGCCTAGAATCAATTTCTGAAGTATTGTTCGGGTACATTCTGAAAACTTACGTGCCTATTTTTATAACTTTTGAACCAGTGCTCAGAATTGAAATCTGAGGACATCTTTGAACTCGTAGTGCCAGTATTCACTTAAGAAGACTATCACCTCAACTATAGTGGGTCGAGGATAAAAGATAGTTTTGGGTTTTTATAGATGAATTAAAAAAAATTAAGAGTGTGGCTTAATTTTATATCTGTTCGTTAAAACCTCCTCATAGAAGTTAGAGGTGCGACCACAACACCTTAACCTCCCATGAGAGGTTATGGTGGTGGGGCCCACCATAAATCAACCTACCATGTGAGGATTAATGTGGTGGGGACCACCCGAGATGACATAATCTCCCTAATAGAATAATAGGGGTGGGGACCACCTGACCCCTATTATATGAGAGGAGAGGAAAACCTCTCAATCATCCCTCTTTAATGTGGAGGATCCTTTTGAGCTTCCTCCACATTAAAGATGCCAACACACCCAATTAATGGGGCCAAATCCTCCCATTAATTAATATGTGCTAAATAATGTTTAGTTTTTAAAATCATGCCAACGAAATAATAGATTTTATAATCTATTATTTGGCACATATTTTCTTTTTGGGGAGAGAAGAGCTTGGGAGAAAATACGTTCTCCAACGGTGAACTCTCCCAACGAAGAAAGAAGAACAACGATCTCCTTCAAACTTCTTCCCAGACACCTACTGACGTGGATCATCTTCCACAACCGACATGTGAGCTCGTGATTAGAAGAGTGCGGCAGACGCGAAGAACAATGATCACCTTCGTCTTCTTTCAATGACTTCTTTGATGAACAACGAACAAAGGTAGGGGTTTTATTTTGAATATTATTTACTCCCATGTTCTTCCTTTCTTTTAAAATGAATAACGGGGATGTTTCCGTTTTTTGTGGGTTTTGGGATTAATATTTGCTGGTGGGTTGTTATACTTCTTTCTTGAGAGCCTTTTTCTACCACCCTAAATGAAGAGGGTAAGAGCCAAACCAACATGGCCCAAACCCTCTGCCGATCATGTTTATGATGTACATTGACATGTCTTTGAGGTGACAGAATGATGAAGGCAACTACGATAATGGTCGTGCTACCTATGGCCTCCGTGTACCACGCTGCCCTCGCAATGCTCCATTGTTACGAGCCAAACCTCGGCCATCAGGCCGAGCTGCCTTGGCTACGCCGTCCACCGGCCGAATAGGAAGCATCACCACGGCCGCTCCACCAGTGGCCTACACCCCCGGCTCCCGGCCGCCACCTCCCTCCCGTGCACCCCGGCCGAACACCATCGGCCTGCGCTGGCCCGAGCCACGCCGAACTTCGCCAGCCTGGCCTCCCGGCCACTGGTTCCCCCTTTGCACCCCGGCTGAACCCGCCATCCTATGTTGGCCGAGCTGCCACCCAACCGCCCGCCGGCCTGCCTGGCCCCCTGCCAGTTTGCTCGGCCGGCCTGTCGGCATGCCCGGCAGCCTGCGGGCATTCCTGGCTACCCGTTGGCCCTCCTACTGGCCTTCCCGGCCGCCTCTTGGCCACCCGGCCTCCCGAGCCGGCCCGCGGCCCCCCTCGGACGCCCTCATCGAACCTGCCTGGTCTCACCCTCCGAGCCGAGCCTCGTCAGGCCTCAACCTTGCGGCACTCCGGGTCGAACTTGCCCCGTGCCCCAGCTGAACCGACCACGTGACCAGCTGGGTGGGGCCCAGCGGGCCGCGCCGAACCTAATAGCCAGCCCGCCCAATGGGACAGGCCAGACCCAATAGGTCTGACCTGGTCGACCAAGACCGACCCATTACTTTCTATGGCCATATCATTGGCAGTAGACATCCGTTTGAAAAACCATCAACGACACTGGTAATCTTGGAGCATGACGGTCCCTTTGAGTATACCCCACTAGAGTTCAGGGTAGTATAGAGATACGGTCTGGTTGGATTGTGCACGAATCCAACTGGGGCCTGGGACAAAAAGGCTAATAACTCACAAACCGGGCGTCCGATTGACACACCGTCTATTTCATTGAGACCCCTATGACATGGAAGACCTTTGAGATTCATCTACCTGGGACATCGTGGCAGTTGAAGAATCAACTTGTAGCTTGTGGAGCGGATCCTCCCTGATATGAGAGAGAAGAGTGCAGAGACCTAGTAGCTGGATGAGTCCTGACGACTGCTAACTATTTCGACTCAGAGTGACTCGACTGGCCCAATGGGTCGCACCTCTGTGTGACGCGACAGAACCCTAGTAGGGATCAACTCTGTGTGACGTATCAGACCCATGGTACTTGACAGGAGGAGTACCTTAGTAGGCTATGATGGGGAGAACGTCTGTGTGATGCGGCAGACCCACAATGGGGAGCGCCTCTATGTGATGCAGCAGACCCATGGTACATGACAAGAGGAGTACCATAGTAGTCCAAGGATAGTGGGAAGGGCATATGTGTGACGCGGCAGGCCCACTGTACTCAATAGAGGAGGAGTTTTCCAGTATCCGAGGTTTCGACCGTGTGATTGGGGATGTTACTTGATTCTACCCCTAGAATAAAATACTGGTTTGAGATGAGTCAGTAACTTTGGGGTTTGCCTCATCATTGAAATGGATTACTGAAAAACATAGGTACATTAATGGAAATATACCTATGTATGGGTTATCTATTGATTTTATACTTTGTCGTTTATCTTTGTTGGATTTTCTGAGACGTTGAGGGTCTTAGAGTCCCTACTAAGTATCGTTATACTCATGCATGCACAGGCTATGCCCGCACCTCGTTGTGTTGGATGCAGACGGCGGACAATGCAGATCGAGGCTGAGTGTACTAGGACTGGACAGTACCCAGCGGTGGACCATATGACGTGTTTGTACACGAAGAAGATCGATAGACATGGAGTGTTGAGGATGCTATCGGTATGTACCCTTCAAGTAGGATATATGTGGGACTATCCAAGAGCTGCTTTTCACCTTTCAGCTATTTTTTTCTTTTTAGTTGTACTTGTACTTTATATTGGGACTTGTATTTACGGTCCCTTTTTACTTTTCATCACTCTCTTGTTATACTGTTTCACTTATTGATTTTCTTCCATCTTGTACTCTATTGTGTGTGTGTTTACAGTTATAAAGGAAATTCCTTCCCAGTTTAGGGAAATATGCCTTTGGTGCTAGTCAGCAACCCCTGACTTATTGAAGGTGGGCTTGGGGTAGTGACGGCATAGGCCCTGGGAGACGGGTTATGACAAATTGGTATCTGAGGTGTCATTTCTACCGCGGAACTTAGGACTCTGATCTTTCCTTACTGTGAAGAAATATTGTTAAGGGTACTGTGTGTGGTTTTCAGTTTAGGGAGTCTAGTGTTGTGGTGGCTTACGTATCCATACACGAGGACCCTGACTACTGATTTACGGCTCAATGCATGAAAACATTGATTCTATGTGTGTTTTCAAAAGTTTTCTTTATGTTAGATCAACGAGGTTAGCTTCCCAGGTATAATCTTCGACCGTGTCACATTTGTTTCTTTCAGGATTCCTTCTTGCGAACGACCAACGAGAGTCCCGAGAGTTTCATGCACAAATAACACATCGAGCGATGAGGCTTCATTTCAGTTCCCTCTTCCAGTGGAGGCACCGACATTACTTGTACCCATTGGGCCACCGATTCCACCACCCCCATCAGCATATGATGAACGCCGCTTGAGTGCATTGCACGAGTTCCAGCACCAGAGTCCACCAAGGTTCAGGGGAGAGACGGACCCTTAGGCAGCTGAGGATAGGATGGAGGCTGTGGTGAGAGTCTTCAGACTGGTAGGGACACCAGCCAACCTTATGGTGATCCTTGTTGTGAGTCTCCTTCAGGTAGCAGCAGGAAGATTGTGGAGCCTGATGCTCCATGTGCATGATGAGGCGAAACTACTCTGGGCATACATCGAGTGCCTGTTTCGGGCAGAGTTTGTCGCAGCCACCCTACGCGCAGTGTGGGTACAAGAGCTACATCTCCTGCAATAGGGCAGCATGATGGTGGCAGAGTACTCAGCGAGGTTCTCAAACCTCTCATTATACTCCGTAGATATGGTTCAGGACCCATTCTTCAGGGCCATGACCATCGAGAAGTGGATCTGGTGTGAGATCATGGATTCGATGATCTCCCTCATCATCCTGACACAGGTAGGGTTGCTAGGACCAATAGGGGCCTATATACCATGAGAGGGGGGTGAATTAGGGTATGGATATTGTTTTTGAAAATTCTTTCTGCCCTACTGGATCTTGACCTCTTTATTACAAGAGTCACTTTGTTTGCACTTGTGTGTTTATTATGATCAATTATTTTCTTCTATATCTGATGATGATGCTTTAAATGGAATACAGGGAAGTAAGAAAGGAGACACATGTATTTTTACTTGGTTCACCCTCACTTGGCTACGTCCAAGGAGCATACGCCGACAAGTTTCAGGTCGTACCATCTTATACTAAACTTCACTGGCTATGGATTACAAGGTTCATGCACAGTCACACTGTCCCAGGCTCACTGCCTTTACAAGGTTTAGGGTCAGCTCACTGCTTTCCCAAGGGGCAATCCCCATTTCTCTCTCTCTGGTTCACTGCCAGTGGAGTGGATCACCTTATTCCTATTCCTTTTTGTCACAATTCCGGAAAGGATCCACTCACATTTTATAGAATTGTAGGTCTCTTCATTATCTCTAATGAATTCATCCTCTATTGTATGTAGATGCTCGGTTGATGTCCAACTATCACCCATAGATGAATTTTACATTGCACCGAAGGTATTGGGGAATATTCCAGCTTTCACGCAGCCCTAAATAACCACCATGAATTAACATTACTAG
The DNA here is from genome assembly GCA_963277665.1 of Viscum album. NCBI lineage: Eukaryota > Viridiplantae > Streptophyta > Magnoliopsida > Santalales > Viscaceae > Viscum > Viscum album. The sequence continues at coordinate 649,488,143 of OY728123.1, forward strand.
GCGAGCAGGTTTAACCAGACACGCAAGTATCGGCGTGCAAGTCACAACTAGCATGCAGGTCTACCTCAACCACCTGTGCATCACAATCTTCTGCTACTCCAATCCAGCGTGACTCAACCTCTTTTACGCCCAAACCAATATTGGTGTGAAAATACCAATCGGCGTGCAAATTCAAACACTGGCGCACAAGTCCACCTGTGTTACCACACACCACCTGCGTGACCACCACACCAGCGCTATGGGAGCTCTAATTTTTCTAAGTGTTGAACTCCATTTCAAAAATGAGGAGGGGTGGTCCAGTATTTATAGGCATTTGGTCAGCCTACGCGAAGAGGTGAAAGTCTCGGCGCACAGGTCTCTCCCCTCGCAAGTCACTTGTGCAACCAACCCAATACCCACGTGACCCTCTTTCCTATTCCATATTTTGATCTTTTGATCTTGAAAAACAATAGGCGCGCAAGATCCCAAGCCTCCAAGGCATCAGCGCACAAGTCTCTTTACGGCGTGCAAGTCACTTGTGTGACCACACCAAGACCTTCGTGAACCTCTTTACTTTTCCATATTTTGACCTTCTGATCCTGAAGAACATTGGGCACGCAAGTTTCCAAATCATTCATTCCATTGATGAAGTTCATGAATCAAACATGGATCATTGACCACATCTATTGAACTATACATCCCTCCCTGAAATCCTCCTTGTTAACAAATTTGTATGTCATTGTTTTCTTTGTCAACAATCACAACATAGATGTCCACTTTTTCAAAAAACACAATCACCTTAAAAATGCTTCAACGGTACCTTGATGGATTTTTTCCCAACAAGGGGTGTTGGAGAGAGCCCTCTTAGTTGAGATTTTCCTTTCTGAGAAGTCCCTAGCAGTGAGACCCACCAGTAATCAACATGCATTTGAGTCTTCTGCAGTTGAAAATAGACAAATGTCGCAGAGGTCCAAGAGGACTAGACCCACGAGTGGATGACAGCATGACTCAGGATTGGTTGTACGGGGCATCAGGGGAAGAGACACACATGCCAGGAGTGAGCATTATTACTCATGCAGCGGGTATGGTCACATGGATTGTGACTATCCGACCTGCTATTTGGATGATCATCAGATGGTCGAAGGACTGCCCAGGTAGAGACATAGATTCTATTGAGGAAGTCCACAAGGATCAGGTGGAAATGGCAGAGGAGCTGGTGATGCATCTAGCGGTGGGTGAAATTTCAAGGTGTTACCACCACCACCACCAGGAGGTCCACCCCGACCACATGGAGTAGGTGGATAGGTGAGAGCTCAACTCCCGGAATCTAAGTCCTATGATCATGGTGCTTTTGGAGATGATTCGAGTTACGATCTGTATTTACTCTACCTTAGATGAGGTTCTTATAGACACGGGTTCCAGTAACTCTTTCATTGTCGATGCCCTCGTTCGGAGCTCTTAGATTCCGACAGAGCCATTGACACGATCCTTATGGCTAGAGACTCCTACGATAGAAGAGTCGATGATTACACACTGGTTCCAGCAGTGTGAGCTTACTCTAGGAGGTGAGAGATTTGGCTAGGATCTCCTAGTAGCGGCGTTGAGGCCTTACAACGTCATCTGGGGTATGGACGGGTTATCTATAGTCCATTCTCAGATTGACTATATTAGGCATAAAGTGAGGTGTGCCCTCATGGATGGGACAGGGGTTACCTTCACCGGCGAGAAGGGAGCCTTTGCAGCACATGATGGACTTACTCGGAAAATGGTGTAGCCGATCACACATCAGTTGGTCTGCCATACCCTCAGAGTAGTTTATTTGTAGAGTTAGAGCTATTCTGTAGGGATAGACATGTACACTAATGTTTTCCCTGATGATGTTCCGAGACTATCTCCTCATAGAGAGGTGTAATTCTACATTGACATGTACCCCGGGATGACACCGATATCTACACCCACGTATCGGATGGTTCCGGCAGATCTTCGTGAGCTACGAGTACAACTAGAGGTCTTGCAGGAGAATGGATTCATCCAGACCAGTGTTTCTCCCTGTGTAGCCCCGGTTCTGTTCGCCAAGAAGGCAGTTGGGATCTTGAGGCTTTGTACTGACTACTGTCTCCAGAACCAGGTGACCGTGAAAAAAAAGTACCCACTCACAAGGATTGACGACCTCTTTGATCAGCTGAAGGGAGAATGGTGGTTCTCGAAGATAGACCTTAGATCAAGCTATCATCAGCTCAGAGTTCTAGATGAGGATATGCAGAAGACAGCCTTCAGATGTAGGTACAGACACTACGAGTTCTTGGTTAATCCATTCGGCCTAACCAACTCTCCAGCAGTGTTCATGGGACTAATGAACAGGATTTTCTTGCCATACCTCAATAACATTGTTGTAGTCTTCATCAACGACATTCTAATCTACTCAACTACTAATGAGGAGCGTGCCTATCATTTGCAGGTTGTACTAGATACACTACGAGAGCACTAGATTTATGGCAAAATCTCGAAGTTCTAGTTTTGGATAGGAGAGGTTCACTTTTTGAGACATGTCCTCTCGGAGGCCGGAGTTGCAGTGGATCCAGTGAATATTGAGGGGGTACTTTATTGGGATCCATCTAGGAGTGTGACAAATGTACGAAGTTTCCTGGGTTTGGCTGGATACTACCAAAGGTTTGGTCCAAACTTCTCTAGAGTTGCAGCACAACTATCAACCTTGACGAAGAAGGGGAAACCCTTCGTGTGGTTGGAGATATACTAGAAGAGCTTTCAGGAGCTAAGGTATAGACTGATTAGTTCCCCTATCTTGAGGCATCCAGAGGAAGGCATAGGGTAGGTTTTCTAATGAGATGCATCAGGGACTAGAATTGGGTGGGTCCTGATGTAGGAGTGAGTAGTGATCACGTATGGTTCTCGGCAGCTGAGACAACATGAGTAGAACTACACTAACCATGACCTGGAGTTAGCAGCAGTTATCTTGACCTTGAAGATGTGGCGACACTGTCTGACGGGAGAACGTTTTACCGTGTACTCTGATCACAAGAGTGTCAGGTATATCTTAATTTAGAAGAAACTGAACTTGAGACTGCGGAGATGGATTGATTTCTTCCAGGACTATGACATAGAGATAGTCTATAATCCTATAAAGGGTAACATTGTAGATGATACACTCAGCAGGAGATCTGGTATACAGCTTCTAGGTGAGGTGACAGAGATGCTGGATGCCTTATAGATTTCCTTTGTAGATAGAGATGGAGCAGCCTTTCTACAGTCTCTTACCTTCACTCCCCCACTTTTTTAGCGAGTCAGGGAGGCACAATGTGGATACGCTGACTATGAGACACAACGTGCTCAGATATCTACAGGGCATGCACTTGATGGAGGTTTTGAAGGTGGGGAGCAGATCATCCTCTTCAGAGGACATACTATGGAACCAGTGTCAATTCAGGAAGAAGTGTTGAGGGATTTCCACACATCCACTCTATCGGTACATTTTGGAGTGGTGAAGATGTACCAGGAAATTTGATGAAAGCACTGGTGTCCAGGTATGAAGCAAGAAGTAGTGGAGTTTTTCTCTGGATGCCACACTTGTCAGCAAGTGATGGTGTAGCACCATGTACCAGCAGGCTTGGTTCAGCCATTAGCGGTCCCAGAGTGGAAGTGGGATGGAATATCCATGGACATCGTGATGGGTATTCCATGTACATCCAGGGGCCACGACTCAATGTGGGTGATCATCGACCGACCCATCAAGTCGGCCCACTTCCTACTGGTTAGAGAACGTGGTTTAGTAGAGAGCTTGGGAAACCTATATGTGCAAGAGATTGTGTTGCTACATGGAGTACCTTCTTTTATTGTCTCTGATCGTGATGCACAGTTTACTTCCCAGCTATGTAAGGGGTTTCTAGAAGCTTTCTGGATATATATTCATCTAAGTACCACCTTCCATCCTCAGATGGATTGACAGACTGAGCAGACCATTCAAACCCTCGAAGACATTTTTCGTGCTTGTGTCCTCGACCTTGGTCACAGCTAGGAGGATCGCTTACCTTTGGTGGAGTTTGCATACAACAACAGCTATCACTCCACCATAGGTATGGAACCTTTTGAGGCATTATACGGGCGACCATATAGATCATCCTTGTGTTGGAATGACCATAAGGATTCAGCAGTAGTGGGACTAGAGATGGTACGAGCTACCCCAGAGAAGGTGCTGATCATCCAGGTGCAGATGAAGACTCCACAGAGTAGACAGAAGTCAAATGAAAATATGAGACATAGACCTCTGGAGTTTGAGGATAGAGAGCACATCTTTCTACGTGTCTCACCTAGACGAGGCTTACAGAGATTCAGCCAAGGCGGCAAGTTATCTCCGATGTTAATCGGACCTTTCCAGGTCCTTTTTAGAGTTGGTGAGGTGGCATACCGCTTAGCTCTTCCATCTCAGTTGCACCGGGTGCACGACGTCTTCCATGTATCCCAGCCGAGGAGATTTGTGCATGACCCTTCTGACATCATCGACCATGGGGAGATGGACGTCGAAGATGGGGAGACATTAACGGAGGTTCCAGTGGATATTGAGGATCAACAGGAGAGGGTCCTACATGGAGGTTTGATACCTCTATTTCATGTTCACTGGAAGCATGAGAACTTACAGGATACCAAATGGGAGCAGGAGGCTTAGATGCGGGATCAGTACCCCACGTATTCCCTTAGATTGAGTTGTAGCTTATAGGGACGTAAAGCCCTAATGTGGGGAGAATATAATGAAAAATAAATTCCATGGAATTTTTTTTCTTAAATATATGGGAATTTTTCAAGTCTGCAAAAAATGACGGTGCGTGATTTCGAGGCTTGGTGTGCTCAGAATCAATTTCTGATGTTTTGTTCAGGTACATTTAGAAAACGTACTTGTGGGTTTTTATAACTTTTGAACAAGTGCTCGGAATTGAAATATGAGGACACCATTGAACTCGTAGTGCCAGTATTCACTTAATAAGACTATAAAATCAACGATAGTGGGTCGAGGTTAAAAGAATGTTTTTTTGGTTTTTAGATAATGAATTAAATAAAAATTACGAGTGTGGCATAATTTTTTATTTGTTGGTTAAAACCTCCTCATTGAAGTTGGAGGTGGGACCGCAACACCTTTACCTACCATGAGAGGTTATGGTGGGGGGCCCACTCGAACTCAACCTCTCATGTGAGGATTAATGCGGTGGGGACCACTCAAAACAATATAACCTCCCTAATTGAATAATAGGGGTGGGGACCACCCGACCCCTATTAAATTAGAGGAGAGAAAAACCACTCAAACCCCCCTCTTTAATGTGTAGGAGCATCTTGAGCTTCCTCCACATTAATTTTTCCAACACACAAAATTAATGTGGCCATGTCCTCCAATTAATTTGAATATTCGAGAAAATGTTTAGTTTTTGAAATCTTTCAAATGAAATAATAGATTTTATAATCTATTATTTGGAACATCTTTTCTTTTTGGGGAGAGGAGAGCTTGGGAGAAAAGGCATTCACCAATGAATAACTCTCCCAAATAAGAAAGAATGACAATGATCATCTTGGAAATTCTTCCTCGGACACCTACCGATGTAGAGTGTCTTCCACAACCGACGTGCGATCTTAGGATTGGAATTGTGCGGCAGACGCGAAAAATGATTTCTCACCATTGTCTTCTTTCCACGACTTATTAGGAAAATGAAGAACAATGGTAGGGGTTTTATTTTGAATATGATTTACCCCCCCCCCCCCACATGTTCTTCCTTTATTTTAAAAGGATGAAAGTGGATGTTTCCCTTTTTTGCGGGATTTGGTATTAATCTTTGTGTGTGGGTTGTTATACATCATTCTTGAGAGCCTTTTGCTATAACCCTAAACGTAGAGGGTGCGGGCCAAGGAAACATGGCCCGAACCCTCCGCCATTCTTATTTATGATGAACCTCAGCATAGCGATGAGGCGACCGAACGACAAAGTCACCTACGACAAAAGGCAGCGCTACCCGCGGCCTCCGCGAACCATGCCACCCCCATGGTGCTTCAGTGCTTCGGGACGAACCACGGCCCTCCAGCCAGGCCACCCAGGCTGCACTGTCTGCCAGCCGAATTGGCCGAGCCCCCCCCCCCCCCCCCCTGGCCGCACGGCTGCTGACCCGTGCCACCCAGCTGCCGGTCTCCGCCAGCATGCCTTGCGGCCCAGCCAAACACCGCATGCCCGCACCGGCCCGATCCGCCCCTAACCACGCTGGCCTCGCCTTCTGGCCTCCTAGCCACCCGCACCTCTCTAATGCCCTGGATGCCCGCAGGCCCCCCTGCCGGCCTGCCCAGCCACCTCCCGATGGCCCGGCCACCTAAGCCGGCCCGTGTCCCCCGTCGCTACGCCCTGGCCGAACCGGTCCCGGCTCTCCCTCCGTGCCGAGCTTTTCTAGGCCGCACCCTCACGTCACTCGTGGTCGAACCTCCCGCATGGCCTGCTAGGCGGGGCCTAGTGGGCCAGGCCGAACCTAATAGGATGTCCACCCAATGGGCCAGGCCAGGCCCAACAGGTCTGACCAGACCCGAGCCCACTACCGACCCTTTACTTTCTTTTCCCATATCCTTGGCACCAGATATCTGTTTGATGAACCATCAACGACATTGGTAATATTGGAGCATGATGGTCCCTTTGAGTATACCCCACTAGAGTTCGGGGTAATGTTGAGAAACTGTCAGGTTGGATCATGCACGAATGCAACCGGGCCCCCAAGACTAAAAGGCTAATAACTCACAGACCGAGAATCCTATTGATGCATCGTCTATTGCATTGAGACCCCTATGTCGTGATGGAACTTTGAGATACTTCTAAATGGGACATCGTGGTGGTTTGAACATCGACCAGTAGATCATGGAGCAGATCGTCCCAGAGACGAGCGAGTAGAGTGCAGAGAATTAGTAGCTGGCTGAGACTAGATGACTACTGACCGTTTCGACTCGGAGTGACTTGAATGGCCCTGTGGAGAGTGCCTCTATGTGATGCGGTAGGCCCATAGTGGGGATCGCCTCTTTGTGATGAAGCAGACCTATGGTACTGAACAGGAAAAGTACCTCAGCAGGCTATGAGGGGGTGCATCTCTATGTGACGCGGCAGACCCACCATGGGGAGTGCCTCTGTGTGATGCAACATGCCCTTCGTACTTGACAGGAGGAGTACCTCAGCAGTCCAAGGATAGTGGGAAGTGCGTCAGTGTGACGCAGAAGGCCCACTATACTTAATAGAGGAGGAGTTCTCCAGTAGCCAAGGTTTCGAAAGTGTGACTAGGGATGTTCTTTGATACTAACCCTATAATATAATTCTGGTTTGATTTGATTTAGTAATTTTTGTGTTTACCTCATGATTGAGGTGGATTAATTAAAAAAATAGGTATATGTATGGGCATATAACTAAGTAGGTTTATCTGTTGATTTTATTATTTATGGTTTTTCCTAGTTGGATTTTGTGAGACCTTAAGGGTATCGGGGTCCCTACTAGGTATAGTTATACTCACCTCTGCACGGGTTATGCCCACACCTCATTGTGTTGGATGCAGACGATAGACAACGCTGACCGAGGCATAGTGTACCATGACTGGTGAGTACCCGGCGGTGGAACATACGATGTGTCAGTACATGGAGGAGATTGACTGACATGGAGCGCTGGGGAGGCTATATGTACCTACCCTTCATGTAGGATTTGTGGTGGATGATCCAGGAGCATCTTTTCAACTTTCAACTATTTTTTCCTTTTTAGTTGTACTTTACTTTATAGTTGGGCCTGTATTTCCATCCCCTTTTTACTTTTCAGCACTCTCTTGTTATACCATTTCACATAGTATTTTGCTTCCTTCTTGAACACTTTTGTGTGTCTGTTTATAGTTATAAATGCAATGACTTCCATGTTTAGGGAATTACGCCTATTGTGCTAGTCTCCAGCCCCTGGCCTATGGAAGGTGGGCTTGGGGTAGTCACGTCACGCGCCATGGGAGACAGGTCGTGACAGATGTTCGGTACACTTTTACAGTAGAAATATGGGTTGAGTAAGTCATAACCCAAATGTTTCGGTCAATGAATATGGAATGGTGCAACCATTTCAGGGATAAACGATTACACCTTCTTGTTTCTTGTTCTTCCATAGTTCTACCAATGCTCAAAAGGATGCGTTTTACATTCCTATATAGAGGGGATGGCTCTGTTAGTTAGTTCAAATCCATTAAGCTTCAATGTCCATGTATGATTGATATATCCTCACCATTGTTTAGGACCATAAAAATATTTTAAAGACCCTACTCTATAGTTTATGAAGTGTTATGTATATAAAAACATATACATTAAGGGTTTTGGAACCATAGGGTAGTTTATCTCTTAGTTGAGGAATATGATCTGTACACTATGTGGATTACTATCAAGTGGTGTGGGATATCAAAAGCTTCCAAAATGGAGTGTTAGACTCTACTGATAAGAATATTTAAAATAAACAATGATATAACATTGATGATGATGAATCAACTTCAATAGTCTGGTTTTGGTGACTATAAATCATGGTCCAATGTTCTGAGTTCATGAGGATGATATGGTCCAATCATACTATGGAAGACTCAAAACACCCAATTGTGTTTCATTCAAACACAATGATGTCAAAGATCATAGGGGTCAGAAAACCATTTTTTCATGGAAATTATTTAATTAAAAAAATAGATAGTTCATATACATGATCCATAGGCATACATTTGTAATCAAATAAAGTGTCTCTAGATTATTGGAATCCTTTTCCAAGTTAAATTTATGGTTTTTAGTTACCAGAGGTACTTAAATAATAATTTTTTATTTTTGGAAAGTGTAATATTCATGAAGGATTTGAGAATAGTAAATTTTGTGTCACATCACAGTGAACAAAATATCCCATTGGGAACATGTGACTAATCATTACATTAAATTTTTCATAGACCACGGGTCCCATGATCATGGAACTATTTTTATAGGTCCATAATGTTGGACCTAGGAGATTTAAAAATAATTCATTTAAAGAATATATTTTACATAAAATCTACTAATGATGAGTTTAATTAGTAGAAACATAGATTTATATTATGATTCCCCATTTATTTTTTCAACGAGACACGTTTTATGAATCTTTTAATAGCAGTTTATGGTCTTGCGACATGGATCATCAAATTATAATTTTTAAGGGAATGTAAATTTATTGAATAGTCATAATATTTATAGACTTGATGCTCATAGAGCCAGGTTGAGTGGTGTGTTACATAATAATATAATCAAGAGAGAAGAGGTCAATATCTCCCTAAAATCCTTTGAGTGAGAGATTAGAATTTTTTAAATTAGGCCATGATGATCTCAAAGCACGTGAAATGATATGGGACAATCATACTAGTGATGGACCATAACACCCTAAGGTGGATTGTTTATCTACACTAATTTTAGTGATCATTAGGATCATAAATACAATTTTTCATGGTAATAACAGTTTTTGTTGAGAAGGATGAGTTCATATATAGGATGCAAGGGTAGGAATAGATAATCTAATAGGGGGCCCTTGAAATTGGGTATCCTTTTCCATTGTCCATGAAAGGTTGGTGGAAACCTATCATTCTAAAATAATGAGGTGTGATTTATAGGTTGGGTTGTTAATAAGATTATGGTAGAACTGTATACTCATGTTCACTATGTTCCTATTCTTTTTCTACTATGATGTATAATAATGATGGGTGATGACTTGCACAATTTAATTTTTTGTAGTGGGTATGTTTCTACAGTTCTATTCCAATTTATTTGGACCAGGATGTTTTCCATTTCATTTAACATAATGAGTTGTGGAATTCATCCATTAATTATAACATCATGTTGAATAGATGTAAATATGCTACGCAATTTAAAGACATGATACCCGGACATAATAATGAAATACAATTTAATGTATTTTAGACAGGATAGAAGCATACTATGTAGTTTAAATTCATATAATCGAGACAACATCCCTGATATGAGATATATTATAGTCATTTCATACATAATGGATTTATAAGGACCCTATTCTCATATGGCCCAAATTTGTCATTAGAAACTGGGGGAAATCAGGTAATCAATTGAGTCAAGCATGAGTGTTCTCAAATTTCATAATGCATAGGTCATTCATGTAAGCTATTAGGGTTGTATTTAATATTTTATATTTTGGTGTATGTAATTAGTATTGGATATATGTTCAATTATATGTATCCTATAATGACATGTATCAATCCATATTTAGTTATTTCATGAATGTTCCCTATGTATGTTCGACGAATTTGGGTGGAGGGGGACATTTTTTATTTTACAGATGGACATAGGATTGGTTATATAGGAATAAATCTATATATAATAGTGACTATAATGAAAGAACATATAGTTATTGAAATCGGATCTATTAATGAGGTTTTGAACTATACTAAAAGGGGGGAATTGTTCCCATTTATTGTTGGATCAGAAACCATGTTTGGAGATCTGAGTGTCATTATGTATCCCATGATCAATTTATTAAGTAAAAAATTAGTTCAAGAAAGGTAAAATCTCCCAATAGGTTGGAAAAATATGCATAGTGGTGAATGTTCCCCATTAATTATTGTAGATGCTCCCAGGATTAGAGATTCTATTTTCACTATGTTTCCTGTTATGATAGCAATCAAGCCATAATAAATTTATGAGAAATGATGTAGCTTAATATCATATGATAAGGAATTTAGTTACCCTGATGTGATGTTAGAATATTGCTATCGGATCCAAGACAAGGGATCTAGGTGTCACCATGTATCACACAATGGAAGGAATCATTCCACACATAGGTAAATAATGGTTGTGTAGAGGGAGACCGACACCAAGTCCAGTGGTCCCATCAAGAGTGGTCCTAGTAATTCATAGATTTATGTCATTCAATAGAAATCAACCATCTAGTTTAAAATCGTGTAGTGAGGGCTTAGGGTATTTCTTTTAGGGTCATGTATCTTGGACTATGATAATCATATCATGAATTTATTCTCAATTATGTGGAGAAAATATTATAAAAAACAAATTTTGGTGTGACCTATGCTCTTGTGTAGAATAAGAGAAAGAAAATGTTTCTCTCACCACATATTGAATATTATATGAAACAGAACTCTATTTTTGTATCATGTGGTGGTTTGGGAAATATATATGATCTAGGTTTCCCTAAAGATCTCATTGGAAGGATAATCAAGTCATAAGTTCTTCAAGAAATCCATGTTAGTTAGTATCATGCAGTGAGGATATCAACCAAGAAGGTTATTGTTATTTGGTAAGATCATTAGAGAATCTACATGTTGAAATATTATGAAAGGATATATGAACGAAATTATGGCTATCACTACATATCCTTTAATGACATGAATAATGATAAACATTGTTGGTTATAAAACCATGAAATTTAATGTCATGTACCATGGATTTTAGTCGTGGTATTTAATTTTTTTTACAAAGATGAATATGGTCTAATGACATATAAGAGAAGTCCTGAATATTTTAAAATGGTCTATTTTCTTGTGACTAGTACAAATTTATGGTCGATGGACTATGATTGGGGATATTGTTTTCACAATGTATCCTATGATGGGAGGAAACAACCCTTGTGTAGTTCTTCAATGTGGAATTCCATAGGTGGATTTGACTCACACATGAGGTTAAAGGAAATTAATTTCAATATTGCGTAGATCTAGATCATGCATGGTTATTCATAGATGATAAAAAAATTCCAATGCAATTAAACTTCATTCAGAAATTAAGTCTTCTATATTGATTTTTGTCATGTGGTAATGAAGTCTTCACTGCTGTTAAATTTCATGTGGTTTCGATGTGTATCATATAGTTTAATTTTTTAACCTCAAGAGGTTTATTTAATATTTATCATCATGTGGTTGGGACATTTTCTGTATAATTTAACATTGTGTGGGCAGGATGTATTTGATATTTTTAGCTTCATCTGAACATGATGAAAATAATCCTTGATGGAAGTAATGAAAAATTATTTCTTACAAGTCTCACATTTTAGTGGGTAGTGAGACATTCCTCATTCATTGTTTCCATTAAGAAAGATATTTTTTAATAGAAATTTTGTATGATATAGTGCCCTTCATATTTGGTCTCTAGTTTTGGTGGTTTTTTCCCACATATAATTGTGATTCTTAGATCTATTACAATTTTTATTTAAAGTAACTAATGGATAGGAACATTTTTGTTGAAGGATCATATGATCTTATTCTAATGAACATCATAGTTATGCAATGTATGCAAACTTTTTATTCGATAACCTCTAATTTATCACTCCACTTTTGTAATTATGATTCATTTGAGATATTTATATGGATATCTATTCATATCCAGGGACACTCAACCTCTATAGGAAATAACAACATGGTTCTATATAGAAGTGAATAAGGTGTTTCCTGTGTGGTAGTACATGTGGTGGTATGCTAGGACCATAAAGCATGGAGGAGAAAGTGTGGTTATAATTTCATATCCGTATTCACAATATTATTGTGTATATTTTACATAGTCTTATTTAATGACTATATTTTTCAATATGTGATTACATTATAGAGGAAGTAATGATTTTAATAAATTTTTGACCGTTAGTATAATTTCAACAACTCATTGAAATTGAAGATGGGTTCAGTATCCATCGATATCATGTGATAGACCCTAAATGTGATTATGGTACTAGGATTCAAAAATATAATGATATTATTCATCCCAATATTCATTTGGGGTATTTCTTTATCACATTAGGAAATGATGTTAGTAGCAGTAAGGATGTACTTAATCTTTTTTTTGTTGTGGCTAGGAGATTTATCCCCAAAACATCCATTAATAACATGAATAATGGCTAGGAATATTTAGTTATACATAAAAATTTCGAGGGATAATAGATTAATTTATCATTAATTAGGCATGACTAAAATTCCTTGTTGAATTTGATATATTCATGTATCCAAGATTTCAAGTAGTAACCTATAATTATGATTTGGTGGGAGGGACTAGTCCCCAACTAATGATAACTTCATGATATTTCATTGTCTTCTTCCATGATGTAGGGAATTTCTATTTATTATATTATCCTATTGAGGATTACATTGAATCCTCACATATGGAGGTTTTTTTCTCATCTGGTACATCCTTTAGAATAAATTTCACGACTTGAAAACGAATCTGAATTTGTCCCCTTTCAGCTTGATTTTTTTGGGAGAATCCAATTATGGAGACAATAAATTATGGTTTCATCAATCAAGTGGGGTATATAAACTCATCATTCCATGGGGTTAAATTGATCTGATTGATTTCTTCCATGTCAAAAATAGGAAATGATGAGACCATCCTTCTGTGTGACATTCAAAATACCACCTCCTCCTGATCAGGGTCATCTATAACAACAGCCGCATTTTCCAATGCATTGAAAAATGAATTAGGTTATTGAGAGACATGGTTCAATATTGGGTTAGAAGGGAAATAGGCATCCAGTTATATGGTGTAGCTAATAATAGGGTCCAACTCACCATTTTTGGTGGAATGTATACCATTGATCTGAATTTCCCCTTACACTGAACCCCCGTGGTGTTTAGGTAGTATATCAATTGCATAGGTCTACATCCTCTCTAGAGGGATGTTCCATGATTTTTCCCTTTCATATACTTTTATGACTTGTAGAAAATTTCATATTGTGGGAGGATAAACTCCCATTAGGACAAAAACCCGATCAACATTGGTTGGAAAAAGATATACTTTAGCATGTTAATAAGAGAGACCAGGTGGGCATCATTGTGTGTCATGTAATGTATCAAAATTTTTAATAGTAATATGATAATGATGTACTTATTCTCCACAACAAAAAATTAGGACTCAGTTCCTATAATCATTCTGTTAAGATTTTAGAGAGTGTTCTAATTATCCTCATCATTTTTTTGTGTAAGGAGTGTGTTGTGTGATAATTCTATGGATTCCAAAAATATGATTAGGGGATTTCTTTCCTCTGGTAGCATTATGACATGTTGGTGAATCATGTAATTGTTGAGAATCTAAAAGTATTTTTGTCAGCCCTCATCCTTTCAATATGAAATTACATTCTCCATTATATTTCTTTAAGGGTATATATTTTCCATCCAAATTTTCAATAAAATGGAAAATATATGAGATTTTCCAACGGATCACTCTAAGATCATTTAGATTTTGAGGAAATGTAGTTTCTATAATTTCACTACCAATTTTATTATTTAACTCAACAAAATTGTGGAATACTATAAACACAAGTAATTTCCATTATGTTACCCCAAATGTCCACTTCAGTAGGTTCATCAATAGATTGTGGCGCTGAAACTTTTCAAAGGGTATCTGATGGTCTGTAAAGTTATCAAATCATTGATGAGATATTACCATGAGGTCATCGACATAGAATTATGATAATTTTACCAATAACTAATTAAATATATGTTTCATAGTGTATTTATAAGTAGAGAAAACATTTTTTTCCAAAGGGAATGAATTTATGTTAAAAGATCCACCGAGGTCCTGTGAGTATTGTTGAATCCTAGTCCTTATAGAAAAACATAATTAGATTTCACCCGATGTACCCAACCATGAATGAATGGGAATATAATATAGTTGGTGCATCAATAAAAATATATTTAATTAGAAATGGGTAATCATTGTTTAGGAAAAGTGGATTAAGGTCTATGAAAATGATTAATACTGTAATCTATCCAATTTTATTTTTTACATGGATGATGTTGGTGAGATATCATGGGTATTGAACATCCTAAGAAAATATATTCAATCAAAATTTTAACTTCTGATTATACATTTTTAGTATGAGAGGGGTCTGTCATCCAGTATGTCTTTTTGAAACCACAATGATCATCTAGTAAGCATAGATTGTGTGTAGTCACATCCGGGTTCAGCCTAGGTATTTCAATATAATTCCATGAAGACACATATATATATCTTATTTTAAAAATTAAATGTACATATCTTTATCATTTAGATGGATATAAATACTATAGATGTATGGAAATGTAATTTTTGTATTCAAAGATTCGTCTTTCGGAACTTGTCGATGGTGGTGGATATTCCTTCTACAAATATGAGAGGATTGTTCATGAGGACATCCTCTTATTGTTCAACCTTTGAGTTAGTGGATTTGTTTTCAATGATACTCTATATCTCATGGGAATAACAATCATTTCCCTACAGATAAAATACATGAGAATAGAATTTTTCATCCCCTACAACAAAGTCATTGCATATAGATCCAGATGTTGATTATTTTATTTTTTATTTTCTTTGGTAGTAGAAGGATCTTGGAAATCTAGTATCATGTCTACTACCACAATCAGATTTATTGGTAGATCAGAGTCACTATTGAGAAAACTCTATGGTTTTATATGGGTGTTCCAAAATCCATTGTGGGATGTAACCTTCATACTATCATCCATATATTTTTTATTTTCCTTCATCTTTATAGAAAATTACATCGTCATATGTGGATTCATAAGATATAAAGGAATTGTTATCCCTATGTAGTATTCCCACATTTCCATGTACATAGGTATTTCAAGAATTTAAGAAATGTTGATGGTACCACCACATGGATTGGAATAACATAACATACTAATAGAATGGTCTATGAAATATATTACACGATGACCATGAAATCAGTGCTAGATGTGTGACCCCCCCAAATTGATCCCTGACGATGATCTTCTCGTGAACAATTTCCTCACAAATTTCTTAACATTGAATGTTTAATATTGTAGGAGGTAAATATCCCTTTCAATATATCATACATTGAAGGGTCAAAATCAGTAAGAGTTTGATCCCAAAAATGCCTTCAATCAGTTCCCTTTTCATATTGACATTATCAATTTCAAATGAAATATATAAGGGTATTATGTCTCACTAGATGGATGCTTCTGGATCATACTCTTAGTAATATACAGAAACATGGAATTATGTAGGGAAATAATCTATAAGAAAAACTACAACTGTAGAAAATTGTGTATATACTTTCTATCGAATCTTATGTAATTTTAAGAAATAACCCCATAGTTATTTTTAATGATTGATTGCACCTAGGATTTAGGTATTTTTTGGGAAAACTAGTAACTATTTAATAATATCATACTTTAGGCATCTTGTAGGTGCTTCTTAATGTGGGGTTGCTTCTTATATTGTGGTTTATGAGAAAAGGTATTTGAGGTAGACTGGTCTGGTGCATGTTCCTAGTTTGAGGGAAAATTTTCTACCAATGATCAATGTTTCACCTACCTTCCCCAAAATATGTGATGACTACAAAATATCACCCATGGTCAATGATCTTTTAAGATGACATGCATTAGAAGTTCACTCAAGAGTTATAGGAAACCTCTATGTTTATTTCGTTCTTTTGGGAGTGCTTCCCCAGGGGGTCTCTGTTGCATATATGTCCTCTATAGAGATGTGACCAAGAGATTGGGTCCCACCACACCCATGATTTCATCTCTAGTTCCATCAAACTCAAGCTCCCTAGTCAATTATGGTGAATTCGTACTCAATGGAATATTATTTTTTGAAGAAGGTGTATTACAAGATTATTATGTAATAATAAAAATGATGATTTCCTTTTCTGATAATGGCTCTACATGGTGGGGTGGTTCCCATATTTCAAAAATTTTAGGAATGAAAATTGAATGACTCGGATAATACGTTGGATCTAAATACCACACTTCATTTTTGTAATCTTCTTAGTTCCTACAATTATTTCAAGCATAGGGAGGAATATTTAATGTCACGTCCTTAGGTGATGAAATATTTTTGGGATTGTGAAGATGTGCTCTGAGGCTTTCTTGTGCTAAGAAAATTATCTTTCATGTCATTCAAATATAATAATTCATCATACTCCAAGGTAGAAATATCTTCCAGTAACCCTCTTCTTCTATTTTGTTAAAGGTTACGCAAGTAATATGCTTCTAAGATTTTTTCAAAAACACCAGTCTAGAATCAACCATTCATTAGGGGACTTCTGTGAAGATGAAAAAATAATTGATGTTCAAACACAGCATTATATTAAAATGGATGTTGTTAAGACAATCTATGTGGGTGAAATCATCAGGCTTCATGGGCTGTAGCATCTTGAGTATGATATTTTCCATGGATGTAAGGAAATGAAAAGTGAAATTATCCATTCAGAAATAGTATACATTATTAATACATTGCTCAAATACCATGTGACCCTAAAGTATTTTTTCTTCTATTAATGTGTGGTTCAAATGTTTCTATCACTCAATTGGAGGATCATGGTTGTTAGAGACTTTCCTAGGTGCTTGAATGGGAAATACTATAGGTTCAAGGATAAAAACAATAGTCTATAAAAAGTTGAGCCTTTTTTCCTCTTATTCTAATAGAATGGGATAATATTTTTCTTTGGTCCACAGGATGATATATTTTTAATGTTTTTCAATTTCTAAAAAATCAAGGAATCCACTAGTATACTTCATCAAGATCATTGGTGTCTACATATTATCCTGGAGAGTTTTTCAGCATAATGTACCACCAATTTATCATGAAATATAGGAATTCTATTTAAATTAGTAAAAAAAATTCCCTGTATATTTATAGTTAAGAACCCTCTCATTTTTATCTTTCTTGATGTTTTTCACATCTAAGAATGTATTTTTCCATAACATAGAGAAAACATGGTAAAAGAATTGATATCTAGTATCTTATTACACCATAATGGATCAAACAAGAATGTTATTATGCTAAAAGGCTAAACGTATGAACTTATTTTCGAAACACCTTACCATTGTCACTTCCAATTGATTTGGGGGAAAATTATTGGAATACATCGGGACATGAAGTGTGAGTGAAGTTTTTCTAGGTATTCAATGTCCATAATGTGGGATAATGTAGGATTACTAAAATTGGGTGGGGTAAATATTTCATCAAAAAAATAACGATAAGGATTCTTCTTGGTCTTCAAATTGTTATAGAATACTTTCCATGGATTCCATTCATGAGGCCATGGTCTCAGTGATTTAGAATTTTCAAAGGAACATCAATCTATACTGATTCCTGTTGATAGGGAGTGAGCGGGGAATTATTTGGTGGATATATATTCATATACCATTGATTCATTATCTATTCTAGGTCTGAACTACCACCTCGTAGTGGGAATATGTTTCCAAAATTGAGGAACGATTTGATCTTATTTGACTTCCTCATTTATGTAGACATGATTCCAAAATCCAGATCTGGTCTGAAGCTCATATGATACTGTTTTAGGTATATTTGTTTTTTTCCTATTATATTATAGGATTAAAATTCATCTCATTATGAAGATGAAAACTAGTGTTAATGTTTCCCCAGAGTATGTCAACATTTATTTGTTTTAAATTTTATTTATCTCATTTTCCTATTGTTCTAAATTTACTTCCATGTAATGAATTAAAAATCTTACATGTGATGAGTTGGATATGACCACTACATTCCCTTTATCATTTGAATTGTTCTTCCATATAGGTGGAAATTAAATATTTAAAGGTTCCATTTTTAGATTTTCATCTAGATCCACATACAATCATTCTTAATTAGTGCATCTAGATCTCCCTCCTCTCATGTGATATTTCCTATATTACATCCCTCTTCATTTTTTCCTTGATTCACATTATATGTTGTGTTGATAGTTATGACAATAGAAATTTAATATCTAGAAATGGTATGTGTTTTATTTCTCTCATGACAATATGGATATTTTTAACTAATTTCATTAGTTCTATTTTCCTACCCTAGGATATGTTGTAAATTTAATTCTTATGAACACTATGGAATATGATTTCCATAGAAGAATATATCTAATATCTCATCCTGTGAACATTGAACATTAGGGACATTCTAGTCATGTCTATTTAACTAGCCTTTAATAGTGTAGTTTCATCTTTATGTGGTATGGAATTATTTGACGATGGATAAATATTTTTCAACCCAACATGGAAATAGAAAATTCCCTAAATGGTGATGTGGATGATGATGAAAATTCACCCAGCCCTTGTTTCACACGGAATTCGGGGCTGACCTCCTGGATGGGAGATTCAAACGTTCCGATCGGTTTCTAACGGGTTTGTTCGTAGAACTGGAAACATCCAATGATTCCACATCCGTTTGGACCTACTTTCCAAAGGTAGGCGCTCATTAGATTTTGGGTTAATGAGGCATAGGAATTTGCATTGGTCGAGAGCATGGGAGGTCAGACTCATCACACCTTTTTTAGGGGAATTATTATCTACTCCGAGACTCTCTTTATAGAATTAAGTTATGTTCGTGAATCCTTATTACATTACCAAGTATAAGATAAGCTTTCCTTTAGTTTTAACAATCAATGATTAAATATGTAAGAAATTTAGAGAATATTTTATATGTATTTGTGGTTCTTCATCAATAGAGAATCATCTATATCTATTTAGAGATTCTTGGCCAATGGTATCCTTCAAAACATTTATATAAAAGTCTCTTGGTCATTATGATGACCAGGTTGGTTTTAAAGCCACTCAGTGGGGCACTTGATGTTTATCATCATTCAAAAGGACATAGATTATTTCAGAGTTGGGATCAAACCCAAAAATGGGCTACCTACGTATCCTTTGTTTTGGAAAAGGAATCAGAACCCACGTAGTTCGAGTAAGGGAGTATGACGTTTATGATTGATGGATCAAAGAAGGATGTCATAATTACTTTTACACTCTAAGCTCACGCAAGTAATGCTCGGTGTGAGAAAAAAGAGGTATTGGTAAAAATTAGACAATTGTGCCATGAAATATGCAATCATAAGAAATGGTTTGGGGCTTATATATGTATGACTTCCTAGACAGATGAAAGTTTAGGATTCTCTTTTAGGGAGAAAATCCAGGAATAGGGTCCATAAAGGTATATGTGCTTCATGGAGATTTGAATACTCTAACTTGGGACTTATTCCTGAAAAGGAAGCCCAAATTAGGAGAGGGTTGATAACTAGGTTTTATTCCTGAGAAGGAATCCCAGATCAAACGAAAATTAGGACTGGTTAAGAGAAATTAAGGAACTTGGGGCTTACTCCTGAGAAGGAAGCCCAAGATTATGACTGGGTCTTATTCTTGAAAAGGAGACCCAGATTAGGGATTAAGGTTTGGGGCTTACTCCTGAGGAGGATGCCCATATTTGAGATTGGGGCTTACTCCTGAGGAGGATTCCCATAATAAGGGACTTGGGGCTAAATCCTAAAAAGGATGCCCATAATAAGGGACTTGGGGCTTACTCCTAAGAAGGATGCCCAAAATTAGAGGACTTGGGGCTTACTCCTAAGAAGGATGCCCATATTAAAGGATTATTATTGGGGCTTACTCCTGAGGAGGATGCCCAAGTTAAGGAATTAGGTTTTGGGGCTTACTCCTGAGGAGGATGCCCAAGTTAGGGAACGTTAAGAATTTGTGGCTTACTCCTAAGGAAGTTGCCCAAATTAAAGGACTTATAACTGGGGATTATTCCTAAAAAAGGAGACACAGGTTAAGGATTCTCTCATTTTACAGGATGAGGTTGAATGAATGAACTCTTCATATTTAGTGACATAAGGATATTTAAATCACTAGGTTATGAGAGATATTCCACAGAATTCCTTTCAGATAAGGAAGTCAAATCAAGAAATGATGCCATAAATGGATTTAAAGAATATCTTGAAGACTAAATCATGAATAGGAAAGGTGAAATGGATTAAGAGGGGTAAAATGGGCAAGATGGGCACCCAAAAAGGTAGGGTCGTGCAAGTCTTGAAAGGCGCGCAAGTCTTCTGTGGGCGCGCAAGTATTGGTCGCGCAGGTATACTTGCGCGACATGTGGGGTACTTGCGCGATTTTCAACTAGCATTAGAATACTTGATCGACTCTTTATTAATCACTTTAGAATCCTCTTGAGGTTCTTCCAGAAAAGGGACGCGCAAGTTCTATTGAACGAAATAAGGCGATGCGCAAGTGTTGATAAGTTTCAAAACTTAGGCCTTCCTTCTTCTCTTTAGATCTTCCGTTCTAGGTAAGAAATTACCTTAGAAGTGTTTCAGAAGCTTTGAGAAGAGACTTGGGTGTCGGGAGATTCAATCCGAGTTTCTGGAAAAAGATCATGTCGAATGGGGGGCCCACAGGGTCTATTTATAGGTAGGAGAAGACCTCGGGCGGTTATCGGGCGGTTATCACTTAGGTCGCGCAAGTCACTTGCACAACAATAAGGCGTCGCGCAAGTAGACTTGCACGACCACTAGGCGGCGCGCAAGTGTACTTGTGCGACCATGAGGGAACTTGCACGACCTATGGGCAATGTTCTCCTTGTTCATCCCTTTATCGATTTTTGATGTTTCTTAAAAGGATGAATCAATTTGGACTAAGGTATTTCAATTTTTTCAGTTGTTAGACTCTGTGACGGAAAGTACCGTCAACAAAAGTCCCCCCTCAGAGTTGGATCCGGAGAGAAAAAAGGATTTGACTCTGAGGTGAAAAGAAAAAACAAGAAATCTGGTAGTTTAATGTCATGCATGCCGGACATAAAGGGGCTAATGTTTAAGGTCAAAATAGCTTTGACCAAAATGGATTAAAATTGATTCAATTCCTTGAGAATTTATCTGAAAACATATTACCATACTCAAGTATGATGGAAAATATTTAAACTATGGCTTAAGAATATTTGAATCTGAGGAATTATATGAAAAAAGAGCTAAAAGGCATTAGAAGAAGTAGTTTCCAAGAATGAAGTTACTATTATTTGATAAAAACCCCTTAGGGGGTTGAATTATGCAGGGCCACCTAAGGGCATTGGCTGCATGGTCAAATAAATAGCATCTTTCGGCTAAAAAGTCTGTTATGTGGACTGTTTATGCAAGGCCACCTATGGGCACGTGCTTCATAGTCAGGAAAAAGAACTCTCAGAAATTTACTTTCCTAGAGCTAAAAGCCACTGAAAGTTTATGGTGATTCAAATTTTCTAAAGTATAGAATTTGTTGTATGGAAAGAGGTACTTGAATATTGGGAAGATATTTCCGAACAAAAATATCGATGAATTGAATAAATATCACTCCTACGAAGGTCTGACCCAAACGTAGGGAAAGAGAATATTTAGAGTATAAACCATAGACTTGAATACTTTCAGATCATGAAAAGGGACATGGGACAAATATGTTAAGGATGGCTATTTTTTGCAGATCCCTACATACCGTCATTTAAGACAAATAAGGACAAAAGAGGCATTCTTCCCAAGAATGAAGTTACCACTATCTGACAAACCCGTTAAGGGGTTGAATTATGCAGGGCCACCTAAGGGCATTGGCTGCATAGTCAAATAAATAGTATCTTTTGGCTAACAAATCTGTTATGTGGACTGTTTATGCAAGGCCACCTATGGGCACGTACTGCATAGTCAGGCAAAAGAATTCTCAGAAGTTTGACATTTTTGTGACTAAAAGTCATGAAAAGGGTTACGAGGATCTGAAAATATTTAAGGTTAGGATTATAACACATAAATATGGGTATTTTCCAATGTATATAGAGATACATAGGTCAATGATAACCATAATCATGTTGTGGCTGGGTCCTGAATTGAGATTTTGGACTTCACTACGTATCTCATAAGAATGGGAATCAAGCCATACGTAGTTCTTGAAATGCAGTTTAATGTCGTGCAGGACGAATGTATGAGAGATCTTAGTTTAGGGTCATAGAGTTCGGACCATAATAATGAATACACAGTGTGTGTTTTCATGAGGACTTTTCAGCCAAGGGACTGAAAGTGAAATTTGGGGTTAGGCCCAAAAGACTTGGGGCTAGATTCGAGGGATACTCGAACGTTCCTACGGTTCCCATAAGGATGGGAATCAATCCCACATAGTTCTAGAACTACCCTTTGTACAAATTTGGTTCGTACATGTGAAGGGTGAAAGGGGACTTTAGTGCAATGATGGTTTAATCTGAGACAAAAAGTTTAGGTATTACCATGTATACACGTAGTCTTTTGAAAATGAAAACCATGATTGAAAAATCAATGTCAATAATAGTTCTCTCTCAAATGAGGAAATCAAAGAGTATTGTAGTTTATTGTTGTACCAGACAAAAGTGTTGCATATTTTAACGTCATATAACAAGGATGAAAGTGAATCAATGAAAAGATATTGATTCTAGGGGCGGTTTCACGAATCAACATCATATGAGATGGTGGTGAACCGATGTGAAGAGATTGTTTTTGGGCTTGAACCCTGGGAGGTTGCCTACTTACCCAGCCTGGAGGGCAAGGATCAATGTCCATGTAGTTCAATTAAAGAATGAATTAATGATCAAGTTTTTCTCGGGGACAACGATCTATAAAAAAAATGTTGTTGGGACTTATACATGGTTTGCGGCCCAAAGAGAGTGTTATGGGTGAGGTTTTCTCTAAAATCACGTGAGTCATACTCGGTGTGAGAAACAAGATGTAACAACAACCTTAACAATTCATAGTTTAAGGTTATGTAGTACATATAAAGGGACTATGCAGTTTAAAGTCTTGCAGTTAGGACTATTGGTGCTGCACAGTTTAGTGTCATGTAGCAGGGACAAAATAACAGTTTAATGTCATGTAGGACATATCAAGGACTTTCTATAAAGTTTAGCGTCATGTAGTTAGGACGATGGGGACAATACAGTTTAACGTCATATTGGACGAAAGGGGGACTGCGCAGTTTAATGTCATGCAGTAAGGACAAAATAACACACCATTTACGTCATGTTGGACACATTGGGGATTTTTTTCCCACAGTTTAACGTCATGTTGGACGAAAGTGCGAATAGTTTAAGGTCATATGCGTGGACCGTGGATGGTGCAATTTAATGTCATGTTGGACCTTTGATGATTATATAGTTTAACGTCTTTCCGGACGTAAGGTACTTTTATACAGTTTAGCGTCATGTAGTTAGGACGTCATAGTTTAACGTCTTGCTGGATGTAAGGGACTTGAAAATAGTTTGTGGTCATATGCATGGACCAGGGATGATGCAGTTTAAGGTCATGCTGGACGGTTTAGGGAAATTTTTTACAGTTTAACGTCATGTTGGACGAAGTTGCAGTTTAAGGTCATACTGGGCCATTGCTGTATAGTTTAATGTCATATAGCAAGGACAAAATGGTGTCGCACAGTTTAGTGTCATGTTGCAGGGACATCTTATTTTCTACAGTTTAACGTCATGTTGGACGAAAGTGAAAATAGTTTAAGGTCATATGAATAGACCGTGGATGATGCAGTTTAAAGACATACTGGACTATTGTATGAACCAATTGTAAGAATCTTGGTTCTGGGGACCATATTTTGTGTTTATATAAAATATTTCTATAGAAATCTGGCATTGGTTGGAGTCGTGATGAGTTCTCCATCCATCGAGATTAATGGATAAGCTCCATTGGAGTAGACCTTATGTACTGAATAAGGTCCTTCCCATTTTGGTTCAAGCTTGGGAGGCTTCTTTCCTAGTATCATTGGTGTTCTGAGAACCAATACCAATTCTCCCTGAATGAATGAACGAAGACGAACTTTTTTGTTAAAAGCTCGTGCTATTCGATTCTGATAGATTTCCAAGTGGTGCAAAGTGCACAATCTTTTCTCATCTAACTGTTCCAATTCATTCAATCGCTTTTGGGATTTCTCATCTGTAGATAACTGATCACAAATGGCTACTCTGAGTGAGGGAAATTGAACATCAATTGGCAAGACTACTTCTGTTCCATATACCAACGAATATGGAGTTGACAGCGTTGCATTGCGGGTGGTAGTCTGATAAGCCCATAAAGCATGAAAGAGTTTATCAGGCCATGACCTATTATCTTTATCCACCATCTTTTTCAGTATATTTGAAAGAGTCTTGTTAAAGGCTTCTATTTGGCCATTGGCCACCGCATGATACCGAGATGAATGGTTGGATTTAATGTTGTATTCTTGATAAAATTTCTTCACCTCAGAAGAACAGAAGTTGGTGCCGTTGTCCGTCAATATGGTATGAGGGACACCAAATATAGTAATGATGTTAAACTTGATGAAGCTAACAATGCATTTAGAACAGACTTCTTTGAGAGGTACTACCTCTGCCCATTTGGAAAAGAAATCAGTAACAGTAAGAATGTACTTAAACTGCATGGCCGTAGCTGAAGGGTAAGGTCCCACCACATCCATTCCCCATGTGGCAAATGGCCATGAGTATTTAGTTGTATGAAGCAACTCTGGAGGTTAATGAATGAAGTTGGCATGTAGTTGACATGAATGACACTTCTTGGTGAAATCAACACAATCTTGTATCATTGAAGGCCAAAAGTATCCAAGCCTTCGAATTTGATCAGACAATCTATGTCCTGACTGGTGGGCACCACAGACTCATGCATGCACTTCTTTCATGACATCCATTGTCTCTTAACCATCAATGCATCTGAAGAGAACTCCATCAAAACCACGTTTGTAGAGAATTTTCTCTAGGTGGTTTGGGCTATCATAAAGAGTAAAATTGACCACACGTCGCCGGATTTGTTCTTTCTCAGATCTATCAGGTGGAAGTGTTCCATTTTGAAGGTATTCCCTGATAGGTGACATCCATCCTGTAGTATGACCATATGGTTCAGGAATGGGACTAATTTCATTAATTTCCTCTGTTTTGGCTTGCACATAAGGTGAAATTGCATGACGGTGGGCAATACTGATGGTTGTCTCGTCCCGGTTTGGATCTGCTAGAGCTGTGGCTATATTAGCCAGTGCATCAGCTTGAGCATTTTGTGATCTTGGGACATAAGAAAATGTCGGTTCTGAAGGGAATTCCGCCATTAACTCTCTGACGTAATCATACAAAGGGATTAATTCTTCTTTTCTGTTGGCATAATCCCCATTGACTTGTTTGATTACCAAGTCTGAATCACCTTTCACCTTTAAGTGATTCACTTGTGCTTGGAGCGCTAACTCCAAGCCTGTAATAAGAGCTTGGTATTCGGCTTCATTATTAGTACCACCTTCCCACAATAAAAAGGAATAAGGTAACACTTCTCTATCTGGAGAAATGAGCACAATTCATAAACCAACTTTTTTGAATTTAGGATTTTCCATTTTCTTCCCTGTTGGACTTCTGGAAGCACCATCAAAATACATTTCCCATGTTTGAGGATTCTCTTGAATAGAGAAAACTTCCTCATCACGGAGTTCAGTATCTGAACACGTGTCTTCCATGGAAGGATGTTCAGCCAGGAAATCAGCCAGAGCTTGGCCATTTATTTCCTTTAAAGACACATACTGAATGTCGAACTGCTGCAAGATAACTTCCCACCTTTCTAGACGTCCTGTAAGCATTGTACGACTAAGGATGAATTTGAGCGGATTATTGCGAGATACCAATTGGACCTCATGATGTTGCAAGTAGTGTCTCAGTTTCTGGACTACAAAGATTAATTCTAGGCAGCACTTCTCAATACTTGAATACCGGGTTTCTGCTTCAAGCATAGTTCTACTGAGACAGTAGAGGCTATTTTCATTCCCAGCATCATTCTTTTGAGCGAGAAAGGCACCCAATGATCGCTCTAGAGCTGTCACATAGAGGATAAGTGGTCTACCTTCAACAGGTGGCATGAGTACTGGTGGACTCAAGAGGTATTTCTTGAGAACATCAAATGCTTCTTGACATTCTTCAGTCCACTGGTAAGTGACTCCTTTTTTCAATAATTTGGTACAGGGTAAACTTTTGCCTGCCAAATTGGCGATGAAACGCCGAATATAGGCAAAGTGTCCTTGAAGTCCTCTTAATTACTTCAAATTCTAAGGAGGTGACATACCAAGGATTGTTTTGGTCTTCTCAGGATTGACTTCAATACCACGATGGCGTACAACAAAGCTGAGGAATTTTCCTGAGGTTACCCCAAAAGCACATTTTAAGGGGTTCATCTTCAAATTATGTTGTCGAAGCTTGTGGAATATGAATTCCAAATAATCCAAGTGATTATAATGTTGTTTGGATTTAAGCACCAAATCGTCTACATAGCATTCAACAAACTTACCTATGAAAGGTTTGAAGATACGATGCATGGCGCGTTGATATGTTGCACCTGCATTCTTTAAACCAAAGGGCATCACCCGGTAAAAAAACACACCTTGAGGAGCTCTGAAAGCTGTAGATTCCTCATCTTATGGGGCCATTCGGATCTAATTATATCCAGAATATCCATCCATGAAGGAGATTACTTCATAACCAGCCGTCGCATCAATTAAGAGTTCTGTAATCAGAACTGGGAAATCAACTTTAGGACAATACCGATTAAGATCTCTAAAATCGATGCAACCCCTAATTTGTCTGTTCTTCTTCTTTACAGGGACAATATTAGCCAACCACTTGGGATATTGAACTTCTCTGATGAAGTTATCTTTGATCAGATTAACCACTTCAGCTTCAATTTTGGAAGCATAAGTTGGGTGTGTTCTTCTCGCGGCTTGCTTAAATCCTCGATGTTCTTTTGGTAAACCCAAATGATGAGTAGAAATATCAGGATCAAGCCTAGGCATTTCTGTATAGTTCCATGCAAAAATATCTTTATTTTGCTTTAGAAAAGAAATATACATCTCTTTCTCTTCAAGGGTCATGGCCGCACTAATTAAAGTGGGCGTGGATATTTCTTTGTACCTAGATTTATTTCTCTGAGTTCATCCACAATGGTAGAGATACCTTCTTCAAATGCTGGAGGAGCACCTCTAAGACCTTCCTCTTCCTCTTCATTATGTGTTATTTCTTCTGTTTCTACTTGCATAGTAGATGACAAAACGAAATTCTCATGATCATAAGAGATGTCAAAATTTTCACATTTTGAAGAAGAAGCTTCCATTTCCGACCCTATTGATGATAAAGGGCCTTCTTTGGGAAATAAAGAGGAGATGATGGATTGAGAATCGACATCATTATTCACCTCTGGTGTTGATATAACCTCTTCTGGCCTGATTGGCGATGTATAGACTTGTTGGACTTCAGCGGATGAAATGAAAACATCACCACTTATGCTTTCATCAATATTTGGTAGGTTACCAATTTCTCCCATGTTGTCTGGCTCAATTGTTGTAATTGACATTATGGAACTTTCTATAAGAGTATTTTGATTTGGGCCTATTTTTCCAATTTGACTGATAGGTAACACATAATCTATACTCACATGTGTAAATGGATTTATTGGAATTTTCTCCAAACCATATGGAGCATTAATTTTGGTAATTTCCTTCATTGTAGATTTTTCTCTTCCCTTCATGTGATAAAATTCTTCCTCAATGTATTGAGACTCACATGTATTGAACGGGGCCTTATCACCATACAATGTTCCAACTTGACCATTGAAACAGTATTTGATACATTGATGGTATGATGAAGGAATAACTGCATGCTGATGTTGCCATGGTCTTCCAAGCAAGACGTTGAAAGCTGAGTCTTGATCAACAATCATGAAATCCGAATTGGATACAAGATCTCCAAACTGAGTTCTGAGTGTAACTTCTCCCAGTGGTTCTTGTCCATTTTTATCATATCCTTGTAACATCATGGTAGAAGGAGATAAATCAGATTCTGTGAGGCCCAATCGACGAAGTGTACGAATGGGCATGAGGTTGACTCCTGAACCATTGCCAATGAAAGCTCTTCAGATATCTACACCATTGACTTTTCCAGATAAGTACAAAGGTTTTATGTGCCCATCCACAACATCATCTTCATCTTTATTAGTAAAATATATCACTGCATGGCATTCTGCAGGATTATTCTCTATGTGATAGACTTCAGCTGCAGCAATTTCAGCTTCAAACTCCTGAGGACTTGACAAAGATTCGATGAGTGCTTCCCGAAGATCTTTTGACAGATTCAAAGAATCCAAAATTGATAACTTGGATGGTACTTGGGCCAAGTGTTTCAATATATCATACTTTTGATCTAGAGGTCTGTGTTTCCCAATAGGAATATGTGGTTTAGCAGGTACCTTGGAAGTAGATGCTTTGGAAGCTGACGCATCTTGTATTGGGATAGAAGTTGGAAACATCCTTGGTTTTGGAAGATTAGACTGATTAGATCCATTTACTTGCTGAGATAAAAAAGATGGAACCTTTAATCGGTCTTCCAAAATAACTGTGCCAAAAATGAGTTGGCCATTGGCAGAAGAACTTGCTTGTTCTTTTTGAGCTCACTGAAGGGCTCTACCACGAGTTTCTGCTGCATACACAGTACAAGCAGGGGTAGAATTGGAGTAGTGGCTTCAGAAAGATCCACGTCTTCCCATGTATCCTGAACCTCTAGAACTTCCTAGGATTCCCTTGTTTGATACAGGGAATCCAGGCTCATCAAGACTGGAATATGGATCTGTTAATTGAATCATATTAACAGAACCGAAGATTAACTCTTCGTCTGATAAAGACCCTGCCTAACTAGCCTGTTTAGGCTGTGCCGTTTGATGGGGCGGTGCCCGTGGCTTTGAAGTAGATGGCATGAAATCTGCCAGAGTCAAAGACAACTTAGGCCTCGATACATACTCATCTTCTTTTGATTCCCCTTTCTTCTTTGAATTGTGCTGCCCTTTTGAGGATTTGTCTTTTGATGGAGACTTCACTTCAGCTTTTGTAGGAGACACAATTTGCTTCTTCAATTGTGTTCGCAAAATGGCATGGGTCCGATTTATTGTCTTTCTGACCATCCAATCATCATATTTTTGCGCAGTTTTGCTTTTGACTTCTTGCCACTCGCCTCCTTCCTCTGGATCTGTAGCGGTAACACACACAACATGAGGTGAAGAACCCTTCAATTTGACTTGTCCCAAGTCTACCATCTTTTGTAGGAGGTCTTTAAAGTCAAAACACTCCTGGATGGGATGCCCCAACATTTGATGAAAGGGACAATAATTGGGATGGTCTTCATCTCCATCCTTGTTTGGCCTCTTGGGCACTGGTAATTGAACCAAATTATTTTCCAGAGCTGAAATGAAGTAACCATGAACTTGCTCACTTCGGAAAGAGTATGTTTTACTCTTCATATCCTCAAATTTTTTTCGTCGTTGATCTCTTTGATCATTTGGACGAAACGGCCTTTGTTGTTGGCATTCAGGAGGTGGAGCCCTTCGAGAAGATGATGGTTTTGAAGTAGAAATAGGTACAAGTGCTTGTTTAAGAATAAATTTAGAAGTTTCCTCTTTACCCATTCTCCTTCCTGGAACTGATGGAATTACATGAGATTTAGCCTTATCCTGTATAAGGGAATCTTTAATCTACTGAGCGATTGAAGTAAGGTCTCGAAACCCTCCTGTGTATTTCACAGGGATCAATGGAGTGCGTAATTCGTCACGCAAATTTGACACACAGATTGGCAACAGCTCTTCCTGAGGGAGTGCTAAACTCAAGGAATACATTAATCCCTTCTAGCGAGCAATGAAATCAGAGACTCTTTCATTCTCCCTTTCCTTGCAGTTTGTAAGATCAAAAACTGTCGTTTTTGGAAAAGTTGAGCTGAACTGAAGAAGGAATTTTTGACGAAGATCCTCCCATCCGATGATTGACCGGGATTGCAAGCATGTATACTAGACAAAAGCTGGTCCTTGCAAGGTTCGCACGAAGCATGTCAGTTTCACTGCTTCTGGCTGCTCTGGATTTCCCATCATAGGATCACAACAAGACACGTAATGTGTCAAATTTTGTTCAGGGTCACCTGATCCATTTAAAGTAGGGAAAACAGGGTTTCCAAAACTGGATGGAGGAGAAATTGAATCTTCCCATTCAGGGTAAAATTTCTTTTCAGGTTGAACTTGCGCCCGTTTCCCTTCCATAGTTTCTAACCGAGTTGTTAATGACTCAATAGTATTAACTTTTGAGAAACATCAGGTTGAACTTGGTTTTGGGTAGGTTCAATGAATGGAGCTTGGCCAGACGTGGTGGTTGGTGCTGCAACTGATGGTAGCACTGCCAACCGTTGTTGCGCTTAACCCACGGGATTAGACCTCTGAGGGTGTACTGATAAAGGAAGATATTCTTGATCCATCTCAGTAACTGCAACAAATTCCTTCGTCTGTCGAACTTCAGCATTCTTAATAAGAAGACTACTCTGAAGTAGTTCTGTATTCATTCTTCTTAATTCTTTCATTTCATCCTCCTGTTGTGCAAACCTTTGCTCTAATGAGATCAATTGACCTTCTCCAGAGGAAGGATATGTAACCTGATTCTTTCCCTTCCCTTTGTTGGATACCTTTTGGAGGGAGGGAAGTGGATTACCTATGTTCTGAGTAATCCTTTGACTTCGTGTACACACACCTTCTTCATTTGTATTGGTGCGTACATTTTCTTGAGCAGGACGCTCTTCATCTGAGTCCCCTGAGTGAGTCTCCTCTAGTGGATTAGCAACAACGGCATTGATGACATTGATTGATGCATAATGCATCGCATCTCTTCTATCATCATTTCTGTGATATTCTCTTCTTTCATGTCTTTGATGACGCATTGCCTTTTGTTGATTCAATATTTTTGGAACTTCTTGACGAGCTATAACTTGGAGGGAAAATCTTGATAATTTGGATCTTCGTTCCCCTTGGGGCTTCTTCCCCAATCGAGAAAAGACCAACAATCTCTGAGGAGGGGATTGATGATTTGAAAGAGACCCCAGTCTCGAGAACTGTGGATGTTCCTACTACTTCCGATCAACTCCTCGAATCCCATTTGTTGACTCTGAGGGTTGGGATAGAGAAGTCCCCAGTCTGACAAGCTGGGGTGGCTCTTGACATGCTACGTCTGAGATCTTCTTAAAAGATCTCTTGATCTTGCGAATCTTAGTTCAGAAATTAGCTGGATGCATTAGCCTGTATCCACTTTTATCACTCGGTTCAACAGACCGTTGGATGATTTCCGAGACTTATGTCATTTGATGACGTGTTTGCTCTATACGAGAGGCTTGTGCAATATTCTCACCTGCTTGATGTAGGAGAAATTCAACAACTTGTTCTCTATATGCTTGATTTTGAGAGGAACTAGTTGAAGCCTGTTTTTGAACAAGATTTTGATTATTAACAAAGCCCATTGACTGTGGCCGGCCATGGGCAATAACATTGCATGAGACCATTTTCGACGGGCTTTGCTGACTGGAAAGCACTGTGAAATGTAGTGCTCCGTGAATACCCCATCCTCTGATATGAACATCAGATGGTGCATTGGCAATTAACTGACACAATTTTCTTAGTGCACCAAGGCATGAACGTTGAAGGGTTATCTGTTTCTTTTCAGCCTTCGGACACCGAGAGACTGATAGAGATGCCAAATCAATCTGACGTTATAGCCCTTCTATTATCTTAAGATGATTTTCATATTCATCATAAGATAATACCTTCTTCTTCAATTGACAAAGAGTTTTCCATATGTTGAGACAAATATCATGGATTCCATCATCCGTCAACATCTTTGGAATGTCATACTGGGAGTCAGCCAAAGGCCAAAACATGACTGGTACCTCACCTTTTGCCAGTTTTTTCCTCATGTTCAGCATTTCCTCTTTATCATTAAATGATTATTCTTCTACCTGTTTTGACCAGAGTTGGTGTTTCCTTGTTGCTTCATCGGATTCAACAAGATTGGTAGAGAGATCATTGATAAACTAGAAGATGCATGACTTAGGGGTGGTATGGAGAATGACCTACACCCTAGGCTATCTTCTGATTGAGAAAGTATTTCACTTGTTAGCGATAAAGCATCAGACATGACTGGTTTTGCATTTTCAAGTGCCTCAAGATAAGAGGGCTTTCTCGGCACTACATTGTCCACTGGAGTATTTTCCAGGCAATGTGAATCACTACTGCGGAGAGGACTTTCGCAGCGAAATTCATCATCATGTGGAGGACCACCATAATGGGTTTCAGCCAAAGATGAGATCTCTTGCTCCATGGTCTTCTGACCACACAGAGGGTTCCTGTGGCTCTCATATGAAGAAGAAACTTCAAAACTGACCGAATTTTCATGAAGTAAGCCTTCATGTGGAAGTGTCTGTTGAATACCTTCAGAATTAATGTTCCTGTTATTGGGAACTGAGGGAGTAGAATCTTGAATTCCGACAGATAAATGTATGCGGGCTTCAAGAACTCCAGAATCGAGCAAGGCCTTGTTGCATATTGGCCTTTGATATCCTGACTGTGCTGGGCAGATCATTTTCTTAGATGCCTTCTTACTCACTTTGGAAACCACTTGTTGATGAAAGTGGTTACTCTGAGCAGGTGTATGTGCCTGATCAGGAAAGATGGTCAGGTTAGGCTGACGATCTCCACTCAAATCAGGTGTATGTGCCTGACTTGGTTGTCTGTATGATATGGGGGAGTATGCCCCATAACCCTCTTGGACTGGAACAAATGTGTGTGTCTGTTCTGGAGTGAATCGTTGATGTGTCACTCCACTGCTAGGGATAGATTTATGTGTCTGTCCCTGAGATGATGCTGAAGCTGTTATGATATCCTGGCAAGCATCCAGAATATGAGCAGAAATTTGCTTCGGCTCTTTCACCATTGACAAAATATGTTTGGTGACTTCAGCCGCCGGAACGGGGATATACGTCCATTCCGGGTTTGGAGTAGGTGTATGTGCCTGCTCCTGTCCTCCTTTTCCTGTCAGTGAATCCTGACAGTACTCAAGTGTGGAGGCAAAGAGTTGATCCTGCCTCCTATTTATCGTTGGGGCTTTCCGACTGACTTCTCCATGCGCTACCAAGCGAGACTGTTGGTAGGCTTGATTAGTATTAGCAGGTGTATGTGCCTGCTGATTACACTTCGCCAAACGCAGTTGAAGAGATCCATCATATGTAGTCAGATGAGCATGCTGACTAACTGGTGATGCATAAGCAGGTGTATGTTCCTACCTATAATACTCCGCCGGAATTGCCTGGCGGGATTGGCTTGATACTGCTAGACGAGTCTTCCGGACAGCGGAATTAAAACAGACAGGTGTGTGTGCCTGTTCGTTGTTCGCCACCAAGTTAGGTTGGTGGAATCCATCATATGTAGTCAGGCGAGCCTGCTGACTAACTGATGATTCATAAGTAGGTGCATGTTCCGGCCTATAGTACTCCGCCGGAATTGCCTGGCGGGATTGGCTTGATGCTGCCAGACGAGTCTGCTGGATAGCGGAATTAAAACGGATAGGTGTGTGTTCCTGTTCATTGTTCGCCACCAAGTTAGGTTGGTGGAATCCATCATATGTAGTTAGGCGAGCCTGCTGACTAACTGATGATGCATAAGCAGGTGCATGTTCCTGCCTATAGTACTCCGCCGGAATTGCCTGGTGGGATTGGCTTGATGCTGCCAGACGAGTCTGCTGGACAGTGGAATTAAAACATACAGGTGTGTGGGCCTACTCGTTATTTTCCACCAAGTTAGGTTGGTGTACTTCTCCGGAGATGGCAGGGATGACAACCTGCCCATTGTCAACCAGATTCCGTCTCTGGCGGTTCATCTTGCCTGCTCGGGTTCGAAGAACCTGAGGTGAATGCCTGGAGTCGGTACCCTCATCATGTTGAGGGCGCACTGCCACACGAGTATGGCGGCAATTGTTTATGGGAGCCCTCGGGAATGACTCATGTCTTTTTGAATTAAGTCCCTGAGGGACATGCTCATTCACTTCCTCAGAGTAAGGGAGTGAATGGAAATTGCGTTCCGGGGATAACGACCCGAAACGGTTGGAGACAGTAGTCAGCACCGCCTACTTCTTGATCACTGGACATCGTTGTCTGGACGACCAGGTAGAGTTGTTAACTTGGAGGGCTTGACGAGCGGCCTCTAGAGTTGGGATAGTACCGTTGCGATGGTACTCCATAACCAGTGCATTAGAAACCCAACATTGAAGATGTTGATTTGGTGATGTCATCCTCAGAGCGGACGATGTTCCAGCAGGAGTAGCAGCATTGGTTTTCACAGCAGCTGACCTCACAGTAGAGGTGTTGACAGCAACAGTATTCACAGGGGTGAATTTAAGGAAAGCCATTTTGCAGAAGATCTTGAGAAAAGAGTGCTTGTTCCATATAACATACATAATCAAGATGAAAATGGCCACTACATCTTTTGGATGAGCACATGTCAATGATTGATTTGTTGGCCCAAGGGGCCTAACAAATAAGAAGAACATCACTTTAACTTGGTTAAGGATTCACGTCGGTTTCACCATTTTTTTTTTCGCACGGAATTCGGGGATGACCTCCTGGATGGGAGATTCAAACGTTCCGATCGGTTTCTAATGGGTTTGTTCGTAGAACCGGAAACATACAATGATTCCACATCCGTTTGGACCTACTTTACAAAGGTAGGCGCTCATTAGCTTGTGGGTTAATGAGGATTAGGAATTTTCATTGGTCGAGAGGATGGGAGGTCGGACTCATCACACCTTTTTGAGGGGAATTATTGTCTACTCTAGGACTCTCTTTATAGATTTAATTTATGTTCGTGAATCCTTATTACATTACCAAGTATAAAATGAGCTTTCCTTTAGTTTTAACAATCAATGATTAAATATGTACGAAATTTAGAGAATCTTTATATGTATTCGAGGTTCTTCATCAATAGAGAATCATCTATATCTATTTAGAGATTCTTGGTCAATGGTATCCTTCAAAACATTTATATAAAAGTCTCTTGGTCATTATGATGACCAGGATGGTTTTAAAGCCACTCAGTGGGGAACTTGAAGTTTATTGTCATTCAGAAGGACATAGATTATTTCAGAGTTGGGATCGAACCCAAAAATGTGCTACCTACGTATCCTTTGTTTTGGAAAAGGAATCAGAACCGACGTGGTTCGAGTAAGGGAGTATGACGTTTATGATTGATGGCTCAAAGAAGGATGTCATAATTACTTTTACACTCTAAGCTCATGTGAGTCATGCTCGGTGTGAGAAACAAGAGGTATTGGTAAAAATTAGACAATTGTGCCATGAAAGTTGCAATCATAAGAAATGGTTTGGGGATTATGTATGTATGAGTGCACAGACAGATGAAAGTTTAGGATTCACTTTTAGGGAGAAAATCTAGGAACAGGGTCCATAAAGGTATATGTGCTTCATGGAGATGTGAATACTCTATCTTGGGACTTATTCCTGAAAAGAAAGCCCAAATTAGGAGAGGGTTGATAACTTGGTTTTATTCCTGAGAAGGAATCCCAGATCAAACGAAAATTAGGACTGGTTAAGAGAAATTAAGGAACATGGGGCTTACTCCTGAGAAGGAAGCCCAAGATTATGACTAGGTCTTATTCCTGAAAAGGAGACCCAGATTAGGGATTAAGGTTTAGGGCTTACTCTTGAGGAGGATGCCCATATTTGAGATTGGGGCTTACTCCTGAGGAGGATGCCCATAATAAGGGACTTGGGGCTTACTCCTAAGAAGGATGCCCATAATAAGGGACCTGGGGCTTACTCCTAAGAAGGATGCCCAAAATTAGAGGACTTGGGGATTACTCCTAAGAAGGATGTCCATATTAAGAGATTATGATTGGGGCTTACTCCTGAGGAGGATTCCCAAGTTAAGGAATTAAGGTTTGGGGCTTACTCCTGAGGAGGATGCCCAAGTTAGGGAACTTTAAGAATTTGGGGCTTACTCCTAAGGAAGATGCCCAGATTAAAGGACATATAACTGGAGATTATTCCTAAAAAAGGAGACCCAGGTTAAGGATTCTCTCATTTTAAAGGATGAGGTTGAATGAATGAACTCTCCTTATTTAGTGACATAAGGATATTTAAATCACTAGGTTATGAGAGATATTCCACAGAATTCCTTTCAGATAAGGAAGTCAAATCATGAAATCATGCCATAAATGGCTTTAAAGAATATCTTGAAGACTAAATCTTGAATCGGAAAGGTGAAATGGCTTAAGAGGGGTAAAATGGGCAAGATGGGCACCCAAAAAGGTAGGGGCGCACAAGTCAAGAAAGGCGCGCAAGTCTTCTGTGGGCGTGCAAGTATTGGTCGCGCAGGTATACCTGCGCGACATGTGGGGTACTTGCGCGATTTTCAACCAGCATTAGAATACTTGAGAGAATCATTATTAATCACTTTAGAATACTCTTGAGGTTCTTCTAGAAAAGGGAGGCGCAAGTTCTATTAAAGGAAATAAGGCGGCGTGCAAATGTTGATAAGTTTCAACACTTAGGCCTTCCTTCTTCTCTTTAGATCTTCCGTTCTAGGTAAGAAATTACCATAGAAGTGTTTCGGAAGCTTTGAGAAGAGACTTGGGCATCGGGAGCATCAATCCGAGTTTCTGGAAAAAGATCCACTCGAATGGGTGGCCCACAGGGTCTATTTATAGGTAGGAGAAGACCCCGGGTGGTTACCGGGATGTTATCACTTAGGTCGCGCAAGTCACTTGCACGACCATAATGCGTCGCGCAAGTAGACTTGCACGACCACTAGGCGACGCGCAAGTGTACTTGCGCAACCATGAGGGAACTTGTGCGACCTATGGGCAATGTTCTCCTTGTTCATCCCTTTGTCGATTTTTGATGTTTCTTCAGAGGATGAATCAATTTGGACTAAGGTATTTCAGTTTTTTCAGTCGTTAGACTCTGTGACGGAAAGGAGCGTCAACAGCCCTATGTACATCATACTATTCAGGTCCATTATTGAAATTTTTTGATCATGTTATTGAGTATTCAATGATTCCAATAGTATATTTGATGAGCCATGATATGTGCATTGATATAAAAATATCCCCCATCTCTTTGTTTTGAAAAAATATGTGGAACTTTCATTGATTTACCTTTGAACCTCCATGGGGGTTATGAACTCGGTGATGGTGATTGTGAATAAATGTCCTCTATCCAAGTGGGAGAGGGATGATTTGTAGCAGCAAATGAAATATATTGTATCCTCTCATTTTCTTATCATCTGAGGGGTGGAAGTTGATGTAGACATTCCCCCAAACCAGTGGGATGTGTTTGATTTTATACAAATTATATGGTAGCTACTATTTTGTATTTTTTTATTTGGTGTATTTGTTAAAATGTATGATATGGGGAAATGGATGTGTATGAGGGTGTTCATTTTCAATGAGATGTTTTCAGGTTGACCAAAATTGCATCTTCTATATATCAACATTGATCCCGTTATTTATTGGAGAGTAGTTCAAAGGTCTATTGGAATTAATATTTGTTCATTCATGATGTATAATCTGGGTTAAATCTGGTTAATTCGATTTTAGTTACTCAATAGTTTAGGTGTTACATGGTCCCCAAATCTTTCTAGAGACTATGAAATTTTCAATTATTGTATTTTTCGGGATCTATTTTCTAGGGATACATTAGGTGAAACTATCACTACTTACCCATCCAAATATATAGATACATGATTTAACATCATTGAATTGTTACATTAG
This sequence comes from Viscum album, assembly GCA_963277665.1. Taxonomy (NCBI): domain Eukaryota; kingdom Viridiplantae; phylum Streptophyta; class Magnoliopsida; order Santalales; family Viscaceae; genus Viscum; species Viscum album. The sequence continues at coordinate 649,526,575 of OY728123.1, forward strand.
TTTTGTAATTTAATGGTGTCAACTGTGTTGTAGAATTTTTTTCTTTTCCAGTTCTAGGTCTCAGGCCATAGAGATAATAGTCAAGCCTAGAAGAAAACATAGTATATTTATCTTCTGAAGGTGTCCCTCATATCCTATATTACGTATTTTTCTATACTATATGTACTATTGTGTTTCCCATATATCTTTTCCTAGGTAAGGTATGAAATCCTTCTCTATATCGTCTAAAATATCATTGTCAAATGAATCCAGGGGAAATAACATGGTAGGGGGTTGTTTCTGGGTAACACTATCATGATGTAAATTTCTACTTCAAATTCATCATACATAAATGTTTCCACATGGTCTTAACATAAAAGATTATTCTTGGGGTCTCTTAATGACCATGGTTATATTTTTATGGTAGTTGATGGGAAACTATATATGTCTGTCCTAGGTGTTTCAAGAACCTGTATATATGAATCCATCTAAATTTTTAGAACCTCTCTATAAAGAGCTTTTTGGTTAAGGGGTGATTTCTTTTTTCATGGGAGATATCACCTTGGGGATAATGAATATATTGGATTTTAGTTGTAGAGTCCCAACGATTCATCTAGACACTAGAATAAGGTGTAATATCATAGTAATGGTCACCTAATAGTTTGTTTGAAGAGACTACAAACCATTGAGGTTTGGTAGATATTCATCAAATAGCCTCAATGACCATATCATTGATTATGATAGGGATATGTGACTCATTATATGGCATGGAGGGAATGTTTCGACATGCCTTTGTGATTTTACCTGGAAATAAGCCAAAAGATATTCTTTATTATTGGTAGGAATATGTTAGTATATGTTTGAGGTTTCAAAAATATGCGGGAAAATCCTAGAAAAATATGATATATGATCCCGGTTCAAATATTAATTCACCAAACAATATTCCGATATACCTCGTCAATGGTAATGGGATATAAACCACTTTTTTTATAACCTATAATTTATTCTACTGTAGATCTTCTTTTATGGATGAAGGGGCATGATCGTGGCTTCCATGAGATCCATGAATATGCCATGTATCTTCAATAAAAAAAATATAATCCTTTCCAATGGTGTGTGTCACTCTCATTGGGGGGTCATTGTTGGATTAGATATGTGATCTAGATAATAGATTGTGGAATATTCCACCAATATTTTTTGACATGGTTATGAGCCAGCACTGTGGAATGTGCTACTATCACTACGTGATCCATAATAGGAATGTGATTATGAGCCCGATCTGATTATTTTAAAGTATACTGCATTCATTGTCAATATTAATTTTATCATATCCTAAGGCATATGTTACTCTAGAAATGTGAGACCCGATGTAATGGGAATATGAGCCCTACCCAGTGCCCGTCCCTTTATAAAATATACCAATAATCATCCTCCATAGGAGGAGGAATGTTTAATTTCTCTAGAGAAAGAAATTTTTCATGTTGATTAGAGTTTTTTTCTTCCATTTATATAGGGATAATAATTTGTGCATTCCCATGTATCTGTAGAAGTGTTGGAATATGCTGGTTAAATTTTTCAGCTATTCCTATAATGTAAGTACATCATAGAAAACTATGCCCAGAAATAAATGCCAGCACATTTTCTATATCCAATATGTACTAGAAGATATCGTAGAATTAAATAAGGATATTAGACCACATATTTCCTCCTTTTACAATCATATATTATCGATGGGATTAATTCAATTGGGTATAGATACGGGACTCCCCCATGAAATCATTAAAAAAAACCCATAGGATTGCAATGAGTGCAAACAGATATGATCTAGCTAACTGTGCACTATCGAAATATGCATGTGGGAATCATCAATGGGAGAAGAAACATGAGGTAACTCTTAATTATCTTATGATTTTTTCAACATGTGTTTTACTAGTGATGATAATCATTGGTGGAGAAGTGTTTGGTGGTGCACTCAGCTATCAAATAAGGGGTATGAGTTGATAGAGATGGTGATGTTAGTGAACATGAGAGATACTCAATGGATCATACACTAGAATAGAGCTGTAGATGAATACATTATCCAACATCATCAAGAAGTAATTTTGGGTATTTAAATTCTCTAGGGTAAAACATCTGAAGTGATTATAATTGGAAACAAGATCCATTGTAGTTCGGTGGAGCTTTATTCAGATGATTTATACTTATTAGTTTAAGTGTTTTGAGACCCTCATGTGTTTCCACATAAGAAATTATAATTCCATAATTATGTTATTCCCAATCCATTTCATCCTCCACCTAAAACTAAAGGCGTGTGGTGCGTGAAGTTTTTCTCTAGATTATAGGGGTAGCATCCATAACTGATTTTCGAAATGGGTTGATAAATTATTAATTTATCTTAGGTCGGGTGTTTTTTTCATATCACTCTATATAGGCCCAATGAAAAAAAAAGATCATGGACACCAATTAGTTCATCATCTCTTTAATGATATGTAACAGCCCGAGATTTTATGAAAAATATTTTTTTATTTCACTAATGTCTTGTGTTGTACGCTACACCAAAAGGAGCTTGCACAACACGCATCCTTGACTTGCCTTGCATTACACGCAATCGCGACCTTCCTCGATAGCGTGTGTAGTACGCAATACCGAGTTTCACTAAACAACGTTATGCTATTAAAATATTATTATAACTAGCCGTTATGAATATTAATAACCACCTTTTAAAATTTTAGAAATTTTAGCTCTCAAAATGGACTTCATTTTTGGATTCGGAGTATCGAATTTAGCCTAAGGTGAAATTTTGGTACTTTTCGGATAACTTTCATATTATGATGAATAATGAAAATTACTAAATTATAATTAAAAACAACTTTTTTAATCAAAATAATTAATAGTGATAAATCATTAAATTGAGTGGTTTTAAAGTATATTTATAATATATTTTTACAATTTAATACGATGTTGTTCATTGGATGTAATTTCACATTTAAACCAGACATAATCAAGTGTCAATCTTTTGGTAGATATTGTTTCTTAAAAACACGCTATTTGTTATAACAGCGGGATTTAATTATAAAATTAATTAATGCAACTTCTATGTTATGAATTTGGTAAAATAGACTTCATTTTTGAATTCGGAATATGAAATATAGCTTAGGATGAAATTTTGGTATTTTTCTGAAAACTTTCAATTTTTGATGAATAGTGAAACTACTAAGTGGTAGTTAAAAAAATTAATTTCTTCATAAATCTTAATTTTACCGCTTCTGTGAATGGAATTTCAAAAATCCGAGAGACACGGTTGATGTCAGTAAGTAAAATGTGGTTCAATGAGATGAAAATAATTTTTTGTGAATAGTAACTTTTTACTTTTATTTACCACGGTTAAAAGTAAATAGGGTAATTAATTGAAAAATGATATTATTATTACCCAAACACATGTCCAAATTCTATTGGACAAGTTTAATTCGACAAAAAACAAGCTTAGGAATAAAATATGACCATTTAGGCCCACTTGGATTAGATTAGGACATTTATTATTATTTAATTCAAAGAAGAGTTAAAAGAGTTAAAATCAAAGTTTATTTACTAAAACATTTTTAATATAGGGTTATACATAATATAATTTCGACTATAAATATTCATTAGAAAGCTAAAACTATTTCCTACATAATGGTATTTTATTTTTAATTTTTATACTTTATATAATTCAATTTATTTATGACACAACGATGATGCAGTAATTACCCTTTTAAGGAAATATTAACATAATTGATGTTATAAATGCTCAAATGAATGTAATTTGAGACTTTTTATGAATTCCACTAATTTTATAGGTTACTATGATATATTAGTGTTGATTTAATCAACTTGTTTAGAACATATAATTCTGTTATGACTTTCACAAAAATCATATATCAAATAGTGTCAAAATTGACACAAAATAGTTTTTAAATCAAATATTATATTATTAATTGTTTTTTTATTCCTAAAAATCTAAGGATCGGCCAAATGACTTAGATAATGATATATATATTAATAATAAACAATTTTGGGTTCGTTTGGCATGTTATAGTAAGTGTATTAACCATATAGTGAAAGAAAACAAAAAGACACGGTAAAAGTTAAATTATTTAACATAGAGTTAAATCTAATTGATAAGGTTAACATAATACCCTAAACTTGTCTAAATCCTATTGGTTGATAGGATTTCGACCCATCCCCACTTTAGCTTCGAAATAAGACCCTTTGGAACCATTATAAACCGATTTTGACTTTAATATAAAATAATATTTTGAGATATTCCTAAGGTGCCCCTCTCCTCCCTTATAAAAGGGCACCTCCTCCCCCTCCTCCTCACACCAATTTGAGCACTCAAGATCGGAAAAACCCTGCCAAAATCCCTTCTCCACTTCCCTAGAATAATCCTAGAGGTCCTGGTCTTCTTCAAAGACCAATCATAGTTCCCTAAGTGGAGGATTCAAAGAGGCGTTTCAAAGAAGAGGTAATATCCATTACCGATTTTTCAATTTCTTTCTTCTTCAACTTATTCTTCTTTAGTTGTTTCATGATAAAGTAATAACATCAGTATTAATTACATACTGATATGTTATTATAGATATTAAACAACCCTAATTCACCTTCTATACATCCTACGGAAAAATGAAATCACCGCGCGTGCGTACGTACGGAATACCGTCTCCACGACGCGATGAGATTCATTCTCAATGATTAACCATTCATGAATGATTATAAAGTATATATAATAAGTACTAATGAAATTATGACATAATAATGATACTGGAATTATTTATATGTATGTAATCTACTTAAATCCATTCAATTCAATAAGGAAACGAAAACAGAGTTCATGCGTACGTACGGACTACCGTCTCCATGAACGGTGTATTTCTTTCCATTTACTGATTTATTATATATGTATATTCTGAATATATATATATATATAAATCATGTTTTATATTCTGGAATTATGTAATCATGATACAATTAATCATATTAATAATTACAAGTTAAAAACACGAACGACAAATGAGACGATTTTACCCAAAACGCTACTTTATCAAAAATTTACAAAAGAACGGGTAATATAAAGTCATAAGTGGACCATATATGATATAATAACAATGAATATGAATCTGAAATAAGTCAATAACATGATTTAAATCATTATACAGGAGGTTCGGACACTTACAAATCAAGTCGGACCTAAGGTAAGGGAAATATCACAATCTCATTTTTATCCGAGATTGTTTATTCGTAAGTATTTATTGGGGTGTATTTTATCATCCACATCCATGTTCCCTCAATATGTAATATTGTTTCCATCCACTTACACTAGTTTAAATCCAATTTTACCCTTCGGTGAGTTTTTAGTAAAGAATATGAAAGGAATCATTTGTCGTTTTTTCGTACGAGGTACTTTTTGACTTTTCCGACAAAAGTACGAAGAATGTTTTTTTAAACTTATACGGCATGAATGGATTTTTAAAACACTACTTAAAAGAAGCTTCCTTTACAAGTTTTCAAGTTTATTTTTAATCAACTTCTTTTATTTTAATGTTTTATGACATGTTATGAAAGGAAAAATGTTTTTGAAGAAGAAAGGATATTTTCCTCAAGAATGGAGTTCAAGTGTTTTATCAAAATTATTTTCCATCTAAGACAACAAAGGGTTATATTTTTATCCCTATTATTAAATTGATTTGATCATGTTGTGATGGAATTATTTTTATGAATTCCTTTATCTTATATGAATTGATTTATGATGTCATGATGTTTCAAGAATCCCATTTTTGTTACATGTGTTATGCGATGATGTATGTTTTTTGATTATGTGGCACACATAAGAAAGGATTCATTATAAGATGGGTGGGACCTATATCTCCCTCCAATGCATTGGGTAAAGATTTTATATCTCATGAGATAGACATGGCTGGAACGGTAGGTTATACCGGTTCAGTGAAACAGGACTGAAACGAGGGTTACTCGATTCAGAAAGGGACTTTGTCCACTAAGATAGTCTTGGCAACGAGTCTTGACTAACAAGAAATGATTCTCTGTGATTATGTGTGAACGCCACAAAGTTTCATGTTTTATGTTATGATTATTGTGATTACATTTCACTGCCATGATTTATCCCATGTTATGAAATTATGCTCTCTTTTGCAGGTTAAGATTTCCAAAATGTTATGTTCTTATGAATACGATGTGATTGATATTTCTTTTGTTTACCCTTACTGAGCATTTGAGCTCTGCATTTTATGTTTTATTTTCCCCAGGATATAAAGAAAGGTTTTAGGTAAAAAAAGGGAAGATCTTTATAGGAGATGTTGAACATCTTTCACCACGATTAGAAGATTACGTTCCGAGTTTCCAAAGGCGCTAAACTATTACGATCCTTGTGTGTGTGTTTTTGTTATGTACTAAGTATTCCGCAAAAGTAATGTAATGTCCATGTACGTCAAGCTTCGGGTCTCTACAGTTGGTATCAGAGGCAAAGGAGGTAGGAATGTATTCGATCCTTGGGAACTCTCACATGTGAGCGTTGGACGAAGCATGGCTCTCTGCCCAAGGGCTTCATGAGGAAATGGCTGCCACTGGGGATGGTGGTGTGTCCCGCCCAGGGGGTGTAGCTGCCCATGGAGTGCCCTGATAGGTATCAATTATAGTCCACTGGAAGTAATTCCAGACCGCTACAGTTGGTATCAGAGGAAAGGTTTAGTCAACCTTTGGAAACTAGGATGCGAGAACTTTAGTGAGATCCCTAGAGATATTTATAAGGTATGTCTAGGGATGTCCCTAAGGATAAGTATACTTATAGGATACAGTCCTAGAACTACGGTAACGATCATAGAATTTAACCTAAGATGTTAGATATTGAGGATACACCCCCATTATTATGTTGTTTTCCCTAGCATGATTTTTGCCTCTCACACTATTCTTTTGGGTTTTAGAAAATGGCTGGAAACAAGGTGACTCACGATAATGGAGGATATGATAGACAATGGAATGATATTTTTCATGAGCAACAAAATGAAATGGGATTTGGAAGTCCAAACATCATTATTATGCCGAATCATCAATCTCATAATATGATCAATAAAGTAAAATTTGGTATGTTTACTGACTCGGCTAATAAGAGGAAGATGGAGTTTCATGATGATCATAGAGGAAAGAAAGTTCAATTTCCCCTCTGTAAATCATGTGGGAAGAGGCATCAAGGAGAATGTTTCAAAGGAACTGGAAGATGCTTTGGGTGTGGAAAATAAGGACACAAAGCCAGTAAGTGCAAAGGAAAAGGTTCAGTTAACACCAGGGATGAGGATAATGGTATTGTTACGACATCAGCAATGGTTAAATGTTTTAAATGTGGAATGTACAGGCATTATGCAAACCAATTCCATAAGGGAAAGTCTCATGAAGATAATCAGTATGGTCGTATGGGTAGTATTTATGTGGATGATGATGAAGAGACTACAAATGATATGTGAGATGAAAGAATTGTTAAAGCTCGGTCAATGGTTTAAGAATGTAGTGGGATGATTACATGTTTATCATGTGTAATGTTGTATAAGTAATCTCATGCTACTATGGAATAAAGAGACATCTATGGATTGTTACACTGTTGTCTTTCCTTGAGTTTTGAAAGTGCATGATTAATGTTACCAGTATGCATGAAAGGATATTCAGATATTTTTGGAATGTAGATGATATGCGCATAATGAAGGGATAAGTAGAAAATGAAATTTTTGACAGTATTCATGAGCTCATGATTGATATAAGGACTAAGTGATATCATGGTTTGAGTATATTGAATTTTGAGGATTTTGGTATGTGGAAAGTGTTAACGTTTAACTGCATTCATGTTTTCAATAAGGTTCAATGGGTATTCAAGAGAATACGTTATTAAGGACTTTGAATGTTTGGAATGTGACCAAAAAAACATATCTTATGATATATGGGGATCAACGATGGTATTAAATCTCTGGTAATCGTTTTCACTATGTTATGAGAGTGGACTGCAGTATTATGGATAAGCCTAAAGATTGAAATGGATTATGTTGGACATAAGTGATTATTTTTTTAAGGATAGAAGTTTTTTTCGATATTATTGATGGGATGTTATAGTAGAAAAAGGACAACCTACAGGACGGGCGACAGCCCATCGCTTCGGACAAGGCTGTGGGAATCGAACCCACAACCGAAATGCGACTGGCCTTTATCGCCTACCACTGGCCTACAGGAAGTCCCTGTTTAGTAGAAACTAGTTTTATTATATTAAGCTGTATGATATATGAAGTATAAGTCCATTTTAGGAACCATATATGATTAATCTCACTATAGATCGACTTATGTATATAATTTTATTGCTAACCTTTTCTTTGAAACAGATGGAATGACCCGTCATTCTATCACATGATCTGCTAACACTTCATGAATAACAAATTCAACTTCATTTATTTAAGAGATGAAGTGGAAATTGTTAAAGGCACGAACAACAGTGAGATTGTACCAAAATAAAGAAAGTATTTATTCTAATTCAAATTTTCAACTTTAGGGAAATGATCTTGAAAACCAAAAATGTTGTCCTAGTGATCTTATACCTGATGAATCGGATGGTACCTTAGATCATCACAAATTTATGGATTTGTGATTGTTGGCTTTTCCATAGCCATGTTCTCTACCACTCTCCATCAGAACATGATAGTTAGATTTTTCTTCCATATTCATATTTTCACCTATGTGGAAACCCATTGATTAGTTTATTTGGGTAATCGTTACATTTCATACTTTAGTTTTTAAAGCCAAGTTTTGGTATTCCTTTTTATGATGTGGGTTTCTATTAAAGAACTTTCGAATAGTAAACCATTTATAACCCTGACGAATTTCGAGGGCGAAATTCATTTTAAGGGGGGTAGAATGTAACAGCCCGAGATTTTATGAATTTTTTTTTTTATTTCACTAATGTCTTGTGTTGTACGCTACACCAAAAGGAGCTTGCACAACACACATCCTTGACTTGCCTTGCATTACACGCAATCGCGACCTTCCTCGATAGCGTGTGTAGTACGCAATACCGAGTTTCACTAAACAATGATATGCTATTAAAATATTATTATAACTAGCCGTTATGAATAGTAATAACCACCTTTTAAAATTTTAGAAATTTTATCTCTCAAAATGGACTTCATTTTTTGGATTCGGAGTATCGAATTTAGCCTAAGGTGAAATTTTGGTACTTTTCGGATAACTTTCATATTCTGATGAATAATGAAAATTACTAAATTATAATTAAAAACAACTTTTTTAATCGAAATAATTAATAGTGATAAATCATTAAATTGAGTGGTTTTAAAGTATATTTAGAATATATTTTTACAATTTAATACGATGTTGGTCATTGGATGTAATTTCACATTTAAACCAGACATAATCAAGTGTCAATCTTTTGGTAGATATTGTTTCTTAAAAACACGCTATTTTTTTAACAGTGGTATTTAATTATAAAATTAATTAATGAAACTTCTATGTTATGAATTTGGTAAAATAGACTTCATTTTTGAATTCGGAATATGAAATATAGCTTAGGATGAAATTTTGGAATTTTTCTGAAAACTTTCAATTTTTGATGAATAATGAAACTACTAAGTGGTAGTTAAAAAAATTAATTTCTTCATAAATCTAAATTTTACCGCTTCTGTGAATGGAATTTCAAAAATCCGAGAGACACGGTTGATGTCAGTAAGTAAAATGTGGTTCAATGAGATGAAAATAATTTTTGGTGAATAGTAACTTTTTACTTTTATTTACCACGGTTAAAAGTAAATAGGGTAATTAAGGGTAAAAATGATATTATTATTACCCTAACACATGTCCTAATTCTATTGGACAAGTGTAATTCGACCAAAAACAAGCTTAGGAATAAAATATGACCATTTAGGCCCACTTGGATTAGATTAGGACATTTATTATTATTTAATTCAAAGAAGAGTTAAAAGAGTTAAAATCAATGTTTATTTACTAAAACATTTTTAATATAGGGTTATACATAATAAAATTTCGACTATAAATATTCATTAGAAATATAAAAAGATGTCCTACATAATGGTATTTTATTTTTAATTTTTATACTTTATATAATTCAATTTATTTATGACACAACGATGATGCAGTAATTACCCTTTTAAGGAAATATTAACATAATTGATGTTATAAATTCTCAAATGAATGTAATTTGAGACTTTTTATGAATTACACTAATTTTATAGGTTACTATGATATATTATTGTTGATTTAATAAACTTGGTTCGAACATATAATTCTGTTATGACTTTCACAAAAATCATATATCAAATAGTGTCAAAATTGACACAAAATAGTTTTTAAATCAAATATTATATTATGAATTGTTATTTTATTCCTAAAAATCTATGGATCGGCCAAATGACTTAGATAAGGATATATATATTAATAATAAACAATTTGGGGTTCGTTTGGCATGTTATAGTATGTGTATTAACCATATAGTGAAAGAAAACAAAAAGACACGGTAAAAGTTAAATTATTTAACATAGAGTTAAATCTAATTGATAAGGTTAAAATAATACCCTAAACTTGTCTAAATCATATTGATTGATAGTATTGCGACCCATACCCACTTTAGCTTCGAAATAAGACCCTTTGGAACCATTATAAACCGATTTTGACTTTAATATAAAATAATATTTTGAGATATTCCTAAGGTGCCCCTCTCCTCCCTTATAAAAGGGCACCTCCTCCCCCTCCTCCTCACACCAATTTGAGCACTCAAGCTCGACCAAACCCTGCAAAAATCCCTTATACACTTCCCTAGAATAATCATATAGGCCCTGGTCTTCTTCAAAGACCAATCTTAGTTCCCTAAGTGGAGGATTCAAAGAGGCGTTTCAAAGAAGAGGTAATATCCATTACCGATCTTTTCAATTTCTTTCTTCTTCAACTTATTCTTCTTTAGTTGTTTCATGATAAAGTAATAACATCAGTATTACTTACATACTGATATGTTATTATAAATATGAAACAACCCTAATTCACCTTCTATCCATCCTATGGAAAAATGAAATCACCGCGCGTGCGTACGTACGGAATACCGTCTCCACGACGCGATGAAATTCATTCTCAATGATTAACCATTCATGAATGATTATAAAGTATATATAATAAGTACTAATGAAATTATGACATAATAATGATACTGGAATTATTTATATGTATGTCGTCTACTTAAATCCATTCAATTCAATAAGGAAACGAAAACAGCGTTCATGCGTACGTACGGACTACCGTCTCCATGAACGGTGTATTGCTTCCCATTTACTGATTTATTATATATGTATATTCTGAATATATATATATATAAATCATGTTTTATATTATGGAATTATTTAATCATGATCCAATTAATTATATTAATAATTAGAAGTTAAAAACACGAACGACAAATGAGACGATTTTACCCAAAACACTACTTTAACAAAAATTTACAAAAGAACGGGTAATATAAAGTCATAAGTGGACCATATATGATACAATAACAATGAATATGAATCTGAAATAAGTCAATAACATGATTTAAATCATTATACAGGAGGTTCGGACACTTACAAAGCAAGTCGGACCTAAGGTAAGGGAAATATCACAATCTCATTTTTATCCGAGATTGTTTATTCGTAAGTATTTATTGGGGTGTATTTTATCATCCACATCCATGTTCCCTCAATATGTAATATTGTTTCCATCCACTTACACTAGTTTAAATCCAATTTTACCCTTCGGTGAGTTTTTAGTAAAGAATATGAAAGGACTCATTTGTCATTTTTTTCGTACGAGGTACTTTTTGACTTTTCTGACAAAAGTACGAAGAATGTTTTTTTAACTTATACGGCATGAATGGATTTTTAAAACACTACTTCAAAGAAGCTTCCTTTAAAAGTTTTCAAGTTCATTTTTAATCAACTTCTTTTATTTTAAAGTTGTATGACATGTTATGAAAGGAAAAATGTTTTTGAAGAAGAAAGGATATTTTCCTCAAGAATGGAGTTCAAGTGTCTTATCAAAATTATTTTCCATCTAAGATAATAAAGGGTTATATTTTTATCCCTATTATTACATTGATTTGATCATGTTGTGATTGAATTATTTTTATGAATTCCTTTATCTTATATGAATTGATTTATGATGTCATGATGTTTCAAGAATCCCATTTTTGTTACATGTGTTATGCGATGATGTATGTTTTATGATTATGTGGCACACATAAGAAAGGATTAATTATAAGATGGGTGGGACCTATATCTCCCTCCAATGCATTGGGTAAAGATTTTATATCTCATGGGATAGACATGGCTGGAACGGTAGGTTATACCGGTTCAGTGAAACAGGACTGAAACGAGGGTTACTCGATTCAGAAATGGACTTTGTCCACTAAGATAGTCTTGGAAACGAGTCTTGACTAACAAGAAATGATTCCCTATGATTATGTGTGAATGCCACAAAGTTTCATGTTTTAAGTTATGATTATTGTGATTACATTTCACTACCATGATTTATCCCATGTTATGAAATTATGCTCTCTTTTGCAGGTTAAGATTTCCAATATGTTATGTTCTTATGAATACAATGTGATTGATATTTCTTTTGTTTACCCTTTCTGAGCATTTGAGCTCACCCTTTTATGTTTTATTTTCCCCAGGATATAAATAAAGGTTTTAGGTAAAAAAAGGGAAGATCTTTATAGGAGATGTTGAAGATCATTCACCACGATAAGAAGATTACGTTCCGAGTTTCCAAAGGCACTAAACTATTACGATCCTTGTGTGTGTGTTTTTGTTATGTACTAAGTATTCCGCAAAAGTAATGTAATGTCCGTGTACGTCAAGCTTTGGGTCTCTACATGATACATTCTCAATTATATATTCATAGGTAACTTGTTTTTTTTCTTATTCCAGGTTTAAAAATTCTTCTCACATGGTCCTTCCACAACGAGGTTGGATTATTTCATGAGAATCCTGTTTAATTTTTTTCAAATGACATTGATTATTATTTTATATATTCAAATCAGGTTAAAATTTATTATTTCTTGAAAATATCACACGCTTGGTCCAAAAAGAACAGTCTGATGAGATTTATGCAGTCTATCTATTTTAACATACAAATGATAGATATTCTTAAATTATTTCACACTGTGTTCAAAAAATATTTCATGGATAGGATATAAAATAGTTTCCCCCAATAGATTTATTATTCTCAGTTTGATTTTTGTAAAATCTATATAGTTTTGATTAAGATTTTTAATGTTATATAGTAACAAACAATTTTTCCAACATCCATTTTTGAGTTGGGACCTCCATTCGAAAGGTAGGATATCAATTGTGGTTTCAGACCCAATAACCCCTAGGAACTCAGTTTCTTCAAGATGACGGGATTTTGGGCACATCACACCCATTTGGGGGGGAAATAATTTCCTACTCTAAATTTATCTTTTTTATTTACGATATATTCATGAATCAATTCCTAATCCTAATATGAGATTAGTTGACCTAATAAAATGATGATGTTTTGAATCCTTCTATTATGAAATGGGGATAAAATAATGATTCTATTTTTATGTATCATATGGACTTCATAAATTTTCCATTATGGGTATCTTCTTATATTTAAAATTAATTTAACCATGAATTCAAGAGTTTAATACAATTAAGGGAGGTTATTAAAATTTCAATAACAAGATTGAAACTTTTTGAGGTGTCCTACGTACCCAATTTATAATTGGAATAAAAAAGAACATAGTTCGTTGTACACGTATATTTTTAAATCATTTGATGAGGATATATATTTAGTCAATTAGGATATACGATTTTATATTTATCCTTAGATAGGAATCCTCCAAATCATGTTTATTGTAGAAATTATTTTAATAGATGTTTGATCATGTCCATGGGTTGTACCCAAAGTGGATTCCCTTGTATGTGGTATGCCATATCATCCCCCGAATTGAGAATATCATCTGAGGTTTTTGAGGATAGTAGATATTCTTGATGTGAATTATATTATCACTGAAAATACCTAATCGAATATGGTCAATTGTTTAAGTGGGAATCATGGGATTGAAATTAATAAGTCTCCCTACATATAGATGTGTGATGTATGCGTTAGGGAATCCCCTATGAGATGATTGACATGGAGATCGAGCCTTAAGAAGGAGTTCTATGTATCCTTGTAAGGGTAAATATTAATGTCATCGTATTTCAATGATATCCTAAATCTAATGGTGGATGTGTAAAAATGATAAGGTCGTGGGAGATATTGGGTATAGATGATTCTAGTATCAAAAAAATGGAGGAACATATACCAAGGTAGGTTCTTATTTGAGAATTTTCTTTAGGAAGGTGTCCTACATATTGTGATAATATAAAATATTTGTGTTCTTGTAGTTTAATTGTGGGTATTCCCAAATATATCCACTGGATAAGGATACCATGTCGTAGAATATTTAATTGAAACATCTTGATTTCAAGCCTGAGATTTTAGATTTCATTCTTGAAATGTCATGATATCCTACATAACATGTCCTAATTGTCATGATGACAATTCCTAATTTCTTGTATGACATTTCCTGATTATCTTCTATAAATATTTTTTTGTGTATATATGAAATTTTTGAGTATTTTTGTACATTTCTTAGTATCCTAGAAGAATGTCCAAATTTAATAACATGACCTACTTGACGTTTACAAATGACATCCCATATACTGAATGGAATGCATGGAGTCCACTTCATGATCAAGGATGACATTTTTAGAGGATATAACACTACCTAGATAATAATAATGGAGCATGTCTTATGATATGGTTGGCATGTCTGCAGGGTCTCACATGATCTGACTGAATTTTCAAGAGTGTGTATCATGACCCAGTTAACTTTTCAAGGGGATATCTAATACCTGGATGATATTTCCTCATGAATCCATATAAATGGGGTGAAATATCTAGATGAAACCACAGTTTTTGTCTAAAATCCTAGACGTGTAAGTAAGACTTTGTGGAATTCCCATAGGGAATCACACTACATACAAGAAATGTCCAAGAGAGGTTTAATGGTTTAAATGACATGTACATGGAGAGCCACATGACATGGATGACAAGTATCAATGCTGCATGATGATATAGAATTGTCATGTGAAGTGATTGATTATCATTATATCCATGTTCATGTAAGTCTCAAATATTTTTAGTCTTTATTCTCGATGTTATTTTATAAGTGCCTCATGGTGCTTCCAGTGTTTTTTTTCATTTTAGGTTTAATTTAAACCATCTAACAAGTGGGAGAATTTGAAGAAATTGGCCTAAATACTATAATTTCCCAATAATTCAACTATATTTTAGGTTATACCACATTTTATTTTTAATTTCATTGAAATCATTCATTACACGGAGGAGTAAACATAATCCTAGGATTAAATATAACTACATAGTTGAGATTGCTTTCACCGAGCAATTGCATTGGGGAGAATGAGTGATGTTAACTAAATTATGAAAATACATTTTACAAATGTTTATAAAATGAGTTCTTTGGTTACAAAATAGTTATAATATAAAATAAAACAATTTTTACATAAAGGACTTGTTTAATAAAAAACTATTTTTATAACAACTGTAAGGTTAACGCAAACAATTAAAATAAATACTATTATTTAAAGATAATAAGGAAACTCATAACTTATATATTAATAAAATATTTTTTAAATTCATCCATTAGGTTTTATATTTTTAAGATAAGAATAAATCCATTTTTAATCATGAAAAGCTATATTTTTCTAATAATAGTTTTGTCACATTTTGATGGAACACTTGTTTGAAAACCATAGTCCTAAACCTTTATAATTTTAATTTTAAAAAATAAAAAACTTAATTCAACTAGGAATGTCAAAATAATCTTATTGAATTGTATTTTTTATATTTCTGATATGTTCCATTTTTTGATGTAGTCTTAAAAAAATTGTATTTTAATTGAAAACAGATATTTCACATAATAATTTAAGACATTAATTTATATTTTTATTTTTTTTAAGTTATTATTTGAGAAATTATACACATATTAATTGAAATTTGGTCAATTTAAAAATTTTCATTCTGATATTTGATACTAAAACATTTCATACGTTGAATCATTTTCACTTAAAAAACATTCCTTCTCATTATGTATGAGTTATTACTTTTAGATCTAATTTTTCAATGAATGTAAATGGAATTCGCTAAAATTTATTCAATATTTGGAATCATAGGGTCCAAATTGGGTTGTAAGGTCATTTTAATTTCACTGGGAAAAAGCAATACTGAGGTCAAAATTAAGATTTACTTCTGTATTGGTTATATAATTAAACATGTTAATGCTTAAAGGTAAAGACTAAAAATAGAAGAAAAAAATTTAATAATATTTTAGGTTTTTGAAGTGTTTTTAGGCCCGAAACACAATTTAATCCATTAATTATCTTCCATGTCTATGGAAATTAATTCCACATCAATGTTATTGATTTTAAATATAAAATTATAATTATTTAATCATATATAACCACCCCTCTTAAACTATATATTCTACCATTCGCCCAAACATTTATCCGAAAAAATGTTATGATCTAGAAACATATAAAAATAAATAAATTTACACTCTCCCCACATACATGGTCTATTTTTATTATCTAATGACTAATTACATGGTCTTTAATGGATCCTTCATGGATGATATATTTAAGGGGCGATTTTCATAAACCACCTCTCTTATTTTCTTTTATTATTTATCATTCTCATAATATTAATCATCCATAGTTTTATAGTAACCCATGAATCATGTAAAAAATATTTTTATGTTTACAATGTAATATATTATATCCATACCTTTTATTACTGTATCTTAATCAATGAAATGAAACCATTCTTTAAATTATGGCGGTCAACCATCTTCGTGAATTATTATTTTGCTCATTTTCCATTACCTCCTTCATGGGTGGTCACAAATTTATTTTTATTGTTAAATGATAATTTAATATGTATATTATAATATCTTTTATGTTATATAAATAATAATTAGATTTAATATTATATAAATCGTATCAAGTTCCTGATTTATTGAAAAACCAACAAAATACAGTAAACATTTATCTTTTAAATTGTATCAAATGAATAATTCTAGTGTTAGAAATAAAAATGATATATGTGACAATTTGCGATTATTTATGTTAATTGATACCATTTCATTTAATGATATATGATTTTTTGGAATTATTTAAAGATGTCTAACATGGGGTAATATTATTTTCATCTCATGTTTACTTCGGTGAGTTATATGCCTTATTCACTAATTATTTCTTATCTATGGTGTCTATATTTCCCTCTAATATTTCATGTCCTGAATATAATTAACATTATTGTATTAAAGTTTTATTCTTATAATTATTACATTAATAGGGAATGTGATTCGACTGATTACAATGTTGTAAAGGGATTCTTAACCCAAATTTCATTCTTGAACGAAACATCTACTCCATTTATTATGTTGTACTACTGTTATTTTTGAAATATATTTGGATTATCTTATTTTTTATTTCTTCTTTTTTTTTGATTTATATAGAATACACACATTTATTTCATATTAGTAACCATCACTACAATGGTATACTATTTATAATGTACTTTCTTTTAAAAAATATCATTATAATTTTCCCTTAAAACCCATTTTTCCTATATGTATTTTTCACCAAAAAATTAAAATTTCATACTACTCTAATATAGATTTCATATTTCAATTATAAACACGTTTTAATTTTTATGAAATGAATTGAATATCATATGTTTTCATTTTCTAAATAATGTTCTTTTTGAATTTTATAACAAAAACATGAAAATGTTTGTTTTAAACATATATGACATTACAAAATTTGACCACTATCATCATGAAATACAACAGTTATGATTAATTTACATGATTACATTGGTATTTTAATATATATTATTTAGTTTACAACTTCTTAGTATTATAACTAAGTAATTTTAGAATTGAAAAGTATATTTTCCTAATTAAATATTTAATGTTCTCATTTAATTATTTTAAAATATTTCATTATCCTTTGATGAATTACTAGGAATCATTGAGATTGATCTATTATGATACCATACTCCATAATATATTATATTTTTTAATGATCATTTTTCCTGAGGATGTACAATTCTGATAACATTCACCATATTACTCGGGATGGTTTGTAATTTTGTTGACTGATTATGGAACATTATTTGAAACAATTATGCTAGTTTCAATTCAAATTTATATCTTTATTATGTTTCATCCCTCTCATATGAATAATATATTTGACATAATAGGTGAATAATGAGGCCCACTATATCCCATATAACCATTGTATGGTAAAATGTGAAAAATAATACAAGGGTTGAGCCAAGTATTTGTCCATTTTTTATATTATTGGAATAATGTGTTGATAATGATAGTTTTTTGGAATGAATAATTGGAAGTATTAGTTTCTTGGAATGATGTCAGGATGATATTTTTCAATTTTCTATCAATATTCATTCCATTTTTATAAAACTGGTTATTACTTTACATGTGATTAATCACTATTACTTTAATACCAATTCTATATTTTTTAGTCTAATGTGTTTATTTATATGATTTTATTTTATAAAATTTTATTTCATCCAAATTATCCTCATCTTAATGATTAAATTTCATGTGTTTCATTTATTTTCCTTTACATAATTGTAATTTAATATTTCTGATATCATCCACTACACATAACCCTTAATGAGAACTTGATCTCAACCCATTCCTATGTTTTATTTTACCCCAAAATTAAATTATGTTTATTGTGATATATTTGAAGTGATAATATTGGGGAATAATTTATTTTTCAATGAAATTTATATATATTTTATTTTATTTTTTAAACATTAATGTAATATGTGTGTATGTATCCAGTTTTCCAAAACTACTAAAATATTTGGTACAATGAGATGTGATTAATTTTATTTAATTCCAATTTAATGATGTATGGCCCCGTCATTAGGATACTAGAGTATGGTTATCTACATTTGGTATCATATAATGTTTAGAAGAACATTTGGAAACTTGATTTACAAAATCATATATTGTAAAAAAACATATGAGTTAATTTGAGGATAAGTCTTTTTATACAATGTCATCCTATAGATTTGGTAATAACCAAGTATAAACTTAGTTAAACCTATGGAATCATATATTGATAAGTATATGTCATGTTTAATCCATCTGAAAAATGATTCCTGATGACTATATCACTATTATTAGTGTTCCTCTTGCAGGGATTCGATATTTCATCCATGTTGAGAATCATAAGGTACGGAGTTAAAATATAATGTGATAGAAAATGTTTTTATGATAAATTAAATATAATTATTTATAAGGTAAATTATATTGTGATTATTTATTATCAGTTATCATGAAATATTATTCACAATTGACACATTAATAAACTCCCATACTCACTAAATTAGATATGGTTAATTTTTGGTGTGATATTATGTGGTAAAGACCATAAAGGAAAGAACATTCATTTTCTTATATATCAAAAATTTTATTAGTAAGACACAAGTGAATATCACAGAGTAACAAGAAGATTTTTTTGGTGTATTAAATATGGATACATAGAAATAAATTTTTAAAACAAAATGAAAATTTTTGTATAATTCTCTCCCAGAGGTATTATTAATTGTAAATGGTTTGAAATGCAGAAAATATGTGAATTATAGAAAACTATTTCCTTGGAGGAAAAGTAATGGATATAAATATAATGGTTATACATGTAATGGTTATACTACTGATGATAAAGAGGCAACCAATGAAAAATTAAAGGAAGGATGTATTAATGATTAATATGATAAAGCGTAGATAATGATTTCAGAATGAAGTAGAATTATTAAAGTGATTGTGTATTTATATTCAAAAATTATTTTATCAATGATTCTATAGTTGTAAGAATCAATATATATATAATGATTTTACTGTAGTACTTCTTCAATAATGATTTGGAAGCACGTGGTGAATAGTGTTTGTAACCAAAAGAATTGATTGTGTAGTAAGTTGGTCTTATGAAAAACACATGATTTCCAGAATATAAAAACAATATGTTCTGTATTTTAGGATAAAAATGATAAATATATTTTTATGGGAAATTATTTGAGACCATAAAGGTGTTTTGTGATTTGGTACTTTATACTATCTGTGTTGGAATTACTAGTTATTTTGATTTATGGAATATATTCTACAACATCTGATCATATTTTTGGATCCATTATAGTTTTCATTATGGTTTTAAGGTTATCATGATATTAATATATATTTTATGTAATAATATGATCAAAATTAGTGTTTTTAAATAATCCAATGTTATTATGATTTTTCAAAACTACTCATTGTCTATTAAAATATTTGGACATTGAATTTATAATGATTTATTTTGGATGAGTCTAATGAATAACTAATTATGGAATCGATTAAATAATAATTTGAATATTTTTATTAAAATATAACATGGACCAAACATTTTGGTTTCTATCTATTTTTATTGGTTTAAGTAATGGCTTGTGGATCTTATAAGTAATTAAATTTTATTTTAGGATGAAAAACTCACCTAGAATATCCATTTTATAGCATAAAAGATGATGTGAAAATAGAGAGAAGAAAAGCCAAAGAGTAATATTGTACATATAAGATTTATGAATGTAATAATATCTTCTATAATTATTTATAGCAATTTTTTTTTACTATTATCAACATTTTTTTGAGATACCATTGACCTTTTCACACCTCCGGTTTTGCATTGGTGGTTGTTAACTTTTAATGAAAATTTTCTCCATCACCCACTATAAAATTTTTATAGCTATAATTTTCTTTTATATATATGTTTTCAATTTTTAAAAATGATATATTATATGAAAGCTTAATTTTTATTATCCTACACATTTACCTTTCCCACATATTGAGTGGATATTTTAATAACCCTATTTATAATGTTGATTTACCTCAGAAGAATTTTCAAGTACCAAGGATTGATTTTTTATAGAAAGTTTATAAATTCAATTTTTAAATTTATTGAATGTTTGGAGAATGAAAAATAAAATTATTTTATAGTATATATATTTTTAAATTTAAACTGTACAATTTATTAAATTTTACAGAACAATGTGATTAAACAATTTAAAATATATTATTATTTAATTATTATAGTTATCAGCTAGTCGTTGGAATTTATTGAAAGAATGCGATTATATAAATTATTAAAATATATTTAAACCATTTTAATAATATGTATTAATTTATTACCAACAAATTAGAACGGAATATAAAATCATATTAAACATAATGGTTTAGTTTTACATAAAAAAATATTATTATTCTAACAAAGACGTTTTATCTCCATAAATTAAATTAATCATTATTAGTGATTGATCATAATGAAATTTGAGGTGTATCATTTAAACATTTTTTTTAAATTCATCGAACATGTTTTATAGGATTAAAAAATGAATATAATTTTATTCATAATATCAATATTTTTCTTATGGTGTTTTCATCACCATATGATGACACACTTGTTTTAAATAAAAATTTCTAAAAATTAATATATTTTATATGAAAAATAATCATAATTTTGGAAATAATATTTTAAATATTATTATACAGTGAATTGTTTGATTTCTTCAGACATGTGTCATTTTTTTATTAATATTTAAAATTACTACATTTTAAATAGAAATTTATAATTAATGTAAATATTTTTTATATCATTATATATATACATATATAGTATGTTCTAAAATCAAATGAAATAAAACTATACACGTATTAATACAATTTAATTTCTTTTAATAATTTTGATTTTTAATTTTTTTATAAAAACATGTCAAACATTTGAAAATTTTCACTTTAAAAACAAGTTTTCACATCCTTTATTCGGGATATATTTAAAGTATACTTTTAAAAAAGTTACTTTTACATGGTAAAATGGATTAAAAATTTGGAATCCTAAGGTACAAATTATTTTGACTGTTAATTTTTAATTCCATTAGGAATAAAAATTTACCATGGTAAAAAGTAAATTTAACCCCAGTATAGGTGAAATAATGAAACTGGTAAAAGTTAAATGATAAAGGCATAAAATACATAAAAATTACAATATATAATATTTTCTTAATGTGTTTATCTAACATGAACAATATATAAGAAATTAATTATCATCCAAATTCATAGATATTAGTGACACCTCAATGTTCTAGGCTTTAAAAATAAAATAATCTTTTTTAGTCACTTAAAACCGCAAATCCTCAAGTATAAACACCACCCCTCACAACCACATTTTCCCTAAATGTCCCTTAATATCTAAAAATATATAAAAAACCTCTTTTACCCAAACTCCCCACATCCAATTTCTTCTATTATAACCCAAATATCAATTATGAGGTCTGTAAGGGATCATTTAATGAGGTGATATTCAAGAGGTAATTTTCTAGAACCAGCTGCCTTATATATTTTTTTCTTTTAATTAATCATCAACTACTTTATAAATACAATAATAGTTACTCTATAATAACATACACACTTAACGACTATGTTTAAAAAGGAATACTTTATATCAATCCTTTTATTACATCCACGAATTCATGGAAACGAAACCATTGACAAAATTGTGGCGGTTAACCATATCCATGAATAATGATTTTTTTTCTTTTCAATTACCACTATAATGGATAGTAATAAATGTACTATTATGGTTAAAATAAATTTTAATTAGTATGTTATAACCTATTTCATTCTTTGTAAAATATCTATAGATATGATGTTAAATGAAACAAAACAATTTCATGATGGTTGAATGAATTTCCCAAATAAACTAAACATTCATCATTAATTTTTTTATTTGGAATCAACCTCATGTCTGAAATAAAGATGATATTAGGGAATATTAGGAATTATTTACTTTAATTAATAATATTTCATTGTGATTATGTAGATTTATTTCCTTTTTAAAAGAGAATAAAAACTTATACACAAATATACCGAAAAAGAAACCATAAAACGAATGCCCCATAAAATAATGACAATAATAGAATATTATCAGTGAATGGGTGGGAAGGTTTCATAAAAAGAACGTATAATAAATTATAAATATGAATATTGTTTTTGTTTCAATTTATAACATTCTTCACACCATTATTCATGTGTTTTAAATATGCTTTAGGGATGTCTTACATGAGGTAAGGGTTTTCTCAGCTCGCTTTTACTTCTATGAGATATATGCCTTTTCCCCAAATATTTCTTATGTGATCTGTATATAATTCCATTTGATGTAAAATATATTTAATATGATTATATACATGGAATTATATTTTTAATTTAATATTTTTACTTAATGGGGTATATGGATTGACTAATTAAAATGTTGTTGGTGAACTCATAACAGAATTTCCATTCTCTCAGTTAAACATATACCCCCATGATTATCTAATAAGATGATTATTTTTAAATGAATTTTTGATAAGGTAAGTTTAATTTAAACATTTTACCTTTGTTTAATAAAAATATAGATAATATTTTCGTTTTATTAATGATCACTTCTGTAACGCCCCGACCCTAGATACCCAGAGTCGGTGCATTATTACATAACATCGGCATGATCACAAAGGATCAAGTCTCAAAATACTGATTAGTTTAGTAGTCTTGGAAACACTATATATATTCATATGTCTTGCATTACATCATAAGGTAAAAAAACTACAAAAACATCTTGTCTTCATATCCCCTCATACTATCCCTTCAGGTCATTCATAAATTACTTCTTCACATCCTGGGAAAAGATAAAAACATTGAAAGGGGTGAGCTCAGATGCTCAGTAAGGATAACAATATAGTAGAAGCTTTCGTAGATAAGCATAAATAGTTAAAGAAATTTATAACTAAAACAAAAGCCTTTTAAACTTGAACTTCAGCATAATATGGAAATGATAAAATGGAATAATGTCATTTAATTATTCACATGGATATTCTACTAGTTGAACAATCACATTCAATATCAATAACCACTTTCATAATGATGGAATGCATAATTCCAGACTATCATAACCACCTAGCCAAGGCCTCGTGCCAAGACTACAAATAAGATTTTTTCAAGGCCTTGTGCCAAGACACTAGTTTGTCTCATGAGACCTACCGATGCATCGAGGAGCAATATAGGGCTCCACCCGTCACTTACTAAGTCCAATGCATTCCTCATATGAACATGTTTAAACATAACATAAAAAATCGTATTAAAAATAGCATACGAAATGTCAATACTTTAACCACAAACCATGAAAGGTATAAAAATAGCACATCCACAGTCTATCATAACTCATTCGATAAAATATGAAAGATTGTATTGTATCATATTAACCTCAATCGATAATAATTAATGATATTGACATAGATGAAAATAACCATAAAAACTATTTGAGAGAATTATCCCCCTTTTCTTGAAAACATTTAAAAGTCAGACTATTTGTCAAGAATAAATTAAAAATAGATTTTAGAATCAAAGTGTCCCATACCACTTTGAAACTTTTAAAAGGAATTTTGATTTGAAAACATTAACATCCATATAAATAATCTTTAAAACCATTTTTAAAACATGGACATTAATCAACAAGGTTTATAAGAATAAGTATTTAAAACATTTAAAAATGGTATTTTAGTTAGAGTTTCTAACCAAAAGGGAGACACTTGAATACAAAAAATCGAGGTAATCAAAACAATGTAATATCATGAGAATAAAGCTATTCATGATATACTATGTCAAGGTACATTATATACACCACATAACAGTGATTTAGTGTATAACAACAAAGAAGTCTCAATGGAATGCATATTGAGATGAAATCTCTCATAAAGGCCGTATCCTTAGGTTAAGGATAAATCAATGACATAATTATGTGTGACAATATAAATACACTAAATATGATTGGATATTTAGTTTAAAAAATCAGATGACATTCACACATATTCTTGTAAAAACAACACCAATGAATTTGATGTTTAACTCAACAAATGGAGAATGAGTTAAATTACTCTTATCATATTCATATCGATGACTTGAGAAATTATCAATGGAGTGATTATGTGTATCAAAAGTATATCCACAGAAAAGGGGAGTGGATATTATGACATAAGCAAATGAATAGTTATTCCACACATAATCTCGGAGTGAAATAAGCAATGAAGTTTGCGTAAAGCCGAATAAATGGAAATTAAAATTTCGAATTACCTTATTGATTACGTAACATACGAAACATACTCCAATGAAAGAAGGATCATAAAATGAAGATGTAAATACCCATTAATTAATTTATATTACACAATGAATACAATCATGGGAAGTACACATACACCACATGCAATAATTAAGTGGTGAATAATGGAATTCTCACGAAATTAAGAGTGAGTTAAGAAACCCCTTACATTGTAATTTTTCCTTGGTCGACGGTAGGTTGACCTCCTGTATAATGGTGAAATAATTTTTATTGAATTATACAAGATTCATTTACATTAATATGATATCATATATGATCTTTTAACATTGATTTGTTAATAATATCTTAGTATTATCGTCATTTCAAGTGTTAACTTACTCGTTTTCCTTTATATTCTTTGTTACGTAAGCCATGTTTATTATGGAAAGGTTTTTTATTATTCATATACAGGATTATATCAAGTCCTTAAAAATTATTTTTAAATAATAAAATGATAATTATACTTGAATGGATAAGATGGAGAACGAATCTCATCGCTTTCGTGGAGACGGTAGTCCGTACGGACGCATGAGTGACAATATCATTCTTTTGATGATAAAATAATATATAATTGGATGTTATATCATATAGACAGAATAATTGTCATGTTATATTTATTATTTACATGAATTACACATCATTATTATACACATACAAATAATAATTTATTGAATGACAATTACACCACGACGTGGAGACGGTAAGCCGTACGTACGCACGTATGGTGACATGTCATTCAAAAGATGGATAAAATACTGAATATGGTTGTACGATATTTATAATAATATTAAATTATATAGGATATACTGGATTCATTAATTTAGAATGGTAATAACAAAGAAAGAAGAAGTGGATGAAGAAAGGAACTTGAAAAAGGGTGGTGAAATCATTATATCTTCTCTGGGTTCTTCCTTTTGATTTGATCAAAAGAGATCTTAGGATGACTTTATGATCAAACTAAGGCCTTTAGGTTGTAGTGGCGGAAGTTGAGAGAGTATTGGGGCAGAGGTTTGCCGAACAAAAAGGCTTTGAATGTGTGAAGTAATGAGAAGGGGGATTTCTCTTTTATAAGAGGGGTGAGGGGAACCTTTGGAAAAGCTAGAAATATTAATTTATAATAAATCAATATTTGGTTTATAATGGCTCCAAAGTTGATTATTTAATGATTAAGGTGGGGATAGGTTGAAAATAATTCATCCAATAGAATTTATATTGGTTTGGTCATTATACTAACCTTATCTTTTAGTTTTAACTCTTAGTTAATTAGTTTGACATTGACCACGTCACTTTGTATTTTAATATTATATAGTTAATAAACTTACTATATACATCCAAGAGAGCCCCAAGTGCTACATTAATGATACACCTATCATGATATAATTCTCTTGGCGGATCCTTAGATTTTTAGGAATTTAATATCAATTAATAATATAATATTTCTTTTAAAAACTCTTTTATGTCAATTTTGACACTATTCAATAGTTGATTTTTTGTAAAACTCATAACAGAATTATTACTTCGAAAAAAGTTAATTAAATCATTACTAACATGGAATATTAACCTATAAAATTAGTTCAATTCATTAAAAGTTTCAAATTTTATTTATTTGGGTATTTATAATATCAATTATTTTAATTTTTCGCTATTTTGGTAATTACTCCATCATCATTGTGTCACAAATAAATTAAATTATTTAATGTCTAAAAATTATAAATAAAATATAATTATGTAGGAAATATTTTTTATCTTTCTAATGAATATTTACAATAGAAAATACAACATATATAACTCTAGGTAAAAATTGTTTTTCTAAAAGATATATGTTTGTGTCATTTTTGTATTCATTTTAACTTGATTAAAATAAAGTGTCCCTATCACTTACAAGTGGCACCATGGGGTCCCCAAATCGACCCAAAGATGACCATGGTCAGAAATGTATCAACAAATAAGGTTAGGACACGTTTTAGGTTAATTTTCATTATTATAATATTATTATTTTTTAACCCTTATTTACCGGATTTACCCTTTAACCATGGTAAATAAAATATTTACCGAAATAATTAATCAAAATGTCTAAAAATAAAAGTTACCTATTTACACAATTTGGACATCCTGATTCCAAATATGGAATCCATTTTTCCAAATTCAATACAAATAAGTGGCAGAAATTAATTTAAAATTAATTCCCATTGTTAAAACAAAAAGCGTGTTTTTAAGAAATAATAACTATCAAAAGATTGACAGATGTTTATGTTCGGTTTAAATGTGAATTTAGGTTCAGTGACCCACATTGTATTAAATGGTAAAAATATATTTTATATATAATTTAAAACCACTCAAATTCATAATTTATCACTATTAATTATTTCAATTAAAAAATTTGTTTTTAATTAAAATTTAGTAATTTTTACTATTCATCAAAATATAAAAGTTATCCGAAAAGTACCAAAATTTCACCCTAGGATAATTTCGTTATTCCGAATTCAAAAATGAATTCTATTTTACCAAATTCAAAACATAAAAGTTTCATTTATTAATTTAAAATTGATTCCCGCTTTCGAAACCAAAAGGCGTATTTTTAAGAAATAATAACTACCAAAAGTTTGACACTTGTTTATGTCCAATTTCGAGGTGAAATTACTTAAAATGACCATCATTGGATTAAATAGTAAAAATATAATCTATTTATACTTCCAAACCATTAAAATGTATAATTTAACAATATAAATTATTTTGATTAAAAAAGTTGTTTTCAGTTAAAATATAGTATTTTTAACTATTCACGAAAATATGAAAGTTATCAGAAAGACACCAATACATTATTGATACTAAATTCTGATGTCCCGATTCTAAAGAAGAATTTATTTTTGTCAAATTGAATATATAATTGTTTCAAATATTGGTTTTAAAAAGGCTTCGCCATTAAAAGGCGGTAAAATTACATTTTTTGAAAAATACTTCTTTTATCTGAAAAAATGAATTTGTTCATAAATCATGTCTTAGAAACTCATAATATGGATTTAAATTATAAGGATAATATAATATTTAAAATTTATTTAATACTTTTCATAACCTCTTTTGAACGGCTAGTTTGGTAAGTCGTGGTGTACTTGAACTCAATATTGCGTACAACAAACGCTATTGTATTATTCAAAGAGAAGTGTACCGTGGAAGATTGGGGTGCTACATTCACCCCTACTTTAATAAATTGCATCCTCACAATTTTAAAAATTGGGCCTGAGAATGGAAAGTCCCACATCGGAAAAAGAGTCAATAAAATTATCACTTTAAAAGAAAGAAAGAGAGGTCTAAAGGTCACCCAAGATAACCCATACTAGGATTCCAGGTAGGAAAACATGGATTTGGATGATAAACTAAGTGTCATGTTCTGATGGAGAGGGATAGAAATCATGATCAGGAGAAAGTTAACAATAAGAAACCCACAAACTTGTGTTGGGACAAACGATCATTAGTCTCCTAGTAGGAAAAGTAAACGGACAACATTTTTTGTTTTAAGTTACATTACATAAGGTTGAGGAATTAATTTATGATATTGACTAAGAATATAAAGATATATACTTACTTTTTAAGTAGAGTTTCACTATTTAATAAATTTCCACCACTAACTCAATTTTTTTAAATGATGAGTATTCAAGAAGACTTGGTCACACTGGAAGAGATAGAATAAACTTCTATAGAATCACATGATCCATGAAGGATAAACTATATATTTACATTTTCTTTAGAGATTAATAAAAACCAAAATGGTTTGTACAAGATCTAATGATCCCCCAAAAAGATATTCCTTGAGATAAATAAACACTAATCTTAATTTCTAAAATTAAACCAATAATACCCCAAAGTTAAATAAATTCCATTCAATAATCAATTGTCCTTAAAATCCTTCAATATAATCCAAACTAGTATTGAAACCCAAAACCTAGAAGAATTTGATTATGTAGTCTCCCATGTTAAATTGTATCTCCAAATGACATCAAATACTCTTTAAGTCACATACTTAATAGTAATTAACCTCATCACATATTCTCTATTATAGGTTAATAATTTCTATAAATAACCCAAATCACTATAATTCCACAGTAAAAATGTAGATAAAAATCCACAATTACTCCACAAATTAAACCCCATAGTATTATATTTTCCTTGGGCATATAGTGTTCCCAACAAAGCGAACATCTTCCAAAATAACATTTATCACTTAATCACCAAATAATTTTCCTACATCAAGGGTATTCATTTGATAAGACATAAGAACCCAAATCAACTTATTATTGGTCAATAAAATCATTTAACTAAAAATAATTAGTCACACTATCCAGGGACTTCACGTAGTCCAGTGGTAGGTGATAAATCACAATCGCACTTTGGTTGTGGGTTCGATTCCCATAGCTTTGTCTGACGTGACGGGTTGTCACACGGTCTGCGTGTTGTCCTTTTCAAAAACTATGTTTTATAACATTACCAAAATTAGATAAATTCCTCAAAATAACCATAACATAATTTAACCAAAAATCTTATCTCATACCTTGCATTTTCATCCCAAATTATAATAACTTATAATTGTCACAAACCCAATGATCATATAAAACCAAATGGTTATTTATAACTATATCCACAATAGAAGAGATAATTCTTCCTCAAATATCATTCTCACATGGAAACTGCAGGGTTACAAATACAAGAGAAAATTATTCCAAATTAAACCCACCAACAAGAAGCACTAAAACTTTTTAAACATTTCTCCAACCATTTATTTCCACATTGCTTCTTCTTTGACCAAGAAAATATCCTATAGAATAGGGCATTCACATGGGTAATGGCCAGGTCCCCTACATTTACGGAAAATGACTGTAAATGGATTCTTGGGACCATTTTTATCTTCTTCCATAGTACTATTCATTTTTCTTCGGCAATTCTTCATTTTATGTCCTTCCTTCCCACAAATAAAGCATTTCTTGGTCCCATTGAGACACTTTCCCGGGTGTCTCCTACCACATTTCTTGCATGATATAAATTGAGGGTTCTTTTCTCCATGGTCTCCATTGCTGGATATCTTATCATTCACCACCTTTCTCTTCCTTGTTGAGTCCAAGAGTTGGTTAATATATATGTTGTTGATCATATTTTTAGAAAACTGTTTTGGCATAAAGACTATATCTTTTACGGCTATCAACATTCCATTTTGTTTCTCATTGCCACCACCGTTCCCACCTTGTACATCATTCTCAAAGTCACTATGACTTCCTTGGAATCTAGCCATTGACTAAAACCTGAAAGCATTGTGTGAGTAACAGTAGTCATAAAATCATTTAGAGATTGACATGTCAGCATATTCTCAATTTGAAACATATTAGGATTAACCAAGTTCATTTACTCTCATCTTATATATATATTACTTCAAATTGGTTTTTAAAGAAAATGTAAATTATCCTAAGCATATCCCCTGAGAGTTTCGTAACCAAGAGTGCAGCAAGGCCCATTATCATGCACCAGTTCCCGTTCGAGTCTAGCTCAAAGCAGTGTTTTCGGGTATTACCCCTAGGTACATCTGTGGTAGAGCCGCCTCTACCTGCTCGTATCTAGACAGGGATGTATTGCTCGGAAAAGTCACAAAATCTCTAAAATACAAAAATTCTAGGAAGTTATTCCATACTAATCCTCAAAGTTCATCTTAGGTCTACGTCCTCTAATCAGAGTTTATGCAAATCTAGCTTCCAAGGTTTATACTAAACTTCCTCTGATACCAACTGTAACTCCCCGACCCTATATACCCAGAGTCGGTGCATTATTACATAACATTGGCATGATCACAAAGGATCATGTCACGAAAGGCTGATTAGTTCAGTAGTCTTGGAAACACTAGATATATTCATAAGTCTTACATTACATCATAAGGAAAATAAACTACAACAACATCTTGTCTTCATATCCGATCATACTATCCCTGTAGGTCATTCATAAATTACTTTTTCACATCCTGGGAAAAGATAAAAACATTGAAAGGGGTGAGCTCAGATTCTTAGTAAGGATAACAATATAGCAGAAGCTTTCGTAGATAAGCATAAACACTTAATGCAATTTATAACTAAAACAAAAGCTTTTTAAACTTGAACTTCAGCATAATATGGAAGAGATAAAATGAAATAATTCCATTTACTTATTCATATGGATATTCTACTAGTCGAACAATCACATGCAATATCAATAACCACTTTCATAATGATGGAATGCATAATGCCAAACTATCATAACCATATATCCAAGGCCCCATGCCAAGACTACAAATAAGATTTTGTCAAGGCCTTGTGCCAAGACACTAGTTTGTCTCATGAGACCTACCGATGCATCGAGGAGCTATAGCGGGCTCCACCTGTCACTTACTAAGTCCAATGCATTCCTCATATGAACATGTTTAAACATAACATAAACATTCGTATTAAAACTAGCATACGAAATGTCAATACTTTAACAACAAACCATGAATGGTATAAAAATAGCACATCAACAGTCAATCATAACTCATTCGATACAATATGAAAGATTTTATTGTATCATATTAACCTCAATCGATAATAATTAATGATATTTACATAGATGAAAATAACCATCAAAACTATTTGAGAGAATTATCCCCCTTTTCTTGAAAACATTTAAAACTCACACAATTTTTCAAGAATCAATTTAAAATATATTTTAGAATCAAAGTGTCCCATACCACTTTGAGACTTTTAAAAGGAATTTTGATTTGATAACATTAAATTATATATAAATAAATCCTTAAAATCATTTTTAAAACATGGACATTAATGATCAAGATTTAGAAGAATAAGTATTTAAAACATTTAAAATTGGTATTTTAGTCAGAGTTTATAACCAAAATATAGACAGTTGAATAAAAAAATTGAGGTAATAAAAACATTATAATATCATGAGAATAAAGAGATTCATGATATACTATGTCAAGGTACATTATATACACCACATAAAAGTGATTTGGTGTATAACAACACAGAAGTCTCAATGGAATGCAAATTGAGATGAAAACTCTCATAAAGGCCGTATCCTTAGGTTAAGGATAAATGAACGACATAATTATGTGTGACAATATAAATAAACTAAATATTATTGGATATTCATTGTAAAACAATCAGATGACATTCACCGATATTCTTGTAAAAACAACACCAATGAATTGGTTGTTTAACTCAACAAATGGAGAATGAGTTAAAATTACTCTTATAAAATTCATATTGATGACTTCAGAAATTATCAATGGAGTTATTATGTGTATCAAAAGTATATCCACAGAAAAGGGGAGTGGAAATTATGACATAAGCAAATGAATAGTTATTCCACACATAATCTCGGAGTAAAATAATCAATGAAGTTTGCGTAAAGCCAAATAATTGGAAATTGAAATTTCAAATTCCCTTATCGATTAGGTAACATACGAAACATACTACCATGAAAGAAGGATCATACAATGAAGATGTAAATACCCATAAATTAATGTAAATTACACAATGAATAAAATCATGGGCAGTACACATACACAACATGCAATAATTAAGTAGTGAACAATGGAATTCTCACAAAATTAAGAGTGAGTTAAGAAACCCCTTACATTGTACTTTTTCCTTGGTCGACGGTAGGTTAACCTCCTGTATAATGGTGAAATAATTGTTATTTAACTATTCAAGAATCATTTACATTAATATGATATCATATATGATCTTTTACCATTGATTTGTTAATAATATCTTAGTATTATCGTCATTTCGGGTGTTAACTTACTCGTTTTCCTTTATATTCGTTGTTACGTAAGCCATGTTTGTTATGGATTGGTTGTTTCTTATTCATATACAGAATTATATCAAGTCCTTAAAAATTAGTTTTAAATCATCAAATGATAATGATACTTGAATGGATACGATGGAGAATGAATCTCATCGCTTTCGTGGAGACGATAGTTCGTACGTACGCACGAGCGACAATATCATTCTTTTGATGCTAAAATAATATATAATTGGATGTTATATCATATAGATAGAATAATTATCTTGTTATATTTATTATTTACATGAATTAAAAATCATTATTATACCCATCCAAATAATAATTTATTGAATGACAATTACACCACGACGTGGAGACTGTAAGCCGTACGTACGCACGTATGGTGACATGTCATTCAAAGGATGGATAGAATACTGAATATGGTTGTACTATATTTATAATAATATTACAGTATATAGGATATACTGGATTCATTAATTTATAATGGGAATATAAAATAAAGAATAAGTGGATGAAGAAAGGAACGTGAAAAAGGGTGGTGAAATCATTACCTCTTCTTCGGGTTCTTCCTTTTGATTTGATCAAAAGGGATCATAGGATGGATTTCTGATCAAAATAAGGCATCTAGGTTGCAGTGAGGGAAGTTGAGAGAGTATTTGGGAAGAGTTTGTCTGAACCAAAAGGCTTTGAAGATGTGAAGTAATGAGAAGGGGGAGTGCCCTTTTATAAGAGGGGTGAGGGGCACCTTTGGAAAAGCTAGAAATATTAATTTATAATAAATTCATATTCGGTTTATAATGGCTCCAAAGTTGATTATTTAAAGACTAAGGTGGGGATAGGTCGAAAACCATTCAACCAATAGAATTTAGACATTTTGGGTCATTATATTAACCTTATCTTTTAGTTTTAACTCTTAGTTAATTAGTTTGACATTTACCATGTCACTTTGTATTTTTATATTATATAGTTAATAATCTTACTATATACATCCCGGAAACCCCCAAGTGGTCCATTAATGATACACCTATCATGATATATGTCTCTTGGCCGAACCTTAGATTTTTAGGAATTTAATATCAATTAATAATATAATATTTCTTTTAAAAACACTTTTATGTCAATTTTGACACTATTCAATAGTTGATTTTTTTAAAACTCATAACATAATTATTACTTGGAACAATGTTAATTAAATAATTACTAACATGTCATATTAACCTATTAAATTATTTTAATTCATTAAAAGTATCAAATTATATTTATTTGGGTATTTATAATATCAATTATTTTAATTTTTCACTATTATGGTAATTACTGCATCATCATTGTGTCATAAATAAATTAAATTATTTAATGTCTAAAAATTATAAATAAAATATCATTATGTATTAAATCGTTTTAGATTTCTAATTAATATTTACAATCAAAAATCCAGCATATATAATCCTATGTAAAAATTGTTTTTCTAAAAGATATATGCTTGTGTCATTTTTGTATTAATTTTAACATAATTAAAATAAAGTGTCCCTATCACATACAAGTGGCACCATGGTGTCCCAAAATCGACCAAAATATGCCCATGGTTGGACATGTATCAACCAATAAGGTTAGGACACGTTTCAGGGTAATTTTTATTATTATAAAATTATTATTTTTTAACCCTTATTTACCGGATTTACCCTTTAACCATGGTAAATAAAATATTTACTGAAATAATTATTCAGAATGTGTAGAAATAAAAGTTACCTATTTACACAATTTGAACATCCTGATTCCAAATATGGAATCCATTTTTCCAAATTAAATACAAATAAGTGGAAGAAATTAATTTAAAATTAATTTTCGTTGTTAAAACAAAAAGCGTGTTTTTAAGAAATAATAACTATCAAAAGATTGACAGTTGTTTATGTTCGGTTTAAATGTGAAATTATGTTCAATGACTCACATTGTATTACATGGAAAAAATATATTTTAAATATAATTTAAAACCACTCAAATTCATAATTTATCACTATTAATTATTTTGATTAAAAAAGTTTTTTTTAATTAAAATTTAGTAATTTTTACTATTCATCAAAATATAAAAGTTATACGAAAAGTACCAAAATTTCACCCTAGGCTAATTTCGTTATTTCGAATCCAAAAATTAAGTCTATTTTACCCAATTCAAAATATAAAAGTTTCATTTATTAATTTAAAATTGATTCCCGCTTTCGAAACCAAAAGGCGTATTTTTATGAAATAATAACTATCAAAAGTTTTACACTTGTTTATGTCCAATTTCAATGTGAAATTACTTAAAATGACCATCATTGGATTAAATAGTAAAAATATAATCTATTTATACTTCCAAACCATTAAAATTTATAATTTAACAATATAAATTATTTTGATTAAAAATGTTGTTTTCAGTTAAAATATAGTATTTTTCACTATTCACCCAAATATGAAAGTTATCAAAAAGACACCAAAACATTATTGATACTAAATTCTTATGTCCCAATTCTAAAGAAGAATTTCATTTTGTTAAATTTAATATATAAAAGTTTCAAATATTGGTTTTAAAAATGCTTCGCCATTAAAAGGCGGTAAAATTTCATTTTTTGAAAAATACTTCTTTTATCTGAAAAAATGAATTTGTTCATAAATCATGTCTTAGAAACTCATAATATGGATTAAAATTATAAGGATAATATAATATTTAAAATTTAGTTAATACTATTCATAACCTCTTTTGAACGGCTAGTTTGGTAAGTTGGGGTGTACTTGAACTCAGTGTTGCGTACGACACACGCTATTGTATTATTCAAAGAGAAGTGTACCATGGAAGATTGGGGTGTTACAACTTCAATGATATAATATTTATAATGGAATTTATTTTAAAAATTATCTATTTAATGTTTACCTTAAAAAATATATTCCATCAATGTCTTAGTTTTATAATACTAATTATAAATTTATTTTACAATACTCCATTGAATTTTTAATTTCAATTATAATCCTACATTTCTTTTCAAGAAAAAATGATATAAATGATATATTTTTTCATTTTTAAAAAAAGTTACTTTGAAACTTTTCCATCAAAAATATTGAATAAATATTCTTCTAAATTGTATGGTGTTAGTGGATTTTGCTGTTATCATAACACCGTGATTTTTTAAAGAATACATTATATGTTTATATGTATATTTTCAATGAAATATGTTTCTATTATAACTGTTTGACATATATACAATAGTGATTTTCAATGTGTAAAATTTTATTTCCTCAATAAATCATTAATGATATAATTTAATGTATTTTAATCTATGTAAACAACCTTTTTTGAATATTATGATTCAAAAAGGTTGTTCAATTATGATAATATCTTCCTTATTTTATGAAATTTATTGTGTTCAATTTGATTGAGGATGTAATATTTTTATACCATTCATCATATTACTTTGGATGGTTTGTGAATATTTTTACTGATTATGGAATGTTATTTATATTTATTAGATAATTTAAATAAAAATATATATGTTTATTATGATTCACCCACTTCCTATAAAAAATATTTATGGACTTATTATGTGATGGGAATGGCCTCCTATAGTCTATTGAGGCATCAATTGGTCTCATGAGAGAAACAAGACTATGTTTGGGCCAGGACCATGCCCATTTATTAGATTCTATGAACAAAGCCTTGATAAGGTTATATTTTTGGAATGAAGACTTGAACGAATTATATTCTTCGAAAAAATAATAGATAGTATGTTTTATATTTCTATAATCAGGTGGTTCATTATCTTGAAACTAATTAATAATTTACATGATATTATTTGATTAGTAGAATATCCATCGTTCTATTTTCTAACTCACGTGAACATTTATATTGAATTCTTTGATCATCTTTTATTCCATCCATATTTTTATCATATTAATATTTAAATTGAAATTGTTTTCATTATTTAAATTTTGATAATTGATATTAATTAATTATAATTACTTTCAATGTACTTAATCCCTGCTGTGTATTTGAGATCACCCCATTTTTAGGTTTTATTATTCCACAGGATTCCATGAAGATTACTCTAATTAATATGAAGGGTTAAGATAGGGGATTAATGGAATTATCAATGGAATTTCTATATATACATATATATTAAAATTTTCATGGTTTTCCAAAACTACTAAAATATTTTGTCCATTAAATTATTATTCCTTGGATATAATACCAATGTAATAAAGTAATTAACTGATACAAGGCTATTAATGAATTAGTATTAATAACCTCTATGAGATGTATAGTGTGATCTTACTGAGAACCTTTTTAGGATTTTAGAACCCCTGTCTTATTCAAAAAATTTCATAGAGGAAGACCATTTTGATCACCTGAGTATCTCCTCTGAGAAGCTTGGTCCCCTTCTCCCATGTAGTAGTCACCCCTGGTGGTCATCCATGATTTCATTTTTTTAATATAATGGGTGGTTTTATGGGCCTTTCCTGTCATGTTACAAACTGAATAATTTTTCCATATCACATATATTTTTAGATGGATATGTTGGAGGGATTTTGGTATCATGTGATTCGCAAGATCCTTCCATTGGTCATCCATGGTTGTGTAAGATGACAACGACATAGATAATATAAGGAATTACCATGTTTGTTGGAAACCATACAAAAAATGGGATTTCACTTGACGATGTTTAGGTG
Source organism: Viscum album (assembly GCA_963277665.1). Taxonomy (NCBI): domain Eukaryota; kingdom Viridiplantae; phylum Streptophyta; class Magnoliopsida; order Santalales; family Viscaceae; genus Viscum; species Viscum album. Next base: position 649,564,494 of record OY728123.1, read on the forward strand.
TCAAATGGATTTCACTAGTTATGGAGGTCATTTATAAATTCCAATGTGAGATAAAGATTCTTGTGGAAAGGATTTCACAAGATCGAAGAAGACATGTATGGTTTTGATCATTAGACTAAGGATACATGTCATGGGATCCTCTTAAAAATCAATCAAACATGTCTATGGTTCCTCTAGAAATCATGTCATATTCTTAGGGTGCCTTACAAGACTTATTATTATTACCTAGGGCATATAAACCCCATCATGCGTGAGGCCCAATGTATTATCCCATTGTTTAAATTTTTCATTATTTTATTTTTATTTCAATCACTATTTTTGAAAGACACGAGATCTCAGAATTTCATGTGAGTATTATCGAGGAAAATCATTCTCCTTATCAGTGGTCCATCAGAAGATTATTGATGGATCTTAAAGTGAAAAATGATAAATGTTATGAAAAATAAATTTCATTTTATGTGGAGATGAGGGGCATCATATACTTTAAATGGATGAATGTTAGGTCATTATATTCAATAATTTTACAAAGAATCATATTTGTTTTATGGTGAGGTATACATGTCATCACGGGACACACGGGGTCTTGTTGACCACATGAGAAATAATGTTCTGATAAAAATATATGTCCTTTACACGAGGCTTCTACTAATAAACACCATTATTTTATAAAGGGTTTGTGGATTTTTTTCAATATTCCACTGGTTGAAAAGTATTATGTTTTATTGTAACACAATAAAAGCCTTTGAATGACCACTAATTACTATGTATATTCATTCACAATAAAATTTAGTCACATCAAGGGGGATTTGTGTGACAAAAATTATCTCATGCATTGTGCAAGATTTATTTGCTAGAACTTTTGAGGGACAATAAATCAGTTATACATCAAGAGGATACGAGATCCATGTCAGTCAACATCCTTATATTCCATTTTTATTGAATAAATAATACCCATGATTTAGGAATTTATTTCCATGATGATTTTATTATGATCAGTGTGTGGGCCTCAACACATGGTCCATATGATTCAAAAAATACTTAATCTGTAATGTATTATTTCCAAATATCAACATTATTTGGGATTTTTTATGTTTAAGAATCCACCAGGGAATTTTTATCTTAAATTTCCTTATTTTATAAAAAGAAATTAAATGGGATTCCAATATTCTTTGAAAATTGTTTAAAATAATTTTCACCCATGTTTAATTGTTTACAACACAATTTGAAAGAATATTTTTGTTTCCCAAATAATGTACTTTGTGAAATTTATGAGGTAAATATGAAGGGAATGTTTTATTAACATATCCAACATGTGCGTCATTTTTTACCAGCTTGATTCCTTAGTGATTTGAATCATTATAAATTTACAAATTTATTTTTAGTGGAAATGATTTCATATATATGTGTGAATATATTTTTTAAAAGAGAAATAATTTAAAAAAATAGAAATTTTATCTACCTAATCAAATATTCCATGTTATTTTAGAAATTTATTTCTCATCTAAGTAGAAATAATTTAATGTTTATTATTCAATACTGTGGATATGTATCAAGTATACCATCATCATCCATTAATTTTATTATTTATGTATATGATGTCATTGTGTTTATTAATTCCATTTATATGCATGGGAACTGATATAATTAATGGTTTATGAATTTTGGCGCACATATTTATTGTTTTCAATATGTGATACGTGGGACATATATGTCCCTCTAATTAATTTTATAAATTATTATATTTCATGATATAGTTAAGGGAAAATCATTGAAATGAATGATTCACTATCGGAAATAAGTCAAAGTGCTTGATCGTTTATGGGAGACAAGTAGATGCAACTAATATGTTATGTGAAACAATTATTGATTTCTAATCTAATAGGACTGGTATTTATAAATGACTTATAAAACAATTTATATACTTTTTTTGATTCTATGAACATTTATGACATGACCTTATGGATCAGGATTGAGTAATGATGATTTATCATTCTTATGATTAACTTATTTTTAAATGTTGTATTTTAACTCCATTAATCAGTTTTATTTTTTTTCTAATTGGGTATGATCATTTTACGTTATTTAATAAAATTATACCTTTATTATTTTAATATTCATTAATATGATTATAGATTGATATCATGAATGCTTACCCTTACTAGATATCTAATCACACCATATATTTTGTATCATTTTCCAATGTTATGAAGACTGGTGTTATATGAATTCAATTAAAAAATTTTACATATGTGAAAAATTTTATGGGAGATGTCTATGAAATAACATTAAGGATGAAATGTTTGTTATAGTTGGTGTTGATGTTGATCATTATGAATCATTTGTTTATGATACCAATTTATTATGAGATTTTCCAAATTCTCTAACAAAAAAAAAATCATAAATGGTAATTTTTTTTGTAAGGAATCTAATATTTCTTTTTGATATTGTATGATTTGGATGTGTATAATTTGTTCATATTAATCATTATCAAAGTCAGAACTGTAAAGTTCATGTTTTTTATACAAAATCATTAGGTGTAGGACTTGTGATGTTATAAATGGTATTAGAGAAGGTGTTAGAATTTTTTTTTAAAATAGGATTATTTCATGATAATTTATATTATGGGATTTTTATACCAACAATGTAATTATTTTATAAGATGACCATACATTTATATTCTAAGACATGACATTTGTGTTTTTTTTGTAATTGAGTTTTAAGGCGGATGATAGTATTTTTGGGGAGGTATATCTTATCATTTGGTTTAACATTATGTATTATTATTGGAAGAATGAATTTTAATGTCATGGAAATAAGATTTAATTTCAGTTATAAAAAATATGGTTTACATGAAGTTAGATTTTGAGGTACCAGGGATTATTATATTTTTGGGATGCAAAATAAAAATTAATATATTACATTTGGGGTTAAAGTATTTGAATAATAATGAATATAATAATTTTATTTTATATAATTTTGACAATATTTCTCATAATTTTATAAGGTTATTATATTATTAAATTGAAAACATTGAGGTTAAGAGATAACCCATCACATCAGGGAAGGCCATGGGGATTGAATCCAGATCCGAAGGGTAATAAGGGTGAATTTTTCCTACATATTATTATTTATTCTTTATGTAAATAATGTTAATATGTAAAAACTATTTTTTTGTTAATTAATAATATTAGGAGGAATAAATATTTATTATTTTGTGGATTATAAGATCCATTATATGTTTATTTAAGTTCTCCATGCAAGAAAAATTCATATTAAATACTCAAAAGATAATAGTGTTGTGAAAATTTATTAATAAATTAAATTAGACACTTCAAATAATTAAATTTCAATATGTTAATTTTATATATGGTAAATAAACTCCTAATCTCAAGTGAAATGATCTTACAGAAAAAAGGTTTTCCTATAACCATCAATTCCAATGAATTGATGTTCTTTTCCACATATTTGGTTTTCGGTTTTAAATTGTTATCGTTCTAGAGATCATTTAGTTTCCTGAAATCATGTATATCAAAACATTACGTAATCTTCACCCCATAATATTGTCATGTAATTTTGAAACCTAAAACAAGTTATCCTAATTGACCATTGTACATCCCTTTCTCTATTATCAATATGATGTTGGGCAATACTTTTTATGACGTGAAATTTCAAAAAACGTTTTTGAAAAGTAATATACATTTTTATCAATACATATTAAAAAATTTGATTTTTCAATTTCTTAATAGTGGGTATAATGTAATATGAAATTATTTTAAAAATAGATACTATTTTAAATAGTGTACAAGATGCGTAACAATGAGCTTAAATTAAAAATGAAATTATGTTATGTGACTTTTATAACAAATAAATTTTGTCAGAATGTATGAATGGGATTAAATTATTTATGAAATTAAAATTAATTTACAACTCAATATAAAATTATTGAAAAATTATTATAATGTAATTACATAATACATATTAGTGTCATTTTATTCTTCAAAAAAAACAATTTTTCCTCAAAAAGGAGTTTTCATCATTTTTATGACTGAATATTATTACTGATTTATATAAGTTATATAAAATGTATTAGAAATCTATATTAAATATTTATATTAAAATTTAAAAATTATCATTATATTATTTTGGGTAATTAACTAAAATATTGATGATTCTACGAATAAGAAAAATTAAATATTTTTATTGAAAAATTCATTTTTCATTCTAATTAATACAAAAGTCACATTACAATTTTTGTGAGACTTATAATTTAATTAATTAATTTTTATTTAAAAAATAATATTGTTGTTTCTTAAATGGAATTTATTCCTTAATTCTATAATAAAACAATTTAAATATTAAAATGGAATTTTACTATAAAAAAATTTCAACGTGGTTTATCAAGTTAATTTTAATTTATATTTCTCCACATGTGTGTATATAATTTTTAAAAAAAATACTCATATTTTTAATTATGATACATAAATTTAAAAAATATATCCTTTTTATTTTTAGTCATTATGAATAGTAACCTCAAAATTTTTTATTTACACTATAATGAATGAATCTCGAAATTAATGTTAATAATGAATTGATAAGGATTATAAAATTACGAAAGAAATTTCATAGAGTTTATTTTAGGATTCCCTTTCATCCTTTGTCAACCATGATTCTATAATATGGTGGTTTTTTTTCATTTGGATGAGATTATTTCATTGTAATATTTTATTTCAAGAATAGTCAAACATCCCACACACTTGATTTTAGTAAACTATAATATATAAAAATATGGGACTACCAAAAACTATATATTTTACATTAAATATTAACTCAATATAAAAAATTGTATATATTTTTCCTGATATATTATTTTTCAATTTTTTTGATGAAAGAAGTACCATAAATGCATGCAGAACGTTAACACAATAAATACTTGATTAAAAACTGTTCAAAAAAATGGTATTGAAGATATTAATTGTAATATAATTTAAGATAAATAACGTGATAACTAAATTTTTGGGATGAACAAAACCATTATGGTATTTTATAGAATAATTGGTTATAATTATATGTGTTATATTGACATTATTAATGTCTATATAATGAATAGTTCGGAAACATTAAATTATTGATATTTTGTAATAAATAAAATTTTATTAAATGATATGAAAATCAAAAAAATATTAAATTTATCCAAATAATTGTGATATTTTTTATAATATAAAACATTTTCAATTTATTTGACATTATTTTATTTGTAATTACATTAGTGACCTTAATTGTGTGAAAATACATTTGTATATTAATGGTTAGAAATTTTTATTCAGCAGTTAAATCAAAATTTTAAGGGTTGCAATGTGACCTAAAATTGTAAAAAAAAATATTATGATACTTTTTTGAGACAATTTTTCCTCTATTTTAAATAAATATGTATGGATCCATTATTTGAATGAATATTAATTTATATTAATTTAATTTTTAAAAAGAACAAAGTGTACCCCCTCTCATATATTGTAAAAGGGATCCTGTTATTCTCATTAAAAAACATAAACCTTTTTTTGTTTAAATAACTCACTACCAAAATTCCTTCTTGAAATCCACAACAAAATTCTATTGGAATTTTTTATGGTAGAATACCAACTTTAGGGGTATTATGGTGATAAAAATGGTTGTTATTCACATAAGAGGAATCATTTTTAATAGAAAAATAATTTAATATTTCTTCTTCCCCTTCTTCCAGAACAACATAAATCATGATTATATATAAACACCAGTTTAGAAAATATAATATGAAATTTTTATTATAGTGGTAAAACCTATATCGGTCTCCTCTTCCACCAAATTTGTAAATAACATATCTTTTGGGTGTACGGAGGACTACAACCTCCCAAAATGATGTAATTTTTCCATAATTGTCTTTCATTATTAGATATAATTATATAATTATTGTTTATATATTATATTAATTTCAAATTTTTCATTCTAAAATGATTAAATATCATTTTCCTTATCTCAATTCAGTGAAATTAAACATAATAACATCATTCGTATGTTTGTGTTGACTACGACATCCATGAAGTGATGTGTTTTTTTCAAAATAATGTCAGATAGAATATATATAACTATATATATATAATTAATATAACATAAATTAGATAATTATCATTATGAAATGATATAATAATACCTACATTATTTCAGTAATAATAATTGAAAAAGGGAAATTTTAATCATGTTTACGTATGACCAATCATCCCCAAGATTTTATTGTAGATCGATTTAAATAAGTTTATTTAATGGTTGGAATTAATGGTAAAATTACAAATTATAAATTAAAATTAAGTAATTATTATTAATTCAACATACTGGAGTTATTTAGTTTTTAATTACCAAATATATTTAAAACATTCAATATGAACATAAATGATTATGTTATTTTTAGAAACTTATAATAATATTTTTAAAATTAAAAATAAACATAAAAAAGGTTATTATATATAACATACTTCTATTTTTTTGGAATATAATGAATACGCGTGACAAGTCATTGTCAAGGTATGATATTTCCGTCTCACTTTAATTTTTTTTGGATATATTCCTTATAAAATATTTGACTATTTTGTGTGGCTTATATAATTCACATGAATGTAATTTATAATTATTATAATGGAACTTATGTTATATACATATCCATATAATGTTTTTCTTTCATGGTTATTATTATTAATATTTACTAAAGTGGTAAGATTTTATTTTACAATCTAATCATTATTCTGGATTGTTTGTGATTATGTCTACATAGAGGAATATATCACTTACATGTCCATTTTTTTTATAAAATCAGTTGAAATGGGATTTTAGAAATCTCTTAATTTTTTTAAAAATAATATATTATGTTGTAATAAATTTTAGTAAATGATTTCAATGTATTCTTTTAGTAATTTTCAATGTGATTTACATTGTGACTTTTCCAAAAAAAATTAAGGAAGGAATGTTTTTATCTTGTACGTGATGAGGTGATTTTATGACTATAATGACACCATAATGATATGAATAATCCTTTATAAGTTTACCAATTAATTTTAATTCAATCATTTTTATAATTAGAAATATTTTTATTAAATAATATATTGATTTAAAAAATAGAAAAGTTATTTTTCTCAAGATTATTTAAAAGTGATCTCTAAAATTTTGTTTTCATCTTTGATAAAGGAGTTTATTTTTAATATAATATATTGGGTATATGATCCAATGATATCATTCTTGTTCCCTCTATGGATAGATTATATTACGGTATCAGTTTGTTTAGGAAACCCATTTGTTTTCTTGGTTTTTGATATGATTAATGTTTTATGATTTCATAGATACCAAATATATGATTTTCTCTTTTTATGGGTGGGATATTATTTCTATCCAATTTATGGGAAATAATTTGCATCTCATGATATTTTCATGGGGAAAAATTTGATGTTCTTAATCCGTTATGGGGAAAAAGATGAATTGTATGATCAAAATAGGAGAAAAGTCAATGTTCTTGATCAATTATGGGAAACAAGTGTTGATACTTTATCTGATGGTTTTATTAGTTAACCATTAAATATTAAACAGTTTATATAAATATTATGTTGAGACACACATTTAGGCCATAGAATTATGATTCCTCATTCAGTTTTGTTGATATATCATTATTATGATTCATGTATTTTTAAATGATAATATATTTTTCCATTTAGTAAGTTTATGGTCTTTGTAATATTGGGAATAAAATTTTTATTTTATGAAAATTATATTATTCCATTATTATTATCATTAATGTTTATTTTATTATCGATTTATATCTCCCTTTATAACCATTACTGAGCATCTGTGAACACCATTTCTTATGATTACTAGTCCCATGATATGAAGAATGATGATAAATGATTTTTGTTTATGAAGGATTAATATGAGAGGAATCATATGGGAAATTTCAAAAACATTATATAGAATTTGAAAATTTTTGTATAGTTGGAGATGATGCCGGTCTTTGTGAACTAGTTTTTTATGAACCCATGTCATTAGGTGTTTCTTCTTAATTATCTAATTTAAAAAACTAAAATTTCCATGTGTATTGAAGTGATCTAATATTTCCATTTTATGGAGTATGTTTTGTATGAAATAAATTAGGTCACATTTATTGATCTCAATTCTAGAAATGTAATGTTTATGTTTTTAACAACATATCACCAAGTGCATATCTCGGACTCTTACCGTATAGATATCCTTATATGGTAATTTTTATATGGTTTCCATGTACTTATTATGAATGATAATTATTTTTAATTGTAAAGAAGTATCATATAAATATTATAAATTAAATTTAAAAGAATATATACTAAAAATGTTATAAAAATATATAAATTTTTATTCAAATTGGTTTTGTTAAATTTAACAATTTTAATGAATAATTTTAATAATTTTTTATAAAATATAATGTGTTTGATTCCTAAAAATACATTGATATCATATTTCAAAATAAATGAAAAATAAAAATCATAAATATTTAATTATAAGGAATATAGATTTAATTAATTTGATAAAGGAAAAAGTTTCATTTAAATACATTTTTATTATTATATATTGTGGGTTTTTGTCTAAAAGTTAAATTACATATATTTAGAATACAAAATTAAATGACTGAAATTTATTATATTTCAAAACTGATTAATTAACAATTATGTACTTTTTAAAAATTCATTATTATTAAGAATAAAATCATATACCATTTAAAACATAATTTTTTTCAATGATGTCACATCACTGTGTTTTATGACATTATTTTACATTATTCAGCTTTTCAATATTAAAGAATTACATTAATGATATCCATTTTTTATACATAAAATGAAATATATTATCAATATAATTAGTGTTTCATTGTATATAATAACAATAAATTAATTTTTTTAATGAAAAGAATATTTTCCTAAGAATATTTTTTATGCCTTCAGCTTTTTTATTTTAAAATGATAAATACATCATGGTTATGTAATGATTATAATAAATTTATTTGGTATATATTAAATAAAAATATTAATATAGATTAAATTATTTTTAATTAATAGGAAATAACAATATGAATATTAAATGGTTAAAATTTTATTTCTCTATTAAAAATGACATCTGAAAGAATTAATAGTATTTTTATATTTAAATTATTTATAATTTGAAATTTTATATTATTAAATGGATGAAATTGAAAAAAAACCTAAAATATTATGAACATGTGACTTTTTTATTTTTTTTGATTTGAATAAAGCTAAATTTCTTTAATTAAAACTAACATATCTCCAGATATTCCATGGTTTCCCTTCACATTAATCATGATTCTAATGAAATTTCCTTTATTTTGACTTATAAAATTAACACTTCCCTAACATTAATAAAATAATTTTATTATATTCCCTCATTTATTCATTTTCCAATTTACTCTGATAATGTGTTATGTCATATTGGGTTTCCTTTTGCCGTAATATTGATGCATAAGTTCCTCCTTATAATGGAATACATTTGAGAAGGACCAGTTCCATCAATTTAGTTAACAAATTATTATTCATCTTCACAAATTACCTTACCATCTCCATTATTTATAATCCCTATAATTTTTTTTGAATATCATTTTCATTTTAAAAAAATGATAATAATCCCACCTTCATATTTAGTGAATTATTATAACATGTTCATGTTTGGGATGCCATACAAAATTACATAAAAAATGAAAAGGTATTTTAATCTGGAATTATTTTTGATATATAAATTCATATAATATGTGTTAATAATAATGAATTTACCATATTTATAAAATTCAATGATGAAAAAACTTATATATTTTCATCTATAAATTAAACTATTCATGTGTATTCAATATTAATAAAAATGATATTTTTAACATTTTATTATAAACAATTAAATTATCTTCCCAGAAATAATTACAGAAAAAATGGGATATGATAATGAAAATCTATATCATCTCAATTGATATCTGAGAGGTGATAAAAACATTATCAATGAGTAATGACTAATAATTCTATATGAACTAATCATATATTGTATATGTGGTCCTTGAAGAATATTAATAAATCAATTCACGAAATAATTTTAAATATTACTATCTCAAGATACCCCAAGCCCATTTATAATCATCAATATTTTTTAACACTATACATTCTTAATAGAATGACACATTTATTGAAAAATAGTTGTTTGAATTTTCAACAAAAAAAATCCCAATCTAAAAATGTCAAACCATATGACCAGTAAAATTATTAGAAATTAAATTGTGCGATACACCAATAACAAAATGGTCTTGATAATGTGTAAAATTACGGTGAATAATAATTTCTACTATCAGTGGATTGGATTTATTATCTATGGATAACTTCTCAGAACCATATTTTTTTTTTCATGCACCATTGATCCATTATTCCTTATTAAGAATGTGTTACCAAATGATTTTTTTGTGTTCCTAGAATCACCCTGGATTTATAAATTATATGAATCAGTGTTTCCATTTTTGGGTTTTCTGTTAACATTATAACATGTGTGATATATATGAGATGAGACTCCAATTTAAAACATTAGGGATATACATCAATAAAAAATGATATTCCCCATCCAATTATAGTTTTTATAATATTAATTTGGTGACATATAATCTCTATTTATAATAATGAATATGTAAACTGTAATTAAGAAGTCCTATTAATCGTTATTTTCATATGTTTTACTTATTATGTTTTCAACACATGAGCTGTGACACCTGATTCAGAATACATGTTCCAATTCCACTTATTTCTAGCAGTAGAGTTCCCACCTATTCCTATCGTGTCATCCATAATTCCTCATGCATGATTCCTAGAAATATATATTTCTACTATAGTCACCCAATAATCCATATCTGAAGAAACTATAATGAAAAAGGTGGGTATTTTAGATAAACTATGTGACCAAAAAAACTAGATTGAATGATGCATGACTTCAGTGATACACTAATATGTACATCTAGAGTGAAATGAACAATGTTCATAAACTTTTCTGTATTCTTTATCCCCGATTTATGTTTTTTAGGTATAATGAAATCCACACTTCTTTATACAATACGTGATTATAATGTTGTTCATTTGATATCTCTTTAAATTCATCCAACATAATACCATAGATTACTTTTACATGAACAGATAAATCACACCATTCTTGTGTAAGTTCTTCTAGAATATACACTACTCAAATAGGAATTTATTTGAAGATTAAAAAATAATTTTAATATTTGATTCATTCTATTTAGCCACACCTATAGGTTTTTCCTCTCAAGACCATGAAATTTTTTTGGATTCTATTTTTTTAATTGTATTGAGTGATCCACTAGTTCAGGTTCATTTTTCAGATGTCCTCTATCAATGGATTGAAAATAATGAATGATTCAATAGATATTTTATTGATTCACTTGTAGATAACATGAAATAACACATTCCATTATATCATATTGAGGATTTCTATGAATTCTATCTGGTTTTATTCTCTATAGTAATAATAATAATCCATTTACTAATAACTCACTGGAAACTAAAGTCTTCTAAAATTAAATTTCATAATAATAAGTAATAAATGTAACCATTATTTTCAAAAACCCACAACACAAATGTTTTCATTATACTCTCATACAAAAATTGAATAATTTATCCCTTTTTGGAAGTGTCTTTGACAACTGATGATATGATAAAATCCTTGACTAATCCCACAATGATGAGATAAAACACCTAGATGTTTATTATAACATTTTTATCAAAAAATATTCTTGTAACACACTATGTATTTATGATTTGTTTTTAATTAATTAAATATCAATTATATCTTTAATTTCACAAAACAATGAGTTTAGTTTTCATTATAGGAAACACTATGATTTAATTAACTATGATATACTATTAACACTGTCATTTAAATTTTACTATTATAGAAATTTCATTAAAAATATATCTATTAGTTTTAAGAACCAATTAGTAATTATTATATAAAATGGGATAAAATTACTAAAAATTATGGATAAATAAATAAATAATTTTTGGTAATGTATTTATATGTTTCAAAAATGATTTTTTCTAATTTTTTTTCTATTTTGTTTTTGTAAAAAAGAAAAAAATTAAAATTTTGAAATTATTAGAAAATTTTTCTGATTAAATAAACCTAATTTTTGAAATAATAATTTAATAAAAAATCCAGCAGTCTATTTTTTTTATTTTTCTAAAAATATTAATTTTTTAGTAATGGGTGAGAAATACTAGTTTTCATTGAAAACAACCATGTTATTTAATTATTTAATATGGTTAAATAATTATTTTATATTTTTTAAACAATTAAATTAATGCAATTATATATAAATTATTCCAATTTATTTTATTGTATTTATTTTCATATTGACTTTTTATATAAAAAAATTAAAAAATTTGATCATTTTATCATTGAAGTCCTTCAATATCCTCTACATTACATGATTAATTTTAAGATAAATTCATTTTTTTAATGGAAGTATTAAAAATGTATTCAATATTTTTATTCATTATATATAATTTTATATAATTATTTAAAAATAATTTTTGAACATAAATACTAGTAAAATAAGATTAAAATATAGACCATTATTTAGTTAAAAATTGGTTTACCAAGATGTAAAACTAAAATTATAACTATTAAAAATGATCAAAAACATGTCTATAGAAAATTATATGGATTTATTTACACCATATTTTTTTTGTTGATAAATGCCAATTTTGGAGCCTTTTGGAAATATAAAAATGTGGGTAAACATTTTTCATCTAAAAAACTAAAATTGTGCCACTCACCAAACATATAAAAAGTCACACCCTCTCGTCTACAATTCATACTTAGAAAACCCATTTAATAAAAAATACCTAAAAAATAAATTCCATTCATCCAAAAACCTATAATAGAATCCATATTTTTTCAAAAATCAAATATAATATGACTTTTGGTGCAAACCAATTGAATTTTCAGAAGATAAGGTAACACTCATAACAACTGTTTTTTTCTTATTAATCATACTACTTCAATAATAATAGAAAAATGAAATTAAATAGACATATTATCTTCGATATAATAATATGTTTTTAAACTAATTCAAATTACCAATAACCATCACCTCTTCCATCAAATGGGATATGAATTAATCATTAGTCTGTGTGACAAACTACCACCTTATGAACCAATGTTATTCATTTTACATCACCACCTATTTTGGAGGGATATACGGATGAAAGATATTTTTATATTTTATTGTTAATATAATATTACAATTAATTAATTATTAATTCACATTTACCTTTAAATATTTTATTATGTGGGAATATGATAATGTTTCCCATGTTTACGCAGGGATACCACATCACGAAGCTATGTGAATATTTCAGGATTTACATGGATCGTAATAAGGATGATATTAATGAAGATATGTTTCATATATTAAAAGATATATTTTTAATGTTAATATATTATTTATGATTAATTTTAAATTCCAATGAATATGTGGAAAATGGATTCATCTATATATGCCACATAACTTCCACATGAATGGTGTATTTCATTTTATATCTCTTAATTTTATTAAACACTATAAATAAATAAATACTGAATTTATATGACATTAATATAACATTTTCCATTATAATCATGATTTAACCATAATGATATTAAGAGGACAAAAAATGACAAATTTTAACATATAAAAAACAATGATGTTATTCCCTCGAATGTGACATAAACCAGGAATTGTTAATAAATATGTAATAAAACATCATTATTATATTATATTTTGTATTATATAAATATTTATGATTAAATGGTAGATTTAAAATAATATTTTATTTATTATTTGTTAAATTTTATTGTCTATTAACGAATTCTAGATATTACGTATGTGATTTTTCACTCAATTTTTCTTCATTGATGCATATGTTAGGTTATACATTTATATTAATATATGTTGTGTATATAAATTACATTTAACATTTTATATCCCTAAAATAATTAATTTCATAATATTTTTATGTTCTATTTTATGTTATTATTTAATGTAACATTCAATTCAATATAACCAAAGTACAATGGGTTTTCTTATTCAATATCATCATTCATCAGGAATATTTATAATTATATTTCTGAGAATAACATACTATGATCCATCACAAAATAAAAACATGAATATTCATAACATATGGATGTTTCATGAGAAGAAATTAATTCCCTTAATTTTCCTCTCTCTTTGTACACACAATATTTCAAAACAATGTTTTAAATAAAGAAGACTATTTCTATCATTAGTTAAAATTCCATTATCATCCAGGAATATTTTAAAATATATATATATATACAAAATGTTTTAATGTTCTTAGGTGATTATTGAAATTAATATTTACCCATTATTGAATTTTTTAATTTTATTTAAAAGGAATAATTTTTTCATTTCCCAAACATAGGCCATTTTGGTGTTATTGAATGTTTGAAATGAATCATTGTTCAAAGGTGTAGAAGAAGAATGATTATTTCTAGACACTATGAACATTATTTTAATTAAATATTATATTAAATATATCCATATTTATTGTTTATAATTATTCATATATTATTTATTGAATATGTAATTAAAAACCAGCGATTCTTACTGCAATGATATTTTCAAAAAGAAATATTCCAAGTAGTTTCTCAGTAAAAATAATTTTCCATTTATATTGACATCCATTTATATCGTGAATGATTTTCTAGATACATGGAGCAAGAATACCATTGTTATTCATTATATCGATGTTTCATTTTTATATTTAATATATTTTTAGGAAACCAATTTCTCTTCCACGGGTTATACCATGAAAACATTTTTATAAAATCCACTTCTATTTCCATGGTTCCCATTGGAGGAAATGATGAAATGATTTTAAAACCAACATCATTTAATTATTTTTGAAATAATGAATGTTTTAAGATATTTTTTCTTTTGAATATTTGAATTTTATTAGCTAATGATTTTGATATATATCTCCCTCTAATTCATTGGGTAATAATTAATATTTCATGAGACATAGGATATATGAGATGTTATCCAAAACCTTCAATAGGGTATGTGTGGGTTATCTCAAACCTAAATCATGTATAGAGGAGGTTTCCCATATCATAACATGTTATTAATTTCTTGGATGGTAGTGTTGAAAAAATATTTTTATCATTAAATAAATTCAATAATGATATGTATTATGAAAATGTTATGCTCTCTTGGATCATGTTATATGATTTTCTAATATTTTTGTGTCTTATGAATTTCCAATGATTATACATGAATCAATATTATGATGGTTGATTTGTCATTTAAGGTTTTATAAATTTATATTAATGATCAAATACCCTAGTGTTAATGTTATGCTTATTTATATATCATTTTTGTCATGAAACTTCCCCTCAGTGCCATTGTTGTGACTACCCCAATAATTCCACCAATAAGATAGGGTCTGGAGACTTGCGCTAAGTAGAACTATCCTGAAAATGGGAGGTGTTTTCCTATGAACCTATACAAACACACACGAATCCATTCCAAAGAGGATTGAATGTGAGGACACTAAGAAATTAAAAACATGCATCAAACTAAAATCCAACAAAAGGATACAAAAAAATGTAAAGAAGTAAAGTACAACTAGGCCAGAATAAAAGATCAATAATAGAAACACAACATCAATGTACAACTTCTAATCATAGGTATGTAATCTACTGGTGGAAGCTACCTGAAACAACATGGCTCGTCTTATCTCACAATGAATCGTCTGGTCCTGGTCCCAGTCCTTCTCTGCCGAAGAATCCACCAAAGCATCGGTCATCCTCACAAGACCCTAATCTAATGAGAAAAGCTTGTGTAGGGGTGAGTAAGACAATATTAAGTTGTGGACCTGTAAAGAAAAAGTAAATGATCTTAAAAGAAAAACCACCAATATGTTATAGTTTTATCGACACAGGTATATGTCAACCACACTAATAATATGATAATTCAGGTATACTCGTAACAGTTTTCTTGTTTCGATGTATCTTCCATGACCAACCATAAGGTTTATCTCATAGAAAACCTTATTCGTGGAGATATCACAACTCATGCTACTTGAAATAAAGCATGTAGTACGAGTCTACAAAAATTATTTGAGAGAACATCTCGTTGTAGAATGTCTTGAAGTTTCCCTGAGACGTCCAGTCTCACAGAAACAAGGATTCTCAATATCGAATTCAATCCTTACTTAGAGAATTTTTCACATGGAAATCCTGTTCTGAGAGAACTCACTCCTTAAGTTATAAAGTCACTAGAGACACTCGAAATAGGTTATACAAAATTGTGCCCCACACAAATAGAAATCAATGAGAACTACCCAATGCTCAGTGGTCAGGTCAAGCCAGGATGGAAAGAATCAAATCTCAAAACATAGATTTGGGATCCTACACCATGGTCTCACTGGGGGATATCCTGGACCTATCTAAGGTACCCAAAAGAGATGTAAGGACTGACCAAGAATCTCGGTGTGATCCATTATCTAGCTCACAAAGTCACTACGATACATATTCTAAGCCAACCGACTTCAAGAAACAAGACATTATCTATGATAGTAGTGAGTTCCTACATCGAACAATCATATATAATCCCATGGGTATGATATATATCATTACACTAACTCATTATGAAGGGTTCAGGGATCAACATCGATCCCTCATAGTAATGAAAAATATAATGCCACCATCCCCTGCTGTTCTAACTAAAAACCCCCAATGCCATCTTAAAAAGGACCACCTCATCTAGAGGGTCCCCACACCAGAGATGTATTGTTATTCAGACATACAGATTGAATGATACATGAATTTTAGTGAAACGAGGTATGTAGGGTAGGGGTCTCGTCTGACTCAGCTAGACTGACCCCACCCGATCCTACCCAGGGTCCACCGACCTGACCTTCCGGGTCGACCGAGCATGCTAGGCCTGACCCACCTAATTAACCCATCCCATTAGATCATGTTGGTCTACTCTGCCTAGGACGTAGCATGCACCGTGTATCCAACCCACCCCGCAGGTTTCCATGGGGTACTACCATCGCTGTTGAGTTAGAATGTGGCTCTCCAGATGTGTGACGTAGCTCTCTGGACGAGTGAATCATCTCACTCCAATGTCTGCTAAAGACCATTTCCAACTGCCTACCTGAGGCCCCATTTTTCCACCTACGGTGTTTTTCATGGGTACCTGCACCCCACCGACAAACGGCCACCCCTAGTTCACTAGTGGCTTCTTCCGTGGGCCACTAGATGCACTCTGATGGTTCATTTTTCAATACGGAAGAGGTTTGAGACTCCTCGGTTCGATATATTCACATTCATGGGATATGATCTAGGAAAAGATCCTTTTAGTGAAAAATTATGTGAGAGAAAATATCTCCTGCAATGCCTTCATCCATTCTCCACAGTTGTCATCACACCTCCTTCATGTTGAGATCATCCCAAATCTGTGATGATTGTTTGTTCTACCAAGTATCTGTTGCACAATGATCGATCGATCTCTGAATATTTTTTCATGGGAAAAGGGATAATTCCAATGGAGAATAAAGAAAATAGGTAGGAAAGGCATTAATGCACAATGATAAAAGGACCTCAATAAATGATTGTGTCTGTCTGGGTTATTTCCTATTAGAACGTTTATACAAAAAACACCAAGATAATCTCATGTATGACCCCCTCAAATCTAATCCTCCCATAAGAATTATCGAACCCATGGTCAACCTGTTCATGGGATGATGTGTGTTCTTCATCTAAATCAAGAACATGTAATGAAAAGATTTAAATAAAAAAACATGACCTCGAGGTGCATCACTTATAGGTATAGATTAAAGTCAGGTCGTCACGTTGATTCTTGTTCCACTGGCATTAGGAAATTATCCTTCTCTTGAGAAAATCCTGAACTCCGATCCATCATCTACGGTGAATGAGAATGTTTCTCTTTCACATATAGAAACACCACGGATCAAGAAAAATTATCCATCATTACAAATTATAATGACAAACCCTACCAAAGATAAATGGAGGAAACACGTTAATGCATTAATGTGTTCCACGGTTTTTTTTTGAATTCAAATAGTGTCACCACAATGCTTTATTTATAAAAGGATAATGTGTTCTCTATCACTACATCAATGCATCTCCAAATTGTGAAATGTTAATAATAACTTCTTTATGTTAATTTTATTCTCCTTAATAAAGTCTAGAAATTAACTTTTACACTCGACCTCCGTTGATCAAGGTTAGGATCGTCCAAATGAAATAATATCCACATTATCTCAACGGTACTCTCATATTTTCAATTTGAGTTACCCTTTATTTTTAATAAGGATTAGGGTAAAAAATAAATGAAAATAATTTTATTTATTTATTTATTTTACGGTTGTGCCATTTTTAGGTTTTCTCATAGGCGACTCGTAAGGACTAAAGTTGTGTCTCTCTTAAGGTAATACCTCCATATTTAACCCAACGAACCCCTTAGATTTCAGATCATGTTACCCCGTTTTAGAGTTATTTCACCCTTTTAAGAAACCGGTCATGCATGATATTTAAAGACATTAAATTTTATTGTGGATCCTTATGGGAACCCCTTTACTCCGAATTTCACACTTTCTAAGAATCATGTATCAATATTTTCCCAAGAATTTTCTAAAAATAGAATAGAGAAAATCCTAGTTGTTATATTCTCACCACCTTAATGATTTACATCCAAGAAAATCCAAACATGGCCTTATAAAAAATGGTGAGAGTTCCAAGCACGAATCTGAGCCTCCCACTCCCATGTGCTCCATTTAGGATCCATGTACTACCTCCAGATAGGTACCAAGTGAAATTATCACCCACGAAGAATCCTTGATTTTTTTGGGTACTCAACTCAAGACACTACCTTATCGATGTCCATATCTCCCATCATTAAGACATAAATAGGGTTTATTCATGAATCTTCATAGCTATGACATGTGAAATATGTTGTGTACCATGTCTCATTATTGGATAGATCCAAGATGAATGCTACCTCACCAACTCTACGCAACACTATAAAGAGGAACTATATACTTAATTGATTTCTTGCCACCTAGAAAAAATATATGTAACCCTCATCTGGGTGAGACCAAAAGGAATACATGGTCTCCTTCCTCAAACATCAATGGTCTTTATCTTCATAAAGCACAAAACATCCAATGTACCTATGAATTATTCATCCACTCCAAGATGACCCAAAAATTCTTTAATAATTCCTCCTATAATACCTTCCACATTTAGGATGTAATGTGAGCATCACGATATAAAACAATCATTGATGAAACTCCATGGAGTTGAACTATCTTCAGCATATAGAGACATCTTGTTCCCTCTAATATACATTGTTCATAGGTAGATAGGAAGTGGTTTGACTTGGTGAGTTAGTTTATGATCTCCCAGATGATATCACGTTACCTAGACATACATGGTAAAACTATCAAAATGTCCATCGATATTCCATCCCATCCCTTCCTGGTGTCCCACGAAAGAGAAGGAGAAACTCATACCATGAAAAGGGGATTGAAACGGTGAGGGGATGACCCCCAAAACTGATTAAAACGATCTTTAATTAATTTTTTTCAATTGGTAGGATCATACTCAACATGTTCTATCATCCCCGTCGTCTACCTTGACACCCAAATGCATATTCGGGCGTGTTTCTCCACTATAGGAATTCACTGATAAAACTATTCTTCTCCGTAAAAGAACGATGTGCTCCACACTTTTTGAATTCCTATAAATGGTATTACCTATGGAAAACTGAGAACATAAATCCTCATAGACGGTATCACCAAACTAGGGATCTCTAACTCATTTTGAGAGTGAGAGGCTAACAACCAAATAATATAGATTATTTCCTTCGTCTACATCCATAAAGGATAACTTAAACCAGGAAAACTACTCCAATGACTCATTTAGTAACTGCTAACTAGATTCCTTCTAAGATCATCTAATTGTACATTACTCTTCCCAAAACTATAGAAAATCTCAAATTCATAGTCCTATAGAAAAGTTTGTCAATGCCTCTATCTCAAGCCATGGTCCTTCTATGAGAAGACATACCTTACAATATCAACGTATAATTGGATGATTTATCACTTACCCATCATGTAGTATCACCACATCCTTAAGGAGAAGACCACTACATCTTAATCAAGATTATGGTTCAGAAAGATATTCTCGAAAAACACCATCTCAACCCTCACTAGATTAATTAAAACTCTATAATCTTGGGAGAGGTTTCCTATAAATAGAATAACTCTTGATTCTAATATTGATAGTTAAAGAGCATTCCACGTAGCTGGTGCACTAGATGTTGGTCTAGGAATATCCACAAGTGACTTGCATGTTTCTCCTCAGATGCAGATAACACTATGATGTTATTAATGAAGATCGTCTGGGGATGACCATGGTGAAACACAAGGTATTACTAAGACTTTCTACTATAAGTCCACCATCTACACCACCAGCTTATGAAACTCTTCAGGATCCATACGATATACTAGTGTAAGTGTCAGTTCCAACCTGAGGTGTTGAAAAAAACAGATGTATAAATCATGATGGAGAAGTAAACTTGGAACATCTTCAAGGAATATGTTCTCATACACTTCTCCGACAATGAATCTTGAGGACTCATAACATACACTACACCAAGGGTCAGACTAGGAAATTGAATAAAAATCGATTGTACCCTCTTCTACCTAAATCCATGATGACCTATATGAATTTACTATTTGACGATAAAGGGACCTCAAGTTACACCACCACAGGAAAACCACATCGTTATCCTAAAACAATAAATCTATGCTTGAACTGCGGATTTAGTCCATTCTGAGAATGATATCGTAAGGCCTTGACCCCACTACCATGTGACCCCAACAGATACTCTCACCTCCAAGATTCATTCCATACTATTATCACCAATTCATGGTCAGTTTTTCTCATCCATTATGGGTCTCTAAACATGAGGGTCAAGATAACGGTTTAACTGAAACCTCTATATATCAAACATGAAATGTGGAAGGAAATGAAATCACTAGTACATGTTCCTATCAATACTACATCTAATGTAGAAATACAAATATCAAACATTTAATCATCCCAAGAGTCATGGGTCATAATCCTTGAAACAAACAATGGTCTTATACCATATCATATATCTCCCAGATTCTGGTATGGACCACTGAGAGGTTATGGTGGTAAGAAATTAAAAAGTCAGCAACATCCAACTACTTCTCCATCCCACCTGCCACATCCTAAACCCAACTAATCTATCTTCCCTTTCCACTATATATTCCTCATTAGTTCATCAACGAACTCTATTACTATAGGTTGAATGGTGGGACAATATCATCTTATATTCTCCATTTTCATCATGAAAAGAGAAGCCATTTCTTATAGGAACTTCCAAATCCTTGGAACTTATGAATTAAACTATGTTTCTAGGGAATACATTAAGTACTTACTATCAATAGTACCAGCTGAAAATACATCCTAGGCGATAACTACCTCAGATTCCTTTGACAAACGTTAGATCCTTGTGCTTAGTCACTTAGTGCCAAAAGAGCCATCTGAAACTCAGTGTAGAAAGATGCATCCACCTAAACCATTGTATTTGGGTCTAATATATGTTCATTAGGAGAATCTATACCCTAA
This sequence comes from Viscum album, assembly GCA_963277665.1. Taxonomy (NCBI): domain Eukaryota; kingdom Viridiplantae; phylum Streptophyta; class Magnoliopsida; order Santalales; family Viscaceae; genus Viscum; species Viscum album. The sequence goes on from OY728123.1 coordinate 649,586,289, forward strand.
TGAAAATCCTAAAAAATATATTCTATTTGACTGGGTCCCATCAGTGATGCCTCACCGAGCATCAGGAGAAACTCCCGATCATACTGCGTAAACCTCATTGGTTAGGATTGTGAGCACATCTAGAGGAAAAAAGATGTATCATGGTTAAAAGAGTATACATGATGAGATGACACCGGAAGGAGATTTGAAGACACAACCCATTCCTCTATGATGCATGTTACATTATTTATTTCCCTGCAACTTGTTTTATCCTGTACCGAATCAGAATAATTTTCCCAGAGTCCTGGTGTGTTGATACATCGACCGCCACCCCAAAACTGGAGTCCCTAGCATGAAATCAGAAATTGAAACCCTTAACATTGTTTCCACAAATAAAACATACAAACTCTATGTCCCAATGTGGAATGGAACCACATTTTATACCACTCTATCAAGGAATGTCCCCTGATGCCCATGTCGTGACTTACCCAAGTCTACCTATAATATGATAGGGTCTGGTGACTAACACTAAGTTGGCATGTCCCACAAATGAGAGGCCTTTTCTGAATAACCAGTACAAAAAAATGGGACTCCAATCCACAAAGTCTGCAAAGTAAAAAAAATATGTAATGAAAAATCATTAATACCACTAAAACCTGGAAAAAAGTGTATGAAAGAATGTAAAATAGTAATGTACAACCGTGAGTGAATAAAATCCCACTAAAATAGTTACAACTGGGATGTAAGAACTGTAAACATGGGTACGTAAGCTTATTTAGGAAGCTATGGGAAACGTCTCATCCCATATGATCTCGCAAGGAACTATCTGGTCCTAATCGTGAACATTCTCTGCCTTGGACTCCAATAAAGAATCTGTCATCTGCCCATGGAATGAAACGTGTAGGAAAATCCCATGAAGTGGTGAGTAAAATAATACATAGTTGGGGAACCAGAAACACAATATTAAAGAACATAAAGAAACAACCCCAAGAATATACCTTCATCTCAACATATGTATATTTCAACAATACATATAATAACAACATTCAGGTATACTCATAAAGTATTCCATGATGCTTTGTGACATCCATAATAATCCATAATGTTTGGTTCATTGCATGCTTGATTCTTGGAGATCCCACTCATTAGGTTACCTGAAATAATGTAGGCGTAACAAGTCATCCTAATGTCTTACAGAGAACTTCTGGTATCGATATGTCACAATGCATATCTGATATATCTGGTCTCACCAAGAAAAGTAGTCTTGATATTGCAACCAATCATTGGTCACCAGAATCATCTCAATGAATAATTATTTTGGAAAATCATGCTTCGTGAGCTATGAAGTCATCAGAGACCCCTGCAGGGGTCCCAATATATTTTTACCTACCTAAAGAGAACACTCTCAGAACTAATTGATGCACACTGGTTATGTTAAGTCATGAATGATTGAATCAGAACTCGATACAAAGATATGAGGTCATACACCTATGGCTCTTATAGTGATACATTGGCCCTTCTGGAATTATCATCCTAGATTTTTTATGGGAGTTTGTTTAAATATTGGTCGCACCCATTCCCAATCCCTATATATGATTCCACGATGAAAATTAGGGACCGACCGAGGAAATTGGTGTGATCCATGCTCTAGCCCGCCCAGTAACTGAGAATTCCAAGATGAGGCAACTCCCCTCAGAATGTGGTTTATTCTCTACGATAGGATCATGTTCCTCTATCAAACCATCATAAAGAATCCTAGGCATATGATCTCTATATCTACTATCACCCTCTATGATGGGATATGGTTCCTGCATTTATCCCTCATAGGAAAGGAAAAGGTATTTCCCCACCCCTTCTGGTCAAACAAAAAACCCGGAAGCCCTTTTACAAGGCCTGTCTTATTCAGAGGGTCCCAAAGTCATAGTATTATCATCAAATATATTTATAGTTTGAATGTTATGACCAATTTAGTGAAATTAGGCCAGTAGGATCCGTGTCTAGTTTGACCTGCTAGGACTGACATGACCCGACCCAACTCAGGGTCTTCCATCCCGACTTACCGGGTCCGGCCTCCCCATCTAGGTTGAAAAGGCCTACTGGGTCCAACAAATTTTCCATCCCACCTAGGTTGAAGCCCGCCAAGCCATCTTGGACTACTGGAGAGGGATAGTTTACTCTGACCAAGATGTGGCGGGCACCGCTTCTCTGAACCACCCTTCGGGTATCTACGGGGTCATGCCACCATTGTAAAGCTAGTCTGCAGGACTTCTGCTTCATAGGCTAAGGACGACCTCCATCCACCTACTAGAATCCTTTATTCACTGTCCACAATAGTTATTGAGGGCTCCTCTATCACACAGGCACACAGTCACCCCTATCACCCTTGCACTGGTGGGTTCTTCTGCGTGCCAACAGACGCTCTTCAGTTGTATGTTCTTCAATATGAAATATGTTTTAGAATATACAGGTTAAAATATTCACCTTCATGTGCACCGATCTATGCCACAATACTTTTCAATGCAAAGACGTTCGAGAATATATATCACATGCACCACCTCCTTCCTTTCACCATAGTCATTATTGAACCTGTATCATGATGGGTCAATCTCGGATCGGCGATATCAGATTAATTTTCCAAGGATCAGTTACACAACAATTGTTCGATCACCAACATTCAAGTCATTGGGGAAAATGATCAATGGCTACGACAAATGTAGAATGGAAGGAGTAATGAAAAGAATCAACCAAGATGAACTAACCTATCTCAATTTCCGTTTCTATTGGGGTTTGAAGGTGTTGAAATAGTTAACAAAAAATCACCAAGATAATCTCCCATTAAGACCCCGAAAATCGAACTCTCCTGTAGAAACAATTGAACAATGGGTCAACCTCTACGTGGGTTGATCTAAGTTCATCAGCTAAATCCATGAATTGGGAAAGAAAATATTTAAATAATAACCCTTACCTCTATTTGGATCCCTTATAGACGTAGATTAATTTCTTGAAGTTAGGTTGATCCATGTTTTCCAGTGATCATCAATTCATCATCACTTGATCGAATCACGACATTTAATCAATCATCACTGGTGAGAGATCCACCACCTCCTTTCTTTAGGAAAACACTAGGATTATAGAGAAAGTATCCCTCATTAAGGATTTTAACACTGGACCGTTCCCTTGATTAATGGAGGAAATGCTTTAATGCGTGAACGCATTTCTTCATTTCTATTTCGATTTGAAACAACGTTTCTATAAAGCTTCATTTGTGAAAGGATAATGGGATACTCCATCACTAAATCAAAGTTTTTCCATGTTGTGAAATGTTAAAAGGAAATAAAATTATATTAAATAGGTTCATTATAATATCCTTTAAAATTTAAAAAAATTAAATTTTACCCTCAACCCATGTCGGTCGAGGTTTGGATCTGCCCAAGTAAAGCAAATCCTCACGCGCACAATGGTATTCTAGGATTTCCGATCTGAATTACCAATTATGAGATATAAGTATTTGAATGAAAAATAAAATGAATATTTGATTTCTTTATTTATGGTTATTCCATTTTCATATTTTCTCACTAAACGACCACGTTAACTAATGTTAAGTCGCTCATATGATAAACATGCCATCCTGAATGCAATGGTGTCCTAATATTTTTGATCTGGGCACCCGTTTGCGATTTATTTCACCTTTTAAGAAAACACACTTAAGAGATCTATTTAGAAACGTAATATTTTTTGAGGGATCATTCAGGGCACTCCATAAAAAATAATCTTCCTCCATCTCAGCACTTAGTATTAAAATTTTCCAAATAATTCTCTAAAAATTGAACTCTTTAATATAACTTTCTGTACATTTGTACACATACATAACATATAATACCAACCGTTCTTATGTTTCCATTGAATATATTATTATGAAATATATTTTATATGATCTGTCTATGATGTGTGTTATATATGAATAATATAGTGGGAGATGATTTATTTCACATATGAACATGTTTTTGATGTTCCCATGTTTCAAAAGGATCTATAACTTTATGATACATAAGTGTGTGTTTGTGTAATATATTGAAATTTTATATAAAAGAAATTATATCGTTGTATAAAAATCATAGATCTATATAGATTGAATCAATGGAATGGGTTTTTTAACATTCCAAAACTAGTTTGGGAAAAATTTGGGATATTCCTAAGATTATGTCTAAAGATATTTTTAAGGATGAGACAAAGTATTGAAAAATTTCCAGAAATTCTCATAAAGGATTGAGAGAGTATCTTCTTTGAAATTAAAACCCCTTAAAAGATAATATATGTAGATATATATCTCAGATGGAGAAAACTATGCATAATAACTTCAAAAATGGACAATTGAGTTATAATTGATCACCAACTAGTGTACAATAATGGGACTTTCAACACTCCAAGACTGAAAATATTGGGTGTTATGTAGTGGGAATGAAATAAAAAATTACAACCCATCATAAAGTATTTATATTGATGATGACTATGAGTGGCCTTGGATAATCCAAATGTTTCAATGATTTAAAAAATTGATTTCTATTTTAGATATCAATGATTTCATTTTTCATGATTATGTGGTTTCTCAATATTACTATTTTTTCATACACAATGGTTTTGTTTTTATTAAATGGTTTTAACTAAAAATAACCACGTTAGTTCTCAGAGTGATGGACAATGAAGTGTCAATACTCTTATTAAACCAAATATTATGGTATTTGGAATGAAAGATATTATTACTATGGTAATATAATATTCTCTAACCATGAATCATTCTGAACATCCAAACATGGAATTGAGAGAAAAACATTATTTTGAGATCTCCGTGAGGAAAAATCCACCTTCCATTCGGGGATCCACTGAACCACTAAATCCAAAGAAATCTATCTGTAACACTGATAAGATATTTCTTATTATCATTATTTAATTTTTTTTGTTATATATATTTAGGATGTTTAAGAGGATCAATGTAGGAATCTCATGAAGAAGACATGGGAACATAATGAAAGTTACTCTGTAAAGAAGGATGAGATTATGATATTACTTTTCAAAAACATTCATCATATATTATCTGTACAAAAATGGTGATGTAATTCCTTGAGCTAATGTAGAAATATTAATAATCGTTTAGTACATATAAGGAAAATTATATAATAATTAGGATTTACAAAATCATAATAATCATCCACCTTTAATGTATGGTTTATATATTCTTTCTAGGCTAGAAACCATGTTTCTTAAAGGTGTTATACATTAGGGAAATCTGAATCTTTTGAGAAATCATTCTTCATTAAATCAATTTAAATATTTAGAATGGTGTAACCCATAAATAAAATGGTTTTGAAAATAAAATATTTTTATATTTCATGGGAATCTCTAAAAACTATAGAGGTATGAAGATAATATTTTCACCTTCGGGAAGTGTGAAAGTAAATTTGGTAGAAAATTTCATAATCAAACAAGTAATTTTTTTATACTATAAAGGATGGTCATTGAGAAGATGAATACTAATGTTATGGGAATAAATTATCTAATGAAACATATAATTTGAAATAACCATATAATTCAACTCTCACAGATCAGTGTTTCAATTGTAATAATGTGGAAAATAATGGAAAAATGTTCTCATATCTGATGGATGAGGATACCGTTTGACTTTACATACATTTTATACCAAGATAAATATATAAATAACATTCTATTTATATTTCTTATTTTTGGTACTATAGTTACCTTGGCATAACATACTTCAAAATTACATCATTTGATTCAACATTCAATACATTACAGAGATAAATGGTAAAAGACCATAATAGTTTTAAGTTACCCTGTCAAAATCAGAGCATCACTGAGAGGGGGAGGGGGTGAATAAATGATATGTTTCTCTATAATGTTTCATTCTATTTGAAACAAAATTTTCCTCCTATTAATGAGTTCTATCCATAATGAACACAATAAAAACAACCAACAAATGGATTAAAAAATTTACTATCTTCACCGCTCAATAAGAGAAGAAACCTCTATGGTTTGGTAAAGAAATAATACAGTACCAAAAATCCACTAGAAAATAATAATTTTATGTGGAATTAAATGAGTATAAAATAACCATTGAATCGTGTGGAATGTGGAATACAATCCATAGCCATGTGTGCACCCCCATTGCACAAATTTGGTAATTCAATGATTATATTCATCTAGACAAACATTCCAAAATATTATAACTCAAAATTGTTCTTCTCATTCTTACCCATAATCTAATAGTAACATCCTTGAATTCAAAATGATACTTAGTTTATTAAACCAGTCTAATATTAGAGCATTTAAAATGAACTTTCCAGATAAATTGGTGAATAAAATTTTCAACTCACAGAGCACTTCCATAGAGCTACTTTGTGAAGCTCCAAACATTATAGAGAACTCTATTTCGAGGAGATAACTAGTTCTTTAATATCCTTAGTTCTCCGATCACACTAGATTACAAAGATTAGTAATTACTTTGTGAGGAATACATATTTTGGAAATCTCAACAGCTCACTGGGAAGCTCTTTCCATTCACAGAGCATACTTCCTTCCTAATGTTCATTGCCTTCATAAACCCTATTTTCAATTTGAGAGTTCTATAATTCTTATTGAGTTTCACTTCTATTATTAGGGGTGTCTTGAACTATTTATAGGTGTTTCACACTGACTCTAGAAAAATCCATCCACCTCAGCTACACATTAGGAAAAAATCGTAGAGCACCTAAATTTCTTCCAAAATTCACTCATGTTCATGAAGTACAGTGGTTATTTTTTAGATTCACGAATCCTCATTATAATCATGAAGAGTTCCCTCAAATACTATGTTCTTACATGATTATCCTTCTTCCTATTCACCACTCCATTTATCTTCACCTTCAGCATCTCAATGCTCACATACAATGCTTCCTTCCTCTGCCATTCACAAATCTAGTCGTAATCATGAAGAATGCCATCTATATTCTTGATGTCCTTCTGAAATATACTTCATGAACCCCATATTTATGAAATTAATTACATTTATATATTTCATTGATTTATTCAAGGAAATCAATTTTTGGAATTGATATCCCTCCTCTAAATTTTGGACCCCAAATATTTGGCACACTAAAAAGTTGTGCCACCTTAGACACTTGCTTTTACAAAATCAACCATATTGATTGATAACATATTTTCCCCCATTCCATTATAATGATTGTATCACATGTTCTCTAAACTAATTATGGTATTTTTGAAAAACAAATCATCAAATAATCGTTTGATTTACCATGGAATGTATTTCAACTTCCCTATCATCACTCATCCAATTATACAGACTGAAGAGATTTCCATTATTATAAAATTTCCTTGACAATAGAAGACAATACCTAAAAAAATTACTATTCATTATCATATTGGTTATACCAATCTCTACCTATGAATATTTTTTATCAACAATGATTCATAAATCATTGAATATTGAAACCACATGTAATGGATTACATTTCAAAAACTATATACCAACATGAGATAACTCATTTTAAGAAAAAAGAATTATTAATAGCCTACACCATGATGTACAAAAGTAGTTTTTATTAAATTTTAACATCCTTTTTTCATCACTTCCCTCCACTTATTAAATATTCCTTTAAAACAAAAAATTTATTTTCTACAGCCACTCAAAAAACCATTAGAAAATTTCACAAACATACATTATTGATTCTTAGCTTACCCACTACTCCCCCTTTATGCATGAAAATCTAGTTTGATTTATAAAATAATTCTAACCCTTGAATACACTTTCCAATGTGAATAAGGGAGTGGGGAAAGAAACACATACCACAAAATTGATGAGAAGGAGGTCGGACACACATGTTCAACCTCAACTTAGAAAATGGTTCCTTTGTTAAATTTTTTATAAATATGTCGGTAAATTGTTCTTATGTAGGAATGTACACCATCATCAATAAATTCTTTTCCGAATTCACTTTGATGAAGTGGTACATTAGGTAAAAATGTTTTCAACATAAAATGTTGCACCAGATTCCTTGTAGGATTTTTTTCACTTTGATTTTCACTACCCAAGAGCTAGGGTAACTTTACATCAACAAATGGATCTTCCAAATAAGTCATTATCCACATATGTTGGGTAGAAACTTGAGTGGTAGAAAATATTCAGTTTCATCCATACAAAGAGTCACTAATTTTTTTTCCTTTGTATTCCATCAAAAACCAATTTTCCCAAGAATGAAAACTCCACCCGATGGGGATCTTCTACAATCAACATTTCATTCCTATTAGCATTTGAATACCAAAATAGATAAATATTGTCTATGATAATATACATGATTCCAAATTTTTTTGTGCCTTTGATAAATCATATAATTCTTTTTCCAGAAATCAAATGAGTATTTTGGAGAGTTCTGGAACTTTCAACAAAAGGAAACTGCCTAGACGATGTTAGATCATGAGGAAGTCAAATATAACTGACTCCGAGTTAGATTTCGAAACACTTTTTTGTTGAGTTCCTTTCATTATCCTTTATTATACGACATGGTTACAACTAATTATTTTGTAGAAAATATTTTGAAATATTATATTCAAACTTCTTCATATGTTCCGTCATATACTTTTCTTGAGAATGAAAAATGGGGTTCTTCTTATATATGATTTGCAACTCAAAAATTATTTCATTTCTCTCAGCATGGACATCTCAATCAAATTCATCATCTCCTCAAAAAATCATTCACACAATCATTCATAATTCCCATTAATGACAATTTCATCAAAAAAATTACGATCAGAGGGAAATACAAACATTCCATGATGTAAATGTTGTTATCAACTATTCCTTTCTTGAAACTCATCTTCCTTATGAAAAAATATATCTTTGTATACCATGCCATTGGAATTGTTTTAGATCATAAAAAGGATTCCTCATGTCTCATTAATAACATTTATCTTTCTTAAAAAATCCACAAGTTTGTTCCAATTAAACTTCACCATCAAGATTCTTGTTTAGAAATGCAGACATGATTCCCAATTAAAAAAATTTATAGACTCATTGTGTAGAAATAGAATGTAATATTCTAATTGTTTACAATATAGAATGTGGGGAAAATTCCTCATTAAAATCAATACTTCAATATGTAAGTATCCTTTCACACAAATCATTACATTTTACTTATCACATTGCCTTCTTCATTCAACTTGTTCCAAAAAACCCATTTTGTACGAATAAATTTTTTTCATCCAGCTTGGGTATGAGTTCTCAAGTATCAAGCTTTTAAATCTGGTAAAGCTCTTACTTCATCACCTAAACCCATTCTAGAGGCTCAAAATATTAATCCACATAATTTGGCTCCAATTATAAATACATAGAAGTATGTATAACAACATTTTCTGTTTTTCTTATTTGAACCCTCTGATATATGATCCCCAATAATTTCCTAACCCTCTATTTAATTCTTCATCGTAGGATGAAAAGTTAATATTTCATCATCATAAATTTATATTTTTGAGTATGATTTATATTCATGAGTAGGATTACAACTATCTGCAAAATTATCAGAATCATTAACTAAATGTTATGTATCATGATCAACTTCAATATAAGAAAAAAATTTCATTTCATTTTAATAATTTTCAACAACTTTAACATGGGTAGAATCAATGATTCTCCCTATTTATCTATTGAAAAGACATTATTATCTTCCTTCCGAAGCATATCCTAGAAAAATTCCATCATCTCGTCAATGATAAAACATTCCACAGTTTCGTCCTTTCTTTTTTATAATTCATTGACCCCCATAAATGTATAAATATTTAAAACATGGAGTTTTTCAATAGAAACTTTCATATGGATTCATATAAGAATTAGGCATATAGAAACAACAGTTCTGAATATATATAATACTGAAAATATCTTTCCTCGAAAAATAATGATAATGGTTATGTTCAAGAAACATATTTCTCCTCATTTCTACCAGAATTTTATACATTCATTTTGCAACCCCATTTTTTATGGTGTGTATGGTGAACTGAACCCATGATTAATTCTATGCTACTGAAGATAAAAATAATATCATTAATTATTCTACTCTCTTCCATTATCAGTGATGAACTAAATCATTGAATATTAGCATTGATTCTATTTTTTCCACCTGAAACAATTAATCATTTTCAAAGAATATGTCTTATGTCACATATACTAAATACAAGTAAAGAGAGAAAATTCATCAATAAATATAATGAACTATTTATCTCAATTTTTTAATCACTTTATCATTGGTCAATATATATTAAAATGTATAATTTCTAAGGGTCATGTTGAATGAATATCAACTATCTTTTTCATAGAAGTTGTAATATTCTGTTTATCACAAATAACACAACACCAATATCTTCTTGTTGTTCAATCAGGATTTTCTCAGACAATTCCACGTGTTGATGATATTCATGTGTTTCTCTAACAAATATGACCAATCCTTTTACTCCATAACTGATTTTAATCCACCATACCCATGTTACAAGAGTTATATACTTCACCAACATGGAGCATGTTCCCTTTTATATGTTGGCTATTTTTACTACCTGTTTATCATATAATATTTTCACATAAATCCCATGATTTTTTATGATAAATTTGTTTCCTCATCCCAGAGTTGGGAAACACTCAATATAGTGTGTTTCATCCCCAAAACATATAATTTTTTTTTGATTTCATCTTTTCATTCTTGATGATGGCTAATACAACACCATTTGTCCCCAAATATTCATCATTCACAAAGGTCAATGTTATTTAATTGAATTAATTCACATTATTCAACAACATTAGGTATTCAATCATATGAGAAGACAAACCACTATCATAAATCAATGGATGTTCTCATTTTTAGTGGTTAATGTGGTTTACACAATAATATATTTATATTCCTCCTTTTAATTCTTCTCATACAACATTTAGGATCTGTTAAGAACTATTTATTGTGCGAGAATCAAATAGAGACATCCCATAGAATGATTTCCAAGAAGTTCACATATTTTGAAAATAGTTTCCAGTGGTTGGAACCAATTCTCAATATTCAAACTAGCCTTTTAATATTTATTTTGTGCTTCTTTCTTTGACATATTCTTTTGGGATGATTTACTCCCCCTCAAACCTTTTCTTTAATTACATATAGAATAGTTTTAATGTTTCGTGTTGAACCGACACATATTTTCCATGTGTCTGAATCAACCAAAATAATAGCAGTATCTATAGAATTAATATTTCCATCTAAGACTTTCATTCCGACCAATGTTGTGAACATAATTCTAAACACTCTTCTAAACATAATTCTTCTGACCATATTGTTTCATGTTTTTAATCGTAACATTCATCTCCAACTCATATTATTTTCAGAATAATCAGAACTATAATTAGTAAAAATCTTTTTGAAATCAAGATTTTTAGATACTTCTAAATTTTTGGCATTTCTAAAATTAGCAACATACATAGCCTTTAAATATTTTTTATCATTAGAACAAGTTCCATATTTATTATAAACCATTTAAGGTATATTTTTTTTATTATTCATTGATTCATTGATACTAGATCATTCACTATATTCTTAGGTACAATTTTTGAAACTTATCTTCCTTTCTTCATCTTTAGAGTGTTTAATTGTACAAGTTCCAAATCTTCTTCTTTTTAAATTGGATTTACATCCAAATGTTCATTACAACTCTTTTCACTCTCAGAAGAATTATTCAGATCATAAATATCCTCTTCCAACTTGAATTTCTCCATATGAAAAATAACGTGATTGTTTAACGAGGAATATTAATTTATCAATTTCTTATTTTCCATCTCAAGCAAAATGATCATTTTAATATATTCTTTCATCTCTTATTTCAAATGATATTCAAGTTTAATTTATTCTTCTTAAGAATTTTATCTCTCATAATCATCATTTTTCAAAGATGTAATATTGTAATTTTATATATCCTTGTTATATTTCTTTTTTCAAATTCATCTTCAATATCATCTTCTTCTTTATCATTAGACAGAAGGAATATTCTTTTGTATTTTAGGAACTTTTTTCATTACCTATGATAGTATATTTATCATTATCACCATGTTTCATCCATGACACTCTTGGCCTTATATCTTCACCGTCAATATCTTCATCTTTCCCTTTTTGGAAGAAATTAGCTTCAAATAGTCCAACAAATTCACATTAAAATCATTTCATGGAAAGATTCCCCTTGTATTTCTCTGTACCACTTTTCACATTCCTAGAAAATAAGGATAAACTTTTGTCCATATTTTTAGATTCCCCAACATCATAATCAGATTCACCATCTTTAAATTTATTGATAATATTATCTGACTTCCCTTTTATTGCATCCTCAAAAAAGATTACTATGTCAACATTTGTTTTTATCTTCATAGTCTTCTCCCTAATCATTTCATATGTGAAGAGAGTTCTTTTAAAATCATCCATATATAATGTTTTTTCATCAATATCATCCAATAACGAAAGGCAAGAATCAAACATGTCAAGTAGAATCATAAACATCTTTACAACAACCTAGAATCTTATAACTATTTACCAATATATCAGATTTTATTGAAAATGTCTTTAACTCTGCTAAAGATGTCCCCGACATATTCTAGCTCTGCCATTTTCAATTCTTCATACTTCATCCTCCAGATTTAATTTTTTCCTTATGTTATTTGGTATTTCTTTCATAGATGTTCTTCAGCATATCCAAGAATACTTTAGTTGTAACGACACCATTCACTCTTAAAAATCACCATTAGAAAGCAATGAGTGTAGAGAATTTTTATCTCTTCCATCATTCTAATGATTGTTCTTATCTTCGTCTATAAGAGGAACTTTTTCATTACTCGCATTAAATCCATTTGATGTAGCTTCAAGAAGATCATACACAAGATACATAAGATAAGGCATCATTATACCATTCAAGATATGATATATCTTCATATAAAAATTTATAATTGTTTTATTGTTCACCCAATTATGATTCTCCCTAAAAATCTTTCATCAAAACATCAGAAAATAACCAACAAAGGGAATCTATCCCTTTTAATCCAACAGTAGTTACCCATTCAAGAACCATGTTTCAAAGAGAGGGTAAGGGGTAGAATAAGTGATATCGTTTTATATTATGTTTACTTCTATTTGAAAAGACCTTCACCTCTTGTTAAATAGTTCTCTCCCTACTAAACACAAAAAAATACACAACCATTGGAACATAATATTTATAAGTTTAAATACCAAATAGGAGTAACTATATCCTTGGTATGGTTAGAAAAAAATCCAGTACCACATAATCCAATTTAAAAAAATCCTTTGATATTGAATACAATTTCTAAGATATACCCCTGCACTCTTATAGAAATTGGAAAAAAAAGAACGCGTGCACCCTCTTAGAACATATTTTGTAATTCAATGTTTCTATGGTTCTTGAAAAACATTCCCAAATTTTATCTCTCAAAATGGTTCTTCTCTTTTCTTCCCAGAAGTTGATAAGATCTTTCTGGAATTCACAATGATACCTACTCTGATACCATAGTCTAATCATAAAACACATAGAAACCACATCCAACATAAATTAGGTACTCAATTCATCAAATCCTAAAGCTCTTCAAAAATCTCTTTCATGATGCTCCCAACATCACAGAGCCCTCTAGTTCAAAGAGATCATTAGTTCTCAAAGTTATCTATTTCCTAGATCATATGTAGTTGTAACGCCCCGACTACGGTTACCCAGAGTTGGTGCATTATTGCGTAACATTGTCATGATCACAAATGATCAAGTCTCAAAAACCCGATTAGTGTAGTAGCCTTGGAAAAACTAGATACATTCATAAATTTTACATTACATCATAATGTGAAAAAATAAAATAAAAAAGTCTCAATAGTCCACACTCATATCCTCTTCTGACTATCCCTGCAGGTCATTCATAAAATACTTCTTCATATCCTCGAAAATATTAAAAAATTGAAAGGGGTGAGCTCAGATGCTCAGTAAGGATAAAATTATTGCGGAAGCTTTCATAAATAAACATTAACATTTAAGGCAATGTATAACTAAAACAAAAGCCTTTTTAAACATGAACTTCAGTGTAACGACCCAAAGTTTCATTAATGGGAAATCCCTCTTGATCCAGTTAAATGTTTCTTTATGAAATTTTTTTTATAAGATTTCAACTTCTTTAGTTTTACGTTAAGATTTGTTACCGTTACTTTTATAGCCGTTGAACAGTGATCATCTGAGTAGTATAAATATAAGGCTTTAACGAACCCATTTCTACCCAGACAAAGGAAGCGATGGCCTCATCCAGTAGAATTGCCCCTTACGAAGCCCATTTGTCAGAGCTTGGAAAAGAGGTGGCGTCTTTGGGCTTTGCCCTTGACCAAGCCCAAGTTGAGCTTCATCAAGTCAAGCTCGAACTTGATCGTCTATGGGAAAAGTGGAAGTTGATTGAAATTACCACTCGAGCGATGTTATCCGAGCCGCCCCAAGAGTCTGTCACCATCGCACACCTTACCCTTAGGTCTTATGAAGCTATTTTAAGGGGTTATATAACAAATAAGTAGTACCATGTTCATGCACATTACTTTTATATATAATAATGAATATAATTTCTAGTCATTTTTGATACATTTTAATTAGTTTTTAAAGTACAAATGGTGTTTTTATTTATTATTTAATTAAGAATTATATTTTATTAAATTAAAGGATTTTTGAATTAAATAATATTTTAATAATATATTATTATTAATATTACATTAATTTTTATTAAATATAAATGATCTTATAATTTTATGAATGCAATTAAAATTTTTATTAAGGTTTGAAAGCAATTTCTGTCAAAACCCGTGAATTTTTTTATAAATGTCGGTTTTTATTTTAGAAATGAAAATTCACATATTTAGAAAATTATTTAGATAAAATAAATATTATTTTTGGAATTAGGACGTCGAAATTATCCAACAGTGAATTTTTCATAATTTTCTGAGACAGTCAAATTTTTGGGTAAAAATTAAATACCATTAAAATATATAATGTGTTTTATGACATCATAATGACCCAATGGTGATGTAATAAAATACCATAATCCTTATTTTCTTCCAATATATGGTTTATCATTAAAATAATGAGGTTTTGGGTTTGTTTGACTCACTTTTCAAAGCATTAATGGAGCCCTCAAGACTTATTCAACACTTTGCCTTTTTAAATTAATTTCCATGGGAGTGTGACTCATCTCCACATAAGCAACCCTAATTTTTTAATACGTTCATACCTTGGCCTTGTAAAATATTGTTTTCCTATTTCCTTTTCCAGAAACTATGGGCAAATACCATGGGATGGTTTGTGGTTTGGATTATTTTAATATAAGGGGTCCCAAACCTAAATAATAAAGAATTCTCTCACCTTTCCTATATAATCCCACCCAAGCTCCCACTTCCTCCTCACTCAATGACCTTGAAGTTCGTCCAACCTCTGCCCTACTCTCCCTAGAATCCTCCCAAGGTGCCCCAAGCTCCCAAGAAGCCTCTCACAAGCCTCTCTCTAGCCTTTGGAAGCACATAT
This sequence comes from Viscum album, assembly GCA_963277665.1. Taxonomy (NCBI): domain Eukaryota; kingdom Viridiplantae; phylum Streptophyta; class Magnoliopsida; order Santalales; family Viscaceae; genus Viscum; species Viscum album. Next base: position 649,601,895 of record OY728123.1, read on the forward strand.
CCAAGTAAGGGTTTTTTCTTCCTTTCTCATTTTTGTCAATTTTCATTAAGTTGTATTGCCCTTTTAATTTCAATTATGAATGTTGGGGTATGGTTTCTCACCTCTCCCATACTTCCCTCTTATTGTTTGAATGATGGGAGACCCCTATCTCTCTCATTAAATGCCTCCCATGTACACTCGTTACTATGCCGAAATTCCGAAAGGAACCTTTTTCTCCCCTTCTATATTCAAGCAATACTTTTGTATCATGAATCTAAATTCCATTTCAATTGTGAGGACATGTATCTATATGACCTCCTTACTGTACATTACATGTAAATATTATGAGGAACCCCTTTCTCTCTCATTGACCATTTTTATGAATTCTTATGTCACGCCGTTACGCTGCCGAAATCACACCGATTTTCTAAGCCAATATCATTGTGTAGTGAAGACCATGCCCATTTCTCCATCAAGGGTATTCACATTTATGCACATTTACTAATTGATTATAAAGTTTCATGTATGAATTCCACATTCCTTTATCGTGGAATAAATGTTTATGTTTTATGAATCCATGTTTTATGATCCATGTGGCACACATATGCGTGAAATGAAATGTTTAAGAAGGGTGCGCCCCTTATAGCGCTCCAATGCATTGGGTAAAGTATAGTATCATGATACTTCATGTGCAATGAGTTTTTTTACTCATGCTAATTCAAGTGCAACGAGGGTTTACTCATGCTTCAAGTGCAATGAGGGTTTACTCATGCTCCATGTGCAATGAGCCTTGGCTCATGCTAATTCAATGTTATTTGTTGTTGCCGCATTTCCATGTTATGATTATCATGCTTTATCATGCCTTTATGTTCATGTTTCTCTTATTCTCTATTGATATGCCTATTTCCTAACATGTATTGTACTCCTCTTGTTATTGATTGTGTACTCCCTTACTGGGCTTTATAGCTCACCCTTTTCTTATGCATGTCCTCAGGTTATCCCCTGCAATGATAAGTACGAAGGAATGTAGTGGTCATGTAAAGGAAGTTTTCAATAAAGATGTTGTATTTAAAGTTTAAAGCTTTTATGTAATGATCCTAAGCCCCAAAGACACTAATCCTCTCGATCTTCTTTGTTGTATCAAGTGAAGTTGTATGTAATAAAGCATGTTAAGTTGTAATAAAAATCATGGTTGTCATAGTTGGTATCAAAGGATAGGATTAGTTATTTTTGGTATTGGGAAACCCTAGTAAAGCCTTAGATACAAGACTAAGAATAATAAAAACATCCCTAAGTTTTGGTAAATACTAAGTAAGTGGTTTATCAAACAAATACATCCCTGTCTAGATACGAGCAGGTAGAGGTGGCTCTGGCACAAATGTATCCTAGGGTTAAAACTTGAAAACACCGCTTTGAGCTAGACTCGAACAGGAACTGGTGCACGACAACGGGCCTTGCTGCACTCTTGGTTATGACACTCCCGAGGGATATGTTTTGATAAATTCACAATATTAGTATGAACCATTATTAAGGGAAAAATTCCCCTAAGAATATATGTTAGAAGGAAGATCATGAAAAGCCTGGATTGAATCCTATAGACTCATGAGTTAAAGAGATTAAAGTTTATTTATAAGTCATCAACTTTTGTCTTTGGATTACCCTTTATGTGTTACCCCTAACTTGCCTTTTATTCCATCCAATGGCCGGTAATAGGAGAACTCGGGCTAACAACCGTTGTGAAGATCAGTGTGATGATTGTACTTATGAGATGACCAATCCAATGGGAGCGGGAATCGCGAACTTTGTCACGCTTCTCTCTCAGCAAACTCAAGTTTTGAATAGAAACACTGGTCAAGAGGAATGTTCAACCCCCCTAAGAAAGAACAAGTCGCTATTGAAATCTTCATGAGACAAAGGCCTCCTACTTTTAGTGGATCATCTGATCCCACGATCGCTGAACAATGGATCAACTCCATTGAAAATATATTCTCCATCCTCCAATGCTCTGAAAAAGAGAAGGTTCTCCTGGCGGCTTATCGTATAGAGGGTGAAGCTGATCAATGGTGGACGTTGATCAAAAATACAAAGCCTGAGGAGGAGATCGAGGCTTTGGAATGGAAGGAATTCTGGAAGATGTTTTTCGATAAATATTTTCCACGCACCCTCCGTCTTAAGATGGAAAGGGACTTCCTTTCCCTCAAACACAAAGATGAAGAATCTGTGGGAGCGTACGAGGGAAACTTCACAAGGCTTGCATGATACGCTTCCAGATTTTTCGTTACCCCCGAATGCAAGGTTGACCGCTTCTTTGGTGGGATGAAGCCTAGCTTGCGGAAAGCACTAGTGATCCGTGACTTTGACAGCAATGAGGAAATTGTCTGATGTTCCCTCAAGGTTGAAATGGAGATCGGAGAATCACAGGGGTATCATGGGGACAAGAAGCGTAAGGTGGACTTCAATGCTGGTGGTCCGATGGATAAATCCAATGACGCTAAGAAATTCCAGCACCCAACTTGCCAAAAGTGTGGAAAGAAGCACCCTGGAAATTTCCTTAGGGGGACAAGAAAATGCTTCAAGTGTGGAAGAGAAGGGAACCTAGCTGTTAACTGTCAGCTAGAAGGACCCGCGACTGCGACAGAGGAGAGGAAAACTATGTTCGAATCTCAACGCATTGTTCAATGCTACAAATGCAAAGAACCGGGTCATTTTGCAAATCAGTGCCCTAATACAATGGTTATCGGATGCAACCAACAACCTCCAAGACAGTAAGGGAGAGCTTTTGCCATCACTTCTGCTGAAGTGAACCCCGACAATGAAGTGGTGACAGATACGCTAGTTATTCATTCAAGAATAGTGAACGTACTTTTTGATTCAGGTTCTACACATTCTTTTGTATCTCAAAAGTTTAGTAGAACAATCCCAGCACCACCACAAATCCTGGAAGTAAAGATGTCGGTGAGTACGACAAATGGGGCAATCATTGCATCCCATGAATATAAGTCCTCCCCTGTTATAATCTGTGGATTGAATTTCCCGGCGAACCGTGTCATACTCCCTTTGGTGGAATTTGATGCAATTCTTGGCATGGATTGGATTTCCTTATATAGAGCCAACATAAATTGTCGGGAGAGGGAAATCACACTCCATATGGAGAATCGACCCCCGATTCTTTACAAGTGTCAGGAGGAAGATGAATCTTCTTTAGCTCCATCATCTCAAGCATGGATATTACTGCCTTATGAGGATGCATATCTGGCTCAGATGATTGAGTCCAATGAAGAAACCACCATTGAAGAAATGCCTATTGTGAGGGAATTCGCTGAAGTATTTCTCGAGGAACTTCCTGGTCTTCCTCCAAGAAGAGATGTTGAGTTCTCAATTGATCTTATACCTGGGGCGCTACCAATATCCAAGACTCCATATAGAATGGCTGTTGTTGAGCTTGAGGAGCTGGAGAAACAACTACAGGAGAATCTGGATAAAGGGTTTATACGCCCAAGTGCATCACCATGGGGTGCACCAGTCCTCTTCGTCAAGAAGAAGGATGGGTCAATGCGGCTTTGCATCGATTATCGTGAACTTAAAAAAATCACGATAAAGAATAAGTATCCTCTCACAAGAATCGATGACTTGTTTGATCAGCTGCGTGGAGAACAATACTTCTCCAATGTGGACTTGCGGTTGGGATATTATCAAGTAAGGGTGAAGAAGGAAGATATCCCCAAGACTGCTTTTCGTACAAGGTACGGGCACTATGAATTCATAGTAATGCCTTTCAGACTCACCAATGCTCCAGCATTATTCACGGACTTGATGAATAGAGTCTTTAGAGATTACCTATACAAATTTGTGGTAGTCTTTATAGATGATATTCTTATATACTCCAAAACCAAGGAGGACCGTGAGGAGCATTTAAGAACTGTACTGGAGACTTTGCGCAAGGAGAAGCTCTATGCCAAGTACAGCAAGTGTGAGTTCTGGTTGAAGGAAGTCTCATTCTTGGGCCATATCATCACAAGCAATGGAATATCTGTGGAACCCTCCAAAACAGATGCAATTGAGGGATGGCCGAGGCCAACATCGGTAACTGATATCCGTAGCTTCTTGGGGTTAGCTGGATATTATCGACGATTTGTGAGAAATTTCTCACGATTTTCCAACACTCTTACCAAGCTAACTCGAAAGGGAGTAAAGTTTGCTTGGAGTGATGAATGCGAAGAAAGCTTCAAGGAGTTGAAAAGGAGGCTTATCACTGCACCCGTGCTCACTTTACCCACAAGTGGGGAGCTTTTTGTGGTATTCAGTGATGCTTCGAAGAAGGGCATAGGATGTGTGCTAATGTAGAATGATAAAGTGATATACTATGCCTCAAGGCAGTTGAAAATCCATGAGCGAAACTATCCAATGCATGATCTGGAGTTGGCGGCGGTGATCTTTGCCTTGAAAATCTGGCGACATTATCTCTATGGAGAGAAATGTGAGATATATACTGACCACAAGAGTATTAAATATATATTCATACAGAAAGAGCTTAATATGTGCCAGAGAAGATGGATAGAGCTCATCAAGGATTATGGATGTTCAATACATTACCACCATGGGAAAGTGAACAAGGTGGCGGATGCCCTAAGTAGAAAGGATCCAGCTATTCTATCAATGATGAGAATTGAGAAGGATCCAATATTCTTAGACTTGATGAAGATGGATGTGGGAATCATAAAGAAGGGAACATCATCAATCCTTTCACAATTGATTGCTCAACCATCTCTTTTGGAAAGGTTAAAGGATGCTCAAAAGGATGATGCGGGAATCCAAGAAAAAGTGGAAGCTATCAAAAAGGGAAAATCCTCAGAGTTTAATGTTAATGATGAAGGAATTGTGCGGTTTGGGAAAAGACTATGTGTTCCATCAAGTCCGGAGCTGAAGAAGGAACTTTTGGATGATGCACATAGTTAAAATTTCTTTATTCACCCAGGGAGCACAAAGATGTATCGAGATCTCCGAGAAAACTTTTGGTGGGATAATATGAAGAAGGAGATCGCTGAATATACATCAAAGTTCCTGGTGTGTCAGCAAGTGAAGTCAGAGAGGCAGAAGTCTAAGGGGATGATGCAACCATTGCCTATACCAGAATGGAAATGGGAGAACATCAACATGGACTTTGTCACCGGACTTCCAAGGACATCCAAAGGAAACAATTCAATCTGGGTTGTTGTGGATCGTCTTACAAAGTCTGCACACTTCATTGCTATTCGAGAGGATTTATCTTTGGATCAACTGGAACGAATATATATCAGGGATGTGGTACGGTTGCATGGAGTTCCACGATCTATTGTGTCTGACCGAGATCCAAGATTTACCTCTAAGTTTTGGAAGAGTCTTCAACATGCTCTGAATACTGAACTGAACTTCATTACGGCCTATCATCCTCAAACTGATGGCCAATCCGAGAAGACTATCCAAACACTTGAAGATATGTTGAGAGCATGCTCAATGGACTTTAAAGGAGGATGGGATCAACATCTTCCTCTAGTTGAGTTCTCTTATAATAATAGTTTCCACTCGAGCATCCAAATGGCACCATATGAAGCCCTGTATGGGAAAAGGTGTAGAACACCGGCATGTTGGGATGAGGTCGGTGAACGTAAGCTGCTTGGACCAGAAATGGTCGAAGAAATAGTGGAGAAGGTGAAAACCATTCAGCAACATATCAAGGCAGCCCAAAGTCGACAGAAGAGTTATGCAGATAATCGTCGACGAGACCTTGAGTTTAAAGTCGGAGACATGGTGTTTTTACGCATATCTCCATGGAAGAAGGTCATGAGGTTTGGAAAGAAGGGGAAGTTATGTCCAAGGTATATCGGCCCCTTCGAGGTTCTTGATCGTGTTGGGGATATGGCCTATCGACTAGCACTTCCACCTACTATGTCCAAGGTTCATGATGTCTTTCATGTATCCCTCTTAAGGAAGTACATACCGGACCCTTCACATGTACTCTCTTCCGAGGTGGTACAATTGGAAGATGATCTTTCTTATGGGGAGAAACCAGTGAAGATCTTATATCGTAGAGAAAAAGTTCTACGAAATAAGACAATGCCCCTTGTCAAGGTGTTGTGGAGAAACAACAAGTTTGAAGAAGCAACTTGGGAGTCTGTGGATATGATGAAGCTGAGTTACCCACATTTGTTTTAGTATGGGAAAAGGAAAATTTCGAGGGCGAAATTTCTTAAGGGGGAATATTGTAACGACCCAAAGTTTCCTTAATGGAAAATCCCTCTTGATCCAGTTAAATGTTTCTTTATGAAAAATGTTTTTATAAGATTTCAACTTCCTTAGTTTTATGTTAAGATTTGTGACCGTTACTTTTATAGTCGTTGAACAGTGATCATCTGAGTAGTATAAATATTAAGCTTTAACGAACCCATTTCTACTCAGACAAAGGAAGCGATGGCTTCATCCAGTAGAATTGCCCCTTACGAAGCCCATTTGTCAGAGCTCGGAAAAGAGGTTGCGTCTTTGGGCTTTTCCCTTGTCCAAGACCAAGTAGATCTTCATCAAGTCAAGTTCGAACGTGATCATCTACGGGAAAAGTGGAAGTTGATTGAAATTACCACTCGAGCGATGTTATCTGAGCCACCCCAAGAGTCTGTCACCATCGCACACCTTACCCTTAGGTCTTATGCGGCTATTTTAAGGGGTTATGTAACAAATAAGTAGTACCATGTTCATGCACATTACTTTTGTATATAATAATGAATATAATTTCTAGTCATTTTTGAAACATTTTAATTAGTTTTTGAAGTACAAATGGTGTTTTTAGTTATTATTTAATTAAGAACAATATTTTATTAAATTAAAGAATTTTTGAATTAAATAATATTTTAATAAAACATTATTATTAATATTACATTAATTTTTATTAAATATAAATGATCTTATAATTTTATGAATGCAATTAAAATTTTTATTAAGGTTTGAAAGCCATTTCTGTCAAAACCCGTGATTTTTTTTATAAATGTCGGTTTTTATTTTAAAAATGAAAATTCACATATTTAGAAAATTATTTAGATAAAATAAATATTATTTTTGGAATCAGGACGTCGAAATTATCCAACAGTGAATTTTTCATAATTTTCTGAGACAGTCAAATGTTTGGGTAAAAATTAAATACCATTTAAATATATAATATGTTTTATGACATCATAATGACCCAATGGTGATGTAATAAAATACCATAATCCTTATGTTCGGCCAATATATGTTTTATCATTAAAATAATGAGGTTTTGGGTTTGTTTGAATCACTTTTCAAAGCATTAATGAAGCCCTCAAGACTTATTCAACACTTTGCCTTTTTAAATTAATTTCCATGGGAGTGTGACTCACCTCCACATAAGCAACCCTAATTTTTTAATAAGTTCGGACCATGGCCTTGTAAAATATTGTTTTCATCTTTCCTTTTCCAGAAACCATGGGCAAATACCATGGGATGGTTTGTGGTTTGGATTATTTTAATATAAGGGGTCCCAAACCTAAATAATAAAGAATTATCTCACCTTTCCTATATAAACCCACCCATGCTCCCACTTACTCCTCACTCAAAGCCCTTGAAGTTAGTCCAACCTCTGCCCTACTCCCTCTAGAATCCTCCCAAGGTGCCCCAAGCTCCCAAGAAGCCTCTCACAAGCCTCTCTCTAGCCATTGGAAGCACACTTCCAAGTAAGGGTTTTTTCTTCCTTTCTCATTTTTGTCAATTTTCTTTAAGTTGTATTGCCCTTTTAATTTAAATTATGAATGTTGGGGTATGGTTTCTAACCTCTCCCATACTTCCCTATTATTGTTTGAATGATGGGAGACCCCTATCTCTCTCATTAAATGCCTCCCATGTACACCCGTTACTATGCCGAAATTCTGAAAGGAACCTTTTTCTCCCCTTCTATATTCAAGCAATAATTTTGTATCATGAATCTAAATTCCTTTTCAATTGTTAGGAAATGTATCTATATGACCTCCTTACTGTCCATTACATGTAAACATGATGAGGAACCCCTTTCTCTATCATCAACCATTTTTATGAATTCTTATGTCACGCCGTTATGCTGCCAAAATCACACCGATTTTCTAATCCAATATCATTGTGTAGTGAATACCATGCCCATTTCTCCGTCAATGTTAATCACCTTTATGCACATTTACTAATTGATTATAAAGATTCATGTATGAATTCCACATTCCTTTATCTTGGAATAAATGTTTATGTTTTATGAATCCATGTTTTATGATCCATGTGGCACACTTATGCATGAAATGAAATGTTTAAGAAGGGTGCGCCCCTTACAGCACTCCAATGCATTGGGTAAAGTATAGTATCATGATACGTCATGTGCAATGAGTTTTTTTACTCATGCTAATTAAAGTGCAACGAGGGTTTACTCATGCTTCATGTGCAATGAGGGTTTACTCATGCTCCATGTGCAATGAGCCTTGGCTCATGCTAATTCAATGTTAAGTGTTGTTGCCACATTTCCATGTTATGATTATCATGCTTTATCATGCCTTTATGTTCATGTTTCTCTTATGCTCTATGTATATGCCTTTTGCCTAAAATGTATTGTACTCCTCATGTTATTCATTGTGTACTCCCTTACTGGGCTTTATAGCTCTCCCTTTTCTTATGCATGTCCTCAGGTTATCCCATGCAATGCTAAGTACGAAGGAATGTAGTGGTCATGTAAAGGAAGTTTTCAATAAAGATGTTGTATTTCATGTTTAAAGTTTTTATGTAATGATCCTAAGCCCCAAAGACACTAAACATCTCGATCTTCTTTGTTGTATCAAGTGAAGTTGTATGTAATAAAGCATGTTTAAGTTTTAATAAAAAGCAGGGTTGTCATATTCAGCATAATATGGAAAAAATTAAATGAAATAATTCCATCTACTTATTCACATGTATATTCTACTGGTCTAATAATCACATGCAATATCAATAACCACTTTCATAATGATGGAATGAATAATGCCAGACTATCATTACCACGTAGCCAAGGCCTTGTTCTAAGACTACAAATAAGATTTTGTCAAGGCCTCATCCCAAGACACTAGTTTTTCTCATGAGACCTACCGATGCATCGAGGAGCTATAGAGGGCTCCACCCGTCACTTATTAAGTCAAATGCATTCCTTATATGAACAGGTTTAAACATATAATAAACCATAACATAATTATATCACATAAAACATGCATAAAGGAAATGTAATATTTCCAAACTTCAGTGAGAAGATATCAATATGACACATTGATATAATGAAAACTTTATCAAAACCATTTTCAATACCAAAATAAAAGAAAAGTAAAACATGGTATTTATTTTTCTTTTAAAAATATGTTATGGCTTATAGAGGAATCCGAAACTCAAATAATTGTCACGGCGGAGGAGAAGTCATTGTCGCCGCATACGTAAGAAAAACATCCCCTTTGTCGTTTAGTAAAAATGCGTCGTATAAAAAGATTACTTTTGAATAAAGGTAAGAGTCAAAGGGGGTTTATACACCGTATAAATGAAAGTTATGTATAAAACCAAATATGCCTCAATGAAAGGATATTGAGATGAAGTCCTTACGAAGATCATTTTTAAAATAAAATATATCTATTATGTGTATTTACTTTAAGTACACATAAAGAAAGTACAAATACAATATAAGACATAATAATATCATGACATAATTTGAAAGTAGGAGGTTAACCCAAAGAAAAGAAATTGGGTTAAGAAATTCCCTTACCTCATGTCCGACTTGACTGGACCATTCTTTAACCTCCTGAATAATATACTATAGTTAATTTATACTTTCATAAGAACCTTTTTCATTTTTATTATTCCTTTTATATCACTTATTACTATTTTATGAACATTATGTAATTATTTATGTTATTAACGGTTGTTTTGCCGATCTTTGGTACTTGAGACAAAAATAAACTTCATAAAATTACAAGTTGTTCATTTGGTAAAATATCCCTTATATCCATAATTATATTCATGATTTAGATATCATATACATCATATATATCCACTATATACATTCATTTATAATATTACATAACATTTAGATGTAATAAATGAAATTCACAGTTCATGGAGACGGTAAGCCGTACGTACGCATGAACGCTACTTTCATTTATATATTGTATTTAATGGAATGAATTAATAATTATATAAAGGTATAATATAATTCCAGTATAAAATTATGTATAATACCATTTACTCAATCCTTTATACATCCCACATATGGCATTAACGATTCAAATCATGTTTAGGGGGCGGTAGTCCGCACTTCCTAAAATGAAAATATCGTGTTTACCCATAATGGAAACCATAAAGGTATGGAATAAATAGAAAATAAATAAGTTTAAGAATAACATAAAAATATTATATATCATATATAAATACAGTGACATCTTAATGTCCACCTTTGAAGGTGTTATATGAGTGTTGAACAATCATCGTTTCGTGAGGCAGAAATTCGCCATCCACAGAAACCGTATGTTCTTTAACCATTAGATGTAGGTGTGTGTAAGTGTAGCTCGAATCCTTCTTATAACAACATACTAGTATATTCAGGATACTGTTGTTATTATAAAATAAATGAATAAGAAGATATTAGGGGGTTGGAGAAGCAAAATAAAACAAAATAACATAAGAGAAGGCATTACCTTAAAATCGGGTAACTCTTTTTTATTTGATCCAAAGGCTTCCTTGGAAAGACTTATTCCCAAAGTGAGGCTTCTAGAAGTAAGAGAGGGAAGTTGGGAGAGTATTTGGGCAGAGTTTGGACGATCCAAATGGCTTGAAATTATGAATATGGTGGTAGAGGTGGGGGCCTTTTATAAGAGGAGAGGACGGGCACTCTTCGAAAGTAATGAAATGTTGCTTTATTATATAATGATTTTCGGATTTTAAAGGTCCCAAACTTATATATTTCGAGGATAAGGTGATAAGGGATCACAATCGACTCACCCAATAGGCTTTGGACAGGTTTAATTCTTATATTTTACATTATACATCCATTTTATTGAAATCATTAATTAATGAGGTATTCGCTGCATCATCATGGTGTTATAAATAATTTAATTTATTAAATGTCTAAAAATTATAAAAAAAATATCATGTTGTATGAAATATTTTTAGATTTATAAGGAATATTTATAGTCAAAATTATGACTTGTATTACCCCATTAAAAAATTGTTTTAGTAAAACAACTCATGTTTGTGACTTTTTTATTTTAACAAAAAATAAAACGTTTTCAATGTCATTTTCCTACCAAAGTGGCTCCATGGGGTCCCCAAGTTGACTCATGGATTTTCATGGTCGGCCATGACTCATCCAATAGGGGTAGAACAAGTGTAAATGTATTTTTATATTTTTATAATATCATTTTTACCTTAAATTTTACTAATTACCTTTAATCGCGATTAATAAAACTTAAAAGTTACTATTCACCAAAAAATTATTTTAATCCCACTGAACCACATTTTACTTCCTAATGAAAACCATGTATGTCAGATTTTTTAAAATCAAATCACAGATGGTAATGTTTCATTTAAACGAAAAATCAGTTTTTTAACTACAACTTAGTGGTTTCACTATTCATCAAAAATTGATGTTTTTCAGAACAATGCCAAAATTTCACCCTAAACTATAATTGATATTCCGAATTCAAAAATGATTTCTATTTTACAAAATTCCAAACATATAAGTTGCATTAATTAATTTTATAATTAATTTACACTGTCACAACAAATAGCATGTTTTTATGAAACAATATATATCAAAAGATTGATAATTGTTTATGTCCAATTTCAATGTGAAATTATTCTAATGACCACCATTGGAGAAAATGGTAAAAATATATTCTAATTATACTTTAAAACCACTCAATATTATAATTTATCACTATAAATTTTTTTGATTTAAAAAATTTTTTTTAAGTATTTTTCACTATTCATTAAAAAATGGAAGTTCTCAGAAAAGTACCAAAAATTCAAAATAGGCTAATTTAGATATTCAAAATACAAAAATGAAGTCCATTTTGAAATATAAAATATATATAATTTCAAAAAGTGGGTATTACTGTTCATAATGGCTATTTTGATTGGTCGCGGGGTGTTAAATTCTCGAACTTGCGTGCAATGCAAGTTATTGCATTATTGAAAGAGAAGCGTATCGTGAAAGCTGGGGTTTTACATTATCCCCTCCTTCAATAAATTGCGTCCTCACAATTTGAAATTTTTCTTTGAAAATAAAAAGTTGAAAATAGAAAATACCTTTGTGTAAAACCCACATCGGAAATAGGGTTAATAAAAATATAACATTAAAAGAAAGAAAGAGAATTACAAAGGTCACTCGAGATAGCCCATACTAGGATTATATGAAAATATGGATATGGAGGAAAAAAAACCATCAAGTTCTGATGGAGAGTTGTATAAAATAGGATTAGGATAAAGTTAACCACAAGAAAATCACAAACCTGTGATTGGTTAAACGGTCATTGAATCCCCAGTTTGAAAAGTTTACTGACAACATTTTTCTTTTATGTTACCTTTCATAAATTTGAGGAATTTATTAAAGAGATTTACTAAGAATGTAAGTAAATATACTTACTTGTCATGTAGACTTTCATTCATTAATAAATTTTTACCACAAACCCATCTTTCACTCCAAATGGTAATAGAACTCAAAAATATTCTATTTATCCTAATTGTATAAGGTTCCAAATATTAACACATAACATTTAGATTGGTAAAACTATTTTTTAATAACGAGGGACTTCTTGTAGGCTAGTGGTAGGTAATAAAGTCATGTCGCACTATGGTTGTGGGTTCGATTCCTGCAGCTTTGTTCGACACGACGGGTTATCTCCCAACCTGCAGGTTGTCCTTTTCCTAAAACTATAGTATTATAATATTCCAAAAATAATCCTCAGAAATGTTTTAACCTTAAACAATATTATCCAAGGTTCATCTTAATCCATTCCAACCTTTATAGTTATCCAAAATACCTCTGTCCAGACTTTCTCTAAAAGGTCTCTAAATTGCAAAATCAATTGTAACATCAGATTCCCCAAACAAAGTAATGTTTCTCTTATTGGCACAAACTAAAAATATGATTACCTTCATCATATGAAAACCTTAATGAAAACAGAAAGTACTGTAGTACAATCCTTATATATATCACATTATTCTTATAACCATAATATAGTTTTTGAGTCCAAAAACACAAATAAAATAATTAATCAACTTCATCTGTAGTAACAGCATAAGCTTGGCCTTGATCCCTTGGCCTTTTTAGAGGTATGTTTCCCTGACGCTTAGGACATTCATTTGCATAATGCCCCATTTCCCTACAATTTTAGCATTCAACATTGATAGCCTCTTTCTTTCCCTTGCAATCATGAGCCTTGTGACCTTTTTCTCCACATTTATAACAAAATCCCATTCCTTTTATGCAAGTACCAGGGTGATTCTTCCCACAATTAACGCATAATGGAATATCCTTCTTTCCCTTTTTCCCTTTATCTGTCTCTTATTCCACCATTATCTTCTTCTCTTTCTTTACTTTGTTGTCATAAGACTTAGAGAATTCCTTTTCTGTCTTGATAGCACACAAGACTATATCTTCATATGACGATAAAGTTTGTGAGACTAATACTCGGCGGAGAAATGGTTTTAACCCATAAAAGAAATGATCAATCTTACTTCTTGGGTTACGTATATAATCTGCAGCATGCCTCACAAACCTGTTAAAGTTAGTCTCATACTTTGTGATATTCTCATCCTCCTTCTACCTCAGACTCAGAAATTTCCTTTCTATATCTGCTCGATGGCCATGTGGAAAGTATTTTTCTATGAAAATTTCCTTAAAATCCCTCCATTCCATACTTGATACTTCTTCATCTTCCTTTGTGTTTTGAATCAGCGACCACCATTGATCGTCATCTCCAGTGAGGCGATAGACTGCCATGACAACCTTCTCCCTTTCGCTACTCCCCAAGGCATGGAATATTTTCTCAAATGAGTTTATCCATTTCCTCAGCTACTAATGAATTTATACCCCCATTAAATGTTGGCGATTGTTTCCTCATGAAGTGGTATAACATTGATCCTCCACATTGCGGATCATGGTTCTCCATATGAGTAAGGTTATTATTCATAACCTGAGTGAGTTGTCCCAGTATGGTAATAAGTTGATCAGCACCAGTTGTATCTCCAGATCCACAATAATTATCTTGATCAAGAGGGCAATCCCTACACAGAGTGCGTGCATTGATACGGTTTCCATTCCTTCCACTATGTTCCATTTCTAAACAATGGCATAAACTAGATTAGTTTATGAAACAAAATACATAATTCCATACTTGTAAAATACTTAACAGAAATTGAACTATTTATGGATATAATCCATAATCATAAAAAAAATTCTTTGAGGAAGTATATACACATAACCCTTGATAGTGGTTTGTAAATAAAATGAGAATTATCCTAAGCATATCCCATGGGAGTGTCGTAACCAAGAGTGCCGCAAGGCCCGTTGTCGTTCACTAGTTCCCATTCGAGTCTAGCTCAAAGCAGTTTTTTCGGGTTTTACCCCTAGGTGCATCTGTGCCAGAGCCTCCTCTACCTGCTCATATCCAGACAGAGATGTATTGCTCGGAAAACTCACAAAATCTCTATAATACCAAAATTCTTGGAAGTTCTTCTATACTAATCCTCAAAGTCTATATTTAGGCTATGTGCTCTAATTATAGTTTATCTAAATCTAGCTTCCAAGGTTAGTACTAAACTCCCTCTGATACCAACTGTAACACCCCGAACCCCGTTACCCAGAGTCGGTGCATTATTGCGTTACATTGGCATGATCACAAAAGATCATGTCTCGAAATACCGATTAGTTTAGTATCCTCTAAAACACTAGATACATTTATAAATGTTACATTATATCATAAAGTGAAAACTACAATAACAAAGTCTCCATAGTACACACTCATATCCTCTTCTGACTATCCCTACAGATCATTCATAAAATACTTCTTCACATCCTAGAAAATATTAAAACATTGAAAAGGGTGAGATCAGATGCTCAGTAAGGATAACAATATTGTAGAAGCTTTCATAAATATACATTAACATTTAAGGCGATGTGTAACTAAAAAAAGCTTTTTTAAACTTGAACATCAGCATAATATGGAAAAAATAAAATTAAATAATGCCATTTACTTATTCACATGTATATTATACTGGTCGAATAATCACATGCAATATCAATAACCACTTTCATAATGATGGAATGCATAATGCTAGTCTATCATAACCATGTAGCCAAGGCCTCGTGCCAAGACTACAAATAATATTTTGTCAAGGCCTCGTTCCAAGACACTAGTTTGTCTCATGAGACCTACCAATGCAACGAGGAGCTATAGCGGGCTCCACCCATCACTTATTAAGTCTAATGCATTCCTCATATGAACAAGTTTAAACACATCATAAACCATAACATAATTGTATCACATAAAACATGCATAATGGAAATTTAATATTTCCACACATCAATCACAATATATCAATACAACACATTGATATAATAAAAACTTCATCAAAACCATTTTCAATACCAAAATAAAAGAAAAGTAAAACGTGGTATTTATTTTTCTTTTAAAAAAAGTTCTGGCTTATAGAGGAAGCCAAAACTCAAATAATAGTCACAACGGAGGAGAAGTTGTTGTCGCCGCATACGTAAGAAAGAACATTCCTTTAGTCTTTTAATAAAAACCCTTCATATAAAAATATTCCTTTTGAATAATGGTAAAATTCAAAGGGGGTTTATACACCGTATAAATGAATGTTGTGTATAAAACCAAATATGCCTCAATGAAAGAAGATTGAGAGGAAATTCTTATAAAGATGATTTTTAAAATAAAACAGATCTATTATGTGTATTTACTTTAAGAACACATAATGAAAGTACAAATACAATATAGGACATAATAATATCATGACATAATTTGAAAGTATGTGATTAACCCAAAGAATAGAAATTGGGTTAAGAAATTCCCTTACCTCGTGTCCGACTTGACTCGACCGTTCTTTAACCTCCTGAATAATAAACTAGAGTTAATTTATAATTTCTTAAGAACCTTTTTCATGTTTATTATTCCTTTTATATAACTTATTAACATGTTATGAACATTATGTAATTATTTATGTTAATAACGGTCGTTTTTTCGATCTTTGGTACTTGAGTCAAAAATAAACTACTTAAAATTAAAAGTTGTTTATGTGGTAAAATATCCATTATATCCATAATTATATTCATTATTTAGATATCATATACATAATATATATCCAGTATATACATTCATTTATAATATTACATAACATTTAGAGGTAATAAATGAAATGCACCGTTCATGGAGACGGTAAGCCGTACGTACGCATGAACGCTACTTTCAATTCTATTTTGTATTTAATGGAATGAAGTAATAATTTTATAAAGTTATAATATAATTCAAGTATAATATAATGTATAATACTATTTACTCCATCCATTATACATACCACATATGACATTAACAATTCAAATCACTTTTAGGGGGCGGTAGTCCGCACTTCCTAAAATGAAAATATCGCGTTTACCCATAATGGAAACCATAAATTCATGCCATAAATGAAAAATAAAGAAGCTTAAGAATAACATAAAGATATTATATATCATATATAAATACAGTGACATCTTAATGGCCACCTTTGAAGGTGTTATATGAGTGTTAAACAATCATCATTTCGTGAGGCAGAAATTCGCCATCCACAGAAACAGTATGTTATTTATCCATTAGATATAGGTGTGTGTAAGTGTAGCTCGAATCCTTCTTATAACAACATAATAGTATATTTAGGATACTGGTGTTGTTACAAAATAAATGAATAAAAAGAGTTTAGGGGGTTGGAGAAGCAAAATAAAACAAAATAACATAAGAGAAGACATTACCTTAAAATCAGGTAACTCTTTTTGATTTGAGCCAAAGGCTTTCATGGGAAGACTTCTGACCAATGTGAGGCTTCTAGGAGTAAGAGATGGAAGTTGGGAGAGTATTTGGGCAGATTTTGGCCGAGCCAAATGGCTTTAATGTATGAATAAGGTGGTAGAGGTGGGGGCCTTTTATAAGAGGAGAGGAGGGGCACTCTTGGAAAGTAATGAAATGTTACTTTATTATATAATGAGTTTCGGATTTTAAAGGTCCCACACTTATATATTTAGAGGCTAAGATGATAAGGGTTCACAATCGACTCATCCAATAGGCTTTGGATAAGTGTAATTCTTAGATTTTACATTATCCTTCCATTTTATTAAAATCGTTAATTAATGAGGTATTCGCTGCATCATCATGGTGTCATAAATAATTTAATTTATTAAATGTCTAAAAATTATAAAAAAAATATCATTTTGTAGGAAATATTTTAATATTTCTAATTAATATTTATAGTCAAAAATATGACTTGTATTACCCCATTAAAATTTTGTTTAGTAAAACAAATCATGTTTGTGACATTTTTATTTTAACATTAAATAAAAAGTTTTTAATGTCATTTTCCTAACAAAGTGGCTTTATTGGGTCCCCAAGTTGACCCATGGATTGTCATGGTCGGCCATGACTCATCCAATAGGGGTAGGACATGTGTAAAGGTATTTTCATATTTTTATAATATCATTTTTACCTTAAATTTTACTAATTACCTTTAATCACGATTAATAAAACTTAAAAGTTACTATTCACCAAAAAATTATTTTAATCCCATTGAACCACATTTTACTTCATAATGACAACCATGTATGTCGTATTTTTTAAAATCAAATCACATAAGTGGTAATGTTTCATTTAAATGAAAAATCAGTTTTTTAACTACCACTTAGTGGTTTCACTATTAATAAAAAATTGAAGTTTTTCAGAACAATGCGAAAATTACACCCTAAGCTATAATTGATATTCCAAATTCAAAAATGATGTCTATTTTACAAAATTCCAAAAATAGAAGTTTCATTAAATAATTTTATAATTAATTTCACTGTCACAACAAATAGCGTGTTTTTAAGAAACAATATATATGAAAAGATTGGCAATTGTTTATGTCCAATTTCAAAGTGAAATTAATTCTAATGACCACCATTGGATAAAATGGTAAAAATATATTCTAATTATACTTCAAAACCACTCAATAGTATGATTTATCACTATAAATTATTTTGATTTAAAAATTTATTTTAAGTATTTTTCACTATTCAAAAAAAATTCGAAGTTCTCAGAAAAATACCAAAAATTCAACAGAGGCTAATTTCGATATTCAGAATACAAAAATGAATTCCATTTTGAAATATAAAATATATATAATTTCAAAAAGTGGGTATTACTATTCATAATGGCTATTTTGATTGGTTGCGGTGTGTTAAAATCTCGAACTTGCGTACAATGCAAGCTATTGCATTATTGAAAGTGAAGTGTATCGTGAAAGCTTGCGGTGTTACAGTAGTTCTTTGCAAAGATCACTTTATTTACAATTTTCCATGTCCCACAAGGAAACACCTTCCCTTCATAGTTCATAGTCCTTTCGTAGAGCTCAATGAATTTACATACCTTATTTACATTCGATAGTTCTAAAATTCACGTTTATTATCTCATCTCTTCTAAAGGGGTTGATGCCTATTTATATGTTTTTCCCAGTGAGTCTTGAATCTTCCATTCACCTCAGCGCCACATCACTACCAAATCACATAGATCCAAACTTTTCACATAAATTCACTCAATTTTCCAATGGAATGTGGTTTTTTATTCTCAAATCTCACCATTATCATGATGTGTTCTGACATATATGTTGTGCTTCCCCAATTCCCCTTCATCCTTTGAAACACCAAAATTCACTTCACCTTCAACATCGAAATGATTACCCACAATTCTACTTTCCTATACCATTCTCAAAGCTCATCATAATTGTGAAGAACACCATCAACTCTAAAAAAAATTCACCAACTTAGACGCCTTCTTCTAAAAAACCATCCATAATGATCGAAAAATTATTTTATCCCATTTAAATTATATTTATTCCATCACACTTTATCCAAACTAATTATGATATTTGTGAAAATAAAATCACCAAATCATCCTCTAATTTACTTCATAATGTATTGGAACATTCCTATCTTCCCCTATCCAGTTATACTAAGTGAATTGATTTTTTATCTTCTAAAATATCCATGACAAAAATAGAAAATACCAGAAAAAGTTACCCTTCAATATCATCTTTGTTATAAAATAGTTTATTGTATATTTAACCTTCTAATATATTCAATTAATATGGTGAAATAGCATCCATGTTGGGCATAGTGATCTTCTCATTTAGTAATCCTACTTAAATCCATTCTTCACAAACTAGTTAAATAAAACAAAAGAAAGGAGTTGATTAGATGACCAGAAATGATATTCAAATGAAATACTTAAGCATAACAAGAATAGAAGTGTTTATGAACATCAACATTACATTAGATAATCATTCCACACATATCAATGATCATAATATTCATTCATGGAATACTAATTTTAAAATAATATGGAATGAATCATAATTGAATCAAGATAATAATCCATGAAATCATGTAACAGTAATAGTTCATGGAATTGTGGAAGACAGGAAATCATATAAAAGCATTCCTCAAAAGTAAAGAATCACTGAAAATACATAAGATTCATTTTAATGGTTGATACACCTTTTGTGTGGTGTACACAACCATCCCTAGTGGATGTCCTTTCATTATAGTGTAATTGGTCCACTCCCCAAATCTGCATAGTATTAATGGTTCACACCCAATAACATTGTACAAAAGAAATCCCCTTATTTTAATGGGTAAACTCTCCATTTTTCAATGAATAACTTATATGATATAAGTATTTACTCAATTAATTGGAGGGAGATATTTCTCCCACCCTTACCAAAATTAAAACATATTAATTTTTTACACATGATCATAAACAGTCATCACCCAATAACCCATGAAATGAAATGGGTATCATAAAAATTTCATCGTATCATGAGCTATGAAATATAAAAAATTTAATAGTCTATTAATTATAGAACAACCTATTAAAAGATCCAGTTTCAAAAACATTTTATAATGTTATAACACAGGGAATAGAAACAGGATTGATATTGTCATAAAAAAATTAATCCACTCAAATAATGAATATTTATGGTAACCAGGGATCAGATCCCTAGTAAATAATATGTAACCTCAAAAAATGTATTCTATGATAGAAAAAATTTAAAATACTAATTGGGAAATCATATGAGGAAAAATACGTTTCATTGAAAATAAATTATTAGAACATAAAACATTATGGAAACATTTTTCATATTAAATAACCATGAAAACATATATATGATGATTTTATGTGTCATTTAAATAAAATTCCTGCTAAAAAAACCCTTTACAATTTGATAAACAATTTCTAGAACATGAAACATTTTTAAAACCATATTCATTGAAAATAACCATGAAAAACTAAAAAGGAATCTTTTTAAAATCATTTAAAACAATATTTCAATATAAAATATTTTTTAATTTGTTTTTCATTGAAAACATCCATTGAAACATATAATGGAAATTTTTAAGTAACATTGAAAACTATTTAAAATATGAATACTTTTCTAAGCCTTGTTCCAAGAACATTATCAAATAATATTATTTAAAACAAATTGAAAATATTTTTAGAAAACATGGTTTCAGAAGAAAACAAATTTTTGATCGAAGAGATAAATAATGTTGGATTTTTATAAAAACTAATTCTTAAAAGTATTATATACCAAGGGGTGATAAAATTGTAAAAATAATTTTATATATCATTAATAAGAAATGCAGAATAAGGTTAATGAAAATTTTTAATTTAAAGATCATAAAATATTATCATAGAAAATATAACTTCAAACATTCCCTATAAATAATGAGACTGTGATGGGAAATAATTACTAAATTGGTAACATTGATTAAAAAGCCCTATAAATCACAATATTAATTATTATAATAATAATAAAATAAATTTAATGGAATTATACACACTGCATAAATGAAAAAGATGATGAACATGGAATTCATCAATCTAAAGTAATTGGTGAGACAAAAATCCCTTACCATAAGTGTAGACATTCATTGTCCTTATTCAAAAATACAATATAATAAATAAAATTTAATTATTAATATATTAATAAATCATATTCATATATATATTTATATCTATATTTCAGAAAATATATTATTTTATTATGTCTTTTTATTACCCATTTATTAACAATTTCATGATAAAGTTATCCATCACGTAATAAATGATTTGTTTATCATATTTTTTTAATATTTTTATGTTTTTAATTCATAATATGATCATTATTTCATAATTTTAAAATATATAAATATTATATAAATATCATATATACCCAACATATACTTATTTTGAGTAATCTAAAATATCAAGTGGAGGAAATGATTCCCCCCTTTAATGGAGACGTTATGGGATATGTTTACATGAACAATATTTCCATTTTCTAATTGTATTGAATGAAAAATATTAAATGATATATATATTATTATTTTAGAAAACATTTTATGTCATATATATCACATATTTTTAGTAAACAAATATTTAATACATTTTATGTAAATCATGATTTAGTGACATCACTTTGCAATGTGGTTGTCCGCTATACACATGAATGATGTTATAATTTTCCCCAAAAATGGAATGGATGAAGATATGTGTGATATAAAAATTCATGAATATTAATTATGTCATAAATTTATAAAAACTCAAATCTAAATAACATGTCAATCAATATGTCCAATATTGAGTGGTTATAATGGAAGAACAAACATCATTGTTTTTGAAAGAGGTAGTCCTCCACACAAAAAATGATATTTTCATTTAAAAATATTTATCAGAAAATAATTCAAAATAAATTTAATACTCCTTTATTATTTTTTGTATCATTTAAATTTGTCATATACTAAATAAATAATTCATATATTTGTGTTTTTTAGAATTTAATGTATTTATTTAATCTCTAAAAAATATAATAACATTTCATAGTAAATAAAATCCATTTTCCTATCAAAATAATCATTATAACAGAACTTGTGATGTTTTTTCCAAATCCCAGATCTTTATAAATTTTTCTTCTAAGGGATGTTTGTTTTTTCCTATTCATTGATAATCTAATTATATAGGCCTGTTTCATTGAGTTATTTCCCAAAAACACATAAAAATATATCTTTAGGTGGTAAGGGTGGATATATTTCCATCCAATGGGTATGGGAAATGTTGGTTAGCCTTTATACACATTATATTCTATATTTAAAAACATTATAAACCCAATTTTATAGTAATCACAATAATTAAATTTAAAAGTATTCAGTTAACAATTTGAACCAAAGTTATTTTGGATGTAATAGAAATTAGAAATTATTTTTATTCCAAAAATGGAATCATTTTTATCCTAAATTAAATTTTCTTAAGTTTAATAATTCAATTTAATATTTTCCTTATAGGGAATATGGTAAATTTTATTTTTAATGTGAAAATACTCAAAAAAAAATTAAAAAAATTAAATCTAAATTCAATATGAAAATGACTACAATGTCTTAAAATTGATTAATAGAACAATAATTTATCTTATTTTCCTCTAAAACAAATTTGAAATTGGGTATAACATTGCTAATTATTTAAACAAAAAGATATTTTTCAATTAAAAATCTGTGTTTTACAATATTCATTAAAATATGAATCATCCCATAAATTTAAAAAAATCATTATATAATTATTGTGATATTTTTTCTAAAAAAATGATAATTTTTAAATAAAATTATAGAAGTGGTAATATTATATTTTAAAATATTTTTTCATACCATTATTATAACGTCTTCTTTAAAATATGAAGTTTTTAGAAAACATTTCATTTTATTTTAAATGATTCTTGTTTAATTTCTAATTAAAATATAACTAATAAACATTTGAAAATTATATATTTTCATATTTTAGTTAATCATATTCCTTACAACCATTCCAATATAATAGTGATAACTATCAAATCAAATATTAATATTAATATTATATTTCTGTTATGCTAATCTCAGTCTTGTGTGTAACACAAGCTATTAATGAAACATATCATTGTTTGTAACATAGGACAAAAATAATGTTGAATGTACAACAAGGTAATATCAACACTTTATTTTCTACAAGCTTAAAATTGTGTGGGGTATAAATCAATATTATCATTGTGTAGCATGGAACACAAGCCATCAACGAATTATATATTATTTGAGAATGAAAATATTTTAATTCATAAAAACAAAGGGTGTTACATTTAACTCAATTAAAATTATTATCTCCTCAAAATTTTTCTAGTTCGTCAAAGGTTTTATACTTGAATTTAGCTTTTTTACCTACCCACATAAAAATTAGAAATAAAAATCCGTTAAGATGATAAAGTTTGAAACCTAATGGATATCCAATGTAACTCATAACTAGGTTTCTAAATAGGATAATATATGTATGGAGAGTATATTTGGAAATTCATGAAAAATACAAATAATTATTTAGAGAACAATATTCAAAATAAATTTAGATATCTTGAAAGATTTAACAATTATAAAACCATAGATCAATGATGATTAAAGGGACCATTTGATTCAATGAAAATGTAATTACTAGGATCATTTTTTAAAGGATCCATTTCATAAATTTTATGAATTTTCCCCTGAATATATACATACATGATTTCATTCTACATCATAAAAAAATTCCATCAATCAATAGTTCCCTGCTCAATTTTCAATTCATCTCTTACTATATGAAATAACTGTGAATTTTTTATATCTGATGTATTAATTGATTATGTGATCAAGAAATTGAATTAATAGTCATTATCCATGTCTTTAGTTATCATAAAAATAATTATCACATGCAATAATATACACATATATACATTCATATGAAAAAACATGGATATCTAAATCCTTATTGAAATTTCTATGTAATCCTCTTCAAAAATGGATAACATATAAAACATTATGGAAGATGAAAATAGAAAAAATTAGAATTAATTTCAATAAATTTTTAAAAACTACCTTAACATTGATCCACTAAATATCACAATGTAACATTTTATGGCCACATACCAAATATGTGAATACTGTCACCATGTATTCTATGTAAACATAGTAATAAAATAAATTATAATAAAACATTTATTGAAGAATACATGATTCTTCATTCCTTTTAAATAAAATATATTATTGGATATATTCCTCTAATCCAAAATTGTTATAAACTACAATCAGTATACATAACCCACTATTTCAAAAAATAATAATATGGTCCATGGTAATCATTACTATACCATTTACATTATACAAATAAATCATCTCTTCATCCCAACCACATTACATCAACACCAAGAAAATATTACGGCTAATATTTACATTAATCATGATTCTTATATCAATATAACCTTTCAATTAAATCACTTTTTTTGATATATTTCAATATATTTTTTCAAATACTAAATGAAAAGATTATATTGAATAATAATTATATATTTCATAAATCTATAATCCCAATAAAAAAATACTTCAACCATTCCACTTCCTTCTCAAAATATTCACAAAGATTCATATTTTAATTCATTTATGTATCTTCCCTTTAATATGTCATATATAGTATCTTTATCTAAATCCAACTAACCATTAATCTTTCTAATTTGTAATATTTTTCCTACGATTTACCGATAAGACATGAATTATCAAAATTACAATATATTTCACATTAAAATCATTCAGAAGTCGATGATATCGTTGGTGGACTAGTACTCAAATCCATTTTAATAACTAAAATATTAATTTTACCTCCAAAAATTCATAATCTATGGAATTATCCACCACACACAAGACATATTACCATTCCAGTGATACATTCCCTTGTTTAATTCTTACCAATTTAATGAAATATAAAAAACTAAATAATCATTTATCTATGGTTACCATCTCCTTATCTCACTGATAAATAATTCATTCCATTATTTAGTGAGTCTATGAGTTACATTAGGTACACATTGATTGACATGTTTTGTGAAAAATTATTATGCTTAATCATAATATCCATTAATCAAGTCATAATAAAATAAGGATCTTCATTGAAAATGACATAATTAAGGGTATTCACTTACTAGATTTCTAAATCACAATAACCTTTTTAACCAATGTCACCACTTGTATATCATAGTTCATTTATTATCACCATATATTTAAATACTTTTTGATGGTTCATAATGAATTTTCCATGCTATAAATAATATCCTCTCGAAGTGTCAAACCATTTTTTCATTATGGAATATTTTCATGCAAAAATCCCAACTAATATTATATGAATATTTTTTTAGGTTCTTACACCTATGTACCTATGGGTTTTGAGAGGAATCTAGTAGTTGTATAAACACAGATATATAATTTATTGGAAACCACGCGCTCTATCATTAACCCAAATTCTATGAAATATTCCTATAAATTAACTCACACATGGACTTATTCAAAGATATATAAATAAATATATCGTTAGAAATATACATAGTGATCTCACTACGGTTTTCTCATCCTAGTTTACAGAAGGATAACAAAAATGTTCATTGGATTCCAACTATAGTGACCATAACAATATATACAAGGATATTACATAATTTTAATGAATACACATTTCATTTCATAAACTCAAGCCTATGTCATATAATAGTTTATTGTAATCAGAAAAGTTGAACATAACATTTTAATCTAGTGAAAGATCTTCAATGATTCCCACAATGATCTTCTCATTTATAACTAATACTTAAACCCTTTCTTCATAACTTGGGGAATTAAAACATTATAAAGGGTGATATTAGATGTTTATTAAGGGAAAATAAAGTAAAACAAATAAGAATAACATGATATTAATGGTATGATAACATTATCACAACATTGGAATATCGTATACTACATATCAAAGATAATAATCTAGATTCATGGAATAATTATAGGAAAATCATAACACATGAATTATAAAGGAATTAAGGGACAAATCTATGAGATTATAACATTATAATAAAACATGGAATTTTGGGAGCCACATAAGAATATATAATCATTACCTGGTAGTCATGGAACATTTCCAAAACATATCAGGGCACTTAGTGGGGGAAACATCTACTATGTGGGACACACCACCATCCATAATAGAATCTAGTTCATCATTATTAAATGGGTCTAATAACCAATTCATCGTATTATTCATGGTTAACTCCTATGACCATCAATGTTTAAAATTTAGCTTACTCTATTGGGTTTACTCATCATTCCATCCATGTGTATATCATGGGATATAAATCATTACCCAATTCAATGGACAGAGATACAGGTCGCACCTATATCATAACAAAAACCATCTTTATGTGTTACTAATGATTTTAAATATTCTCCATATCATAACACATGGAAAGAAATTTATATAATAATCATTTTATCATAACATAAAAATTTAAAAAGGGACATGATTTAATATTTATTTTTCTTTTCATATTCCATGAATAAAATCGGGTTTCAAAATCATTTTATTTTTGTTGATGCCATGGATGAGATTCTGTTTTAACAAACATTGATCAATAAATACATAAAATATTCATAGAAATCCTCAAAATGGAATATTTTGATGAAATATAAAATTTAAAAGGAAATTACCCATAAAGGATTTCATCAAAGATGGAAAATAATTTCGAAATATTAGTTGGTCAGTTTTTTGGGAAATTTTCATTTCATTGATAACCAATTTTGAAAAAGTAAAACATTTCAAAATTCTTTTTTATTTAGAATAACCTTGAATTCTAAAAAATGATGTTTTAAAAATCTTTTATAAAACTGAATGAACAATTTATTATTTATACATTGAAAAAACATTCATAAATGAGAAATCATTTATTAAACCTTTATCTTTGAAAATAAACCAGAAAACATAAAAATAAATATTTTAAAAATATTTTAAATCACTTTTTAAAGAGGAAATTATATTCAAAATCATTTTTGTTGGAAAAAAAATCAATTAATAAGGGATGAATCAAAAATAATTATACTTTTTTAAAATATAGATTTTTTAAGATACCATTCCCTGAAAATTATATTAGAATATTCTTTAATTAAATTGATACTATTTTCTAGAAACATGGTTTTAGAAGGGATCATATTTCTGATATAAGAGAAAAAAAGTTAGGTTTTCATTAAAAAATTATTAATTATCATATGTTTCAAAATGTGGAGAAATCATACCATTAAATGAATATATAGTGAATATAGAATTTATATTAAATGTTATGAGAATCATAATGTTATGGATTTAATTTTTTATGATCGATAATATACATGTAAATTATCCTCATAAATTAAAGGATTGTTACATGAAATCTATTCTTCTCATAATATTGCATCACAAGGACTGTGAAGGAATAACATAAGATGAAACATAAAATATCTGAAGGTTAAATAAATTAAATATACTATATGTCAAATGGGATGTATAAACACTTAATGAATGGATATAGGTGTATAAAATTACATACATATCAATGAAGACTAATTAAGAGAAAACTTCCATAATTGACATGTTTTCTATTGAATCATACTCCATATGAACGAGAGATCCTAAAAAGGATAAGTAAATACAATTAGTTCTAAGTTTATGTACCCTATAAAATTCTTGGGAAGTATACACACCACATAAAAGAAATAAAATATGAACATGGAATGTGTATCACAGATGTAATAAGTGAGACGCAAATCCATTAACATATATCTTGACATCAGTCATTATCTAATATGTTTTGAATTGTTATATATATGATTTTTACATTGATAAATAGTTTACCAATTCATGAATTTATAAAATTATATAACTATCATATAATTCAATAATTTATATGTATTTAGTGTAATCAATAAAATTTAGTGATAGGAAATGAATACACCGTTCATAGAGATGGTAAGCTATACCTATGCATGAACGTTGTTTCAATTTTCTTATCGTAATGAAATATTGAAAGGAATGATATATATATATATATATTATTTTAGTATAATTTTTTCTCACATAATTTAAAAATGTTTTTAAACCCATCCATAATAAACTATAAAAAAGGCATTAATGAATCACATTGCTTCGCGAAGAGGTAGTTCATTGCACACATGAAAAGCATTATCCTATTACCAATAAAGTTACAATCAATATTATGTGGGAACTAAAAATTAATGAAGAAAAATAATTTAATAAAAATAATAAAAATAATATATAAACAATATTTCAACCATTAATCTCAACCTTGTTGGGTTTTAATAAAAAAACGAACTAAATCATTTCATGGGACGATAGTCCTCGGTACATAGGAATAATGATTTAGTAGCCAATTTTATGTATGTGTGTATATTAGGTCATCCCCATATAATATCAACATATCATTATATATATTTTAACATTTTCATTTTATAATATGAATATTAAACAAATTTATAGGGGTTGAGGAAGATATAAGGCAAAAGATCTTATTGATGAATGTTACCTCTTATTCAGATCTCTTATTTTGGGTTTTCCCTAATTGAGATCATAGGAAGGATTTCAAAAAAAATAAGACTTCTAGAATTAGGGGAGGGAAGTTGTGAAGTGTTTTTTTATGGTTTGGTCAATACAAATTTCATGAGTGGTGTAATGAATTTCGCAGAGTGAGTTCCATTTTAATGTAATGGAAGAGTTTCATTCTTGTAACTACTCAAAAGTATCCACCATTAGGAGTTATTATTTACTTCTTGAAGATCCAAAGTTGAATAATAATGGATTGAAGGGTTTATGTTGTTAGAAAACACATCCACCACAAAAAATTAAATTCATTTATAAAATTATATTCCTTAACATCTTAATTACCCCATTTAAACAATTGTTTTTCCAATATGGTAACTAATTATATAAAAAATTTAATTTATACATTTAATCAAAATTTAAGTGAGAAATATTATAAAATTAAAAACCATTGATTTTAAATTTAATATATACTTTATTAAATAAAAATTCCCATCAGTTATGGATATTAATATTAACAAAATCACATGAAATGTCCTTAAACACTACTTTAACCATAATGACCTTAACATTGTATTTTTTATTCATGTGTCAACATGATCATTGATGTTGAGCCCCAAGAGGGGTTTAAAATTACAGGTGAATCAGTGTATTATTTTTATGAATTTACTTTCATTAAAATTCAATTTTTTGAAAATGTTATGGTTATTGATCCACTCAATATTATCTGCCAAACTCATCTCGTGCACATCATTAAAAATATGAAGATAATGAGACATTATATACATAATTTTTCATAAAGGCCAACTCCTATCTAATTTATTATTCCCCAAAACATGGAATCACTATTATAAATCACTAATAATCATATGAATACTTTGGGTTTACGATATATTTGAAAGACTTATTCTCTAGATCTAGTAGTGAAAATTCATAATCATTTGGTTCTAACCCAAAGTGGTATTTCATTAGCTCCATCTGAGAGACTCTGTTTTATCATGGGTCCAAAAAATATAATTCAAATTCTCTCAAAACCAACCATAATGAGTCGACTATATTCAAGTTATTTATCCACATGAGGAAAATTATCTCATATTCCACTATAATCTGATAGGACATACCTTTTCATGTGCCTATTCATGTATCATTAACAATCATTAGTCAGATATTTTGTTCATGGTCAATTAAATTTTATCACCTATTATTGATCATTTTCCTCAGTGAATCATTACTCAGGATATATTTCAATGTAACTAATGTATAGACCACAGTTGTATTTTTGAATGTTTTACATTTGAAGTACTCCAATAATGTATGCATGATCAATCATTCTTAACCACAATTTTATCTTCTTAATTTATTTAATCAAATCAAATAATCATCATTAAAGGATTTAATGGTTTATTAATATCTTATTTTAGGCATGTCTATGATTTCTTTACATGTGAATGATTATTTTTTAATGAATTCATTTGTTGTTTTTCTAATTAAACCTCAAAAAAATGCATCCTTTTATTATTCATGAATATATTGTATACTAGAACTATTTTTGATTTCATTGTTTTTTTAGAACAATGGGTGTCATGTATGATTAATTAGAATCATGATGTTCCTTCATATATGTTCTACCTTAAGGTTAATGAAGAATAATATTTTCAACTACTTCATGTAATTTTTAAGCATCTTCATGCGTGCTTACCAGAATATGTATAAGATCATTATGTTTAAATTGATGATAATATGTCCACAATTTATTCATCATTTCATGTTACAATGAATGTGTCATTGCCTTGTGGTTATCTCAAAGAGATATCATGATCTATGAAGGCTTTATGGATCTTTGTTATTTGGGATATCCAGGGAGATGAGTTTTCATTATCCATATTTCATCCCATAACTACATTAATTTTGAGTTAGATCGTGTTATATTATATAATATAGACTGATCAAGGAATAATTCTCCATTTTTTATGCAGTATATACACAGAACCACTACACCTCATGAACCCGGAGACAATAAAGTTTCTATATTATTTAGGAAATGATAGCTCTTCAATATTTTTATAAATCTATTTGGTGGACGTTATTCAATATCTATAGGTAAAATTATATTCTTTACACCACCTTATATCCAGGTATCATGATTCCTTGAATCTC
Organism: Viscum album; assembly: GCA_963277665.1. Classification (NCBI taxonomy): domain Eukaryota; kingdom Viridiplantae; phylum Streptophyta; class Magnoliopsida; order Santalales; family Viscaceae; genus Viscum; species Viscum album. The sequence continues at coordinate 649,632,758 of OY728123.1, forward strand.
AAAAAACAATATTCTGTATCCATGAAAAACATCAAATTCCATAGCCATTCAGGTTGATTCAAATGCATAAGGATTTTTATGAAGCTTTAGAATAAATCTTTTAGTTCCCTAAAATTATTATAAAAAAACAACATACTTCTAATTTTGGGAATCATGAACTTTTAGTTTTATTCATATGGCATGCAACATGAATTTTCATTCGTATTAATAATGAGTTCATTGAATTATTCTGTATGCATGACATATTTAATTTAGTTCATGATCTCAAAAAAATTGATGATCCCAATTCCATATGCATGATCTTCAATGTTGGTTGGTTTCTCAATAAAAGAGGTTTTGCAACATCACTATTTTATTTGTGATCATTCTCGATAGAATAGAAATATTATGATCCTTCTATTGATTGGATGATGAAAATGTTCCATGTCATGCGGCCAATGAAATTACTATATTTTTTTGTCGAATGAGTAATACTCACTTTAAATCATTTCACATATCAAATTTATTTATGTTGGGACATTGTCTATCAGTCAAAACAGGTCATAAGATTCTCCAAATTCTGAATTCCAAACAGTCATGAAGCCAGAAATGGGGGTGTCGCATCTCTTTCCAGCACAATGTTCCCTACACAGGGGCCTACGTGAACAGGCTCTTGCGCCTGCTCATGCCACCAACATGATGGATCAAGGCTGGTTCCTTTAACCAATCTCGTACTCAGGGACCCATATGTTGCTAGTATATTGATGGACATGGCTTGTTTAGAGGATGGTAATTTTTTAATAAATGGATCTGAAAAATTAACATAGAAAAAATATAAGTATTAGTAATGAAATTATAGTATCCACAATATCAATTCCAAACCAATTTATTCTCAATCCTATCATATTCATTCATACATAAATTTCAACATAATAAAAATGAAAATTATTTCTCATAAAAATATTATAATCTTTTCTAAACATCATTTAAATAATTTTCCATGGGTTTTATCACATTACATGGAATATTCAATGAAAATAAATATTTATATGGTATTTTTAATTAGAAATAATTTCAAAAACATGAAGAAATATCCATGGCACTAGGTTTTTACATTTTAGGTGACATATAAAAATTCATATTTGAATTAAATAGAGAATATCTCTACCATTAAATCCAATTATATGACTCCATAAGAATTCTCTAGGCATATAAACTTCTCATCATCAACATACCATCCACATCCTGAATTATTATTGACAAATGATTCAACAATAGAACTGATAAACCCCTTTGTATTTTTTTTATCACAACCTATTTAGCACACTATATATCAGTAAATATTTGGGGTCAAATAGTTATCACACTTTTGGAAATCAAATGATATGTAATAGTCAGGATGTTCTTGAAAACATGTTCCAATACCTTTTGAATATTATTTATTGAATACATCATAAATAGAGGGATGGTTTTACATGGTTTTTCTTAATAGAGTTCCTCTAGTGATTCTACACAATGTATACAAGAGAAAACCATTTATATAAAAGTAGTTATATGATGATGGTTTTAAATGTTGTCCATAAACAACCATAAAAGTGAAATAATTCTTATAATGTCTCAATTCTCATTCAAGTAGTTATAAATAAATATATATTTCAATGAAATTATAATTATTGAATACACTTCAACAAATAAAAAATAATATTCTACTCCAAAGATAAATCTCCCCTCTTGTCATAATTCAATACTACCACATAATTGTAATGATTATAAATTAATAATATGTGTTGAAACTATGGTTAGAATTCCTCAACATCCAAATTTATAATGTTGTATCCAAGATTCACATTCCCTATATAGTGATGATTTAATGGTTCTATCTCATAAATACCCCACAAGGTATTCATCCATCTACTTCATTTCCATGCATGTTGATACACATGAATTTATATATATAAAGGATTATAGAGGGACCTTACCTATTTGACAATTTTATGATTAGGATTGATATGTTTTTCACAACAAATTTGATCCACTATTTCAAGAATTCATTCATCCACATCTGAATTTCAAATTTAATTTATACTTTGGTTACAGAGATCATATCAATTGTAAAACATCATTGTGAAAATTTTTTATTTATACTTTATCTATAAAATTATATGCATCTCCTAATGTATGATTTATTCGGTTTATGGATTCTTTTTTGTAGGTGAAATGTGGTTAAGCAACCACTTCTACTATATTTTTCTTAATTGTATATCTAAATTGATCATATTAAATACACAAGTTATAGTTTATTGACAAACTCCCATTAAATTCTTTATCTTCGTGAGGAATATTAATTTTTTTACTTTATCAATAGTTTTTTCCTATTTCTTCTTATAAATCATTTTATTTATAAAAATCTACAGAAAAAATCAGATGAATGTATATGGTAATGTAAAAATCTTTTTTAGTGTATCTAATAAACAGTAAATTTCATTTTACAATTGATATAATAGTGGATTTCTGCCTATTTTTTATAGTGTTTATTGGTTTAACAGTCTTCTTTTTTTTCTTCCACATCACAAATATGACTTATAAAATTTATTATTCTATAGATTAATCTTATATTCTATATTTCATCAGTTTTATCTTTATTCACATCCTAAATTATTCTCTTATATGATTATCTTCATGTTACATTTTATTCTAGAAATCGAAATCTTTATTCACAAATTTCCATCAATAAAAATAATATATTATGATCCTTATTCTCTTATTTTTTGTTTTAGTTTGTCTAGGTTTTAGGGATTTTGAAACATGCTTTTTCGGAGTGGAATTGTCAATCATTAGAAATATTCTTGGGGAAACTTCTATTTATGATTCCTTTAAGATGAACATTTTAGGTGGCATATTTTACACCTTTTTCACGATCCATATTTTTGAATATTTTGATTTTAAAAATTTAGTAGAAATTGATGCACAATTATAACATAATCATGTTTATAGGTTATCAGATACCTACTTCATGATGGATTATTCCTTTTTATAGGGTAATTATCTAATTATATTCTTCGAGTCGCAATCCATTAAGAACAATTGTGTAGAAACAAACCTTTTTATAATAATATAGAAAGGTCCATCTTGTAGTGAATCTTGATTCTTAAGTCTCACTTATAACATGAATAAATTCTTGTTGAGGGAGTTTTTATCATCTTAAACATATCTCAAATTAGATTTTCATTCTTCTTTAATAGTCCTCATTTCATCTCCAAATGTATTTTTCATTATTTTAATGAATCGTTAGGATCCATTACCATATTATATATTCCCTCTATTTGAGTAGCTTTAAAAACCATAGATTCACTGTGTACTTTTTCAAATGGAGGAAAGCTTCTTCATATAAAATTTCAATGAATAATTTCAAATGAATAATTACATGAAATTATTCAATATATTCACAATATATGTAATTGCAATTAGAAAATGTTTCATACATTGGTTATATGGGTTTTGGGAGAGTGTTATACAAACTATCCCTTTTAGAAAATACATCTTCAATGGAATTATTTTGTTTGCAGCTGTTATTTTTCATCATGTGTACCTTGGATGACTGCAATAATACATTTTAACTCTTCACTAGGTATATTATACATAATTTACATTGTGTTCATAATTTTTTTAACATTGTGATCTATTATTTTAAAATATTTAATTGGACTCATAAGATGAATAAAATTCAAATGAATTATTATATGTAGTATCATTAGGATTTCCTATAATTTTGGGGTGTCTTTTCAATTGGAATGAGATTATTATTCATATTTCTAGCATGTTTCATCATATATATATTCTGATTCATAGAAGATACCTACATATGTGGTAACTAACTCATTTCTTGAAATATTCACATAATAATGACTCACATAGATCATTAGAGGTGACCTACAATCTGATAACACTAATAGAGACACAAGTTATAATGAACACTATATTGGGAGGGGTGAATCAATGTTTATTTTTAACGATTTAGTTTCTCTCCAATTCATCCTCTAAAACGTGTTTGGATTCATTATCAAATTATTTTTATATCTCAAACATTCATTATTTTTAGTGATAACAATTGAAAGAGTAGAACACAACATTTACAATTTTTATAACAAACACCTACACATTTCCATGTTGGTTTTCCCCACCAGCATGGATTATACATTATACATCACTATAAAACAGGTTATTACAACATATTTCTGTTCAAAAAAAATACTAGTACTCTAAATCAATCAAATAGAATCCATTTTCTTTTGGATCCATCCAATAAAATTCATCATGGTCTAACGGAGAGTCTTTATTGTCTCCTCTCCCTAACGAGAAGACTTCTCATTATTCCAAGACCAATAAAAAGGATTCAACTATATACAATGGTTTGATATAGTAGTGTATTATTATCTAATAATCTTCCATGATAGTTTAGGATCATACTTTGTAATGAATTCATTTATGTATCTTCAACAATCTATAGTCGGTTATATTGGTCTTTCTCATTTAATTCTCATAAATTGTTCTTGATTAGATTCCCCAATGAAAATATTATTAGGAAGTTGTTCCTTATGAATGATTTATAAGACTCATAGGGATGTGATAAAGTTTTTCACACAAAACACTTCATTATTTTTTTCATGTTCAGACTCTCACAATATCAATTTCTTCATATTGAATTATTAACTCAATTCAAATATACTTCATTCATGGATTTTATTAAATCCAAACAATTTTTATTCATTTATTTTAATGAAATATTTATGAGAACATGATCTTGAATGAATGAATGATTGTTTTCTATCTCATGAAACATCCAACACACACTTTGGAATTTTATTATACATGAACACATTATGTGAACACACTGTTTATGATTCATTACGGAGCATGTGTGCCTCAAATGGGTCATTTGCAAAATGGATGTCATTATCATAAGTTATCCTTAAATGTGCTTACAAAATTAAAGTGGAATGTACTAAACCAACCACTTCATATTCTCTTTTCATCATAACATTAATGGGCATAATCTGTTGTGGTGTAAAAGTTTTATTAGTTGTTTTAATTGTCTTATTTTTCTAGAGTTTTAAAGAATGTGAAACTATATTACGGGTGTCTCATGAAAATATCATGAACCAGGAAGGATTCATAAATATCATATCATTGATAAATCCAAAGTGTGGTGTTTTTATTATCTATATTTCATTATAGAACTATATAAATTGTGAATCAAATCATGTTTTTTTCACATGTTGAATGCTCATGGACTTGTTATCCTTTATGCAAGTTGTACCTTCCTAGAACATTTCCACTTCATGATCCTGGATATATAATGGATTCTATGACTCTTTAGGAATTTCATCCCTCTAAAATTTTCAGAAAACCCTAATGTTGAGGATAATTTACATTTATAGGAAAATATTATTTTAGTTTCACCACCTTAGATCCCGGTTTCATGACACATTGATTCTATAAAATATATACATCATCAATATACATATTCAAATACCTATTTCATTCAGGTTGAGTCAAATATAGGCTTATTTGTTTTCTATGTCACATTACTATTTTTAAATACCTCACCTCCATTGTAGATAAACACATGATCCTCATTTTTAGATGCTTAAACTCCCCATATTATTCAAAACTCCTACAACATACTTTTTATAATTTCTTAACCTACATCAATTAATTATGTAATTGAATGCATGATAAAAAGATGATCAGAATATCCTCATTTTTTGTACAAGATAAAAAAATAGTGGATGGTAGCTTCATAATGACTGCTCGGCTGTGTATCAATCATTCAAGTGATCGGTGATGTGATCCGAGGAAGAAGAAGATCTCTCGGTTTATCAGATGGTGTATATGTGTCAAATCATGCCACCATATAAATGTACATATTTTTAAATACGGATGAACTAAATATGATTTACATATCCCACATTGAAATATAATTTTTTCGATTCTACAAATTATCAATGAATACTTTCTATTAGAGTCTATAAATTAGGAATATACTTCCTCCAATCCACCCCACATGGTGTCCCTAACACTCCTTCCAACACTAAGGGACTTAGACACAATCCTATGTCGGAATGCTTCGACACCAAGCCATGCCACCTCTATGATATCCTGAGGCTATTTCCCCGATTTTTGGTCAACTATTGTGTCACACATATGGCTATGGTCGAGCTCGACCTGGATTTCATTTTTTTGGAAATATTATTTTCTACAAGGCCACTGTAAATGTACATATAAATAAGTGATGTATTCTTAATGAAGTTCAAGCCTCTTCAACAATAATACCATGAAAATTTATTCTTATTTCTCTCTTATTCATTAATAATTATTTTTAATTTCTGGAAATATTTTAGTGAATTTTTCATTCCACATTTTAATCTCCTTTTAACATCATTCTAATGACATTAAATGGGTTTTATCATATTTCAAAGTCAAATCCAATGAAAATAAATATTTTCATGCACTCCCTACTTCTTCAACATGTCATTAACATAAGGAATCCTTCATTGGACAAGTGTTTTTCATTTAATATGACATAAATAATCATTAGATTTGAAATAATCATGAATTTATCATGTGTGACTTCCAATACTATTAATCCCAAATAATTCGCTGGCATCACCCCTTCTCATCATTAGTTTACCCAACACATATTGACGTATCATTGAAAAAATGCAAAATTAGTCCCATGAATTATAAAGGTTAAATTGGCCCAAGAATGGACCATAGATTATTGTTTTAAAATTTATAAATCACATGGTTTAATATAGTAATTTTTGTAATATTAAATCAATTAGAAATTATCATTTTTTTATAAAATAACCCTATTTTAAAATTTTTCATTATTATTTTAATAACAATTTATTAAATATAATTACAATAATGAAACATGAATATATTATGTTCAAACTTATTTTAAATGATTTACTCATAAAAAAAATTAATCTAACGAAATAATTGATTAAATTTAATTCATGTTTAATATTGTTAGTGTAACGCCCCGACCCCAGCTACCCAGAGTCGGTGCATTACTTCGTAACATTGGCATGATCACGAAAGATCAAGTCTCGAAAGACCGATTAGTTTAGTAGCCTTGGAAACACTAGATACATTCGTAAACGTTACATTACATCATAAAGTGAAAAACTACAATAACAAAGTCTCCATAGTCCACACTCATATCTCCTTCTGACAATCCCTGCAGGTCATTCATAAAATACTTCTTCACATCCTGGAAAATATTAAAACATTAAAAGGGGTGAGCTCAGATGCTCAGTAAGGATAACAATGATGCGGAAGCTTTCATAAATAAACATAAACATTTAAGGCAATGTATAACTAAAACAAAAGCCTTTTAAACTTGAACATCAACATAATATGGCAAAAGTAGAATGAGATAATGCCATATACTTCTTCACATGGATATTCTACTGGTCGAATAATCACATGCAATATCAATAACCACTTTCATAATGATGGAATGCATAATGCCAGACTATCTTAACCACGTAGTCAAGGCCTCGTGCCAAGACCACAAATAATATTTTGTCAAGGCCTTGTGCCAAGACACTAGTTTGTCTCATGAGACCTGCCGATGCATCGAGGAGCTATAGCGGGCTCCACCCGTCACTTATTAAGTCCAATGCATTCCTCATATGAATAGGTTTAAACATATCATAAACCATAACATAATCATATCACATAAAACATGCATAAAGGAAACATAACATTTCCACATTTCAATCACAAGATATCAATACAACACATTGATATAGTAAAAATTCTTTCAAAACCATTTTCAATACCAAAATAAAAGAATGTTAAAACTTTGTATTTATTTTTCGTTAAAAAAAATGATGGCTTGTAGAGGAAGCCGAAACTCAAATAATCGTCACGGCGGCGGAGAAGTCATTGTCGCCGCATAAGTACGGAAAGAAAAACATTCCCTTTTGTCGTTTAGCAAAACGCTTCGTATAAAAAGATTCCTTTTGTACAAACGTAAAAGTCGAAGGGGTTTATACACCGTATAAATGAAAATTGTGTATAAAACCAAATATGCCTCAATGAAAGGAGATTGAGACGAAGTACTTTAAAAGATAATTTTTAAATAAAATATATATATTATGTGTATTCACTATAGGTACACATAAAGAATGTAAAAATACAAGATAGGACATAATAATATCATGACATAATTTGAAAGTAGGAGATTAACCCAAAGAATGGAAGTTGGGTTAAGAAGTTCCCTTACAAATATCATTTAAATAAAATATATCTATTATGTGTATTCACTATAATTACACATAAAGTAAAAATACAAAACAGGACATAATAATATCATGACATAATTTGAAAGTAGGAGATTAACCCAAAGAATGGAAGTTGGGTTAAGAAATTCCCTTACCTTGTGTCCGACTTGACTCAACCGTTCTTTAACCTCCTGAATAATAAACTAGAGTTAATATACACCTTATTAAGAACCATTCTCAATTTCATTATCCTTATTATATCACTTATTACAATGATATGATCATTATGTAATTATTTAAGTTAATAACGGTCGTTTTGTCGGTATTTGGTTCTTAAGTCAAAAATAGGCTTCTTACACTTACATGTTGTTAATTTGGTCAAAGGTTCATTATATCCAGAATGGTATTCATGATGTAGATATCATATATGTCATATATATCCAGTACATACATTCATTTATAATATTACATCACATTTAGAGGTAAGAAATGAAATGCACCGTTCATGGAGACGGTAAGCCGTACGTACGCATGAACGCTACTTCCATTTCTATTTCATATTTTCTGGAATGGAATCATAATGATATAAGAGTATATTATAATTCCAGTATAATAACATATATAATATCATTAACTTTATCCTTCACACATCCCACATATGGTATTAACGAATCAAATCACTTTCAGGGGGCGGTAGTCCGCGCTTCCTAAAATGAAGATATCGTGTTTTACCCATAATGGAAACCATAAAGGTATGCCCAAAATGAAAAAAACAGAAGCTTAAGGAAAACATAAACATATTATATATCATATATAAAAATAGTGACATCATAATGGCCACCTTTGAAGGTGTTAAATGAGTGTTGAACAATCATCGTTTCGGGAGGCAGAATTTCGCCATCCACGGAAACCTTATGTTCTTTAACCATTTGATGTAGTTGTGTGGAAGTGTAGCTCAAATAAATCTTATAACAACATCCTAGTATATTGAAGATACTGGTGTTGTTACAAAAGAAGTAAATAAAAAGAGTTTAGGGGGTTGGAGAAGCAAAATAAAACAAAAGAACATGAGAGAATGAATTACCTTAAAAAGTGTAACTCCTTTTGAGTTGAGCCTAAAGGCTTCCTTTGAAAGGATTCTGCCCAAAGGGAATCCTCTAGGATGAGGAGAGGGATGTGGAGAGAGCAAATGGGCAGGGGTTGGCCGAGCCAATGGCTTGAAGAGTGTGTGAAATGAGGTAGAGGTGGGGGCCTTTTATAAGAGGAGAGGAGGGGCACTTTTGGAAAGTAAAGGAACATTACATTATTTGAAAATGTGTTTCGGTTTTAAAAGGTCCCACATTGATAGAATTCGTGGATAAGGTGATAAGGCATCGAAATCCACTCATCCAATAGGTTTTGGCCATGTGTAGTTCATAGATTTTATATTAACTTTCCATTTTATTTAAATCGTTAGATAATGATGTCATCACTGCATCATTATTATGTCATAAATAATTAAATTTATTTAATGTCTAAAAATTATAAAACAAATACTATGGTATAGGAAATCTTTTTATCTTTCCAATGACTATTTATAATCAAAATTTGGACTTGTATAACCCTACTTAAAAATTGTTTTCGTAAAACATATTATGTTTGTGTCATTTTCACTTTAACATTAAATAAAAAGTAATTTATGTCATTTCCCAACAAAAGTGGATCCATGGGGTCCCCAAGTTGACCCATGGCTTGTCTTGGTCGGCCATGACACAACCAATAAGGTTGGGACATGTGTCTAGGTCATTTTATATTATTAAAGCATTATTTATTCCTTAAACTACACTAATTACCACTAATCGCGATTAAAAACTTAATAAGTTACTATTCACCAAAAAATTATTTTAATCTCATTGAACCACATTTTACTTCTTAATGACAACCATGTATGTCGGATTTTTGAAAATCAAATCACAGAAGTTGTAATATTTCATTTAAACGAAAAATCAGTTATTTAACTACCACTTAGTGGTTTCACTATTCATCAAAAATTGAAGTTTTTCAGAATAAGGCCAAAATTTCACCCTAAGCTATAATTGATATTCCGAATTCAAAAATGATGTCTATTTTACAAAATTCCAAACATATAAGTTGTATTAATTAATTTCATAATTAATTCCCGCTGTTACAACAAATAGCGTGTTTTTAAGAAACAATTTATATCAAAAGTTTGGCAATTGTTTATGTCCAATTTCAATGTTAAATTAATTCTAATGACCACCATTGGATAAAATGGTAAAAATATTTTCTAATTATACCTTAAAACCACTAAATAGTATAATTTATCTGTATAAATTATTTTGATTAAAAAAGTTGTTTTTATGTATTTTTCACTATTCATAAAAAATTAGAAGTTCTCAGAAAAATACCAAAAATTCAACATAGGCTAATTTCGATATTACGAATACAAAAATGAAGTCCATTTTGAAATATAAAATTTCTATAATTTTAAAAAGTGGTTATTACTATTCATAACGGCTATTTTGATTAGTTGCGGTGTGTTAGAACTCGAACTTGCGTACAATGCAAGCTATTGCATTATTGAAAGAGAGGCGTATCGTAGAAGCTCGGGGTGTTACATTCTCCCCTCCTTCAATAAATTGCGTCCTCGCAATTTGAAATTTTTCTTGGAAAATAAAAGGTTGAAAAGAGAAAATACCTTTGAGGAAAACCCACATCGGAAATAAGGTTAATAAATATATAACATTAAAAGAAAGCAGGATAAGTACAAAGGTCACCTGATATAGCCCATTATAGGATTCTATGAAAATATGGATATGGAGGAGAAACAACCCATCAAGGTCTGATGGGGAGTTATAGAAAACAGGATTAGGAGAAAGTTTAACCACAAGAAAATCACAAACTTGTGATTGGTTAAACGGTCATTGAATCCCTAGTTGGAAAAGTTAACCGACAACATTTTTGTTTTAAGTTACCTTTTATAATGTTGAGGATTTTATTTAGGAGATTTACTAAGAACGTAAGGGAATATACATACTTGTTATGTGTACTTTCATTTATTAATGAATTTTTACCACAAACCCATCTTTTACTCCAAATGGTAACAGAACTCAAAAATATTCTATTTATCCTAATTGTATAAGGTACCAAAGGTTAACACATACCATTTAGATTAGTAAAATTATTTTGTAATAACCAGGGACTTCCTGTAGGCTAGTGGTAGGAAATAAAGGCATGTCGCACTTTGATTGTGGGTTCGATTCCTACAGCTTTGTCCGACGCGACGGTTTATGCCCCACCCTGCTGGTTGTCCTTTTCCTAAAACTATAGTATTATAATACTCCAAAAATAATCTTCATAAATTTTTTAACCTTAAACCATACTATCCAAAAATCAACTTAATCCACTCCATCCTTTATAGTTATCCAAAATACCTCTGTCCAGACTTTCTCTAAAAGGTCTCTTAATTCAAAAATCAATTTATCAGATTCCCCAAACAAAGTAAAGTTTCTTTTATTGTCACATACTAAAAATATAATTACCTTCATCATATTAAAACCTTACTGAAACCAACAAGTACTGCAGTACAATCCTTATATAGATCACATTATTCTAATCACCAGAATATAATCCATGAGTCCAAAAGCACCAATACATTAGTTATTCTGCTTCAACTGTAGTAATAGCATAAGATTGTCCTTGATCCCTTGGCCTTTTCTGAGGTAAGTTTCCTTGACGCTTAGGACATTCATTTGCATAATGACCCATTTCTCTACAATTGTAGCATTCAACTTTGACAGCCTCTTTCTTTCCCTTGCAATCACGTGCCTGGTGCCCCTTTTCTCCACATTTATAACAAACTCTCATTCCTTTTAGGCAAGTACCAGGGTGATTCTTCCCACAATTATCACATAATGGAAAATCCTTCTTTCCCTTTTTCCCTTTATCTGTCTCTTGTTCCACCGTTCTCTTCTTCTCTTGCTTTACTTTGTTGTCATAAGACTTAGAGAATTCCTTTTCTGTCTTGATAGCACACGAGACAATATCTTCGTATGATGAAAAGGATTGTGATACCAAAGCTCGACGGAGAAATGGTTTTAACCCATCAAAGAAACGATCAATCTTACTCCTTGGGTTACGTATATAATCGGAAGCATGCCTCGCTAACCTTGTAAAGTTAGCCTCATACTTTGCGACATTCTCATCCTCCTTCTGCCTCAAACTCAGAAATTGCCTTTCCATATCTTCTCGATGGTCACGAGGAAAGTATTTTTCTAAGAAAAGATCTTTGAACTCCCTCCATTCCATATTCGATACGTCATCATCTTCCTTTGTGTTTTGAATCAGCGACCACCACTGATCGGCATCTCCAGTGAGGCGGTAAACTGCCATGACAACCTTCTCCCTTTCACTACTCCCCAAGGCATGGAATATTTTCTCTAAGGAATTTATCCATTGCTCAGCTACTATAGGATTTGTACTCCCATTAAAGGTTGGTGGTTGTTGCCTCATGAAACGGTCTAGCATTGATCCTCCACGTTGTGGATCAGGGTGCTCCATACGAGTAAGGTTATTATTCATAACCTGAGTGAGTTGTCCCAGTATGGTAATAAGTTGATCAGCACCAGTTGTATCTCCAGATCCACAATAATTATCTTGATCAGGAGGGCAATCCCTACACGGAGTTCGTGCATTGATACGGTTTCCATTCCTTCCACTAGGCGCCATTTCTAAACAATGGCATAAACTAGATTAGTTTATGAATCAAAATACATAATTCCATACTTATAAAACACTTAACATAAATTGAACTATTTATGGATATAATCCATAATCATAAAAAGAAATGTTTTCTTTGAGAAAGTATATACTCATAACCCTTCATAGTGGTTTGTAAATAAAATGAGAATTATCCTAAGCATATCCCCCGGGAGTGTCGTAACCAAGAGTGCAGCAAGGCCCGTTGTCGTGCACCAGTTCCCGTTCGAGTCTAGCTCAAAGCGGTGTTTTCGGGTTTTACCCCTAGGTACATCTGTGCCAGAGCCGCCTCTACCTGCTCGTATCCAGACAGGGATGTATTGCTCGGAAAAGTCATAACATCTCTATAATACCAAAATTCTAGGAAGTTCTTCTATACTAATCCTCAAAGTCTATCTTTGGGCTATGTGCTCTAATCAGAGTTTATCTAAATCTAGCTTCCAAGGTTAGTACTAAACTGCCTCTGATACCAACTGTAACGCCCCGACCCCAGCTACCCAGAGTCGGTGCATTACTTCGTAACATTGGCATGATCACGAAAGATCAAGTCTCGAAAGACCGATTAGTTTAGTAGCCTTGGAAACACTAGATACATTCGTAAACGTTACATTACATCATAAAGTGAAAAACTACAATAACAAAGTCTCCATAGTCCACACTCATATCTCCTTCTGACAATCCCTGCAGGTCATTCATAAAATACTTCTTCACATCCTGGAAAATATTAAAACATTGAAAGGGGTGAGCTCAGATGCTCAGTAAGGATAACAATGATGCGGAAGCTTTCATAAATAAACATAAACATTTAAGGCAATGTATAACTAAAACAAAAGCCTTTTAAACTTGAACATCAACATAATATGGCAAAAGTAGAATGAGATAATGCCATATACTTCTTCACATGGATATTCTACTGGTCGAATAATCACATGCAATATCAATAACCACTTTCATAATGATGGAATGCATAATGCCAGACTATCTTAACCACGTAGTCAAGGCCTCGTGCCAAGACCACAAATAATATTTTGTCAAGGCCTTGTGCCAAGACACTAGTTTGTCTCATGAGACCTGCCGATGCATCGAGGAGCTATAGCGGGCTCCACCCGTCACTTATTAAGTCCAATGCATTCCTCATATGAATAGGTTTAAACATATCATAAACCATAACATAATCATATCACATAAAACATGCATAAAGGAAACATAACATTTCCACATTTCAATCACAAGATATCAATACAACACATTGATATAGTAAAAATTCTTTCAAAACCATTTTCAATACCAAAATAAAAGAATGTTAAAACTTTGTATTTATTTTTCGTTAAAAAAAATGATGGCTTGTAGAGGAAGCCGAAACTCAAATAATGGTCACGGCGGCGGAGAAGTCATTGTCGCCGCATAAGTACGGAAAGAAAAACATTCCCTTTTGTCGTTTAGCAAAACGCTTCGTATAAAAAGATTCCTTTTGTACAAACGTAAAAGTCAAAGGGGTTTATACACCGTATAAATGAAAATTGTGTATAAAACCAAATATGCCTCAATGAAAGGAGATTGAGACGAAGTACTTTAAAAGATAATTTTTAAATAAAATATATATATTATGTGTATTCACTATAGGTACACATAAAGAATGTAAAAATACAAGATAGGACATAATAATATCATGACATAATTTGAAAGTAGGAGATTAACCCAAAGAATGGAAGTTGGGTTAAGAAGTTCCCTTACAAATATCATTTAAATAAAATATATCTATTATGTGTATTCACTATAATTACACATAAAGTAAAAATACAAAACAGGACATAATAATATCATGACATAATTTGAAAGTAGGAGATTAACCCAAAGAATGGAAGTTGGGTTAAGAAATTCCCTTACCTTGTGTCCGACTTGACTCAACCGTTCTTTAACCTCCTGAATAATAAACTAGAGTTAATATATACCTTATTAAGAACCATTCTCAATTTCATTATCCTTATTATATCACTTATTACAATGATATGATCATTATGTAATTATTTAAGTTAATAACGGTCGTTTTGTCGGTATTTGGTTCCTAAGTCAAAAATAGGCTTCTTACACTTACATGTTGTTAATTTGGTCAATGGTTCATTATATCCAGAATGGTATTCATGATGTAGATATCATATATGTCATATATATCCAGTACATACATTCATTTATAATATTACATCACATTTAGAGGTAAGAAATGAAATGCACCGTTCATGGAGACGGTAAGCCGTACGTACGCATGAACGCTACTTCCATTTCTATTTCATATTTTCTGGAATGGAATCATAATGATATAAGAGTATATTATAATTCCAGTATAATAACATATATAATATCATTAACTTTATCCTTCACACATCCCACATATGGTATTAACGAATCAAATCACTTTCAGGGGGCGGTAGTCCGCGCTTCCTAAAATGAAGATATCGTGTTTTACCCATAATGGAAACCATAAAGGTATGCCCAAAATGAAAAAAACAGAAGATTAAGGAAAACATAAACATATTATATATCATATATAAAAATAGTGACATCATAATGGCCACCTTTGAAGGTGTTAAATGAGTGTTGAACAATCATCGTTTCGGGAGGCAGAATTTCGCCATCCACGGAAACCTTATGTTCTTTAACCATTTGATGTAGTTGTGTGGAAGTGTAGCTCAAATAAATCTTATAACAACATCCTAGTATATTGAAGATACTGGTGTTGTTACAAAAGAAGTAAATAAAAAGAGTTTAGGGGGTTGGAGAAGCAAAATAAAACAAAAGAACATGAGAGAATGAATTACCTTAAAAAGTGTAACTCCTTTTGAGTTGAGCCTAAAGGCTTCCTTTGAAAGGATTCTGCCCAAAGGGAATCCTCTAGGATGAGGAGAGGGATGTGGAGAGAGCAAATGGGCAGGGGTTGGCCGAGCCAATGGCTTGAAGAGTGTGTGAAATGAGGTAGAGGTGGGGGCCTTTTATAAGAGGAGAGGAGGGGCACTTTTGGAAAGTAAAGGAACATTACATTATTTGAAAATGTGTTTCGGTTTTAAAAGGTCCCACATTGATAGAATTCGTGGATAAGGTGATAAGGCATCGAAATCCACTCATCCAATAGGTTTTGGCCATGTGTAGTTCATAGATTTTATATTAACTTTCCATTTTATTTAAATCGTTAGATAATGATGTCATCGCTGCATCATTATTATGTCATAAATAATTAAATTTATTTAATGTCTAAAAATTATAAAACAAATACTATGGTATAGGAAATCTTTTTATCTTTCCAATGACTATTTATAATCAAAATTTGGACTTGTATAACCCTACTTAAAAATTGTTTTCGTAAAACATATTATGTTTGTGTCATTTTCACTTTAACATTAAATAAAAAGTAATTTATGTCATTTCCCAACAAAAGTGGATCCATGGGGTCCCCAAGTTGACCCATGGCTTGTCTTGGTCGGCCATGACACAACCAATAAGGTTGGGACATGTGTCTAGGTCATTTTATATTATTAAAGCATTATTTATTCCTTAAACTACACTAATTACCACTAATCGCGATTAAAAACTTAATAAGTTACTATTCACCAAAAAATTATTTTAATCTCATTGAACCACATTTTACTTCTTAATGACAACCATGTATGTCGGATTTTTGAAAATCAAATCACAGAAGTTGTAATATTTCATTTAAACGAAAAATCAGTTATTTAACTACCACTTAGTGGTTTCACTATTCATCAAAAATTGAAGTTTTTCAGAATAAGGCCAAAATTTCACCCTAAGCTATAATTGATATTCCGAATTCAAAAATGATGTCTATTTTACAAAATTCCAAACATATAAGTTGTATTAATTAATTTCATAATTAATTCCCACTGTTACAACAAATAGCGTGTTTTTAAGAAACAATTTATATCAAAAGTTTGGCAATTGTTTATGTCCAATTTCAATGTTAAATTAATTCTAATGACCACCATTGGATAAAATGGTAAAAATATTTTCTAATTATACCTTAAAACCACTAAATAGTATAATTTATCTGTATAAATTATTTTGATTAAAAAAGTTGTTTTTATGTATTTTTCACTATTCATAAAAAATTAGAAGTTCTCAGAAAAATACCAAAAATTCAACATAGGCTAATTTCGATATTACGAATACAAAAATGAAGTCCATTTTGAAATATAAAATTTCTATAATTTTAAAAAGTGGTTATTACTATTCATAACGGCTATTTTGATTAGTTGCGGTGTGTTAGAACTCGAACTTGCGTATAATGCAAGCTATTGCATTATTGAAAGAGAGGCGTATCGTAGAAGCTCGGGGTGTTACAGTTAGTATAAATTATTTTAGTTAATTATTATTTAATAATTCAGGCATTCACGTTTCTTAAGCATTCAAAGTAATTATTTAATATCTTTTAAAATGAAATAAAATACCATTATAAAATATTAATTTATCTTTTGAATGAATATTTAGAACTAAACATATGATATTTTTTATATTCTAAATCATTGTAAATATTAATGTCATAAAAGGCTCATTTGTTTTCTTTACACAACTTCTTATACCGGTTAATATCCTAGATATGTATCCCAAAAACTTATAAATATCAAGCCTAAGGTTTTAAGGGATGAAATATGTCTAGAAAATGGGTGTCTGAATCACCCTAATATTTTACTATATGATTTCATAAAATAAATTTATTCTCTTCAATTTCTTACATTGTAGAAAAAAATGCTCTTAAACAAAATATAAAATAATATTATATTAACTAAAACATTACCACCATGTTGTTGCCATAGAAGGAATGAATGATAAAAAGTAAATTTGGAAATTATATATTACAGATGATTATAAAATTAATTAATTTTTTACCAATTTACATTTAATGAAAATTAAAAAACCAGTTGAAAATAAATGAAATAATTTTTAAAAAAACAATTTTTTACTCCATGAATTAATTTTTTCTTAATAAAATAAATTAATAACTATTAGTGAAATAAACTAATGAAATTTAAATGATATATATTCAATAATTTTTTTTAAATTCATTCATTATGTTTGATAGGATTAAGACAAGAAAAAATCCAATTTTACTGCAAAAATATCTGATTAAAAAAAGGGAAATCTATTCTATATTTAATGGATACAAAACAATAAAAAATAGCTATGAAACTAATATATAACTTAATTTAAAAATTCAACATTTTTTTTAATGTGAGATATAAAAATTATATATGGGTGGATTTCTAGAATTTTTCCAATAAGATTCATTTTTTATGAATAGTGACAAATTATGCATTATAATTGACAATTGACTTTTCATATAATAATTTTAAAAGATACATCAAATATAAAAAAATTTATAATTTATAAACATTTTAAATTGAAAATAAATAAATAGTATTTAGGAAATTTATTTCAATTTCACATTAATTTTTTATATAAAAACATTTCAATCTTTTGAACATTTTCACTTTAAAAACCCATAATCCCATTTCATCTAAAAGATTAAATTTAAATCTCTTTTTTCCCAAATCTGTGAACTAAATTTGGCCAAATTGCATTCATATATTGTATCATAAGGTCTAAATTATTTTTTATGGTTAGTTTATGTTTTAATCAAAATATTATATGATGGTTAAAAGATATATTTGTCGATAAATCAAAAATATATAGAGAAAAGTTTACGTTAAATGATACATGCATAAAATAACTAAAAAAACAACATTTAATGGGCTTGAGAGGTTTTTAAAGGTCATAACCAGTATCTTAAATATTATTTATCAAAACAATTCATGGAAATTAATTCCAAATTAATGATTTTGGATTTACTTTATAAATAATCAATATTTAATAACATACAACCACCCTTACTAATGTTTAAATACAACCACACAACACCCCATTACTTTACACAAGACGTTATGATCCTAAAATATCATCCAATAACTCTCCTACCAACTCTTAAGATATATAAGTGGTAAATGTCTCACCCAAAGTCCATTTTTGAAGACTATAGGAGATCCTGGAAGGAGGTGATGTTCAAGAGGAGGTTAAAGTATTCAAAACTAAAGGGAAGGAAGAAGTAAGACCTTCTCATCAGACTTTTTCATCTGGAAGATATATTCCATATTTCACAATAATTTATTATATGTGATGTTTATAATTCAATTTGATATAAAATATCTTGAATCTATTTATCATAATACTATTCAAATTTTCATTACATAATAATCAATTTATTGAGGTATACGATTCAATTACATTAATGTGGTAAGGTAATTCTTGACACAATTTTAAATTATTGAGTTAATCTTACACTTACTTGATTTTATCATTCTATGATTATGTACGAGATGGATATTTATTATATTATTTTTTATTTCCTCTTGTTTTGGGTGTATTTATATAAAATAATCAAAATCAATTACTTTTATTAAATCTCACATTAATGATATGATATTTACAAGGGACCCTCTTTTAAAAAATTATATTTTACAAATTAGTACTAAAAATATATTTTCCTTCCATATCTATGTTTCCTAAAAATTGATTCAAACATGTTTTAAATATTTTGTTATTATTTTTTAAAGTCATATTTACTCATGTTTGAGATTTAAAAAAATGATTTCAAATAATGATTTTTTCACTTTCTAAATGAGATTATTTGTGACATTTCCCTTAAAAATAAAGAAGGGATGTTTTTTACCCCACATGACAATAGATTATTTTCCATTCATCTTATATAATTAAGTAATTAAAGCTTAGTATACAATTTAAAAATATTATCTTCAAAATATAACTTCTATTATAATGGCACAACATTATAAAAAATGTTTTCAAAATATAAAGGATATTTTCCTTAAATATTATATCATGTGATATATAAAAAAAAATCATTATAAGATATCACCATTTTATGTTACATATGCTTCCATTTGGATATTTATAAATTAAAATATCATTATATGTGTAATGGTTGGTTTTTTGTTATAATGAGTTGAAATTTATAAAAATAATTTCTCTTAAATTGATTATTTATTCATGAAATGACTATGAAACCAATTTATTTAGATGGATTATTGTATAATGAATTAATAATAGTCTTATGGAACAAAAAATATATGGTTTCATTATGTGAAATATGAACAATATATCTCTGTACAATACATGTGGTAATGATATTACATCTCATGAGATTGTCATTACTAGAGTGGTGATTGGACTTTGTTTAGAATGTACTAGAATGAGATATTGAAACTATTCAGTGAAGGAAATTATCCAATGTGATAGTATTGGGTTTGATACTAGAATACTAAGATGATTTGGGGAGTGAACCAATTCCAAAATTATACTAATGGGAAATACCCTTGACTATTATTGAAATTATTTTTCTATACTTATTTTTTTCCACAATTCCATATTTAATTCCATTATTTATTCATGCATGATTCTGGTATTATGAATTTTTATGATTTATTCAGTGACTCAAAATTATGATCTTTTATATGAAGGGTATAATTTATAAATGATATTCTCATGTTCATATACACCTTTGATTATATTATGAATTATATCTCACTTATTGTACTTACTAATATTTTGATCTCACCCTTTTCATATGTTCTTTTTCACCATGATATGAAAAAGGTATTCAGTTTGATATGTCAAAAAGGTTCTTAGTTATGAATGAGAATGCATGAAATGATGTTGACATTTTATTAACACATTGTTTTTGTTTTGAGGATCTTCGAAAAGATAAGATCACTATGAATATATTCATAGATTCTATTATAAGATGTCTTATCTCTTTGTTATGAAAATTTTTCTTAATTATGAATGAGAATGTGGGAGATGATGTTTACATATTGCATCATAGAATTATATTTTTTTTAAAAATCTCCCCTATTATAAATGGAGGAGCTTCCGAGACTTTTTTATCAATAGAAACTATGAATATATCTCCTGAAAGTATAGGTTCTTGAAAACACTATACTATAATCACATGTATTTATTTTATTAAACCATAGAATCCCACGACTAGATTCACTTTCCCTTTAATATTATCATTGAACATTTAATATTAATAATCATAGGCCTATCTAGGAAGTTCAATACATTATCAATCATTTTACAACAAGAACTCTTCCTATTTAGGATCATTTGTAACTATAAAATATAAGGGATTTGGAAATTAAACCTCTCAAGATCATTCCTTATCTCCATATTCTCTTTGATACACCTCATCAACTTTTTTATGAACCCATGGTGTGATCTGGTCTATAAAAGGAACATCCCATATTATAGTTTCTATAATTTTATTATTTAAAGGAGTATTCAATTTAGGATCATCTTTCACCACACCCTTTTATTAAATTAATGGATGAAATTTCAATGGATTTTTACAACACTCCATTATAAAATAAAATGACCAGATAAGTGGAAAATAACATTTTAAACTAGAAAAAAATTAGATTAAATTGATACCTTGTTTGAAACCCCAAACATTTGACACACATCCCAACATCTCATATTAACATGTGGCACTTCACAATAAGAGTAGGTTAAGAACTCAACATAACATTACTATCAAGATCCAAAAATCATTTCTAATATATAAAATACATCAGAAAAGTAAAAAAAATAAGAAAATATCTCCCACTAATACCTATTTATAACCATCAATCATGGGATACCAGCCAAACTAGTTCCCAAACCATTCTAATATTGACCTAAATGAAATTCTTGATCCTGATGAGCTGGCGAATAGCACCCAAGTATCAAAAAATGTCATGGAATAATAATGTCTAAAAACCTGAATAAAATATGTGGTATAAATACATACAAAATGGAGAATAAATAGATATATTTTTTCGATAAAAATAGCTAATTAATGGAATATATCCTAAAAAACATTAAACATAATCCCAATGTTCATATCCAACAACCAAAAATGACTATGAGAACATGAAAAAACTACCCCAACTGAAATGAGGGAAATTTCACACTATCTCAACACAAGTAACACATACAGATATGAAATGAACCCCACCACCTCACTGCATTACCTTGTTCATTATACAAAAATATAAAATAAAAAAATCAAAATATCACCCTGCTAATGTGTAGGATGTGAGGTAAATTGGATTTATATGATATAATTCTACTGTTCCTTGTATTTTCTTATATAATAATCACAAAATTATTTAAAAAGTAAATATGTCACGAAATATAGATAAATAATTTATTATTATAAGCATGGTAACAAAAATTCTAAATTTTCCATAGCTCAAGAAAATCCATGTAAAATAATTCCAATGCATTATTTTAAAAAATATGAAACTTTTTATTAAAACATATATATTAATCCTAAATTAGAACAATCTGAATAACAATGGAAAAAATATAGGATCACAAATGTCTGGATAAAACTATCTTGTGTACCACAACAAAAAATGGGATCTAGTGAATTCTCAATCCATTATAACCCACACATTAATTTCCTAGAAAAAATGAACACCCTCGAACATGGACCCCATATAATAAAAAAATGTTATAGAGACCATGAATATACGATATAAGATAGGATGTCTCCTATCAATTTGAACTTCCCTCCAAATTCTTTAGAAAATATAAAATATTAATCCTTCCACCTATGTAACCATGACTCCCATATTCTATTTATATCAAATCATTATCAATGTTAATTTCACATATAATAAAAAATTATAAACTAACATTTACAATTCAATAACATTATTCCAAACCCCATATCACCATTCATTTAACAAATATTTGGACCACCCTTTTCTTAAACCAAAAGGAGAGGAAACCCATATTTTTTCAGGATCTATTTTGTCATGTAACGTCTTGTATTTTACTTGAATTATTTTTTGATATTATATTGATTGATTTTGAGACTAGGTGCTCAGACGGAATGTGATTCCATGGACCGGTGTGCATTGAACAATTTCATGAAAAAATATTATTCTTTTTAATTGAATGAACTCATAGATTTCTTGAAAATGTAGAACAACTACAAAAAGGGTACTCACATGAAAACTTTGCAGGCATTGTTGAATTCAAAATTTGAGTTTTACCCTACTCGTGACTTATGTTTTGTTTTCATATATCATCTGTGGAAAAACTGATGTAATAACCCTTAAATAATTTAAATAAAAATTATTTCAAGTGACACAATGGCTTGTTTCCTTTTTATCAACCCTTTTCAGGAATACACAGTCTATCAATAACACTAAAATTATTTTACAACATGGAGAATGAATCCTTTCAATGGAATGATGACAGATCAGAGAAATGATATGTGATCGTCTCTCCAATGAAGTTGGAGGATCTCGTTGACGAAAACAGTGAAATTGTTCCATGTCAATGAATGATCAAAAATCAAGGGTGGGTTGTTGATTCATTTTTTAATCTACGTCTTATTAATTTCCATGATGAATGATTATTAATACAAAAACATTTTGATTTGAAATTATATCATTGTTGCTGTATGGTTTATTCATGAAGGATTATCAGGATAAAATTTTACCCAATTTGTATATCCTTATAACAAAAAATATCAATGGTGGATTGAAAAAAATATAGGATTCATTATTTTTTCAATCTTGGTGTTTTTCCCTTTCCCATTCTTGGTGTTCTTCATAGTTGGTTCCCTGTTAATGCATATTGACATGTCGGGAGGCTCCGAACACGATCAAACCCTCATATAAGAGGTGAGACAAAACATAGGTCGGATCAGTGTAGATCAGGACACGGAGATCCAATAGGTTCTTTCATTCAATATATTTAATCATTGGAGGATGAATGTAGGCTCTTGTAAATTGATGGGGAAGTAATTGGAGGTAGCACACGACGAAGATGTGGAGGGGTTCGTTCGATGTGGCAGAAGCCGCCTGTAACCCTGTGGAGGAAGCCGGATAGTAGGCCACGAGATACTGCATGGAACCATGTTAGACATAGAAGGATTTTCCATATGTAAGAACAAGATAATACCAAATCAAAAATAGAATTAGTTGGGTGATGTGGCCAGGCCAGACTGGATGGTTGGAACCGTGATATGGGATAGGCCTAGTGGGTTTAGCTGAACCAACTATCTGGGTCAAACCTAGGGGGTCAAGTCGAACACCACATATCGTAGAGGACCCCACAGTTCAACGAAAATCCGAGTTGGACCCAGGAGGCCAGACTTGGTCATAGTCAACTGAGTTGTGACATGGCCACGACAGATGGGACATGGTCGATTTGTTCAAAAACTCAAGATGCCACAGGGTAGTCGGACTAGAGGGTCGACCGACCACACGATCGACTGAATGTACGTTTAGTTCATAGCGAAACGAACCTACATTTAAAATTTTCAAACTTCCATAACATTAAAACATGAGATCCATTTGAAGATACATCAATGGTGTTGGGACCCTTATGATGGGATGTTCAATTTGAGATATCCAAAGTGGGGTTTTGTGGGAGTGTTAATAAAAAGTAATTTTATTGAGGAGTGAGTTATCCTAGAATAATCAAGCTTAGAGAAAACATTTATGTTGATGGATGTGACCTACATACTGTGTGGCTTATACAGACCATGAGTCTTATAGAGACTATGTGTCATATGGGTACTATGTGTCATACAAATATTGTGTGTCTTATAGAGAATATACTTCTTATGGAGACTATGGGTCATGTTGAGATATTGTTTCTTATTGGATCGAGTGTATCTAGATGTTCTGAATATAATTTCTTTAGAAATATATGTGTGTTGAGATAACTATGAAATCCAGGTGGTATTCCTTTATGTTATTCCATCAGGGTATTACTTTGTGGTATTCCTTAGCGGTATCTCCTTTTTGGTATTACATCATGGAATTTCTTCTATAGTAATCCTTCATGATATTATTTGTGGTATTCTTGTGTGTTATTCATTCTAGGAAATTTATTTATGGTATTTTTAGTGTGGTATTGATTTGTGGTTTTAGGGTGTCCTACTAAGTATTTTTATTCACCCATAAATGGGACCTACCCACATGTGTCGTGTCCTGTGCAGATGATTGACTCTTCGACAGAGTTTCTGGATGACTAAGACTAGGAGGTTCCTTGTGAGACCGAATAGGCTGAGGTGTATTCTGAAAACTTTTCCTGATGACAAACCCAGTACATATTACTTAATAATTTGGACATGTGGCAACAAAATAATTTATTTTGGTTGTATTTTTTGGCCTTGTTTTCATTCCATCACTTTCAATTTTTTACACTAGTTGATGGATATAGTGATTTTCATGCATTGTTTACATTGTTATTTTACATTTCAGTACTTGTGAATTTGTGATGTGTGTCTATGTGTACATGTACTTTTTTGAAATCCCTCCTAATCATGGTATAAGAATATTTAGTGCCAGTCACTAATGTTTGGCCTATTGTAGGTGGTCTTGGGGTAGTAATGACATGGTCCCATCTGGGACGGGTCATAAAAGATTGCTATCATAGGTAGTTTTGTAATAAATTAGGAAAAAGAGCTTGTATTGTTGGTTTGGGGAAATATTATTAAGAAAATTGAGTTCATATTTCAGGCCAGGGAATCCAATGTTGGTGCAACGACCATCATATCCAAACACTAGGACTCTTTTAACCTTATTTTAAAATCAGTACATGAAAATGATTTTTTTCAGGAAAAATAATGGAACATAAATCACATAGGAATGGGTTTTTTCATCAATGGAATTCTTCTATCAGCTCTACATATGTACTCTATAGATCCTGGTATATCATGTTTTATTATAGGAGGCCTCCAGGTGGATAGCCCACTAGTATTCCATTTCATGATAACAAGGATGATCTACCTAGAGAGGAAGAATCAGTACAGTGTCATGTACTAGAGATATCAACTCCAGGTGTTATATCAACTATGAAACCACCAGTCAATTAGGATATAATACGACCACTACTAGCTAAGGATGCATGCATACTGAGAACATTTCCGGAGTTTCAGAAGAAGAGGCCTCCTAGGATTTGTGGTGAGAAAAACCCCCAAGAAGGTGAGGATGGGGTGGAGGTAGTTACCCATGTCTTCTACCTTTTGAGGACACCTTTCGACCAAATGGTATTCTTTTCCAAGAGTCTTTCTCATTGATCTACAGGGTGATGATGGAGGTTGGTGACCTAGAATCATAATGAGATTACTCTATTTTGGGCACATGTCGAGCATCAATTTAGAGAGGTGTTCTTTATTGCCACATTTTGGACAGTCCGCATATATGAGCTTCTACATCTACAATAGGGTAGTCAGAATATCATAGTGTATTTGATTATATTTACCGATCTTTCGCGATACTCCACCAATATTGTATGAGACCCATTATTCAAGGACCAGAACATTGAGTAGTTATTACATAGGGATATGAGGGAATCCATGATATCCTATACTATTCCTAATTTTACTGGGGTACATGTTCAATACCTACTAGTAGATGGATTTCTAGTAGAGCACGAACTGATAGTGGGATCTACCAACAAGAACAAGGTAGAAGATAACGCGGTAGTATGTAGACGATTGTAGTCGCAAGGACCCAATCATGTTAGGAATTTAGGGATTTGATCCTAGCTCACATGAAAATTTATTAGGGTTCATAGGGAAGCTCGAGTCTATTGGGGGACATGTTTTGTTACTCATGCAGGGTTTGGGGACATCTAGCCTGTGATTGACGGACTCTTCATGATATTGATCATGAGATGGTTGAGGGGCCATCATGGAAGAGGAAAATATAGGAACATGGTACTCCGTATATAGGATGAGGTGTAAGGGGAGCATGTAGGGTGGTAGGAGGTGGTTGGAGGTTCGATCTATTTTAACCACAAACCCAAGGTGGTCCACATGAGGCTTTGGGAGTTGGTGGACATGGATAAGGCTAGCTATAAGTGATGGAGGATTATGACATTGAGGCTCCAGGGATAGAAGGAAGTATTATATACATCATTTCCACCGTATATGTAGTTTTTATTGACACATGTGCTAATAATTCATCAATTCCAAAAAAAAATTGGGACTCAGAGATTCTCTTTGAACCATTTACTTGATCCTTACACTTAGAGACTCCTACAATAGGAGATTATACAATCACTAGTTGGGGCCGAAAGTTTCAAATTAATCTTAGTGGTGAATGTTTTAGTTGGTATCTCTTAGTAGTGGCATCGAGGCCTTACAAATTCATTCTCTGTATGTACTATTTATACACAGTTCCTGCTCATATTTACTGTTCTAGGAATAGAGTAGTGTTTTTGGAAGTGTGGGGCCATTTTTTCATTCAATGGTGAATAGTAAATGTAGGATGAAAAAGATGGACTAACACATAAGAATGTGTAGAGAATAACTCACTGGTTGGTATGCCTGACCCTCAGTGAAGTGTATGGTTTGAGTCCACATTTTCTTATAGTTGTGGAATATTATAAGGACATCATTCCGTAGGATGTTCTAGGAATACCTCCCCTTATGGAGATAGGATTATAAAATTATTTATGCCCTGATATGAAAATGATATATATAAATTCATATTGGATAGCTCTCATAGAGCATCGTTTGATGAGGCTGTAGTTGGAGGACCTATAGAGGAAGGGATTATTGGGACCTCGTGTTTCAACCTAGGTACTTGTAGTTATGTTATCCAAGAAGGAAGATGGGATTATGTGGTTATTTGCAGAATTCTAATGCTTGAATAATGTGTTATTGAAGAATATGTATCCACTACTGAATATTGATGATCTTTTAGATCAGTTGAAAGGGGATAGATGGTTCTAAAAGATTGACTTAAAATCTTGCTATCACCATCTATGAGTACTAGATGAGGATATTCCAAAGAATGAGATCAGATGTCGTTACAACCACTATGAGTACTTTCAAATTCTATTTGGTGGGTTGAATTCCCCAACAATGTTTATGAGACTCATTAACTGGATATTTTACCCATACATTGAATAGTTCATGGTGGTCTTCATTGATGACATCTTAGTGTACTCAGTGTCTGAATAGGAGCATGTGAGACACTTGAGGAAGGTCCTAGACACACTAAAAGAGAACCAACATTATAAGAATATCTTTAATTTTCAGTTTTGGAATCAGGATGTCCATTTTCTAGGAAGCATCATTTTAGAAGATGGAGTTTGAGTGGATCCAACAATGTTTGAGGTGGTGCTTGCTTGGGATCCATCCATGAGTTTTACTGAGGTGATGAGTTTTCGTGGATTGGTATCACTCAATCCAAGAATTGTATGTGAAATTTTAGAGTGTCAGCATCCTTGAAAACTTTTAGACGATAGGTATATCCATACATGTGGATGAAGAAGTTCTAGAATAGTTTTCAGTAGTTGAGTATAAGATTGACGGGCTCTCCCATATTGAGATTTCCAGAGGTGGGTACTGAGTATGTAGTATTCTATGATGAATCGTGAATCAAGCATGGTTGTGTCCTCATGAAAGGGAAAGTGGTTATTTACTACAGTTACTTACATTTGATAAAATTGATGAAGAACTATGTAACTCATGATCTGTAATTCGCAATAATAGTCTTTGAATTGAAGTTGTGGAAATATTTCCAAATGTGTGAGAAATTAATTATCTACTCGGACCAAAATCGTGTCAAGTATATATTCTCTTAGAAGGATACAAACATGATACTGTGTCGATGGATAGAGTTCCTCTAGGACAATGAATTTTAGATTTTCTACACTATTGGAAAGGGGATCTTGGTGGATGATTCTCTCATTATGAGATCTAGTTAATAGTTTCTAAAGGAGGAATCAGAGGAGTTAACCTTTTTAAAAATATCCTCTATGGTTCTGGATGGTGCAAATTACCTCTATTTGATGGTTTCTACCCATCCTCTCATATAGTGAGTCAGAGAGACACATCATGGGGATACTGACTATGAAACAAAATATGATTAGATGTCCATAGTGCATACCTCAGATAGAAATTCGAATGGTGGGGAGCACATCATTATTTTTCGAGGGAACATAGTCGCACAAGTGGAATTTCAGGAGGTGGGTTTGAGGGTGTACCATACATCCGATTTGGAGGTACATCCATGTGTGTCAAAGATATATCTGGAGCTCAGAAGTCTGTTTTTATGGACAGGGATGTGGAATGGAGTTGGAGATCTTGTTTCTCGATGTCTCACTTTTGGGTTGGTGATGTCTAATTACCAGGTGCCAGAGTTTTTGAATCATCCACATGAGGTTATGAAATGGATTTTGTATTAGATATCAATGGATTTTGTGATATTTTTACAACATTTATCTAGGGGACATGATACCATATGGGTGATCATTGACCAACTCACCATGTCCGGCCACAACTAAGAAATTCTGTAACAGAGTTCAGTAGAGATGCTGGGATGCCTCTATGTTCATGGGATAGTAATAGTCCATGAAGTTTTATCAAAAAAATAGTTTTAGATCATGATTCTCTCTTTGTATCCTAGTTGTGGAAGATATTTCAAGATAAATTTGGAACTCAATTACGCTTGACCATTGTGTTTCAACCATAGAGGGATGACCAAACAGAGTGTACCACACATGTTTTGGAGGACATAAAATATTCTATCATGATAGATTTTGGCATTATTTGGGAGGATCACCTACCCTTGGTATTGTTTCCATATAAAAAATATGTTATTACACCATCTATATGATGCCATTAGAGGCCTTATTCGGGTGACCTTGAAGGTCACCACTTTTTTAGATGGTCCCAGGAGAGTCAGTACACATGGGTCAGAGTTGGTTCAGGTGACTGCAATGATGGTTCAGATCATCCAAAAGTTGTTGAAGACTACACAGAGCTATCAAAATTATTATGCTGATAGAGGCCATATGACTTTGGATTACAATGAATGAGACCATGTGTTCTATCAGTTCTCACCTCGATGCGGATTACAGTGATTTGGATAGGGTGAAATTATATCTCTAAAGTTAATTAGACCATTCCTGATAATATATAGATTTGTAAAGGAGTCATAAATCATTTATCTAACTCCATGTTAGAGTGGGAGGATGATGTCTTCCACATGTCGATGTTGTGGTGGTATGTGCAAGACCCATCACACGACATTTACTGGGGCGAGATGGGCATCGATGTGGGGGAAAATTTTTGCAAGTACCCGGTGGAGATTATAGATTGATATGAGAGGATAAGTTGTGGGTAATTTATTCCTCTATTGCACATCTGGGAGAATCATGATAATCTAAATAATCACACATTGGAGTGTGAGGCTCATATTTTTGCTCAGTTCCCTCATTTTTATCTTGCCCATTTTGTTATAATTTAATGACCTAAATCCCCCAGATGGAGAGAATGAAACACCTCTTATATTCAATGTATTACTTTTAGATATTATATGGATTGAATAAGGGAACATATACTAAAACAACATGCGATTTTGTTGCATGGTGAGACCATAATAATTGTTTGAAAAATAATAATCTTTTTAATAGCACACATAGAAGGTATTCCTAGAAATATGGAATAACTAGGAAATGTTTGCCTTGATAGAGCAAATATTATCAATTAATTTATATTTAATATCATTGTTTTAATCCCTCAAACTTGTTCCTTTAAGATGATATGTTTCATTTTTATAATATTGGTGTTATTTTGAGCTGAATAGTAAAAATTAGCCATTTCATGTTTTTAACTATTTTAACTTATTTCTTTATTTTGTCCATAACATATGCTACCCTAATCCAACATGAAAAATTCTTTCATTTAGAAAATTCTACTCATATAGGGCTTCATTTAATATCTTTGGACCAATAGCTGAATCGACCTTAAGGAAGCTCCAAAGAAGCTCAAAAGTTGGCTCAAGAAAACTATTTGCAGTTCTGCCTAGTTTTGGTGTAGTAATGTTGTTGACCTAGGAGGATAGATCCACCCTCTCAAGGAATCCCATTCTCCATCCCATTACTTTTGGGACATCATGAATGAGAACTTTTCAGCTTTCTATTTTATTTCATTTAATTTGCAAATTTTTTTGATGCCTTCATATTCCCCATTCATCTCGATTACCCTTACCATGGAGGGGAAAACATTTTGAGTGATTGGGGAAGGGTTGGTTTTCTACATTGTAATGCTTGAGTTCTTGGATGCAATTGAATAAATTTATTTCTTCTTCAATGTTTTTTTCAATTTCTTATAGCGGATTTTGTTATCATGTTTGATCATTCATGAATATTAATATCGTTATTGATTTTTTCCTTGGTAAAATAATAATATTCTCCCTCCACAAATTTAGGGTTTATATACGACAGAATAGTACAAGGATTAGTGGTGAAGTTATCGATGATCATCAATACGTGTAAAATGTGTAGTGAATGATCTTGATTGTTTGGGATAAAAAAAACCCGGTCGGGTATTTCAAATTTAAATTAAGGATATTCAATACAACCATTTTACACATGGAAGGAGAGTTGACCAAACCGAGATCTTGTTAATGTTTTCTCTCACCATCATAATTTCACCAAGGAAATGAGAGGAAACGATTATGGAAACTCACTTTAATCAACAAAGAAGAAGAGGATTGAATTAAATTGAACAAGGATAGAATTACAATTAGGAAACTGAACTCGAACTAATCACCCTTTTAATATCATATTTTTTCAATTATTTGAATTTCAAATTTCCTTTCAAAAGCACAACAATTTTAACCCCGTTTTAAAGTGAAAACCTGTTTTGTGTGCAGTCCTCTTCAGGAGACATCCTAGTTCAACAACATTACTACATTTAATTTTGGAAATAATTTTTTTGCCACACCCTACAACAGGTGTGCGTCAAACTTGGCGCCGTTGCCGGGGAGGCAGTGCCACAAAAAGCTTTAAAAAACATTTTTTTACGTATTTATTTTGAATGACCCATAGTTCAAACAAAAATTTAATTGAATTTGATCCTGAAATTGAGAGAACAATAACCTAATTGAGAAAGAAAAATTCGCAGTTAGATTTTGAAGAAATTCAACTTACAGATTCAAGTGGCACATCCAGTGATCACTTTGAACCTCCAATGGCTGGCAATCCCAACCCAACATTGTGTGATCATTGTGCCCCACAATTCGCTAAACAATGAAATCAACTAGTTATTCCTGCATTAGAAAAAGATTTTGAATTTTACAGTAACATGATTCAAATTATTCCTAAATTCCATGTTCTTGCAGGTGAAGACCCCAACAGGCATATCCAGGAATTTACAAATGTGTGCTCCAACTGCAGACCCCAAGGTGTCGCAGAAGAACTGGTAATGTGGAGGGAATTTCCCTTCTCACTCGAGGGAGCAGAAAAGGAATGGTTGTATAGTCTACAACCAGGAGAAGTCCAAGACAGGGAAGATATTCAAAGATGCCTCATACAATGGTTTTTCCCCACATCTTGGAGCACATCTATCCGAAAATTGATCTATGTTATTCGCAAATCAACTTGTGAAATACTTTACGAGCACTGGGAATGATTCAAGAAGATTTTCACTTGTTGTCCACACCAGAATGTGGAAGAACACCATTTCATTGCTTTCTTCTATCAGGGATTGCTTGAAAATGATCAAAACATACTAAATGCATGATCTAGAGGAGCTTTGATTGAAAAGTCACCAACGGATTCCAGAGGATTGATTGAAAAGATTACCCAAAACTCATAGTAGTTTGGCACCAGAGGTATGATCACCAGAGGAATCCATGAGGTAAGAACATCTGAGTCAGTAGATTTAATTAGGAACGAAATGTGTGAACTCACCAGGTTAGTGTGAAAAATAGCTATGAACCATGTGAATTAACAACAAGGACAAAATCAGGTATGTGGTTTATGCTGTTCTAATTCTCATTAGACTGATCAATGTCCAGAAGTGTAGGGGACAGAAAGTTGTGATGTGGCCTATCATCAAAGGCAATACCAACCGAAAACCCAACCAGGCTATGGGTTTCAACAGAACCAAGCCATAGAATCTTTTCAGCAGCATTATCAGAACCCTATAGCATTCCAACAACCGTATAAGCAACCCTTCCAACGAAAAAAACTTTCCAACCGCCACCTTTCCAGTGGAAGAGTTATGAACAACCATCCACAAGTGCACCGACAACTAAAGATCAACATCTGAAGACAAGAGTTGCGGGATTAGAAGATAAAATGGACAAGCTAGCTGACCAATTTACAATCATTATACACGCTCTCACCAAGAACCAAGGTAAACATCTCTCACAAAAAATTTCCAATCTAAAGGATAATGTTAGTGAAATCAGCACCCGAAGCAGGAAATAGCTCACACCACCAGAAAAAAAACGAGGAGGATGATTCTAGGGAATCTTCTGAAGCTCGTCTTGTCCAACCAAAATATGGAGTCGACAAAAAAGGAGAAAGAACTAGGTTTCCAAAGGAAAGAACAGAAACACCTTTTCGAAAACAACAAAGAGAGAAAAAGGATATCCCAGAACCATTCCCATTAGCATTGGTTGAGTCAAATAAGGGTGAAGAAGAACGACTTCAATGGGAAATTCACGAAACATTTATAAAAGTTGAGATTAACATCCCACTACTTGATGAAATCAGAAAAATCCCTAAATATGCAAAATTTCTGAAGGAGATGTGTACTAAATGAAGGAGGCTGGATGGAAATGAAGAATCAACTTAGGAAGAAGCTTCTCAGCATTGATCACACCACCGATACAAAAAAAATGTCAAGATCCAGGGACCTTCTCTATTCCCAGCACTATCGGTTCTTTAAATTTTTCTGATGCAATATGTGATCTTAGAGTTTCGATAAATGTGATGCCTAACTCAGTGTTTTCATACTTTCAGATCGGAGAACTAAAACCAACTCGGGTGGTAGTACAATTAGTAAATAGATCCACCGTTTTCCCAGCTGGAGTCGTTGAAGATGTACTTGTAGGAGTGAGAGGATTAATCTTTCCAGCATAATTTTATGTCCTTGCCATGGAGGAAGACCGAGAACCATCCCAATCTCCAATCATACTAGAGAGACCATTCCTGAAAATAGCATGGATGATCATCAACATGTATGAAGGAACACTCACCATTGAGTTTGGAGAGAGCACGGTTCACTTCAATATTTTTGAATCCATGAGGCACCCATCAGATGATCTCTCCCTCTTTTCACTCTCCCATGAAGTTGGTGTGGAAGCAATTGAAGAATCAGGTATATTCTATGAATTCTTAGACTTAGGAGAGACTTCTTCCCTTGGAAATATCATTGAACATGTGGATGCTGAAGTTGTTGGAGATTCTGACTTCATGTGGGAGGAAGAGGTAAAATCAGCTTTCTTTGATGATTTGTTAAATAATGAGGAATATGATATGGTTTCTAATGTGCAGGAGGTCCAAAATTTGGAAGTGGGAAATGTCAATTTATTCTAATACCTTGAGCATCCCCCTGATTTGGAACTCAAACCACTCTCTAATAATTTGAAATTTGTATACCTTAGGGAGGGAGAAAAACTACCAGTGATAATTTCTAATAAAATCTCTAAAACCCATGAAAAATCATTGATTGTGATTTTGAGAGAGAATTTCCAGGCAATGGGATGGATCTTAAGTGAAATCCCAGGAATAAACTCAAAAATATGCTCACATAGAATTTTTCTTGAGGTGGATTCCAAACCTGTTAGACAGCCCCGAGGAGAATGAATCCCACCTTGATGGAGGTTGTGAAGAATGAGATTGAGAAGCTCTTGGAATCTGGGATCATCTATCCTATTTCATATTTGTAGTGGGTCAGCCCTATTCATGTTGTTCCAAAAAAATGGCCTAACCACTGTGAGGAATGAAATGAATGAGTTAATACCTATGATAATTCAAAACAGCTGGAGAGTGTGAATTGATTTTAGGAAGTTGAATGAGGTCACTCGAAAATATCATTTCCCCACCCCCTTCATTGACCATATGTTTGAAATATTGGTAGAGAGATCTCATTAATGCTTTTTGGATGGATTTTTAGGTTATTTTCAGCTACCCATTTCTCCCGAGGATGAAGACAAGACGACATTTACATGCCCTTTTGGTACTTTTTCGTATAAAAGAATGCCATTTGGATTATGTAAGGATCCAGGTACATTTCAGAGGTTCATGGTGAGTATATTTTAGGAGCACATTGAAAATTTCCTGGAAGTTTTCTTAGATGATTTAAGAGATTTTTGAGATTCTTTTGATTATTTGTTGGAAAAATCCGGAAAAAGTTTTGAAAACTTGAATTGAAAAAAAATTGTTTTAAATTTTGAAAAGTGTCATTTCATGGTTCAAAGAGGAATTGTTCTGGGAAATTTTATTTCCCAAAATGGAATTGAAGTGTACAAATAAAAAATTTAAGTGATAAATTCATTGCCTTACCCTACTTTTTTGAAACATGTTAGATCATTTTTAGGACATGCAGGACTCTATAGAAGGATTATCAAATATTTCAGTAATATTTCTCTACCTCTTTCTAGATTAATTTTGAAAGATGATGATTTTGATTTCAATGGTGCGTGTAGGTAATTTTTTGATGAGTTGACGAAGAGATTGATTTCACCACCCGTGATGCATCCTCCATATTGGGAAGAACCATTTGAACTACATTGTGATACCTCCAACTAAGAAGTTGGAGCATTCCTTTCATAGCGAATTGAGGGTAGACCACAATTCATTTCATATGCCTCGAGAACTTTAGATGCATCCCAATTCAATTACACAACCACAGAAAAAGAGTTCTTTGCAGTTGTATTTGCTTTAGAAATATTTAGATGATATCTTCTTGGAACTAAAATCACTGTGTTTTCTGATTATGTAGCTTTGAGGTACTTGATGAAGAACGATGATGCTAAACCAAGGTTAGTGACATTGATGATACTACTTCAGGAGTTAAATATAGAAATCAAGGATAAGAATGGTACTGAGAACCAAGTGGATGATGACTTAAGTAGACTGGAAAAAACTACTGAAATTGAAGTTCTAGTAAGAGACCCACTGAATGATCAAATTCCAGGAGAGCAGTTGTACTTGATTGAAGGAGAAGTTCCTTGGTATGCTGACATAGTAATTTTTATGGTAACATCTCAGGACCCATCTCATTTCAATTCTCACCAAATTCGAAAACTCAAATGTCATGACCCGTCCTCAAGGCCCGTACTGTGACTACCCCAAGCCCGCCTTCCATAGGCCAGGGGTTGGCGACTAGAACCAAGGCGTAAATCCCAACAAAAAGGGAAGGCATTGCCTTTGGAAAGTAAACAATCACCACAGAGTAAGAAAGTGGAAAAGTAAACACTAAGTAAAAACTGTACAAGCTGTGCTGAAAGTAAAAGGGGCCGGAAATACAAGCCCAACTGTAAAGTACAACTGAAAGGAAAAACAGCAACTGAAAAGGGAAAACTGCAGCGTTGAGCCGTCCTCTGGATGTACCACCTGAAGGGTGGGTACAGATAGCCTCCACTGCTCCTCGGGTCCACCTGACTGCTCCGAGTACGTCCCGCCCAGTGGTCCACCTCCAGGTACTGTCCTGCTCCGCACGCCTCCACCACGGTCATCGTTGTCCGTCGTCTGCAACCAACACAACGTAGTGCGGGCAAAGCCCGTGCAGGGGTGAGTATAAGCTACTCAGTAGGGACCCCGAGACCCCCGATGTTCTCCCGAAATCCACAAAGGATAATCCACAAAGGAAAGATACAATCATGAAGTAATATCTGACACGGCTTAGGTATATTCCCATACATATACCTAAGTCATCAATTCCCGTTCAGCTCCAACGTCCGAGCCCAAGCACAACCCAGTCCACATAGGAAAGAAAAACGTATACCCACACAGGATAACTCAACACAAACCACAAAGGAGAGTAAACAGTAAATCCACAAAGGATAGCTCAACACAATCCACTAAGGAGAGAAACACAAGATTCAGCTCACACATGTATACTTCTTCGGATGACGATAAAGACGATCACTGAACCATCTAAATCGTCGGACCCACGAAGGATCGATAGGTACTAACCCCGCAGTGACCCACACAGGATCAGACCCACACAGGATCGGGCCCACGCAGGACCTGTAGGCGCTGGCTCACACAGAACCGCTTAGTGCTGACCCACACAGGATCGGTAGCACTGATCCACGTAGGATCGCTGAGTGCAGTAGTCGTCGCAGTCCACTGAGGATCTCTGCACGGTCGTCGCCGCAGTCCACTGAGGATCTCTGCAGGGTCGTCGTCGGAGTCCACTGAGGATCTGTGCACGGTCGTCGTCGGAGTCCCCGGAGGATCTCTGCACAGTCGTCGCTGTCGAAGTAGCAGTCGTAGCCAGCACTAGGGTTCCCGCACACAGCAAGCTCGTTCGGGAGGGTCCGCTCCACGAGCCGAGAGGCTGATACATCAACTGACACAAAGTCTGAAGTTGATGTATCCAAAAGTTCCGTATCGTCAACAGGAACTCAACGTCGCAGATGGCGCGTCAATCGGATGCCCGGTCTGAGAGTTATTGGCTTTTTCGTCCCAGGGGCCCGGTTGGTTTTTAAGGCAAAACCCACCCGACCATACTCCACCTACGTCCAAACCTCGGGCGGAGTAAGCTAAAAGATCCATCTCACTTAGAGGAATTCAACAAAGCCGACTGCACGTCAATCGGACGTCCGTAGCTCAAGATATGAGTGTTTCCGCTCCGAGGGCCCGGTTGGTTCCGTGTACGAACCAACCCGGCCGAACCCAAAATATTCCGAATCTTTGAGTGCAATAAACCAAAACGACCGACTCGCTCCAAGGATTGTGTTGCCGCTAACGGCGAGTCGTTTGGAGGCCCGTAGCTCAAGTTACGGGCGTGTGAACGAAATTCGTCCGAAGACGGGGGGTCCGGGCCCGGGCCGACCCGGCCCGACCCCCCTGGTTGGCCCGAACCGGGTCGGGTCCGACCCGGTTGGCCCGGCCCGGCCCGGCCAGGGCCGGTCCGGCTAGGCTCGGCCGAGCGGCCAAGCGGCCGACGCGGGGGAAAGCCGCCGCCACGCGTGACACCCCCGCTGTAACACCCCGAGCTTCCACGATACGCTTCTCATTCAATAATACAATAGCTTGCATTGTACGCAACTTCGAGTTCTAAAACATCGCGACAAATCAAAGTAGCCGTTATGAATAGTAATAACCACTTTTTAAAATTATAGAAATTTTATATTTCAAAATGGACTTCATTTTTGTATTCCTAATATTGAAATTAGCCTATGTTGAATTTTTTGTAATTTTCTGAGAACTTCAAAATTTTTATGAATAGTGAAAAATACTTAAAACAACTTTTTTAATCAAAATAATTCATAGTGATAAATTATACTATTGAGTGGTTTTAGAGTATAATTAGAATATATTTTTACCATTTTATCCAATGGTGGTCATTAGAATTAATTTGACATTGAAATTGGACATAAACAATTGTCAATCTTTTGATATAAATTGTTTCTTAAAAACACGCTATTTTTTTGTGACAGCGGGAATTAATTATAAAATTAATTAATGCAACTAATATGTTTGGAATTTTGTAAAATAGACATCATTTTTCAATTCGGAATATCAATTATAGCTTAGGGTGAAATTTTGGCCTTATTCTGAAAAACTTCAATTTTTGATGAATAGTGAAACCACTAAGTGGTTGTTAAATAACTGATTTTTCGTTTAAATGAAATATTACCACTTCTGTGTTTTGATTTTCAAAAATCCGACATACATGGTTGTCATAAAGAAGTAAAATGTGGTTCAATGGGATAAAAATAATTTTTTGGTGAATAGTAACTTATTAAGTTCTTAATCGCGATTAGTGGTAATTAGGGTAGTTTAAGGTATAAATAATACTTTAATAATATTAAATGACCTAGACACATGTCCCAACCTCATTGGTTGTGTCATGGCCGACCAAGACAAGCCATGGCCTAACTTGGGGACCCCATGGATCCACTTTTGTTGGGAAATAACATAAATTACTTTTTATTTAATGTTAAAGTGAAAATGACACTAACATAAAGTGTTTTACTAAAACAATTTTTAAGTAGGGTTACACAAGTCCAAATTTTGATTATAAATATTCATTGGAAAGATAAAAAGATTTCCTATATCATAGTATTTTTTTTATAATTTTTAGACATTAAATAAATTTAATTATTTATGACATAATAATGATGCAGCGATGACATCATTATTTGACGATTTAAATAAAATGGAAAGGTAATATAAAATCTATGAACTACACATGGCCAAAACCAATTGGATGAGTGGATTTCGATGCCTTATCACCTTATCCACGAATTCTATCAATGTGGGACCTTTTAAAACCGAAACACATTTTCAAATAATGTAATGTTCCTTTACTTTCCAAAAGTGCCCTTCCTCTCCTCTTATAAAAGGCCCCCACCTCTACCTCATTTCACACACTCTTCAAGCCATTGGCTCGGCCAACCCCTGCCCATTTGCTCTCTCCACATCCCTCTCCTCATCCTAGAGGATTCCCTTTGGGCAGAATCCTTTAAAAGGAAGCCTTTAGGCTCAACTCAAAAGGAGTTACACTTTTTAAGGTAATTCATTCTCTCATGTTCTTTTGTTTTATTTTGCTTCTCCAACCCCCTAAACTCTTTTTATTTACTTCTTTTGTAACAACACCAGTATCTTAAATATACTAGGATGTTGTTATAAGATTTATTTGAGCTACACTTCCACACAACTACATCAAATGGTTAAAGAACATAAGGTTTCCGTGGATGGCGAAATTCTGCCTCCCGAAACGATGATTGTTCAACACTCATTTAACACCTTCAAAGGTGGCCATTATGATGTCACTATTTTTATATATGATATATAATATGTTTATGTTTTCCTTAAGCTTCTGTTTTTTTCATTTTGGGCATACCTTTATGGTTTCCATTATGGGTAAAACACGATATCTTCATTTTAGGAAGCGCGGACTACCGCCCCCTGAAAGTGATTTGATTCGTTAATACCATATGTGGGATGTGTGAAGGATAAAGTTAATGATATTATATATGTTATTATACTGGAATTATAATATACTCTCATATCATTATGATTCCATTCCAGAAAATATGAAATAGAAATGGAAGTAGCGTTCATGCGTACGTACGGCTTACCGTCTCCATGAACGGTGCATTTCATTTCTTACCTCTAAATGTTACGTAATATTATAAATGAATGTATATACTGGATATATAAGATATATATGACATCTAAATTATGAATATAATGGATATTTCACCACATTAACAACTTGTAATCATAAGAAGTTTATTTTTGACTCAAGTACCAAAGGTCGACAAAACGACCGTTATTAACTTAAATAATTACATAATGATCATATCATTGTAATAAGTGATATAATAAGGATAATGAAATTGAGAATGGTTCTTAATAAGGTATATATTAACTCTAGTTTATTATTCAGGAGGTTAAAGAACGGTTGAGTCAAGTCGGACACAAGGTAAGGGAACTTCTTAACCCAATTTCCATTCTTTGGGTTAATCTCCTACTTTCAAATTATGTCGTGATATTATTATGTCTTATTTTGTATTTTTACTTTCTTTATGTGTACCTATAGTGAATACACATAATAGATCTACTTTATTTTAAAAATTATCTTTTTAAGGACTTCGTCTCAATCTCCTTTCATTGAGGCATATTTGGATTTATACACAACTTTCATTTATACGGTGTATAAACCCCTTTGACTTTTACGTTTATTCAAAAGGAATATTTTTTATATGAAGCGTTTTACTAAACGACAAAAGGGAATGTTTTTATTTCCGTACTTATGCGGCGACAACGACTTCTCCTCTGTCGTGACCATTATTTGAGATTCGGCTTCCTCTTCAATCCATCATTTTTTTTAATGAAAAATAAATACAAAGTTTTAACTCTCTTTTATTTTGGTATTGAAAATGGTTTTGAAAGCATTTTTATTATATCAATGTGTTGTATTTATATCTTGTGATTGAAATGTGGAAATGTTATGTTTCCTTTATGCATGTTTTATGTGATACGATTATGTTATGGTTTATGATATGTTTAAACCTATTCATATGAGGAATGCATTGGACTTAATAAGTGACGGGTGGAGCCCGCTATAGCTCCTCGATGCATCGGCAGGTCTCATGAGACAAACTAGTGTCTTGGCACGAGGCCTTGACAAAATCTTATTTGTGGTCTTGGCACGAGGCCTTGACTACGTGGTTATGATAGTCTGGCATTATGCATTCCATCATTATGAAAGTGGTTATTGATATTGCATGTGATTATTCGACCAGTAGAATATCCATGTGAAGAAGTAAATGGCATTATCTCATTTTACTTTTGCCATATTATGTTGATGTTCAAGTTTAAAAGGCTTTTGTTTTAGTTATACATTGCCTTAAATGTTTATGTTTATTTATGAAAGCTTCCGCAATATTGTTATCCTTACTGAGCATCTGAGCTCACCCCTTTCAATGTTTTAATATTTTCCAGGATGTGAAGAAGTATTTTATGAATGACCTGCAGGGATAGTCAGAAGAGGATATGAGTGTGGACTATGGAGACTTTGTTATTGTAGTTTTTCACTTTATGATGTAATGTAACGTTTATGAATGTATCTAGTGTTTCCAAGGCTACTAAACTAATCGGTCTTTCGAGACTTGATCTTTTGGGATCATGCCAATGTTACGAAGTAATGCACCGGCTCTGGGTAGCTGGGGTCGGGGCGTTACACCCGCGGCACCCGGGGGTGTCGGCCAGACAGCCGGACGCGCCGCGTGACAACCCCGCGACAGCCGCGGGGTGCCGCCCTGGACACCCGCGGGGTGCCGCACTGGACACCCGCGGGGTGCCGCGCTGGACACCCGCGGCACCCGCGGGGTGCCGCGCTGGACACCCGCGGCACCCGCGGGGTGGCGCGCTAGAGACCCACGACATCCGCGGGGTGTCGCGCTGGACACCCGCGGGGTGCCGCCGCCTTCGGCCGCCGGCGCCGCCGCGCCGGCGCCCCGTGCCGCCACCGGCGTCCGCGGGTCGCCGGAGTCGCTCCGATGGCTCGTTTTCCTTCCCGTCTGCGCCGTTGTTCCTCCCGGGTTCCGTTCTTTACTGCGGGATCGTCAAACATCCGTTGCGGCATGTTCCGTCGTCGCCCGTCAAATCCGCACAAAATGAAGAACGGCGGAGGGTCGTCGGGCCGTGTTCGTTGGCCCACACCCTCCGCGTTAGAGATAAACAACGGGAGGAAAAAAATAAGTTCAACACATGAATGCATATCCGAAACAATTCTTGAAGAAATAAAATTGTTTCATAAACGGGAATAATAAAAAAGGGGTAATTCCCATAAAAAAATACCTACCTCGCTGATCGTCGCGCACGGGCGTTCTTCGCGGAAAAGCTCGTCGCGGAAGAGAGGGATCGTCGCGTCGTCGCGGGGAGGCGTGACGTCGTCGCGGAATCGGGTGTTGAGTCGACGAGCTCAACGGACCAAGAACAACATATTTAAATTATCAATAATTAAATCTGTGTTTAAAACCAAAAGGAAAGAACCTTGTGAGGAAATCCGAAATCACTCACCTCAAACGGTCGGTAATCGGAGATCGGAGCGGGGAGGAACGTCTCGGAAGGAAGCGTTTTCGATTTCCGGGTTCGGCGTTCTTCGCGTTCTTCGCGTTCTTCGCGTTCTTCGCAAGGGAGAAGAAGAAACAAGGATCCTCTCAAATCTTCTCAATCCGCAAGTAACCAGAGGTTGAGTGTTGGCCTTATTTTATTATTACGCCAACGAATTTGAAAAATGGTTAAGAAACGATCCATCAATTCGTTGAATTAATTCAACGAAAGAAACAACCCATTTAATTCACGAAATAAACTGCCCAATTAAATGGTCTGTTAAGATTTTAAGAAACACATCAGTTGACTTTCATTAAGACGGGTTTTCGCGGGTGCGTTTCTTAGCGGAAAGAAACGGAGGGGCTCGTGCGGGACCCACCTCAAAAATATCCTACCAAGGGGGGTAGGATATTTCTGGATAGCATCATAT
This sequence comes from Viscum album, assembly GCA_963277665.1. Lineage (NCBI taxonomy): Eukaryota > Viridiplantae > Streptophyta > Magnoliopsida > Santalales > Viscaceae > Viscum > Viscum album. The sequence goes on from OY728123.1 coordinate 649,675,865, forward strand.
CCGCTTCAAATCAGTTCAAGTCGCCTTTAAGTGGCTTCAAGTGGCTTCCAAGTGGCTTAAGTGAAATAAAATAATGTTGTCGCAAAATTATTTTATTTCTTAACTTTAAGCCCGAAAATTAAAAACCACACCCGAGAAAACGCAACTCCGGAAGAGGCATTTCTAAGCAAATACCGGCACAGCGATTTCATCGGAGACCTCAGAATTCGATTCTGGGCACTGGTTCAAAAGTTGGAAAAACCCGCTCGTCCGTTCACTGAATGTACCCGAGCCAAACTTCGGAAAATGATTCCGGGCACACCGGGCCTCGGAATTAGGTGCCGTCAGAAAATGCACTCTTGTAAAATTCAAAGAAAATTAAGAAAAAAAATTTCCTTGAAATTTACGGGTCTTTACATTACTCCCACCTCAGGACTTTACGTCCCCGTAAAGATACATCAAAAACTTGGGAAACAAATGTGGGTACTGAGCACACATCTGAGCCTCCTGCTCCCAAGTGCTCTCTTGGAGGTTCCCGTGCTGCCATCTGATGCACACAAGAGGGATAGTTCCCCCACGTAGGACCCGCTCATGTCGATCCTCTATCTCCACTGAGACCTCCGCAAAAGTCACCCTATCATCCACGTCTAGCTCCCCATAATCAATGATGTGCGTCGGGTCTTGCATGTATCTCCTCAGCTGGGATACGTGGAAGACGTCGTGCACCCGGTGCAACTGAGGTAGCAGAGCCAGGTGATAAGCCACCTCGCCAACCCTACTGAGGACCTGGAAGGGTCCGATGAAGCGTGGAGACAACTTGCCGCCTCGGCCAAATCTCCTCAAACCACGTCGAGGTGAGACCCGCAAGAAGACGTGGTCGCCATCCTCGAACTCTAGTGGCCTCCGCCTCCTGTCAGCATATGACTTTTGCCGGCTCTGAGCTGTCCTCATCCGCTCCTGGATGACCTGGACCTTCTCTGTCATGGCCCGGACCATCTCTGGTCCCACAAGTGCTGACTCCCCAGGGTCTGTCCAGCACAAAGGAGATCTGCAAGGCCTGCCATACAACGCCTCGTAGGGTGCCATCCCGATGGTGGAGTGGTAGCTGTTGTTGTACGCGAACTCCACCAAGGGTAGGTGGTCCTCCCAGCTGCGACCAAAGTCGAGGACACATGCGCGGAGATTTCCTCGAGAGTCTGAATGGTCCTCTCCGTCTGACCATCCGTCTGAGGGTGAAAGGCGGTGCTCAGACGTAGCCACGTCCCGAACGCCTCCTGCAACCCCTTCCAAAGCCGGGAAGTAAAACGAGCGTCCCGATCGGAGACGATAGTCGATGGCACACCGTGAAGTCGTACAATCTCTTGAACGTAGAGACGCCCTAAGCTCTCCACTGAGCCCTTCTCTTGGATGGGTAAGAAGTGTGCCGACTTGGTGAGTCGGTCAACAATCACCCAAATGGAATCGTGACCTCTGGAAGTGAGTGAAAGTCTAGTCACGAAGTCCATAGATATCCCGTCCCACTTCCACTCCGGGACCTCCAAGGGCTGTACCAAACCTGCTAGTACCTGATGCTCTGCCTTCACCTACTGGCAGGTGAGGCACCGTGAAACGAACTCTGCCACAACCATCTTCATGCCCGGCCACCAGTGATGTCGCCTGAGATCCTGGTACATATTCGCCACTCCAGGATGTACCGCCAAAGGAGAATTGTGAAAATCTCTCATCACCTCCTCTCGTAAAGAGACTGGTACCAAGGTACAACCTCTGAAAAGGAAATCGTGCTCTGCTCCAAGGGAGAAACCATCAGGTGCCTGCCCCGAGGATATCTGTGCACACCGTGTCTCATAGTCAGCGTCCCCACACTGTGCCTCTATGACCCGCTGAAGAAGTGGAGGAGAGACTATGAGAGACTGAAGGAAGGATGCTCCATCTATATCCATGAGGGATATCTGCAAAGCGGCTAGCTGCTCTGTCGCCTCCTCAAGTAGATGGATGCCCGTCCTCCTGCTGAGGGCATCAGCCACCACGTTCCCCTTCCCAGGAGTATAGACTATCTCAAAGTCATAGTCCTGGAAGAACTCGAGCCATCGCCGCTGTCTCAGGTTCAGGTCCTTCTGAGAGAAGATGTACCTGAGACTCTGGTGGTCAGAAAAGACTGTGAAGCGCTCGCCCATCAGATAGTGCCGCCATGTCTTCAGGGTGAAGACCACTGCTGCCAACTCCAAGTCATGGGTAGCGTAGTTATGCTCATGAGGCCTCAACTGACGTGATCCGTACGAAATCATGGCCCAATCCTGCATCAGGACACACCCGAGTCCGGTCCCTGATGCATCGTAGTAGACCGCGTATTCAACTCCCTCCTCAGGCAACCTCAAGATAGGTGCGCTGGTCAACCTCTGCCTCAGCTCCTAGAAGCTCTGCTGACATCTGTCTGACCACACGAAGGGTTTCCCCTTCTTCGTCAATGCTGAGAGTGGGGCCGCAACTCTGGAGAAGTCCGACACAAATCTCTGATATTATCCGCCTAGGCCCAAGAAACTCCGCACCTCTGTCACGCTCTTGGGTGGCTCCCAAGCTAGCACTGCCTCGATCTTCGCGGGATCCACTGCAACTCCCGCCTCAGAAATGGTGTGCCCCAAGAAGTGGACCTCACATAACCAGAACTGACACTTCGAGAGCTTTCCAAAAAGCTGGTGCTCTCGGAGTGTGTCTAGTACAACATGCAGGTGGTAGGCGTGCTCCTCCTCCGTAGTCGAGTACACCAAAATGTCGTCGATGAAGACTACGACAAATCGATCGAGGTATGGCTGGAAGATCCTGTTCATGAGGCTCATGAACACTGCTGGAGCGTTTGTCATGCCGAAAGTCATAACCAAGAACTCATAGTGGCCATATCGACACCTGAAGGCCGTCTTCTGCACATCCTCATCTCGAACTCTGAGCTGATGATAGCCTGACCTGAGGTCTATCTTCGAGAACCACCGTGCTCCCTTGAGCTGGTCGAAGAGGTCATCAATACTGGGTAGCGGATACTTGTTCCTCACTGTCACCTGGTTCAGGCGACGATAATCGACACATAGTCGCAAGCTCCTGTCCGCCTTCTTGGTGAACAAAATCGGGGAAGCCCAGGGTGAAACACTGGGTTGGATGAACCCCTTGCCCTGCAAGTCCTTCAACTGTACCCGCAGCTCTCGAAGCTCAGCGGGGGCCATCCGATATGCTGGGGTGGATATCGGGGTTGTCCCGGGGTACATGTCAATATAAAAGTCTACCTCTCTGTGAGGAGGTAGTCCTGGAACGTCACCGGGAAAGACGTCCGCGTACTGATCCACCACTGCAGGAAAATTGGGACTCTGCACGTCAACTGCTCCAAGGATGAGGCTAGCCAACTGATGAGTGACGGGATGAACTCTCCTCTGTGTGAGTCCATCCTGTGCTGCTAAGGCTCCCTTCTCGCCGGTGAAGGTGAACCTGCTCCCTTCGGTGCGCACACATCGCACCTTGTGCCTAATGTAGTCTATCTGAGCATGGACCGTAGATAGCCAATCCATGCCCAAGATGACGTCATAAGGCCTCGACACCGCTATAAGAAGATCCCAGCCAAAGCTCTCTCCTCCTAGATTAAGCTCACACTGCCGGCACCAGTGCATAATCGTCGAGTCTGCTCCCGTAGGATTCTCTAGCTGTAAGGATCGAGCCAACGGCTCTGTCGGAATCTCTGAGCTCCGAACAAGGGCAGTGGCTATTAAAGAGTGACTCGCTCTTGTGTCTATCAGAATTGCAGCAAGTGTGGAATAGACACAGATCGTACCTCGAATCATCTCTGGCGCACCGTGGTCGTAGGCCTCCGCTACCTGGAGCTGAGCCTGTCTCTGCCCGCCAGCTCCCTGTGGTCGGGGCGGGCCTCCTGGTGGTGGAGGAGGCAGAGCCTCAAAGCGTCGCCCACCACCTGCTGCTCGGCCAGCTCCTCTGCCTCGTCTGCCTCCTCCCTGCGGACCGCCACAGTCGACCCTCTGCCTCTGCCTGGGTGGTCCCTCCACCGTCTTCTGTCCCTCGGTACGACGGGTCGGGCAGTCACGAGCCATGTGGCCCCGCCCGCCGCACTCGTAGCACTGCCTGCCTCTCGGAAGACTGGCTCCGGGCTGGGTGCCCTGCACTGCTGAGCCAGTGTCCCGAGGTCGCCTGCCGGAAGGTCTGGTCCGCCTGGAACCCTGAGTCATCCGCCAGCTACCAGCTTCCAAAGACTCCGCTATCTGCCGCCTTGCGGTAGGTCTCACTGTGGACTCAGCCAGTAAGCTCTCGATCTGGAGGGCTCGCTCCAGTACTCCTTCCTGGGTCGGGATGTTGAGGGAGATCAGCGATGCCCTGATCTCGTGTCTCAAACCCTGTTCGAAGGTCCGGGCCCAGAAGAAGGGGTCCCGTACCATGTCTGTCGAGTACTGAGAAAGGTCGGTGAACCTCGCCGCGTACTGAGCGACTGTCAAGCTACCCGACCGCAGCTGAAGAAGCTCATGAATGCGCACCGCACGGAGGGTGGCCAGGACGAACTCTGAGCTGAATAGACCCTCGAAGTCCGTCCAGATGAGGGTGGCCTCATCATGTACCTGGAACATCAGGCTCCACCATCGTCCTGCTGTTGCGTGCAGTAGGCTCGCCGCGAGGATCACCATGAGGTCTGCTGGTGTCCTCACTAGCCTAAAAACTCGGACGACTGCCTCCAGCCAGTCCTCGGCTGCCTGGGGGTCTGAATCCCCATGGAACCTGGGTGGTCGCTGGCGCTGGAACTTGTGCAGAGCTCCGAGGCATCGTGCGTCGTCAGCTGCCAGTGCTGGAAGCATCGGGGGCTCGGCGGGTAAAGGTACCGCTGGTGCCTCTACTGTCAACGGGCCCTATACCGAGGCCTCGTCGCTCGGCGGGCTGTCGTCGCGCACTACTCTAGGAACCCTAGCTGGCTGCTGTCGTCATGCCATCCGGAAAAGGAAAAAAGTGCACCATGGTCAGAACAGTATACCTGGTGAGCTGACACATGTAATCACAAAGAAAACTTGAAACACACATGCAATCAATGTTTTCGTGCATTAAGTCGGAAATCAGAAGTCAGGGTCCTGGTGTATGGATACGTCGGCCGCCGCACCAACACCGGACTCCCTGGACTGATAACCACACTCAATACGCTAAACACTATTGCTTCACATAGAAGAAAGATCAGATTCTGCGGCAGAACCGACCACCTCTGTTACCAATTTGTCACGACCCGTCCTTGGGGCCCGTGCCGTGACTACCCCAAGCCCGCCTTCCATAGGCCATGGGCTGGAAACTAGCACCAAGGCATAAATCCCAACAAAAAGGGAAGGCATTGCCTTTGGAAAGTAAACAAGCACCACAGATTAAGCAAGCGGAGAAGTAAACACTAAGTAAAAACTGTACAAGATGTGCTGAAAGTAAAAGGGGCCGGAAATACAAGCCCAACTGTAAAGTACAACTGAAAGGAAAAACAGCAACTGAAAAGAAAAAACTGCAGCGTCGAGCCGTCCTCTGGAAGTCCCACCTGAAGGGTGGGTACAGATAGCCTCCACTGCTCCTTGGGTCCACCTGACCGCTCCGAGTACGTCCCGCCCAGTGGTCCACCTCCAGGTACTGTCCTGCTCCGCACGCCTCCACCACGGTCAGCGCTGTCCGTCGTCTGCAACCAACACAACGTAGTGCGGGAAAAGACCGTGTAGGGGTGAGTATAAGCTACTCAGTAGGGACCCTGAGACCCCTGAAGGTCTCCCGAAATCCACAAAGGATAATCCACAAAGGAAAGATAAAATCACAAAGTAATATCTGACACGACTTAGGTATATGCCCATACATATACCTAAGTCATCAATTCCCGTTCGGCTCCAACGCCCGAGCCCATGCACAACCTAGTACACACAGGAAAGCAAAATGTATAACCACACAGGATAACTCAACACAAACCACAAATGAGAGTAAAAAGTAAACCCACACAGGATAGCTCAACACAATCCACTAAGGAGAGAAACACAAGATTCAGCTCACACAGGTATACTTTTTCGGATGACGATAAAGATGATCACTGAACCATCTAAATCGTCGGACCCATGAAGGATCGATAGGTACTAACCCCGCAGTGACCCACACAGGATCGGACCCACACAGGATCGGGCCCACGTAGGACCTGTAGGCGCTGGCTCACACAGAACCGCTGAGTGCTGACCCACACAGGATCGGTAGCACTGATCCACGTAGGATCGCTGAGTGCAGTAGTCGTCGCAGTCCACTGAGGATCTCTGCACGGTCGTCGCCGCAGTCCACTGAGGATCTCTGCACGGTCGTCGTCGGAGTCCACTGAGGATCTCTGCACGGTCGTCGTCGGAGTCCCCGTAGGATCTCTGCACAGTCGTCACTGTCGAAGTGGCAGTCGCAGCCAGCACTAGGGTTCCCGCACACAGCAAGCTCGTTCGGGAGGGTCTGCTCCACGAGCCGAGAGGCTGATACATCAACTGACACAAAGTCCGAAGTTGATGTATCCAAAAGTTCCGTATCGTCAACAGGAACTCAATGTTGCAGACGACGCGTCAATCGGACGCCCGGTCTGAGAGTTATTGGCTTTTTCGTCCCAGGGGCCCGGTTGGTTTTTAAGGAAAAACCAACCCGACCGTACTCCACCTGCGTCCAAACCTCTGGAGGAGTAAGCCAAAAGATCCGTCTCACTTAGAGGAATTCAACAAAGCTGACGGCACGTCAATCGAACATCCGTAGCTCAAGATATGAGTGTTTCCGCTCCGAGGGCCCGGTTGGTTTCGTGTACGAACCAACCCGGCTGAACCCAAAATATTACGAAACTTTGAGTGCGATAAACCGAAACGACCGACTCGCTCCAAGGATTGTGTTGTCGCTGACGGCGAGTCGTTTTGAGGCCCGTAGCTCAAGTTACAGGCGTTTGAACGAAAGTCGTCCGAAGACGGGGGGTCCGGGCCCAGGCCGACCCGGCCCGACCACCCTGGTTGGCCCGAACCGGGTCGGGTCCGACCCGGTTAGCCCTGCCCGGCATGGCCAGGGCCGGTCCGGCTCGGCTCGGCCGAGCGGCCGAGCGGCCGACGCGGGGGAAAGCCGCTGCCATGCGTGACACCCCCGCGGCACCCGCGGGGTGTCGGCCAGACAGTCGGACGCGCCGCGTGACAACCCCGCGACACCCGCGGGGTGCCGCCCTGGACACCCGTGGGGTGCCGCGTGACAACCCCGCGACACCCGCGGGGTGCCGCGTGACAACCCCGCGGCACCCGCGGGGTGGCGCGCTGGACACCCACGGCACCCGCGGGGTGGCGCGCTGGACACTCGCGGCACCTGCTGGGTGCCGCGCTGGACACCCGCGGCACCCGTGGGGTGTCGCGCTGGACACCCGCAGGGTGCCGCCGCCTCCGGCCGCCAGCGCCGCCGCGCCGGTGACCCGCGCCGCCACCGGCTTCCGCGGGTCGCCGGAGTCGCTCCGGTGGCCCGTTTTCCTTCCCGTCTGCGCCGTTGTTCCTCTCGGGTTCCATTCTTTACTGCGGGATTGTCAAACATCCGTTGCGGCACGTTCCGTCATCGCCCGTAAAATCCGCACAAAACGAAGAACGGCGGAGGGTCGTCGGGCCGTGGTCATTGGCCCGCACCCTCCGCGTTAGAGATAAACAACGGGAGGAAAAAAATAAGTTCAACACATGAACGCATATCCGAAACAATTCTTGAAGAAATAAAATTGTTTCATAAACGGGAATAATAAAAAAGGGGTAATTCCCATAAAAAAAATCCCTACCTCGCTGATCGTCGCGCGCAGACATTCTTCGCGGAAAATCTCATCGTGGAAGAGAGGGATCGTCGCGTCGTCGCGGGGAGGCGTCGCATCGTCGCGGAATCGGGCGTTGAGTCGACGAGCTCAACAGACCAAGAACAACAGATTTAAATTATCAATAATTAAATCTGTGTTTAAAACCAAAAGGAATGAACCTTGTGAGGAAATCCGAAATCACTCACCTCAAACGGTCGGTGGTCGGAGATCGGAGCGGGGAGGAACGTCTCGGACGGAAGCATCGTCGATTTCCGGGTTCGGCGTTCTTCGCGTTCTTCGCGTTCTTCGCGTTCTTCGCAAGGGAGAAGAAGAAACAAGGATCCTCTCAAATCTTCTCAATCCGCAAGTAACCAGAGGTCGAGCGTTGGCCTTATTTTATTATTACGCCAACGAATTTGAAAACTGGTTAAGAAACGATCCATCAATTCGTTGAATTAATTCAACGAAAGAAACAACCCGTTTAATTCATGAAATAAACCGCCCAATTAAATGGTCTATTAAGATTTTAAGAAACACATCAGTTGAATTTCATTAAGACGGGTTTTCACGAGTGCGTTTCTTAGCGGAAAGAAACGGCGGGGCTCATGCAGGCCCCACCTCACAAATATCCTACCAAGGGGGGTAGGATATTTCTGGATAGCATCCTATCCGCTTCAACTCAGTTCAAGCCGCCTTTAAGTGGCTTCAAGTGGATTCCATGTGGCTTAAGTGAAATAAAATAAAGTTGTCGCAAAATTATTTTATTTCTTATCTTTAAGCCCGAAAATTAAAAACCACACCCGGGCAAACGCAATTCCAGAAGAGGCGTTTCTAAGCGAATACCGACGCTGCGATTTCATCGGAGCCCTCAGAATTCAATTCCGGGCACTAGTTCAAAAGTTAGAAAAACCCACTCGTCCGTTCACTGAACGTACCCGAGCCAAACTTCGGAAAATGATTCCGGGCACACCGGGCCTCGGAATCAGGTGCCGTCAGAAACTGCGCTCTTGTATAATTCCAAACAAAATTAAGAAAAAAAAAATTCCTTGAAATTTACGGGTCTTTACATCAAAGATGAATCTAGACATTACATTTGGGATGATCCATTCCTTTGGAAGATTAGAAATTATCATGTAATAAGAATATGTTTACCTAAAAGTGAAGTTAAATCTATCTTTTAGTTTTTCCACACATTAGCTTGTGGAGGAAACTTTGGACCTCAAAGGATAGAAAGGACGGTTTTAGAATTTGGAATTTATTGTCCCACCGTTTTTAATGATTCTCATGAATATTTCAAAATATGTGAAAAATGTCAGTTTTCAAGAAATATTTCAAAGAGACAAGAAATGCTGCAAATTTCATTGAATTTTTGTGACATTTTTTAAGTTTGGGGAATATATTTTATGGGACCTTTCCCGATGTCATTTTTAAATAATTATATCTTTCTTGCAGTTGATTATGTTTTCCAAATCAGTGGATGAAAAAGCCACAAGGACTGACGATGCTAAAGTTTTTTGTGATTTTGTCAGGTCTAACATATTTTGTAGGTTTGGAGTGCCCAGAGAAATCATCAGTGGTCAGGGGATTCACTTCTATAATTTGATAATGGAGACTTTACTTAAGAAATATGGGGTGCATCATAAAACATCAACTCTCTATCACACACAGACTAATGGGGAAGCTGATGTTTCTAACATAGAAATCAAGGGAATTTTTGGGAAATACTGTTAATCCAAATAGGGAGGATTGGAGCCAAATATTGGAAGATACTTTAGGGGATTATAGGATAGCCTACACGACCTCGATTGGAATGAGTCCATATAGGCTGATTTATGGGAAACATTGTCACCTACCTGTGGAACTGGAGCATAAGGCGTAATGGGCTGTGGGGAAGATGAATCTGGATCTTGGATGTGCTGGTAAAGAGGTAAGGTTGTAGTTACAGGAGCTGGAGGAAATTAGAAGAGAAGCATTTGAAAATTCCATGATTTACAAATAGATAACAAGAGTGGCTCATGACAAGATGATCCAACCAAAGGAATTCTATCCTGGAGATAAAGTGTTTCTATTCAATTCAAGACTCAAACTAATGCTAGGTAAACTTCGTTCCATATGGGAGGGTCCATTTATAGTTACTCATGTATATCTTTTCTGTGTTGTGCAGATTGTGAAGTATGGAGAGCAGGATCCATTCACTGTGAATGGGCTTAGGTTGAAGAATCTCCTTGGGACCCTACCATCAGATATAGTGGAGGAGATCCCACTCCTCCAACCTGTCTATCAATAGGAGCCATCGGGTTGTACCTCTCCTTCACACATGCTTGATGTTGTGATTCATTTTAAAATTGTCTAAGATGTTAAATCCACTTCAATTCATTGAGGAAACTTCATCATTTAAGTGTGGGTGAGTGGACATTTGTAGTTTAGTATTTTCATTTTGTGTTTGTTTTTCAGAAAACAAAAACAAAATTGCGAGTTTTCATATTTGTGTGTGTGTATTTTTCATTTTTTTGTGTTTTTTTGAAACTTTTGAGCTGAAATGATTATCATTACCATTTTTGAAACCCTTGTCAATGACTGAACCAATCTATTCTATGATACTGAGCTTAAATGAATGCTGAAATAACTGTTTTTCAAGTTCAAGTATTTCTGAATTTCATAAAAAGTACACTAATTTTTGAATCACATGCCATATTTCACTATCTATATCTTTGAAATCACTTTCCTGTGAGGCTTCTAAACCATTTTTTTCATATTATTCTCATTCAACTCATTTCTTGAGAGAACCAGACCATGCTTTTTTTAACCAGAATTTGATTTATTCCTTTCAAAAGATGAGGGTTTAGGGTATGTGTGTTTTAAATGATTGAGGAATTTATTTGTTTTTAAGCCCCCTTTTCAAAATAATCCTTTTAAATATGGCCAACATTTAAATTTATCTTTAATTTTATCCCCTAGTAGCAATTAACATCCTATTAGGTTATCCACATTATAAGCCAATTTTCCCTTTCATACCTACTCTTGAAGTGAAATTGCCTGATCTGTTTGAACTTAAGTGTGGGGGAAGATGTATTGTGGTGTAATACCTCATTTGGTTATACATTGGGTGAAAAATTAATTGTGGAAGAGATGTGTGTGATGCTGAAAAATTATTCTGTTGAAGGTTTTGCCTTTTCTGGAGAATTCAGGATAAGAGAAGTTGTGCCTTTCTGGAGCTTCCAATGTAAAAAAGAAAGTTGTGCCTATCTGGAGCTTTCATGAAAAATCATGTCTGAAAAATTGAAATTTTTTATACTGAGCTGATTAAATGATAATGAAGCCTATTTTCTACAAAGGGGAAGTTAAAGAGACCATATTTGAGTGAAAATTAGAATCTTGCAATTTTGCTTCAATAAGATCCAAGCCCTCCTTTTTCGGCCTCCAAATTTTTAACATCTAAATCCTACCAACCAGAAGCCACAGAATAACCCTGAAAAGTTCTCATGACAAACACATGTCTGGACTCACATCGAGTGGAGAAGTAGGAATTTATCATGCATATGGTGACTCTTGTGTGAGTTTGGAAGAGAAAATCCTTGTTTAGCATTTACATTTGTGAGATGAGAGAAAATTCAGGTGAGGTAGGTGTTTTGTGTGTATGGGATAAGAAATGAAGTTGAAATATATTAAAATATAAAATTGAGAACTTGAAATAATTGTTTTTGATGAGACATGATATCTTTTTGTTTCTTGTAATTGATTTGGTAGATCTCATTGATATGTGTTTTGGATTTGATTTGATTTGACTTTTACTTGTCCAGGAGTCCAAGTGCTAAGTGTGGGGTAATTGATTGAGGAAATATTTTCAATTAATTCATATTGAATATCATTTTTTCAAGCCCACAAAAGTGTTCCTTTAAGATGAATTGTTTCATTTTTATGATATTGGTGTTATTTTGAATTGAATAGTAAAAAAGGGCCATTTTGGGTTTTTAACTGTTTTAAATTATTTATTTATTTTGTCCATAACATATGCTAAACAAAACACAATTGAAAGATTATTTTTTTCCAGATCCTTAACATACAGGGCTTCATTTAATCTCTCTGGATCAATAACTAAATTGACCATATAGAAGCTCCAAATAATCTCACAAGTTAGTTGAGGAAAACTATTTGCAGTTCTGCCTAGTTTTGGTGTGGGCTCCATAACTCATCCATGGTGGGCCCAAATGTTATGATATTATTTGGGTGGATGAGAAAGTGGTTTTTGAGAATCTTTAATGAAGTAAGGGCCATGTGAATTGTCCATTTAAGGGGTCATTATATTACCCAAATCCGGAGGATTGCGTTTTGGAGAGTCTGACTGGAATGAATAAGCGCTCAGAGTAAAACGGTTGTAACTCTCGGAATACATGTCCAACTCTGTTGATAGTTTTAGAGGACACGACCAAGATATTTATAAACAACATTAAATAAGGTCTCAATGCGTGATGATGCCATTTAATGTGGCCAAAATGTGTCGAAATCCAGGGGAAAATTCTTTCTATAATATGAGGAGAGCTCCACCCTCTCAAGGCATCCCATTCTCCATCCCATTCCTTTTGGAACACCGAGAAGGAGAACGTTTCGACTTTCTATTTTATTTCTTTTATTTTTCATTAATTGTTAATGCCTTCCTCTTTCCAATTCATCTCAATTACCCTTACCATGGTGGGGTAAACATTTTGAGTGATTGGGGAAGGGTTGGTTTTCTACATTGTAATGCTTGAGTTCTTGGATGCAATTGAATAAATTTCGTTCTTTTAAAAGTTGTTTTCAATTATATATAGCAGATTTTATTATCATGTGTGATCGTTTGTGAATATTAATTCCTTTATTGATTTTTTCCTTGGTAAAATAATCATAATCTCCCTCCACTAATTTCTGATTCATATACGATGGAATAGACCCGAGATTATTGGTGAAGTACTCGATGATTGTCAATACGTGTAAAAGGTGTAGTGAATGTTATTGATTGTTTGGGATAAACAAAACCCGATCGGGTATTGCCCATTTAAATTATGGATATTCAATAAAAGAATTTTACACATGGAAGGAGAGTTGACCAAACCGAGATCTTGGTAAGGTTTTCTCTCACCATCATAATTTCACCAAGGAAATGAGAGGAAACGATTGTCGAAACTCACTTTAATCAACAAAGAAGAAGAGGATTGGATTAAATTGAATAAGGATAGAATTAAAATTAGGAAATAGACCCCGAACTAATCACCCTTTTAATATCATAGTTTTTCAATCATTTGAATTTCAAATTTCCTTTAAAAATCATAAAATATTTACCCCCATTTTAAAGTGACAACCCATTTTTTTGTGAACTCCTCTTCGGGAGACATCCTAGGTCAACCACATAACTACATTTTTACTTAGGAAATAATTTTTTTTCCATGTCGTAAGATAGGCGTGTGTCAAACTTGGCGCTGTTTCCAGGGAGGCAGGGCCTCACAAAGCTTTAAAAAACATTTTTTACTTATTTATTTTGAATGACCTGTAGTTCAAATAACAATTTTATTGAATTTGATCCTAAAATTGAGCGAACAATAACCAAATTGAGAAAGAAAAATCTGCAATTAGATTTTGAAGAAATTAAACTTACAGATTCATGTGACACATCCAGTGATCACTCTGAACCTCCAATGGCTGGAAATCTCAACCAAACATTGCACGATCTTTGCGCCCCACAATTCGATAACCAACAAATTCCACTAGCTATTTCTGCATCAGAAAATTATTTTGAATTGTGCATTAACATGATTTAAATTATTCCTAAATTCCATGGTCTTGTATGTGAAGACCCCAATAGGCATATCTAGGAATTTACAAATGTGTGCTCCAACTGCATACCCTGAGGTGTTGCAGAAGAACTGGTAAAGTGGAGGGAATTTCCCTTCTTACTCGAGGGGGCATCAAATGAATGGTTGTATAGTCTACAACCAGGAGAAGTCCAAGACTAGGAAGATCTTCAACGATGCTTCATGCTAAGGTTTTTTCCCACACCCAGGAGAACAACTATATGAAAAGAGATCTATGTCATTCGCCAATCAACCTGTGAAACACTTTATGAGTACTGGGAATGATTCAAGAAGATCTGTGCCAGTTTTCCACACAAGAATGTGGAAGAACACCATTTCATTGTTTTCTTATATCAAGGATTTCTTGAAAATGATCAATACTTTCTAGATACATCATCTGGAGGAGCCTTGAATGACTAGTCACCAACGGATTCCAGAGGATTGATTGAAAAGATTGCACAAAACTCACAGCAGTTTGTCACCAGAGGTATGATCACCAGAAGAATCCATGATGTACAAACATCTAATTCAGTATATTTAATTAGGAACGAAATGGGTGAACTCACCAGGTTAGTGCGACAAATAGCTGTGAACCATGTGAAGAAACAACAAGGACAGAATTAGGTATGTGGTTTATTCTCTTCTAATTCTCATTACATTGATCTATGTCTAGAAGTACAGGGGACAGAAAGTTGTGTTGTAGCCTATCAACAAAGGAAATACCAACGTGAACCCAACCAGGCTAGGGGTTTCAACAGAACCAAGCCAGAGCACTATTTCAGCAGTAATATCTAAACCCGATAGCATTCCAACAACCTTATAAGCATCCCTTCCAACAAAAAAAACTTTCTAACCGCCAACTTTCCAGCGGAAGAGTTATGAGCAACCATCCAGAAGTGCACCGACAACTGAAGATCAATAGCTAAAGACAATAGTTGTAGGATTAGAAGATAAAATAGACAAGATAGCTGATCAATTTACAAGCATTATGGATGCTCTCACCAATATCCAAGGTAAACTTACCTCATAAACAATTCCCAATTCAAAGTAGAATTTTATTGTAATCACCACCCGAAGAGGGAAGGAGATCACATCACCAGAAAAAAATGAGGAGGATGATTCTAGGGAATCTTCTAAAGCTCGTCCTGTCCAACCAAAAGATGGACTCGAAAAAAAATGAGAAAGAAAAAGTTTCAGCAGGAATGAACAGAAACACCTTTTCCAAAACAACAAAGGGAGAAAAAGGATATCCCAGCACCATTCCAATCAGCATTGGTTGATTCAAAGAAGTGTGAAAAAGAACTACTTCAATAGGAAATTCTAGAAACATTTCAAAAGGTTGAGATTAACATCCCACAACTGGATGCAATCAAACAAATCCCTAAATATGGAAAATTTATAAGGAGATTTGTACTAAAATAAGGATTCTGGATGGAAATGAAAGAATCAACTTAGGAAGAAGCATCTCTGCATTGATCACACCACTGATACCAAAAAAATGTCAAGATCCATGGATATTCTCTATTCCCGGCTCTATCAGTTCTTTAAATTTTACTGATGCATTATGTGATTTTGGTGTTTTGATAAATGTGATGCCTCACTCAGTGTTTTCATATTTGCATATCGGAGAACTAAAACCAACTCAGGTGGTGGTACCATTAGCAAACAGATACACCGTTTTCCCAGTTGGAGTCAATAAGATGTACTTGTATGAGTGAGAGGATTAATCGTTCCAGCATACTTTTGTGTCCTTTCCATTGTGGAAGACCGAGAACCATCCCAATCTCCCATCATCCTAGGTAGACCATTCTTGAAAATAGAAAGGAAGATCATCAACATGCATGAAGGGACACTCACCATGGAGTTTTGAGAGAGCACGATTCACATCAATACATTTGAATTCATGAGGCACCCATCGGATGATCACTCCCTCTTTTCACTCTCTAATGAAGTTGGTGTGGAACCAATCGAAGAATCAGGTTTGTTCTATGATTTCTTAGACTTAGTAGAGACTTTTTCCCTTGGAAATATCATTGAACATGTGGATACTGATGATGTTGGAGATTCTGACTTCATGTGGGAGGAATAGGTAAAATCATATTTCTTTGATGATTTGTTAAATAATGAGGAAGATGATATGGTTTCTTATGTGTATGGGGTCCAAAATTTGGAAGTGGGAAATGTCATTTTATTCTCATCCCTTGAGCATCCCCCTGATCTATAAATCAAACCACTCCCAATTAATTTGAAATATGTATACCTTAGGGAGGGAGAAAACCTACCAGTGATAATTGCTAATAACCTCTCTAAAACCCAAGAAAAATAATTTATTGAGCTTTTTAGAGAGATTTTCCAGGAAATAGGATGGCGCTTAGGTGATATCCCCATAATAAACCCAAAAATATGCCGACATAGAATTTTTCTTGAGGGAGATTCCAAACCTGTTAGATAGCCCCAAATAAGACTAAATAACACCTCGATGGAGGTTTTGAAGAAGGAGATCGAGAAGCTCTTGGAAGATGGGATCGCCTATCCCGTTTCAGATTCGCAGTGGGTCAGCCCGAGTCATGTTGTTCAAAAAAAACTGGTCTGACCACTGTGAGGAATGAAAATAATGAGTTAATCCCTATGAGAATTCAAAACAGCTGGCGAGTGTTCATTGATTTTAGGAAGTTGAATGAGGTCACTCGAAAATATAATTTCCCCATCCCCTTCATGTACCATATATTAGAAATATTGGCAGGGAGATCTCATTATTTCTTTTTGGATGGATTTTCAGGTTACTTTCAGGTACCCATTTCTCCCGAGGATCAAGAGAAGACGACATTTACATGCCCTTTTGGTACATTTTCAAATAAAATAATGCCATTAGGATTATGTAATTCTCTAGGTACATTTCATAGGTTCATGGTGAGTATATTTTTTGATCACATTGAAAATTTATTGGAAGTTTTGTTAGATGATTTCACAGTTTTTTGAGATTCTTTTGATCATTGTTTGAAAAATCTGGAAAACGTTTTAGAAACCTGAATTGAAAAAAATCTTGTTTTAAATTTTGAAAATTATCATTTCATGGTTCCAAGAGGAATTGTACTTGGTCATTTTATTTACCAAAATTGAATTTAAGTGGATAAATTAAAAATTAAAGTGATAAATTCATTGGCTTACCCTACTTGTGTGAAACATGTTAGATCATTTTTAAGACATGAAGGATTCTACAAAATGTTTATCAAAGATTTCAGAATTATTTCTCTCCCTCTTTCTAGATTAATTTTGAAAGATTATCATTTTGATTTCAATGGGGAATGTAGGGAATCATTTGATGAGTTAAAGAAGAGATTGATTTCACCAACTGTGATGTTGCCTCCAAATTGGGATGAACCATTTGAACTACATTGTGATGCCTCCAACCATGCAGTTGGAGCAGTCCTTTCTCAGCAATTTGAGGGCTGACCAAAAGTCATTTCATATGCCTCGGGAAATTTAGATGTAGCCCAATTCAATTACAAAACCCTGTAAAAATAGTTCATTGATGTTGTTTTTGATTTAGAATGATTTATATAATATCTTCTTAGAACTAAAATCACTGTGTTTTCTGATCATGAAGCTTTGGGGTACATGATGAAGAAAGCGGATGCTAAACCAAGGTTAGTGATATGGATGATACTACTGCAAGAGTTCAATATTTAAATCAATGATAATAAGGGATCTGAGAACCAAGTGGCTGATCACATAAGTAGACTACCAAACACTGCTGAAATTGATGTTCTAGAAAGAGACCCACTGAATGTTCAAATTCCAGGAGAGCAGTGTTACTTGATTGAAGGAGAAGTGCCTTGGTATGCTGACATAGTAATTTTTTTGGTAACATCTCAGGACCCATCTCATTTCAATTCTCACAAAATTAGAAAAATAAAATATGAATCTAGATATTACATTTGGGATGATCCATTATTTTGGAAGATTTACAATGATCATGTAGTAAGAAGATGTTTACCTGAAAGTGAAGTTAAATCTGTCATTGATTTCTATCACACTTTAGCTTGTGGAGGCCACTTTGGACCTCAAAGGACACCAAGGAAGGTTTTAGAATCTGGAATTTACTGGTCCACTATTTTTAAAGATGCTCATGAATTTTTCAAAATATGTGAAAAATGTCAGTTTTCATGAAATATTTCAAAGAGACAATAAACTCCCCAAAATCCATTGAATTTTTGTGACATTTTTTATGTTTGGGGAATTGATTTTATGGGACCTTTCCTGATGTCATTTGGAAATTCGTATATCTTTATTGCAGTTGATTATGTTTACCAAATCGGTGGAAGAAAAAGCCACAAGGACTGACGAAGCTAAAGTTGTTTGTGATTTATTTAGGTCTAACATATTTTGTAGGTTGGGAGTGCCCAGAGAAATCATCAGTGATCAGGGGACTCACTTATACAATTGGAAAATGGAGACTTTACTGAAGAAGTATGGGGTGCATCATAAAACATCAACTCCCTATCATCCACAGACTAATGGGAAAGATGAAGTTTCCAATAGAGAAATCATTGGAATTTTGGGAAAGACTCTTAATCCAAATAGTAATGATTTGAGCCAAAGATTGGAAGATACTTTATGGGCTTATATGACAGCCTACAAGACCCCGATTAGAATGAGTCCATATAGGCTGATTTATGGGAAATGTTTTCACCTACCTATGGAACTTGAGCATAAGGCATGTTGGGCTGTGAGGAATATGAATCTGGATCTTGTAAGTGCTGGGAAAGAGGGAAGGTTGCAGTTACATAAGCTGGAGGAAGTTAGAAGAGTAGAATTTTAAAATTCATTGATTTACAAAGAGAGAACAAGAGTGGCTCATGACAAGATTATCCAACCGAAAGAATTCAATCCTGGAGATAAAGTGTTGGTATTCAATTCCAGAGTCAAGCTGATGCCATGTAAACTTCATTCCAAATGGGAGGGTCCATGTATAGGTATTCATGTATATCCTTTCGGTTTTGTGTAGATTTCTATGGATGGAGAGGATGATCCATTTACTATGAATGGGCATAGGTTGAAGAAATTCCTTTGGACCCTGCCATCAGAGCTAGTGGAGGAGATCCTGCTCCTCTAACTTGTCTATCAATAGGAGCCATCGGGTTTTACCTCTCCTTAACATTTTCTTGATGTTGTGATTCATTTTAAAATTGGCTAACATGTTAAATCCACTTCAATGCATTGAGGACACTGCATCATTTAAGAGTGGGGGAGGGAACCTTTGTATTTTAGTATTTTCATTGTGTGTTTTTTTTTTCAGAAAACAAAAAAAATTGCGAGTTTTCATATTTGTGTGTGTTTATTTTTCATTTTTTGTGTGTTTTTGAAACTTTTGAACTGAAATGATTATCATTACCATTTTTGAAATCCATTTCAATGAGTGAACCAATCTATTTCATTAAACTGAGCTTAAATTATTGCTGAAATAACATTGTTTCAAGTTCAAATATTTTTGAATTTCATGAAAAGTAACTGATTTTTGAATCCCATGCCATATTTCACTGTTTATACCTTTGAAATCACTTTCTTGTGAGGCTTCTGAACCATTTTTGTCATATTATTTTCATTCACCTCATTTATTAAGAGAACTAGACCATGATTTCTTTAACCATAATTTGATTTATTCCATTCAAAACATGAGGGTTTGGTGTAGAGACCCGAAGCTTGACGTAAATAGATAATACATTACTTTTTCAGAATACTTAATACATATCAAAAAAACCAAAACTCAAGGATCGTAATAGTTTAGTGTCTTTGGAAACATGGAATATAAACTTCTAATCATGTTAAAAGATCTTCAACAACTCCCATAACGATCTTCACCTTTTTGATTCCACACCTAAAACCTTTCTTTATTTCCTGGGGAAAATAAAACATAAAAAGGGTGAGCTCAAATGCTCAGTAAGGGAAAACATAGAGAACATAAAACAATCCATAAACATTTGAAATCAAAAACTTGAACATGAAATTTAAACATCAAAATCTTGAGCAAAGACATAAATCGTGGAAGTATGTAAGGCATATATCATAAAGGAACATCAACCATGATAAAATATAATGGGAATAAAAAGTGTAATTGGGGAAACCATTCAACACATGTTATTATTTCCATATTAGCCAAGGCGTTGCTGCCAAGACCATCTTAGTGGACAAAGTCCCTTTCTGAATCGAGTTCACTCCTCGTTTTAGTCCTGTAACACTGAACCAGATTAACTTACCATTCCAGCCATGTCTATCTCATGAGATATAAATCTTTACCCAATGCATTGGATGGAGATATAGGTCCCACTCATCTTATAATGAAATCATTCTTACTTGTGCCACAAAATAAACATACATCATTCATAATAACCCAACTAATAAAATAGGTTTCATAAACATCAGCCCATCATCACATAATCCATATAAAATAAATGGATATCATTTAATAATAAGAAAATTGAATCCATGTAAATCATAGATACTTTAGACTAGAAACATACACATATGAAATAATGTCATCTTAGATGGAAAATGGTTTTGATAAAACACTTGAAATGAATTCTTGAGGAAAATATCCTTTCATCTTCAAAATCAATTTCGTTTCATGAAACATCATGCAATTTTAAAAGAAAAAGATTTTTTTGAAAATATTAATGAACTCTTTTGGAGGAATCTTCATTAAAGTAAGGCTTTATAAAACTGTAAAAATTCGTTCGTGCCGTATAAGTAAAAAAACATTATTCTCGTACTTTTTCCGGAAAAGTCAAAAAGTACCTCGTAAAAGAAATATTCCATACATACCATGCAGTAAAAGTCAAAAATGGGTAAAAAGGATATTAAACATACATGAAACCATTTTTATGAAACATGTACATGTATGAGAACAATAACCCCAGAAAATACTTACGAATAAACAATCTCATATAAGAACGAGATTGGAATAGTTATCCCTTACCTTAGGTCTGATATGCTTCGTATGGATCTAAACGTCATGTATAATGATTTAAATAATTTCATTGACTTATTAAATAATCATATACATTGTTATGATATCATATATGTTTCATTTATGACTTTATATTACCCGTTCATTTGTAAATTCCATGTTAAAGCAGCATTTTGGGTAAAATCATTTCATTTATCGTATGTGTTTCGACTTTTCGTTCTTGATATTATTACTTATATCCTGGTTTACATAATTCCATAATGTAAAACATGATTTATATATAATATATTTTCATCATATACATATATATTATAGATCGATAAAAGGAATGAAATACACCGTTCATGTAGACGGTAGGCCGTACATACGCATTAACGCTGTTTTCGTTTTCTTATTGAATTGAATGAAACTAAATAAATGAAATAAATATATATATACATAAATACAGTAGCATTATTATGTCATATATTTAATTATTATTCATTATATAAACTTTATAATCATTCATGTATGGTTAACATGGAGAATGAATCTCATCGCGTCGTGGAGACGGTAATCCATACGTACGCACGAGCGATGATATCGTTCCCATAATTATTGAATTGAATTGGAGTGGATGGTATAATATATCATAATTGTTATGATTTTATAATAACCTTATATACTTATTCATTACACCATTATACCCATCCATGTAAGGTGTTGGTGGAAAAATAGATTACACCACGGTGTGGAGATGGTATTCCGTACGTACGCACGCGCGGTGATTTTGTTTTCCGTAGGATGGATAGAAGGTGAAATGGGGTTGATTAATATTTATAATAACATATCAGTATATTATTGATACTGATGTTATTACAATATAATGAAACAACTAAAGAAGAAGAAGTTTAAGAAGAAAGAAAATTGAAAGAATCGGTAACCGATATTACCTCTTCTTTGACACGCCTCTTTGAAACCTCCTCTTAGGGTACTAAAATTGGTCTTTGAAGAAGACCAAGACCTATAGTATGTTTATAGGTAAGTTGTTAAGGAAAATGGTCAGGGGTTTTCCGAGCATAAAGGCTCCAAATTGTGTGAGGAGAAGAGGGAGGAGATGGCCTTTTATAAGGGAGGAGAGGGGCACCTTTGGAAATATAAGAAAATAATAATTTATATTAAATCCCAATCCCACATAAAAACTTCCAAAATGACTGAAATACTAAGATTAGATTAGATAAGTCTGTTATCTCATCAAACAATAAAATTTATACATGTTAGTAATTTATTTTAAACATTATCAACTTGATTTATCCTTGTTTAATCAAATTAAATTTATTTTTGGTCATAACATTCTAAATTTTAAATTATTTAAAATAATTACTTATTTGTTGTGAATTGTCCATAATTGGATACATTATAACATTTTAGACCCTATAAATTTATATTTATAATTTTGAAATATTTTTTTGATTTTTAAACAATTTTATAATATGTTATTTTTATAAAATAACAATAGTGTCAATTTTGACACTATTCATTTATTTGAACTTAAATAAACAATATACAGAAGATATGTTCAAAATAAAAGATTTAATAGATTAATAACATGTCATATTTATCTAGGAAATTAGTGGAACACATTAAATAGTTTATATAATATTTATTTTAATATGTTTAATACCATTTATTTGATATTTCCCTTAATAAAATAATTTCCACATCACTATTATGTCACCTTTAATGATAATTATTTAATTTCTAAAAATTATAAATAAATTCATATGATGTATATAATTTTATTATATTTATGTAGACTATTAATTTTCTATGTTTCATGAAGTTTATGACTAAATTAAAATTAATATAATTATAAGATTTAAGAGAGTGACATGTTGTCACTTTCTTGGGTTTTAATAATAATTAAATTCTTTTCAAGGAAAGAAGTCCATAAAATGAATCTATTCTGAAACTTAGGTGATATGGGTCAACCTTTAGTCATCCAACAGAATTTTTTCAGGTGTTAGGGTAATTTTAAAATCTTATATTTACCCTTAATTACTCGATTTACCATTAACTATGGTAAATAAAATTTACCATAGTTACTATTCATAATGCCCTAAAATAAAATGTAGCATATTAACATAATTTGGACCCACTGATTCCAAATATGGAATCCATTTTTCCAAATTCAATACATAAAAGTTTCAGAAAATAAATTAAAATTAATCTCGTTGTCGAAAGAAAACAGGTTTTTGTTTAAAACATTGCAAAAGACTGAATTGACTTAACCTACGAATTCAAGGTAAAATCAATGATAATGACATAAATTATAATAAATGGTAAAAATATATTCTATTTATACTTTAAAACCATTAAATATTATAATTTAACCAAATAAATTATTACAATGAAAAAAGGTTTTTTTTAATTAAAATATAGCGAGTTTTTACTATTCATTAAAATATGAAAGTTTTCAGAAAAATATCAAAACTTTATACAATGTAAATTTTTTTATTCGGATTCAAAATAAGTAGATTATTTTTATAAAATTAAACTTAAAAACATGTCAAAAACTAGATTTAATGTGGGTGCGCCACCAAAAGGCGGCAAAACTGCATTTTTTGAAAAATACTTATTTTACCTGAAAATTTTATTTTGTTTACATAAAATGTTTTAGAAAATTTATAATATGAATAATAATGTCATGAAATTAAAAATTTAGTAAATAATATTCATAACTGTTAGTCCATAATAATATTATAACAATATATCATCGTTTAGTGAAACCTGGTATTGCGTACATCACACACTATCGAGGAAGGTCGTGGTTGCATTTAATGAAAGCCAAGTCAGGGTTGCGTGTTGTGCAAGACGTCTTTGTTGTTTCATTATAACATAATCCAACCATTTTCATTTATAAATTTAATATATATATATATATAGACCCAATGTTGTGTAGAATGACTGTTATAAACGAACATGAACTTTTGTGTAACATAATCTAAGAATAGTGTTGCGTATACTGCAAGCTAATATAGTGTTGCGTATAGCACAAGATAATCTGGTTGGAGCATAAAACACATGGCATCAAATAAATTAAAAAGAATAATTATCATAAAATATCGGGTTGTTACATTCTATCCCCCTTAAAATGAATTTCTCCCTCGAAATTCGTCGGGGTTATACATGGTTTTCTACTTGAAAGTTTCTTTAATTGAAACCCACATCGTAAAATGAAATACCAAAACTTAACTTTAAAAACTAAAGTATGAAATGTGACAGTTACCCAAATTAACTAATAACTATGTTTCCACATAGGAGAATATAGGTGAAAATATGGATATGGAAGAGAAATCTTACCATCATGTTCTGATGGAAAGTGTTAGAGAACATGGCTATGTAAAAGAAAACATTCACAAAGCCATATATTTGTGATGATATAAGGTACCATCTGATTCATTAGATATAATGGCACTAGGACAACATTTTGGGTTTTCAAGATCATTTCCCTAAAGTTGATGAATTAAAAGAAATACTTACATTATTTTGGTACAATCTCACTATTGTTCGTGACTTGAACAATTTCCACTACATCTCCTAATGAAATGAAGTTGAATTTGTTATTTGTGAAGTTTTAGAAGATCATGTGATAGAATGATGGGTCATTCCATCTGTTTCAAACAAAAGGTTAGAAAAAGTTATAAGTCCATCTTATAGTGAGATTAATCGTATATGGTTCCAAAAAATGGACTTATACTTTATTTATCATACTTATTAATAAAATTAAACAAGTTGCCACTAACCAGGGACTTCTTGTAGGCTAGTGGTAGGCAATAATGTCCTATCACACTTCAGTTGTGGGTTCGATTCCCATAGCCTTGTCCGATGCAATGGGTTGTCGCCCTTCCTGCAGGTTGTACTTTTTCGAAAACTACACTATTATAACATTCTAGAAATAATATTGAAAAAAATTTATAGCCTTAAACAATACTAACTTATGTCCAAAATAATTCATTCCAATCTTTAGGCTTATCTAAAATACTTTTGTCTAAGCTCATAGAATATAGAAAACAACTTCTAGAAATGTCATCTTTCGAGCATGTGACTACCATCATTTATCCCCCATATATCATACGATATATCTTGTTGGTCAAATTACAAACATGTGAATAACTTAATCATTTATTATCTTGAAAAATGAATACCCATTGAACCTTAGTGAAAACATGAGCACTGTCAAAAGTTAACTCTTTCCACATACCAAAACACCAAAATTCTATATACTCAAAACATGATAAAACTATTTCCTTATATCAGTCATGATCTCATGAATACTTTCAAACATTTCATTTTCTCCGTATCCCTTCATTATGCGCATATCATCTTCTTACCTAAAATATCTCAATAAATTTCCATGGTTACCGGTACCATAAAATTATTGAAAACCACAATAGACCAATACATAAATATTCCAATATTCCACGATACTATATACAACATTATTTTGGAGTCCCATTACATAAACACTTAATCATTACACCACATCATTGTCATAGTCAACATCGCCAATTGTGATCACATGTGACGTCCATTTTTCCTTTTCCATAAGTGGTTGCTCATGTCGATCATCATTAATGCTTGGATTAGGGAATTGATTAGCATAATGCCCCATTTCATTGCACTTGAAGCATTGAATGTTGGTGGTGCGTTCTCTGCAGTCTTTTCTTTATCATTAGTAACCCTTTTACCATTACTTCGACACTCAACTACTCAATGACCTTCTTTTCCACACTTAAAACATTTTCTAGTCCCTTTAAGACAATATCCACCATGCTTCTTTCCACACTTTGAGCATAAAGAAACATTCATATTCATTTCACCATTATTCTGAGATTTCTCCTTGAACTCCATCTTTCGTTTCTTGTCAAAACCATGAGATGAATATGTATCACCAACTTCCACTTCTACCTTGATAGGACAACACACAATTTCATCATAGCTACTGAAGTCTCTTATAGCTAATTCCCTTAGAAGAATTGGTTTTAAGCCACTGAAGAATCGATCAACTTTACTTTTAGGTTGGATGATAAAGCCAGATGCATACCTTGCAAGCCTTGTAAGATTTTCTTCGTATATACCAACAGGTTAATCATCCTTTTTCTTTAGTTCAAGAAAGTCCTTCTCCATCTTGGTTCGAAGAATACGAGGGAAGTACTTATTGAAAAATAAGTTCTTGAACTTGTCCCATTCCATGGACTCAATTTCATCTCTTGGCCTCGTATTCTTGATAAGATTCCACCATGGACCTGCTTCACCTTCCAAACGATATACTGCTTAGATGACTTTATCATTTTCATAACATTGAAGAACTAAAAATATATTTTCAGTGGTACTGATCCATTGTTCAGCAACAAGTGGATCAGAAGACCCACTGAAAGAAGGTGGACATTGCCTCATAAAGGACTCAAAATAATATTGTTCCCTTCTCTGCTCATTTGGAAGTCCAGAATGATTATATCTTGTGTAAATATAGCAATATGATTTTTAACTCCATCTCCCATAACATTGGTTTGTTCAGGAGGAAAATCATTGCATTGTCCATTACATTGATCAACACGGTTCCTTCGGGTTCTAGCCATCGTCTAAAACCCAAAAAGAATAGTATGAGAGGCAAAAATCATGCTAGGGAAAACAACATAATAAAGGGGGAGTACCTTCAATATCTAACATCTTAGGTTTAATTCTAATATTGTTACCGTAATTATAGGATTATAACCTATACTTATACTTAACCTTAGGGACATCCATAGACATACCTTATAAATATCTCTAGGGATCTCACTAAAGTTATCACATCCTAGTTTCCAAAGGTTGACTAAACCTTTCCTCTGATACCAACTGTACAGACCCAAAGCTTGACGGACATAGACAATACATTACTTTTGCGGAATACATAATACATAACAAAAAAACCAAAACTCAAGGATCATAATAGTTTAGTGTCTTTGGAAACATGGAATTTAAACTTCTAATCATGTTGAATGATCTTCAAGAACTCCCATAACGATCTTACCCTTTTTGATTCCTTACCTAAAACCTTTCTTTATTTCCTGGGGAAAATAAAACATAAAAAGGGTGAGCTCAAATGCTCAGTAAGGGCAAACATAGAGAACATAAAACAATCCATAAACATTTGAAATCAAAAACTTGAACATGAAATTTAAACATCAAAATCATGAGAAAAGACATAAATCGTGGAAGTACGTCAGGAATATATCATAATGGAACATCAACCATGATAAAATATAATGGGAATAAAACATTTAATTGTGGAAACCATTCAACACATGTTATTATTTCCATAGTAGCCAAGGCATTGCTGCCAAGACCATCTTAGTGGACAAAGTCCCTTTCTGAATCGAGTTCACTCCTCGTTTCAGTCCTGTAACACTGAACCAGATTAACATACCATTCCAGCCATGTCTATCTCATGAGATATAAATCTTTACCCAATGCATTGGATGGAGATATAGGTCCCACCCATCTCATAATGAAATCATTCTTACTTGTTCCACAAAATAAACATACATCATTGATAATAACCCGACGAATAAAATAGTTTTCATAAACATCATCCCATCATCACATAATCCAAATAAAAGAAATGGATATCATTTCATAATACGAAAAGTGAATCCATGTAAATAATAGAGACTTTATACTTGAAACATACACATATTAAATAATGTCATCTTAGATAGAAAATGGTTTTGATAAAACACTTGAAATGAATTCTTGAGGAAAATATCTTTTCATCTTCAAAATCAATTTCATTTCACAAAATATCATGCAATTTTAAAAGAAAATTATTTTGTTGAAAATATTCATGAACTATTTTGGAGGAAGCTTCATGAAAATAAGTCTTTATAAAACCGTAAAAATCCGTTCCTGCCGTATAAGTAAAAAAAACATTCTTCTCGTACTATTGCCGGAAATGTCAAAAAGTACATCGTAAAAGTAAGATTCCATAAATAACATGTAGTAAAAGTAAAAAATTGTTAAAAAGGATATTAAAAATACATGAAACCATTTTTAGGAAACATGGACATGGATGAGAACAATAACCCCAGTAAATACTTACGAATAAACAATCTCGGATAAGAACGAGATTGGAAAAGTTATCCCTTACCTTAGGTCCGATATGCTTTTTATGGATCCGAACCTCCTATATAATGATTTAAATAATGTCATTTACTTATTAAATAATCATATTCATTGTTATGATATCATATATGTTTCACTTATAACTTTATATTACCCATTCTTTGGTAAATCCCATGTTAAAGCAGCATTTTGGGTAAAATCATTTCATTTATCGTATGTGTTTCGACTTGTCTTTCTTGATATTATTACTTATATCCTGATTTAAATAATTCCACAATGTAAAACATGATTTATATATAATATATATTCATCATATACATATATATTATAGATCGATAAAAGGAATGAAATACACCGTTCATGGAGACGGTAGGCCGTACGTACGCATGAACGTTGTTTTCATTTCCTTATTGAATTGAATGAAACTAAATATATCAAATAAATATATATATATACATAAATCCAGTAGAATTATTATGTCATATATTTCATTATTAATCATTATATAATCTTTATAATCATTCATGTATGGTTAACATGGATAATGAATCTCATAGCGTCGTGGAGACGGTAATCAGTACGTACACACGAGCGATGATATCGTTCCCATAATTATTGAATAAAATTGGTGTGGATGTATAATATACCATAATCGGTATGATTTAATAATAACCATATATAGTAATTCATTACACCATTATAACCATCCATGTAAGTTGTTGGTGGAAAAACAGTTTACCCCATGACATGGAGACGGTATTCAGTACGTACGCACGCACAATGATTTTGTTTTCTGTAGGATGGATAGAAGGTGAAATGGGGTTGATTCATATTTATAATAAAATATAAGTATATTATTGATACTTATGTTATTAAAATATAATGAAACAACAAAAGAAGAAGAAGTTTAAGAAGAACGAAAATTGAAAGAATCGGTAACAGATATTACCTCTTTTTTGACACGCCTCTCTGAAACCTCCTCTTAGGGTAGTAAAATTGGTCTTTGAAGAAGACCAGGACATATAGTATGTTTCTATGGAAGTTGATAAGGGATATGTTTAGGGTTTGGACGAGCTTAAAGGCTCAAAATTGTGTGAGGAGAAGAGGGAGGAGAAACCCTTTTATAAGGGAGGAGAGGGGCATCTTTGGAAATATAAGAAAATAATAATTTATATTAAATCCCAACCCCACTTAAAAAGTTCAAAAATGACTAAAATCCGAATATTATATTAGATAGGGTTGTAATATAATCAACCAATAAAATTTAAACATGTTATTAATTTATTTTAAACCTTATCAACTTGATTTATCCTTATTTAATCAATTTAATTTTATTTGTGGTAATAACATTCTAAATTTTAAATTATTACAAATAATTACTTATTTGTTGTGAATTGTCCATAATTGGAAACTTTAGAACAGTTTAGACCATATAAATTTATGTTTATAATTTTTAAATATTTTTGTGATTTTTAAACAATTTTATAATATGTTATTTTTATAAAATAACAATAGTGTCAATTTTTACACTATTCAATTATTTGAATTTAAATAAAAAATATACAGAATATATGTTCGAACTAAAAGATTTAATATATTCATAACATGTCATATATATCTATAAAATTATTGAAGAACATTAAATAGTTCATATAATATTTATTTTAATATTTTTAAATCCATTTATTTGATATTTCTCTTACTAAAATAATTTCAACATCAACATTATGTCACCTTTAATGAAAATTATTTAATCCCTAAAAATTATAAATAAATTAATATGATGTATATAATTGTATTATCGTTTTTTAGACTATTCATGTTGGAAGTTTCATTAAGTTTATCACTAAATTAAAATTAATATACTTATAAGCTTTAAGAGAGTGACATGTTGTCACATTCTTTGGTTTTAATAATAATTAAATTATTTTCAAAGAAAACAAGTCCATAAAATGAATCTATTCCGACTCTTAGGTGATATGGGTCAACTTTTAGTCATCCAATAGAATTTTTTCAGGTTTTAGGGTAATTTTATAATCTTATATTTACCCTTAATTACCCGATTTACCTTTAACTATGGTAAATAAAATTTACCGTAGTTACTATTCGTAATACCCAAAAATAAAATGTAGATTATTAACATATTTTGGACCCAATTATTCCAAATATGGAATCCATTTTTCCAAATTCAATACACAAAATTTTCACAAATTAAATTAAAATTAATCCCGTTGTCGAAAAAAATGGGTTTTCGTTTAAAACATTGCAAAAGACTGAATTGATTTAACCTACGAATTCAAGGTAAAATCAATGCTAATGACATACATTACATTAAATGATAAAAATATATTCTATTTATACTTTAATAACATTCAATATTATAATCTAACCATATAAATTATTACGATGAAAAAAGTTTTTTTAATTAAAATATAGCGTGTTTGTACTATTCATTAAAATTTGAAATTTATCAGAAAAATATCAAAACTTTATCCAATGTAAATTTTTATATCCTGATTCAAAAGAATATGTTTATTTTGAAAAATTGAACTTATAAACATGTCAAAAACTAGATTTAATGTGGGTGCGCCATCAAAAGGTGACAAAACTTCATTTTTTGAAAAATACTTATTTTACCCGAAACATTTATTTTGTTCACATAATATGTTTTAGAAAATTTATAAGATGAATAATAATTTTATAAAATTAAAAATTTAGTTAAAAATATTCATAAAGGTTAGTCCATAATAATATTATATCAATATATCGTCGTTTAGTGAAACCTGGTATTGCGTACAACACACGCTATCGAGGAAGGTCGTGATTGCGTGTAATGCAAGCCAAGTCAGGGATGCGTGTTGTTCAAGACTTCTTTTTTGTTTCGTAATAACAGAATCCCACAATTTTTCATTTATACATTGAATATATATATATATATATATACACTCAATGTTGCGTAGAATTACTATTATCAAACGAATTAGAAATTCTGTGTAACACAATCTAAGAATAGTCTTGCGTATACTGCAAGATAATACAGTGTTGTGTATAGCACAAGATAAAATGGTTGCAGCATAAAACACATGAAATCAAATAAATTAAAAAGAATACTTATCATAAAATATCGGGTTGGTACATTTGGGGTATGTGTGTTATAAATGATTGAGGCATTTATTTGTTTTGAAGCCGAATTTTCAAAATAATCCTTTTCATTATGGCCCACATTTACATTTATCCTTCATTGTAGCCCCTAGTATCCATGAACTGCATGTTAGGTTATCCACATTACAAGCCAAATTTCCCTATCCTACCTGCTCTTGAAGTGAAATTGCATGATCTAGTTGAACTTAAGTGTGGGGGAAGATGTCTTGTGGTGTACTACCTCATTTGGTTATAATTTGGGTGGAAAATAAATTGTGTAAGTGGTGTGTGTGATGATAAAAAGTTATTCTGTTGAAAGTTGTGCCTTTTCTGGAGCTTTAAAGATAAGAGAAGTTGTTCCTTTCTGTAGCTTTCAATGTAAAATGAATGTTGTGCATATCTGGAGCTTTCAAGAAAAATAATTTTTGAAAATATTGAAATTTTTTATGCTGAGCTGATTGAATGATGATGGATAATATTTTCTACAAAGGGGAAGTGAAAGATTCAATATTATAGTGAAAATTAGAATCTTGCAATTTTTCTTCAATAAGAGTCAGGCCCTCCTTTTTCGGCCTTAGAATTTTTAACATCTAAATCCTACCAACCAGAAGCCACAGAACAACCCTGAAAAGTCCTTATGGGAAACACATGTCCTTGACACACATCTGCTGGAGAAGTTGGAATTTATCAAGCCTATGGTGACTCTTATTAGAGTTTGGATGAGAAAATCCTTGTTCAGCATTTACATTTGTGAGATGAGAGAAAATTTATGTGAGGTAGGTTTTTTGTGTGCATGTGATAAAAATTGAAGTGGAAGTATTTTAAAATATAAAATGGGTAATTTGAAATAAATGTTTTTGATGATGCATAATATCTTTTTCTTTCATGGAATTGATTTGGTAGATCTCATTGATATGTGTTTTGGATTTGATTTGATTTGACTTTTACTTGTCCAAGAGTCCAAGTTCTAAGTGTGGGGGAATTTATAGAGGAAATATTTTCTATTAATTTATATTGAATATCATTTTTTTAAACCCACAAAATTATTCCTTTAAGATGAATTGTTTGATTTTTATGATATTGGTGTTATTTTGAGCTGAATAGTAAAAATGGGCCATTTTGGGTTTTTAACTATTTAAATTATCTCATTATTTTGGACATAAAATATTCTAAACTAAACCAAATTGATAGATTATTTCTTTTCCAGCTCCTACACATCCATGAATTCATTTCATCTCTTTGGACCAATAGCTGAATCGACCATATAAAAGCTCCAAAGAAGCTCACAAGTTAGCTCAAGAAAACTGTTTTTAGTTCTGCCTAGTTTTGGTGTTGGCTCCATAACTCATCACTGGTGGGCACAAATGTTGTGCAATTTGGTGGGTGGATGATAAAGGCGTTTTTGTGAATCTTTAATGAAGGAAGGGCCACGTGAATTGGCCGTTTAAGGGGTCATTAAATCACTTTAATTCGTAGGATTGATTTTTGGAGAGTCTGGCTGGACAGAATAAATTCTCAGAGTAAAACGGCCATAACTCTCGGAATACATGTCCAAATCCGCTGATAGTTTTAGAGGACACGACCAAGATAATTATGAACAACATTCAAGAAGGCCTTATCCTCTGAATATGTCATTTAATGGGTGAAAAACACATCGACATCCGGGGGAAAAATTCTGGTTATAAAAGGAGGAGAGCTCCACTCTCTCAAGGCATCACATTCTCCATCCCATTCCTTCTGGGACACCAAGAAGGAGAAATTTTCGGCTTTTATTTTATTTCTTTTCTTTTTCATAGTTTTGTAATTCCTTCCTCTTCCACATTCATCTCTATTACCCTTACCATGGTGGGGTAAACATTTTGAGTGATTGAGGAAGGGTTGGTTTTCTACATTGTAATGCTTGAGTTATTGGATGCAATTGAATAAATTTATTTCTTTTCAAAGTTGTTTTCAATTTATTATAGTGGATTTTATTATCAAGTGCGGTCATTCTTGAATATTAATTTTGTTATTTATTTTTTCCTTGTTAAAATAATCATAATCTCCCTCCACTAATTTCTGGTTTATATACGATGCAATAGACCAGGGATTACTGGTGAAGTACTCAACGATCATCAGTACGTGTAAAAGGTGTAATGAATGTTCTTGATTGTTTGGGATAAAAAAATCCTGATCAGGTATTTCCCATTTAAATTAAGGATATTCAATACAACCATTTTACACATGGAAGGATATTTGACCAAACCGAGATCTTGGTAAGGTTTTCTCTCACCATCACAATTTCACGAAGGAACTGAGAGGAAACGATTGTAGAAAATCACTTTAATCAACAAATAAGAATTGGTTTGAATTAAATTGAACAAGGATATCATTACAATTAAGAAACCTACCCCGACCTAATCACCCTTTTAATATCATAGTTTTTCAATCATTTGAATTTCAAATTTCCTTTCAAAAGCAAAACAATTTTAACCCCGTTTTAAAGTGACAACCCGTTTTGTGTGCAATCCTCTTCGAGAGACCTCCTAGGTCAACCACGTACCTACATTTTAACATAGGAAATATTTTTTCCCATGCCCTACGATAGGCGTGCGCAAAACATGGCACCTATTCCGGGGAGGCAGTGCCTAAAAAATCGTTAAAATAAACATTTATTTACTTTATTCTTTTGAATTACCCATAGTTCAAAAAACATTTAATTGAATTTGGTACCGAAATTGAGCGAACAACAACCCAATTGAGAAAGAAAAATTTGCAAACATATTTTGATGAAATTCAACTTACAGATTCAAGTGACATATCCTGTGATCACTCTGAACCTTTAATGGCTGGCAATCCCAACCAAACACTGCGTGATCTTTGCGCCCCACAATTCGATAACCAACGAAATCAAATAGCTATTCCTGAAATAGAAAATCATTCTGAAATGCGCATTAACATGATTAAAATTCATCCCAAATTCCATGGTCTTGCAGGTGAAGACCCCACAGGCATATCCAGGAATTTACAAATGTGTGCTCCAGCTACAGACCCCGAGGTGTTGCAGAAGGACAGGTAAAGTGGAGGGCGTTTCCCATCTCACTAGAGGGAGCAACAATGGAATGGTTGTATAGTCTACAACCAGGAGAAGTTCAAGACTAGGAAGATATTCAAAGATGCTTCATGCAATGTTTTTTTCCCGCATCCAGGAGCACAACTATCTGAAAAGAGATCTATGCCATTCGCCAATCAACCGGCGAAACACTTTACGAGTACTGGGAACGAATCATGAAGCTCTGCACCAGTTGTCCACACCAGAATGTGGAAGAACATCATTTCATTGTTTTCTTCTA
The DNA here is from genome assembly GCA_963277665.1 of Viscum album. Lineage (NCBI taxonomy): Eukaryota > Viridiplantae > Streptophyta > Magnoliopsida > Santalales > Viscaceae > Viscum > Viscum album. The sequence goes on from OY728123.1 coordinate 649,710,071, forward strand.
TCAAGGATTTCATGACAATGATGTAAACTTTCTAGATGCATCATCTGGAGGAGCCTTGATTGAGAAGTCACCAAAGGATTCCACAAGATTGATTGAAAAGATTCCACAAAACTCACATCAGTTTGGCACCAGATGTACGATCACCAGAGGAATCCATGAGGTAAGAACATCAGATTTAGTCGATTTAATTTGGAACAAAATGGGTGATCTCACCAGGTTAGTGAGACAAATAGCTGTGAACCATGTGAAGGAACAACAAGGACCAAATCAGGTATGTGGTTTATGATCTTCTAATTCTCATTACACTGATCAATATCCAGAAGTGAAGGGGAAAAAATGTTGTGCTGCAACCTATCAACAATTGCAATACCAACCGCAAACCCAACCAGGCTATGGGTTTCAACAGAACCAAGCCAGATAACCTTTTCAGCAGCAATATCAGAACCCGATAGCATTCCAACAACCTTATAAGCAGCCCTTCCAACAACAACAAACATTACAACCCCCACCTTTCCAGAAGAAGAGTTATGAACAACCATCCACAAGTGCACCGACAACTAACGATCAACAGTTGAGGACAAGAGTTGTGGGATTAGAAGATAAAATGGAAAAGCTAGCTGATCAATTTACAAGAATTATGGATTCTCTCACCAAGAACCAGGGTAATATTTCCACCTCCAATTGCCCGAAGGCCTTCATTTTTTATTGATTTTTGATAATCAACATTTCAAGGGGTGAGTTGGAACCTTTACAAGTTCCGTAGGCATAAGTACTACACGGATCGTAAGCCTTAGAGGAATTAATTTCCCGTAGGCTTCAAACATTACATTCAACCTAGACTAACTACTTGGAACTGGTCCTCCCCAGCATCTTCATCGTGAAATCAGCTCTCCACCTTCGCATTGTTATTCAGCTAGCCATTCCCGTGCATGTACAGGCTTGTCCTGATGGCAAGATCCATACCCTCTCATTCTTGCAATCCTTTTAGCTCTGCTATGGTGAAAGATCCTTTCTCATCCTCCTTGTAGAGCATGTTCCTTGTAGGTTGTCTGGTTTGCATCTACAATAAAGATGGCCCGCAGGCCTTGAGGTGGCCCTAAGGCCTTACTGACCCGAAGGCCTGGGTGGCCCGAAGGCCTTAAAAGAATCAGGGACCAAATCGGTGGCCCGAAGGCCCATACGGGGGCATATTCCCGGCTTCTACAGTCCCAAATAGTACCTGCTATAGTTCCCGCTACAGTAACTGCTACAGTACTGCATAGTTTCCGCTATAGTACCTGCTACAGTGATGGTACAGTACCCAGAAATTCTTCCCCCCTAGATTTGATCCCTGGTCGCTTGGATGCACTTACAGAGTCCTTACCAACTAGACTAAGGCTCATGTGCAAGGTAATCTTCCCTCGCAAACAATTCCCCATCCAAAGGAGAATGTAGGTGTAATCACCACCTGAAGTGGGAAGGAGATCACACCACTAGAAAAAAATGCAGAGAATGATTCCAGGGAATCTTCTAAAGCTCATCATGTCCAACCAAAAGATGGGGTTGATAAAAAAGGAGAAAGAACAAGGTTTCAGAATGAAAGAATAGAAACACCTTTTCCAAAACATCATAGGGAGAAAAAGGATATCCCAGCACCATTCCCATCAGCATTGGTTGAGTCAATGAAGGTTGAAGAATAACGACTTCAATGGGAAATTCAAGAAACATTTAGAAAAGTTGATATTAACATCCCACTACTGGATGCAATCAGACAAATACTTAAATTAGAAAACAATTTGAAGGAGTTGTGTACTAAAAGAAGGAGGCTGGTTGGTAATTAAATAATAAACTTAGGAAGAAGCGTCTCAGCATTGATCACACCACCGATACCACAAAAATGTCAAGATCCAGGGACTTTCTCTTTTTCTTGCACTATCGGTTCTTTAAATTTTATAGATGCATTATGTGATCTTGGAGCTTCGATAAATGTGATGCCTCACTAAGTGTTCTCATCTTTGCAAATCAGAGATCAAAAACCAACTCGGGTGGTGGTACAATTAGCAAACAGATCCACCATTTTCCCAGCTGGAGTTGTTGAAGATGTACTTGTATTAGTGAGAGGATTAATCTTTCCAGAAAACTTTTATGTCCCTGCCATGGAGGAAGACTGAGCACTGTCCCAATCTCCCATCATCCTAGAGAGACCATTCCTGAAAACAGCAAGGACGATCATCAACGTTCATAAAGGAACACTCACCAGGGAGTTTGGAGAGAGTCACAGTTCACTTCAATATTTTTGAATCCATGAAGAACACATCGGTTGATCACTCTCTCTTTTCACTCTCCCAATTAGTTGGTGTGGAACCAATTGAATAATCAGGTATGTTCTGTGAATTATTAGACTTAGGATAGACTTATTCCCTTGGAAATATCATTGAACATGTGGATGCTGATGATGTTGGAGATTCTGACTTCATGTGGGTGGAAGAGGTAAAATCATATTTCATTTATGATTTTTTAAACAATGAGGAAGATGATATGGTTTCTTGTGTGCAGGAGGTCCAAAATTTGGAAGTTAGAAATGTCAATTTATTCTCATCCCTTGAGCGCCCCCCTGATCTGGAACTCAAACCACTCCCCACTAATTTGAAATATGTATAACTTAGGGAGGGAGAAAAACTACCAGTGATAATTTCTAATAATCTCTCTAAAACCCAAGAAAAATCATTGATTGATCTTTCGAGAATGAATGTCCAGGAAATAGGATGGAGCTTAGGTGATATCCCAGGAATAAACCCAAAAATATGCTCACATAGAATTTTTCTTGAGGGAGATTCCAAACCTCTTAGATAGCGCCAAAGGAGACTGAATCCCACCTTGATAGAGTTTTTGAAGAAGGATATCGAGAAGCTCTTGGAAGCTAGGATCATCTATGCCATTTGAGATTCGCAGTGGGTCAGCCCTATTCATGTTGTTGCAAAAAAAACTGGCCTGACCACTGTGAGGAATGAAAAGAACGGGTTAATCATTATGAGAATTCAAAACAGCTGGAGAGTGTGCATTGATTTTAGGAAGTTGAACTAGGTCACTCAAAAAGATCATTTCCACATCCCCTTCATTGACCATATGTTACAAATATTTGCAGGGAGATCTCATTATTTCTTTTTGAATTGATTTTCATGTTACTTTCAGGTACCCATTTCTCCCAATGATCAAGAGAAGATGACATTTAAATGCCCTTTTGGATCTTTTTCATTTAAAAGAGTGCCATTTGGATTATGTAATGCTCCTTGTACATTTCTGAGGTGTGTGGTGAGTATATTTTAAGATCACAATGAAAATTGATTGGAATTTTTCTTAAATGATTTCACAGTTTTTGGAGATTCTTTTGAACATTGTTTGAAAAACCTGGAAAACGTTTTAAAAACCTGCATTGGAAAAAATCTTCTTTTAAATTTTGAAAAGTGTCATTTCATGGTTGAAAGGGGAATTGTACTTGGTCATGTCATTTCCAAAAATGGAATTGAAGCGGATAAATCAAAATTTGAAGTGATAAATTCAATTCCTTACCCTACTTGTGTGAAACATGTTAGATCATTTTTAGGACATGCAACATTCTACAGGAGGTTTATCAAATATTTCAGTAATATTTATCTCCCTCTCTCAATATTAATTTTGAAAGATGATGATTTTGATTTCAATGGTTCATGGAGTGAATCCTTTGATGAGTTTAAGAAGAGATTGATTTCACCACCTGTGATGTAGCCTCCAAATTGGGAAGAACCATTTGAACTACTTTGTGATGCCTCCAACCAAGCAGTTGGAGAAGTCCTTTCTCAGTGAATTTAGGGTAGACCACAAGTCATTTCATATGCATCAAGAAATTTACATGCATCCCAATTAAATTACAGAACAATGGAAAAAGAGTTCATTGTAGTTTTTTTTACTTTAGAAAGATTTAGATCATATCTTCTTGGAACTAAAATCACTGTTTTTTATGATCATGCTGCTTTGAGGTACTTGATGAAGAATGTTGATGTTAAACCAAGGTTAGTGAGATGGATGATACTGTTCTCAAAGTTCAATATAGAAATCAAGGATAAGATGGGATCTGAGATCCAAGTGGATGATCACTTAAGTAGACAGCCAAACACTGCTGAAATTGATGTTCCTGAAAGAGACCCACTAAAGGATCAAATTCCAGGAGATTAGTTGTACTTGATTGAAGGAGAAGTTCCTTGGTATGTTGACATAATCAATTTTATGGTAACATCTCAGGTCCCATATCATTTCAATTCTCACTAAATTCAAAAACTAAAAGCTAAATCTAGATATTACATTTTGGATGATCCATTCCTTTGGAAGATTTGCAATTATCAAGTAATAAGAAGATGTTTACCAGAAAGTGAAGTTAAATCTGTCTTTGATTTTGTCACACTTTATCTTGAGGAGGCCACTTTGGACCTCAAAGGATAGCAAGGAATTTTTTAGAATCTTGAATTTATTGGCCCACCATTTTTAAAGATGCTCATGAATTTTGATAAATATGTGAAAATTTTCAGTTTTCAGAAAATATTTCAAAGAGACAAGAAATACCCCAAAATCCATTGAATTTTTTTGGCATTTTTGCTGTTTGCGGAATATATTTTATGGGACCTTTCCCGATGTCATTTGGAAATTATTATATCTTGATTGCAGTTGATTATGTTTCCCAATGGGTGGAAGTAAAATCCACAAGGACTGATGATGAACAATTTGTTTGTGATTTTGTCAGGTCTAACATATTTTCTATGTTTGGAGTGCCCAGATCAATCATCAGTGAACAGGGGACTCACTTCTTCAATTGGTGAATAGATACTTTGCTGAAGAATAATGGGGTGCATCATCAAACATCAACTCCCTATTATCCACAGACTAATGGGCAAGATGTAGTTTTCAACAGAGAAATCAAATGAATTTTGGAAAAGACTGTTAATCCAAATAGGATGGTTTGGATCCAAAGATTGGGAGATACTTTATTGGATTATAGGAAATCCTACAAGACCCCGATTGGAATGATTCTATATAGGCTGATTTATGGGAAAAATTTGTCACTTAACTATGGAACTGGAGAATAAGGCGTTTGGGGCAGTGAGGAAGATGAATCTGAATCTTGGAAGTGCTGGGAAAGAGAGAAGGTTGGAGTTACAGGATTTGGAGGTTATTAGAAGAGAATCATTTGAAAATTCCTTGATTTACAAAGAGATAACAAGAGTGGCTCATGACAAGATGATCCAACCGAAAGAATTCCATCCTGGAGATAAAGTGTTTCTATTCAATTCCAGACTCAAGATGATTTCGTTTTGTGTGCACTCCTCTTTGAGAGACATCATTGGTCAACCAAATTACTAAATTTTAACTTAGTAAATAATTGTTTTTCCACACACTACGATAGGAGTGCGTCATGCCCTGATAAAAAATATGAGGGAATCATTGATCTCGTATTTTTATTTTTACCCCAGGTGTGACCTATGTTTATAGGTCAGGAGAATTATGTTGAAAAATTCTAAAATGACCTAATCATCATTACATAAATATTTATACAATATTATAACTGATATAGTGCCTTGTTCACATTTTTTTTTGGAAAAGAGGGTTATAAACAAAACCTCGGAATTCATCTAAGACAAGGAGAATGAATCCTCTCTAATGAATGACTATGAATAGGAGAACAGATTGTGGATCGTCGCACCAATGATGTTGGATGATCTCATCAAAAAAAAATATTTTTCATCAAAGAAAAATCCAATATCTATATATGGCGGTCATTTAATTTTTGATTTTCTCCATTAAAAATTTTTCACAACGAACAAGGGCCAATCCATAAACAAATTTATCCTTAGTTCAATCATTTTTGTGAGATGTGTTATTGATGTAGGATTATCGAGATATTAGTTTATCCACTTCATTTGTCCTACTAATGAGAAAAAATAGAGGCCTACATGAAAAAATATAAGTGATCATTTTTTTTATTTTGGTTCTTTTCCCTCCCCTTTTCTTTGTGTTCTTCATTATTTGATCATCATGAACATGAATCCACTTTTTTGGAGGCTCCAAACGCGATAGGACCCCCAGATTGGAGGAAATAAGAAGCAGAGTCTGAATAAGTGTAGATTGGAACCCGAGGATCACATAGGTGTTATAGCGACAAGAACTTTTCTTACATTACTATAACATCATTTTAAAGATAAACAACACAATAGTATTACACATGGAGGATCCAGTGGTTTAGTTTCTTGGGAAAACTAGGACCATACATAACAAATACAACATCAACCATAAACATTTATTTAATTTCTTCTTCACTAGATTCTTACTGGCTCTTGAACTCTCCTTAGTACATGTAGCCACATGAGGATATACATCAAAAGGGGTGAGCTAAAAGCCCAGTAATAGGATAGAAAAGAACAATATAGCATGAGGTGAGCATAATCATGACGTATGCAAAATATCATGAACATGAGAGGATCATAAACAATAAACTTGAAATGTGGCAATGCATAAAAATGAAACATCATGTCTTAGTGGTTAACTACCACACATACTTGTGAACAAAGCTATCATCATGTTCACACATCATTTCACATTTACTCATGAGATTCATCACTTTACATAATGCATTGGAGCGCTGTATAATTCCGGGTGCACCCGTCACATTTAAACATTCATATTACGCTATATAATTCTGGGCGCACCCGTCATATCATAAAATTATCATTATAATGATTGCCACATAGAAAACATATCAAACATGTACATAAATAACCCATGGAAAGGAATGGGTTTCATCTCATAATAACACATTCATAAGCTTTGGGTTCCCAAAAGAAAGAGGGAACAACATACATGATACAAGAACCATCAACCTTGGATGAGAGGTAAAAGGCGAGATCTTGAAAGAAGAGTTCTTTTGGAAAACATTTTGATGGATATAAAAACCAGTGAAAAACATGTATATCCCAGAAAATTAAATTAAATGATGAAAAAAATGATCTTTAAGGAGTAACCATATCAAAAATGGAGTGAAAGAGGGAGAACCCGAAGGAAGAAAATTGGGTTCGAGATTTCCCCTTACCTTGTACTCAAAAGCCTCATTCTCTTTAATGTACTGTATAATGACATTATATTCATTAATTAGAAATTAAACAACTTTTTATACATTAATAGGGTTCATTCTGGTTTCATTATTTCATATTATGTTCCTCTGGATGACTAATAGAGTTTAAAAACATCGTTCGGGATGTTCTTTTTTATGGTTTTCTTGAGCGGTCCACTTGTATTCTTAAATTGATGTTTGGGTAGACCATGGGTAAAAATCCAGAAATGATACCACATGTTATTAATTATATTACAGTAGCTTTAATAATTTTATAGTGAATTATATTATATCCAAGTGGACGAATCATTAGATAAAAATTTAATGATGGTTATTTGAGTTTATTTGCTGGGTTTTTGGATCACAACGATCTTGTTTTAACATTTAACTTAGTAATAAGGCCATAGGTTATTTACAGAACATAAAATAGAAAATAATACATATAAAATATTCTGGTTCAACCATAAAATGGTTTCATGACCAGATTAAAGGTAGAAATGGAAGAAGAGAACATGTCGTTTTTGAAGGTGATAAATTTAACACCTCATGAACAACGTTCTCTTTAATAAAATAAAAGGAAGAGGGAAAGGGTGTGGGGTGATATAATATAACATTAGAATCATAATATTACAGTATATATATAATAATGGATTTATATAACAATTTAGATGAAGATATTTAGGTAGAGATCAAGAACGGAACTTGCACTTGAAAGGAAATTAAAGGAGAAGTGGGAGAGAAATTACCTCTAGAATTCTCCTCTTGAGATCCTATTTAAGGAAGCTAGGCTTGGTCTTTTGATGAGACCAGAAGATTTAGGACGTGGGGGATGAGCTAGGGAAGGTTTTTGGGCAGATTCTAGAGAAGGCTTGGAGCTTGAGAGGTGTGAGGAAAAGAGGGAGTGAAGGGTGGCTTTTATAGTGGAGGGGAGAGGGGTTTCCTTAATATAAAATTGATTAGTTTATTAATTTCACCAAATACAAGGAATAGTGAGTCTTCGATGACTGAGAATAGTAAAAAAAGAATGTGATTTCGGGATTTGGGTGCTTACATCACTTGTGATGTCAGGAATAGTGGGTTTTAATTAAAATGTATTTATATGGTAAATTAATGTATTCTACTATTCACAAAAAATTCAAGTATCTCAGAAAAATCCAAAAAATTTACCCCAACCATTTTTCGATGTGTAGAATCCAAAAATGAAGTCCATTTTTGAAAAATAATTTTCTATATATTATTAATTTAATATTTAAATAAAATCATAATTTACATAAAAAAACAGTTTTTAAGATTAAAACTGATTTTATAGTTCTTTCAAAAATTATGTAGGGTCTTATAAAATTATCTAAAAACTATTAGAAATTGATTCAATAATTTATGAATTTATTTCAGGAAAATAAATATTCATTTAAATTAATTAATTAGTTATAATTAATTATTTATGACTTATAAAATACCAAAAAAACGTTTACTAAGGTCAAATTGTCATTTCTAAGATGTCTAAATTTTATTTTATTATTCATAGGTAATGTTACTCTTATTTACTATTCATAAGGGTAATATTACTATTCATAAGGGTAGGTTACTATTCATAATGGTAGGTTACTATTCATCAAAAATTATTTTTGTTTCATTAGACTCCAAAAACTATCTTGAACACAACCGTGTCTGTTAGATTTTTAAAATTCCAAACATAGGGGTGAAACAATTATGTTTAAAGGTCACTCATCACTTAGTAGTTCATTGTTTTGTGTTTTTATGACATAGATATAAGAAGGGATTTTTCCATTGAAAAACGTTGGGTCGTTACATTCTTCCCCCCTTAAGAAATTTCGCCCCCGAAATTTCACTTTACACAAATAGGTGACGGTACTTCTCCTTCATTACCTCTCCTGGTTCCCACCATTTTCTAAAATAGAAAAGTTTAGAACAAAACATAAGTAAACAAGTCATGAATAACTTATTCATTTAAACAATTATATCAAAAAAATAATATATGGGATCTCTAGGTAAATATTCTTGTGTGCATTTTTGTACTTAGTCTCATACTATAAGTTTTCTCTAGGGTTCACTAATCCTAATTCCCAAATTAACTAAACCTTTCCTCTGATACCAACTATAGTGACCCGACCTTTTCTTACATTACTATAACATCATTTTAAAGATAAACAACACAATATTATTACACATGGAGGATCCAGAGGTTTAGTGTCTTGGGAAAACTAGGACCATACATAACAAATGCAACATCAACCATAAACATTTATTTAATTTCTTCTTCACTAGCGTCTTAGTGGCACTTGAACTCTCCTTAGTACATGTAGCCACCTGAGGATATACATCAAAAGGGGTGAGCTAAAATCCCAGTAAGAGGATAGACAAGAACAATATATCATGAGGTGAGCATAATCACGACGTAGGTAAAAGATCATGAACATGAGAAGAGCATAAACAATAAACTTGAAATGTGGCAATGCATAAAAATGAAACGTCATGTCATAGTGGTTAACTACCACACATACTTGTGAACAAAGGTAGAATCATGTTCACACATCATTTCACATTTACTCATGAGATTAATCACTTTACCCAATGCATTGGAGCGCTATATAATTCCGGGTGCACCCATCACATTTAAACATTCATATTGCGCTATATAATTCCGGGCGCACCCGTCACATCATAACATTATCATTATCATTCTTGCCACATAGAAAACTTATCAAACATGTACATAAATAACCCATGGAAATTAATGGGTTTCATCTCATAATAACACATTCATAAGCTTTGTGTTTCCAAAATAAACAGGGAACAACATACATGATACAAGAACCATCAACCTTGGATGAGAGGTAAAAGGTGTGATCTTGAAAGAAGAGTTCTTTTGGAAAACATTTTGATGGACATAAAAACCAGTGACAAACATTTATATCCCATAAAAGTAAAGGAAAGGATGAAAAAATGATCTTTGAGGAGTAACCATATCAAAAATGGAGTGAAAGAGGGAGAACCCGAAGGAAGAAAATTGGGTTCGAGATTTCCCCTTACCATGTACTCGAATGACTCCTTCTATTTAATGTCCTGTATAATGAAATTATATTCATTAATTAGAAATTACAGAACCATTTATACATTAATAGGGTTCATTCTGGTTTCATTATTTCATATTATGTTCCTTTGGATGACTTATAGAGTTTAAAAACATTGTTTGGGGATGTTCGTTTTTATGGTTTTGTTGAGCGGTCCACTTGTATTCTTAAATTGATGTTTGGGTAGACCATGGTTAAAAATCCAGAACTGATACCACATTTTATTAATGATATTACAGTAGCTTTAATAATTTTATAGTTAATTATATTAGATCCATGTGGACGAATCATTAGATCAAAATTTAATGATTGTTATTTGGGTTAATTTGGGCGGTTTTTGGATCACAACGATCTTGTTTTAACATTTAACATATTAATAAGGCCATAGGTTATTTCCAGAACATAAAATAGAACATAATACATATAAAATAATCTGGTTCAACCATAAAATGGTTTCATGACTAGATTGAAGGTAGAAATGGAATAAGAGAACATGTCGTTTTTGAAGGTGATAAATTTAACACCTCATGAACAACGTTCTCTTTAATAAAATAAAAGGAAGATGGAAAGGGTGTGGGGTGATATAATATAACATTACAATCATAATATTAAATTATATATATAATATCGTATTTACAGAACAATTTTGATGAAGATAGGTAGGGAGAGATCAAGAAAGGAACTTGAACTTGAAAGGAAATTAAAGGAGAAGAGGGAGAGAAATTACCTCTAGAATTCTCCTCTTGAGATCCTCTTTAAGGAAGCTTGGCTTGGTCTTTTGATGCGACCAGCAGCTTTTGGACGTGGGGGATGAGCTAGGGAAGGTGTTTTAGCAGAGTTTAGAGAAGGCTTGGAGCTTGAGAGGTGTGAGGAAAAGAGGGAGTGACAGGTGGCTTTTATTGTGGAGGGGAGAGGGGTTTCCTTAATATAAAATTGATTAGTTTATTAATTTCACCAAAGACAAGGATTAGTGAGTCTTGGATGAATAAGAATAGTAAAAAAAAGCATGTGAGTTCGGGATTTGGGTGCTTACTTCACTTGTTATTTTAGGAATAGTGTGTTTGAATTAAAATTTATTTATATTGTAAATTAATGTATTCTACTATTCACCAAAAATTCAAGTATCTCAGAAAAATCCCAAAAATTTAACCCAAACATTTTTCGACGTGTAGAATCCAAAAATGAAGTCCATTTTCCAAAAATAATTTTCTCAAAATTATTAATTTAATATTTAAATAAAATCATAATTTACTTAAAAAATCGTTTTCAAGATTAAAACTGATTTTATAGTTCTTTCAAAACATACGTAGGGTCTTATAAAATTATCTAAAAACTATTAGACATTGATTCAATAATTTATGAATATATTTCAGGAAAATAAATATTCATTTAAATTAATTATTTAATTATAATTAATTATTTATGACTTATAAAATTCCAAAAAAACGTTTACTAAGGTCAAATTGTCATTTCTAAGATGTCTAAATTTTATTTTATTATTCATAGGTAATGTTACTATTATTTACTATTGATAAGGGTAATATTACTATTCATAAGGGTAGGTTACTATTCATAAGGGTAGGTTAGTATTCACCAAAAATTATTTTTGTTTCATTAGACTCCAAACACTATCTTGAACACAACCGTGTATGTAAGATTTTTAAAATTCCAAACATAGGGGTGACAAAATTATGTTTAAAGGTCACTTATCACTTAGTATTTCATTGTTTTGTGTTTTTATGACATAGATATAAGAAGGGAATTTTCCATTGAAAAACTTTGGGTCGTTACATGTGTTTTATATTGAGATTTTATATCAACATAACATGAATGGATTCTCACGAAATCTATGGGGGGTGAGCGATGCCGGTTGGGGCGGCGACTGTGGGACATGATGGTAGTTGTGGGACGTGATAACAGCCACGTGTGTGGTAAAGGGTTTAGAGACCATGGGATGTGGTGAGACCCCACATGGGACATGACTACGGCATATTTGGGTCACCATGTGAGCAGACATACATGGAAATGGATCAGGTCAAGCAATGAAGTAGGCCTAGAATGGTGGGTCATGCATGTGATATGGTGGAACAACCCAAAGATTCATTAATGGAAAATCACTCTCGATATAATTAAATGTCTCTTTATGTAAAATGTTTATATAAAATGTCAACTTATTTGGTTTTATGTTAAGAATTGTGACCGTCATTTTATGGACTTTGAATAGTGATCCCATGATTAGTATAAATATAGGGCTTTAACAAATCCAATTTACTCAAACAAGAGAAGCGATGGCCTCATCCAGTAGAATTTCTACATACGAAGCCCATTTTTCAGAGCTTGGAAAAGAGGTGGCATCCTTGGACGTCCCTCTTGACCATGCCCAAGATGAGCTTCATTATGTCATGCTCGAACGAGACCGTCTACGTGAAAAGTGGAAGTTTATAGAGATTACCACTCGAGCGATGTTATCCGAGCCACCCCAAGAGTCTGTCACCATCACACACCGTACCCTTAGGTCTTATGTGGCAATTTTAAGGGGTTATGCAACAAATCTAAAGTACTATGTCCATGTACATTATTTTTTTGTATATAATAATGAATATACTTTCTTGTCATTATAGATACTTTGTAAATAGTTTTTAAAGTATAAATAGTGTTTTTAGTTATTATTTAATTAAATATTCAATTTTTTTAAATTAAGGGATTTTTGAATTAAATATTATTTTAATAAAATATTATTATTATTAATAAATTAATTTTTATTAAGTATAAATGATCTTATAATGTTATGAATGAAATTATAATTTTTATTAAGATTTGAAAGCCATTTTTATCAAAACCTATGAATTTTTTATAGATGACAATTTTTATTTTAAAATTGAAAATTAACATATTTAGAAAATTATTTAGATAAAATAAATTTTATTTCTATAATCAGGACGTCGAAATTATCCAACAGTGAAGCTTTGATAATTTTATGAGGCAGTCAAATTTTTGGGTAAAAATTAAATACCGTTTAAATATATAATGTGTTTTATGACATCATAATAACCCAATAGTGATGTAATAAAATACTATAAGATTTATTTGCGTCCAATATATGTTTTACCATTAAGATAATTTTATTTTTGGTTTGTTTGACTAACTTTTCAAAGCATTAATGGACCCCTTAGGACTTATTAAACACCATGTCTTTTTAAATTGTTTTCCATTGGAGTGTGACTCACCTCCACATAGGAAACCCTATTATTTTAAGAAGTTATTACATTGGCCTTATAAAATATTTTTTCCCTCTTCCATTTTAAAAAAAACATTGCCAAAAAACATGGGATGGTTTGTGGTTGGGATTAATTTAATATAAGGGGTCCCAAACCTAAATAATAATGAATTCATTCACCTTCCCTATATAAACCCACCCAAGATACCACTTCCTCCTCACTCAAAGTCTTTGGAGTTAGTCCATCCTCTTCCATACTCTCTCTATAATCCTCCCAATGTGCCCCAAGATCCCAATAATCATGTCTCAAGCCTCTCTCTAGCCTTTGGAATCACACTTCCAAGTAAGGGGTTTTCTTCCTTTCACTTTTTATCCAATTTTCATAATATTGTTATTCCCTTTTAATTTTAATTATAAATGTTGGATTATGGTTTCACACCACCCCCATACTTCCCACTTATTGTTTTAATGATGGGATAACCCTTTATCTCTCATTAAATGCCTCCCATGTACAACTGTTACTATGCTGAAATTCCGAAAGGAACTTCTCTCTCTTCTTTTACATTCAACAATAATTTTGTATCATGAATCTAAATTCCATTACAATTGTTTGGAAATTTATATATATGACCCCCTTATTGTCCATTTCATGTAAATATTATTAGACACCCATTTATCTCTCATCAACCATTTTTATGAATTCTTATGTCACGCCGTTGCGCTGCCGAAATTGCACCGATTTTCTAAGCCATTGCCATTGTGTACTGAATATCATTCCCATTTCTCCATCAAGGGTATTCACCGTTATGAACATTTACTTATTGATTATAAAGTTTCATCTATGAATTCAACATTACATTATCGTGGATTAAATGATTATTTTTATTGAATCCATGTTTTTTGATCTATGTGGCACACTTATGCATGAAATGAAATGTTTAAGATGGGTGCGCCCTTATAGAACTCCAATTCATGGGGTAAAGTATAGTATCATGATACGTCATGTGAAAGGAGTGTAGACTCATGCTAACTCAAGTGCAACTAGGGTTTACTCATGCTTTTTGTGCAATGAGGATTTACTCATGCTCTATGTGCAATTATCCTTGGCTCATGCTAATTCCATGTTATGTGTTGTTGCCACATTTCCATGTTATGATTATCATGCTTTATCATTCCTTTATGTTCATGTTTCTCTTATGCTCTATTTATATGCCTATTATCTTACATGTATTGTACTCCTCATGTTATTCCATGTGTACTCCTTTACTGGGCTTTATAGCTCACCCTTTTCTTATGCATGTCCTCTGGTTATCCCATGTAATTCTAAGTACGAGGGAATGCAATGGTCATGTTAAGGAAGTTTTCAATTATGATGTTTTATTTCATGTTTTATGTTTTTATGTAATGATAGTAATCCCCAAAGACACTAAACCTCTCTATCTCCTTTGTTTTATCAAGTGATGTTTTATGTAATAAATCATGTTTAAGTTTGTAGTAAAAGAAGGGTTGTCATAGTAGGTATCAGAGGATATGTTTAGCTATTTTTGGGATTAGGATTAGAAAACCCTATTAAAGCCTTAAAGTCAAGACTATGTATAATAATAACATCCCTATGTTTTGGTAATTACTGAGTAAGTGGTTTATCGAACAAATACATCCATGTGTGGATACAAGCAGGTAGAGGTGGCTCTAGCACAGATGTATCCTAGGAGTAAAACTCGAAAAACCGCTTTGATCAAGACTCGAATAGGAACTGGTGCACGACAACGGTCCATTCTTCACATTTGGTTACGACACTCTCGAGGGATATGTTTTGATAAATTCACAATCTTAGTATGAACCCATATTAAGGGAATTAAAAAAATTCCCCTAGGATTATATGATAGAATGTTGATCATGAAAAGCCAAGATTGAAGCCTATAGACTCATGCGTTAAGGAAATAAAAGTTTATTTTTATGTCATCAACTTTTGTCTTTGTATTACCCTATATGTGTTACCCTCTAACTTTCCTTTCATTCCAGCCAATGGCTGGTAATAGGAGGACATAGGCTAAAAACCGGTGTGAAGATTATTGTGATGACTGTACTAATGAGATACCCAATCCAATGGGAGCTAGAATTGTGAACTTTGTCATGCTTCTCTCTTAGCTAACTCACGCTTTGAATATAAACACAGGTCAAGAGGAATGTCCAAACGCCCCTAAGAAGGAACAAATCACTATCGAGAGCTTCATGAGACAAAGGCCTCCTACTTTTAGTGGGTCATCCGATCCCACGATCGTTGCTCAATGGATTAACTCCATTGAAAAGATCTTCTCCCTACTTCAATGTTCTGAACAAGAGAAGGTTATCCTGGAGGCTTATCATATGGAGGGTGAAGTTGATCAATGGTGGACGTTGATCAAAAATACGAAGCCTGAGGAGGAGATCGAGGAGTAGGAATGGAAGGATTTCCGGAAGATGTTTTTTGATAAATATCCTTTGTGCACCCTCTAGCTTAAAATGGAAAGGGACTTCCTTTCCCTCATGAAAAAAGAAGAAGAATCTGTTGGACCGTACGAGGTAAAATTCACAAGGCTTGCACGTTACGCTTCCGACTTTGTCGTTACCCCCGAATGTAAGGTTGAACGCTTCTTTGGTGGGCTGAAGCCGAGCCTACGGAAACCATTAGTGATCCGTGACTTTGACAGCTATGAAGAAATTGTCCGATGCGCCCTTAAGGTCGAGATGGAGATCGGGGAATCACAGGGGTATCATGGGGAAAATATGTGTAAGGTGGAATTCAATGCTGGTAGTCCAATGGATAAACCAATGGTGCTAAGAAGATCCAGCACCCCAGTTGCCAAAAGTGCTGAAAGAAACACCCTGGAAATTACCTCAAGGGGATGAGGAAATGCTTTAGGTGTGGAAGAGAAGGGCACCTAGTTGTTAACTGTCAGCAAGAAAGACCCTCGGCTGCGACGGAGGAGAGGAACGCTCCGTTCAAACCTCAACACATTGTTCATTGCTAAAAATGAAATTAACCGGGGCATATTGCCAACCAGTGCCCTAATCCAAGGGTTTTCGGAGGCAACCAACAACCTCCAAGGAAGCAAGGAAGAGATTTTTTCCATCACTTATGCCAAAGTAAACCCCGACAATGAAGTGGTGATAGGTACCCTAGTTATTCATTCATGAATAGAGAACATACTTTTTGATTCAGGTTCTATGCATTATTTTATATCTCAAATTTTTAGTAGAACAATCCCAACACCACCACAAATCATGGATGTGAAGATGCCGGTGAGTACGGAAAATGGGGAAATCATTGCATCCCATAAATATAAGTCCTCCCCTGTATTAATCTGTCGATTGAATTTCCCGGCGAACCTCGTCATACTCCCTCTAGTGGAATTTTACGCAATTCTTGACATGGATTGGCTTTCCTTAAATAGCACCAACATAAATTTTCCGGAGAGGGAAATAACACTCTATATGGAGAATCCACCCCTGATTATTTACAAGTGTATGGAGGAAGATGAATCTCCTTTAGCACCATCATCTCAAGCATGGATATTACTGCCCTATGAGCATGCGTATGTGGCTCAGATGATTGAGTCCACGAAAGAAACCATCCTTGAAGAAAGGCATATTTTGAGGGAATTCGTGGAAGTGTTTCCCGAGGAACTGCATGGTCTTCCTCCTAGAAGAGATGTTGAATTATCAATTGAACATATACCCAGGGAATTACCAATATCCAAGACTCCATATAGAATGGCTGTTGTAGAGCTTGAGGAGCTAAAGAAACAACTACAGGAGAATCTAGATAAAGGGTTTATACGCCCAAGTGCTTCACCATGGGGTGTACCAGTCCTCTTTGTCAAGAAGAAGGATGGGTCAGTGCGCCTTTGCATCGATTATCGTGAGCCCAACAAAATAACAATAATGAACATGTATCCTCTCCCATGAATTGATGACTTGTTCGATCAGCTGTGTAGAGCACAATACTTCTCCAAGGTGGACTTGCAGTCGGGATATTATAAAGTAAGGGTGAAGAAGGAAGATATCCCCAAGACTTCTTTTTGCACAAGATATGGGCACTTTGAATTCATAATAATGCCTTTCGGACTCACTAATTCTCCAGTAATCTTCATGGACTTTATGAATTGAGTCATTAGATATTACCTCTACAATTTTTTGGTAGTCTTTATAGATGATATTCTAATATACTCTATAACCAAGGAGGATCATGAGGAGCATTTAAGAACTATACTAGAGACTTTCCGCAAGGATAAGCTCTATGAAAAGTACACAAAGTGTGAGTTCTAGTTGAAGGAGTTCTCATTCTTGGGCCATATCATTACAAGAAATGGGATATCTGGGGATCCCTCCAAAATAAGATGCAATTGATGGATGACTGAGGCCAACATCGGTAACAGATATCCATAGATTCTTGGGGTTATATGGATGTTATCGATGATTTGTGAGGAATTTCTCATGATTTTCCAACCCTCTTAACATGTTAACTCAAAAGGGGGTAAAGTTCTCTTGGAGTGATGAATGAGAAAAAAGCATGAAGGAGTTGAAATGAGGCTTATCACTGCGCTCGTTCTCACTTTTCCCATAAGTGGGGAACTTTTTGTGGTATTTAATGGTGCTTCGAAGATGGTCTTAGGTTGTGTACTGATGCAGAATGATAAAGTGATTTCCTATGCCTCAAGGAAGTTGAAAATCCATGAGCGAAACTATCCAACACATGATCTGTAGTTGGCAGTAGTGATCTTTGCCTTGAAAATCTGGAGGAATTATCTCTATGGGGAGAAATGTGAGATATATACTGACCACAAGAGTATTAAATATATATTCACACAGAAAGAGATTAATATGTGCTAGTGAATATGGATAGAGCTCATCAAGGATTCTGACTGTTCAATACATTACCACCCTCGGAAAACAAACAAGGTGGCAGATTCCCTAAGTAGAAAGGACCCAGCGATTCAATCACTGATGAGAATTGAAAAGGATCCAATCTTCTTAGACTTGATGAATATGGAAATGGGAATCATAAAGAAGGTAACATCATCAATCCTTTCACAAATTATTGCTCAACCGTGTCTTTTGGAAAGGTTAAAGGGTGCTCAAAAGGATGATGTGGGAATTCTATAAAAAGTGGAAGTTATAAAAAAAGGGAAATCCTCTGAGTTTAATGCTATTGAAGAAGGAATTGTGCGATTTGTGAAAATACTATGTGTTATATCGAGTCCGGAGATGAAGAAGGAAATTTTGGATGATGCACATAGTTCAAATTTCTCTATTCACCATGGGAGCACAAATATGTATCGATATCTCTGAGAAAACTTTTGGTGGGATAATATAAAGAAAGAGATCTCTGAATATACATCAATGTTCCTGGTGTGCCAGCAAGTGAAGGCATAGAGGTAGAAGTCTATGGGGATGATGAAACCATTTCCCATACCAGAATGGAAATGGGAGAACATCACCATGGACATTGTTACCAGACTTGCAAGGACATCAATGGGAAATAATGCAATCTGGGTTGTTTTGGATCGTCTTACAAAGACTGCACTCTTCATTTCTATTCAGGAGGATTTCACTTTGGATCAACTAGTAGGGATATATATTAGGGAAGTGGTAACGTTTCATGGAGTACCATTATCTATTGTGTCTGACCGTGATCCAAGATTCACCTCTATGTTTTGGAAGAGTCTTCAACGTGCTCTAAATACTAAACTAAACTTCAGTACGGCCTATCATCCTCAAACTGATGGCCAATCTGATCGGACTATCCAAACACTTGAGGACATGTTGAGAGAATCCCCAATGGACTTTAAAGGAGGATGGGATCAACATCCTCATCTGGTTGAGTTCTCTTATAATAACAGTTTCCAATTGAGCATCCAAATGGCACCATATGAAGCCCTATATAGGAAAAGGTGCAAAACACCAACATGTTGGGATGAGGTCGGTGAACGTAAACTGCTTCGACCAGAAATGGTGGAAGAAACTGTGGTGAAGGTGAAAACCATTCAGTAGCATATCAAGGAAGACCAGAGTCGACGAAAGAGTTATTCATATAATCGTTGATGAGACCTTGAGTTTAAAGTTTGATACATGGGTTTTCTACGCATATCTCCGTGGAAGAAGTTCATGAGGTTTGGAATGAAAGGGAAGTTAAGTCCAAGGTACATCGACCCCTTCGAGATTCTTGATCGTGTTGGGGTTGTGGCCTATCGGCTAGCACTTCCACCTACCATGGACAAAGTACATGATGTCTTTCATGTATCCCTCTTAAGGAAGTACATATTGGACCCTTCACATGTACTCTCTACTGAGGTGGTACAATTAGAAGATTCTCTTTCTTATGAGGACCAACCACTGAAGATCTTAGATCCAAGATAAAAAGTTCTATGAAATAAGACAATGCCCCTCATCAAGTTGTTGTGGAGAAACCACAAGTTTGAAGAAGAGACTTGGGAATTGGAGGAAATAAGGAAGCTGAGTTACCCACATCTGGTTTAGTGTGGGAAAAGGAAAATTTCGAGGGTGAAATTTCTTAATGGGGGAATATTGTAACAACCCAAAGTTTAATTAATGGAAAATCCCTCTTGATCTAATTAAATGTCACTTTATGTAAAATGTTTATATAAAATGTCAACTTCTTTGGTTTTATGTTTTGAATTCTGACCGTTTCTTTTATATCCGTTGAACAGTGATCACATGATTAGTATAAATATAGGGCTTTAACAAATCCAATTTACTCAGACAAAAGAATCGATGGCCTCATCCAGTATAATTACTCCATACGAAGCCCATTTTTTAGTGCTCGGAAAAGAGGTGGCATCCTTGGGCTTCTCCCTATACCAAGCCCAAGCTGAGCTTCATCATTTCAAGCTCGAACGGGACCGTCTACGTGAAAAGTGGAAGTTGATAGAGATAACCACTTGAGCGATGTTATCCAAGCCACCGCAAGAGTCTGTCACCATCACACACCTTACCCTTAGGTCTTATGCAGCTGTTTTAAGGGGTTATTTTACAAATCAATAGTACTATGTCCATGTACATTATTTTTTTGTATATTATAATGAATATACATTCTTTTCATTATTAATACTTTGTAAATAGTTTTTAAAATACAAATAGTGTTTTTAGTTATTATTTAATTAAAAAATTTATTTTACTAAATTAAGGTATTTTTGAATTAAATAATATTTTAATAAAATATTATTATTATTAAATTATTTTTTATTAAATATAAATGATCTTTTAATTTCATGAATGCAATTATAATTTTTATTAAGATTTGAAAGCCATTTTTGTCAAAACCCGTGAAATTTTTTATAAATGATGGTTTTTATTTTAAAAGTGGAAATTAAAATATTTAGAATATTATTTAGATAAAATAAATGTTATTTCTGGAATCAGGATGTCCAAATTATCCAAAGGTGAATTTTTCATAATTTTCTGAGGTAGTCAAATTTTTGGGTAATAATTAAATACCGTTTAAATATATAATGTGTTTTATGACATCATAATGACCCAATAGTGATGTAATAAAATACTATAAGACTTATGTTCGGACAATATATGTTTTACCATTAAAATAATGTGATTTTGGGTTTGTTTGAATTACTTTTCAAAGCATTAATGGACCCCTCAACACTTATTAAACACCGTGTCTTTTTAAATTGTTTTCCATGGGAGTGTGACTCACCTCCACATAAGCAACCCTATTATTTTAAGAAGTTCTGACTTTGGAACTATAAAATATTTTTTTCCTCTTCCCTTTTCCAAAAAACATGGGCAAAAACCATGGGATGTTTCGTGGTTTGGATTAATTTAATATAAGGGGTCCCAAACCTAAATAATAAATAATTCCTTCACATTTCCTATATAAACCCACCCAAGATCACACTTCCTCCTCACTAAAAGCCTTTTGAGTTCGTCCAACATCTTCCTTACTCTCTCTATAATCCTCCCAAGGTGCCCCAAACTCTCAATAAGCCTCTCTCTAGTCTTTGGAAGCACACTTCCAAGTAAGGGTTTTTCTCCCTTTCACTTTTTTTCCAATTTTCTTAATATTGTTATGCCCTTTTAATTTCAATTATAAATGTTGGGGTATGGTTTCACACCTCCCCCATACTGCCCTATTATTTTTTTAATCATGGGAGACCCCTTTCTCTCCCATTAAATTCCTCCCATGTACACCCGTTACTATGCCGAAATTCCGAAAGGAACAGCTCTGTCTTCTTTTACATTCAAGAAATACTTTTGTATCATGAATCTAAATTCCATCACAATTGTTTGGAAATGTATCTATATGAACCCTTACTGTCCATTTCATTTAAATATTGTGATACACCCCTTTCTCTCTCATCAACCATTTTTTTAATTCTTATGTCACGTCATTACGCTGCCGAAATTGCACCGATTTTCTAAGCCAATGCCATTGTGTAGTGAATACCATGACCATTTCTCCATCAAGGGTATCACCTTTATGCACATTTACTTATTGATTATAATGTTTCATTTATGAATTCCACATTCCTTTATCGTGGAATAAATTATTATGTTTATTGAATCCATGTTTTATGATCCATGTGGCACACTTATGCCTGAAATGAAATGTTTAAGAAGGGTGTGCCCTTATAACGCTCCAATACAGTTGGTAATGTATAGTATCATGATACTTCATGTGCAATGAGTGTTGACTCATGCTAATTTAAGTGAAATGAGGGTTTACTCATGCTTTATGTTCAATGAGTATTTACTCATGCTCTATGTGCAATGAGCCTTGGCTCATGCTAATTCCTTGTTAAGTGTTGTTGCCACATTTCCATGTTATGATTATCATGCATTATCATGCATTTATTTTCGTGTTTCTATTATTCTATATTGATATTCCTATTGTCTAACATGTATTTTACTCCTCATGTTATTCCATTTGTACTCCCTTACTGGGCTTTATATCTCACCCTTTTCTTATGCATGTCCTCAGGTTATCCCATACAATGCTATGTATGAGGGAATGTAGTGGTCATGTAAAGGATGTTTTCAATAAAGATGTTGTATTTCATGTTTTAAGTTTTTATGTAACGATACTAATCCCCAAAGACACCAAACCTCCCAATCTTCTTTGTTGTATCGTGTGAGGTTTTATGTAATAAATCATGTTTAAGTTTTTAATAAAAGCAGGGTTGTCATATATGGGCTAGGAAAAACTAGAGTGGTTTGGGCCAAGTTGGTCGGGTCAACCCTACAGACCATGTCAGACCCATCAGGTTAGGATTTACCCGAGTCTGGCCAAGGTGGCCAGATCGGGCCACAGTGTATAATGATTCTGCACGACACAACAATTGAGACATGGCCGACCACCACAGTCGGTCCACATCCTAGTGCACCGGTTTTAAAAAATTTCAAATGACGATAACATTCAAACTGAATGTATGTCTAATGATCTGTATGTGGAATTCCAACTTACAAGATAAAATGATAATTTGGAGATATATTAAGTGGTTTTTGGGGGAGTGTGAATATTATATAAAGAGATTGAGGAGTGATTTACCCTAGAATGAGGTTTCATCAAGAAGAAAACATTTTTAAGGCTAACAATAACCTATAGACTATTCCTATTGTAGAGAATGTGTGTCTTATAGATACTAATCCTGTTATAGAAACTGTTTGTCTTATGAAGATTTTGTGACTTATGGATTCTATATTTCTTAATAATACTATGTGTCTTATTGGATTGAATATATCAAAAAGTTATTGATATATTTGTTGTAGACATATATCTATGAGGATATGACTTTGTATTCCTTCATTGCATTCTTTTATGGTATTCCATTTGTGTATTCAATTGTGGAATTCTATGGTGGTATTACTTCTTGGTATTTCCTTTTTGGTATTCCTTAGTGTTATCTACTATGTGGAATTTCTTCATGTTATTTTATTTTGTGTTATTCCATCATGTTATTTACTTTTTTTTATTTCCTTTTTAGTATTAGATTGTGGTTTCAATGTTTCTTACTTAGTATTGTTTTACTCCCACCAATATTGGATTTTCCTTCACAGTCCATGTATTGTGAAGATGATTGAATCGTCGATAGAGTTCTAGGTAGAACAAGATTAGGTGGTTCCTTTTGATCGCAGATATTCCAGGGTCTACTCGAGTAACATTTATAATGACAATACCTATACCTCTTACATTATTTGTTATACTTATGTATGTAGAATCATCTCATTTAGTGGGATTGATTTGGTCTTTTTTACATTCTAGTACATTCATTATTGTAAACTATTTGTGTGGTATAGTGGTTTTCATGCATTGTTTACATAGATATTTTACATTTAATCATTTGGGTCTTGGAAATGTGTGTTTGTGGGTGTATATGAAAACATGAAAATTCCCCAGATTTGTGGGATATGTATACTCAGTGATAGTCACCTTCCCCTGGCCTATTAAAGGTGGGATTGGGGCTGTCATGACATGGGCCCTTCTGGGATGGCTCATGCAAACCTACCTAAACCAAAAAAAAGAATCATGGAAATAAATTAATAAAAAATTTATTATACAAATAAAAACTATATTTTAAAATCAACCGGATATAGAAATGATAACATTATAAAAACATAAGTTGAAATCTCACTGTGAAGAGATCCACACACCAATAATGGAAAGGGAACACAAGGGAAAATAATGGAGGCCTTGTGTAAGATTCGATATTTTCATAAATTATGTTTTTGTTTATGTTTTAGTTTAAGTCCCTCATTTTGGTCAAATTAGTGTTTCCCAAATAACATGAGTAGGATATGGGGTGTTTTGGAGGTTCAGGGAAATAAGAGGAGGGAAAATGTGTTTCTAGGAAAGTTACACAGTTTGGGCATGGTTAGTGAAGATTTGGTGGAAAATCCCGGCAACTGTGTGAGTGATTTGTCTTCAAATAGTATAATCTACATGGATTTCACATATTTTGTTAAAATCTATGGTTAAATATTGTCTCTTACAAATGTTAAGAAATTTTCAAAAATTCCATTACGATTTATATCCCACTCAATATTTTCCTCATTTCTTCTCCCCTAATCCATTTTGATGAACTAAGGCTTCCAAGATCCCCTAAGGTATATTATTTTTCATTGACATGTCTTTTGGAGTGTGATTATTTTCGTATTGAATATAATAGTATGGATAATCCCCCTAGGGATTCTATTTTTGGTTTATGGCCTCTGTTCTTTCCCCATATCCTTCTGATGCTCAAAACCCCTATTTTTCCAGTGATATATAGGTTGAGGCTTCAAATAGTGGATGAATCTGGATATATGGATTCTATTAATAGTGAGTTCTCAAACTAATTCAAGTTTTTTGTTCTATAAGTTATATCCCATAGTGTATATTTAAATCACTTCATGTAGGTTTTTATTCTAGTTCTAATATTGATGTTTTCTTGGTGCGTTTGGTATGATTTGGTATATTGAGTGTCTCAACAATCAAATAAACCACTCATGATCCTTGTGGGATGCATTTATGATACCGTAACTATTTTTATGGACACCCATGGGGGTGACGACCCTTCGAAATTGGATAACAAAAATATAAGGTGGGAAATTGACCCATGATGATGTAGAGCGTTAGAGAATTGGATAATTGTTTTTTGTAATGAGTTAGGATGGATTGTAGTTAGTTTTTTCTATTGTGGTAAAAAGATAATGGATTGTTTTCATGTCTTGTAAATGGGTTAAATGGGAGTAATTGGAATATGATATGGAATTATGTTTACACTTTAATATATATAGTGAGATAGGAATGGGAAACGGGAATTGGTGATAAATGGTTATGTGTTATAAAGGATGTGTTTGTTAATGGATTGTGGAATAATGTTAACTTCCCATTTTTTTATATTGTTTTGATGTTTCTAATGATATTGACTATTCATGTTTTTGGTTGTTTCATATTTTTTCTTCTCGTTTTATTTTTTTCGATGTTTCTAACTCTGCTGAAGAGGGTATAGTTTACCAACATGACCCATTAGACCCTTGCTATTAGTCATTAACCTCTGCAGTATGGGGATTCCTACTTGAGGTCATGTGATGACCTAACATGGGGAACAAATTTAGCCACAACTAGTCCAGGGACGTTAAAATGTGGTATTGGAGGAGTTATGTTCCCTTTCATGAGATTGGTATATGGTAGACATGAGATTAGGCTAGTATCTATCCTTGATAATGAACTCATACCTATGAGTAGCTAACCCTTGTATGGGGAAATCCAAATTCCCCCTAGCATCTAATTGTTGTTCTGGTTGTCTGTTGTGACATTTGATCATATTTTAACATTAGATGATTCACATGTGGTGTGATGTGACAGTATTATGATATTTTTCACATGGTCAGACTGGAATTTTGTTGCACATTCATGGATAATTATAGGAACTTATATATATTAGTGGAAAGAATCATAGTAGGCACAGACACATGGGATGGGTGTGTGTGATATGGAGAGTAGGTTGAATTTTATTTTTTGAAAATTATGAAAATTGTTATTACTAAAATGGTAAAATTATGAAAAATGGGAAATAAACTATTGGATATTTAATAATGAATGGGGATTGATAAGGGCTAATAACTGGATTAGAGTGGCCTAATTGAGAAGGGAAATTAATATAATCTTTAAATGGAATAAAGTTTGAGGTATGTAACTGTGTGAGTTGCTTACCCGTGTTTTCCATTACATTGATTGGGAGGCCAAGGGTAGTTTCTCAGTTGTGATCATGATCATTTGGGTAGTGTATGAGAAATGAATTTTTATGTCTAGTTATGAGGCTTCCCTTATAATTTCAGTAAATCCTTATGGCATGGGTTCTGAAGCACATGTTTGGAATTCTGGAGAGATTCCACCACAATGATGTGAGTCGGTTGGGTGACTAGAGTAAGTTGATGAGAATGCTCATCTTGTAGTGGATCAAGAGAATGTGGTTATTCAGGAACATAGGGAAGGTATGTTTTGTGAGAAATTTTCTAAATTTTTGTAAATGATGGAATGAGACCCATGGTAGGTTTCTTCGAGTATATTTCACCTGACTTGGGAGTTTCAGCTGTAGAACCCTCAGACTATTACCATAGAGGTAGAGAAAGAGGAAATAGAGATCTGTATAGAGTCTATCCAATATATTCAAGACCACTTTGAGAGTCCTCTTTTAATGTGAGTCATGTTAGTTGCCATTATTCTAATTGGACAAGAAATAGTTGGTAGGACATCATGGTTCAAAAAGGGATGGATGAAGGAATGATGTGAAATGATTTTTAGAAGCATTTTATTGAACACTTTTTTCCAAAAATCATTAAGGTTGTATCGGGATGTAGAATTTAAGAGATTTACCCAAGGGAAAATGTCAATAATATACTATGCTATTCATTTCACTGATTTGTGATGCCTCTTTCCTTTGTCGATAGGAGATGAGGTAGCTGTGTTGAAAAGTTTCTTAGATGGACAATGACACAAGATCTAATCTCATGTGAATATATTACAATGTAAAAAGTTTTCAATTTCTTTGGATTAATCTATTATTTCAAAAGAGATCGTGAAGGGATTCTTCATGTAGTGAAAATGTGGGGCCAAATGTGTGAACATGTTGTGTGAAATCTGAGAGTAGGAAGTGCCATTTTGGGAACATCTATATGGGTAGAAGTTCACAGAGTAGACATAAGAGTGGATGAACCTCCCAAAGTGGTTACCATATATTCCTTTATCAGTGTGGGAAGTGGTTGCACATGAATGGCCAGTGCCCCCTACCACCAATTGAGTGTCGTGTGTGCGGAAGGCAAGCCCATGTGTAGTGGTTTTACAAGAACCCATGACAGTCAATAAATTAGGTAAGTCAGAGAAATATTCCTATTATAGGCAGGGGTCAATTACACCATATCTTGAAGTTAGTTGGAGCTCCATGGGTCAGACTGGTAGGGGAAGTAGACATGGATCTTCAGGGTGAGATCACCCACAACAACAGTGCAGTCCAATGAGGGTTATTCAGACTAGAGTCCAGGGTAGAGGGGAAGGTCAACTCCATGAAGTATAGACTACACCCGAAGGTGTTAAGGCCTGATCATATACTATTCAATTGTCAATTATTGAATCTTCCATGCTCACTATTTCTTTATTTTTTATTGGTGATACAGATTCTTCTATTTCTCCATACTTCATTGTTGTGTTCAGATTAACTGTGGAGAGAGATTTTGTAGTAATGTGACTTGATATTACATTAGGGGCACAACTTGAGGATATCTGGCAGTGTAAGGGATATTCTCTAGCGGTTGGTGGATCCCATTTTCTATGGGATATGTTTGTTTAATAGATGTTAGGATTTGACCTAAGATTTAGAAATTATTTGTTAGGGGGGTATCAATACCATATAAATTGTTATCAATGTTGGGTATTGTTCTAGACTTTTTATGGAGAAACATATGTCATTCATGGTTGGAGTGATGTTTGAGCAGGATGTGTTGGGCCATTTTGTAAGTAGATGGGAGAGAACATGACCCATGTGTCATCCCTTGTCCTCGATAATAAAGGAGTGGAAAAACATGTCTTCCCTACTATGGTTAATCGATTCCAATACATGTTCCTTGAGGACATATTAGGGATACCACCTGATAGACATGTCGAGTTTACAATTGAGTTGCTACATGGAGAAGATCTAGTTTTCATCCCACTATATCGAGTGGCACCCGTAGAGCTCCAGGAACTTAAAGTTCAGCTTGAAGAGTTAGGGAATAAAGAGTTCATTCATCCTATTACATCGACCATGGTATCTCTTGTACTATTTTCTAATAAGTCTAATGAATCACTTAGGTTATATATTGATTATAGTAAGCTGAACTAGATAATGGTTTAGAATTGAAACCCTTTTCCAAGAATCTATGAATGATTTGACCAGCTCATAGGTACATCGGTGTTATATAAAATTTATTTGATATTAGGATACCATCGGTTGAGGGTGAGAACTTTTAACGTATCCTGAATATCTTAACGAAGAAGGTACAAGTTGTACAAATATTTTGTGTTGCCGTTTTGGTTGACCAATGTCCTGGCTGTATTTATAGATTTGATGAACTAGATATTTCACCCGTATCTAGATCAGTTCGTAGTTTTCTTCATTTATTACATATTGGTGTACTAAATAAATCACGATGATCATTCCAAACATGCTAACATTATCTTGAGTACACGAAGAGGGAATATGATTTACGCTATTTGATCAAAATGACATTTTTGATTGATAAGATTAACATATTTGGAAACATGATTTTCAAGTCAAATGTGTCATTGAACCCAGTGAAGGTGAAGGATGTGGTGTCTTGGTAGTATCCTAAAGTCATTTTTTGTGTTTATAGTTTTCTTGGTTTGGAAGGTTATTACTGAAGGATTATTACAGATATATCTAGTTTGGGAGTTCCACTCTTATACTGAACCAAGAATGGGGTTAATATTGAATGTTCATAGGATTCTGAGAATGCTTTTTAAGAGATGAAGAAGCGGTTGACTACCACGCTGATTTTGATCATACCTCAACTAGTTAAGTGGTACACCATTTTTCTAATGATTTTGGTGATGGAATTAGGGTAGTGTTGATGTCGAAAGATCGGGTAATTGTTTATGGTTAAAGACAGTAGATTAAAAATGAAATTATTTATCTTAATCATGAACTAGAGATAGATTTTGTGGTTCGTGCCATTAAGTATTGTAGGAATTACTTGTTGGGAGAACCCATCATAGCGTATACTAACCATAAATTTATCAAGTAAATATTCTCTTAGAGGGATTTGTATCTTCGATTGTGAGGGTTGGAAGAGTACCAAAAATCGTTCGATTTTGAGTTGGTCTATACACCAAGCAATGTGAATAGTTTTTTTGATGCTCTGAGATAAAAGACATAAAATAAGGTGGTATAAGAATACTATTTAGAGTGGAAAATGATGACCTTGTTTTTTGAAATGCGTTTAGTGGTATAGGGTGGGAATGGATGAATTAATATCGAATCCATAATATTTGAATATGTGAATTTGAACTGTGTCAAGGGGAGTCAGTTGATGGATCCAGAGTGATTGGCTTGGAATGAATTTATTAATGGTGTGGGGTTACCATTATGTTGGAATTTTGATGATGATGGAGTTTATTTTGTTCATGACAATGTTGTGGTGCCTAATGGTTTACCAGAAGAGTTGATGAGTGAGTTTCTCACATTGAAGTCGGCAGTGCATCCTGGATTCATTAATATGTACAAGGAACATCATAGGCATTATTGATGGGCATGATTTATGAATGAAGTTGCAGGTTTTTTGGTATGATGACTTGCATGTCAATAGGTGATGGATTGACATTAGTGTCTTGGTGGGTTGTTGTAGTCATTGCCTATTCTGGAGTGGAAGTGGAATGATGGAAAAATGGACATCATAATTGGTCTTTTGTGTATACCTCATAAAAATGAAGTGATTTGGGTGGTTTTGTACTGACTAAACAAAGTATCCAATTTCTTGACAATCTTGGAGAATTATGTTGTGGACTGTTTGAGTGTTTATAAGTTCGGGGGATAGTACAGTTTCATGGTTTTATGAGAACAATATTCTCAGATCATGATCCATGTTTCACCTTACGCTTCTTGCAATGATTACAGAAGGTATTTAGTGCATTAGGGTTTTCAAGTATTTATTATCACCAATATATTGATTGTAAGGCAGAATGTATGATCAAATTATTAGAAGACATGTTGAGAGATTTTGTTCTAGATTGTGGTGGTTTGTGGAAAAGGAACCTATCACTCATTGAGCTTTCATAAAACAATAGTTTTCAAGGTACAACTCAGAGGGATCATTTTGAGGAACTCTTTGGGAGACTGTGTAGATATCCATTTTGTTGGATAGAGGATAGGGAATCTGGATCTATTTGGACCAAGACTCAGGCTTGAGATATCAGAGAATGTTCAGTTGGTTCATAAGAACAAGGTAATGGCCCAGAGTAGACCTGATTCATATTCATATCTTTTTCATTGACTCCACGAGTTTAGTGTGGGTGGTAGTGTGTTTATTATGGCATCACCATGGTTTTCTCAACATTGAATCTAGAAACAACGATAGTTGGAAAATAGATATGTGGGACCATTTGAGATTTTGTGGAGGATCATACCAATTTCAAACCAAATATCTCTTCCATAGTTGTATAGGGGGATTCATGATGTTTTCATATTTCAAAACATAAATAGTATTATATTTATTTATCTCATGTGTTAAATGTTTATTATTCTGAGCATGATCCTGACACATCCATTTGGGATCATCTTGTTTGTATTTTTTATCAGAGTGATAAGGTTTTGTTGGGTAAGGTCATAACTTTGGTTCATTTTCTGTTGAAGCATATAAAAATTTAGGAAGAAACATGGGTGATAGAATTAGATATATGGGTCCATTGGCCTGATATATTTTCATTAGATGCTAAATGAATCTTGGAAAGAACATCTCGATGGCGATTCTCCCTAAGGTGGGGCAGCTGTTGGATTCTGAATTTTCTTAAGGTATTTTTTTGTTTATGTTTTAGTTTATGTACCTTCTTTTGGTCAATTAAGGGTTTCCCAAAGATCATGAGGAGGCTCAGGGGTGTTCTGGGGATTCGGGGAATGAAAATAGAGTAAAAAATATGTTTCTGGGCATGTTTCATGGTTTGAACATTGATAGTGAAATCGTGTAGAAATCCCATGTAACCATGTGATGCGTTTGATTTTGGACACTAGCATCTGCACGGTTTATAGATGGTTTGGAAAACCATGTGGCTAAACATTTTGGGCCATAAATGTCAAGAGATTTACTAAAATTACTTTTGGGGATTTTAAGGTTCACATAGTATTTTCCTCCTTTATTTTCCCCTAAAACACAGTGATTAACCAAGGCTTCCAAAATCTCCCAAGAGAGATTCTCTTTTATTAAAAGGTCATTTGGAGTTCTTTAGGTTGTGGATTAAAGATATAGGTAAGGCTCATCCCTCCCATTAATCTCTTTTTTTGTTTAGGGTTTTCGTTCTATCCCCATCTCATCAGAATTCATAAAAACCCTCTTTTTCTAGTGAGATCAATGTTCAGGCATGAAATAGTTGTTAAATTTGGATATAAGGCTTTGATTAGGTGTTTTTTACCAACAGATTCAAGGCAGTTGGTCTAAAAGTTATATCACAGAGATTATATTTAGATTTTCTCATGTTGGTTTTTATTCTTGTTCTCATATTAATGTGTTATTTTGTTTTTTGGTAATATGTTGTATATTTGAGGGTATAAAAAACCAAATGAACCCCTCATGATCCACATGGGATACATGGAGGATGTGAAATCTATTTTTAGGGCCACCCATGGGGTACACTGACCCTTACAAATGGGATAACATAAATATAAGGTTTAAAATTGACCCATGATGATGTGGAGACTTATATAAATTTTTAATGCATTTTTGTAATGAGTTTGGATGGATATTGGTTAGTTTTTTGTAATGTGGTTAAAAGCCAAGGGATTTTTTGGTTGTCATGTAAATGGGTTAAGTGGGATTTATGGGAATATGATTTGTAATTATGTATTCACCTGAATATTCCTAATGAGATAGGCTTGTGTAATGGGAATTGGGTTTTAATAGTTATGTGTTATAAATGATGAGTGTGTTAATCGATTATGGAGTAATGGTAAATTCCCATTCACTAATATTGTTGTTATGTTTCTAATTATATTGAATATGTATGTCATTGGTTGTTTCCTATTGTTTCCACTATTTATATTGTGTTATGAAGTGTCTTACTCTGGTATAGAGGGTATAGTCTCCTCATGTGACATATTAGACCCTAAGTACTAGTTGATAATCTCTAGAATACATGGAATCTGTCTTAGGATCATATGACGACCTAGCTTAGGGCACTAATTTAGAGGCTACTGTTTCTGGGATGTTACACCTTTTTAGCACTAAAACCCACACAAGGTATACAATTTCCATGTTTGAAATAAACAATGAAATATTCTTACCCAACAGAAATCCATGGACATGCTAAGAAAGGTGTACACAATTTTTGAGGTATTACGACAAGTGGAAATTCCTCACAAATTAATTTTACCTTCCAAATTAAAAATATGTTAATTATTTCCATGGAGGTGATCTTAAATGGATACGGGAGGAATGAAAATGAGTTACCACAACGTGAAATAAATACCACCTACATGGAAGACTCTTATCCATCAAATGCGACCTCTAAAAACCCTTTTTTTCTCTCTCACACTCCTCTAGTTAGGGTATAGATTCATGGAAGGACTATTTCGATCCTTGAATCCTAGGAGACACTGCTAAAGGACTCATCTATATATTGATGTGCACCCCCTACTTTGTAGTTATCCTCTAGAAGTCGAAGTGAATCACTTCTGTACATAATACCACTCTTCTGCAGTAGTCAAAATTCCATGGAACCATCAAGGTAAAGATAATGCGCAAGAGTATCCCTACGGGTCATCCCTTGATTTTACCAATATATTTGTAATACTTGCTCGTATTAATTCACAATATTCTTTGGCCATGAGAAAAATACCTCTTGTGTGAAACACTATTCTTGGACATAACCCAATATTGCACTAATCATTGATGTTTTGTGCACAAGAACCTTATCCTGCACGAAACCTCTACTTGAACTCCATGGGTTGACTTTAATTAAAAGAAAAATGCTTGGGCCCCAATTTCATGAAACCCTAATTATTTCCTACACTTAATACCTGAATACCTCCAGGATACCATGTTAAAATTTCCTAGTCCCCCGTGATGTGTCCCATATTAACCTCGTGCATGTGCTTCATTTCCTTTATCTTTTTAGAATATGTATGTTAATACCAATTTCTTTTAATCATGGGGATTCTAATTTGGACCTCATAACGGACTATTCCTCCTTGACATTGAATCCTATAATTTATAATTCCATCCCCCTCCTAAGGGTATATGTGTGATGATTATATAATCCCAAGGGGTGGGGAGTGAGTCCCCCAAGTATGATTTTCATGGTGTAAAAATACCAAGAAACAATGTCCTCAACACATGACATTATAATGTGATCTCTCCTTTTGTATAAATGAAAGATGTCCCCTTGTATGACTAGAATGGAATGAGATCCTCATAACATAGAATTACATCCTCTTATCCATCCCTCATAGAGTAAGTATTTATAATTTTTTACAAGAGGAAACACCTTTGATACTATTTTCCTCCCACATATATGAGTATCCAGGATGGGACATTAAATATCATTAACACATCCTACTATGTTGGGGATTAATCACTATAATAATCTTTCATGAACAATCCCCACATCATCTCTAGGTGACATTTATTTCATAAAATGTGTTTCAGGTCTACTACTTCCTCTTTTTTCTCAGACAGATAATGAATCACATGGGCATAAGGGTTAGTATAATCTATGACAAACATCTACCCCAAATGGGTATACCTATTAGATTATTTTCCAACCATTCTCCACCTTCCATGGGCCATTCCTACACATATGTCATGATGACAACACCCCATCTCCTATATGAGTCGATCCTACTCGTAAGCCCCATGCTTCACTTCCATGAGACCCATAGTTTGGTAAAATCCCCATATCCCCCATATAAAACTTCATTGTATTTGATTCCAAACAATCTAGAATATGTATGATGCCTCTCTGAGGTCCAAACACAACAAATCCAACAATTCATTGACTTCATCCTCTCCATTCACTCCATCTAATCTATCCATAATCCATCATAATTTTACCTGGGTCAGCACATCGTGGTGGGTTCCTAACAACCATATGGGCCACTCCTACATGTAAACTGATTCAACATCATCATTTTTCCTAGAAGCACCTTGGTAGCACAATCTGTTATCCCTACACAATCCATCCAAGACAAATCCTCTTACAATAGGAAGATTCCAAGTATAATCCCCACACCATCCATCAAATTATGTGAGGTTTGATCCCTCTCTTCTAATCAGGAAATATAAGATGACACTTTGAGGATCAATCCCATCCAACAGTAAAACATATTATCCTCATCTTAGTGATGAATCACCTTGATCGACCTTTAGTGGTGTCTAGATCAATCATCAAGGTTCTCCCTCGGGGGGGGGATGTATCTTTTGGATATTCCCCCATGAGGCATTCTGATAAATATCTTTCTGTCTCCACAAGGATTTATAATCATGACCCAACACATAATTCTTCATCATGATAAGAATGAGATGCCTATGTTGAAAGACTTATTTGATATTCCATTTTAATTCATTACCTCATGATCAACTTATGATACCTCAAGTTCCATGCCCAAGATGGCTTAATGATATTCCCTCTCCTGAGGGAGAATATTGGCGACCAATGATCCCATTTTTAAAACCTAAAAACGATACCCATCATCATTACTCCCCCAACAAAGGGATGATTACCAATATAGACACCTTGTAATGTATGGATAGAGGCAACATAATTAACCGGTGTCCACAAAGATATGTCACATTGAATGTGGTTCATGAACACAACTTAATTTGTAATGGAGACCCATACTAGGAGACAAATTATATGGTCGAATCCATGGAAGGTGAAATCAGAATCCAACCATATCAGTTTGATCATAGAAAACAAATCATACATTAATGTAATGAGTGTAGACCACATTTGGAAAGTGGTAATTTTAAGAAACCCTGCAATTATAGTGTCACGTCAAATGAACATGGTGGGTGTGCACTAACAAAAGGGTTAGAAATATAAATGGTGAAATTGAATTGAAAATATTCTAATCAACTTGGAGACTACAAGTGTTCATGAAACAAAAGATAATATTATTAAAAGATCTAGGAATCTGGTCCCAGATCGAACTTAGAGAATAATGGACCCATCATGGAACTCACCAGAAATTGTGGTAGTTTATTGTTTAAAATTATGATCTATGATATCATCATCATGGATATGTCTCTTTAATAATTGAAGATTGGACGATTATGGGGAATTTGGAATTTATTTCCATATATATGTACTAATTACTAAATCTAACTTTTTTATAGGACCCAAGACAAAGGAAGTGAGAAATCCAGTGCTCTTTGATGCAAGGGTTGGATACATTCCAATGTGGAAATCCCACATGACATTGTATATTCCACATAATCTATTGTAGTAATCGATACCGATCACCCACACCCTATATCACCCATGGAAATCATTCATAGGAGTGTAATAGATACAATCATACGCTGAAACAATAATGTGGGTTTCATTTCCATGGGGGATAAGGATCTTTGGAACTTGGATTATTTTGTGCCTTGGTCATACCACCTCCCCCATGGGCCATGGAATGAACCACTACTCCCCACACCAATGATGAACCATTTCAAGAGCCTCTCCCTATAACAGTCATATTACACACTCCACAGTGTTGTGGATATGGGGGGTTTCCTGGGATATCTCAGTCATGATAGCTACCTAGGATCCACCAAGGACGGTTCCCGCCATGCCTCATTGATTCCTACATTTACCAGTCCTCCAGGATTAGAGACATATGGACTATTCCCCTACTTTTCTGGCCCCATCCCGAATAACCCAAAGCCAAGGTGAGTCACAGGATTTCATGGACTCTTAT
The DNA here is from genome assembly GCA_963277665.1 of Viscum album. Taxonomy (NCBI): domain Eukaryota; kingdom Viridiplantae; phylum Streptophyta; class Magnoliopsida; order Santalales; family Viscaceae; genus Viscum; species Viscum album. Next base: position 649,746,158 of record OY728123.1, read on the forward strand.
CATGGGGAATCATCTTCCACAACTACTATGGGACATATAACCACAAAATCATTCCACTAAGTACCATCAATTGTAGAGTTACATTCGTTCAATTTATTGTTGGGATCAACAACCCAACCACCCCAAATGTAGGTAGGGATTACTTTTTCATCCAATGATGTTTATAGTATCTGTTAAGGGCCATTTGATGATGGGGTGATATAATGTGTAAGTTAATCTTGTATGATCAACTATTAGAGTAGAGGACCCCCATACTCACACACAGCATGGAGGTATTCTCCATTTTCCCAGCATCTATTAAATTATAGGAACTCCTCAAATTCCCAATCATTCACACGAGGTCCTCCTCATGCATATGGTTCCCAAAAAAAGGCCCTACACATGTCATAGGAAATCAATGTGATGGTCCTCCTCTCCCCATTCCCATCTTGAGAAGTGGTCCTTCTCACTCCATATTGAAAAAAATCAGTGGCCCTCCCCACTTCATCTGATTTTTATATAAATACATCCTTGTTCTTGAAACACATATCAACATAGAGGCCCTACCCATGTTTCCATAAATGGATGAAGAGACCCTACCCACTCTAGCATCAATCCTGTTGGAGGTACTCCAAGTAATTCTAGAAACCAGAATGGAGGTCCACCCCATACTCATGATCGTAAACATGGAGTCCCTTCTCATGCATAGTTTGATATGTGTGAAGGACCTCCATATACCATAGCTCAAATATGATAGGGAGTCTATCCTCACATTCCCAAAAGTCTATTTGGAGAACCTCTACACAATGCCAAAACCAATACAAACCCTTAAATATATCCAAATAAATCATACCGTAGGACCTTCCTATACTATATCTCAATGGTAATACGGTATTCCCTACACTAAAAGAACATCTCTTCCATGAATAACCTTCCTTGGGTAGAAGAGAGAACTCCTTCCATTAGATGAAAAATATCTGAGAAGCACCCTATGAATTTCAATCCAATTCTCTTCTCATATTCTAAATATTATTGAGATTTATTTATGGATCCTTTAAAATAGTCATATTCATCAAAATATGGTGTAGGATCTCTACAAGATAAGTTATCCATCCCAGAAGGTTATATCCACATGATATTTAAATCTCACTGAAGGTACATTTAGGTGGACAGAGATTCGGATCCCCAACAGGGTCTCACAATACAACCAACCCTATGATCATCAGTTTTGTTATCTATGTAAAAATGATACAAGTTATAGTTATTATGGAAAATTATAGGAAAATATAATCTACAATACCCCCCAATTACTAATACTACTACCCTTCCACATGTTGCTGTCGTAAGTACCCAGTAATATAAGGACATGAAGATGTAGTTGGTACACCCCTCTATTGATGGACCGACATGTTGTGATTAGTAGAATCATGCAGTAGCTCCTCCACTGACCAGTCCACCACCATGCCAATCCATATCAATGGAAGTGGTTGTCTCCCATCAAGAATGGAAAGAAGGTTGTAATGATATATAAAATTTTTGTTCTTCTAAAAATTAAATCCTATAAAGTAATCATAGAAGAATATTAGTTTTTTGAGGTGTTATGGAAATATTGAATCGATGGCATCGACATGTTTTTGTAACTCACACAATTTGAGGATTATTTCTTTTACCATTCCATATGGGAAATGTAATTTCTCCTCCAAGTCAGCCCTTAGTCTACCAAGTAGACTGTATCAATTTATGAAATCAGTTAGAAATTTATGATGGCTGAGTTGGAAGAACCAGTAGTGGACCATCATCCTATGTCTCTCATCTACCACCGAAATCATCAACATATATTCTTGTAGAGATTTATAGTGCTATGAATAATTTTTGAAGTGTAATCCTCGCATGCGCAGATCTAATAGTGGGTATAGTGTTCTTCTATTCGCATCAGTCACATCTTGAAAAAGTAAATCATACCCGTTAACAGTGAGGACATACCTCTGTACTTCATTACAGTATGAATGTATTATTTTTCAGAGAACTAGTGTGACAATGCATGATTTTTCATGAAAAATATAGATAAACCACCTCCGGTAGTAAAATAAAAGGTCGTACCTCATACATGCATCCTCACTCACCCAATAAATCATGAAAATGTCCTAGGGATCCCTTATTGTCATTTACATCCATTACGGATATCAATAATGGATATGATTTGATCAGGACCTCTAATCCCACTGGTACATATATTGTCACACATAATATAGAGGTAGATCCTTGCATGGATTCCCTATAACAGTAGATCACATATCATAAGAGGCTTATTAATGAGCTCCATGACAATTGGTTCCCAGATTATGGTTCTCCGCAACCAGATCCTATCACTCCACCACTGGGCCATTAGGGTACTCCACAAGTTATCCTCATCCAATTACCACCAGTAGATTCAAGCAATACTATGAATCCTGACAGGTTACATATAAGGGTTTATAGCGATTTTCTATGTTACACATCACCTAATAATCCTAATGAATGATCTAATACTCCTCATCATTGGGATAAAATGACTCAACGTGCCACTAAGACTATCTATAGGGTTAATGATCCTCTCAATGCACTGATGTTCAGCTATTTTCTTCTAGACAGAGATGCCCTCTAGGATGATTTGATTTCTTCACTCACTAATCTCCCCTACTCCCTTGAGATGTGATAGGAATGAATTACACTTAATGGAAAGTTGTTTTCCTAATGATTGAATGATATGTGAACATGACCAGTTTTTAGAAATCTTACATTCTTCTACTTAGATGAAATGTGTGACCAACTTCCGATCATAGAACACTTTATCTCAAGGTGTGGACGCATATTGAGGATTCCATGGAAGTAGGATGTATCAATGATTTGAAGTTTTATTCAGACATTGCAAGGTAAAGCATTTGTATGGTACATCCAATTATCCATAGGGTCCATCGTTCAATGTTAAGGCCTTCACATGTAGTTTTTCTACGAATTCAACTCCACTAAAGACTATAAATGATTAAAAAATCACATGAAATTTAACAATTTTCCCAATGTGAATGTTGTAGAGTCCATTTGTAGATGAATGGTCCTCATGTATTCACTCAGTATTCGACTGAGATAATAGAAGGGACTAACAATGTGTGTGGGAAACATCCAAACAGAATTGGTCTCTACACTAATCCCATAGAACTTCCCATGAGGATTATATGATTTTTATGGAAATGACCTCTATTAAGGGGAATTATTGAAGAAATACAAGTAGGAACATCAATTCATATTCTAGATCCCACAATAACATCCTCCATGGTATAAATTTCCACTGTAGTACATGGAGAGGATCTGAAACCACTAGATATATTACCATACAAACCTTCCAAGAAAAACCTTGAGAAGAAAAACATCTTCAGAATGCTCAAAAATTCTAATCACAAAAAAATATACCACTTTGTATGAAACTCTTCCTTGACATGATAATGTTGTTTCAGCCCCTAGTTAGGCACCAAACCCTCATCAGGGAAAAGATCCAATAGATCCCTTTCAGGATTGGAGATTCATGAACTACTCCATTCTGGAATCCAAAGTTCCTCGTTATTTCTATAGTTCCATTGAAGTAGGGATTATAAAGATTCCATAGATTATAAATACCCATTGGGCCGAATTCAATGACCTCACTAAACACTATCCATTCCAAGGAAATTGTTGGACATAAATTCATAATTTTTTATGTTGTTATGGAGTCACTTTTGGATTAGTTGAAGAATAGTTGTTCAGGATTGGTGAATTCCCAAAATTGTTGGTGCACCTCTCTCCATGGGAATTAGATTTTTAGAGATGGGTTGGTTGATAGAGTAGACACTCATACCCATGGTATCATTCATGCCTTCCAAGGCTGGATCGATCCCCCAAAAGTCGACATGAATTTCCTAAAACAACTTTTGCATCTACTTCATAATCTTCCATGTCTCAAAAGAGTAGGAAAAAATTTCATAAGGGAAAGAAAATCCCTCAAGAGATGATGATTCCATATAGTACCCCTAGATACATAATGCCTCTAGATATTGGAGTCCCACACAATGACCATATAGAATTGGACCTCTCTTTTGTTTATGGTTGGGAGTATTCCTCAGTGAATACCATCTAATTGGGGTAACCATAAAGGATCCCTAATGATGAAGAATATCAGAAATAACCTCCAACTTTTCCTATGTAAATCCATCAAAGATGGAATCAAGGATAGAAAAAAAGTCAGAATGGTTAGTATAGTGCTCCATGTTAGGATGTTCCTACCATCAAAACCAGAATTCCATTATTGATCAGAGATTTGTAGTAAAAATACATATATACCTCTCCACTAGATTCATCATTTCAGTTGATCATGCTAATTGACCAGTAAGAATAGCCACAATCACACCTTAATTAGCCTCGTCTATATAAAACGAAGCATTTGTCAACCGAAAATCATCCTTTGGTAGTTATGGGGTTTTTATCTAGTAAGAAGAAGAAGGATATTTCTGACACCATCAATAATCTTGTGTTTTATTAAGTTGTGACCATCATTCTACACATAAATGTGCACCTCCATATATGCATGAATGTGCTTCTATGACTAAAGTACACCATGATACAACATCCCACCACCATTCTGGTAAGTCTATCGGTTCACAAGGACCTCGGTCTATCTAAAGAGATGATAGAGGCCCATGAAGAATCCTTGAATATAACCATCTAGTTCAACATCGAGGTATCATCTACAGAGACTCTATATAATGAGGAGGTCATGTTATGATAATATTAAGCCATCATATATTTATTTAGAGAAGATGAGGGATCCCACGTGTAGGGGCACATCCGCCCACTATAAATAAAAATCCAGTTCAATGCTATAGAGGTTCTTCAATATCTCATTAACATAGGGTATAATGTTAATCTCATCCGGACCCCGATGCTCCACATGATGTGGTTGACTAAATTTGATAAAATCATGTTGGACATTAAAAGATAGTGTTATGACAGACCAAAACAAAGTAATGTGGTAGGATACCTTTGATGATCGATATTTGTTGTTGGGAAGAAAATGTTGAATGCATTATTTTTCTCACAGAACACTTGTTACAACGCATTTATGGGTAGTAAATTGCTCCATTTGTATATAACAGCCCCAACCCAAATCCAAAATTCATCAAATACTCCTTCACTGGTCGAGTAGGTATAATAAAATGTTACTCATCTCTCATTGACTCTGGTGAAGACCATTATATATATGTGAACTATTACTAGAGAGTGAATATGTTGGTATAAACCAATGAAGAGGAGAGAAACACAATCCCTACTATCGTTTGGGCGGCATTGGATAACACATTCATCCTCTGAATTCCACATCTGGAGGGAACGATTGCATACCTAGGGAACTATTTCTTCATTTATAAGAAGAAATGAAATCATTTAGATACGTATGATGAATGTCTGAATATTACCTCATTACCCTACTCAGGTTTGGATCATGTATGCTGGAACCCCCTAAACATGTTGAGTACTAAGATGTTCGCCTAATGGCCATTATTGTATATCATAACTATTTATTTCATTGTGTTGGGTTGAACCATCATAAACTAATCCTCCACCATTTATTATATATTATGAATGGGCCCCATGAGAGATGTACTAATATAATTGTTATGAAATCCACTTTTATTATGGTTTTTGAAGATAATGAATATCTCAGAAAATATTCCTCCAATAAAAAAAAGACTCAAATGATTCCTTAGAATCAGTTTGTCTGGAAGAACAATCTCCTCCCATTAATCAACATGCCATCTAATATGAAGTGTATTTGGAAGACACACCACCTTCATTTAAGGAAGGAATCACCACCACCATCGACGAGCTAATTCAGGTGGACCTTTGCATCGAAGAACATTAGTGGCCAACACTAATCAGTGTTTCCATGCTTGAAGAAGAAAAACAACAGTACATGGATTTTTAAATGTTGGAACATGATTTTTTTTAAATGATATAAAAAGATTCTAGGACTAGACAATCATGTCACATTCCACTATCTCGGTCTCTCGATGAGCCATCTCGAGTTCCAGAAGCCTCCTATGAATATGTAATTGTTACATTGTTCCATGGTTGTGGAAAAATTTGATAAGATCATAAAATACATCCTCAACAAGGAGGTTCGGCGAGCTATGTGTGAAGATAAAATCATCCCCACCATGATGAAAAATGGAAATATCAAAGCATGCATTGAATTCCATGACGTCAACCACTATTTTTTGGAAGGATCGTTTCCCCTCCCTTGGACAGAGTTATTTATTGACCCCATATTATGGTTTCAGGAACTATCTTTCTTGGATGGAAATTATGGATACAATCATATCTGAATGTCCCATGAGGATGAGTAATATACTACCTTCAGATCACCACAAGGTAATTTCAATTATCAGGATATGCCTTTTGGTCAGAATAATGAAACATCAAATTCTCATTGATCCATGCACTAAATCATCGAAAAAATCATCATGATGCTAGTAGAATGTTCTGAGGTTGATTTGGATGTAAAATTACACAAGTATCAAGGCCAACTCATAGAACGTGAGATGTGTTTGGTATCCTCCATTATTATCATCTGTGTACAAACCCAATGAAATGTTACTTCAGGTTTACCTATTGAATTCTTCTGGGATTCATCGTCCAATATACTCGTATCGAGATCAACTGAAAAAAGGTCAAGGCCATAATCCAGATGCCCCATATGAGTAACCTTCGGGGGCTCTGAGTCCTTTATTGCTATATAGCATACATATGCTGATTCATTACAAATTTGACCAAAAGGTGTATGTACATGTTAGGGACTGTGAAGAAAAGTACCAGCTACTAGTGGGAGAAAGAGTGTCATACCACTTTTGATGAGATCATGGAGTATCTTCTATAACCTCCAATTCTTATTCCACCCATCTTAGGGAAGTCCACAGTCTTCTACGTGACCTATGTAGAATGATACCTTGGTTCTATGCCCAATAAGATTAAAATTGTATTGAAAAATAATAGTTCATACCATCATTTTTTCAAGCCCCACTAAACGGAGTCTAGATAATATGCTTTCAAGAATAACTAACTAACACTAGTTTTTTCAATGAAGATGTTTTGGAATTATTGGAAGCATCATGATATATACTCGTTTTCCCACATAGTCCTGCAAAAGTATATAGAATAATTCCGATATTCATTTAAATCCACTATAGATCATCCCCTAGATGTCAGTTTCACATGTGTGGCCATCCTATTAGTATGAGAAGACTTCTTGTGATAGAATATTAATTTCTATGGAGACTACTGAAGTAAAACTAGTATATGGATCGTTTATCCCTAGCTCAATAGAGTGGGTTTGGGGGTCATATTTATCACCTAAACCTATGTTGTACTACCATAATTATTTCTTCTCTTACTGGATTCCCCAATAATGAGTCAAAGTATTAGGTTTTCATTACTGGTCCTGAGATGGCCCTCAAGATTGATGTTTCCCACTTGCATAAGTTTGAGAGGCTCCATAATAATATAGGAAGACCATTTAAAAAGTGGATTTTCTTCCTTTTATTCCTCTAGTGGGATAGAATACATGCTCTATGAATACCCATTTTACTTGTTAGGTAGATTTAAAAGTTGGATCCGAAATGGGATGTACTATATGTAATTCACAAGTCCTATACAAATGTTGTGTACTCTTTGATCACTATGTATAGAGAGCACATCACTCTTGTAAAAAACTCCATGTTCCCTAAGAAATAATTATCATAGGGATTTCCCTTCATCCCCACACCATGACATTAAAATTTGTTCATGACTCTTCAGGAATGTGTCATACGCATTGGCCTCTTATTCCTTCTATCACATTGGGTTATCCTGGTCATTCTCTATATATCAATGTTGATTGAGGTTCTTCATTAATTGTCTGAGATTTAATACCTTAAATTAATATAACCCTTATGGTATGAGGTTGATGAATATAAACTAACAACAATATTATCGTCCAAGATTCAAAACTATAAACTGAGAGTATTGGAAATTCTCCAATTGTCCTGGATACATGTGTCCATGAAATTCTCACCTGAGAGGATGTAACATTTTGAGTTTTTTATCTACCATGACATCTCCATGATCTATGTGTTTCTTGATACCAATATTTATGGGATACATAGCAGCCTCTAGAATTATTTTCCCATTCCCAACCATAATGATTTTGTTCTTTCAGGATGGTTCACTCCCACTGTTTCCAAATGAAAATAAAATAAATTGGATACCAAGAACTACATATCTCTTAATTACCATCATCATGGGATACAAAATGTCTCCCAAACAGTTCATCAACATTCCTAGACATTAATTAACTCATTCATCAGACCCATTGTCCTGATTTTCCATTGGGTGTGTGTGGTATGACCTGGGGTCTCCTAGGTCCTCTTTTAGATTAGATCATAACTGGGAGTGGCATGCTTCTCCCCTTGGAATACTTATTCTCATCATCCTCATAACATGACATTAATCTATGCTACCTATGTCCTTGTGATACGAAGATAAATTTCCAACCACTTTCACCAAAGTTTCATGACATCAAACTGCATAGAAACCATCATCATAGCTGCATAATGACAAATTTCATAACACCTTATTGTTATCGATAGAGTTTACATAATTCATTGAATTAGGTATTTACCATTTCATGGTCAAGATATACTTATAAAATTATTCTCATGTATATGGGATACATATCAGCGCCTAGAAAGTTTTTTTTCAATAACATTTGTAAATCCACAAACCCCATTTTCCTAGCTTGCTAAATAATTTACAACCATAATATAAGGGAATATTTTCCACAAAACATTACCGTAAATTAATCACACCATATTCCATAAATCAGGATATTAAAATATATATGGGGTTCCACCACAGTGTGTGGTGTGGAATGGGGTCTCCTAGGTCTCCATTCAGGCCTGGTCTTCTAGGATGTCACAGAACACATACAATCATGGAATTCATTATTCTCTCTAGAGGGGATTTCCCACCATAGTTGCTCGTCTTCTACCACACTATGTTCAAGTACTACATGAGTATTGATTCCCATAAATATAGGATACCTAGTGATTCACAAAAAAAATTTCTCGAATGCTTCTAATGATATATCCAAATAAAGCCCCCTTGGCCTCATATATTTTTTAGTCACATGAACTTGAACTATATAGAACCTATTTCAATGATTAAGGGTCGAACAAGATCCCCTATTGTCTATAGGGTTTGGTTATGCCTCTCATATTCAATGAAGAAAACATAGGAATTTTTCTTTTCTCAGTACACACATCATGACTATAAATTTACCCTCATTTGTTCCATAAAGAACAACCATATAAAATTTTCAAAAGGTCCATGAATTATTAACATATAGTGTTTTAATCAATTTTAGGCTGGGTTTTATGTATTTAAATTTCATATCCTAACATCCCCAACACATTCCATTAAAATACGACCTTACCCAGTATAAAATTGGGATTTCTTATTTGATAAATATGGGTAGAAAAGAGATATTATAACTTGATAAAAAAGTGTGATTCCTTGTGGTAATCATGGGATGTAATGACCAGGAATTTTTGTGGAAATTGTTTTTTCTTAAATTCATGGGAATATTACGAGTCTGTAGTTTCTGACGGCGCTTGATTCCGAGGCCCAGTGTGCCCGGAATCAATTTATGATGTTTTGTTTAGGTACGTTCCATAAACATACGAGCATGTTTTTATATCATTTTAACTGATTCTCAGAATTGAAATCTGAGGGCACCGTTGAACTCGCAACATCTGTGATTGCTTAGGGAGACCTTTACCACAGTCGCATTCTAATGAGAGTGGATGTTATATTTTGGGACATTTTAATTAAATTTAATAAAAAGAAAGTGTTAACATTATTTTTATTTTGGTGGTTGAAACCTCCAAGGGGAGGTTGGAGGTGGGGGCCACCACACCCTACCCTCTCATGGGAGGTTATGTTGGCGGGTCCCACCCAAGAAAAACCTCCCTTCAAAGGATATTATTAAGGTGGGGCCCACACGAGCTTTAAAATCCTTTAACCCCAAATTATGTGCGGAGCCTCTTCACCTTCCTTACCCAATTTAATGAGCCAACTCCACCCTTTTAATTATGCGAAGTAACTTAATTAATTTGAATCCTTTGAATTCTTGCCAAATATTTAAAATAATAGATAGTCTATTATTATTGTGGTTGGAAACATTTTCTTGGTTGAACATTAAGAGAGGAGGCTTGGAAGAACTTGGAGAACTTTATTCTCCCAACAATGAACGCCCCTCTCAAACGAAAAATGACAGAAATCTCTCTCTCCCTCTTCAACCGAGGAAAGAAGAGGAAACACCGCTATCCTTGAAAAATGCCAATGACGTAAACATCTTCATCTTCTTCCAACGTCAATGGAATGACGTCCCCCTTTCCATGACATCGTCAATGATCATTGGCCATCTCTGTAGGGGGATTTTAGTTGTTTTATATATGAGTATAATCCTCCGTTCTTTGTCAGTCAAATTTCTGGATTATGGTATGCCAAATGTTATTGCCATGACGAGGAGGGATCAGACCACATGAAAACAGTCTAACCCTCCCCCTTTGGTTGTTCTTATTTGTTGACGATGGAGGTGGACTGTGAAGAAAACTGGCAGTGCAAGGCCGTCGGGTTGCAAAGAGGACGCGACACCGTTGTGCCACACGGAAGTAGAGCCACGACCACGACGGGCCGCGGCAGAGGCGTGCAGCGGCCTCACGCCGCTTGGAGGCCTACAAAGGGCCACGATAGAGAAGATCAACACCTTCTTTCCATGTAGGTTGTACGGAACCGTGGCTAGGGTGGGCCGCGGCGGAGGGGTGTGGTGCCATCGCGCCACATCGGTGGAGCTGAACCTACAGGCCGCTCGACCATCCGGACAAGGAAGGACACCCCGAGTCCTGTGAGAAATGGAACCAGCGCCTAGCGCTGATTCGGTTCAGAAGCATGGGGGTGTAACCCCCCCCCCCCTCCCATGTGTGACCAGACAGCCATGCGGGCTAGCCATCCGGCAGGACCACCCTCAGGCAGGGCCGTTTCCTCGGACAGGGTCGGACCCGTGGACCGGGTCGGACCTTAGTACGGACCCGTTTGGCAAATTTAGACCTTTTCACCCCTATCATGTGCTACCGATGCTCGATTGACGAACCGCCTATGGAAAAAGAAAGCCTAGAGAAAGAAGATTCTATGGGAATACCCCAATTGAGGTTTGGACACAGTTTGAGTACGGCGAGGTTGGTTTGAACCAAAAAAACAATTGGGCCCTTGGAATGGAAATGCGAACAACTCACAGACCAGATGTCTAATTGACGAACCGTCTGTCGCGTTGGAACCCATTCGACATGTCATTCCTTTGGGATACTCCTTTGTGGAGTTTAGTGATGGTCGAGGTACAAATAATATCTCGAGGGCAGTTTCTACGGATCTCGAGTGCACCGGGTGCGAGGAATCCAGTGGCTGAAAGTAAGGTGGAGGTTGGAGACAGATTATATGGAGGTTAGCACTCAGTGATCCTATGAGGGGCAGTGCATACCGATGATTTGGGGGTTTGTGCTCAGCGATCCTATGTCGGTCAGCACATACCAATCCTATGTGGGTTAGATCTTGTGTGGGTCATTGCTCAACAATCCTATGTTGGTCAGTGTATACCGATCCTGTATGGGTCAGATCCTTTGTGGATCATTGTGGGGGTTAGTACCTATCTATCCTGTGTGGGTCAGAATTCATATGGTCAGAAGCAGTGCCTCTTGATAGAATAAAATTATCTTTCTTCGCGAAAAATCATCTTTACTTCTATACTTCTTCGTAGCACTTCATGACAAGAGGAGTTCTACAGCATGCGTGGTTTTGATAATGAAAATCTTGGTTTAAGCTAAGTCAATGACTTTTGTGTTTTCCTCAGGATTGATATAGGTTACTAAAAAAATTAGGTATATGTATTGGCATATACCTATGTAAGGGTTATCTGTTGATTTCATACTTTGTGGTTATCCTTGTTGGATTTTTGTGAGACCTTGAGGGTATCAGGGTCCGTACTGAGTATCGTTATACTCACACCTGCATGGGCTATGCCTGCACCTTGTTCTGTTTGTTGCAGACGATGGGCAGCGCTGTTCAGGGTAGAGAGTAGTAGAACACGATGGTACCCAAAGGTGGATCACTTGGAATGAAATACACGGAGCGGACGGATGGAAATGGGGTGATGAGGAGGCCATCCGTACCCACCCTTCTGGTGGGAATCCCAGTGGATGACCCAGAAGCTACTCTTTTCTTTTTCTTCAGTTGTACTATATTTTCAGTTGTATTGTACATTACTGGTGGGATTATTTTTTCAGCCCATTTACTTTCGGAACACTCTTTTTTATACAATTTTACTTATAGTTGCGTACTATGTTGTGTTTGTTTACTGTTATAAAGGAAATTCCTTCCCAGATTATGGATTTACGTCTTTGGTTCTAGTCGATATCCACTAGCCTATGGAAGGTGGTTGTGGGGTAGTACCGATATGGGCCTTGGGGGACAGGTCATGAAAAATTGTTATCATATGAGTAAGTTCTACAACAGAACTTAGGACTCTGATCTTTTTTTTTCTGTGAAGCAATAGTGTTAAGAGTACTAATTTTGGTTTTCAGTTCAGGGAGTCCAATGTTGGTGCAATATCCAAAAAATCCATACACCAGGACACAAACTACTGATTTCCAACTTAGTGTACGAAAGCACTGATTGCGTACGTGAATTCTAAAGTTTTCATAAGTCAGCTGAACCATGTCAGCTCACCAGGTATATATCTTTTGACCATGTCGCATCTGTTTCTTTCAAGATGCCTCACCACGGACGACCAGTTAGACCCCTGAGATTCGTACACTCTGACATCCCACCAAGGGACGAGGCCTCGGTGCAGGTCCCTTTACCAGTGGAGGCACCAGCGGTACCAATTTCCATTAGTCCACCGATGCCACCAACCCCAGCAGTAGAGAGTGCATGCTTCACGAGTGCGTTGTATGAGTTCCAGCATCAGAGGCCACCAGGTTTCAGGGAAGAGATGAACCGACAGGTGGATGAGGATTGGATGGAGGCTGTGGTGAGAGTTTTCAGGCTGGTAGGGACACAAGCAGAGCCCATGGTGATCCTTGTTGTGAGCCTCCTTCAGGCAGCAGTAGGCAGATGGTGGATCCTGATGCTCAAGGTCCATGATGAGGCGAAACTCCTATGGGAAGACTTCTTGAGCCTATTCCATGCATATTTTGTACTTTCCACCCTTTGTGCGGTGCAGATTCATGAGTTACTTCATCTTCAGCAGGGTAGCATGAAAGTAGCTCAGTGCTCAGTGATCTTCACCGACATCTCGCGCTACTCCACAAAAATGGTACGAGACCCATTATTTAGGGCCTAAACCTTCGAGTAGGGACTCTATTGAGAGATCAGAGCTTCAGTGATTCCACATAGCATCCCGACTCAGGTGGGGGTGTTAGAGAGAGCCCTCATAGTGGAGAGTTTCCTTACTGAGTAATCACAGGCAGCGAGACCCACAACTAGTCGACCTGCAACAGAGTCTTCTACAGCGAGCACTAGACAAATGACGCAGAGGTCCAAGTGGTCCAGACCCATAGGTGGTTGACCATTTGACTTAGGATCGGTTGTGCGGGGCATGCAGAGTAGAGACACACCTGCCATGAGCAGACAGTTCTACTCATGTGACGGGTATGGCCACATGGAACATGACTGTCCGACCCACCGTACAAACGATCAGTCGTCTGTTGAGGGACCTCCCAGGAAGAGGTAGAGTTTCAATCGAGGTGTGACGCAGGGTGCATGCGGACGTGGCAGAGGAGCTGGTCAAGCAGCTGGCGGTAGACGAAGTTTCGAGGTGTTTCCACCACCACCACCAGGAGGACCACCCCGACCGCAGGTAGCTGGTGGACAAGGGAGAACTCATCTTCAGGAAGCTGATACATATGACCATGGTTCTTAGTAGATGATTCAAGGTACTATCTATGTCTACTCCACATTAGTTGTAGTTCTTATAGACACAGGTGCCAGTCACTATTTCATTTCCACTGCCCTTGTTCGGAGCTCGAAGATTCTGACGGAGCCATCAGATCAATTTTTACGGCTAGAGTCTCCTATGGTAGAAGACTTGACGATTACACACTGGTGCCGGAACTGTGATCATACTCTAGGGGCAGATATAATTGGATAGTTTCTCCTCGTTGCAGCATCGAGGCCTTACGACATTATCTTGGTTATAGATTGGTTATCTACAGTCCATGCTCAGATCGACTATATTAGGTGCAATGTGTGGTGTGCCCGCACGGATGGGGGCAGGTTTACCTTCATAAGCGAGAACAGAACCTTTGCAGCATAAGACAAACTTACTTGGAGGAGGGTGCAGCTGATCACTCATTAGTTGGCCTGCCATACCCTCGGAGCAGTTGACGTGGGGAGTCTGACCTATCCTGTAGTGGTGGATCAGTACGTTGATGTTTTCCTTAATGATGTTCTAGGACTACCTCCTCATAGATAGGTGGACTTCTACATTGGCATGTACCCCGGGGCGGCACCAATATCTACTCCATCATATCAGATGGATCCCACTATGCTTTGTGAGCAGCAGGTACAGCTGGAGGACTTATAGGGGAAGGGATTCATCCGGCCTAGTGTTGCTCCCTAGGAAGCCATGATTATGTTCACCAAGAAGGAGGATTGGAGCTTTAGTCTTTGTGTCAACTACCGTCACCTGAACCAGGTGACTGTAAAGAAAAAGTACCCTCTTCCAAGTATTGAAGACCACTTTGATTACCTAAAGGGAGCTCGGTGTCTCTCAAAGATAGACCTCAGATCAGGCTATAAACAACTTAGATTTCGAGACGAGGATGTGACGAAGATGTCCTTCTGGTGTTGTTACGGCCACTACGAGTTCATGGTTATTCCCTACAGCATAACCAAAACCCCTTCAATGTTCTCGAGTCTCATAAAAATGATCTTCTAGCCTTACCTCGACCGTTTTTTCGTAGTCCTCATCGACTACATACTGATCTATTCAACTACTGAGAAGGAGAATGCCTACCATCTATAGGTAGTACTGGACATGCTCCGAGAGAACCAACTATTTGGTAAGCTCTCTATGTTCTATTTTTGGATTCGAGAGGTTCAATTCTTGGGACACGTCATATCAGAGGCTGGAGTTGAAGTAGATCTAGAAAATATTGAGGTGATACTTTCTTGGGAGCCACCCAGGAGTGTGACGAACTTATGGAGTTTCCTGGGCTTGGTTGGATACTATCGAAGATTCATTCCAGACTTCTCCATAGTTGCAGCACCACTACTATCATTTACAAAGAAGGGGAAACCCTTTGTGTGGTCGGAGAGATGCCAGCAGAGCATTCAGGAGCTGAGGCAGAGGCTGACTTGTACCCCCATCTTGAGGCTTCTAGAGGAGGGTGTAGGGTATGTAGTTTACTGTGATGCATTAGGGACTGGTCTCGGGTGTGTCCTGATGCAGGAGTGATCTGTGATCACGTATTGTTCTCGGTAGTTGAGATAGCACGAGAAGAACTATGCTACCCATGACCTGGAGTTAGCAACAGTGGTCCTCGCCTTGAAGATGTGGTGGCACTATCTGAAGCGTGAATGTTTTACCGTGTACTCGGATCACAAAAGTCTCCGGTATATCTTCTCTCAGAAGGACCTGAACCTGAGACAATGTAAATGGATTGATTTCCTCTATGCCTTTGACTTAGATATAGTCTATACTCTTGGGAAGGGGAACGTTGTAGCAGATGCTCTAAGAAAGAGATCAGGCCTTCAGCTACTAGGAGAGGAGGCGGAGCAGTTTGCCGCATTGTAGATATCATTTGTGGATAGATATGGAGAAACCTATCTTCAGCCTCTCACAGTCACTCATCCACTTCTTTAGAGAGTTAGGAAGGCATTGTGTGGGGACGTTAACTATGATACACGACGTGCTCATATATCCACAGGGCAGGCACTTGATGGATTTTAAGAAGGTGGGGAGGACGTTATCCTCTTCAGAGGATATACAATGGTACCAGTTGCACTTCAGGAGGAGGTGCTGAGGGAGTTCTACACATCCCCTCAAGAGGTACATCTAGGAGTGGCGAAGATACACCAGGACTTTCGACGAAAGCACTAGTGGCCAGGAATGAAGAAGGTAGTTGCAATGTTTGTCTCACGATGCCTCACTTGTCAGCAGGTGAAGGTGGGGCACCAGGTACCAGCAAGCTTGGTTCATCCCTTATAGGTCCCATAGTTGAAGTGGGATGGGATATCCATGAAATTCATGATGGGTCTTCCACGTACATCCAAGGGTCACGACTCGATTTGGGTGATCATTGAGCGACTCACCAAGTCAGCCCATTTCCTACCCATCAGAGAGCAGGGCTCAGTAGAGAGCTTGGAAATTCTCTATGTGTAGGATATTGGGAGTTTACATGGAGTAACATCTTTTATTATCTCTGACCATGATGCACTATTTACTTCCCGGCTAGGGAAGGGGTTGCAGGAGTCTTTCAGGACACAACTATATCTGAGTACCGCCTTCCATCCTCATACGGATGGTTAGACCGAGAGGACCATTCAGACCCTCGAGGACATACTCCCCACATGTTTCCTTGACTTTGGACACATCTGGGGGGATCACCTACCTTTGGTGGAGTTCTCCTAACACAACAGCTACCAGTCCACCATTGGTATGGCATCTTTTGAGTCCTAGTATGGTCAACCTTGTAGATCACCACTATGTGGGACTGACCTAGGGGAGTCAGCCCTAGTGGGACCAGAGATGGTACGAGCTACCACAGAGAAGGTGCAGATCATCCATTAGTGGATTAGGACTGAATAGAGCAGCCACAAGTCTTATGCTAACAGGAAATGGAGACCTATGGAGTTCAAGGATATTGACCACGTCTTTCTACGGGTCTCACCCCGACGAGGTCTATGAAGATTTCTCCGAGGCGACATGTAATCTCCGCTATTCATTAGAACTTGCTAGGTTATCAGTAGAGTAGGCATGGTGGCTTACCGCCTGGATCTTCTACCTCAGTTGCATCGGGTGCACGAAGCCTTCCACGTATCTCAGCTGAGGAGATATGTGCATGACCCTTCCCACATCATTGATCATGGTGAGATGGAAATCCATGATGGGGAGACTTTCACAGAGGATCCAGTAGAGATTGATGATCGATAGGTGTAGGTCCTACGTGGATGGTAGATACCTCTAGTGTGCATTCACTAGAAGCACGATAACCTTCAAGAGAGCACATGGGAGTGGGAGACTCAGATGTGTTCTCAGTACCACCATTTGATCTCATAGTTCAAGTTTTAGCTTACAAGGACGTAAATCGCGGAGGTTGGGAGATTGTAATGACCCTGAATTTCCGTGGAATTCATTTTTTCTTAAATTAATGGGAATTTTACGAGTCTGCAGTTTCTGACGGCACTTGATTTTGAGGCCCTGTGTGCCCGGAATCAATTTTCGAAGTTTTGTTTGTGTACGATCAGTAAATGTACGAGCGAGTTTTTATATCTTTTGAACCGGTGCTCGGAATTGAAATCTGAGGGCACCGTTGAACTCGCAACGTTGGTGATTTCTCAGTGAGACCTTCACCGTAGTTTAGTTCTAACGAGAGTGGAAGTTAGATTTTGCGGGTTTTTAATTAAATTGAATAAAAATATAGTGCTAAATTTATTTTTATTTTGGTTGTTGAAACCTCCACGGGGAGGTTGGAGGTGGGGGACACCACACCCCAACCTCCCATGGGAGGTTATGGTGATGGGTCCTACCCGATCAAAACCTCCCTTGGGAGGATTTTGTAAAGGTGGGTCCTACACGAGCATTAAACTCCCTTAACCCCCTTGGAACCACAAATTAAGTGGGGTGCCTCTTCACCTTACTTTCCCAATTTCATGAGACAACTCCACCCATTTAATTAAGTGAAGTAACTTAATTAATTTGAATCCTTTGAATTCGTGCCAAAGATTTAAAATAAAAGATAGACTATTATTTTTGGGGTTGGCATCATTCTCTTGGTGGAACTTTTAGAGAGGATCCTTGAAAGAACATGGAGAAATTTAATCTCCCAATGAAGAACACCCCTCTCCAACGATGAATCATAGACATATCTCTCTCCCTCTTCAACCGGGGCAAGAAGAGGAAACACGGTCATCCCTGAAGAACACTGACGACGTCAACTTCTTCGTCTTCTTCCGACATCAACGGAATGACGTCCGCCTTTCAGTGACTTCATCAACGATCGTCGGCAATCGAGGTAGGGGGATTTGAGTTCTTTTATATATGAGTATAAACCTCCGTTCTTCATCATTAAAATTTCTGGATTATGGTATAGAAAGGTTATCACCATGATGAATAGGGCTCAGACCACATGAACTCGGCCTAACCCTCCCCCATTGGTTGTTCTTAATTGTTGTTGACGAAGGCGGACCATGAATAAAACCAGCGGCGAAGGGCCGCTGGGTCGCAAAGAGGTCGCGACACCGTCATGTCATGTGGAAAGAGAGCAGCGGCCACGACGGAGGTGTGCGGCATCGTCGCGCCACGTGGAGGCCCGCAGAGGGCTACAGACATCTGTGTCGCGGCAGACGGGAGCGGCGCCATCGCGCCACGCTGGCAGAACGGGGAAGTCACAACTAGGGTAGGCCACGGCGGAGGGGTGCAGCGCCGTCGCGCCGCTCAGGTGGTACAAAACCGCGTCCAAGGCAAGCTGCAGTGGAGGGGCGCTGTGCCGTCGCGCCGTTTCGGTGGTACATAACCGCATCCGGGGAAGGCTGCGGCGGAGGGGCATTGCGCTGTCGCGCCATGCCGGTGGAGCGGAACCAGCTGGCCACTCGGCCATCCGGACAACGAGGGACCCCCTGGTCCCGTGAGAAACCGAACTGGCAGCAGGCTCTGGTTTGGTTCGGAAGTAGGGGTGGTTTAACCCCCCCCCCCCCCCCCCCCCCCGCATGCGTGGCCAGCAGGCCACGCGGGCCAGCCCACCAGTCGGTCCGCCCTTGTGCAGGGCCCCCTACAGCCCAGCCACCCTCGGCCGGGCTGCCCTCGGGCTAGCCACCCCCTCGGTCCGGGTCGTGTCCTCAGACCGGGTTGGAACCGGGGACTGGGTCGGACCTCGGTATGGACCCTTTTGGCCAGTTTACTCCTTTTCACCCCCTATCTTGGGCTACGAGTGTCTGATTGATGAACCTCCTATGGTGACAGAAACCCTAGAACAAGACGGTTCTTTTGGAATACCCCACATGATGTTTGAACACAGTTGGAGTACGGTCGGGATGCTTTGAACCTAAAAACCAACCAGGCCTCTGGAACGGAAATGCCAATAACTCACAGACCAGATGTCCAATTGATGCACTGTATATCGCGTTAGAACACCTATGACATGGAAGTCCTTTGGGTTAATCCTTAGTTGAGTGTAGTGGCAGTCGGTGTATGGCCGATATCTTGAAGGTAGTTTCTACGGAACTCGAGTACACCAGGTGCGAGGAATCCAGTGGCTGATAGTGAGGCGAAGGTTGGAGACAGATCATACGGAGGTCAGCGCTCAGCAATCCTATAAGGTTCAGTGCATACCGATCATTTGTGGGTCAACGCTCTTCAATTATGTGTGTGTCAGTGCATACCGATCCTATGTGGGTTAGATCCTGTATGGTTCAACGCTTAGTGATCCTGTGTGGGTCAGCGCATACCGATCCTATGTGGGTCTGATCCTGTGTGGGTCATTGCGTGAGTTAGTACCTATCGATCCTGTGTGCGCCAGACTCTATATGGTCAGAAGCAGTTCCTCTTGACAGAATATGATGATCTAGCTTCGCGACTAATCATATGTACTTCAATACGTCTTCGTAGCACTTCACGACCGGGGGAGTTCTCCAGCAGCCGTGGTTTCAATAATGAAAATATTTTTTTGAGCTATGTCAATGAATTTTGTGTTTTCTTCATGAATGAGATGGGTTACGAAATAAAAAAGGTATATGTATGGGCATGTTCCTAAGCAAGGGTTATCCATTGATTTCATACTTTGTGGTTATCCTTGTTGGATTTTTGTGAGACATTGAGTGTCTCGGGGTACCTATTAAGTATCTTTATACTCACCCCTGCATGGGTTATGCCAGAACCTCGTTATGTTGGTTATAGATGACGGATAGTGCTGATCGGGGAAGAGTGTAGCAGAACAGGGCGGTACCCAGAGGTGGATCACTTTGCATGACATACACGGAGCGGACGAATGGACTTGGGGTGCTGAGGAGTCCATCAGTACCCACCCTTCATGTGGTAATCCTATAGGACGACCCAATTGCTTCTCTTTTTCTTTTCATCAGTTGTACTAGCTTTTCAGTTGTATTGTACATTACTATTGGTCTTGAATTTTCGGCCCCATTACATTCATCAAACTCCATTGTATACAGTTTTATATAGTGTTTTACTTCTATTAGCATACTCTATTGTGTTTGATTAGTGTTATAAAGGCAATGCCTTCCCAATTTAGGGATTTACACCTTTAGTGCTAGTCGCCAGCCCCTGGCCTATTGAAGGAGGGCTTGGGGTAGTCACGATACGGGCCCTAGGGGATGGATCGTGACATGGGATGCCTCAATTCCCCCTTCAGAATGTGAGTGTGTAGCCTGAAATCCCTTTTGGGAAAATTAACTTCATATTTTACATCCCAAGTTCCATGTATGAACCCTAAGACTAAATGGTACCATCATTATTAAAAGAAATATGACTCTAAATTATTTACAACAGTCCTATACACATGACTCTAAACTACTTTCTATTATCCATTCAATGCGAATTTTAAAATTTCGCACTGCCCAAGTTTGAATCCTACTTTCTAATAACGTCCATTGAACCCCATACGTAATTCCCAATTTGGATTCTCATTTCCTTTCAAATCCATATAGACTCCTTTGTGATTTTTTCTTATTAAACTTTTGGCGCAACTCCAATCTGGGGGACATTTATTAATGGATCCTTAGTGTAAATTTTCTGGTCCCTTGTTTAAAACGTGGTCAATAGTCAAACATACATTTCCTCTCCCCATTCTTGACTACTGTGGTTAGAGTCCCTATGTTTCAATCATGGTCAATAGTCGATCCATACTCATCAATCTCCACAGTATCCATGTCTCAAATTTTTTTGTCCACCTTCCCTCCATATCCCCATTCTATGGTTTAATTTAGTTACATTTGGTGTCATCCCTACGAACATTCACAATATGGGAGATCCTTGAAATGGTTTCTTGTGTCACACACTTAGTATAGATCACGCAGACTTAGGTATTTGGTACAGTGTGAGCAGGAATGGTCATGAATCCCGAATGAACCATTTGGTCCAAACTCTATGAAATTAAACTATGATACATGAGTCTACGAGTCATGAATTTAAACTATAAGCAAGCCTGCATTTAAATATGTGGTGTGACATGAGGTCTCTAAGGTCCTTGTTGAGGTTGGATTTTTCTCTCTTCCATGCTATGTATGACGATTTTGGAAATCCCCTTACATAGGTCAAAAATATATGAACATAACATATGATCGTATAGTCTATCAAACATGGGTATAAACTATTTGATGGGGTCTAGGAGGTATATACTTAAACTATGGGAGGCATCTTAATCATACGATGTTAAATTGTAAAATGTTTTTCGGTTTCCATATGACATTAAAATACATGTCCAACATCAGTACTGTATCATTTAAAACTGTGTTTCTATCATCCAAATTTCATGATATGAAACTTCAATATCATTCCAGGTCCTCACAAGAGAGGTAATCTCCCCCAATGTTGGTTATCTATTCCATTGTTCATAATTTCATCCATTGCTCGAAATACGAGATTACTCACCACTAAAAGATGTTTTTGATAATTATTTTTATTAATACACTTACACCATCATTTTCTATGCCTTTTTGGATAATTCATAGAGTGTGGGGATATATTAGAACATTCCATCACTAAATTTTCATACTTTTTGTGAACCTTATTTATATACTTAACCCCCATACTTTTCAAGGGACCAGATAATTACATTGTCTCATGTGACATCAGATCACCTACAATCCTGGGAAAATTTCCAAAAATATTATGGATGACATTACTAGATAGGTTCCATGTTTCGAACATGTTCATCGGTCGATAATTGTTTGTTTCCCATTTTCTGGCTAATGGTACATATGATGTGTTTCAAACATGGTCATCAATAATCTTATGTCACCATTCCACTCTCATCATATTCTAGGGATTAAATATTGTTATTAAAACCACCCAATACCCTATATGATTTTAAAATAAATAAACCCCTTCCATTATCTCATACATGTACTAGCTCACATCATGGAAGAAATTTTATTGTTCTCAGAGCCATGTTTTCTAGCCCCAGTATCTCTCAGTACTAATATTAATAGTGGTTATTTAGCAATAATAGGCCCTGGGTAAGCTATGGTTATCTGACACTACAATTAAAAGTGAAAAATTATGTGATCTTCAATTATTTATCTCGCCTAGAACAACATGATCTAAGGGATTCTCCTTTAGTAATTTAGAAAGAATGATTGATGTGATGTAATTGAATCCAGTTTAAAATGTCTTCATGAAAATAGTTTGTTTTAGAAATATGAAATAAAGTCAATGAATTGATGGGAGATGCACATATTGTAGCCCCTCATGTGTTTTAACCCAATTTACCCTATTTCAAAACTATTATAAATGAATACCTCAACATTTCCATACTCTAGAATGTGGCCTCCAAGACTGACTACAGTTTCCTTGATCTTATTACTCATCATTGGTCGTTAAATGATGATTATCATATCTTGTATATGATTGTCCCTACTCATCCAAGAGATTGAAAATTTGATCAATTTCTTGTTTCATTTGGTTCTTGGCCTCTTCCAGATGTGTTGTCATCTTATTGATGATATCTATTTGTTCCATGATGTAGCCAGCACGTTGGCCCGCTCTCTCCTCAAGATGCTTCATCTTCTGGTTGGCCTCTTGATTTTTGTGGATTCTTTCAAAATTCTCCTAACACCAAGAATATTATATGTGATGGATCCCCTCAAGAATAATTTTTCAAGGTTTTCACGTATTATCATGTGAAGACCTCTTTCAAATACCCTTTTGGAGGCCATATTGTGTATCCAATGGTGAGTGGATCCCAAAAAACCTACTAACTATAACACTAGGGTATGATTGATGAATTTTTGGATGGACCTCTATGACCAGTGATATATGATAAAATTTTCTTCCACCCCAATAGGATCAAAGTAGTCTAACTATTCAGGATATAAAAATTCATATTCCGAGAACTAATAATGGAGCTTAGCAGCAAGGTATTCTTCTGGTATCCTCTATTAGGGACTTAGATCTATATCATGTTGTGTAAATTTTTCTGATTATTATTCTTCAACATCCTTTCCTATTCAAGCCTTGATTTCTACCCCATCATTTGCATCAATCACAATTTTAGACAACTATTGTTTTGAAAACACTAAGACCATATTGGTTTGAATGACCAAATCATCGTTAAATGGAGCTTCCATAAAAAGAGATCCCATGGATGCCCCAACATGATCTCATTTCCTGGTTTTTATTATTATAAGAACTGCAAGAAATGAAGTAACATTAGTTAATATTAAAAAAATTATAGATATGACTATTTTAATGTAAGGACCTAAAGGAGTTGAGCACCATTGGGTCAAGCTCTTAAACATCGTGGTGACTTCCACTATGAGAGACAATTCAGATCTGGGAATTTCGATTATAAGAACAGGTTCCCCTGATGTCATTTGGGATGATAATTTATATATTATGGAAATACATTGATGTTATATCTTTGTAAAACCAGTTATGTTGTCATCATATTTGAAACAGACTCTTACATTTAGGGGGAAAATATCAATGATATGTCTCCTCAGTTAAGTGGACCACCTTGCAGTTTTTGTGATAATGCATATACAGGTATGTGCCACCAAATGATGACGCGGAGGTCCCATGGCTTGTAGGGTTCCACCTCAAACTCTTATATCATCCCACCAATAGCCCCTTCAACCATGGGTATCATAAAAAGTGGATTATCTGCTTCACCCGCTAGAAAAACTTCACTTATTAATGTTGGGATAAATTTTTAACTATCGAGATACCCATATATGGGATAATTTTTTGTTATTGGACCTATATTATTAATAGTATTAATCAGATAAAAGTGTATGTTATGTATTTTTATGATATACTCAGTGAACCCTTCTTCAGAATATAGGAATTGGATGATTCATTGGGACTTCCCTGATGAGAATCAATCACTTTTGATTCCTCATCCACATTATCCACTTATTCTCCACCTTATTCATCATTGTTGTGCACATGCAATGTCTTCTCTAGATCTGAATCTTGGTCATGCATTACCTTTACAAGGTTTGGGGTACCTCATAATTCCCCCACTAGAATACATATATATCTACATCTATTAGGTATGTAGGTCTCCTATGAAAGTCAACAGTATCTTTTAAATTAATGTGCCTATCATTTCAAACCACTGTCTCATCCCCCCTCATCATCCTCCACATGGTCTCAGTGTTAAATTGATTTGACAATTTTCTAAAAAATAATTTTAACGACGGGAACACATGATCTATGGGTGGTTATAATAGAAACTTCAATTTCTTCCAGAGAGCCTCATTTTTTGGCCCATGAGTCATCTTTCAGGGCCATTTCCATTCTAATGGCAGTGATAAGGACATAATTTGTGATGTACATACCATAGTCGATAAGTATTGGACTACCCCTAGATGACTGAATTGTCCTTCGGGGATCCCCCTATATGCCTCCCCTCTACTCTGGATCTGCGCCTACCAGTTCAATCACCCAATTAAAATTTCTAAGAATTTCATCCTGATGTGATGCCACCAAGCTATTGGAACAGTCCATTGGTAGAGTACCATCTATGATGGTCAATGGAAGCATGATGTTTTCTGTTGTGGGGAGCGCCCCTGCGCGAGAGGCAGTCCCCACATAATAGCCAAATAACTATTGGGTGTTTTGGTTCGTCAAAATCCGAAATGCATAAACAACGTTTATATTCAATTTATTACATGCCAATTGATAAACATAGAACACGATCACATTGCATTCCAACAATAAGGAATAGATAAAATGAATATATTCAAAATAATTCAATAGCCGTGAACAACACACTAGAAGGCAGTGGAATTTACAAGAGCATTAAATGCTTGTAATTAGAATTACAAGGCAACAACAGCAATGAAAAAACGAGACCAAACAAGACTTAAAACAGCTTCTATTAAACCATTTAAAATCAAGACATTCTAGAAAAAATACCAGAAGCAATGACGTTCAACGATTATAGGTCGAATTAAATGCAGAAATGTAAAGCAGTAAAGGCACATGGATTGAATGTGCATCAGACCTCTTTTGGTCCTACGTGCACAGCAAGAAAACCACCAGACTCATGCATTTTATTATGCTCAAAATAAAACAGATACAGGTGACTAAACCATAATTGCAAAACCATAAAATGGAGAACACTTACATAACCGGATAGATTACCAATGTTTGGCAGTTCTCAATGCGCTGTTTCTGAAACTCACGCACACAAGGCTTCCTCCTGGATATCCCCCAGATCAATAACCTCCCTCTAGATCCGTAAAGCATGCATGCAGAGGGCCTGATCAAGAAAATACACTACAAGCAGTGCTGTTTCTGAATCTGGAAAATGCACATGAACAACCTCTTTCATACTGGGCCCAGGAAGATCTCGACTTCACCCAAAAAGCATGGGAAACTCCATCATTGCAGTGACCATGTGGCTTTAGATTCACAGTGTCGCACAGAAAAAACACTATCTCGAACCACCAATGTATGTGCCAGTTGCAGATTTCTAGCTTGGTTTCTCCAATAACAGAATAGTGACAAGATCCAACATACCCTTGAATGGGAATACAAACTGAAATCTTCCGAGGAAAAATTGAGGTTGTGCGAATAGATTCTGATTAGGAAGCTTTAAGGCCATCAACAAATAGGTATCACATGTTAATCCCAAACATGTTGGAGCCGCTCCACAGGAACTCAAATTGCACAAGGATGCAAGAAAATGGGTGTTGACCTCGGGGTCAAGAATCACGCACCAATGGTGTAACCCGCCTGGATCTGGATCTCTTCGTCCCAAAAGAACTCTATCACCTGCAGATCTTGGAACCCTAAAGATTCCTCCATAAATCTCAACCGGGAGAAGAAGGAGAAAATCGAAGACACCACGTAGAGAGATCACACTATGTGGAAACCCTTGCTCGCCTTGAACTCATGATGCCAGGATCCATTCTGGAATCACACACGGGTTGGGGAAGAGGAACTGGGGTGCGCACTGTAACACCCCGAGCTTCCACGATACGCTTCTCATTCAATAATACAATAGCTTGCATTGTACGCAACTTCGAGTTCTAAAACATCGCGACAAATCAAAGTAGCCGTTATGAATAGTAATAACCACTTTTTAAAATTATATAAATTTTATATTTCAAAATGGAGTTCATTTTTGTATTCCTAATATTGAAATTAGCCTATGTTGAATTTTTTGTAATTTTCTGAGAACTTCAAAATTTTTATGAATAGTGAAAAATACTTAAAACAACTTTTTTAATCAAAATAATTTATAGTGATAAGTTATACTATTGAGTGGATTTAATGTATAATTAGAATATATTTTTACCATTTTATCCAATGGTGGTCATTAGAATTAATTTAACATTGAATTTGGACATAAACAATTGCCAATCTTTTGATATAAATTGTTTCTTGAAAACACGCTATTTGTCGTAACAGCGGGAATTAATTATAAAATTAATTAATGCAACTTATATGTTTGGAATTTTGTAAAATAGACATCATTTTTGAATTCGGAATATCAATTATAGCTTAGGATGAAATTTTGGCATTGTTCTGAGAAACTTCAATATTTGATGAATAGTGAAACCACTAAGTGGTAGTAAAATAACTGATTTTTCGTTTAAATGAAATATTACCACTTCTGTGATTTGATTTTCAAAAATCCGACATACATGGTTGTCATTAAGAAGTAAAATGTGGTTCAATGAGATTATAATAATTTTTTGGTGAATAGTAACTTATTAAGTTCTTAATCGCGATTAGTGGTAATTAGTGTAGTTTAAGGTATAGATAATACTTTAATAATATTAAATGACCTAGACACATGTCCCAACCTCATTTGTTGTGTCATGGCCGACCAAGACAAGCCATGGCCTAACTTGGGGACCCCATGGATCCACTTTTGTTGGGAAATAACATAAATTACTTTTTATTTAATGTTAAAGTGAAAATGACACTAACATAAAGTGTTTTACTAAAACAATTTTTAAGTAGGGTTACACAAGTCCAAATTTTGATTATAAATAGTCATTGGAAAGATAAAAAGATTTCCTATATCATAGTATTTTTTTTATAATTTTTAGACATTAAATAAATTTAATTATTTATGACATAATAATGATGCAGCGATGACATCATTATTTGACGATTTAAATAAAATGGAAAGGTAATATAAAATCTATGAACTACACATGGCCAAAACCAATTGGATGAGTGGATTTCGATGCCTTATCACCTTATCCACGAATTATATCAATGTGGGACCTTTTAAAACCGAAACACATTTTCAAATAATGTAATGTTCCTTTACTTTCCAAAAGTGCCCTTCCTCTCCTCTTATAAAAGGCCCCCACCTCTACCTCATTTCACACACTCTTCAAGCCATTGTCTCGGCCAACCCCTGCCCATTTGCTCTCTCCACATCCCTCTACTCATCCTAGAGGATTCCCTTTGGGAAGAATCCTTTCAAAGGAAGCCTTTAGGCTCAACTCAAAAGGAGTTACACTTTTTAAGGTAATTCATTCTCTCATGTTCTTTTGTTTTATTTTGCTTCTCCAACCCCCTAAACTCTTTTTATTTACTTCTTTTGTAACAACACCAGTATCTTAAATATACTAGGATGTTGTTATAAGATTTATTTGAGCTACACTTCCACACAACTACATCAAATGGTTAAAGAACATAAGGTTTCCGTGGATGGCGAAATTCTGCCTCCCGAAACGATGATTGTTCAACACTCATTTAACACCTTCAAAGGTGGCCATTATGATGTCACTATTTTTATATATGATATATAATATGTTTATGTTTTCCTTAAGCTTCTGTTTTTTTCATTTTGGGCATACCTTTATGGTTTCCATTATGGGTAAAACACGATATCTTCATTTTAGGAAGCGCGGACTACCGCCCCCTGAAAGTGATTTGATTCGTTAATACCATATGTGGGATGTGTGAAGGATAAAGTTAATGACATTATATATGTTATTATACTGGAATTATAATATACTCTCATATCATTATGATTCCATTCCAGAAAATATGAAATAGAAATGGAAGTAGCGTTCATGCGTACGTACGGCTTACCGTCTCCATGAACGGTGCATTTCATTTCTTACCTCTAAATGTTACGTAATATTATAAATGAATGTATATACTGGATATATAAGATATATATGACATCTAAATTATGAATATAATGGATATTTCACCACATTAACAACTTGTAATCATAAGAAGTTTATTTTTGACTCAAGTACCAAAGGTCGACAAAACGACCGTTATTAACTTAAATAATTACATAATGATCATATCATTGTAATAAGTGATATAATAAGGATAATGAAATTGAGAATGGTTCTTAATAAGGTATATATTAACTCTAGTTTATTATTCAGGAGGTTAAAGAACGGTTGAGTCAAGTCGGACACAAGGTAAGGGAACTTCTAAACCCAATTTCCATTCTTTGGGTTAATCTCCTACTTTCAAATTATGTCATGATGTTATTATGTCATATTTTGTATTTTTACTTTCTTTATGTGTACCTATAATGAATACACATAATAGATCTATTTTATTTGTAAGGGAAATTCTTAACCCAATTTCTGTTCTTTGGGTTAATCTCCTACTTTCAAATTATGTCATGATATTGTTATGTATTATCTTGTATTTGTACTTTCTTTATGTGTACTTATAGATAATACACATAATATATCTATTTTATTTATAAATGATCTTTGTAAGGGAATTTCTTAACCCAACTTCCATTCTTTGGGTTAATCTCCTACTTTCAAATTATGTCATGATATTATTATGTCCTATTTATTATTTTTACTTTATTTATGTGTACCTATAGTGAATACACATAATAGATCTATTTTATTTTAAAAATGATCTTTTAAGGACTTCGTCTCAATCCCCTTTCATTGAGGCATATTTGGTTTTATACACAACTTTCTTTTATACGGTGTATAAACCCCTTTGACTTTTAAGTTTATTCAAAAGGAATCTTTTTATACGAAGCATTTTACTAAACGACAAAAAGGGAATGTTTTTCTTTCCGTACTTATGCGGCGACAACGACTTCTCCGCCGCCGTGAACATTATTTGAGATTCGGCTTCCTTTACAAGCCATACCTTTTTTAAAAAAGAAAAATAAATACAATGTTTTAACATTCTTTTATTTTGGTATTGAAAATGGTTTTGAAAGAATTTTTATTATATCAATGTGTTGTATTGATATCTTGTGATTGAAATATGGAAATGTTATGTTTCCTTTATGCATGTTTTATGTGATACGATTATGTTATGGTTTATGATATGTTTAAACCTATTCATATGAGGAATGCATTGGACTTAATAAGTGACGGGTGGAGCCCGCTATAGCTCCTCGATGCATCGGCAGGTCTCATGAGACAAACTAGTGTCTTGGCACAAGGCCTTGACAAAATCTTATTTGTGGTCTTGGCACGAGGCCTTGACTACGTGGTTATGATAGTCTGGCATTATGCATTCCATCATTATGAAAGTGGTTATTGTTATTGCATGTGATTATTCGACCAGTAGAATATCCATGTAATGAAGTAAATGGCATTATCTCATTTTACTTTTGCCATATTATGTTGATGTTCAAGTTTAAAAGGCTTTTGTTTTAGTTATACATTGCCTTAAATGTTTATGTTTATTTATGAAAGCTTCCGCAATATTGTTATCCTTACTGAGCATCTGAGCTCACCCCTTTCAATGTTTTAATATTTTCCAGGATGTGAAGAAGTATTTTATGAATGACCTGCAGGGATAGTCAGAAGAGGATATGAGTGTGGACTATGGAGACTTTGTTATTGTAGTTTTTCACTTTATGATGTAATGTAACGTTTATGAATGTATCTAGTGTTTCCAAGGCTACTAAACTAATCGGTCTTTCGAGACTTGATCTTTTGGGATCATGCCAATGTTACGAAGTAATGCACCGGCTCTGGGTAGCTGGGGTCGGGGCATTACAGTTGGTATCAGAGGCAGTTTAGTACTAACCTTGGAAGCTAGATTTAGATAAACTCTGATTAGAGCACATAGCCCGAAGATAGACTTTGAGGATTAGTATAAAAGAACATCTTAGAATATTGGTATTGTAGAGATTTTGTGAGTTTTCCAAGCAATACATTCCTGTCTGGATACGAGCAGGTAGAGGCGGCTCTGGCACAGATGTACCTAGGGGTAAAACCCGAAAACACCGCTTTGAGCTAGACTCGAACGGGAACTGGTGCACGACAACGGGCCTTGCTGCACTCTTGGTTACGACACTCCCGGGGGATATGCTTTGGATAATTCCCATTTTCTTTACAAACCACTATGAAGGGTTACGAGTATATACTTCCTCAAATAATACATTTTTATAATTATGGATTATATCCATAATTAGTTCAATTTATGTTAAGTGTTTTACAAGTATGGAATTATGTATTTTGATTCATAAACTAATCTAGTTTATGCCATTGTTTAGAAATGGCGCCTAGTAGAAGGAATGGAAACTGTATCAATGCACGAACTCCGTGTAGGGATTGCCCTCCTGCTCAGGATAATTATGGTGGAGCTAGTGATACAACTGGTGCTGATCAGCTTCTCACCATACTGGGACAACTCACGCAGGTTATGAATAACAACCTTACTCGTATGGAGCACCCTGATCCGCAACGTGGAGGATCAATGTTAGACCGCTTCATGAGGCAACAACCACCAACCTTCAATGGGAGTACAAATCCTATAGTAGCTGAGCAATGGATAAATTCCTTAGAGAAAATATTCCATGCCTTGGGGAGTAGTGAAAGGGAGAAGGTTGTCATGGCAGTTTACCGCCTCACTGGAGATGCCGATCAGTGGTGGTCGCTGATTCAAAACACAAAGGAAGATGACGACGTATCAAGTATGGAATGGAGGGAGTTCAAAGAGCTTTTCTTAGAAAAATACTTTCCTCGTGACCATCGAGCAGATATGGAAAGGCAATTTCTGAGTCTGAGGCAGAAGGAGGATGAGAATGTCGCAAAGTATGAGGCTAACTTTACAAGGTTAGCGAGGCATGCTTCCGATTATATACGTAACCCAAGGAGTAAGATTGATCGTTTCTTTGATGGGTTAAAACCATTTCTCCGTCGAGATTTAGTATCACAATCCTTCTCATCATACGAAGATATAGTCTCATGTGCTATCAAGACATAAAAGGAATTCTCTAAGTCTTATGACAACAAAGTAAAGCAAGAGAAGAAGAGAACGGTGGAACAAGAGACAGATAAAGGGAAAAAGGGAAAGAAGGATTTTCCATTATGTGATAATTGTGGGAAGAATCACCCTGGTACTTGCCTAAAAGGAATGGGAGTCTGTTATAAATGTGGAGAAAAAGGTCACCAGGCACGTGATTGCAAGGGAAAGAAAGAGGCTGTCAAAGTTGAATGCTACAATTGTAGAGAAATGGGTCATTACGCAAATGAATGTCCTAAGCGTCAAGGAATCTTACCTCAGAAAAGGCCAAGGGATCAAGGACAATCTTATGCTATTACTACAGTTGAAGCAGAATAACTAATGTATTGATGCTTTCGGACTCATGGATTATATTCTGGTTATTAGAATAATGTGATCTATATAAGGATTGTACTGCAGTACTTGTTGGTTTCAGTAAGGTTTTAATATGATGAAGGTAATTATATTTTTAGTATGTGACAATAAAAGAAACTTTACTTTGTTTGGGGAATCTGTTACAATTGATTTTGGAATTTAGAGGCCTTTTAGAGAAAGTCTGGACGGAGGTATTTTGGATAACTATTAAGGTTGGAATGGATTAAGTTGAACCATGGATATTATTATTTAAGGATAAAGCATTTCTGAAGATTATTTTTGGAATATTATAATACTATAGTTTTAGGAAAAGGACAACCTGTAGGGTGGGGAATAACCCGTCGCGTCGGACAAAGCTGCAGGAATCGAACCCACAACCATAGTGCGACAGGCCTTTATTTCCTACCACTAGCCTACAGGAAGTCCCTGGTTATTAGAAAATAATTTTACTAATCTAAATGGTATGTGTTAACATTTTGAACCTTATACAATTAGGATAAATAGAATATTTTTGAGTTCCGTTACCATTTGGAGTAAAAGTTGGGGTTGTGGTAAAAAAAAAAAAAATTTAACGAATGAAAGTATACATAACAAGTATGTATATTCCCTTACGTTCTTAGTAAATCTCCTAAATAAATTCCTTAACATTATAAAAGGTAACTTAAAACAAAAATGTTGTCGGTTAACTTTTCCAACTGGGGATTCAATGACCGTTTAACCAATCACAAGTTTGTGATTTTCTTGTGGTTAAAATTTCTCCTAATCCTGTTTTCTATAACTCTCCATCAGACCTTGATGGTTTGTTTCTCCTCCATATCCATATTTTCATATAATCCTAGAATGGGCTATATCGGGTGACCTTTGTACTTATCCTGCTTTCTTTTAATGTTATATATTTATTAACCTTATTTCCGATGTGGGTTTTCCTCAAAGGTATTTTCTCTTTTCAACCTTTTATTATCAAAGAAAAATTTCAAATTGCGAGGACGCAATTTATTGAAGGAGGGGAGAATGTAACACCCCGAGCTTCCACGATACGCTTCTCATTCAATAATACAATAGCTTGCATTGTACGCAACTTCGAGTTCTAAAACATCGCGACAAATCAAAGTAGCCGTTATGAATAGTAATAACCACTTTTTAAAATTATATAAATTTTATATTTCAAAATGGAGTTCATTTTTGTATTCCTAATATTGAAATTAGCCTATGTTGAATTTTTTGTAATTTTCTGAGAACTTCAAAATTTTTATGAATAGTGAAAAATACTTAAAACAACTTTTTTAATCAAAATAATTTATAGTGATAAGTTATACTATTGAGTGGATTTAATGTATAATTAGAATATATTTTTACCATTTTATCCAATGGTGGTCATTAGAATTAATTTAACATTGAATTTGGACATAAACAATTGCCAATCTTTTGATATAAATTGTTTCTTGAAAACACGCTATTTGTCGTAACAGCGGGAATTAATTATAAAATTAATTAATGCAACTTATATGTTTGGAATTTTGTAAAATAGACATCATTTTTGAATTCGGAATATCAATTATAGCTTAGGATGAAATTTTGGCATTGTTCTGAGAAACTTCAATATTTGATGAATAGTGAAACCACTAAGTGGTAGTAAAATAACTGATTTTTCGTTTAAATGAAATATTACCACTTCTGTGATTTGATTTTCAAAAATCCGACATACATGGTTGTCATTAAGAAGTAAAATGTGGTTCAATGAGATTATAATAATTTTTTGGTGAATAGTAACTTATTAAGTTCTTAATCGCGATTAGTGGTAATTAGTGTAGTTTAAGGTATAGATAATACTTTAATAATATTAAATGACCTAGACACATGTCCCAACCTCATTTGTTGTGTCATGGCCGACCAAGACAAGCCATGGCCTAACTTGGGGACCCCATGGATCCACTTTTGTTGGGAAATAACATAAATTACTTTTTATTTAATGTTAAAGTGAAAATGACACTAACATAAAGTGTTTTACTAAAACAATTTTTAAGTAGGGTTACACAAGTCCAAATTTTGATTATAAATAGTCATTGGAAAGATAAAAAGATTTCCTATATCATAGTATTTTTTTTATAATTTTTAGACATTAAATAAATTTAATTATTTATGACATAATAATGATGCAGCGATGACATCATTATTTGACGATTTAAATAAAATGGAAAGGTAATATAAAATCTATGAACTACACATGGCCAAAACCAATTGGATGAGTGGATTTCGATGCCTTATCACCTTATCCACGAATTATATCAATGTGGGACCTTTTAAAACCGAAACACATTTTCAAATAATGTAATGTTCCTTTACTTTCCAAAAGTGCCCTTCCTCTCCTCTTATAAAAGGCCCCCACCTCTACCTCATTTCACACACTCTTCAAGCCATTGTCTCGGCCAACCCCTGCCCATTTGCTCTCTCCACATCCCTCTCCTCATCCTAGAGGATTCCCTTTGGGCAGAATCCTTTCAAAGGAAGCCTTTAGGCTCAACTCAAAAGGAGTTACACTTTTTAAGGTAATTCATTCTCTCATGTTCTTTTGTTTTATTTTGCTTCTCCAACCCCCTAAACTCTTTTTATTTACTTATTTTGTAACAACACCAGTATCTTAAATATACTAGGATGTTGTTATAAGATTTATTTGAGCTACACTTCCACACAACTACATCAAATTGTTAAAGAACATAAGGTTTCCGTGGATGGCGAAATTCTGCCTCCCGAAACGATGATTGTTCAACACTCATTTAACACCTTCAAAGGTGGCCATTATGATGTCACTATTTTTATATATGATATATAATATGTTTATGTTTTCCTTAATCTTCTGTTTTTTTCATTTTGGGCATACCTTTATGGTTTCCATTATGGGTAAAACACGATATCTTCATTTTAGGAAGCGCGGACTACCGCCCCCTGAAAGTGATTTGATTCGTTAATACCATATGTGGGATGTGTGAAGGATAAAGTTAATGACATTATATATGTTATTATACTGGAATTATAATATACTCTCATATCATTATGATTCCATTCCAGAAAATATGAAATAGAAATGGAAGTAGCGTTCATGCGTACGTACGGCTTACCGTCTCCATGAACGGTGCATTTCATTTCTTACCTCTAAATGTTACGTAATATTATAAATGAATGTATATACTGGATATATAAGATATATATGACATCTAAATTATGAATATAATGGATATTTCACCACATTAACAACTTGTAATCATAAGAAGTTTATTTTTGACTCAAGTACCAAAGGTCGACAAAACGACCGTTATTAACTTAAATAATTACATAATGATCATATCATTGTAATAAGTGATATAATAAGGATAATGAAATTGAGAATGGTTCTTAATAAGGTATATATTAACTCTAGTTTATTATTCAGGAGGTTAAAGAACGGTTGAGTCAAGTCGGACACAAGGTAAGGGAACTTCTAAACCCAATTTCCATTCTTTGGGTTAATCTCCTACTTTCAAATTATGTCATGATGTTATTATGTCATATTTTGTATTTTTACTTTCTTTATGTGTACCTATAATGAATACACATAATAGATCTATTTTATTTGTAAGGGAAATTCTTAACCCAATTTCTGTTCTTTGGGTTAATCTCCTACTTTCAAATTATGTCATGATATTGTTATGTATTATCTTGTATTTGTACTTTCTTTATGTGTACTTATAGATAATACACATAATATATCTATTTTATTTATAAATGATCTTTGTAAGGGAATTTCTTAACCCAACTTCCATTCTTTGGGTTAATCTCCTACTTTCAAATTATGTCATGATATTATTATGTCCTATTTATTATTTTTACTTTATTTATGTGTACCTATAGTGAATACACATAATAGATCTATTTTATTTTAAAAATGATCTTTTAAGGACTTCGTCTCAATCCCCTTTCATTGAGGCATATTTGGTTTTATACACAACTTTCTTTTATACGGTGTATAAACCCCTTTGACTTTTAAGTTTATTCAAAAGGAATCTTTTTATACGAAGCATTTTACTAAACGACAAAAAGGGAATGTTTTTCTTTCCGTACTTATGCGGCGACAACGACTTCTCCGCCGCCGTGAACATTATTTGAGATTCGGCTTCCTTTACAAGCCATACCTTTTTTAAAAAAGAAAAATAAATACAATGTTTTAACATTCTTTTATTTTGGTATTGAAAATGGTTTTGAAAGAATTTTTATTATATCAATGTGTTGTATTGATATCTTGTGATTGAAATATGGAAATGTTATGTTTCCTTTATGCATGTTTTATGTGATACGATTATGTTATGGTTTATGATATGTTTAAACCTATTCATATGAGGAATGCATTGGACTTAATAAGTGACGGGTGGAGCCCGCTATAGCTCCTCGATGCATCGGCAGGTCTCATGAGACAAACTAGTGTCTTGGCACAAGGCCTTGACAAAATCTTATTTGTGGTCTTGGCACGAGGCCTTGACTACGTGGTTATGATAGTCTGGCATTATGCATTCCATCATTATGAAAGTGGTTATTGTTATTGCATGTGATTATTCGACCAGTAGAATATCCATGTAATGAAGTAAATGGCATTATCTCATTTTACTTTTGCCATATTATGTTGATGTTCAAGTTTAAAAGGCTTTTGTTTTAGTTATACATTGCCTTAAATGTTTATGTTTATTTATGAAAGCTTCCGCAATATTGTTATCCTTACTGAGCATCTGAGCTCACCCCTTTCAATGTTTTAATATTTTCCAGGATGTGAAGAAGTATTTTATGAATGACCTGCAGGGATAGTCAGAAGAGGATATGAGTGTGGACTATGGAGACTTTGTTATTGTAGTTTTTCACTTTATGATGTAATGTAACGTTTATGAATGTATCTAGTGTTTCCAAGGCTACTAAACTAATCGGTCTTTCGAGACTTGATCTTTTGGGATCATGCCAATGTTACGAAGTAATGCACCGGCTCTGGGTAGCTGGGGTCGGGGCGTTACACGCACTCACTGTGGATGGATCCTCGACTTCCAGTCGAGAAGACGCCCGAGGTATCCTTGTGGTACTGCTCTCTCCCACAGTTTTTTCGGTCCCTGTAAATATATTCAATACCCCAAATAGTTGTAACAGAAAAATTCCCGCAAAACAGGAGGAGAAAGGTGAACCGTCCACGTGGATTGTGGAAAATAGAAGACCAACTGAAATATAACGCATAAAAAACAAAAAAATTTATATGGAAATAAAATTTAACAAATATCCACCATTTTCATATAAAATTGGCGATGTTCTTGCACCTACTACCATCAATATGGGCATCACATCCTAAACAGAAAACTGCTAGAGGGAACGACACAAACTGTCTCCCAACATGTATCAAAGTGATACATGGCGCCCAAATTGAATGATATATATAAAAGCTACAAAACATGCTCAGACAAAAGGCTCTAAACATAAACAGATCACATACCTATACTTACCTGAGTCTCCCTCTGAGATGAATGTCAATGAGGAAAACACGAACCAGCAAATCACATGCCAACAGGTCCCTCAATCAGCTCACCTGTGCCAGCAGAACACAAATAAAAAGAGCATTACACATCCTCACACAAAACACGGAAAAACAAAGCTCAGAGAAACTCACATAGAATGTATCTCAGAAATAAAACAGGTCAGAGAAAACAAGCAGCAAAAGACACAAAGCTCGGAGCATGAAAATCGCTCACTCAACCTGAATCTAAAACAGACCCAGGAAACTCTCCACCTGAGGAAAAGACATTTTCTAGAACCGAGCCAACAAGAGAGGTTCGTCAAAAACAGGGTACCACTGTAAATCCCATGCAGTCCCAGGAGTCCTAAGGGAAAACTCTAGAGCCATGAGAACACCGTCGATCCAAGGGAAGCACGCTACTAACCAAGAAAACTCATCTCAATCTAGCTTCCTAACGATATCTAGGAAACGTCGAATATCGCTAAAAAAAATCCCGACAGAACCGCCATGAAGCCTGATTATCACCGAACCTATTCACATGACACTATCACTCTAAAAACTTCCCAAGCCCAATCACCACTCATAACGGGTCACAACCTAGAGAAACCGTCCCAAAACCAGGACATACAAGAGGAAAAAACTCATAGCTAATTACGAGCTCACTCTCCTAAGGCTAGAGGCAGCAACAAGAGCAACGCCGAGGGGGGATGCATGAATCGTAAAGAAACAACCCAAAAGAGTCTCCACCTGAACCCAGAAAAACAAATAGGACCAAAGTACCAAGAACCGTTGGCTTTAAAACCGAGACACGCTGCCTGAAAACTCTAACAGGAAGACTCTCAATGCAAGGTAACAGAAGATCCTCAACAGATGGATTCAGAATCTCCACCATAGGAGATGACCACCTAAACAAAATCCAAAAGGAGACATCCTCACACAAAGGGGAAACTGAAAGGACATATGCAAGTTGTCCCAACATCCTAAGACAGCTCTAAGACGTAAGAAAAAACGACTGGGAGCCAGCTAGAAACTAGGGGAAAACAAGCCGCAAAAAGGCCACACATCCTAGTCTAGTATTACTAACGGCACACGGTTCCCGAGAAACCCAAAAAAGCCACTAAACAGGGTCGAACAGTAAACAAAGAATCATGGTGATCAGCCAAGAGGCACTACACCCACAAGCTACCCAAGCCTAAACACCGAACTCGCAACAGGACCATACTCGGAGCAAACAATCATAAAGGATGTAGAGGAACACAACAGAGCTAACTTAAGTCATATCCTAGGAAAAAGGAGAACACTAGAGACACAAGATCCTGCTAAGACCTTACTGCTAACCAGCTCTCAAACATAGGAAAACCTCACAATGTACCCATTCCTACCCTGAAACCATAGACACACATAGGTAGAAACAACCAAGAGGCATCTTTTGAGGCTCAGACAGATAAAGGAAAATGGAATGAAAACAACGAGGAATCTCACTACCAGCAGTAGAATGAAATTATATCCCAAGAGAGCTAACGACCTAGCTGAACGAAACAACAAAGCATGCTGCAACATGTATAAGACATTAACATAACATTTGAAAGCAATGAGAAAACGTTTTAAAATTTTAACAAAGCAAAACTTAAACCCAATTAGGCGCTGATACCACTTTGTTGCGGGGAGCGCCCCTGCACGAGAGGCAGTCCCCATATAATAGCCCAAGAACTATTGGGTGTTTTGGTTCGTAAAAAACCGAAATGCATAAACAATGTTTATATTCAATTTATTACATGAAAATTGATAATCATAGATCATGATCACATTGCATTCCAACAATAAGGAATATATCAAAAGAATATATTCAAAAGAATTCAATAGCAGAGAACAACACACTAGCAGACAGTGGCATTTACAACAGCATTCAACGCGTGCAATTAGAATTACAAGGCAACAGCAGCAATGACAAACCGATCCCAAACAAGACTCAAAACAGCTTCTATTAAACCATTTAAATTCAAGACATTCTTTAACAAATACCAGAAGCAATGACGTTCAACGATTACAGGTCGAATTAAATGCGGAAAAGTAAAACAGTAAAAGGAACATGGATTTCATGTGCTTCAGACCTCTTTTGGTCCTACGTGCACGGCAAGAACACCACACGACTCACGCGTTTTATTATGCTCAAAATAAAATAGTTACAGGAGACTAAACAAGAATTGAAAAACAATAAAAGGGAGAACACTTACATAGCCAGACAGATTACCAATGTCCAGAGGCTCCCAATGCGCTGGTTCTGAAACTCACGCACACAAGGCTTGCTCCTAGAAATCCCCCAGATCACTGACCTCCCGCTGGATCCGGAAAGCATGCATGCAAGGGGCTAGATCAAGAAAATACACTGCAAGTAGTGCTGGTTTTGAATCTGGAAAATGAACATGAACAACCTCTTTCATACTGGGCCCAGGCAGATCTCGACGTCACCCAAACAGCATGGGAAACTCCATCATTGCAGTGACCAGGTGGCTTTAGCTTCACAGTGTCGCACAGAAAAAACACTATCTCTAACCACCAATGTATGTGCCAGTTGCATATTTCCATATTGGTTTCTCCAAAACCAAAATAGTGACAGGATCCAACATACCCTTGAATGGGAATACAAACTGAAATCTTCCGAGGAAATATTGAGGTTGTGTGAAGAGATTTTGATCAGGAAGCTTCAAGGCCATCAACAAATAGGTATCACACGTTAATCCCGAACATGTTGGAGCCGCTCCACATGAACTCAAATTGCACAAGGATGCAGGAAAAGGGGTGCTAGCCTTAGGGTCAATAATCACACACCAATGGCGTGACCTGCCTGGATCTGGATCTCTTCATCCCAAAAGAACTCTATCGCCTGCAAATCTTGGAACCCTTTATATTCCTCCATAAATCTCAACCAGGAGCAGAAGGAGCGAATCGAAGACACCTCATAGAAACGTCGCTCGATGTGGAAACCCTTGCTCGCATTGAAATCATGATTCTAGGATCCGTTCTGGAATCACACAAGGCTTGGGGAAGAGGAACCGGGGTGCGTGCTCACTGTGGATGGATCCTGGGCTGCCAGTCGGGAAGACGCCTGGGGTCTCCTTGCGGTAGTGCTCTCTCCCATAGTCTTTTCGGGCCCTATAAATATATTCAATATCCCAAATAGGCGTAACAAAAAAATTCCCGCAAAATAGGAGGAGAAAGGTGAACCGTCCACGTGGGTTGTGGAAAATAGAAGACCAACAGAAATATAATGCATAAAAAACGAAAAAATTTATATGGAAATAAAATTTAACATTTTCTTGTGTCCCCTTAATTATAATCATGCACCTCGTATGATGAAGGATATATGGGTGCCTCTCTTCATAGACCCCAATATAGATATTATTCACCACTAACTGAAAGAATCCTAAATATATATATAAATGAGATGGTGTGTGTGGCTCAATTAAAATTTGTTTATCTGTCTCTAGAATGAACAACCAACCCCAAAAACACTATAGGTACTACATTTCCTCCCATGATACTTGAAGGTGGTCCGCTATTAGACCATCCAGAGCAATAATTGGGTGGACTTCGGTCATTTCATAGTTTCTAATATGATGTTTAACCCTGAAATCATCATTTGACATCTTCCAAATCTCATCTATGTAACAAAATAATGGAAAAACTATACTCCATGGGAGTAGTAGCATACTGGATGTCATGGCCCATGAGATGATCTTTGAT
Source organism: Viscum album (assembly GCA_963277665.1). Lineage (NCBI taxonomy): Eukaryota > Viridiplantae > Streptophyta > Magnoliopsida > Santalales > Viscaceae > Viscum > Viscum album. The sequence goes on from OY728123.1 coordinate 649,787,536, forward strand.
CTTACTGTTAACATACTAGAATAGTTCACAGATTCTGTTGGGCATGTTTCCACATTCAATAATGCCCAATATGAGGTTGATTTTGGCTAGTACCAACACACCCATTTTGACCATGTTTCTAGCTACATGGATTTCTGCCATCATTATCATCCCCAGATGCACCCCGGTACTCATGTCCCTCACAAGTAGCTTCCACCCATTCAAAAAGGTAGAATGGAACATGGTGTAGCATTCCATCATATCCCATCATACCACCACGTTTCACCTCCACTTCTGGTAGTATCCTGCCTCCGTGATGAACAAATATGATTCCAACATCCATCACAATGATGCGATTAGAAACTTGTTTCACTTTCCCAAACCATCAGTTTATCATCCTTACTATGGAATAGGTCAAACCATTCATGAAGTAGGTTGTCATTTTGGTTTAATTAGAACTTTATGTTCTCCTTCACTGTATCCGTAATGTTTTTTCATGGATAGAATTCCGTTCACTGATTTCCTAGGTATATTTTGGTAGGAGGAACTCATTATATTGGAATACCACTAGTTGAATTTCACTAATGCAGTGAATGTCCTAGAGACTATTTCCAAATTCCATATAATTGAGATAGAATTGGATCGTGTATAAATACGATTAGATGAGGAGTTATGGAACTCGATCATGCTAGTGGTAATTGAGGAAAAATGATTGCCACACCACATCATACAAGATAATGTTGCTTAGAATTTCCCCGTATTCATGGAATATGTAGACCACCTAGTATTCCCACACCAACTAACTGGTCATGTTACACCCAATCCATAAGTAACAATACTTCTGAAAGACCTTACTATTGTCTTATATTTCTATGAGTACTAGTGGCATAATGGTCGGAGAACTCCTCTTCTACTGTCTCATCCCAAGTGACTATCGTGGTACTCCCATTCATTACATAGATGGAAAGGTCCTTTTCAATCATGAAAACATGGTCATTTAGATTGATGTTTTGATGTGGGAGATTATTTTCCTATGTGAACCATGACTATGGCGAGATTACTATGGGGTTAGAAATGGTCACTTCATCTAACATCACAATGATCAGTAGTGTAAGTTATTCACGCTGTTGAAAGTCCTTCTACCATTGCTTATTCTTTTAGAATAAAATATGAATTTTTGATAAAACCCTTTTATCCTTAAATACCTAAGGATATACACTCATCTCAGCCCTTCAAGGAGAAACAATACCCTCGAACTGAGTAGACTCATGTGGATTTCCATTTCGAATGGATCTGAAAACTATAACCACGAATCACACAGGATTTCATTATCTTTGCAAAAGACATAGTGTAGTGTGAAAGATTGTGTAATAACCACAAAATATAAATAAAATTTGTAAAAGTATATTTTTTTGAAGAAGCTCTTTTTTCCTGAAATAAATTGCTGAAGCTCGGGTTTTCACACAGGAGGATTGATCCTACACATGAGGGAATAAATATTAAATCTTTAGGAAATTCAATGTAACATAATAGGTCCCACTCACATATTTATAGGCATGGACCTATCCTTCTATTCATTCAAAAACCCCCATACACACTATGTTTAATTGTTTGAACATTGAGGTGGGAATGTAATATTCTATTCAGAGCTTCCATTGGAACCCTATCTTCTGGTACAATTTCATCTTACAACCCAAGGGGGAATATATGTAACTGAAATCCACCTAAGGTTGAATATGTCCATGTTTGATCAAATAAAGGTCATATTCTGACTCCGAAAACATTCTTCAACATTCTAAAGATAAATATGTCCATCTTTAAATTAGGTGAACCATTAAACAGTGATAAAATCACCCATTTAAAAGTTATTTTTATGCATAATATCATATTATTTATTATATAATATTATAAGAAGAATTATATGGAAAATACATAACATTAATAATATGGAAAATATTATTCATAACCATTACATAATAAGTTAGGCTAATATATCATGTTGTGCTCAAAAACTGTTTAACGTGCAATGCAAGCTATTGTATTTATTTAAATAACGTACCATGAAATCTTGGGGTGTTCCATTCTTCCATCGAACAATAAATTGCACTGTCAACTTTTTTTAATTTGTGTTTAGTAACTGTGGTTTGGAAATTAGAAACAATTTTATTGATATCCCACATCGGAACAAAGGACGATTGAAGTTCCACTTTAAAATAATGAAGGGTAAGTATGAAGGTCACTAGACATAATACATACTAGGGTTCCCTGTAGAGAAACATGGAAATGGAATAGAAATATAATAATCATGTTTTAATGGAGAGAGATGGAAACATGGTCAGAATAAATTCAATAATCATAAATCCATAAATCTATAATCTTCTAAGGGACCACTTGATTCACCAGATAATAATGTACTAGGATAACATAGTTTTCTTCATTATAATAACACTAGAGATAAGGAATTATTTTACCATTCAAATAAACAATAATATTATCTATTTACATGTCATATGGATAATCTAATGCATTGTGGTTTCTTTGAACTATTTTCATTTGATCACTTAATCATGGAAATAAGTGTTAAAAATGAACTTTTCATGCCAAAAGAACTAATATAAAACATAAGATCCATGAGTCATTCCTGCAGCATTTATATTTTTACTGAAACAAAATTTTTAGTACTTTTATGTAATATGATAAATCAGACATTAAAATTAAGAAATAATATACAATGTTCTATATAATCCATCCTGAACTTAAGATTCATCCAAAATACATCAATCCAAATTCACAGTCCAAAAATTTATTAGGAAGGTCACTAAAGATTCATAATCAAATTAAAATTATATTTTCCCTAAAAAAAATTAAAATATTTATTTCTCATACCGAAATATATAAATACCTTTATGACCTTAAAAATTTAACGAAAAATTTCATGATTCAAAAAACATACCAGAATAAGAAATATTGTAAAATAATTATATATATCATGATTCCCATAACCAAAATAACATAACAAATTTATTTAATCAAAAAACCGAAATACAATAATTATTAAACATAAACTATGGTAACAACATATGAAGGACCTTTATCATTTTTCTTTTCTAAGCTACATTTCCTTGATTAAAAGAAAAATAAATTTCATAACGTCTCATCTCATACCAATTATTTAATAGATTATAATTTTCTTCATATTTAAATTTATTTTCACGGGCTTGGTGACCTTTCTCTCTACACTTGTATCAAACTCTAACTCCCTTTAAGATTGTGTCTGGGAGTTTCTTCCCAAAATTATCACTTGTGGTAAAATACTTCTTTCACTTTTCAAATTATCGATTAATTTTCCCACCATTATATTCATCTCATGATTTCCCTTAAATTTATAAAACATAGATAATTATTTTTTTATAATGATATCACAAGAGACTATATCTTCATACGATGAAAACTATTGGGATACCCATTTCATTTAGAGGAATGGATTGAACCAAACAATTAAATGATCAATCTTACTCTTTGGGTCATGTATGTAGTCCATACATTTCCTTTCAATCATTGAATTTTCACCTCATACATAAAAACATTCATATCCTCCATTTTCCTCAAATTTAATATTTTCCTATCCATATTAGATCATTGTTCATAAGTGAAATATTTTTCCATGAAAATTTACCTAAAATTCTTCCATTACATGTGTTCTATTTACTCATCATCAATATAATTTTATATTAACTAAAAAATGATCTAAATTTTATTAAAAGATGATAAACACTAATTAAATATTCTATCATTCATAACTTCTTTATGTAAGGAATATAATCTCTAAGGAACTTATTCATTTGTTTAGTGAAAATGGATTTTTAGTCCCATTGAATGCTTTATGTTCTTGTCGCATGAAGCAATCTAACATTGTTCATCCAATTTTTTATTAGGGTGCTAAATATGAGTAAGGTTATTTTTTGTAACCTAAGTCATTTTCCCCAGTATTGTTTTATGTAATTCCGTAGCTTCTATAGCTCCAACTCCAATATCATTATCACTCATATAAGGGAAATTCCATCAAGGATTTAGTGCATTGATATGATTTCCATTCCATCCAATGGGATATATTTATAAACAATTAAATACTAAAGATTTTGTTATGATTCAAAATTTTTATTTTGAAACTCATAAAATACTTAACATAAATTGAAAATTTTATGCATATAAAATCTCAATATTCATAACAATATTTTCATTAGGGATATATTTAATTTTAAATAATTAATAATGGTTTATACGGAAAATTTGATTTTCCTCCGAATATCCCCCGAGATTGTCAAACAGGTGCATGAGAAGTCTATTATTGTGTACCATGTTACCTCGAGTTTGGAACGAGACCGTGTCATGACCCGTCCTCAGGGCCCATTCCGTGACTACCCCAAGCCTCAAACCCATAGGCCAGGGGCTGGTGACTAGCACCAAAGGCGTAAATCCCGACAAAAAGGGGAAGGCATTGCCTTTATAAAGTAAACAAACACCACAAAGTAAGCCAGCAGAAGTAAACACTATGTAAACTGAGTACAAAAGTAAGTGCGGAAAGTAAATGGGCTAGAATACAAAACCAAACTGAAAGTAAAGTACAATTGGAAAGAAAGTACATCAACTAAAAATTAAAGCATCAACCTCGATCCATCCACTGGAAGTCCCACCTGAAGGGTGGGTAAAGATAGTCTCCTCAGCTCCTCGGGTCCAGCCATCCGCACCGTGTATGTCCCGCCCAGTGGTCCACCTCCAGGTACCAACTTTCTCCACAAGCTTCAATCACGATCATCATTTTCCATCGTTTTTATCCAACACAACTTATTACGGGCATAGCCCATGCAGGGGAGAGTATACACTACTCAGTAGGGACCCCAAGACCCCCGAAGTTCTTCCAGAATCTACAAAGGATAATCCACAAAGGAAATATACATCCACAAAGTAACATCCAACACTACTTAAGTGTATGCCCATACATATACCTAAGTCATCAATTCCAGTTCGGCTCTAACATCCGAGCCCAAGTTCGATCACGTCTACACAGGATAGTACAACCCAATCCACACCGGAAAGCACAATCCAATCCACAGAGGGAAACAAGTCAATCATATCTAAGATAAAGATTAAAAGTCAAGACTCAGCTCACACATGTATACTTCTTCGTATGGTGATAGAGATGATCAGATGTAACCACTGATTCATCTAAGCTAGGACCCACATAGGATACTAGACCAGCTAAGCTGTTGGACCCACGTAGGATACAAGACCAGCTACTCTGCCGGACCCACGTATGATACAAGTACAGAGTCAAATACTACCGGACCCATGTAGGATACAAGAACAGTAGTACTACCGGACCCATGTAGGATACAAGAACAGTATTCATCGTCGTCGAACCCATGAAGGATTTCATTACGGTCGTCATCGATGCTGAACCCACGGAGGATTTCAGTGCAGTCATCATCGATGCCGAACCCACAAAGGATTTCAGTGCAGTCATCATTATCGTCGCAGTCGTAGCCAGCTCTAGGGTTCCCACACACAACATGCTCGATTCCGGGAGGTTCTGATCCACGAGCCAAGGGGGTTCGTTACATCAACTGACACGTAGTCTGGATTTGATGTATCCCAAAGTTCCGTCTCGACAAAAATAACTCAACGTGACAGGCGGTGCGTCAATAGGACGCCCGGTCTGAGAGTTATTGGCTTTTTCGTTCTAGGGGCCCGGTTTGTTTTTAATTCAAAACCAACCTTTCCATACTGTAACTGCATCCAAACCTCGAGCGGAGTAAGCGAAAAGGTCTGTCTCACTAAGATGAATCCAACAAAGTCGACGGCACGTCAATCGGACGTCCAGAGCTCAAGTTATAATTGTTTCCGCTCCGAGGGCCCGGTTGGTTTCTTGTTCGAACCAACCCAGACATACCAAAACTTCTCTGAAACCTTTATTGTAACAAGCTGAAACGATCATCTCGATCCATGGATCGCATCGCAACTAACTGTGCGTCGATTGGATGTCCTTAGCCCATATTTAGGGCATTTAAACGAACCTGTCCGGTTTTAGGGGGTTTTGGGCCCGGACCGACCCAGCCCAAGACCCCCTGGGACTGAACGAACCGGGTTGACCCGACCCAGGTCTAGGTCCGGACCATCATGGTGCGGCCCGGCCCCACCGGCGGGGGCGGCCCGACCCGGTGCGGCTGGTCCGACCTAACGTGGGCGCGACCCCCGTGGCCGGCGGCTCGGCCGTTGGGCCGAGCGGGATGCGGAGGGGGGTGTGGCCCCCTTGAATGAAGAAACGACAACCATGAGGGGGGCCCAACTCTTGGCCAGCCGGGGGTTATGACCCCCGGTCCTTCTGAAACGGCCGACCCAGCTGGACGACCAGTTCTGCCGCCATGGGACCCCATATTCCCACCACTCTGAAGCGCCGGCGGCTGGTGGTTCCCACCGCCCCTCCTTGCACTGCCGTGGCTTCAAGCCGCGGCCTTGTCCGACTAGCACGACGCGACGACACCACACCCCTCCGCCGCGGCCCTACTCCGGCTGTGGCATCTTCGTGGTTCTCCAGCACGACGCGACGGTGCCGCACCCCTCCGCCGCACCCCGACTCCGGCCCCCGCTTCTTTCGGCCTCAACAGCGCGCTGCGACGGTGCCACGCTTCTTCGCCGTGTTCCTCTTTGTTTCCGCGTGGTTCCGTTGCACCGCACTACCTTTGTTCGTGCCATAACAAGTACATCATCAAAGGGGGAAGAGGGTCGGTCGTGTCAATGCAGTCTGACCTCCTCCCGTTATAAAGATAACAGGCGGCCCAAAATTTAAAATAACTTCGAAAAAGAAATCACAAATTTAATCCATTAAATTTGAACTGAAACCCCTACCTTGATGAAGTCATCGAATGAGGTTCATCGCAGGAAAAGGACGTCGCGGAGGACGGTGTCACATAAGACAGTGTTGTGAAAGATGGCGTCACAGAAGACGGCTTCGTAGAAGATGGGGTTGCAGAAGACGACATCGCGGAAGACGACGTCACGGAAGATGGCGTTGCGGAAGACGACGTCGCGAAAGACGGCACCGCATACGTCGTCGGTGTTTGCCCGAAGAAGGATGTAGCGCGTATTCGTTCTCCGAAGAAGGCGTCTCTTACCAGATGTGGAGAGGAGAGGAGACGTCATGATGATTCCCTTGCAGTTATGGAGTTCTTCTTCGTAGACTCTACGTTCTTCGCGTTTTTCGATGAGGAAGAAGATGTTTTTCAGAGCGCAAGAGTCCTCTCCTTCATTCCGCACAACGAATAAACCCTCAATAAAATAAGACATTGTCTTATTTTATTAACACACACGCATGACAACGTTAAATTTGATATTTAAAAAGATCCCATTAAATTAATTAAATTAATTGAAGAGCCTTTAACAATCCATTGAATTGGGAGAGTTGACCTGTCATTAAAAGGGGGTGCGGGTGTGTTACACAATAAAATGCATGGGGGAGGTTTTAAGGGTTTTGAAGGGGTGGGGCTCGTGTGGGCCCCACGTCACTAATATCCTACCTAGTGGAGTTTGGATGTAGTGGGTCCCACTCCAACCTCGATGCATAGGTTATAAACTACTTAGAATAGAAAATAAAAATTATGGCACAAATTTTTATTTCATTCTTTAGTTAACCCATTTATTTAATAACCTCTCCTAAGAAAACGCAACTCCAGAAAAGGTGTTCCTAAGAAATTACTGGTGCTGCGATTCCATCGGTGCCCTCAGATATCGATACTGAGCACTGGTTCAAAAGTTAAGAAAACTCACCCGTTCATTCACTGAACATACCCGAGCTAAATTTCGGAAATTTATTCTGGGCACACTGGGCCTCAAAATCAGGTGCCGTCAAAAACTACATACTGTTTAAATACCAAAGAAAATTAAGAAAAAATTTCCCTTGAAATTTATGGGTCTATACATTACTCCCACCTCAGGGATTTACGTCCCGGTAAAGATACATCACAAACTAGGGAAACAAAAGAGGGTACTGAGCACGCATCTGGGCCTCCTGCTCCCAAGTTCTCTCCGGGAGGTTCCCATGCTTCCATCTGATGCGCACTAGATGATTCGACCACCCATGTAGGACCGTCTCCCGTCGATCCTCGATCTCTACTGGGACCTCCACAAAAGTTGCCTCGCCATTAATGTCTAGATCCCCATGGTCAATGATATGCGTCGGGTCGTGCACGTATCTCCTCAGTTGAGATACGTGGAAGACGTCGTCCACCTGTTGCAACTAAGGTGGTAGATCCAAGTGATAATCCACCTCACCTATCCAGCTGAGAACCTTAAATGGTCTGATGAAGCATGGAGATAACTTTCCATCCCAACCAAATCTCTGTAATCCACGTCGAGGTGAGAACCGCAAGAAGATGTGGTCGCCATCCTCGAACTCTAGTGGTATCCGCCTCCTATCAGCATAAGACTTATGTCATCTCTAGGCTATCCTCATCCGCTCCTTGATGACCTGGACCTTCTCTGTCGTGGCCTGGACCATCTCCGGTCCCACTAGTGTGGACTCCCCAGGGTCTGTCTAGCACAACAGTGATCTGCAAGGTCGGTCGTATAATGCCTCGTATGGTGCCATCTCGATGGTGGAGTGGTAGCCGTTGTTGTACGCAATGTCCACCAAGGGTAGGTGATCCTCCCATATGTGACCAAATTTGAGGACACATGCACGGAGAATGTCCTCGAGAGTTTGAATGGTCCTCTCCGTCTGACCATTCGTCTGAGGGTGAATGGTGGTGTTCAGACATAGCTGTGTCCCGAATGCCTCATGTAGCCCCTTCCAAAGCCGGGAAGTAAAGCGAGCATCTCGATCGGAGACGATAGATGATGGCACACCATGAAGCTGCACGATCTCCTAAACATAGAGGCGTCCCAAGCTCTCCACGGAGCCCTGCTCTCTGATGGGTAAGAAGTGGGCCGACTTGGTGAGTCGGTCGACAGTCACCCAAATAGAGTCGTGACCTTTGGAAGTACGTGGAAGTCCAGTCACAAAGTCCATAGATATCCTATCCCACATCCACTCCGGGACCTCCAAGGGTTGTACCAAGCTTGTTGGTACCTGGTGCTCCGCCTTCACCTGCTGGAAAATGAGGCATCGAGAAAAGAACTATGTCAGAGCCTTCTTCATACCCGGCCACTAGTGTTGTCATCTAAGATCCTGGAACATCTTCGCCACTCCTGGATGTACCACTAAAGGAGAAGTGTGAAACTCCCTCAGCACCTCCTCCTATAAAGCAGCTGGTACCATGGTACGTCCTCTGAAAACAACGTCGTGTTATCCTACTATAGAGAATCCATCATGGGAATGTCCTAAGGATATATGTGCATACCGTGTCTCACAGTCAACGAACCCACACTATGCCTCACTGACCCGCTTTAGTAGTGGAGGAGTGACTGTGAGTGACTGAATAAAGGCAGCTCCATCTCTATCCACAAAAGATATCTGCAAAGCGGCTAGCTGCTCTGTCTCCTCCTCAAGTAGTTGAATGACCGTCCTCCTGCTGAGAGCATTGGCTACTACGTTCCCCTTTCCAGAAGTACAGTATATCTCAAAGTCATAGTCCTGGTGGAACTCGAGCCATCTCCATTGTCTCAGTTTCAGGTATTTCTAAAAGAAGATGTACCTGAGACTCTGGTTGTCATTGTAGGATGTGAAGCACTCTCCCATCAGATAGTGTCGCCACATCTTCAGAGCGAAGACCACTGCTGCTAACTCCAGGTCATGTGTAGCGTAGTTCTGCACATGTTTCCTCAACTGTCGTGATCCATAGGCTATCACTGCCCGCCCTTGCATTAGGACACATCCAAGTCCGGTCCCTGATACATCGCAGTAGACTACATACCCTACTCCCTCCTCTAGTAGCCTCAAGATAGGTGTGCTGGTCAATCTCTTTCTTAGCTCCTAGAAGATCTTCTGACCTCTATCTGACCATACGAAGGGTTTCCCCTTCTTCGACAAAGTTGAAAGTTGTGCCGAAGCTCTGGAAAAGTCTGGAACAAACCTCTGGTAGTATCCAGCTGGACCAAAGAACCTCCGCACCTCCATCACGCTCCTGGGTGGCTCCCATGCTAGCACTGCCTTGATCTTCGCAGGATCCACCGCAACTCCCGTCTCAGAGATGATGTGTCCCAAGAAGTGGACCTCAAATAACCAGAACTGGAACTTCGAGAGCTTACCATAAAGCTGGTGCTCTCGGAGTGTGTCTAGCACAACCTACAAGTGGTAAGCATGCTCTTCCTCAGTGGTCGGGTATATCAAAATGTCGTCGATGAAGACCATGAAAAATCGATCGAGGTATGGCTGAAATATCCTGTTCATGAGACTCATGAACAATACTGGAGCATTGGTTACACCGAAAGGCATAATCAATAACTCATAGTGGCCATACCGACATCTGATGGCCGTCTTCTGCACGTCCCCATCCCGAACTCTGAGCTGATTATAGCCTGGTCTGAGGTCTATCTTTGAGAACCATCGTGCTCCTTTGAGCTGATCGAAGAGGTCTTCAATCCTCGGTAGTGGATAATTGTTCCTCAAAGTCACCTGGTTCAGGCGACGATAGTCGACACACAGTCGTAAGCTCCCATCCTCCTTCTTGGCGAACAAAATCGGGGAAGCCCAGGGTGAAACGTTGGGTCGGATGAATCCCTTGCCCTGCATGTTCTCCAACTGTACCCGTAGATCTCGAAGCACAGCGGGGGCCATCCGATATGCTGGAGTGGATATCAGGGTTGTCCCGGGGTACATGTCAATATAGAACTCTACCTCTCTACGAGGAGGTGGTCCTGGATTGTCGTCAGGAAAAACGTCCGCATACTGATCCACCACTATAGGAAAACTCGGACTCCGCGTGTCAACTGCTCCTAGGATGAGGCTAGCCAACTAGTGAGTGATCGGTTGTCCTCTCCTCTACATGAGTCCTTCCTACGCTGCAAAGGCTTTCTTCTCGCTGGTGAAGGTGATCCTTCTTCCATCGGTGCGAACACATCGCACCTTGCGCCTAATACAGTTGATCTGAGCATAGACTATAGATAACCAATCCATGCCAAATATGATGTCATAAGGCCTCAACGCCGCTACAAGAAGATCCCAGCCAATGATATGGCCTCCTAGTGAAGCTCACACTCCAGGCCCTAGTGCGTAATTGTCGAGTCTGCTCCCGTAGTAGTCTCTAGCTATAGGGATCAAGTCAACGACTCCGTTGGAATCTCGGAGCATCGATGAAGGGTACCGACAATGAAAGAATGACTCGCTCCTATGTCTATAAGAACTGCAGAAATGGTAGATTAGACACAGATAGTACCTCAAATCATCTCTGGCGTGCCGTGGTCGTAGGCCTCTACTGCCTAAAGTTGAGCCTGCCTTTGTCCGCCAGCTCCCGGTGGTCGGGTTGGACCTCCTGGTGGTGGTGGTTGTAAAGCCTCAAAGCGTCGCCCACCACCTGCTACTCGGCCAGCTCCTCTGCCTCATCCGGCTGCTCTCTACGGACTGCCACGGTCGACCCTCTGCCTCTACCTGGGTGGCCCCTCAACTGTCTCTTTCTCCTCTGCATGGCGGGTCAGGCAGTCACGAGCCATGTGGCCCTGCCTGCCGCATGCGTAGCACTGTCTGCTCCTCGGAAGGTTGGCTCTGTGCCGTGTGCCCCGCACCTCTGAGCCAGTGTCCTATGGTTATCCACTTGATGGTCTATTCTGCTTGGACCCCTATGACGTCTGTCGACTACCAGCTGCAGACGACTCAGCTACGTGCCACCCTACGGTAGGTATCACTGCTAGTGTAGGCTCAGCAAGAAATCTCTCTATGAGAAGGGCTCACTCTAGTACTCTTACCTGCGTCAGAATTCTAAGGGATACCATCGATGCCCTGATCTCATGCATCATCCCCTGCTCAAAGGTTTGGGCCTGGAAGAATGGGTCTTGTACCATGTCCATCGAATAGTGCGATAGATCAGTAAATCAGGCCAAGTACTAGGCTACCGTCATGCTGACCTTTTGCAGCTATAGTTGCTCCTGAATGTGCACCGCACGAAGGGTGGCTGGGACGAACTCTGAGCAGAAGAGGCTCTCAAAGTCCATCCAGAGAAGAGATGGCTCGTCATGCACCTGGAGCATCAAGCTCCACCATCTGCCTACTGCCGCCTGCAGGAGGATTGCTGTAATGATCACCATGAGGTCAGCTGGTGTCCCCACTAGCCTGAAAACTCAAAAAAGAGCCTCCAGCCAATCCTCGCTGGCCTGAGGGTGCATGTCCCCGCGGAACCTGGGCGGCCTCTGACGATGGAACTCGTGTAGTGCACTAAGGTGGTGTTCAATCTCAGCGGCTGGGGCTGGTGGCATCGGTGGATCGACGGGTATAGCTACCACTGGTGCCCCCGCTGTAAAAGGGCCCTGCACCGAGGCCTCGTCGCTCGGTGGGCTGTCATCTCACACAATGCTCAGAACCCTAGCTGGCTGCCGTCGTGGGGCCATCCTGAAAAGAAATAGGTGTGCCATGGTAAAAATAGTATACCTGGTGAGCTGACACAAAGTAATAACATAGAAAACATTTGAATCACACATGCAATCAATGTTTTCCTGCATTGAGTCGGAAATCATAAGTCAGGGTCCTAGTGTATGGATACGTCAGCCGCCACACCAACATTGGAATACCTGGACTGATAACCAGACTCAATACCCTTAACACTATTGCTTCACATAGAAGAAAGATCAGAGTCTTGAGTTATGCGGTAGAACCGAACTCCTCTGATACCAATTTGTCATGAACAGTCCTCGGGGCCCGTGCCGTGACTACCCCAAGCCCGCCTCCCATAGGCCAGGGCTGGCGACTAGCACCCAAGGTGTAAATCCAAAAAAAGGGGAAGAAATTGCCTTTATAAAGTAAACAAACACCACAGAGTAAGCCAGAATAAGTAATCACTAAGTAAACTGAGTACAAAAGTAAGTGCGGAAAGTAAATGGGCCAGAATACAAACCCAAACTGAAAGAAATGTACAACTGGAAAGAAAGTACAACAACTGAAAAGTAAAGAAGCAACGTCGAGCCGTCCACTAGAAGTCCCACCTGAAGGGTGGGTACAGATAGTCTCCTCAGCTCCTGGGGTCCAGCCGTCCACTCCGTGTATGTCCCACCCAGTGGTCCACCTCTAGGTACCAACTTTCTCCACAAGACTCAATCACGATCAGTGATGTCGGTCGTCCGCATCCAACACAACGTAGTGCGGGCATAGACCATGCAGGGGTGAGTATACGCTGCTCAGTAGGGACCTCGAGACCCCCGAAGGTCTCCCAGAATCCAAAAAGGATAATCCAAAAAGGAAAGATACAACTACAAAGTAACATCCAAAACTACTTAGGTATATGCCCATACATATACCTAAGTCATCAATTCCAGTTCGGCTCCAACATCTGAGCCCAAGTTTGATCACGTCCACACAGGATAGTACAACCCAATCCACACAGGAAAGCACAACCCAATCCACATATGAAAGCATGTCAATCATATCGAAGATAATGATTGAAAGTCAAGACTATGTTTATACAGGTATAATTCTTCGTAAGGTGATAGAGATGATCAGATGCTACCACTGATTCATCTAAGCTGGGACCCACGTAGGATACTAGACCAGCTAAGCTCTCAGACCCACATAGGATACAAGACCAGCTACTCTATCGGACCCACGTTGGATAAAAGTACAGAGTCAAATACTGCCGGACCGACGTAGGATACAAGAACAGTAGTACTTTCTGACCCACGTAGGATACAAGAACAATAGTCATTGCTATCGAACCCAAGGAGGATTTCAGTACGATCATCATCGCTGTCGAACCCATGGAGGATTTCAGTGCAGTCATCGTCGCTGCCGAACCCACGAAGGATTTCAGTGCAGTCATCATCGTCGTCGCATTCGCAGCCAGCTCTAGGGTTCCCGCACACAGCATGCTCGATTCCGGGAGGGTCCTCTCCACGAGCCAAGGGGGGTCGTTGCATCAACTGACACGTAGTCTGGATATGATGAATCCCGATGTTCCGTGTCGACAAAAAGAACTCAACGTGATAGACGACGCGTCAATCGGACGCCCGGTCTGAGAGTTATTGGCTTTTACGTTCCAAGGGCCTGGTTGGTTTTTAAGTAAAAACCAACCCAACCACACTCCAACTGCATCCAAACCTCTAGAGGAGTAAGCCAAAAGGTCCGTCTCACTAAGAGTAATCCAACAAAGTTGACGGAACGTCAATCAGACATATGAAGCTCATGTTATAAGCGTTTCCACTCCGAGGGCCCGGTTGGTATCGTGTTCGAACCAACCTGGACTTACCCAAAGTTCTCCTAAACCTTGAGTGTAATATACTGAAATGATTTACTCAATCTAAGGATCGCATCCCAACTGACGGTGCATCGATCAGAGATTTGTAGCCTATGTTATGGGCATTTAAATGAACCTGTCCGGTTTTAGGGGTTTTGGGCCCGGACCGACCCCGCCCAAGACCCCCTGGGTCGGCCCCAACTGGGTCGACCCAACCCAGGTCCGGGTCCGGCCCGGATGGCATGAACCGGCCCATCCGGCGGGCCCGGCCCGGTGCGGCCGGTCCGGCCTGACGTGGGCGCGGCCCGCGTGGCCAGCGGCTCAGCCCTTTGTCTAAGTGGGATGCGGAGCGGGGCACTGCCCCCATGAATGAAGAAACAGCCCCGATGAGGGGGGACCGCCTCTTGGTCAGCCGGGGGTTACGACCCCCGGTCCTTCCGAAATTGCCGGCCCGACTGGCCGACCGGTGCTGCCGCCGCGGGATGTCGTGGTCCCGCCCCTCCGAAGCGCCGGTGGCCGGCGTTTCCGGCTGCCCCTCTGTGCAACCGCGCGGCTTCAAGCCACGACCTTGTCCAACCAGCACGACGCGACGGCGTCGCGCCCCTCCACCGCGGCCCCGCTTCGGCCGCGGCCTCTTCGTGGTTCTTCGACGCGGCGCGACAGTGCCGCTCCCCTCCGCTGTTGCCTGTCTCCGGCCCCGGCTTCTTTCGGCCTCAACGGTGTGGCGCGATGGCACCCCAATTTTTCGCTGCATTCCACTTTGTTTCTACACAGTGTCGGTGCATGGCGCTACCTTTGTTCGTGCCGAAACAAGTACAACATCAAAGGGTGAAGAGGGTCGGCCGAGTTCGTGCGGTCCGACCTCCTCACGTTATAACGATAACAGGCGGCCCAAAAATTAAAATTACTTCGACAAAGCAAGCACAAATTTAATCCATTAAAATTGAAATCAAACCCCTACCTTGATGAATTCATCGATTGAGGTTCATCGTGGGAAAAGGACATTGCGAAAGACGGAATCACGGAAGACGGCGTCACGGAAGACGGCGTTGCGGAAGACGGTGTCACCGAAGTCGGTGTCGCGGAAGATGGCATCGTGGAAGATGGAACCGTATACATCGTCGGTGTTCGCCCGAAGAAGGATGCGGCGTGTCGTCGTTATCTGAATAAGGCGTCTCTTACCTGCTACGGAGAGGAGAGGGGACGACACGATGATTCCCTTGCGGTGATAGAGTTTTTCGTCTTAGACTCGGCGTTCTTCGCGTTCTTTGACGAGGAATATGATGTTCTTTAGAGCGCAAGAGTCCTCTCCTTCTTTCCGCACAACGAATCAACCCCCAATAAAATAAGACATTGCCATATTTTAGTAACACACACACATCCCATCATTAAATTTGAAATTTAAAAAGATTCCATTCAATTAATTAAATTAATTGAAGTGAATTTAACAGTCCATTAAATTGGGAGAATTGACATGTCATTAAAAGGGGGTGTGGGTGTGTTAAACAATTAAATTCATGATGGAGGTTTTAAGGGTTTTGAAGGGGTGGGGCTCGTGTGGGCCCCACTTCACTAATATCCTACATAGTGGAGTTAGTATGTAGTGGATCCCACTCCAACATCCATTCCTAGGTTTTAAACTACTTAGAATAGAAAATAAAAATTGTGGCACAAATTTTTATTTCATTCTTTAGATAACCCATTTATTTAATAACCTCACCTGAGCAAACGCAATTCCAGAAAAAGTGTTCTTATGAAATTACTGGCGCTTTGATTCCATCGGTGCCCTCAGATTTCGATTTCAAGCACCGGTTCAAAAGATTAGAAAACCCGCTCGTTCATTCACTGAACGTACCCGAGCTAAACTTTAGAAATTTATTCCGGGCTCACTAGGCGTCGGAATCAAGTACCGTCAGAAACTGTGTACTCGTAAAATCCCAACGAAAATGAAGAAAAAATTTCTCTTGATATTTAAGGGTCTTTACAGAACCCAGGATAAAGTTTTTACCCCTAGGTACAATTGTTCTAGAACCACGTCCACTTGTAGTATCCAAAAAGTAATGTATTTTTTATAATACACACATACCCTCTACCACACAAAAAATTCAATGGCGTTCTAAAATATATATCCAGAAAGCCTATCTTGGGGTTATATTCCATAACTTATGATTTCTTAATCTAGTTTTTATGCTTTATACTAAACATTATTTGACACCAACTATAATGATATTGACCCTAAAATCCAAGATTTATTACCTTACTTCAATACATTGTCAAATATATAATATTCTAATCCAAATGGAAAAATTAGTTTAGCGATATTAAAATCTATATTTCATACATGAACCTCACATTAAAATTTCAAACAAAAATTACATCTTAAAGACACCTTTGATAATAACATATCTCACCAAGATTAACCATGAAAATTAATCATAATATACAACTTTGAATTCCGGGAAAAATAAGACATATGAAAGGGGTGAACTCAGATGCTCAATAAGGGTAATCATTCAATCGAGGTGATTATGAATAAAATGTAATAAACATTAAGCTAAGTTGTATAATAGAAACACAATCCCATTAATCATAATGAAGATCATAATATGAAAGGAATAAATAATTCCATATAAAATAATCACATTTTCTATAAATCATAACCAAACTAGTGGAACAAAATATTGGAATACCAATTTTTTCATAATGAGGTAATACATAGTTTCCGACATCTATAACATGTCGTCGAGGCCTTGTCGATGAAATATAAAATAAATAGTTAAGGACCATTCCAAAATCATATATTATTTGTCTCATGATAAAATCCAATACAATGAGGGGCTATAGAGGGTCATACTCATCACTTACTAATTCTAATTCATTCCTCATATTAATTGGTGAAACATGAACAATATAATCATTTGTATTGGGAATGTAGAATAAACATTGTGAAAACCTCAACCATAAACTATAAATGGAATAAAAATAAAGTATCCTTAGTCAAACTGGACATACACCAATCAATGAAATAAATGATGTGGTATCATAATAAATTAGACTCAATTGCTCATAAAATCCAAAAAAAGATATTTAAATAAATTAAAATAATCTAATAAAATCATTAAAACATTAAATAGATAAATGAACATTTTTATATAGAAGTTATTTTCAAAAGGGAGTAATTTTTTAAAATAAAACATATGTTGGGAAAAGAATCTATTCATATTATAATGGGAGTTTCTCTCAAGCCATATAATGTGAATAACATTCTTCTTGTACTTTGTCAAAAATTTAAAAAAAGTACGTCAAAAAAATGGGAAAAAGATTACATTCATACCATTTTATAAAAATAAAAACATGTGTAAAACATTATTTAAATTTCTTTATCATAATAGTTAAAATATTAATTAATTTTTATGATAATCCTTGACATGGAAGATAAACATATTCTAGTAAATAATTATATATAACTAACCTTTGAATATAAGGGGATTTGGAAATTAAACATTACCTTTTACTTTCCATTAGTTGAGGGTGTGTTAACAAACTATATAACGGTTAAATCATTTTATTAAATTACTCCATAACTA
Source organism: Viscum album (assembly GCA_963277665.1). NCBI lineage: Eukaryota > Viridiplantae > Streptophyta > Magnoliopsida > Santalales > Viscaceae > Viscum > Viscum album. The sequence goes on from OY728123.1 coordinate 649,805,471, forward strand.
TATAAATATTTATGATATCATACATGACCCTGTAATTTCATTTTGTTAATAATATTTCATTATTACCATTGTTTTGGGTGTTAGATTATTCATTTTTATGTTTTGTTTGTTAGGTAAGTATTGTTTCTTATAAATATGATATATTTTATTCATAAAAAAAATATTATTAAGTAAATATATATTATAGTTACCCATCATATACAAATTTTAATCAATCTTGAATGGCTATTATGGAGAGTGAATCTCATCGAGCCATTGAGATGGACGGTTGTACGTACGCACGAGCGATATCATCATTTCATCAATAGTAAAGTAGTAATTATTATGATGGTATATTAATTATAGAGTAAATATCATATCTTTTTTATTATTTATACCCATTATATTCATCATTATTCTCATGAAAATAATGTGTTTCTGAATAAAAAATTCCACTATAGCGTAGAGTTGGTATGTCTTACGCACGTAATCATGGTGATATGTTTTTCCACATGATGGATAAAAATGGAATATGGTTTCACATATTCCAAATAATTTTTTAAAATATAGAGGGTAGTTTATTAATTAAATTTATAGGGAAACAACATAGGAAGAGTAAAAAGGATAAGAAAAATACTTGTAGAAGTTGGTAAAATAATTACCTCTTCATTGATGAACATTAATTAGATCACCTCTTAAGAATAAAAGGGTAGGATTTTATAAATTGTAAGGACCACTAGGATGTTTATATGGATGTTTATAAGGTTAATGGATTGGTTTTGGTCAATAATGAAGGCTCAATGTGGTGAGAAAAAGTGATAGAGGTGGTTCCCTTTTATATGAGAGGGGAGGGGCACTCTTGGAATCATTTAAAATATTAAATTAGTATAAAATTATTTTAGATTAAAATTGATAAAAATCAGTTATTTAGAATATTATATGAGGATAATTATAAATACTATATGAAAATTATTTTGACACATTTTTAGGTCACATTATTAAACTCATCTTGTGGATTTAACCCTTAGTCAACCCCTTTAACTCTTATCATGACAATAAGGTTTTTTTTTATTTGTGGAAAATATAGTTTCAATAAAATTGCACATAACCCCATTTGGATCATTAATGAAATTTCTAAAAATACTCATGGTAGTATGGAAAATTATTTTTTTAATTTAATATCATTTAATGATATATTATTTATTTTAACGTATCATTTATGTCAATTTTGATACTATTCATTGGTTTCCTTTTTTGAAATTATAATAAAAACATGGTAACTTCTAATAGAAAATATAATATATCAATAATATTTCTATTTTATCTATAAAATCATGGATGTATTTAATTATGTAAAATTATTTTTATTATAATATTTTTAAAATCATATATTTGATATTTCCATTGAAAAAACAATTATGACATCATCATTATGCAAGACATTAACTAAATTTTTTATAATATAAATATTAAAAATAAATTATCATGATGAATGAAAGTTTATTATCTTTTAAATTACTATTTATAGTCCAATTAATATTATGTATATCCCCATATTAAAAATGATTTACTATTTGAAATTATGATTATGATTTTTTTTGACATATCGTTAAATAAAATATAATAAATGTAATACTCTTACAGAAGTTTCCTATAAAGGTTTTAATTTTATTATAATGTTTTTTGGTCTAAATCCACTTATACAATGAAATTAGGATAAATTTTAGTGTAATTTTATAATATTATAATATTATTTTTACATTTAATTAACCGATTTACCCTAACCAATGGTAGGTAATTTTATTTTCATATGATAGTATTAAAATTTTAGAAAATTAATATGATCCTATTATAATATACATTTCATACATATTAAAATCATTTATTCCCATTTTTCCATGTTCAAATCATAGAAGTCTCTTAATTATGATTAACTTGAATCCCGTATATGTGGTGGGAATGCAAGTAAATGGAAATGCTCAAAAGATTAATAAATTATTATATCAAAATTAAATATAAAAATGATTCAAATTACCTAAATTATATTAAATATTTCTTATTGATCTACTATTAGTTTGAAAAAAATAAATTTAATGTTTAGTCGTTATTTAAATGAAATTTTAGTTTTTAACTACAATGATGTATTTTTTCACTATTCATCAAAAAATGAATCTTCATAGAAAGGTAAAATTAATTAATAATAATATAATAGTTATATTACAAACTAAAAAATTAAATTCATTTTGAAAAATATAATTTATTAATTTTCATATATTTATTTTTAAAATAGCACCACCATTAAAAGTTCATAAAATTTCCCTTTTAAAAATAGTTTTTATGTGTAAAATCAATTTTGTTCTTCTACAAATTTTTAAAAATAATTATTTGGGATTTCAATAAATTTCATAATGTGGTAAATAATTTTATTTATTATTGATTAAATGGGACTGTTAATAGATCATAGTGTCCTCGAACCCTGTGTTTTGTGAAACACAAGCTATTGATTTTTTTAAAAATAAAGCATATTGTTAAAGCTTGGGGTGTTACAAGAAATAACTTCCATGATAGTGATAAATCAATTGAACCCCTAATATATATCTTAAATTACATGTTTCATATGGCCCCCTTTGAGTGGACCCATAGTTTTTTGATCCTCTTTCATATTTTTTATCCTAAGATAAGGGTGCTCAAAAGACCCCTCTTTTGCAAATCCCTAGTCCAGAGAAAAATCAAATCATTCTCTAAACCATAATTATTACATGAAATAACTATTTCATGTGAAAACCCTCTCCTTAAAATTCCATGGGTTTCCATTACTACAATGAACAATTTCTGAGATCCTCTTGTGTGAATCCCTCACTACCTGCACCCACCTCTCCCTTGTAGCCTTATATACTAGTGTTTATCATTTTCCCAATCCCTCTCCAAATTTCCTTATTCCCATAGTAAATGTGTTTCCATAGATTTTTATTTTCATCATAGGTATTTTAATACTTAATTGTTTTCATCATATGTATTCTAACATACACCTTATGACTGACATCTCCTCGATGACATAGAAACATGGAATTGTTGAGGCCTCCTCTTACCAAGGGTATATGTGAGATAATTATATAAGCCCATGGTTTAATAAGTGGGTTCCCCAAATCTGAGTTTCGTGACATACAATGGCCTAGAATCAATGTATTCATCAAACGAGGTTGAACTACAATCTCTTCATATGTGAAAGATGAGGGATGTACCTGTATGTGAGTGACATAGATTGAGATCCTCCTTACAAGGAAGGACCTCTACCACAGAAGTGATGACTCACTTTTAAGCATCCCTACTGGTGTAATATCATATCCTTTCATGTAGGAGGAAATATATTTTCTCCTCTATTAATTTACCAAATATAAGGATATGGATGGGGACTGACACTCTCAATACCCCCATCCCTCTCCCATTCTTATTTTTCAACATGATCAGCTTCTATGGATATTCCCCACATCATATCTCATTGATTCACAATCCATGGCATGGGTTTTAGTTTTACAACTTCTTATTCATTCACACACCAAGAATGACATACATTAGCCTAGAGGTTTGTAGATACAATAAAACGCATCCTTTCTCAATGGGAATCCCACCTAGATTTGTCCCCAACCATTTTCCACCTTCTAAAAGTATTTATTATGTGTAATCCCCAAAGTTCATATCATGTACCCTCAATAGGATGTTCCTATGAGTAAATCCCATGATTCAATTCATTGGACCTCCTCCTTTGGTATTGGACAAAACACCATCCTTATCAAACAATATGGAATTTGATTCCCAACATACTGGGATATGTTCGAAACCACTATTACATCAAAACACAAAAAATGGAACAATCCAAACATATTATCCACTCTATCCACCCCATCCAATCCATACATAATACATCCTGATTTTACATAGGCCACCACATTCTGGTGAGGGCATTCCACAAATATGGGCTACTTCTACGCAATATCCCCTTCCACATAAACATTTCTCAATGAATCACATAATAGATCAATGTGTAATCCTGACACATTTCAACCAAGTACAATACACATTCCATGGGTATAACCCATGCATAATCACCACCCCATACATCAAAATACGTTCATTTTGATATCTATATACTATATAGGGAATATAAGAATCCACTATGATGTTCAATACCAACCCAAATTAGACCTTGGTATCTCCTTCCTAGGGTTCATCCCCTTCATCCACCTCCTGCGGTTTCTAGATCATGCTTCTAGGTGCTCCCTCTTAGGGACATATCTCCATGATCTACGTCCATGGGACATTCTGATCAATTTACTTGTATCTCTCCCTGAATTTAACTATAAGAACCCAGGTTTTCATTGGAGGTATGGATCCCTTATTTTTCTATTTACATTCATAAATATGTCTTTATTTTAGTACCCAAATTGATCGTGTGTGTTGTAGAGGTGTATGGGGATTGTTCGGACCCTTTAACATGGTTTTGTGATGAAACTATCCTGGCACACTATTAGTTTAAACCGTGTGGGGTATGTTGCACTGATTGGGTAAACCATGCAAGGTTGAAAAGAAAGGTGGTATATACCACACATTTAAGATTGACCATGTGGAATGGGACACATGTCTGTGTTACTATATATACAATTTTTAATGATTTTGACAATGTCTTGGAGCACGGAATTTACAATGCTAGAGAAACCATACCATTAAAACACGCGGGTTCCTCGAGGCCTACAAGAATCATTCATGGTTGGTGCATTGTTTTCCAAAACATTCAACTAATCCTAGCATCCCATTTTTCCTAATTTTATATATTTTTATTAAATCAATGATTATATATTAAAATTAAATTAGGTTTAGTTTCTTCAGAGAAGGAAGGGGTTTTTAAGAAGCTCTCAAAGTATACTAAACATGAATATGTGTTAGATTATTTGTTTGATATCCAAATCAAGCGTGGTTTTTCTGATCATATCTGCAACTATGATTAAAGGTTGGGTATAACCATGGGACATGATTAAAAGGAAATGGAATGCATGGGTGGGAATAATCATGGGATGCGAATGACTTAATGAGTGGGAATATTCATTTTTTAAAATTGAATAGAATTGGCAAAATGAGTTTATAGAATAATATGGAAATTTAATTATTTAATGGTATTAATGAATGAACTTTCTTATAGATGTTATGGACGACACTCCAGGGATTAGGAATTTGTTATTTGATTCCTGAATAAAGTATTATCCAAGGGTATTGATTCTGTGGGTTGCCTCGGGATTTGATAACCCCTAGATTTGGATTTCTTCTAATGGAATATGATATATTGGTATGAATTCTCACAAGAACCCAACTTGTTGCTATACCAAGATTCCATCGAGATGCTCTAGGGAAACGAGTAGGATTCCATGTTCCTCAGCACATTGTATATGGCCCTTTGTGGTCTATACTACACTATATAGAACATCAATGGGATATATGATTCCTATGATGTATGGAATGTCTATGGGATTTTGATATTGTTTGATTATATCTATAGTTTTTGTTATCATGGAATTGATAGATGTACATTGAAGCTTCGTTTCTAGTTTATATTACTTACAGATTCATTGATAGGATCTGACACTTACTTCCAGGGATCCTGGAGAAGCTGATGGGTATTAATAGTTTATAGTAGTTATATGCCTTGAGAATACATGCTTACATTAATTAATATTTACAATTGTTTATTATATTAAATCATGCTTCTTAGAAAATAGTAGGTTTATGGGTGGTAACCAACTGAGATGTCATGTCACACCCTGTTTTGGACTCCATGGGGTACTAACATGATTTTTTGTCTGTAGGTGATAATAGGGGAATGATCTCTAACACTGGTTTTTGATCATTTCTATCATTTAGAGGAGAATGGGATGAAGTTGAGGTGTGTGATGTTACCGAGAACGTTTTGGCCATTTTTATATTTTTTGATAATTCTGTTTTACTATACAACCATATAAGATTTTTTATTTTTTCTAGATACATTTATCCTATGCATCATTATAAATGATACATCCTTTGAGAGTGTTATCTGTTATTTACATTTATCTTGTATCATACTTAATTATTAATTATTCTATCTATAGATAATTGAATTACAATGTAACATACTCTGGTAATGAGGGAATAGTATCCGTACTAACACACCTAGGGCCTCACTTCTAGTCAATAGCCTCTGGTATTTGTGGAGATGTGCTTAAGGCCTTGTATCCAACCGGTATTGGGGAAATTGCGAGTGGACTATAGTTAGGGGATGTTACAAAGTGGTATTAAAGGGATTATTTTTTGGTTTTACATACTATTTGGAGATAGTAGATATGGATATAATGAAAGGGAATATCTAAATTTGTTTTTTTGTGGAGAAGCTAACCTCCATATAGGGAAAAGTTAAATTGCCTCGAATGGAATTATTATTTTCAGGATTTAGACTGTTCTAGTTGATTTTATTTCACAATTGGGCGACAGACTTGATTTATTCGGTTATTATTTACTCAATATTGAGTTCTATTTTTATTTCTATTTGATGACATGGGTGTATTAAACTTTATGAATCATGTTGAATTACCCATTTCGTACTGTTGTGATACATGTTGTGGTATCTATATCTACTGTTGTGAATGATTTTGTCCAGTGTATAGTGGAGTTCCAACATATTTCTCTTCTTATGGTGTGTGTTACCTTATGTGTAACACCCCAATCTTCCACGGTACGTTTCCCTTTGAATACTGTAGTAGCTTTCATTATACACAAATTGGAGTTTTAACACACTACGACCTATCAAACTCGACGATATGAATAGTAATACCCACTTTCCGAAATTTTATAAATTTTATATTTCAAAATGTACTTTATTTTTGAGTTCAGGATATCGAAATTAGCTTAGAGTGAATTTTTGGTATTTTTTTGAAAACTTTCAATTTATGATAAATAGTGAAAAACACAATGTTATTATTTAAAACTGAATTTTTATTTAATAAATTATTTTAATTATTTTAATATATTTTTTTCATAAGAGATACATAATAACTATATGTGTTAAATTGAATTCATTGGAGCCATTTTATAATATTTTTAGATATATAAAATTTTATTGATCTTCTTAGTGTCTTTTACCGACCTTCTTGGAGAATTTATAAATTTGCATAAAACAAACTTTTACCACTTATGGAGTTGAATTTCAAAAATCTGTGAGACACGGATGACATCATTAAGTAAAATGCGGTTCAATAAGATGAAAATAATTTTCTATGAATAGTAACTTTTGACATTTATTTACCACTGTAAAAATTAAATTGGGTAATTATGGGTTAAAATGATATTATAATTACCATAACACATGTACAAATTCTATTGGATAAGTGTAATTTGACAAAAAAAACCATAGGAATAAAATATGATCCTTTTGGTCCATATAGATAATATTAGTATATTAATTTTTATTTTATTTAAAGATGATTTAAAAGAGTTAAATTCAATTTTTAATAATTAAACCATTTTTAATATAGAGCTAAACACAATATAAATTAGAATTTAAATATTCATTATAAATCTAAAAAAATTTCCTAAATAGTTTTAATTTTTTTATAATTTTTAGACATTAAATAATCTAATTTATTTATGACATAATGATGATGCAGTAATTACCTTAATATTGAAATATTAAAATAATTGATATTAAAAATATTAAAATAAATGTAAATTGAGACATCTGAAAAATTACACTAATTTTCTAAGTTTATATGACATATTAGGGTGGATTAAATAATTTTTTTAAGTGATAATGTTTTTCTAGATTTAAAAAAAATTAAATACTAAAGAGTGTCAAAATTTACATAATTGGGTTTCTAAAATAAATACTATATTATTAATAGATATAATATTTATAAAAAATAATGTTCATCCAAATGACAGAGAACAGGTTTTATATTTTAATAATAAACCACATGGGGTTTTGTTGGCTTGTTATAGTATGTCTATTAACCGTATAATGTAAAAATACAATGACACCTGGTAAATATCAAACTATTTAACTAAGAATTAAATCTAATATGTATGGTTAAAATGTTGACCTAAAGTAGTCCAAAACCTATTGGTTGAGAGGTTTTTGACCCATCCCCACCGTTACCATGAAATATATTATGTTTCAGCCATTACAAACCGAAAATTATTTTATTATAAAATAATATTTCAAGATTTTTCTAAAGTGACCCTCACCTCTCTTATAAAATTGTACTTCCCCTTATATTAATTTTACAACTCTAAAGTCATTTCTCTCTACCAGCCCCTACAAAAATACTCTGCCAACTTTCCTCCATTCATTCTAGAGTCTTTCCTTTGGTCATAAATCCATCATAAGGAGCCCTTTTGATCAAATCAAATGAAAGAACCCAAAAAATAGGAAAATATTTCATCACCTCTTTCAAGTTATTTTCTTCTTCCACTTCCTCATTATTTGTTGTTACCAATATAAAATAATAAATCCAGTATATTCTATATAAAATAATGTTTTTATAAAAATTGGTCAACCATATTCATTATTCTATACATCATATGAATGACATAGTCACTATATGTGTGTACGTACGACTTACTGTGTCCACGTTGTGGTGTGGTTTGTTATTCAAACACTTAATTATTTGGATTGGTATAATAATGAGTATAAACGATGTAAATAATAAATATAGCATGTAAATTACTCTATATACATGATATACCATCCAATTACATATGATTTCACCATCAATATAAGGATATTGTTTCTCATGCGTACATATGGATTACCGTCTCCACGAATGCGATTAGATTAATTCCCCAATGTAAACATTCAAGAATAATTTTCAATTTATGATTGGAAATAATGATTATGAATATAACATAATTCTATATATGAATCAAATACCTCCTATCCATAACAAACATGACTCATCTAACTAAGCATATAAAGGAAAACAAATCAGTTAACACCCGAAACGATGATACTACTAAAATATTATTTAAAAAGAGATATTATAAGATCATATTTGATATCATATTTATGTATATGATTCTTGTATAATCTAATAAAAATGTTTTAAATATTATAAAAGAGTTTAAAATACCATCGAAGAAGGAAAATTACATGGTATGGGTTAATTCTACAATCTATTTACTTATCTGAGGTAGTTAATACGTAAGTATCTACTGAGATCTCATTATCATCGACATCTGTGTTTTTGTAAAAATGTGATTCAAAACAATTTTACAATTTACAATACTATGGGATAATGTCATTTAAAAAATTATTTTTCCACATATGTTTTTAAATGAATCTTTCCGTCGGTTTTCAAACAAGGTAATTTATGACCTTCTAATCAAAATATAGGTAAGGATGTATTTTATTTAACTTATACGTCTGTTGTGGATATTTTTCACTGTTATAACATTGTCGAAGAATCCCATACAATAATATAAGAATATTTAAAAAATAAATGTTTTATTTTATAATTATATGACTTTTAAATGATTTAATTATAGAAAGAGATATTTCCCTACAAAAAGTTTTGAATTCATTAATGTCAACATCATTTGAAAGATTTTATGCTTGTTTGATGTTGATTATTATTATACAAATCATCCATATTGTATTGATGGTTTTGTGATATGTTTGACCTTGCATGTGTAATTTTTACTCCATTCTTGGTTTATGGATAAATAATTGACATTTCGTATGCTCTTTTTAATACAAATGTTTATATTACGTTTAAAACATTTCATATGAAGAATTAATTGGACTTAGTATGTGACCGTTGGAGCTTGATATAGCCCCTTGATGCATCGGTAGGTCTCTTGAGACAAACTACTGTCTTGGCACAAGTCCTTAAAAAAATCTTATTTTTAGTCTTGGAACAAGGCCTTGACTATGTGGTTATGAAGTCTGGAATTTTTCATTCCATCATTATTAAAGTGGCTATTGATATTTCATGTGATTATTTGACTAGTAGAATATCCATATGAATAATTAAATGGTATTATTTTTTTTATCTTTTCCATATTATATTGATGTTTATGTTTAAATTTATTTTGTTTTAGTCTAATACATTGCCTTAAATGTTTATGCTTATTCATGAAAGTTTCCACTATATTTTTATCCTTACTGAGATTCTGAGCTCACCCCAACCTTTGTTTTATTTTTCCCAGGATTTGAAGAAATATCTAATGGTTGACCAGTAGGGATCGACTAAAGATATAAGTGTTTTCAATGGGGAGAAAATGTTTTTGAGGTTTTTATTTCAGGATGTAATGTAAAATTTATGAATTTGTCTAGTACTTACAAGGTAACAAAAATTTTCGGTCATTTGGGACATTATTACTTGTATCATGCATGTTTATGTAATAATGCATAGACTCTGGGTAACTAGTGTCAGGGGGGTTACAGATTGTATCAGAGGAAGTTTATTACAATCCTTAGAAAGTAGATTAAGATAAACTTTGATTAGAGATCATTACCCTAAGATAGACTTTGAGTATTGGTATAGAATTATATCCTATAATCAAGGTAATGTAGAGATTTTGTGTATTTTCCATGCAATAAACCACTATCTGGATATGAGTAGGTAGAGGCAGCTCTCCCACAGATGTACCTAGGATTGAAAACTCTGACAAAGAGTTTCGGGCTTTACATAGGGTATCCTAGAACACAACAATGTGTGTTTAAAGATATTTTCATAGAAAAATAATTTACTTGTGACCATCAAGCGGATATGGAAAGACAATTTCTGAGTCAAAAGAAAAAAGAGGAAGAGAATGTCACAAAGTTTGAGGCTAACTTTACAAGGATTCCACGGAATGCAGTAGATTATATACATATCCTAATGAGTAATATTGATTGATATTTTGATGGGATATAACAATTTTTCTATTGAGCATTAGTCTCACAATCGTTTTCATCGTACGAAGATTTTGTCTCATGCACTATCAAGACAAAAAAAGGAATTCTCTATGTATTATGACTTCAAAGCACATAAAGAGAAGAATATATCTATTGATCACTATGGAAATGAAAAAAATGAATAAGGGAACCGTTGAATATCCATCATGCAGTAAATGTGGGTAGAAACACCATGGCACTTTCTTTAAGGGAATGTGAGTCTGTTACAAGTGTGGTAAAAAAGGCCACCATGCTAGTGATTTCAAGGTATAGAAAGAGGTGGTCAATGTTGAATGCTAAAATTTTATAGAAAAGGGACATTATGAAAATTAATGACCTATGTTCCAAGGGAAAATACCTCAGAAAATTCCATGGGAGAAAGGCCATGCTTATATGATCACTACTATTGAGATTGATGCTCCGAAAGACTTGGTGGTATGTAATGTAATGGTTTCCTCAAGCTCAGCAAATTCTTTATTTGATTTTGGATCATCAGATTATTTCATATCATCCCAGTTTTCTACAGAAATTATATATGTTCAATTTTACGTAAAAAGGGAGTTGACAGTCAAAACTCTTATGTGATGTATCATGACCATAATGTTTTCTGAATCAGTTCTCATTAGGTTATATAAATGTTCTTTATCTACTGATATCATCATCCTACCCATGATTTTATTTGATATAATCATCTGAATGGATTGGATTTGGGACCATGATGCCTAAATTTATTGTAAGAAGAAGGAGGTTACATTTTTTGATGATGATAAGGAGTACCTTATCTTTAATGTAGAAACATCACCACATGATTCTTTTTTAAATCCACCCCCAGTATCGCTACTAAATTAAATTACTGGGGAGGATGAAAATGAAATTATTATGGGTGTAGAAAAGAATTTATGAATAGAGGACATACCCATTGTTCAATAATATGTTGATGTGTTTCGAGAGGATTTACCTGGAAATCCTCCAGATTGAGAAATTGAGTTTTCCATTGATTTAATTCCTAGTTCAAGGACCATATCGAAGAACCGTTATATAATTTTCAGTGAAGAATAAATTGAACTAAAGAAACATCAAAAAGAATTATGTAATAAGGGATTTATTTTCCCTAGTGTGTCTCAATGGGGAGGCCCTGTCCTTTTTTTTCAAAATAAATACGGATCTATGAGGTTGTGCACAAACTATAGGGAGATCAATGCCATAACAATAAAGATCAAATATCTCAGACCTCACATTGATGATTTATTCAACCAAATTCATGGAGCTCAATATTTTTCAAAGATTGATCTTCGATCTGGAAATCATCAGTTGTGGGTGAAGAAGGAATACGTTCCGAAAACAGCATTTCGGACTAGGTAAGAGCATTACGAGTTTACAGTAATACCTTTTGGATTGACTAATGAATCCTCTATCTTCATGGATCTAATGAATAAAGTATTCAAGGAATATCTTGATGACTTTATAATGTTATTTATTAATGATAACCTGGAATAATCCAAATGCTACAAATGATCATGAAAATCACTTGAACACAATTTTGGGAACTCTTAGAAGAAATGAATTATATGGGAAGTTTAGAAAATGTGAATTCTGGCTTCAAGATATTTCTTTTCATGGCCACATTGTCTACATGGATGGAATCTTTTTTGATCCTTCAAAGACCAAGGAAATAAAAGAATGGGCAACACCATCGAGTATAACAGAGGTACACAGTTTTATTGGTTTATCCTATTATTATCGATGTTTTTTGTAGAATTTTTCCCAGTTGTCTATCCCATTAACTACGCTCACAGGTAAAAGGGTTAATTTTATTTTCAAAAAAGACTATGGAGAATGTTTTTAAGAACTGAAGAGAAGTTTAGTTAATACTCCTATCTTGACTCTACCATCAGGGAATGCTGTGATTGTTATTTATCATGATTCTTCAATGAATAAACTTGGTTGTTTCCTTTTGAATAATGAAAGAGTTTTTTCATATGCATCACAAAAACTGTAAATTCATTAGAAAAACTATCCCACTCATGATAGTGAGTTAGAAGCTATAATCAATTCTTTGACGATATGGGGGAACTATATTTATGGTGAAAAATGTGAGATTTATACTGTTCAAAAGAGTTTGAAGTATATTTTCTTACAAAATGAACTGAACAGGAGACAAAAGAGATGGATTGAACTACTCATGGATTATGATTTCACTATACACTACCACCCACATAAGGAAAATAAGGTGGCATATTCTTTGAGTTGAAAAGTTCATGGTGTTTTGAACAAGATGAGAGTTGAAAGAGATTCTATTTTCTTGGATATATTAAAGATGGATATGAGTTTCACCATGGATTGTGAAACATCATTACTTTTTCAAATGGCTGCCAAAACAACTTTATTAGAAAGGATAAATCATGCTCAGATTGCTGATGAGGAGTTTCAAAAGAAGAATAATGATGTGAATTATGAGAGATTGAGTTACTTAATAAATGAATATGATATTTTGAAATTTGGGAAAATACATTGTGTTCCTACCATACCTGATCTAAAAAGGTAATTCTTGGATGATGCTCATAGCTCCAATTTCTCTATACATCCTCAGAGAACCAATATGTATAGTGATTTAAAGAACATTTTATGTGGGACAACATGATGGGGGAGATTGATGATTTTGTGTGAAGATGTTTCAATTTTCAATAAGTGAATGCTGGAAGGCAACCACCTGGAGGAGTCATGAAACCTCTTCCCATACCCGAGTGGAAATGGGATAATATTACAATGGAATTTGTCATACCGCTACTAATGAATCTTAAAAGGAATTCTGAAATATTGGTCATTGTTTATTGTCTTTCCAAGTCATCAAATTTTCTTGCTATAAGATAATATTTACCACTTGAACGTCTATCAAGACTTTATATTAATGAAGTTTTATGACTCTATGGTGTACCTCTATCGATTGTTTCTGATCGTGATCCCTGTTTTACAACATGATTTTGGAAAAGTCATCAGAAGGCCTTGGATACTGAACTTCATTTGAGCACTATTACCACACTCAAACTGATGGAAAATCATAACAGACTATTCAAACCTTAGAAAAAAATTTGATATCTTTCTCACTTGACATTCGAGGTATGTGGGATCAATATTTACCTCTGCACGAATTTTCCTATTACAATAGCTTCCATTCAATTATTCAAATGGCACCATATGAAGCATTATATGGAATGAGATGACACAACCCAAATTATTGGGATGATTTTTTTAAATAAAACTCCTAGGCCCAGAACATGTTGAGGAAACAATGGAAAAGGTGATGGTTATCCAATCCCACATCAAAGCAGCTCATAATTGGGAAAAAACCTATGTTGATAACCGAAGGAAGGATTTGGAATTTCAATAGGTGATCATGTTATCTTGAATGTATCTCTATAGAATGGTGTTATACAATTCTTAATGAAGGGTAAATTAAGTCCATGGTACATCGGACCATTCAAAATTCTAGAACGAATTGGGGTTGTACCTTACCATTTGGCAATGCCACCAAGTCTCTCCAAAGTTCATGAAATGTTCCACGTATCACTCTTGCGAAAATACATGTCTGAACCAATTCATGTACTCATCTATGAATAAATTGAACTACATCCTGTTCTGTCTTATTGGGAAGATCTTGTCAAGATTTTTGATACCAGAGAACAAGTGATGAGAAACCGAACAAATCGTCTGGTAAAAGTTCAATGGAGAAACCATTAGATGTAAGAGTAAAATTGGAAATCCGATGAAATTATAATTAATAACCACCAAAATATTTTTACAGAGTGATATTCTAAAAATTCTAAGGACACAATTACATTAAGGAGGGGTGAATGTAACACCCCAATATTCTATAGTACGTTTCCCATTGAATAATGCAAAATCTATCATTTTACGCATAATGGAGTTTTAACACACCACAACCAATCAAACTAGCTGTTAGGAACATTAATACCCACTTTTAAATATTTTATATTTTTTGTCAAAATGGACTTCATTTTTTAATTTGGAATATTGAAATCATCATAGGGTGAAATTGTTTTATTTTTCTGAAGAGTTATAATTTTTGATGAATAGTGAAAAAATTATGTTATTATATAAAACCGACATTTTATTTAAATAAATAGTTTTATTATTTTAATTTATTTTAGGTCAAAATAGATACATAATAACTATATATTTTAAATTTAATTCATTGGAGTCATTTTATAATATGTTTATATATTTTAAATTTTATTACACTTTTTACCATCTTTTACCCACCTTCTAGGAGCATTTACAAATTTGCATAAAACATACTTTTATAGATTTTATGAGTTAAATTTCAGAAATCTGTGAGACACTATTGAAATTAGTATGTAAAATGTGGTTCAATAAGATGAAAATAATTTTCGGGTAATAGAAACTTTTGACATTTATTTACCACGATTAAAAGATAATTGGGTAATTAAGGGTAAAAATGATATTATAATTATCCTAACACATATCCTAATTCTATTGGATAAGTGTAATTAGTGAAAAAAACAACCTTAGGAATAAAATATCATCCTTTTGGTCCACTTGTATTAGATTAGGACACTTATTATTATTTTATTTAAAGAAGAGTTAAAAGAGTAAAAATCAATGTTTTATAACTAAACCATTTTTAATATAAAGATACACAAAATATAAATTAGAATATAAATATTCATTAAAAATTTAAAAATATTTATTAAATAATTGTATTGTATTGATAATTTTTATAAATTAAATATTTTAATTTATTTATGACACAATGATGATGCAATAATTACCATAATAATGAAATATTAAAATAATTGATATTAAAAGTATCCAAAAAAATGTAAATTGAGGCTTCTGATAAATTACACTAATATTAATGGTTAATATGACATGTGAGGATTGATTAATTAAATTTTATTTGTTTTTATAAAGTTTTGTGGCTTTAAAAAATATCAAATAATAAATAGTGACAAAAAATGACATAATAGAGTTTTAAAAAAAATACAATATTATTTATTGATATGATATTTCTAAAAATATATGGTTCATCCAATGGACTTAAAAAATGTTACATATATTGATAATGAACCCCATGGGGTTATCTTGGCTTGTTATAGTAATTTTATTAAGCATGTAATAAAAAAATATAAAGAGACAATGTAAATATCAAACTATTTATCTAAAAGTTAAATCTAAGAAATAAGGATAAAATGGTTACGTAAACCAGTCCAAAACCTATTGGTGTATATATTTTAGTCTCATACCCACCTTAGTCTTGAAATAAATAATTTTGGGGCCATTAAAAACCGAAAATTATTTTATTATAATATAATATTTGATGTTTTTTCTAAAGTTACCCTCACATCTCTTATAAAAGGGTAATTTTCCTTCTCTTAATTTCACTCCCCCAAATCCATTGGGATCTTCCAATACATACCCAAATATCCTCCCCACTTAACTCAATTAATCATATAGTCATTACATTGGTCATAAAGCCAACCTATGGAGCCCTTTAGATCAAATCAAAAGGAAGAACCCGAAGAAGAGTTAAAACTTTCATCACCTCTTTCATGTTCCTTTCTCCACCCACTTCCTCTTTCTTTGTTGATTCAATTATAAAATAATAAATCCAGTATCATATATATACTGTGATATTATAATGAAAATTGTACAACTGTATTCATTATTCAATCCATCATATGAATGACATAGTCACCATATGTGCGTACGTAAGGCTTACTATCTCCACTTCGTGGTGTAGTTTGATATTCAACAACTTCAATATTTGGATGGGTATAATAATGTGTATAAATGATGTAAATAATAAATATAACATTTTAATGATTATTTATAGATTATATACCATCCAATTACATATTATTTCAAATTAAATATATTGATATTATCACCCGTGCGTACATACGGATAACCGTCTCCACAAACATGATGAGATTCATTCCCCATCGTAATCATTCTAGAATAATTTTTATTTCATGATTAGAAATAATGTTTTTGAACATAATTTCATTCTGAATATGAATAAAAAACAACATATTCATAACAAACATGACTTACGTAACCAATCATATAACGGAAAATGAATCAGTTGACACCCGAAATAATGATACAACTAAAATATTATTAACAATGAAATATTATAAGATCATATATGATATTATATTTATGTATATGATTCATTTATAAATTAATAACAATATTTTAACTTATATATATGCGGTTAAAAATCCATCAACTAAGGAATAATATGATGTGAGGGTAAATTCTACATTCTCTTTAAATATCTGAGGTTGTTAATACCTATCTACTGGGACCTCTTTATCATCCACATCTGTGTTTTTTTAAATGTAATTAATTTTTTTTAAAAAATTTACTAGACTACAGGTTATAGTCAATTATTACCTTATTTGAGAGAATATGTTTTAAAAGTAATCATTCCTCCATTTTCTAAACATGGTACATTATGTCCATATCGACAAAATTAATGTAAGAATGTCTTTTTTTTAACTTATACGGTGGATGCAGCTATTTTCTGCCATTATAACATCGTCAAAACATCCCATACATTCTTATAATAAAATTTTAAAAATAAAAGTTTTCTATTATAATTATATGAATTTTAAATTATTTCAAAACAGAAAGAGAGATTTCTATACAATAAGTATTGATTTCATTTATGTCAACAGCATTTGATGGATTTTAAGCTAGTTTGTAGTTGTTGATTATGATACAAATATTCCATATTGTATTGAATGTTTTGAAATTTTTTTGATTGTGGCTGTTTTATTTTTACACCATTAATGGTTTATGTATAAAGTATTGAAATTTCATATGCTAGTTTTAATACTAATGTTTATGTTATGTTTAAACCTTTTCATGTGAGGAATGCATTGGACTTATTAAATGACGTCTGGGGCCCACTATAGATCCTTGATGCACTGGTGGGTCTCATGAGAAAAAATTGTGTCCTGGCACAAGGCATGGAAAAATCTTATTTGTAGTCTTGGAATAAGGCCTTGACTATGTGGTTATGAAGTTTGGAATTATGTATTCCATCATAATGAAAGAGGATATTGATACTTCTTTTGATTATTCGACTAGTATTATATCGATGTGATTAAGTAAATGGAATTATTTGATTTTATCTTTTCCTTATCATGTTGATGTTTATGTTTAAAAGGATTTTGTTTTAGTCTTATGAATTGCCTTAAATGTCTATGCTTATTCATTAACGTTTCAGCTATATTGATATCCTTTTTGAGCATCTGAGCTCCCCCCTTTCAATGTTTTATTTTTCCTAGGATGTGAAGAAAAAATTTATGGTTGTCTTGTAGGGATAGGATTAGGATATATGTGTGGTCAATGGGTAAAAAAATGTAATTTATTTTTCTATTTCATGATGTAATGTAAAAATTATTAATGTATCTAGTGCATCCAAAGCTACTAAACATATCAGTACTTCGGGACATGATTCATGGAATCATGAAAATTTTATTTAATAATGCACTGACTCTAGGTTACTGGGGATAGGGCATTACAGTTGGTATCAGAGGAAGTTTAGTTAAAAATTTTGAAACTGGATTTATATAAACACTGATTTGAGCACATTACCTTAAGAATGAATTTTGGGATTGGTATAGAATAACATCATAGTATCTTGGTAATGTAGAGATTTTGTGTATTTTACACAAAATAAATCATTGTTTGGATACGAGCAGGTAGAGGCGGCTCTTGCACAGATATACCTAGGAGTGAAAAATCTAACAAGGAGTTTCGGGTTTCACCTGGGGTATCCTGGTACACGACAATGGTCCTTGCTTCACTTTTTATTATGACACTATCAGGTGATTTGATTAGTATAATTCATATTTTCGTTTCAAACAATTATGAAGGATTTATGATTATATACCTCATCAATGAAAACATTTTTATGATTATGGATCATATCCATAAAATTTTCAATTTATGTTATGTTTTTTACAAGTTTGGAATTATGTATTGCGATTCTTTAACTTATATAGTGTATTCCATTGTTTAAAAATGGTTCCTAGTGGAAACAATGGAAATCGTATCAATGCATGTAATCCATGTAGGGATTTCCCACCCAATAAAGATAATTATAATGGAGATGGTGATGCAACTGGTGTTGATTATCTCATCACCATACTGGCTCAACTCACTCAGGTTATGAATAAAAACCATACCCTTATGGAGCACCCAGATCCACAAAGCATAGTATCAAGGTTATAATGTTTCATAAGGAAACAACACCAACATTAAATGAGAGTAAAAATCCATTTGTATCTGAGTAATGGATAAATTCCTTTGTGAAAATATTTTATGCTTTTGGGGGTAGCAAAAGGGAAAAAAATTTCATGGCAGTTTAACACCCCACGGGAGATGCATATCAATGGTGGTCATTAATCCCAAACACAAAGGAAGATGAATAAGTATGAAACATGTAATGGAGGGAGTTTAGAGATATTTTCTTATAAAAATACATTCCTCCTAACCATCGAGCGGATATGGAAGGACAATTCCTAAGTCAGAGGCAAAAGGAAGATTAGAATGTCGCAATTTATGAGGCTAACTATACATGGTATGCAAGGCATGTAGCTGATATTATAAGTTACCCAAGGAGTTAGATTGATCAATTCTTTGATGGACTAAAACCATTTCTTCATTGATAATTAGTCTCAAAAACCATCGCATCATATGAAGATATTGTATCATGTTCTTTCAAGAAAAAAAAGGATTTCTGTAAGTCTTATGACTTCAAATAAAAGCAAGAGAATAAGAGATCTGTTGATCACTCTAGAAATGGAAAAAAGGGGGAAGAATGAAAATTTGAATATCCATACTGTGGAAAAAGTAGGTAGAAACACTTTTTTACTTCCCTAAAGGAAATGTTAGACTGTTACAAGTGTGGTGAAAAAAGCCACCAAGCTCGTGATTACTGGGGAAATAAGGAGACTGTCAATGATGAGTGTTACAATTTTAGTGAAAAGGGTAATTATGCAAACGAATTTCCTAATTTCCAAGGGATCTTACCTCAGAAAAGGCCAAGGGAATAAGTCCATTGTTATGCAATCACTACTGCTGAGGTTGATGCTCCAAAAGATGGGGTGGCATGTAATTTAATGGTTTCTTCAACTTTATCCAATTACCTATTTGATTCTGGACCATTTCATTATTTTATATCTTCCAAGTTTGATATGAAAATATAATAATTTCAATTTCACTTAAAAATGTTGATGTTTGTCAAAACTCCTAAGGGAAGTATCACCACAACATGGTATTCTGAATCACTTCCCATTAGGGCATATACATGTTCATTATCTACCACTCTCATAATCGTACCCATGATTTAATTTGATATAATCCCTGGAATGCATTGGATTTTGGACCATAATGGGTAAATTTATTTTAAGAAGAAGGAGGATACAATTTACGATGATGATAAAGAGTACCTTATCCTTAGAGAAAAAATGTCACAATCTAATTCTTATCTAGATCCACCCCCAGTTTCACTACTAAATTATATTATTGGGGAGAAAGAGAAAGAAATAATTTTGGGTGAGGAAAAGAATGTTCTAATAGAGTAAGTACCTATTGTGTTATAATAAATTTATGTGTTTCTCGAGGATTTACCTGGACATCCTCCAGAATAATAAATTGAGTTTTCCATTGATTTAATTCTTGGTTCAAGGACCATATCAAAGCCCCCTTATAGAATTTCCACTGTGTAATTAGTGGAAGTAAATAAAAAATTAGACGGATTGAGTAATAAGAGATTTATTTTCCCAAGTGTTTCTCCAGGGGGTGCCCATTTACTTTTTGTTATGATGAAAGGCAGATCTATGTGGTTGTGCATTGACTACAGAGAAATCAATGCTATGACAATAATGAACAAGTATCCCCTACCTCACATTGATGATTTATTCGACCAACTTCCTGGAGCTCAATATTTTTCAATTATTGATATTCGATCTGGATATCATCAGTTGTGTGTGAAGAAGAATGGCATTCCGAAAACATCATTTTGAACTAGGTACATGAATTACAAATTTATAGTAATGCCTTTTGTATTGACTAATTCTCCCACTTTCTTCATGGATATAATGAATAGATTTTTCAAAAAATATCTTGATGACATTGTAGTGGTATTTTTTGATGATATATTCGTATACTCAAAAAGATAAAAAGATCATGAAAATCACTTGGACACTATTTTGAAAACCCTTAGATGAAGTGAATTATATGAGAAGTTTAGTAACTATGAATTCTGGCTTCAAGAGATTTAATTTCTTGGCCATATTGTCTTCAAGGATTGAATATCTGTTGATCTTTCAAAGACCAAGGAAACCCAAGAATGGATAGCACCAACGAGTATAATTGAGGAACACAGTTTTATCGGTTTTGTAGGTTATTATCGATGTTTCAACCGGAATTTTTCTTGGTTGGCTAACCCATTAACCAAACTCAAAAATAAATGGGTTAAATTCGTTTGGAAAAAAGATTGTGAATAATGTTTTGAAGAACAGAAGAGAATATTATTCAACACTACTATCTTGACACTACTATCAGGGATTTATGGGTTTTTTATTTATTGGGATGCGTTAATGAAAGGTCTTGGTTGTGTTCTTATGCAGAATGATAGAGTTATTGATTATGCATCGCGTCAGCTAAAAATTCATGAGAGAAACTATGCCACTCATGATCATGTGTTAGAAGAAGTAATATTTACTATAAATATATGGATACACTATCTATATGGTGAATAATGTGAGATTTATACTGATCAAAATAGTTTGAAGTATATTTTCTCCTAGAAAGAACTCAACACGAGGAAAAGAAGATGGCTTAAACTACTCAAGGATTATGATTGCACTATACACTACCACCCAAGGAAGGAAAATAAGGTGGAATATAATTTGAGTAGAAACGACCATGGAGTTTTGATCAAGATGATAGTTGAAAGGGATTATATTTTCATGGATCTAGTAAAGATAAATATGGAAATAACAATGGAAGGTGAAACATCAATTTTTTTCAAGTGGTTTACAAACCATCTTTACTTGAAAGGATAAATAGTTCTAAAACCGATGATGAGGAGTTTCAAAAGATGATTAAAGCTGTGAATGATGGGAGATTGAGTGACTTCATATATAAAGATAGAATTTTGATATTTGGGGAGAGGCTTTGTGTTCCTAACATACATGATCTAAAAAAAGTAATTGTTGGATGATGCTCATATATCCAATTTCTCTATACACCCTAGGAGCACCAAGATGTATAGATATTTGAAGGAACATTTTTGGTGGGGAAACATGAATTGGGTGATTGCTGATTTTGTGTCATGTTGTATGATTTTTCAACAAGTGAAAGATGGATGGAAACAACCGTGAGGAGTCACGCATCCTCATCCCATACCTGAGTGGAAATGAGATAATGTTACGATGGACATTCTCATGGGGCTACAAAAGAATCCAAGAAGTAATGCTACAATATGGGTCATTGCTGATCATCTCACCAAGTCAACACACTTTTTTCTATAAGAGAATATTTACCACTTGAATGTCTTTCAAGACTATATATTAATGAAGTTGTAAGACTCTATGGCGTAACCTTATCGATTATTTCTGATCGTGATCCCTATTTAAATTATGATTTTAGAAAAGTCTTTAGAAAGACTTGGATACTGAACATATTTTGAACACTGACTACCACTCTCAAACAAATGGATAGGCCGAAGAGACTATTCAATCCTTAAAAGACATGTTGAGATCTTTCTCACATGACTTTCAAGGTATGTGGGATCAATATTTACCTCTCGTAGAATTTTCCTATAACAATAAATTCCATCCAATTATTCAAATGACACCATATAAAGCGTTATTTAGAAAGTGATGTTGAACACCAACTTGTTGGGATGATGTTGGTGAATGAAAACTCGTTGGCCTGGTACTTTTTGAGAAAACAATAGAAAAGGTGAAGGTTATCCAAAACCACATAAAATCAGCTCAAAGTAGGCAAAAGATATATGACGATAACCGAAGGACAGATTTGGAATTTCCAATCTGTGATTATGATTTATTGAAGGTATCTCCATGGAAGGATGTTATAATATTTGGTAGGAAGGGTAAATTGAGTCCCAGGTACATCAGACCTTTCAAAATTCTTGAACGAATTGGGGCTGTCGATTACCATTTGGCAATGGCGTGAAGTCTCTCCAATGTTCATGAATTATTCCACGTATCACTATTGAGAAAATACATGAATAAAAATTTGCATGTACTCACCTGTGAAGAAATTTAACTGTAACCTGATCTGTCTTATTGTGAAGTACCTATAAAAATTCTTGAAACTAGAGATCAAGTGCGGAGAAACCGGACAACTCGTCTGGTAAAAGATCTATGTTGAAACCACAAGATAGGAGAGGCAATGTGGGAACCTGAGGAAATTATGATAAAGAATCACCTAAATATTTTTATCCAGTGATATTATTTAAATTTCATGGACGAAATTATTTTAAGTAGTAGAGAATGTAACACCCCATGATTCCACAACTAATTTTCCTTTGAATAATGCAGTAGCTTGCATTGTACGAAACATGGAGTTTTAACACACCCCGACCAATCAAACTAGCTGTTATGAATAGTAATACAATGTTTTTGAAGTTTTATATCTTTTATTTTTCAAAATGGACTACATTTTTTAATTTTTAATATCGAAATTAGCTTAGGGTGAATTTTTGGTATTTTTCTGAAAACTATGAATTTTTTATGAATTGTGAAAAACGCCGTGTTATTATTTAAAACTGAATTCTTATTTTAATAATTAGTAATATTATTCTTAATTATTTTAGGTCAAAAATAGATACATAATAACTATATACGTTCTATGCAATTCATTTAATCATTTTATAATATGTTTAGATATATAAATTTTTTTCGAACTTTTTACCCTATTTTACGCACCATTTAGGAGCATTTACAAATTCACATAGAACATAATTTTACCACTTATATGGGTTGACTTTTTAAAAACTCCAAGACGAATGGTGGAAATCAGTAAGTAAAATGTGGATCAATAAGATGAAAATAGTTTTTTCTGTGAATAGTAACTTTTGACTTTTATTTACAATGGTTAAAAGTAAATTTGGAAATTAAGGTTAAAAATGATATTATAATTAGCCTAAAACGTGTCCTAATACTATTGTATTAGTTTAATTTTACCAAAATCAAACTTGGTAATAAAATATGATCCTTCTAGTACACTTGTATTTGATTAGGACAGTTATTATTATTTTATTTAAAGAAGAGTTAAAAGAGTTAAATTCAATGATTCATAACTAATTTTTTTTAATATAAAGTTACACAAAATATAAATTAGACTATAAATATCCATTATAAATATAAAACTATTTCCTAAATAATGAAATTTTATATATTATTTGTAGACATTAAATAATTTAATTTATTTATGACACGACGATGATTCACTAATTAGCCTAATAATGAAATATTAAAATAATTTATATTATAAAAATCAAAATAAATGTAAATAGAGACTTCTGATAACTTCCAATAATTTTTAATGTTAATATGACATTTTAGGGTTGATTAATTAAATTTTTTCATAGTGATAAACTTTTTATGGATTTAAAAAAAATACTAAATAGTGAAAAATTTGACTTAATTGAGTTTAAAAAAATACTATATTATTAATTGATATAATATTTATAAAAATATATTTTTAAGAAAAAGGACATATAATAGGTTATATATATTAATAATTAACCACATGTGGTTCTCTTGGCTTGTTATTGTATGTCTATTAACCATATAATATAAAAATACAAAGAGACATTGTAAATATCAAACTATTTAACTCAGAGTTATATATAAAAGATAAAGTTAATATGGTGACCTAAACATGTCCAAACGAATTTTTTGAGATTTTTTTGACCCATCCCCACCATAGACACTAAATAAATCATTTTGGGGAAATTAGAAACTGAAAATTATTTTATTATAAAATAATATTTCAAGCATTTCCTAAACTGACCCCCATCTCTCTTAAAAAATGTTACTTCCTCTTCTCTTAATTTTACACTACCAAATATATTTTTCTTAGCCAAACCATTCCCAAATATTCTCCCAAATTTAATCCATTCATCCTAGTGGTATTCTATTGGTCTGATAGCCATCATACAGAGCCCATTTGATCAAATCAAAAAAAAAGACCGAAAAGGAGGTAAATATTTCATCAACACTTTCATGTATTTTTCTTCTTCCACATCCCCATTCATTCTAGTTCCCATTATAAATTAATAAATCCAGTATATTATATAAAATTTTATGTTATTATAAAAAATATGCATCCATATTCATTATTATATCTATCATATTAATGAAAATGTCACCATACATGCGTACGTACGGCTTACCATCTACACCTCATGGCGTAGTTTGTTATTAAAAAACATCATTATTGGGAATGGTATAATAATGAGAATAAATGACTTAAATTATAAATATATCATTTTAATCAATTGATATATATGATATAACTTCCAATTACATACAATTTCCACAGTAATATAATGATATTGTCTCAAGTGCTTACGTACTGATTACCGTCTCGACGAATGCGATGAGATTCTTTCCCCATCATAATCATTCAAGAATAGTTTTCATTTTATGAATAGAGATAATTTTTATGAACATAATATCATTCTTTATATAAATCAATTACATCCTATCAATAACAAACATGACCTACGTAAGCATGCATATAACGGAAAATGAATCAGTTAACATCTGAAACTATGATACTACTAAAATATTATTAACAGAGCAATATTATAAGATCTTATATGATATCATATTTAGGAATATAATTAATGTATATTTTAATAAATATTTTTTAACTATTATATAGGAGTATAACATAACAAATACTAAGGAAATGTACAAGGTAAGGGTTAATTCTACAGTCTCTTTACTTAGCCGATGTTGTTAATACGTAAGTATCTATTGGGACCTCATTGTCATCCACATCCGTGTTTTCAAAAAAATTTAATTCAAAACATTTTTTTTATTTTCTAGAAAATGGGTTAAAATAATTTATACCCTTATTTTACCAAACATGTTTTTAATGGAATCTTTCCGTCATTTTCCAAACAAGGAACTTTATGACCCTCTCGAAAAAATTCAGGTAAAAATGTCTTTTTTTAACTTATATGGAGGGTGAGGCTATCTTCTACTGTTATAACAACGTCGAAGCTTCCCATAAGATTTTATAAGAATATTTTCAAATTAAATGTTTTCTTTTATAATTATATGACTTTTAAATGATTTTAAAATATAAACAGATATTTCTCTAAAAAAAGTTTTGATTTCATTTATGTCAACATCGATTTATGGATTTTAAGCTTATTTGATGTTGATTATTATGATACAAACCATCTATATTGTATTGAAGGTTTTGTGATAGGTTTGATTGTGGATGTGTTATATTTACACCATTCATGGTTTATGTATAGTTTATTGGCATTTGGTATGCTACTTTTAATAAGAATGATTATGTTATGTTTAAACCTTTTCATATGAGGAATGCATTGGACTTAGTAAGTGATGGGTGGATCCCGCTCTAAATCCTCGATGAATCTGTAGGTCTCATGTAAAGAACTACTATCTTGGGACAAGTCCTTGAAAAATATTATTTTTAATTTTTCACAAGGCCTTGACTCTGTGGTTATGAAGTCTGGCATTATGCATTCAATCATTATGAAAGTGGCTATTGATATTGCATGTGATTATTCGACTAGTATAATATCCATTTGAATAAGTAACTAGAATAATTTCATTCTATATTTTATATATTATGATGATGTTTTCGTATAAAAGTCTTTTTTTAGTCTTTTACATTGCCTTAAATGATTATGTGTATTCCTGAAGGTTTTTGCTATATTGTTTTCCTTATTGAGCATTTGAGCTCACCCCATTCTATGTTTTATTTTTTCATGGATGTGGAGAAATATTTTATGGTTGACCTGTAGGGATAGGAAAATGATATAAGTGTGGTCAATGGGGTTAAAATTTTGTTGATGTTTCTATTTCATGATGTAATGTAATAATTATGAATGTTTCTAGTACTTCCAAGGCTAATTAACTGATCTTTATTTTGGGACATTATTCCTTGAATCATGCCAATGTTATGTAATAATGCACTGACTCTGGGTATCTGCGTTTAGGTAATTACAGTCTGTATCAGAGGAAGTTTGGTACTAACCATTGAAACTATATTTGAATAATCTCTGATTAGATCACATTACCCTAAGATAGACTTTGAGGATTGGTATAGATGAAAATCCAAGAATCTTGGTAATATATAGATTTTTTGTATTTTCTATGCAATAAATCCTAGTCTTGATATGAGTAGGTAGAGGAGGCTCTCGCATAGATGTAACTAGGAGTGTAAACACTGACAAGGAGTTTTGGTCTTGACCCATGGTATCCTGGTATATGACAACGACATTACTACACTTTTGGTCATGACACTCCGAAGGGATATGCTTAGGATAATTCACATTTTTTGTTACAAAACACTATGAAGGATTTATGAGTATATACCTCTACAAATAAAACATTTAATTATTATTATGGATTACATCCATAAATTGTTCAATTTATGTTATGTGTCTTACATGTTTGGAATTATTTATTGTAACACCCGAGACTTTTATGTTATATAAATCATCAAAGGAATCTTTTTCTACACAACACTTGCTTGGCTTGCTTTACACGCAATCGCAACCTTCCTCGATAGCTTGCGTCGTACGCAATACCGAGTTTCACTAAACAACAATATGCTATTAAAACTAGTCGTTATGAATAGTAATAACCACTTTTTGAAATTTTATAAATTTTATTTTTCAAAATGGACTTCATTTTCGGACTCAGAATATCGAAATTAGCCTAGGGTGAAATTTTGGTATTTTTCTGAAAACTTTCAATTTTTGATGAATAGTGAAACCACTAAGTGGTAGGTTAAAAACTGAATTTTGCATAAAACTTAATTTTACCGCTTCTGTGAATGGAATTTCAAAAATCCGAGAGACACGGTTAATATCAAGGACTAAAATGTGGTTCAATGAGATGAAAATAATTTTTTGGTGAATAGTAACTTTTTACTATTTTACCGCGGTTAATAGTAAATAGGGTAACTAAGGGTAAATATGATATTAATATTACCCTAACACATGTCCTAATTCTATTGGACAAGTGTAATTCGACCAAAAACAAACTTAGGAATAAAATATGACCATTTAGGCCCACTTGGATTAGATTAGGACATTTATTATTAATTTATTTAAAGAAGGGTTAAAATAGTTAAAATCAAAGTTTAATAAGTAAATCATTTTTAATATGGGGTTATACATAAGATAAATTCAATTGTAAATATTCATTAGAAAGCTAAAAAGATTTCCTACATGATGATATTTTATTTGTAATTTTTAGACATTACATAATTTAATTTATTTATGACATAATGATGATGCAGTAATTATCTTATTAATGAAATATTGACATAATTGATGTTATAAACACCAAAATAAATATAATTTGAGACTTTTTATGACTTCCACTAATTTTCTAGGTTACTATGATATATTAGTATTGATTTAATCAACTTGGTTAGAACATATAATTCTGTTATGACTTTCAAACAAATCATATATCAAATAGTGTCAAAATTGACACAAAATAGTTTTTAAATCAAATATTATATTATTAATTGTTATTTTATTCCTAAAAATCTAAGGTTCGGCCAAATGACTTAGATAAGGATATATATATTAATAATAAACAATTTGGGGTTCGTTTGGCATGTTATAGTAAGTGTATTAACCATATAGTGAAAGAAAACAAAAAGACATGGTAAAAGTTAAATTATTTAACTTAGAGTTAAATTTAATTGATAAGGTTAAAATAATATCCTAAACTTGTCTAAATTCTATTGGTTGATAGGATTTCGACCCATCCCCACTTTAGCTTCGAAATAAGACCCTTTGGAACCATTATAAACCGATTTTGACTTTAATAAAAAATAATATTTTGAGATATTCCTAAAGTGCCCCTCTCCTCCCTTATAAAAGGGCACCTCCTCCCCCTCCTCCTCACACCAATTTGAGCACTCAAGCTCGGCCAACCCCTGCCATTTTCCATTCTCCACTTCCCTAGAATAATCCTAGAGGTCCTGGTCTTCTCCAAAGACCAATCTTAGTTCCTTAAGTGGAGGATTCAAAAAGGCGTTCCAAAGAAGAGGTAATATCCATTACCGATCTTTTCAATTTCTTTCTTCTTCAACTTCTTCTTCTTCAGTTGTTTCATGATAAAGTAATAACATCAGTATTACTTACATACTGATATGTTATTATAAATATGAAACAACCCTAATTCACCTTCTATCCATCCTACGGAAAAATGAAATCACCGCGCGTGCGTACGTACGGAATACCGTCTCCACGCCGTGGTGTAATCTATTTTCCACCATCACCTTAAAAGGATGGGTATAATGGTGTAATGAGTAACTATATATGATTATTATTAAGTAATATTGATACTGAAATAATATATATATATACTCCAATACAATTCCACGATCATAGGAACGATATCATCACTCGTGCGTACGTACGGAATACCGTCTCCACGATGTGATGCGACTCGTTCTACATGATCTTCATTTCATAATGATTGTATAAATGAATTGAATGAATGAATATGGTATATACTACACTAATACCATTCTGGAAATGAATTATCTATAACCTAAAGATAAGAATAAGAATTTATTCGACAAAACACGCATAAGAACAAAAAGTTATAAAGACCCGAGTAACAAGTAACAATGAAATATTACTAACAAGAAGCTAATATTATGACCATATATGATCTCATATCAATATGTATGATTCTGGAATAATTCAATAACATTATTTAAACCATTATACAGGAGCTTCGGACACGAACAAAGCAAATCGGACCTAAGGTAAGGGAAATATCACAATCTCATTTTTATTCGAGATTGTTTATTCGTAAGTAATTACTGGGGTGTATTTTATCATCCACATCCATGTTCCCTCAATATGTAATATTGTTTCCATCCACTTGAAATAGTTTAAATCCAATTTTACCCTTAGGTGAGTTTTTAGTAAAGAATATGAAAGGAATCTTTTGTCGTTTTTCCGTACGAGGTACTTTTTGACTTTTCCGACAAAAGTACGAAGAATGTTTTTTTAACTTATACGGCATGAATGGATTTTTAAAACATTACTTCAAAGAAGCTTCCTTTACAAGTTTTCAAGTTTATTTTTAATCAACTTCTTTTATTTTAAAGTTGTATGACATGTTATGAAAGGAAAAATGTTTTTGAAGAAGAAAGGATATTTTCCTCAAGAATTCAATTCAAGTGTTTTATCAAAATTATTTTCCATCTAAGATAATAAAGGGTTCTGTTTCTATCCATATTTTTACATTGGTTTGACTATGTTGTGATGGAATTATGTTTATGAATTCCCTTATCTTATATGAATTGATTTATGATGTCATGATGTTTCAAGAATCCCATTTTAATGTGTTATGCGATGATGTATGTTTTATGATTATGTGGCACACATAAGAAAGGATTCATTATAAGATGGGTGGGACCTATATATCCCTCCAATGCATTGGGTAATGATTTTATATCTCATGAGATAGACATGGCTGGAACGGAAGGTTATTTCGGTTCAGTGATACAGGACTGAAACGAGGAGTGAACTCGGTTCAGAAAGGGACTTTGTCCACTAAGATAGTCTTGGCAATGAGTCATGACTAACAAGAAATGATTTTCCATGATTATGTGTGCATGCCACAAAGTTTCAAGTTTTATGTTATGGGGATCTCATTTTCACTTCTATGATTTATTCCATGTTAAGATATTATGATCTCTTTTGCAGGTTTTGATTTTCATAAAGATATGATATGATTTTTATTTCCTTTATTTGCCCTTGCTGAGCATTTGAGCTCACCCTTTTATGTTTTCTTTTCCCCAGGTCAGGAAGATGGATATTAAGTAGAATATGCTAAAAGGGACCCTAGATATGATGAAATAAATGGGAGACACTGTAGAAGATTTATGAACCAGTTGTTTATGTTTCCACAGTTTCTAAAGACACTATACCTATACGGTCCTTTGTGGTTTTGTCATATGTTGTAATAAGAGTGATTCAATTTTGAAGTATTAACAATGTATGTAAAGTGTGGGTCGTTATATTTATTGTTATTCATAAGCTAATCTAGTGTATTCAATTGTTTAGAAATGGATCATAGTGGAAGGAATGGAAAAATTATCAAAACACGTAATCCATGAAGATATTTCCCTCCTACTTATGATAATTATTGTGGAGCTAGTGATGCAACTGGTGTTGATGAGATTATCACCATACTGGGACAAATCACTTAGGTTATTAATAATAACATTACCGGTATGGAGCACCCTGATCCACAACGTGGAGGATCAATGTTATACCATTTCATAATGCACCAACCACCAACATTCAAGGGGAGTACAAATCCATTAGTATGTGATCAATGGATAAATTCCTTAGAAAAAATATTTCATTATATCGGGATTTTCTAAAGGGATAATGTTCTCATGGTAGATTATCGCCTCACAGAATATGCAGATCAATGGTGGTCATTAATCCAAAATAAAAAGGAAGATGAATAAGTATCAAACATGGAATTGAGGGTCTTTAAAGAGATTTTATAAGAAAAATACTTTCCTCATGACCATCAAGAGGATATGGAAAAATTTTTTTTGAGTCTGAGGAAAAATGAGAATGAGAATGTCGCAAAGTATAAGTTTATCTTTACAAAGTTAGCAAGGCATGCAATAGATTATATAAGTAATCCAAGGAGTATAAATTATCAATTATTTGATGGGTTAAAATCCAATACCCATCAAGAATTTGTCTCAAAATCCTTCTCATCATAGGAATATATTGTCTCATGTGATATCAAGACAGAAAAGGAATTCTCAATGTCTTAGGACATCAAAGAAAATCAAGAGAAAAAGAGATCTATTGATCACTCTGGAAATGGAAAATGTGGAAGAAGGGAAAAGTTAAATTTTCATCCTCTGGTAAATATAGGTAGAAAAACCCTAGTACATGCCTGAAGGGAATGGGAGTCTGTTACAAGTGTGGTGAAAAAGGCCACCATGCTCATGATTGCAAAGGATAGAAAGAGGTTGTCAATGTTGAATGATAAAATTGTAGAGAAAATGGAAATTATGAAATTTAATGTCCTAAGTGCCAAGGGAACTTACTTAAAAAAAGGCCTACGGAGTAGGATCATGCTTATGAAATCCCTAATGCTAAGGTTGAAGCTCAGAAAGACATGGTGGCAGGTAATTTAAGGGTTTCATAATGTTTAGTAAATGTTTATTTGATTATGGATCATCAAATTGTTTTGTATCATCCATGTTTTCTATGAAAATTATATATTTTTTGTTTGACGTAACATGGAGTTTTCAGTCAAAACACCTAAGGGAAGTATCATCGCAATAATGTTTTGTGAATCAGTACCCATTAGGGAATATAAATTTTCTTTATCTGCTGATCTCATCATTATACCCATGATTGAATTTGATATAATCCTCGGAATGGATTGGATTTCAGACCATGATGCGGAAATTTATTGTAAGAAGAAAGAGGTTATAATTTTCGATGATGAGAAGGAGTACCTTATCTTTAGTTCAGAAATGTCACCACCTGATTCTTATCTGGATCCACCCCTAGTAGATCTACTAAATTTAATTATTGGGGAGGATGAGAATGTAATAATTATGGTTGAGGAAAATAATGTTTGAATCGAGGACGTACATATTGTTCAAGAATATGTTAGTGTGTTTCTAGAGGATTTACCTGGACATCCTCCAGAATATGAAATTGAGTTTTCCATTTATTTAATTCTTTGTTGAAGGCCCAGATCGAAGATCCCTTATTGAATTGACACGATGGAATTAGTGGAACTAAATAAACAACTAGAGGAATTGAGTAATAAGGTATTTTTTCCCTAGTGTTTTACCATGGGGAGTCCATGTCCTTTCTGTTATGAAGAAAGATGGATCTATGAGGTTGTGCATTGACAATAGGTAGATCCATTCTATAATAATAAAGAACTATTATCCCTTACCACACATTGAGGATTTATTAGACCAACTTCATGGAGCTCAATATTTTTCAAATAATGACATTCTATCTTGGATATATTTAGTAGTGTGTGAAGAAGGAAGGCATTCCAAAAACAACATTTTGAACTAGGTACGGGCATTATGTGTTTATAGAAATTCCTTTTGGATTGACTAATTCACCCTATGTCATCATGGATCTAATGAATAGATTATTCATGGAATATCAAGATGACTTTTTAGCGGTATTAATTGATGATATATTAGTATACTCAAAAGGCTACAAAGATCAAGAAAATCACATGAGCACTATTTTGAAAACCCTCAGAAAAAAATGAATTATATGGGAAGTTTATAAAGTGTGAATTCTGTCTTCAAGATATTTATTTTCTTAGCTATATTTCCTCCATGGATGGAATCTCTGTTGATCCTTAAATGACTAAGGAAATCCAAGAATAGACACCACCAATGAGTATAATATAGATATGCTGTTTTTTTGGTTTAGTGGGTTATTATCAACATTTCTTCCAGAATTTTCCCTTGATGGCTAACCCATTAACCAAGATCACACCTAAAGGGGTAAAATTTGTTTTGAAAAAGTAATGTGAATAATGTTTTGAAGATATGAAGAGTTTGTTAGTCAATTTTCCTATCTTGACTCTACCATAAGGTAATGATGGGTTTATTATTTATAGTGATGCTTCTATGAAAGGACATGGTTGTGTCCTTATGAATAATGATAGAGTTTTTGCATATGCATCACAACAACTATAAATACTTGAGGAAAACTATCCCTCTCATGATTGTGAGTCAGTAGTTTTAGTTATTCCTATGAAGATATGGAGACATTATCTCTATGTTGAAAAATGATATATTTATTATGATCACCAGTGTTTGAATTATATTTTCTCATAGAAAGAACTCAACATGAGGCAAATGAGATGGATTGAACTTCTCAAGGATAATAATTTCACTATACCCTACCACCTGAGGAAGGAAAAAAAGGTGGAAGATGCTTTGAGTAGAAATGATCATGGTGTTTTTAACAAGATGAGAGTTGAAAGAGATTCTATTTTCATGGATCTATTAATAATGGATATGGGAATAACCAAGGAAGCTGAAACATCAGTACTTTTTGAAATGAATTCCAAACCATCTTTACTAGAAAGGATAATTTGTTCTCTAATTGATGATGAGAAGTTTAAAAATAAGATTAATGCTATGAATGATGGGAGATTGAGGGATTTCATATATGAAGATGGAATTTTGAAATCGGGTAAGTGACTTTGTGTTCCTAACATACCTGATCTAAAAAGGAAATTGTTGGATGATGCTCATAGCTCCAATTTCTTGATACACCATGGGAGCACCAAGATGTATTGTGATTTGAAGGAACATTTTTGGTTGGAATACATGAAGAGGGGTATTAATGAATTTTTTTCAAGATGTATGATTTGTCAACAATTGAAAGCTGGAAGGAAAAAACCTGGAGAATACATGCAACCTCTTCCCATACCTAAGTGGAAATATGATAATATTACAATGGACTTTGTCATGGGGATACCAAAGACTCCATGATGGAATACTGTAATATGGGTAATTGTTGATCGTTTTAACAAGTCCACAAATTTTGATGTTATAAGAGAATATTTACCACTTGAATGTCTACCAATAATATATATTAATGAAGTTTTAAGGCATCATGGTATACCCCAATCGATTGTTTCTAGTCGCGATCCCCGTTTAACATCAAGGTTTTGGAAAATTCATAAGAAGGCCTTGGATACAGACAATCATTTGAGCACTGCCTACCACCCTCAAACCGATGGACTATTTAAACCTTAGAAGACATGTTGAGATACTTCTCACTTGACATTCAAGGAATGTGGGATCAATATTTACCTCTGGTTGATTTTTCCTATAACAATAGCTTCCATTCAAGTATTCAAATGGCACCATATGAAGGATTATATGGAAAGAGGTGTCACACACCAACTTGTTGGGATGATGTTGGTGAAAAAACCCCATATGGCCAGAACCTATTAAGGAATCAATGGAAAAGGTGATGGTTATCCAAACCTACATCAAATCAGCTCAAAGTAGGCAAAAGAGATACGATGATAACCAAAGGAAGGATTTGGAATTTCAAATAGGTGATCATTTTATCTTGAAGGTATCCCCATGGAAGTGTGTTATACGATACAGTAAGATGGGTAAATTGAGTCCTAGGTACATCATACCTTTCAAAATTCTAGAAATAATTGGTGCTATAGCTTACTATTTGGAAATGCCACCAAGTCTCTCTAATGTTCACCAAGTGTTCCACATATCACTATTGAGAAAATACATTCCCAACCCAATACATGTACTCACATATGATGAAATTGAACTGGAATCTAATATTTCTTCTTGTGAAGAGCCTGTTAATATTCTTGATACCAGAGATCATGTGCTGAGAAACCTGACAACTCATCTGGTAAAAGTTCTATGGAGAAACCATAAGATGGAAGAGAAGACATTGGAACATGAGGAACATATGGTGAATAACCACACAAATCATTTTATGTAGTGATATTTTAGATATTTTTAGGAATACATTATTTTAAGAAGGGGATAATGTAACACCTCAAGATTCCATAGTATGTTTCCCTTTGAATAATGCAGTACCATGCATTGTACGCAACTCGGAGTTTTAACACACCATGACCAATAAAACTAGCCGTTATGATTATTAATAAGAACCTTTTGAAATTTTATTAATTTTATTTTACAAAATGGAATACATTTTTAAATTTGGAATATTGAAATTAGCTAAGGGTGATTTTTTTTGTATTTCTCTGATAACATTCAATTTTTGATGAATTGTAAAAAACTGCATTATTATTTAAAACCAACATTTTATTTAAATAATTAGTAATACAATATATATTTATTTAGGTCAAAATTGATACATAATAACTATATATGTTCAATTTAATTCATTGGAATAATTTTATATTTTGTTTAGATATATAAAATATTATTGAACTTTTTACCGTATTTTACCAACCTTATAAGAGCATTTACAAATTTTCATAAAACAAAATTTTACCGCTTTCGTGGGTTGAATTTCAAAAATCAGAGAGACATGTCTGAAATCATTATGTAAAATGTTTTTCAATAATATGAAAATAATTTTTGGTGAAAAGTAACA
Organism: Viscum album; assembly: GCA_963277665.1. NCBI lineage: Eukaryota > Viridiplantae > Streptophyta > Magnoliopsida > Santalales > Viscaceae > Viscum > Viscum album. The sequence continues at coordinate 649,841,884 of OY728123.1, forward strand.
TTTGACTTTTATTTACAATAGTTAAAAGTAAATCGAGAAATTAAGAGTAAAAATGTTATTATACTTACCCTAACACATGTCTTAATACTATTGGATAATTTTAATTCGACCAAAAATAACCTTGGGTATAAAATATGATCCTTCTTGTACACTTGGATTTGATTAGGAAATTTATTATTATTTTATTTAAAGAAGAGTTAAAAGAGTAAAATTCAATGTTTAATAACTAAAACCATTTTAATATAGGGTTACACACAATATAAATTAGACTATAAATATTCATTAGAAATATAAAAATATTTCCTAAATAATGATATTTTATTTATAATTTTTAGAGATTAAATAATTTAATTTATTTATGAAACAATGAAGATGGATTAATTACCTTAATAATGAAATATTAAAATATTTGATATTATAAATATCCAAATAAATGTAAATTGAGACTTCTGATAAAATACCCAAATTATCGAGGTTAATATGACATTTTAGAGTTGTTTAAATAAATTATATTTTATGTGATATAGTTTTTATGGCATTTAGAAAAAATAAAATACTAAATAGTGACAAAATTGACATAACTGAGTTTTTAATACAAAAAATATTTTATTAATGTGTATAATATTTCTAAAAATATGAGGATCATACAAAGGTCATAGAAAAGGTTATATATATATATTAATAATGAACCACATTGGGTTATCATGGCATGTTATAGTATGCTTATTAACTATAAAAAATAAAAATACAAAGAGATGTGGTAAATATCAAACTATTTAACTAAGTGTTAAATGTAAAAGATATGTTTAACATGGTGAACTAAAATAGTACAAAACCTATTGTTTGATATTTTTTGAGCCATACACAAATTATCCTCGAACATAATTATTTTTGATCCATTATAAATCTAAAATGATTTTATTATAAAATAATATTTCAAGATTTTCCTAAAGTGACCCTCACCTCTCTTATAAAAAGGTACTTCCCCTTCTCATAATTTGACACCTCCAAATCTGTTTGTCTTGGACAAAACCTTACCAAATATCCTCCCAATGTTACTCAATTCATCCTATAGGACTTAATTTTGTCAAAAATCCATCCTACGGATCCCTTTTGATCAAATCAAAAGGAAGAACCTGAAGAAGAGTTAAATATTTCATCACCTATTTCAAGTTCTTTTCATCTTCCATATCCTCCTCCTTTGTTATTCCCATTTAAAAATAAACTTTGGTATCTTCTATATACAATGATGATATTATAAAAATGGTATAACCATATTCATTATTCTATCTAACATTTGAATGACAATGTCACCATATGTGTGTATGTTCGACAGATCGTCTCCACGTTGTGGTGCAGTTTGTTATTCAAACAATTCATTATTTCTATGGGTATAATAATTAGTATAACTGATGTAAATAATAAATATAACATGTTAATTATTATTTATATATTATATAACATCCAATTACATATTATTTCTCCATCAATATAATGATATTGTTGCTCGTGTGTATGTACTGATTATCATCTCCACTAATGCGGTGAGATTCATTCCCCATCGTAATCATTCAAAAATAATTTTCATTTTATGAACAGAAATAATGTTTTAGAACCTAATATCATTCTCTATATGAATAAAATACATCCTATCTATAAAAAACATGACTTACATAACCAATCCTATAGAGAAAAACAAATCATTTAACACACAAAACGATGATACTACTAAAATATTATTAACAAAGAGATATAATAAAATCGTTTATGATATCATATTTATGTATATAATTATTTTATAACATAATAACAAATTATTAGATATTATAAAAGAGGTAAACATACCATAGATTAAGGAAAACTATAAGTTAATGGTTAATTCAATAATCTTTGTACTTATCCAATGTTGTTAATTCGTAACTATCTACTGGGACCTCTTTATAATCCACATCCGTGTTTTTGTAAAAATATAATTCAAAATATTTCACTATTTACTATACTATGATTTAAATTAATTTATACAATTATTATTTCACATATGTTTTGAAAGGAATCTTTCCGTCATTTTCTAAACAAGGTACTTTATGACCTCGACGAAATTAAGGTATGAATGTGTTTTTTAACCTATATGGAGGGTGCGGCTATTTTCCGCTGCTATAACATCGCCAAAGATCCCCATATAATCTATTAAGAATATTTTCAAAATAAATAATTTCTTTTTTAATTATATGACTTTTAAATGATTTCAAAATATAATGAGTTATTTCTCTAAACAAGATTTAATTTTAGTAATGTCAACACCCTTTGATGGATTTTAGGCTATTTTGAAGTTGATTATTATGATAAAAATTTTCCATATTTAATTGATGGTTTTGTGATATGATTCAATGTTAATGTGTTATTTTTACACTATTCATGATTTATGGATAAAGTATTGACATTTCATTTGCTAGTTTTAATACTAAGGTTTATGTTATGTTTAAACCTTTTCATATGAGGAATGAATTGGACTTAGAAAGTGACGGGTGGATCCTGCTATAGATACTCAATGCATCAGTAGGTCTCCTAAGAAAAACTGGAGTCTTGGCACATGGACTTGACAAAATTTTATTTGTATTATTGACACAATGCCTTTACTATATGGTTATGATGTCCGACATTATGTGTTCCATCATTATGAATGTTTCTATAGATATTTTAGGTGATTATTCTATTAGTACAATATCCATGTGAAAAAGTAAATGGAATTATTTGATTTTATATTTTCCGTATTATGTTTAAGATTAAGTTTAAAAGGCTTTTGTTTTATTCTTTTACTTGTCATTAAATATTTATGCTTATTCATGAAAGTTTCTACTATATTGTTATACTTACTGAGCATCTGAGCTCACCCATTTATATGTTTTATTTTTCCTAGGATGTGAAGAAATATTTTATGGTTGAACTGCAGGGATAGACTAATGATATAAGTGCAGTCAATGGGGACAAAATGTTTTTGATGTTTTTATTTCTTCATGTAATGTAAAACTTATGAATGTATCTTGTACATTAAAGGATACTAAACTGATCAGTGTTTCAGGACATGATTCCTTGTATCATGCCAATGTTATGTAATAATGCACCGAATCTAGGTAACTGGGGTCAGGGCATTACATTATGGACTTGGAAATGACACACTAATAATAATTCAATTTATAATGTGATTTTAATTGGTATAGATTGAATGAGAACCCTGTTTTTGGTTCATGATGTATTATGGGACATCATGGATTTGTTACTGGTAAAAAATGGTATAACCTCTTGAGAATTGTATTATGAAATGAAACGCAATATGAATTTTAGTTCAAGTGGAAACAAAATGGATACCTAAATTTATGAATTGAAACATTTCCTATAGCTGGAATTGAGTAGGAAAGTGGAAGAGTTTTTAGTAGTGTTGTTACATCTATTTAACAGTACATGTTTTAAAAGTAGGTTTTGGGTGATGAATTGGTTTTTGGAAGTTTTTCACCAGTCATGAAATTTAGAGTAATTCTATTTTATCTCTTTCTTTTATAAGGCATGTGTTTTTCATTATAGAGGAATTCCACAACCATGACCTCAAATCATGTTCCAAGAGGGAGGCAATGAACACACTCTTGAGGTAGTGGACCATGGGATACTAGAAGATCATCCTATAGTTCCATCTATGAAAATAGCTACTGTTTCACTCATTGCTGTTGAGGGAATGTTATATAAGGGTTTCATTCAATATATGCATTCTTTTCCGGGATCACCATAGCCTAAAGTTTCTATAGTTGAGCTGAAAAGGGTGTTCAAATAGTAGTATCCTCCAATGGTTAGGGTTATATTGGTCCATAAGAGATATAGATGTCGCTTGAGACCACATTATTTATATTCAAGAATATGGAGGTTCCTTCGGAGAGGAGGGTCAATCTCGCCATATATATGCTATATCGAGGAGAAAAACACCGGTGAGATGATTTGAACCATGATGGAATGCTGTGAGATATGGGTTGGGATGTTTCCAAATGCAATTTTATTATTAATTTTACCCAGAAAATATATGGGTCATTTGGAAAGGGGATATTATACATCTTGGGAAGGGCATGATGAAGACTATGGAGTACATAGCATGCTTTAATGAGTTGTAGATTTTTGTGCCATTAAACCTTAGTAATGAGCTATATTGATTTAGATGCTTCAGGGAATGTCTCTAACATGCTATCAAATCAAATGTCAAAATGTTCTAATTAACATATATCATTGAGATTGTGAATCATGCATTGATTACAGTGCAGATCCTGAAAGAGGTAGGGGTGTAGAAGAGTAAGTACTGTTTATTAACAAAGTAGATCTATATTTTCAGGTTGGAAGTATTGTTTTGAGGAATCTTATTAGATGAATTCCATTTAGGCTGTGAGTACTATAAGGTCAGCATTTTTTCCCTAGTGTGGAATTCATTTCCAAATTAAGAGTCAATGTCACTATGACTCAGTCGAGTTCCAATCTTGCACTAGGATGAGCGACATGAAACATTTCTACCAGACTATCCCCCAACTATGAGTTGTAGGGGGTCATCTACAAAACCAATTTTATGAGGATGTTACTCTGCTCTCCTTCAAGTAGGGAGATGTAGTAGTGTTATATGATAAAGCTAAAGTAGTGATGGTCTTGGAAAAAGTTTCCAAACACTAGTTAAAATAAATACAATTGAGTACACATACTCAGAGGAAAGAATTTGTGTCAAAGGGGCATGTTACTGACTAGTTTTATACCCATAATACAATATCATCTGACCATATTACATTGTTCATCAATAAAATCATGGATTCTTTGTTTTTTCATCATAGTGGGGAACATCTATGACAATTAATCGTGACTAAATATCTTATGTACATTATAACATAAATATGTTTTTTAAGAAGAAAATTCATGATGTGATTAGAAACACTATTTAATAAGAATAAAAAGTAGTCAAGCACATAAAATGTTGGTTCTAGAACACCAACTCCAAAAAATAACTGGATTTTTGACATGAATGAATCTTATTAGTAAAAAAATTATTAATAAAGCTTCAAACTAGAGAATTTAAATAAATTTTATTCAATCAAGATCCAAATGAAGAACGTAGAATTTTTGAAAATGATTGATTCATAATAAAATGATGTTTATGACTATTCAAAATCAATGATTCTAATTCATTCTTGTTATGGGGTGGTTAATGATTTTTTTTGTAAATCATGGCTTTAGATGAAGATAATGAAAAGAAATGTGGTGATAAATTAAATCATGTCATGATTGATATTTTATTAGATTTAATATTTTTTCACTCAGAAAATCATGAAGTATTGTAAGAGTGCACAATATATGTTTGATGAATGTATTTAATGAGGAAATCAATTGATATTGTTTGTGGTTAGGGAGAGTTATTCATATAGGGTATTTTCAAATGTCGTTGAATTGGGAGTTTCTTTTTTTCAGATTATGAATGTAGATTGATGATCAAGATGTTTTGGTAATTTGTTATTGTAATTGGGGAATTTTAGTAATTTTGTTAATAGAATATAGGGTGGTCGATGTTTTTTTAGTTAATGGAAGGATTTTATTACTAATGATTGATTAAAGTACACCATTAAGATATTTTTTTGATATAGCATACGGGTGATCAAATTAGTGCCAATAGATAAATATTGAAAATAAATATATTCATTAATGGTGAACAAATTCAGAATTATTCAATACATAGATGAATTGAGATAATGGCCTACTAGTTAAACAACATTGTATATTATTAATAGTATATTAACATTTTTTATTCATTCATGAATTTTTTCATAATATTTGACTGATGTACCTAGAATTGATGTCTCTATCATTCATTTAATACATGATAGATTAATCAATACACACAATTTTTTATCACATAATTATTTGGTGAAGCATAAATCCCCACATGCTTTTCAGCTAAGAGACAATGAAGAGATACCGAAAAAATATCTTTACCACATTTCCTTACAGGCTCAATATATTTACCTAAGTTATAAGCATAAAATCCACACACATTCATCAATCAAATTAATTTAGAAGTCATATTTTAACCTTTTATTTTATTATTTTTAAAAATTGGTTATACATAAATTATATCCAACATCCTCCAGGAATTTTTCAAATCATGAGCAATACCATCTTATAGTAGGTGGTAAATGATTTTGATTATCTAATAAGCTTTGTCCAATTATTTATTTAATTACAATAAAATAAAAAACATGAAATAATTAATCATGAAAAATGAATAAGAAAAAGTCACATGTTTTTTCTTCTAATTGGTTTCCATCTCAATGCATCAAACAATTTATTTTTGAAAGAATAAATTTCCCATCTCTATGTGATTATTATAAATCGTCCTACAATTATTCTTCGATGAATATTATTATGATTTTTTTTTAATTGATAGAGATTTGTTGAATAAAAACATATAGATATATGAAAATAAATAAAATAACTTCATTTAAGATATCATTTTATATAAATCTATTTTCACAAGGAATTTTTAGCCAGACATGATCTTATCAATAAAAAATAGTCCAGAAAAATTCATAGTAGTCATAAAGAATATTAATAATCATTGAGATATAATGAGTTATTTCAATATAAGGAAACTCATAATCCTCTATCTATATCCTCAAAATCATCTTGTCTATTGAATATACATATCAATATTTTTAGTTCTATCTAAAGTTTCTTATTTCAAATATCCTCTGAGAATCCCTTCAATTTCTAGATCTTACCCCTTTTTTATCCTCTGACAAAAGTCATTAAAATAGAATAATATTTTCCACTTTAAATTTCACTAACATAACTCTCAACATAATGCATGTTATTCCCCAATCCAACCAAATCACTATTAGCATAAAAAATTTCTTTTTTTATGTTATTATTTTCCTGAATTCTTTATTTTTAATATTATTGTTTTTATCCATTATAATTCTTTATTTTTATATTTCACATTCTATTTTATCATAAAACAGAACTCCATGTTTGGATCCTTCAGGATCCCAACCCACTACTATAGAATCAAACTAACTCAACACTTCCCTTTACCAGTGATTACAAACTAGGGATTGTAAAATCAATACTATAAGAAAATGCTGATAAATTTTTCTTCATTATTTCTCATGAAATATCTAAAAGGGGGCTGGTCATCATTTTTTTTGTGATGATAATGAATACCCTTTATATTCACTTTTTATAGCATAAAAATGATGCATCCTATTTTAGTTCTAAAATGATAGATTTTATCACATATAAGTTGGGTATTGTATAAAACAATTATATCTTATTATTGAACATATTTTGATATTTAAATGTATATATATATATTATATTTGGAATTATTTTTTTTATATAATAATATTTATTTATTTATGCCTAAAATATAAAATATTTATTGTACAATAATTTAAAAAATAAATAATATTTAATATCCATTACTAATATTCTAATTTTTATCAACTAAATGAAATTTGGGATTATTTTTAATAAAGGAAAAATTAATAAATTATTAAAATTTGATGAAGGGGATTGAACATAAAAAGAAAATAATTTTTAATTTTGATGTTTTTTTGGGACCATGAGGTGTTAAATAAAACATTAAAAGAGATCATTTTAGTTTAGTTCTAGACAACTTATGAACATATTTATTTTTATATAAAACATGTCAAACATTCTCCCAAAACCGTGTTTTTAATTGAGATATCTTAATTTTTGAACATTTAATCTAATATAAACTTCTATTAAGAGGGTATGTTTGATTTTTTCAGTGGAGCCTAAACTTATTCCCATAGAATAAAATAATACGGTATGCAATTTTTTGAATTTTCATTGTTTTTCATTTTTGTGTTTTTTTAAAACTAAAATATAAATATATCTATATTTTTTCATATATTTATTTATACAAATTTATTTTTATTATTATATATTTAAGTTTATTTATATGTTAAATATGTATTTAAATTTATAGACCATTTAAAACAACATTTATTATCTATTTTACATAAATTGTTGTTTTTAACATTTATTTTACAAAATATAAACTTAAAAATATAAATATTCACTTACAAATATATATATATAATATATATATATATATATATATATTATTTTTGTGTATGTATATATATATGATTATATTATAATATAATATAATAAATATTAACATATATACATATATATATATATATATTAACAAAAAATATATAAATGGTACCATGCATATATATATATATATCTTATAAATTCATATTTATATTTTCAAAAATTTGATTTAAGTAATAATAAATATATGTAAATATTAATACATTATATATATATATATATTGAATTACATATAATTTTTTATTTATAATTTATTATTATTTTATATATAATTATAATAACAGATATATATATATATTATATAATATGGTTATATGAATGTTATATATAAATATCTTAATTTAAAAATAAATAATTATATATATTTATAAGTTTCTATATGTGTGTACTGTATATATATATGTATATATATTGGAATATAAATATATATATTACTATATATTTGGAATATAATGATAAAGATATATATATATATATATTTGTGTGTGAGACAATCCATCTTGATTGAAACATATCACACATGTATAATTTGTCAGGATTTAAACAAATCACACAAGTATAAATATATATGCATGTATGAGTTAGATAATTCATCCAATCCTTACATAATCCATCCTAATTCGACTCAGGCATACACATTCCGGTGAGATAATGTCACTCATCTTGGTAACTTCATTGAATTATCAACAACCACAAAATCATTTATCCTAGAAGAACAAGAGTCACTAAATATTTAATCCCCAAACATTCCAACCTAGTTAAATACTCTTATGATGGGTAGCTTCCAAACATAATCCACACACTATGCATCGAACTGTGTTTATTTTATCCTAGTCTTTTATATAGGGTATATAGGAAACCTCTTTGATGATCAATCCCAACCAATGGTAAACCATGGTGTATCAATATTTGGGGTTCGTACCCCTAATCAACCTCCAGTGGTTTCCAGACCAATGTTCCTGGTTCTTCTTCCTAGGGGTGTATCTCCTTGATCCACCTCTACAAGGCATTCTTGTCAATCTCCTTATAACTCCCAAATCCATTAAATTTAATAACAGTAGTTTTCATATGATGCATGGATCCCATATTTTTATATTTATATTCATAAATTTGGCCTTATGTGAGTAGCCAACATGTTTAGATTCATTTATGTCGTTTTTGGGGATTGGTAGGAGCATGAAACCAGGTTTTGGACCGAAAATGGCAGGGCCCAATGTTAGTTTAAACCATGTAGGGGAAGGAAACACAAATTTACTAAAATTTGCGAGTCTAGAGATAGTGTTGGTATAGACCACATGTTTAGAAAACCCTATGTGGAATGGTCCACACGTTCATGAGGATATGTATGTAGATATTGCATATTTTTAAGGAGGCCTAGTGCACAGATTTCACACAGTTAGTGAAACTATGCTAGGATATAGTGTGGGTTCCCCATGTCTTACAAGAACCTTTCATTGATGGCGCATGGTTTTCCAAACTGTGGGCCTAAATCATGCTTCCCATTTTTTGGGATTTTATAATATTTTTAAAATTAAACAATCAATAATAAACCGATGTTCGGTTTTTCTTCAATGTACAATGAATGTGTGTTTGAGAATCTCTCAAAGGATACTAACCTATTATTTATGCTAGATTATTTGTATGATATCCAATTCAAGCATTGTTTGTCTCATACGATCTGAAATAGTATGCCTAAAATTCATTTTCATACATTCTCGATTAATATGGCTCTCAATGTTTCTATTTGGATTTAGGCTCATATACCCCAATTTCTTATTCTTTATCCCATATTAATATTTATCTGAATATGGGATGAATATTCAATTGATACTGGATGAGCATTCCACTATAAATCTAACGTAGATGGAATATTATTTTCTTTTGGGAGTTGGTGTTTTTTTTTTGTAATGGACCATTATTACACCCATTGTACATTCCAAAATTTCCATGAAATTGAACTTTATAATTGAATTAAATGAAATAAGTCCAATTAGGGATTCCCATAGATATCTTGTGATTCATTTCCAGTCATTTCCCCAATCCCGGGGCCACCCATGGGGTGATCCATTCCTTTTATGGTGTTTTTACCTTTATGAACCTACCATGTGGTGATTCATTTAGTTTTCCTAGATTAAGGAAGCTCAGATAATGTTATATGGGATTTAATTACATGATAGGATACAAACATCCTCCTTGACAAGTGATAATATGGAATACCATGCTTGGGATGGTTCAATGGATTAAATGGAATTGATTAAATGGGTGGGCATACCCATGGGATTTGATTTATTGGGGATGGTACTAAATGGGTGGTTATACCCACGTGATATGTTTCAATTGAGTTTATGATAAATGGGTGGGTATATCTAAGAGGCTTATTTAATAGTGAGTAATGATTAATGGGTGACTATAACCATGTGGAGGGTTTAATGTAAAATGGTGATAAATGGGTTGGTATACCCATGGGACTTGATTAAATGGAAATTTAATTAAGGGGTGGGTATAATTATAGGATGTGAATGATTAAATGAGTGTTTATACTCATTGATTCAAATTCAATATAATTGGTTTTATTATAGGACATACACATATTGATATTTAATTGTAAATGTTATGAATGGATGAAGGATTTTTATAGAATCTATGGATGGATCTCCATGCATCTGGAATGTATTATTTGATACCCTGAATAGGGTATTCTCCCATGGTATTGGTTCTGTAGGATTCCTTGAGCATTGATAACCCTTGGATCCAGAATGCTTGGAATCTCATTTGAAATGTTTGCACACATGATCCTGTAACCCCAACCATTGCCTATACCGAGATATAATCTTTATGATATATGGACTTGATGAGGATTCCTTAATCATTGTCACCTTGGGTATGTCCCTTCATGGTATTCACTTCATAATATAGAACGACTGTGGGATATATGATGTTTAGGATGTATTGAATGTCTGTGGGATTTTAATATTATTTCATTATACAGACTGTTTTTATGGAGAGGTTATGGATGTATTTATGATGAGGCCATGATTCATGTATATATTACATATATATATTACTTTTTTGGATCAATCACTTATTTCTAGGGATCCTTGAGAGGCTGATTTGTATTATTTGTCTATAGTTGTTATATTCATTAGTAATTCAAACTTATAATACTTGTTATTTATAATGTTTATCATATTTCTTCAAAAATATTACAACTATATAATATAATTGGATGTAAACTACATAGATGTTATATCACACCCTGTTTGGGTCTCATTGGTGAATCAAACAGTTTTTATGGTTGTAGGTGATAATATGGGTAAGCTCCATAACAATGGATATTTATCATTTCTTTGGTGTATAGGAGAATGGGACCATATTGAGGTGTGATATGATATAGGGACACTTTTTTTATTTTTGGATACTTATATTGTAATTTATATTAATGAGTTTTTCTTGGCTATTTTCAAGATAGATATATCATCTACATGGTTGTAAATGATGCATCTTTTGATATATTTTTTCAATTCCTACTTTGTATCTATTGTCTTATCACTCAAATTATTTATCTCTATGTATTTAATTAAATTACATTTTAATATACTTTGGTAAATAGGTATGGTTCACACCACTGACACACCTTAGCCCTTACCACTATTCGGTAGCCTCTGACATTTGGGGAGATGTGATTGAGGCTTTATAGCCAACTGATCTCAAGGCACTATTTAGTGGAATCCGAGTTTGGGATGTTACAATGTTGTATCAGAGGGATTATTTTCTCTTTTTAATTACTATTTGGAGAAAATAGGTAGGGATAGGAAGGAAATATAATTTGGCAATATGTTGATTCTAGGAGTTTCTACCATGCGTATAGGTAAAAGCTAAATTTCCTAAAATGGAATTCTTATTTCAATGATTTTGACTATTATAGTTGATTTTATTTCTCCATTGGGTGAAACACATGATATATGTTATTACAATTGTTGCAATTTTGGGTTCTATTTCACATTAAACCAGATGATATGGGGGTATTCCATCTCATTCATCAAATAAGAACATGATATAAATCACATTCTATTAATTATTCCATGAAATATAGGATGCATTACTCATTGCATGATGTTTTGATAGACGTTGTGATAGCTATATCTTCTATTGTGATAGATTTTTTATAGTGGATAATGGAGTGATGAAATTATTTTGTTAATAAGGTATATGGGCCCTTATGGATTGGGAAATGATGCACCAGTAAAAATTCAATTGATAATGTAATTATGATAGGAATATTTTAAATGAGAACCTTGTTTTTGTTTCATGAGGTGTTATGGACCTCATGGTCTTGGAATTGGTAAAATAGGGGTAATATTCATTTAAAAAATGAATTTTTAAATGAAATGTAAAACTATTTTAAAAAAAGTGGAAATGAAATGGTAACCTAAAATGATGAACTGAAGCATTTCCTTCACCCGACCTTGAGTTGGGAAGAGGCAATGTTTTTATTTGTGTTGTTATGGAAAATTTTCAGCCCAAACAAAAGTAGTTGGTGGTGGTTTGTGATATGGTTTTAAGAAGTTTTTCTCATTTATAGTACTTTAGATAAATTAACATTAAACTCATTATTTTCTGAGTCATTTATTTGGAAATGTGAGGAATTCCAGCATGACGACCTCATATAGTGTGCTAGGATGGAGGAGAAAAACTCACTCTGGAGGTGGTGGACCATAAGATACTGTATGATCCTCCTTTAATTAGAGCTATGAAACCATCTTCTATTTCATATACAGATTCTAATGGAATTTTTTGTACAGGTTTCATTCCCTATATGGATACTTTCCCGGGGTCGTCGTAGCCTACATGTCTATAGCTGAGCTGACAGAGTTGTTCCAACAGCAATATCCTCTAATATTAATGTGGTATGTCTTTCCATGGAATGTAGATCTATGTATTCAGACCTCATTCGCTATATTTAATCATATAGATATGCCTACTAAGAGGAGGTTGAATCTATCTATATATATGTTGTGTGAGGCAGAATGTATTTTGTTATATGCATTGAACTAGGCTGAAATGCTACAAGAAATGGGTTGGGATGATTTCTAAATCCTATTCCATGACTAATTTTTACACCACGAATCTATGGGTAGAGCTTGAAAGTGTGTTTAGGCATCCGAAGCAGGGTGGAATGATGACTATGTAGTACTCGACATGCTTTACATAGTTTAACTGGTTTGTGCCAACATACCTTATTGATGAGCTATCTAGAGAGATATTATTCAAATAATGACCTTGATATTCTATAAAATTATATTTTGATATGATAAGATTGAACAATGTCACTTATATTGTGAATCATGATGTAATTATAGAGAGAACTAGATAAAGGCTAGGGGTGCATGAAAGGGATGTGTTGTTTCTTAACCATGTTGTTCTAAATATTTTGGCAGTAAGTTCTGTTTTTAGGACTCCCATGAGATGAGTTCCATTTTCATAGCGTATACTGAAGGGTCAATGTTTTTTCACTAGTTGGGCTGGCAAGGACACATGAAGACCCAATTCCGCTGTGACCAATTCAAGTTTGGATCTTGTAGTGGGATGTGTAGAGACCCGAAGCTTGACGTACATGGACATTACATTACATTTGCGGAATACTTAGTACATAACAAAAACACACACTAAAGGATCGTAATAGTTTAGTGTCTTTGGAAACTCGGAACGTAATCTTCTAATCGTGGTGAAAGTTCTTCAATATCTCCCATAAAGGTCATCCCTTTTTTCTACCTAAAACCTTTCTTTATATCCTGGGGAAAAGAAAACATAAAAGGGTGAGCTCAAATGCTCAGAAAGGGTAAACAAAAGAAAAATCAATCACATCATATACATAGCTTTTGGAAATCTTAACCTGCAAAAGAGCTCATAAAATCATAACATGGGATATATCATAGAAGTGAAATGTAATCCCAATAATCATAACATAAAACATGAAACTTTGTGGCATAAACACATAATCATAGAAAATCATTTCTTGTTAGTCAAGACTCATTGCCAAGACTATCTTAGTGGACAAAGTCCCTTTCTGAATCGAGTAACCCTCGTTTCAGTCCTGTTTCACTGAACCGGTATAACCTACCATTTCAGCCATGTCTATCTCATGAGATATAAAATCTTTACCCAATGCATTGGAGGGAGATATAGGTCCCACCCATCTCTTAATGAATCCTTTCTTATGTGTGCCACAGAATCATAAATCATACATCATTGCATAACCCATGTAATAAAAATGGGATTTTTAAACAACATGACATCATAAAACCATTCATATAAGATAAAGGAATTCATAAACATAATTCCATCACAACATAGTCAAATCAATGTAAAAATATGGATAGAAACAGAACCCTTTATTATCTTATATGGAAAATAATTTTGATAAAACACTTGAATTGAATTCTTGAGGAAAATATCCTTTCTTCTTCAAAATCAATTTCTTTTCACAAAAAATCATGCAATTTTAAAAGAAAGAGATTTTATTGAAAATAGTCATGAAATATTTTAGAGGAATCTTCATGAAAATAAGGCTTTATAAAACAGTATAAATCCGTTCGTGCCGTATAAGTTAAAAAAAACATTCTTCGTACTTTTGTCGGAAAAGTCAAAAAGTACCTCGTACGAAAAACGACAAAAGATTCCTTTCATTTCTTTTACCAAAAACTCACCGAAGGGTAAAAATGGATTTAAAAAATTGTAGGTGGATGGAAATAATATTACATATTGATGAAACATGGATGTGGATGATAAAATACACCCCAGTAAATACTTACGAATAAACAATCTCGGATAAAAATGAGATTGTGATATTTCCCTTACCTTAGGTCCAATTTGCTTCGTATGTGTCCGAACCTCCTGTATAATGATTTAAATAATTTCATTGACTTATTACAGAATCATATTCATTGTTATGATATCATATATGGTTCACTTATGACATTATATTAACCGTTATTTTGTAAATTCCATGTTAAAGAAGCGTTTTGGGTAAAATCGTTTCATTTATCGTAGGTGTTTTGACTTGTTGTTCTTGACATCATTATTACTTATATCATGATTTACTTACTTCCAGAATATAATATATTATTTATATATCATATATATTCTAGTATATATATATATATATAATAGATAGATAAATAAAATGAAAAACACCGTTCATGGAGACGGTAGTCCGTACGTACGCATGAACGCTGTTTTTCTTTCCTTATTGTCTTGAAATGGAAGTAAGTAGATGACATACATATGTATATATATACATAAATCCAGTAGCTTTATAATGTCATATATTTCATTATTATTTCTTATATATACATTATAATCATTCTTAAATGGTTAACATGGAGAATGAATCTCATCGCGTCGTGGAGACGGTAGTACGTACGTACGCACGAGCGATGATATCATTTCTATAAATATTGAATTGAATTGGAGTGGATTATACAATATATCAGAATCAATATGATGTTGTAATAACTATGTATAGTTATTCTTTACACCATTATACCCATCCATGTAAGGTGGTGGTGGAAAATAGATTACACCACGGCGTGGAGACGGTATTCCGTACGTACGCACGCGCGGTGATTTCTTTTTCCATAGGATGGATAGATGGTGAAATAGGGTTGTTTCAAACTTAAAATAACATATCAGTATATGAGTGATACTGATGTTATTACTTCATAATGAAACAACCTAAGAAGAAGAAGTGGAAGAAGAAATAAAGATGAAAGAATTGGTAACGGTAATTACCTCTTCTTTGAAGTGCCTCTTTGAGACCTCCTCTTAGGGCACTAGAATTGGTCTTTGAGGAAGACCAAAACCTCTAAGATGTTGCTATGGAAGTGGAGAAGGAATTTTGGCAGGGGTTGGCCGAGCTTGAGTGCTCAAATTGGTGTGAGGAGGAGGGGGAGGAGGTGTCCTTTTATAAGGGAGGAGAGGGGCACCTTAGGAATATCTCAAAATATTATTTTATATTAAAGTCAAAATCGGTTTATAATGGTTCCAAAGGGTCTTATTTCGAAGATAAGGTGGGGAGGGGTCGAAATCCTATCAACCAATAGAATTTAGACAAGTTTAGGATATTATTTTAACCTTATCAATTAAATTTAACTCTAAGTTAAATAATTTAACTTTTACCATGTCTTTTTGTTTTCTTTCACTATATGGTTAATAAACTTACTATAACATGCCAAACGAACCCCAAATTGTTTATTATTAATATATATATCCTTATCTAAGTCATTTGGCCGAACCTTAGATTTTTAGGAATACAATAACAATTAATAATATAATATTTGATTTAAAAACTATTCTGTGTCAATTTTGACAGTATTTGATATATGATTTTTGTGAAAGTCATAACAGAATTAAATGTTCGAACCATGTTGATTAAATCAACATTAATATATCATAGTAACCTAGAAAATTAGTGGAATTCATAAAAAATCTCAAATTACATTTATTTTGGTGTTTATAACATCAATTATGTCAATATTTCATTAATAAGATAATTACTGCATCATCGTTGTGTCATAAATAAAATAAATTATTTTATGTTTAAAAATTACAAATAAAATACCATCATGTAGGAAATCTTTTTATCTTTCTAATGATTATTTACAATCGAATATATCTTATGTATAACCCCATATTAAAAATGATTTACTTATTAAACTTTGATTTTAACTATTTTAACCTTTCTTTAAATAAATTAATAATAAATGTCCTAATCTAATCCATGTGGGCCTAAATGGTCATATTTTATTCCTAAGTTTGTTTTTGGTCGAATTACACTTGTCCAATAGAATTAGGACATGTGTTAGGGTAATAGTAATATCATATTTACCCTTAGTTACCCTATTTACTATTAACCGCGGTAAAAAAAAGTAAAAAGTTACTATTCACCAAAAAATTATTTTCATCTCATTGAACCACATTTTAGTCCTTGATATTAACCGTGTCTCTCGGATTTTCGAAATTCCATTCACAGAAGCAGGAAAATTAAGTTTTATGAAAAATTCAGTTTTTTTAACTACCACTTAGTAGTTTCACTATTCATCAAAAATTGATGTTTTTCAGAACAATGCCAAAATTTCATCCTAAGCTATATTTCATATTCCGAATTCAAAAATGAAATCTATTTTACCAAATTCATAACATAGAAGTTGCATTAATTAATTTTATAATTAAATCCCGCTGTTAAAATAAATAATGTGTTTTTAGGAAACAATATATATCAAAAGATTGTCACTTGATTATGTCTGGTTTAAATGTGAAATTACAACCAATGACCAACATTGTATTAAATTGTAAAAATATATTCTAAATATACTTTAAAACCACTAAAATTAATAATTTATCACTATTAATTATTTCGATTAAAAAAGTTGTTTTTAATTATAATTTAGTAATTTTTCACTATTCATCAGAATATGAAAGTTATCCGAAAAGTACCAAAATTTTACCTTAGGCTAAATTCGATACTCCGAATCCAAGAATGAAGTTTATTTTGAAAAATAAGATTTACAGAATTTTAAAAAGTGGTTATTACTATTCATAACGGCTAGTTTTAATAATATTTTAATAGCACATCGTTGTTTAGTGAAACTCGGTATTGCGTATTACACACGCTATCGAGGAAGGTCGCGATTGCGTGTAATGCAAGGCAAGACAAGGATGCGTGTTGTGCAAGCTCCTTTTGGTGTAGCGTACAACACAAGACATTAATAAAATTAAAAAGAATATTTTTTTATAAAATCTTGGGCTGTTACATTCTACCCCCCTTAAAATGAATTTCGCCCTCGAAATTCGTCGGGGTTATAAATGGTTTACTATTCGAAAGTTTCTTTAATAGAAACCCACATCGTAAAAAGGAATATCAAAACCAATCTTTAAAAACAAAAGTATGAAACGTAATGGTTACCCAAATAAACTAATCATTGGGTTTCCACATAGGTGAAAATATGGATATGGAAGAGAAATCTATCCATCATGTTCTGATGGAGTGTGGTAGAGAACATGGCTATGGAAAAGCCAGTAATCACAAATCCATAGATTTGTGATGATATAAGGTACCATCTGATTTATCAGTTATAAGATCACTAGGACAACATTTTTGGTTTTCAAGATCATTTCCCCTAAAGTTGAAAATTTGAATTAGAATAAATACTTACTTTATTTTGGTACAATCTCACTGTTGTTCGTGCCTTGAACAATTTCCACTTCATCTCTTAAATAAATGAAGTTGAATTTGTTATTCGTGAAGTTTTAGAAGATCATGTGATAGAATGACGGGTCATTCCATCTGTCTCAAACAAAAGGTTAGCAAAAATTATATGCATAAATCGATCTATAGTGAGATTAATCATATATGGTTCCTAAAATGGACTTATACTTCATATATCATACTGCTTAATATAATAAAACTAGTTTCTACTAAACAGGGACTTCCTGTAGGTCAGTGGTAGGCGATAAAGGCCAGTCGCACTTCGGTTGTGGGTTCGATTCCTACAGCCTTGTCCGAAGCGATGGGCTGTCGCCCATCCTGCAGGTTGTCCTTTTTCCAAAACTATATTACTATAACATCCCATCAATAATATCGAAAAAAAATTTCTATCCTTAAACAATACTAACTTACGTCCAACACAATCCATTCCAATCTTTAGGCTTATCCATAATATTGCAGTCCACTCTCATAACATAGTGAAAACAATTACCAGAGATTTAATACCATCGTTGATCCCCATATATCATAAGATACGTTTTGTTGGTCACATTCTAAACATTCAAAGTCCTTAATCATGTATTCTCTTGAATACCTTAGTGAAAACATGAATGCAGTTAAAAGTTAACACTTTCCACATACCAAAATCCTCAAAATTCTATATACTCAATCCATGATATCACTTAGTCCTTATATCAATCATGAGCTCATGAATACTATTAAACATTTCATTTTCTCGTCTTCATTATGCGCATATCATCTTATTTTCAAAAAAAATATCTCAATCACTTTGAATACCACATCAATAAATATTGCAATACTCAATGATACAACATTATTTTGGAATCCCATTACATAAACGCTTAATCATTCCACCACATCGTTATCATATTCAACATCGCCAATAGTGATCGCATGTGACTTCCCTTTGTCCTTTGCCTTCAGTGGTTGCTCATGTTGATCATCACTAACCCTTGGATTAGGGCAATTATTAGCATAATGCCCCATTTCCTTGCACTTGAAGCATTGAAGTGTTGGTGGTGCGTTCTCTGCAGTGTTTGCTTTATTCACATCATTAGAAACCCTTTTTCCATTACTTCGACACTCAGCTGCTCGATGACCTTCTTTTCCACACTTAAAACATTTTCTAGTTCCTTTAAGACAATCTCCACCATGCTTCTTTCCACACTTTGTGCATAAGGAAACATTCATCTTCTTTTCACCATTATTATGAGATTTCTCCTTGAACTCCATCTTTCGTTTCTTGTCAAAACCATGAGATGGATATGTAACACCAACTTCCATTTCTACCTTGATAGCACAACGCACAATTTCTTCATAGCCACTGAAGTCTCTTATAGCTAATGCCCTTCGAAGACTTGGTTTTAAGCTACTGAAAAATTGATCAACTTTACTTTCAGGTTGGATGATAATGCCAGATGCATACCTTGCAAGTCTTGTAAAATTCTTTTCGTATATACCAATAGATTCATCATCCTTCTGCTTCAGCTCAATAAACTCCTTTTCCATCTTTGTTCGAAGAATACGAGGGAATTACTTACTGAAAAACAAGTTCTTGAACTCATCCCATTCCATGGACTCAATTTCATCCCTTGGCCTCGTATTCTTGATAAGATTCCACCATTGATCAGCTTCACCTTCCAAACGATATACTGCTAAGATGACTTTATCATGTTCAGAACATTGAAGAACTGAAAATATCTTTTCAGTGGTACTGATCCATTGTTCAGCAACAAGTGGATCAGAAGTCCCACTGAAAGAAGGTGGACGTTGCCTCATGAAGGACTCAATAGAATATTGTTCCCTTCTCTGCTCATTTGGAAGTCCAGGATGATTCATAGCTTGTGTAAGTATAGCAATAAGATTTTGCACTCTATCTCCCATAACATTTGTTTGTTCAGGAGGGAAATCATTGCATTGTCCATTGCATTGATCAACACGGTTCCTTCGGGTTCCAGCCATCGTCTAAAACCCAAAAAGAATAGTGTGAGAGGCAAAAATCATGCTAGGGAAAACAACATAATAAAGGGGGATTACCTTCAATATCCAATATCTTAGGTTTAATTCTATGATCGTTAGCGTAATTCTATTACTATAACCTATACGTATACTTATCCCTAGGGACATCCCTAGACATACCTTAGAAATATCTCTAGGAATCTCACTAAAGTTTTCGCGTCCTAGTTTCCAAATGTTGACTAAACCTTTCCTCTGATACCAACTGTAGAGACCCGAAGCTTGACGTACATGGACATTACATTACATTTGCAGAATACTTAGTACATAACAAAAACACACACTAAAGGATCGTAATAGTTTAGTGTCTTTGGAAACTCGGAACGTAATCTTCTAATCGTGGTGAAAGTTCTTCAATATCTCCCAAAAAGGTCATCCCTTTTTTCTACCTAAAACCTTTCTTTATATCCTGGGGAAAAGAAAACATAAAAGGGTGAGCTCAAATGCTCAGTAAGGGTAAACAAAAGAAAAATCAATCACATCATATACATAGCTTTTGGAAATCTTAACCTGCAAAAGAGCTCATAATATCATAACATGGGATATATCATAGAAGTGAAATGTAATCCCAATAATCATAACATAAAACATGAAACTTTGTGGCATACACATATAATCATAGAAAATCATTTCTTGTTAGTCAAGACTCATTGCCAAGACTATCTTAGTGGACAAAGTCCCTTTCTGAATCGAGTAACCCTCGTTTCAGTCCTGTTTCACTGAACCGGTATAACCTACCATTTCAGCCATGTCTATCTCATGAGATATAAAATCTTTACCCAATGCATTGGAGGGAGATATAGGTCCCACCCATCTCTTAATGAATCCTTTCTTATGTGTGCCACAGAATCATAAATCATACATCATTGCATAACCCATGTAATAAAAATGGGATTTTTAAACAACATGACATCATAAAACCATTCATATAAGATAAAGGAATTCATAAACATAATTCCATCACAACATAGTCAAATCAATGTAAAAATATGGATAGAAACAGAACCCTTTATTATCTTATATGGAAAATAATTTTGATAAAACACTTGAATTGAATTCTTGAGGAAAATATCCTTTCTTCTTCAAAATCAATTTCTTTTCACAAAAAATCATGCAATTTTAAAAGAAAGAGATTTTATTGAAAATAGTCATGAAATATTTTAGAGGAATCTTCATGAAAATAAGGCTTTATAAAACAGTATAAATCCGTTCGTGCCGTATAAGTTAAAAAAAACATTCTTCGTACTTTTGTCGGAAAAGTCAAAAAGTACCTCGTACGAAAAACGACAAAAGATTCCTTTCATTTCTTTTACCAAAAACTCACCGAAGGGTAAAAATGGATTTAAACAATTGTAGGTGGATGGAAATAATATTACATATTGATGAAACATGGATGTGGATGATAAAATACACCCCAGTAAATACTTACGAATAAACAATCTCGGATAAAAATGAGATTGTGATATTTCCCTTACCTTAGGTCCAATTTGCTTCGTATGTGTCCGAACCTCCTGTATAATGATTTAAATAATGTCATTGACTTATTACAGAATCATATTCATTGTTATGATATCATATATGGTTCACTTATGACAGTATATTACCCGTTCTTTTGTAAATTCCATGTTAAAGAAGCGTTTTGGGTAAAATCGTTTCATTTATCGTAGGTGTTTTGACTTGTTGTTCTTGACATCATTATTACTTATATCATGATTTACTTACTTCCAGAATATAAAATATGATTTATATATCATATATATTCTAGTATATATATATATATAATAGATAGATAAATAAAATGAAAAACACCGTTCATGGAGACGGTAGTCCGTACGTACGCATGAACGCTGTTTTTCTTTCCTTATTGTCTTGAAATGGAAGTAAGTAGATGACATACATATGTATATATATACATAAATCCAGTAGCTTTATAATGTCATATATTTCATTATTATTTCTTATATATACATTATAATCATTCTTAAATGGTTAACATGGAGAATGAATCTTATCGCGTCGTGGAGACGGTAGTACGTACGTACGCACAAGCGATGATATCATTTCTATAAATATTGAATTGAATTGGAGTGGATTATACAATATATCAGAATCAATATGATGTTGTAATAACTATGTATAGTTATTCTTTACACCATTATACCCATCCATGTAAGGTGGTGGTGGAAAATAGATTACACCACGGCGTGGAGACGGTATTCCGTACGTACGCACGCGCGGTGATTTATTTTTCCGTAGGATGGATAGATGGTGAAATAGGGTTGTTTCATACTTATAATAACATATCAGTATATGAGTGATACTGATGTTATTACTTCATAATGAAACAACCTAAGAAGAAGAAGTGGAAGAAGAAATAAAGATGAAAGAATTGGTAACGGTAATTACCTCTTCTTTGAAGTGCCTCTTTGAGACCTCCTCTTAGGGCACTAGAATTGGTCTTTGAGGAAGACTAGAACCTATAAGATGTTGCTAGGGAAGTGGAGAAGGAATTTTGGCAGGGGTTGGCCGAGCTTGAGTGCTCAAATTGGTGTGAGGAGGAGGGGGAGGAGGTGTCCTTTTATAAGGGAGGAGAGGGGCAACTTAGGAATATCTCAAAATATTATTTTATATTAAAGTCAAAATCGGTTTATAATGGTTCCAAAGGGTCTTATTTCGAAGATAAGGTGGGGAGGGGTCGAAATCCTATCAACCAATAGAATTTAGACAAGTTTAGGATATTATTTTAACCTTATCAATTAAATTTATCTCTAAGTTAAATATTTTAACTTTTACCATGTCTTTTTGTTTTCTTTCACTATATGGTTAATAAACTTACTATAACATGCCAAACGAACCCCAAATTGTTTATTATTAATATATATATCCTTATCTAAGTCATTTGGCCGAACCTTAGATTTTTAGGAATACAATAACAATTAATAATATAATATTTGATTTAAAAACTATTTTGTGTCAATTTTGACACTATTTGATATATGATTTTTGTGAAAGTCATAACAGAATTAAATGTTCGAACCAAGTTGATTAAATCAACATTAATATATAATAGTAACCTAGAAATTTAGTGGAATTCATAAAAAATCTCAAATTACATTTATTTTGGTGTTTATAACATCAATTATGTCAATATTTCATTAATAAGATAATTACTGCATCATCGTTGTGTCATAAATAAAATAAATTATTTTATGTCTAAAAATTACAAATAAAATACCATCATGTAGGAAATCTTTTTATCTTTCTAATGAATATTTACAATCGAATATATCTTATGTATAACCCCATATTAAAAATGATTTACTTATTAAACTTTGATTTTAACTATTTTAACCTTTCTTTAAATAAATTAATAATAAATGTCCTAATCTAATCCAAGTGGGCCTAAATGGTCATATTTTATTCCTAAGTTTGTTTTTGGTCGAATTACACTTGTCCAATAGAATTAGGACATGTGTTAGGGTAATAGTAATATCATATTTACCCTTAGTTACCCTATTTACTATTAACCGCGGTAAAAAAAAGTAAAAAGTTACTATTCACCAAAAAATTATTTTCATCTCATTGAACCACATTTTAGTCCTTGATATTAACCGTGTCCCTCGGATTTTCGAAATTCCATTCACAGAAGCGGCAAAATTAAGTTTTATGAAAAATTCAGTTTTTTTAACTACCACTTAGTAGTTTCACTATTCATCAAAAATTGATGTTTTTCAGAACAATGCCAAAATTTCATCCTAAGCTATATTTCATATTCCGAATTCAAAAATGAAATCTATTTTACCAAATTCATAACATAGAAGTTGCATTAATTAATTTTATAATTAAATCCCGATGTTAAAATAAATAATGTGTTTTTAGGAAACAATATATATCAAAAGATTGACACTTGATTATGTCTGGTTTAAATGTGAAATTACAACCAATGACCAACATTGTATTAAATTGTAAAAATATATTCTAAATATACTTTAAAACCACTGAAATTAATAATTTATCACTATTAATTATTTCGATTAAAAAAGTTGTTTTTAATTATAATTTAGTAATTTTTCACTATTCATCAGAATATGAAAGTTATCCGAAAAGTACCAAAATTTTACCTTAGGCTAAATTCGATACTCCGAATCCAAGAATGAAGTTTATTTTGAAAAATAAGATTTACAGAATTTTAAAAAGTGGTTATTACTATTCATAACGGCTAGTTTTAATAATATTTTAATAGCACATCGTTGTTTAGTGAAACTCGGTATTGCGTATTACACACGCTATCGAGGAAGGTCGCGATTGCGTGTAATGAAAGGCAAGACAAGGATGCGTGTTGTGCAAGCTCCTTTTGGTGTAGCGTACAACACAAGACATTAATAAAATTAAAAATAATATTTTTTTATAAAATCTTGGGCTGTTACAGGATGGGCCACGTACAATGTGTCTACCAAACCTTCTCTCCAGATATGAGTGGTAGAGGGTAATTTCCAAAACCAAGATCACGAGAAGGTTCCTTAGATCTGTGTCAGGTTGGGAGTTGGTGTAGTGTTGGCCGATCCAACCATCATGGGAGAGGCATCCATATACTAGTTATATCAAGGAATTAGAGTGGGTAGACTCCGGGAAGTGAGGTAGTGTCATAGGGTTGTGGTGTGGACCATTTATATTCAATATATCCTACCCTTGAGAAAACTGGTTCCAAACAACCTATGGTGAGAGTTAAAATCCAATTATCCTCTATTATTGAATATTCTATTTTTATATTGGTTCATATAATTATTTTATATCTTCAACTATTTTTAAAATACATAGGCCTATTTGTTTTCTTATGAGGGTGTTTTTATTCTAGAAACACAATTGGGTTTCATCATAGAAGATGTGGGTCATTGTTGGGAGTTTCCCATTGAGGTTGGAGGTTGTCACTTATTCTAGAGTTCATATGTCCTCAATATTATAGGGTTTGACGTCGTACTCATGATGGATTAGATAATATATTTTTGATCATACATTGATATCTACAATTAAAGGGTGAAATTTGCATCCTCATACGGTGATGTAGATACTCCTAATGGTGAATGGGTTGTCCATGAGAGTTGAGATGGTCCTGATCAAAGTGGTGTGGGTTGGATGATAACACAGAATGCAAGTTTGTATCTGGAAGATATGGGTGTTAGTCATGAGAAATATCCTCCCATGGTTGAGTACTTCTATGATGTATTTCCTGTTAACAATCATGTTTTAACCGCTGATAGATATGTGGATTTCTCCATCGAGGTAGTTCTTGGAGGTTCATCGGTATCCATTTCTTCATACATGATGACTATGAAGGAGTTGATGGAGCTAAAGATGATACTAGATGATTTGGAGGTGAGGGTGTTTGTTCCACCCAGAATATCTCTCTGGAGTTCGCAGATCATTTTATGGAAAAATTTGGATGTTAATCTTAGGATATGCATGGATTATCGGATGATTAACCAACTATCAGTTAAAAACCAATATCCCATACCATGGATAGATTAACTTTTTGTTCTTCTTCGAGGACCCTGAATGATTTCAATGGTTGATTTGACACTAGGATATCACAAGTTGTGTGTTTGAACTACATACATACCTCAAAAAACCTATCTTAAAAGGTATAGTCTATATGGGTATCTGGTTAAGTTGATCAGTATCATGAATGCGCCGGTAGTTTCAAATTATTTGATGAACCGATGGTTCTATCCATAGGTGGATTCCATTTTGGAGGTTTTCATGGATGATATCTTGGTGAATTCTAACAATCGACATGACCAATCAAAAGAACGTGAGACAATTTTAAATATATTGAGATAGAATCAGTTATATGATAATCATAGAATGTTTTATTTTTGGATGGATCATATTCACTTCCTATGTTAGATCAGATTTGATATAAGTGTATTAGTGGACCTAGAGATGGTGAGAGTTGAAATTTCATAAGAACTACCAAAGAAGGTTTTTTATATATTGAGTTTCTTGGGGATTCCTAGAAACTACATTAGTTTAATTCCAAACATATCATGAATAGAAGATCCATTTAGTGTCATGAATATTATGTTTGTGATTTTTTATGGATAGATTCTTTCACGAAAGTATTTAAGGAGATGAAAGTTAGTTTTACAATAGCAAGAGTCCTGATATATCCAGAGAAGGGAAAAATCTATATTGTGTATTTTTATCAATCACATACTGGGTTGGGATTATTGATGATGAAAGGGGGTCATGTTTTGGTGTACAAGTCTCGGTATGTGAGGCCACATGAGAGGAACTACCTATCTCACAACCTCCAGGTAGATAAAGTTGATCATGATTTATGCTTTTAGAGATTTTATTTACTAGGATAGTGTGTTTTTGGTGTACATGAACCAAAAAAATACTCAAGTGTAATTTTACACATCATTTTACGAATATAAGGCAGTGCAGGTTGGTGTGGTATGTAGGACCTCGGGACACCCTGGGAGGGGAGGGGTGAATCAGGGTGACAACTTTTTCTTTTAATGTGATGGATCTTGTTCCCACGTTGGTAGAAACTTGTTAAACCTGTATGATGAATATGATCAGAAAGAAAACATTCACATGCAAAGAGATGGCACAACACTTTTTACTTGGTTCACCACTATGGGCTATGCCCAAGGAGCATGAACTGACAGGTTTTCGGTCATACCGAATTCAACTAAACTTCACTAGTTGTGGATTACAGAGGTTCGTGCACACTCACTATGTCCCGTGCTCACATCCTTTACAATGTTCAGGGATAGCTCACTGCGTCCCTACGGTCACTCCCGTTGACTCCCCCTGGCTCACTACCTTTGGTAATGTCCCACTCATTTTGTAGACATGAAGGTCTCTTCATCATCACAAATGAATACATCCTCTGTTGTCTGTAGATGCTCTGTTGAAGTCCAACTCTCACCCGTAGACTAATCTCACTTTGCACCGAAGGTTTTGGGTAATCTTCTAGCTTTCGTGCAGCTCCAAAAAGACCGGTGTGCTTAAAATACACCTGGAACGCTTCTCCAAGATGGATTTCATGTTTTAAAGATGACACACAATTTCACCTATACTACTTGCACGACACTTGCTTTTTCAACCTCAAACTTGCGCGACTCACATTCTTTTCCACCCAAACTGGTTTTGGCGTGCAAAGGTCAACTGTCGCGCTTCTTCAAATCCTGGATGCAAGTGTCACCAAACCACCTGTGCAGAAATTCCTTCCCCAACTCCAAACGTGGGCGACCAACACCCTTTCTCACCCAAACCACATTGGACGCACAACAAACAATTGTCGCACAACTTCTACTTGCGCGACCACACAACCACTTGTACAACCACTACACCAGCACGACTTCAAATCTGAATTTCTCAAATTCTATTACTTCGTTCCGAATGATGTGGGGTCAAGATCTATTTATAGGTGTTTGGATACCCCGCACGATGGCGTTCAAGTCTTCCCTCGACGCGTAAGTCTCTATCGTGCCAGTCACATGCGTGACCATGGTTCCAACAATCTCCACCTTTGGGTTTGTTGGAAATCAATAAATAAATTAAATAGAGCACCAGCCATAGGCAAACCAAAAATGCAATAATCTACTCAGCCAACACTCTAAGTCTACGTGAGCAATGCTCGGTGTAGAAAACTATAGAGGAAGCTTGAATTGGGTTCCTATCCAATGTATTCCTTCCTATCCAGTGTCACAAAATTAGTACATTCCTGAATTTATTCCTTTCTCCCCCATTGACAATAGACCCAAACACCAGTAAATGTTCATTTTTCAGCTCAAACCACACTCCCCCTGGATATTATATCTCCAAAAAACCTGCATCGCATCTATAAACAGATTGAAAACAATAATCATAACTGGGGAGAGGGGTATTGCGTAACGTCCATAAAAACTGGGAGGTGGCTGAACATCGAGGATCTGATGCTTCTCAAACACATATGCTGACATTGGCTTGGTCAGGATATCAGCCACTTTCTCATCAGTTCCTATATGATCCATTCTAATCAATCCTTGCTCAAATTTTTCATTAATAAAGTTATACCTGATCTCAATATGTTTTGTACGAGAATGGTGAAAAGGATTCTTCATAAGATCAATTGCGCTCTTGTTATCACAGTAAATTACCATTAGTTGCTTAACATCATCACCAATATCTGTTAGTTGTTGTTTCATCCATATAAGATTAGTTCATGCCTTTGTGGAAGAGATATACTCAGCTTTAGCAGTACTAAGAGAAGTACTTTCTTGTTTCTTTCTCAATCATCCAAAAAATTTATTCCCAATATAGAATGATCCACCAATGGTGGACTTTCTATCCACTACATCGCCAGCCCAGTCAGCATCATAAAATGATGATAATTCAATGTCTCTTCTTGTAGTCTAGTATAAGCCAAAATTGTCAGTACCTTGAAAATACCTCATGATTATTTTTACTACAGTCATATATTCCTCCATTGGATTACTCTGAAAGTGTGCCGCTAGATAGGTTGTAAAGACAATATTTGGCTATCTCGTTGTCTGGTACAGTAGGCTTCCAAATATCCTCTTCTAAATAGTGGGGTCTACAGATACTCCATCCTCATTCTTTCCATGTTTGGTTCCAACTACAATCAAATTTGATATTGGTTCGGAGTCTTGCATATTAAACTTCTTCAGTAGCCCTCTTGCTTAATTTTCTTGAGAAATGAAAGTGTAATACATCTTTTGAATCACCTTCATCCCCAAAAAATATGTGAGCTCCCAAATCATAGACATTTCAAATTATGATTTCATGTGATTGGCTAATTCATCCACGGATTTCTGCCTGCTACCACCAAATATGATATCATTAACATAGACTAGAACCATGAATTTATCTTTTGGATAATTCTTCACATATAGATTATGATCTACTCCTACTCATTTGAATTCCAGATTCTTAAGATAATAATCCAGCTGGGAGTACCATGCCAGTGGTGCCTATTTCAATCCATAAAGTGCTTTCTTAAATTTGTAAACCATTATTTTATCAGTACCAAGAAGAAAACCCATTGGTTGTTCAATGTAGACTTCTTCTTGAGGTACACCATTTAATAATTTTTTCTTCACATTCATTTGGTATACTTTATATCCTTTTTGGAGATCCATGGCAAGGAGCATCCTGATTGACTCCAATCAAGCCATTGAATAAAAGGTTTCTTCAACATCAACACCTTCAATCTGGGAATATCCTTTACTTACCAATCAAGCCTTATTTCTAATAACACTTCCATGATCATCAAACCTATTCTTTAAGATCCATTTTTCACCATTCACATTGTGAACTTCGAGTCTCTGGACCAGATTGCATGTATGATTCTTGTCAATTTTATCTAACTCTTCATTCATAGCTTTCACCCAAGATTCATCCTTTGCAGATTCTTCAAATGAGGATGGATCTACAACTGACAGAAATGCATATTGTGTGTTATTCCTCATTATTCTTATTTGTGTTGGGGCACTCCTATTCCTGATTATGTTATATTCATCAATCTCAGATCTTCGATTTCTCCTCTGAGGTTTAGTTGCGTTCTCTCCATTAAATATTTCCTCTTCAGATTCTTATTTGAGTCAACATCATGACGTGACCACTTAGTGTTTTGTACACCTTCCTCTATTTCAGTATTTGTATTTATTCCATGTTCACATTCATCCTTATATTCTATCTCATCAGCATAGGTATTATTTGAAGCATTTGGGGTTTTTCCTTCAATGATCTTAACATCATAGCTTTCCAAAATCCTCCCCAAGCATTTATTGAAGCACTTGTAGACATTGATGTTCATTGGATACCCAATAAATATTCCTTCATCAGCATTGTCACCAAACATCCTTAATCTGGATGAAACATTTTTTTTCTGAAAACATGAAAGTATTTTAATGAATGATTCCTTTCATGCCAAAATTAATATGGTTTCTTCGTTTCTCCCATATAAATCCTTGCTCGATTCTGAATGTGCACTACTGCTTCAACAGCTTCCTTCCAGTAATGGAGAGAGATACCATTCTCAATCAGCGTAGTCCTGGTTATATTGTTGACCTGTTGATTTCGGCACTCAACAACTCCATTTTTCTGTGGAGTTCTCACAACATCTACCTCATGATGTATTCCATGTTTTTCTAGGTAATTCTCAATCTCAATGGACGTGTATTCCCCTCCATTGACAGATCACATGACTTTTATTTTCTGTCCTGTATCATTCTCGCAAATCCGGTGATAATTTTTCATACAATCAAGTACTTCTTGCTTCCTTTGAATCACCATTACACATGCCATTCTACTATAATCATCAATTAAAAGAAAAAACTACCTCTCTACATGAGTTCCGACAACATTTATTGAGCCAAATACATCTGTACGGATGAGATCAAGATGGTGTGACACCCTTTTCTTATTTGGTTGATATGAATTACAGACCAGCTTCCCCTGTGTACAAGAATCACGAGTCTTTTCCCATTCACGTTCAGAATGGGGATATCCATAACAATCTTCAGCTTAGATATAATTTCCATGTCTTGTTGGTTAATGTTCCCTAGCCTTTGATGGAAGAGGGAGTTTTATTCTTCAATGAACAAATAGAAAGAGTTTACTTTGCTATCAACCTGATATAAGTTTCAATCTATTCTACAACCTTTCATAAGAGAATTCACTATTATCTCTTTATAGTGCAACTGTTTTGATTGAAGGTTACTATGAGCCCTGAGTCATAGAGTTGACATACACTAAGGAGATTGTGGTGTAGATCGTCCATATAAAGAACTTCAGTCTTCTTCATCTCTCTGTTGGTGAGAGCAATATTCCCACTACCTTTAATCTTCAAAGAACCATCATTACCAAACCTTACTATTCCATCGTCCTTCTTTTCAATTTTCCTCAAATGGTCAGCATTTCTTGTCATTTGTGAAGAGCATCCACAATCAAGAATCCAGGTGTTGCTGCTCTTTGTAGCTTTAAAGGATACTTCTACAAGATTGGATTTCTCAATCTTCTGTTTTTCTTTCAATTAGATATTGGATTGAGTATAAGATATTGATGACCTTCTAATGATTTCTTCCACATAATCAAATTCTTTATACCCATACTATACTTCCAGAGGAGGAAACCTTTTTGTGATATCAACACCATTAGAAGGATGAATATTGACCCGTTTCTGAGAGTTGTATGAATATTTTCTATCAAATATCTACCTACAATACATAGCATTATGGCCAAAGTTAGAACAATGGAAAAAGTATCCATAGAAACTATTTATTCTATAATATGGAGGTTATGAAGTCGGTCTCCTTTTTTGCAATCCGAGATCTTCCACATTCAATTAACTCCTTCCCTCTTTGCAATATGACATGATATGACCCAGATAGCCACAAAACAGACACTTCATGAGAGGAAATGTCTTCTCACTTGAATTTCTCCTCATACCTTCTTCCTTGGGAGAATAGTTGGATTGCTTTTCATTTCTGAATGTTTAAGGATAATTTTCTGTTCTCCTTTTAGTTTTGATTGAGGGTTTCTTTTTCAGAACTTCAGGCAATTTTTCAACATGTCCAACATTCATATTGTCTTTATTTTGGGTCTCTTTACATCCAGCAGTTGATGTCTCAGCTTCACAGCCAATTCCACTCTTTCCCATGCTAGTAGGTATATGATCACTCAAGATTTTTCCAACCCCATCTGAACCACACTTGGATCATTCCAGTAATTATGCATCTAATAATCTTCTAAATTGTATTTTCTTCTTAGATTATTTTGAAATTGATTCAGTCTCATGTTTACTCCTAAGAGTTACAACTTAGCCCTAAAGACCCTCAGCAGTCTTGGATTTTTCATCCAGTCTAGATGTGAGTTCATTGATGACATTTTCCTGCTCTTCAATTCTCATCTTCCGATCAACTACATCATTATTACATTCAAGGATTTTAGACTGTACTTTAAAAAATTCTTTTAGTTGTTAAATTTTAGCTTCAAGCTTATCAACATATTTTGTTGATTACTATAAAATTCATTTCCACTTATTGCAACTCTTACATTTCATCTTATGATTTCAACTGAATACTTAAGTTGCAACTCAGGATTGCCAGAAGTTTTTGACTGATTATCTCCACCATTATCTTCTGATTTTCGACAGTGGCCATCATGGAAGCCTGATTTCCAGTTTTGAACTCTGGTTCTTCTTCTACATAGAAATCATTATCATCATCTTCTTCTTAATAGAAAAAACACTTCTATAGTACTTTCTTTCTAGATTTTAAGTATCAATTCTTGAAAAACCTTTTCTGAGGCTTCTCAATGTTTTCAGGATCGCAATCATCATCATCAATCCTTCTTAAGAACTAAGAAGAAATTTTCCCGACTTTTCCACAACGAAAGCAAGCAAGAGGTAACTTCCCGTTGAATTTCCATCTTCCCTTCTAGAACTTCTTGGAAATGAGAGAAAGAATTTAATTTTCCTCATCATCTTCACCACTAATATATTTTGAAATTTTCAGTTTCTCCATGCATTTGAAAGCCATTTCCTTTAAAACTCATGTAGTAGCATCTTCTGGTTTGAATCTCATTTCATATACCACTAGGCTACTCAACAGATCATCTAAAGAAATTTTTGAAAGATCTCTTTCCTCAAGGGCTGACACCTTTGCATTGTACAAGGGTGGAAGTATTCATAATATTTTCTTTACAATGTCAACGTATTTGATTTCTTCACCTAGACCCAGAATTGCTCCAACCACTTCAGTAATTCGATTCAAGGAGTCCGCATTCTCATTAGGATGCATCTTCAGATCATCAATCCTATTGTGTAGGACTAGTAGTTTTTCCTCCTTCAATTTTCTATCTCCTTCATAAATATTTTAAAGTTTATCCCACATGGAATTTGCTGAGGTGCAACTCATTACCTTTTGATAGATTTGATCAGAAAGGGCTGCGGTGAGAGCATTTTGTGCTTTAGCAGCAGCATCAAGAATTTTCATATCGGTATCCGTCATAGCCAGCCCTGTTGGATCAGTAACATGAATACATTGGAAAATGGAAAAAACGACCTCCATTACAAGGATCTTAGAGGAGATCTCATTCTATTATTCTAGATCTGGAAATTACATCCTTCGAAGAGAGGGACTCTCCTGACATTGACTGCATTCTCCATGATGACAAAGGAAATATTCAACACTAGCAACCTTTACCCTATGATACCACTTGTAGGACCCCGGGACACCCTGAGAGGGGAGGAGTGATTCAAGATGAATTTTTTTCTTTTAATGTGATGGATCTTGTTCCCACCATGGAATGAACCTGTTAAACTTTTATGATGAATATGATAAGAAAGCAAACATTCACATGCAGAGAGATGAAATATCACTTTTTACTTGGTTTACCACTAAGGGATACATCCAAGGACATATTACAACAGGTTGTTGGTCGTACCAAATTCCTCTAAACTTCAGTTGATGTGGATTACAAATATTCAGGCACATTAACTCTATCCCAGACTCACTGACTTTACAAAGGTTTAGGGATAGCTCACTGCGTCCCTTGGGCCACTCCCATTGACTCCCCCTGGCTCACTGCCTTTGGTGAGGTCCCACTCAGTTTATAGACATGAAGGTCTCTTCATCATCACAAATAAATACATCCTCTGTTGTATGTAGATTCTCTGTTGAAGTGTAAATCTCACCCTTAGACTAATCTCACATAACATCAAAGGTATCGGGAAATCTTCCATCTTTTGTGAAACTCCAAAAAGACCGGCGTGATTCAACTACAACTACCATGCTTCTCGAAGCCGGCGCACAAGTATTAAAGACAGTGCACAATTTCACCTCTACTACTTATGCGGTACTGTCTTTTTCAACCTCAAACTTGCGCGACTCACATTCTTTTCCACCCAAACCAGTTTTGGCATGCAAAGGTCAACTGTCGTGGTTCTTCAAATCCTGGTGCACAAGTGTCACCAAACCACTTGCACGACACTTCCTTACCCTACTCCATATTTTGGTGACCAACACACTTTTTCACCCAAACCACCTTGGACGTGCAGTAATCAAATTTCGCGTAACTTAAACTTGCACGACCACACAACCACTTGCCCTACCACTACACTTGCGCGACTGGAGATCTGGATTTCTCTATGTGTCGAACTTCATTCCAAATGAGGAGGGGTCGACCTCTATTTATTGGAATTTGGATAACCAGCGCGATGACACACGTCTTCCCTCGACACGCAAGTCTCTACCACGTAAGTCACTTGCACAACCAAACATAAAACTTGGGGGCGCTTCCCCCTTTTCCATATTTTCATGTTCTGATCTTGAAAAAAAGGTGCACAAGTTTCATCTCCATCAAGTCAACGACATGCAAGTATCTTTTCCAAAAACCCCTTTTCTCCATTTGTCGATTTTCCGGCCCAAAAATTTGGCAAACACTAGAATACAGAGCAACCTTCAATACTATTATTAGCTTGTTCTTTATGCTCACTTTGTAGTCACACATTCTGAACTTCCACTAAAGATTGAAAAAAAACACAAACCATACTCTAATTCATGCATAGAACGACCATGGTTCCAACATGGTACCAACAATCATTTTAAATCGAGCCTTCCTAGATTCAAAGTAATGGAAAGGATGAGTCCAATACCCTTATCATGAGGACTCAGATACTTGTAGTGAAGAAGGACAATAATGAGTGATAGAATATTTTTTGGTTCACTGAGATGAACATGAAGGTGCAATAATTTCAGGGGAAGACATATCTTTCATCCTTAGTGTTGACCTATATCCTAAAGGACAATGTGAGGATGACGATGAAATAAAGTTCATAGGGTGTATTTTTAATGGAGAGTGTGGTTGGTGAGGATCCACCTCTTGATTAGACCATAGGAAATGAATATACTCTATGTGTCCATGGTCGCATATGGGTAAATGTGGATATACATGAGGAGTTGATGTGAGAATTTTGTTTTACAACATGCAGAGTACACTTAGAGTCACCATGATATACCATGACTTACGATGCTAGTAGTGGTGGCTGGGTATGAAGTGTGAGATAGATAGTTTTTCTATGAGGTGTTCCACCAATCATTAGGTGAAAGAAGAGTATCATCAACCATATAGTATTTTACTATAATTATGGATTTGGGAGTGGAAACAGGATGATGTCAGGAAAATTTTCCTGACTAAATTTATGAGGTCACCTCGGGGAAATGATTATGTGTATGTTATGGTTGATAGACTAATGATGGTTTCTCATTACTTTCCAATCAAGGAGACCTTCAGTGTTGATGAGTTGGTAATGTTATACATCTGTGAGATATTACGACATCATGGGGTCCTTGGAACAATCATTTCGAATAGAGACTCCCTCTTTACATATTATTCCTGCATGATTTTCCATAAGGGGATGGTTACAAAGGTGATTTTAATTACAACATACCACCCACAAAATGATGGACAATGAAATCATATTATTCAATTTTTAGAGTATATACTGAAAGAATGAGTCCTTGATTTTTGGGGGTCATTATAGAGACACATTTCACATGTTGTGTTTTCCTACAAAACATTATTAGGATACCATATAAATGGTACCTTAGGAGGATTTATACAATAGGCCATGTCCATAAAATTTGTGCTGGTTAGAGGCTAGTGAGGCAGTTTTATTGGGACTGTGTGTTGTGCGGGAGAATTCATAGAAGGTCCAACACATTCATTAATTGATGGATAATTCAGAGTACTGACAACTTTTAAATGATTATAACTACATATATCCTCTAGAGTTTATGGTTGGGGAATAAATGTTTCTTGTGTGTTTCACCGAGGCTGGGACGTAGGAGAAACTTGAGATAGGGTAAGATTTCACCATGATTTTTCACATAGTTTGAGATTATAGAGAGAGTTGGGTTGGTAACCTATCAATTTTAGTTAGCTTAGATTTACTAAGCTATACTTGGAATCTTGAATGTCTATTAGCCACACTGTTATAAATCAGAACCATCTCACAATTTATTTTCCCAATGAGATTGAGCTTCTGGTTGATGCTTCCTTTAGGGAGAATTTGATTCCTATCATTTATAAGAGTAAAAATGTTATCCATGGATAGTCAGCTCATATAGTATAAGTGATAGGAATCATCACCTCCAATAGAATGAGACTGGGAGAACGATCCCGACTTAAATTCTCAGTGGACAAATTTGTTCTCAGACTAATCTTTACCACCATAGAGGGAGACATTTGAGGAAAAACATCTATAAGGGGAGATGATTGTAAGATGTTGGGTTTTCATATGTGGAACAAATCCATTGTTTTTCATTTTAAATGCTTAAATATGGCCTTATGTGTTGGAGGCTTCAACAAGGGGTTGATCAGTCTCGTGGAGTACATGCAGGTTTGGAATAGATTGACCACTTCCTTTGAGGCATTGATAAGGGGGGACCCCCCGTTGCAGGTCTGTGACTTATCCTGGAAGTTGTTTAGGGACACGGCCTCTGGTGGATTTCTACTTGTTTTCAATGAATCTGTTTATATTCTCTCTTCCTAATGCGTTCTCAAGTTGTTGTTCTTGTTGTGTGTGGAAGGTCGGAGGACCAGATCGGCTCGGATGGGTTAGAACACGCTGCTCCTTCCTTGGAAGGTCACTTGGTAGGTGGCTGACCGGAGGGATGGCTTGCCATCGGGAGGGACCATGCTTGCATGGGGTCGCTGAGTGGCTCTCCCTTGGAGTGAGCGGCGCTGTTTTTTCTTGGATAAGGTGATTCCTGGTTTTTTTTGTTGCTGTTTGGGTCTGCTGTACTTTTGGATTCCCACTTCCTTCCTTAAAGTGGCCTTATTAATAAAAAAACAATTTTCAGTAAATATGGCCTTATGTGTGTATCCCACATGTTCATTATTGTTTTGGAGGTGTCTTGGGGTTGTTCGAAGAAAAAAACCATATTTTTGGGAAAAAATGGTCGGGAAATCTATTACTTTATAATGTCTATTGCAGGACACATGTTTTGTCTAAAACAAATGGGGATGGAAAAGGCGGTGGTATAGGAAACATTGTTAGGCCAATCAGTCTGGAATGGCTACATGACCATGCAACAATGTTTGTAGTTTTTTCATATTTTGACAGAGGTATATTGAATGGTTTTCACACAATGAAACCATGTGAGGAAACCATGTGGGTCCCCATAGGCATACATGAACCATGAGTGATTGGTGCATGGATTTCCAAACAATGAGCCTAAATCATGAAGTCCCTATTTTTTTAATTTTATAATTTATCATGAAAATTAAAAAATATATATTAAACCGAAATTATGTTCCATTTAAATGGATAACGGATGAGGGTTTGAGAAGATATAAAATAATACTAACCAAGTATTTCATCCATTTTATTTGCCTCCTCATGGATTTGAGTGTGTTTTTTCTGATTGGATCAAAAAAGATAAGATTTAAATTCATTTTTTTCATTCTTTATTCTTCTGGATATCGATTACGCTATTTGGATTTAGGCTCATATTTTCAAATTTCCTTTTCTTTGCTTATTCTTCCAATTTATTCCAAATTGTGATGAATCAAGAATTGATACTGTATCAGAACTCCACTACCAAGCTCCTTTATGGGTTCTATAATTTTCTATATGCATTTGATATTTTTGGACCTATCTGATATTATTCCACCCACTGAACATTCTGACATAGACACAAAATTGAACAGACTAATTTCTTTAAATGAAATAGTACATATTAGGGATTCCCATTGGTTCTTTGTAATCTTTTTGTGATTGATTCCACAATCTAAGGCCACCCATGGAGTGATCTTTGACTTTTCATGGTTTTAATCCCGGATGAACCACCTAAGGGGTGAGTATATGTGTTTTTCTAGTTTATGGAAGATAAAAAAATGTGAAATAGATTTTAAAATAATGATTGGAGATATAGTACATCCCTTCCTTATGATAATATGTCATTCACTGATTTGGATAGTTCAATGGATTAAATTTAATTAATTGGATGGGTTGGTATTGTCATAGGATATTCTTAATTGTGAATTCTATTAAATGGATGGTTATATCCATGTGATAAGTGTCAATTGAATGGATGATGAATTGATGGGTATTGTAACAGCCCAAGATTTTATAAAAAAATATTCTTTTTAATTTTATTAATGTCTTGTGTTGTACGCTACACCAAAAGGAGCTTGCACAACACACATCCTTGACTTGACTTGCATTACACGCAATCGCGACCTTCCTCGATAGCGTGTGTAGTACGCAATACCGAGTTTCACTAAACAACGATATGCTATAAAAATATTATTAAAACTAGCCGTTATGAATAGTAATAACCACTTTTTAAAATTCTGTAAATCTTATTTTTCAAAATGAACTTCATTCTTGGATTCGGAGTATCGAATTTAGCCTAAGGTGAAATTTTGGTACTTTTCGGATAACTTTCATATTCTGATGAATAGTGAAAAATTACTAAATTATAATTAAAAACAACTTTTTTAATCGAAATAATTAATAGTGATAAATTATTAATTTGAGTGGTTTTAAAGTATATTTAGAATATATTTTTACAATTTAATACAATGTTGGTCATTGGTTGTAATTTCACATTTAAACCAGACATAATCAAGTGTCAATCTTTTGATATATATTGTTTCCTAAAAACATGCTATTTATTTTAACAGCGGGATTTAATTATAAAATTAATTAATGCAACTTCTATGTTATGAATTTGGTAAAATAGATTTCATTTTTGAATTCGGAATATGAAATATAGCTTAGGATGAAATTTTGGCATTGTTCTGAAAAACATCAATTTTTGATGAATAGTGAAACTACTAAGTGGTAGTTAAAAAAACTGAATTTTTCATAAAACTTAATTTTACCGCTTCTGTGAATGGAATTTCGAAAATCCGAGAGACACGGTTAATATCAAGGACTAAAATGTGGTTCAATGAGATGAAAATAATTTTTTGGTGAATAGTAACTTTTTACTTTTTTTTACCGCGGTTAATAGTAAATAGGGTAACTAAGGGTAAATATGATATCACTATTACCCTAACACATGTCCTAATTCTATTGGACAAGTGTAATTCGACCAAAAACAAACTTAGGAATAAAATATGACCATTTAGGCCCACTTGGATTAGATTAGGACATTTATTATTAATTTATTTAAAGAAGGGTTAAAATAGCAAAAATGAACGTTTAATAAGTAAATCATTTTTAATATGGGGTTATGCATAAGATAAATTCGATTGTAAATATTCATTAGAAAGCTAAAAAGATTTCCTACATGATGGTATTTTATTTGTAATTTTTAGACATCAAATAAGTTAATTTATTTATGACACAACGATGATGCAGTAATTATCTTATTAATTAAATATTGACATAATTGATGTTATAAACACCAAAATAAATATAATTTGAAATTTTTTATGAATTCCACTAATTTTATAGGTTACTATGATATATTAATGTTGATTTAATAAACTTGGTTCGAACATTTAATTCTGTTATGACTTTCACAAAAATCATATATCAAATAGTGTCAAAATTGACACAAAATAGTTTTTAATTCAAATATTATATTATTAATTGTTATTTTATTCCTAAAAATCTAAGGTTCGGCCAAATGACTTAGATAAGGATATATATATTAATAATAAACAATTTGGGGTTCGTTTGGCATGTTATAGTAAGTGTATTAACCATATAGTGAAAGAAAACAAAAAGACACGGTAAATGTTAAATTATTTAACTTAGAGTTAAATCTAATTGATAAGGTTAAAATAATATCCTAAACTTGTCTAAATTCTATTGGTTGATAGGATTTAGACCCATACCCACTTTAGCTTCGAAATAAGACCCTTTGGAACCATTATAAACCGATTTTGTCTTTAATATAAAATAATATTTTGAGATATTCCTAAGGTGCCCCTCTCCTCCCCTATAAAAGGACACCTCCTCCCCCTCCTCCTCACACCAATTTGAGCACTCAATCTCGGCCAACCCCTGCCAAAATCTCTTCTCCACTTCCCTAGAAACATCCTAGAGGTTCTGGTCTTCCTCAAAGACCAATTCTAGTTCCCTAAGAAGAGGTCTCAAAGAGGCACTTCAAAGAAGAGGTAATTACCGTTACCAATTCTTTCATCTTTATTTATTCTTCCACTTCTTCTTCTTAGGTTGTTTCATTATGAAGTAATAACATCAGTATCACTCATATACTGATATGTTATTATAAGTATGAAACAACCCTATTTCACCATCTATCCATCCTACGGAAAAAGAAATCACCGCGCGTGCGTACGTACGGAATACCGTCTCCACGCCGTGGTGTAATCTATTTTCCACCACCACCTTACACGGATGGGTATAATGGTGTAAAGAATAACTATACATAGTTATTATAACATCATATTGATTCTGATATATTGTATAATCCACTCCAATTCAATTCAATATTTATAGAAATGATAGCATCGCTCGTGCGTACGTACGGAATACCGTCTCCACGACGCGATGAGATTCATTCTCCATGTTAACCATTTAAGAATGATTATAATGTATATATAAGAAATAATAATGAAATATATGACATTATAAAGCTACTGGATTTATGTATATATATACATATGTAAGTCATCTACTTACTTCCATTTCAAGACAATAAGGAAAGGAAAACAGCGTTCATGCGTACGTACGGACTACCGTCTCCATGAACAGTGTTTTTCATTTTATTTATCTACCTATTATATATATATATACTGAATATATATGATATATAAATCATATTTTATATTCTGGAAGTAAGTAAATCATTATATAAGTAATAATGATGTCAAGAACAACAAGTCAAAACACCTACGATAAATGAAACGATTTTACCCAAAACGCTTCTTTAACATGGAATTTACAAAAGAACGGGTAATATAATGTCATAAGTGAACCATATATGATATCATAACAATGAGTATGATTCTGTAATAAGTCAATAACATGATTTAAATCATTATACAGGAGGTTCGGACACTTACAAAGCAAGTCGGACCTAAGGTAAGGGAAATATCACAATCTCATTTTTATCCGAGATTGTTTATTCGTAAGTAATTTCTGGGGTGTATTTTATCATCCAAATCCATGTTCCCTCAATATGTAATATTGTTTCCATCCACTTAAAATAGTTTAAATCCAATTTTACCCATCGGTGAGTTTTTAGTAAAGAATATGAAAGGAATCTTTTGTCGTTTTTTTATACGAGGTATTTTTTGACTTTTCCGACAAAAGTACGAAGAATGTTTTTTTTAACTTATACGGCACGAACAGATTTATACTGTTTTATAAAGCCTTATTTTCATGAAGCTTCCTCTAAAAGATTTCATGACTATTTTCAATAAAATCTCTTTCTTTTAAAATTGCATGATGTTTTGTGAAAAGAAATTGATTTTGAAGAAGAAAGGATATTTTCCTCAAGAATTCAATTCAAGTGTTTTATCAAAATTATTTTCCATATAAGATAATAAAGGGTTCTGTTTCTATCCATATTTTTACATTGATTTGACTATGTTGTGATGGAATTATGTTTATGAATTCCTTTATCTTATATGAATGGTTTTATGATGTCATGTTGTTTAAGAATCCCATTTTTATTACATGGGTTATGCGACGATGTATGATTTATGATTTTGTGGCACACATAAGAAAGGATTCATTAAGAGATGGGTGGGACCTATATCTCCCTCCAATGCATTGGGTAAAGATTTCATATCTCATGAGATAGACATGGCTGGAATGGTAGGTTATACCGGTTCAGTGAAACAGGACTGAAACGAGGATTACTCGATTCAGAAAGGGACTTTGTCCACTAAGATAGTCTTGGCAATGAGTCTTGACTAACAAGAAATGATTCTCTATGATTATGTGTGTATGCCACAATGAGTAATGTTTTAAGTTATGATTTCATTTCACTACTATGATTTATCCCATGTTATGAAATTATGCTCTCTTTTGCAGGTTAAGATTTCCAAAAATGTTATGTTCTTATGAAAATTATGTGATTGATATTTCCTTTGTTTACCCTTACTGAGCATTTGAGCTCACCCTTTTATGTTTTCTTTTCCCCAGGATATAAAGAAAGGTTTTAGGTATAAAAA
Source organism: Viscum album (assembly GCA_963277665.1). NCBI lineage: Eukaryota > Viridiplantae > Streptophyta > Magnoliopsida > Santalales > Viscaceae > Viscum > Viscum album. The sequence continues at coordinate 649,884,521 of OY728123.1, forward strand.
GGAAGATCTTTATGGGAGATGTTGAAGATCTTCCACCACAATTAGAAGTTTACGTTCCGAGTTTCCAAAGACACTAAACTATTACGATCCTTGTGTGTGTGTTTTTGTTATGTACTAAGTATTCCGCAAAATTAATGTAATGTCTATGTACGATAAGCTTCGGGTCTCTACAGTTGGTATCAGAGGAAAGGTTTAGTCAACCTTTGGAAACTAGGACGCGAAAACATTAGTGAGATCCCTAGAGATATTTCTAAGGTATGTCTAGGGATGCCCCTAAGGATAAGTATACGTATAGGATATAGTCCTAGAACTATGGTAACAATATTAGATTAAACCAAAGATGTTAGATATTTAAGTTACTCCCCCTTTATTATGATTTTTGCCTCTCACACTATTCTTTTTTGGGTTTTAGAATATGGCTGGAAACAAGATGATTCACGATAATGGAGGATATGATGGACAATGGAATGATATTCTTCATGAGCAACCAAATGAAATGGGATTTGGATGCCCAAACATCATTATTATGCCGAATCAGCAATCTCACAACATGATCAATAAAGTAAAATTTGGTAAGTTTCCTGACTCGACTAATAAGAGAAAGATGGAGTTCCATGATGATCATAGAGGAAAGAAAGTTCAATTTCCCCTATGTAAATCATGTGGGAAGAGGCATCAAGGAGAATGTTTCAAGGGAACTGGAAGATGCTTTGGGTGTGGAAAAGAAGGACACAAAGCAAGTAAGTGCAAAGGAAAAGGGTCGGTTAACACCATGGATGAGGATAATGGTATTGCTACGACATCAAAAATGGTTAAGTGTTTTAAATGTGGAATGTATGGGCATTATGCAAACAAATGCCCTAAGGGAAAGACTCATGAAGAGAATCAGTATGGTCATATGGGTAGTATTTATGTGGATGATGATGAAGAGACTACAAATGATATGTGAGATGAAAGAATTTTTGAAGCTCGGTCAATGGTTTGAGAATGTAGTGGAATGATTACATGTTTATCATGTGTAATTTTGGAATAAAGAGACATCTATGGATTGTTACACTGTTGTCTTTCCTTGTGTTTTGAAAGTGTATGATTAATGTTACCAGTATCCATGAAAGGTTATTCAGATATTTTTGGAATGTAGATGATATGCGCATAATGAAGGGATAAGGAGAAAATTAAATGTTTGATAGTATTCATGAGATCATGATTGATATAAGGACTAAGTGATATCATGGTTTGAGTATATAGAATTTTGAGGATTTTGGTATGTGGAAAGTGTTAACTTTTAACTGCACTCATGTTTTCACTAAGGTATTCAAGAGAATACACGATTAAGGACTTTGAATGTTTGGAATGTGACCAACAAGACATATCTTATGATATGTGGGGATCAACGACAGTATTAAATCTCTGGTAATCGTTGTCACTATATTATGAGAGTGGACTGCAGTATTATAAGCCTAAAGATTAGACTGGATTATGTTGGACATAAGTTAGTATTGTTTAAGGATAGAAGATTTTCGATATTATTGAAGGGATGTTATAGTAACGTAGTTTTAGAAAAAGGGACAACCTGCAGGACGGGCGACAGCCCATCGCTTCGGACAAGGCTGTAGGAATCGAACCCACAACCGAAGTGCGACTGGCCTTTATCGCCTACCACTGACCTACAGGAAGTCCCTGTTTAGTAGAAACCAGTTTTATTATATTAAGAAGTATGATATATGAAGTATAAGTCCATTTTATGAACCATATATGATTAATCTCACTATAGAATGACTTATGTATATTTAATAACTTTTGCTAACCTTTTGTTTGAGAATGAACAGTCATTCTATCACATGATCTGCTAACACTTCATGAATAACAAATTCAACTTCATTTATTTAAGAAATGAAGTGGAAATTGTTCAAGGCACGAACAACAGTGAGATTGTACCAAAATAAAGTAAGTATTTATTCTAATTCAAATTTTCAACTTTAGGGAGATGATCTTGAAAACCAAAAATGTTGTCCAAGTGATCTTATACCTGATGAATCAGATGGTACCTTAGATCATCACAAATTTATGGATTTGTGATTACTGGCTTTTCCATAGCCATGTTCTCTACCACTCTCCATCAGAACATGATGGTTAGATTTCTCTTCCATATTCATATTTTCACCTATGTGGAAACCCAGTGATTAGTTTATTTGGGTAATCGTTACATTTCATACTTTAGTTTTTAAAGCCAAGTTTTGGTATTCCCTTTTACGATGTGGGTTTCTATTAAAGAAACTTTCAAATAGTAAACCATTTTAACCCCGACGAATTTCGAGGGCGAAATTCATTTTAAGGGGGGTAGAATGTAACAGCCCAAGATTTTATAAAAAAATATTCTTTTTAATTTTATTAATGTCTTGTGTTGTACGCTACACCAAAAGGAGCTTGCACAACACACATCCTTGACTTGACTTGCATTACACGCAATCGCGACCTTCCTCGATAGCGTGTGTAGTACGCAATACCGAGTTTCACTAAACAACGATATGCTATAAAAATATTATTAAAACTAGCCGTTATGAATAGTAATAACCACTTTTTAAAATTCTGTAAATCTTATTTTTCAAAATGAACTTCATTCTTGGATTCGGAGTATCGAATTTAGCCTAAGGTGAAATTTTGGTACTTTTCGGATAACTTTCATATTCTGATGAATAGTGAAAAATTACTAAATTATAATTAAAAACAACTTTTTTAATCGAAATAATTAATAGTGATAAATTATTAATTTGAGTGGTTTTAAAGTATATTTAGAATATATTTTTACAATTTAATACAATGTTGGTCATTGGTTGTAATTTCACATTTAAACCAGACATAATCAAGTGTCAATCTTTTGATATATATTGTTTCCTAAAAACATGCTATTTATTTTAACAGCGGGATTTAATTATAAAATTAATTAATGCAACTTCTATGTTATGAATTTGGTAAAATAGATTTCATTTTTGAATTCGGAATATTAAATATAGCTTAGGATGAAATTTTGGCATTGTTCTGAAAAACATCAATTTTTGATGAATAGTGAAACTACTAAGTGGTAGTTAAAAAAACTGAATTTTTCATAAAACTTAATTTTACCGCTTCTGTGAATGGAATTTCGAAAATCCGAGAGACACGGTTAATATCAAGGACTAAAATGTGGTTCAATGAGATGAAAATAATTTTTTGGTGAATAGTAACTTTTTACTTTTTTTTACCGCGGTTAATAGTAAATAGGGTAACTAAGGGTAAATATGATATCACTATTACCCTAACACATGTCCTAATTCTATTGGACAAGTGTAATTCGACCAAAAACAAACTTAGGAATAAAATATGACCATTTAGGCCCACTTGGATTAGATTAGGACATTTATTATTAATTTATTTAAAGAAGGGTTAAAATAGCAAAAATCAAAGTTTAATAAGTAAATCATTTTTAATATGGGGTTATGCATAAGATAAATTCGATTGTAAATATTCATTAGAAAGCTAAAAAGATTTCCTACATGATGGTATTTTATTTGTAATTTTTAGACATCAAATAATTTAATTTATTTATGACACAACGATGATGCAGTAATTATCTTATTAATTAAATATTGACATAATTGATGTTATAAACACCAAAATAAATATAATTTGAAATTTTTTATGAATTCCACTAATTTTATAGGTTACTATGATATATTAATGTTGATTTAATAAACTTGGTTCGAACATTTAATTCTGTTATGACTTTCACAAAAATCATATATCAAATAGTGTCAAAATTGACACAAAATAGTTTTTAAATCAAATATTATATTATTAATTGTTATTTTATTCCTAAAAATCTAAGGTTCGGCCAAATGACTTAGATAAGGATATATATATTAATAATAAACAATTTGGGGTTCGTTTGGCATGTTATAGTAAGTGTATTAACCATATAGTGAAAGAAAACAAAAAGACACGGTAAATGTTAAATTATTTAACTTAGAGTTAAATCTAATTGATAAGGTTAAAATAATATCCTAAACTTGTCTAAATTCTATTGGTTGATAGTATTTCGACCCATCCCCACTTTAGCTTCGAAATAAGACCCTTTGGAACCATTATAAACCGATTTTGTCTTTAATATAAAATAATATTTTGAGATATTCCTAAGGTGCCCCTCTCCTCCCCTATAAAAGGACACCTCCTCCCCCTCCTCCTCACACCAATTTGAGCACTCAAGCTCGGCCAACCCCTGCAAAAATCTCTTCTCCACTTCCCTAGAAACATCCTAGAGGTTCTGGTCTTCCTCAAAGACCAATTCTAGTGCCCTAAGAAGAGGTCTCAAAGAGGCACTTCAAAGAAGAGGTAATTACCGTTACCAATTCTTTCATCTTTATTTCTTCTTCCACTTCTTCTTCTTAGGTTGTTTCATTATTAAGTAATAACATCAGTATCACTCATATAATGATATGTTATTATAAGTATGAAACAACCCTATTTCACCATCTATCCATCTTACGGAAAAAGAAATCACCGCGCGTGCGTACGTACGGAATACCGTCTCCACGCCGTGGTGTAATCTATTTTCCACCACCACCTTACACGGATGGGTATAATGGTGTAAAGAATAACTATACATAGTTATTATAACATCATATTGATTCTGATATATTGTATAATCCACTCCAATTCAATTCAATATTTATAGAAATGATAGCATCGCTCGTGCGTACGTACGGAATACCGTCTCCACGACGCGATGAGATTCATTCTCCATGTTAACCATTTAAGAATGATTATAATGTATATATAAGAAATAATAATGAAATATATGACATTATAAAGCTACTGGATTTATGTATATATATACATATGTAAGTCATCTACTTACTTCCATTTCAAGACAATAAGGAAAGGAAAACAACGTTCATGCGTACGTACGGACTACCGTCTCCATGAACGGTGTTTTTCATTTTATTTATCTACCTATTATATATATATATATACTGAATATATATGATATATAAATCATATTTTATATTCTGGAAGTAAGTAAATCATTATATAAGTAATAATGATGTCAAGAACAACAAGTCAAAACACCTACGATAAATGAAACGATTTTACCCAAAATGCTTCTTTAACATGGAATTTACAAAAGAACGGGTAATATAATGTCATAAGTGAACCATATATGATATCATAACAATGAGTATGATTCTGTAATAAGTCAATAACATGATTTAAATCATTATACAGGAGGTTCGGACACTTACAAAGCAAGTCGGACCTAAGGTAAGAGAAATATCACAATCTCATTTTTATCCGAGATTGTTTATTCGTAAGTAATTACTGGGGTGTATTTTATCATCCACATCCATGTTCCCTCAATATGTAATATTGTTTCCATCCACTTAAAATAGTTTAAATCCAATTTTACCCATCGGTGAGTTTTTAGTAAAGAATATGAAAGGAATCTTTTGTCGTTTTTTTTATACGAGGTATTTTTTGACTTTTCCGACAAAAGTACGAAGAATGTTTTTTTTAACTTATACGGCACGAACAGATTTATACTGTTTTATAAAGCCTTATTTTCATGAAGCTTCCTCTAAAAGATTTCATGACTATTTTCAATAAAATCTCTTTCTTTTAAAATTGCATGATGTTTTGTGAAAAGAAATTGATTTTGAAGAAGAAAGGATATTTTCCTCAAGAATTCAATTCAAGTGTTTTATCAAAATTATTTTCCATATAAGATAATAAAGGGTTCTGTTTCTATCCATATTTTTACATTGATTTGACTATGTTGTGATGGAATTATGTTTATGAATTCCTTTATCTTATATGAATGGTTTTATGATGTCATGTTGTTTAAGAATCCCATTTTTATTACATGGGTTATGCGACGATGTATGATTTATGATTTTGTGGCACACATAAGAAAGGATTCATTAAGAGATGGGTGGGACCTATATCTCCCTCCAATGCATTGGGTAAAGATTTCATATCTCATGAGATAGACATGGCTGGAATGGTAGGTTATACCGGTTCAGTGAAACAGGACTGAAACGAGGATTACTCGATTCAGAAAGGGACTTTGTCCACTAAGATAGTCTTGGCAATGAGTCTTGACTAACAAGAAATGATTCTCTATGATTATGTGTGTATGCCACAATGAGTAATGTTTTAAGTTATGATTTCATTTCACTACTATGATTTATCCCATGTTATGAAATTATGCTCTCTTTTGCAGGTTAAGATTTCCAAAAATGTTATGTTCTTATGAAAATTATGTGATTGATATTTCCTTTGTTTACCCTTACTGAGCATTTGAGCTCACCCTTTTATGTTTTCTTTTCCCCAGGATATAAAGAAAGGTTTTAGGTATAAAAAGGAAGATCTTTATGGGAGATGTTGAAGATCTTCCACCACAATTAGAAGTTTACGTTCCGAGTTTCCAAAGACACTAAACTATAACGATCCTTGTGTGTGTGTTTTTGTTATGTACTAAGTATTCCGCAAAAGTAATGTAATGTCTATGTACGATAAGCTTCGGGTCTCTACAGGTATACACTTGATTCTTGTTTAATAGTGAGTAGTGATAAAATTTTGGGAATACCCATGTGATGTGTTTAATGGGAAACAATGAAAATGGGTGGGTATACCCATGTGACATGATATAATGGAAATGAAATGCATGAGAGGGTATAATGATAGGATTTAAATGATTAAATGAGAGTGTATAATCATTGATTGGAACTGAATTGAAATGGTTATATGAGTGGGTGGACCAATATGAAAATTGAATTGTTAAATTGTATGAATGAATGCTTTTTTTGTACAGATTCCATAGATGATTCTCCATAGATCTGAAATGCAGTAGTGGATTCCTTAAATAGATTACACTCTAAGGGTATTGATTGAATAGTATTCCTAGCACAATGATATCCCTTGGATATGTATTTCATGGACACATGTAGGAAATATTAGTACAGATTATCCTAGACTCCAACCAATACCTATTCCGAGATTCCATAAAGATGCTGTTGGGACTCGATGAGGGTGTCTTGGTCATTAAAACTTTAGATATGGCTCTTCCTCATATACCATTCACCGTACGACATGGTTGTGGGATATATGACACTTCAAATTCATGGAAAGGACATGGTATTTTGATATGGTTTAATTATATGCTACATTTATGTGGACAAGATTTGGATGGATGTATGATGAGTATTTGTTACATGTTTATATTACTTGTAGCAACATTGTTATGAGCTAAATTTTTTTCTAGGGAGCCTTTAGGAGATTATTGGTATTATTTGATTGCAGTAGTTATATGCCTTGGGAATTCAAACTAATATTACATCTTATTTTTACTTTTTTATCACATAGAATTGTTCTACTTAGATCTATATAATCATTTAGTTTTTTAACTATAGGGATGTTATCTCCAAAAAGGATATTTCATCCTTTGGAACCCATAAATATTATATGGTTTCGGGTGTTAATAGGGGAAATAACCATAAAATAGGTTATTGATCATTTCATTATTGAATGTGATCCTGGGACTATGATGTGTCTTGAGATTCTATGGGGATAGTGTTTGGTCATTTTTTCTATTTGGATAATTATACTGTACTATACTACCATGTACCTATTTTGGATATTTTCGAGATACATGTATCATCTACATCACTATAAATGAGCCATCTTTTAATATTTTCATGTATTCTAGCAATTTATCTATGTTATCCTTGTTTTAATACTTCATCTATCAATATATCATTGAATTTAATTAGGATATACTCTAGTAATCAGGGAATAGTATCCACACTGACCCAGAAAAGCCCTCACTACTAGTTAGAATCCTCTAGAATATGAGTATATTTTTTTGAGGCCTTGTAGCCAACCAGTATAAGGGAAAAAGTGATTTTGATCTCGGTTGATGACATTACATTAATCTCATGACCAATATCATAAAGCTACCACATTCTAAGAATGTTATTCCTTAGTCAAATTCCATCGAAGATTATCCTTTCTCATAAGATACACCACGATTGACATTGGATAACTTGGAATACATTCCTATTATTCCTCCATGTGATTCCCTTGTACGAGGAAGAATACATGTCACAAATATTTCAAACGTCAAGACATGATATCGATAACCACCATGAAAAATCCCTTGATAAAATGTTCATATGATGTAAATACCCATTTGGAATGTACTAACCAATGAAAGACAATTAAATAGAGCCCATAATTAGATGGCATCTGGTATGTGTTTCATGATCATGTTTTAAGCTATTGTGGAGACCTAGTCTAAGTGTTGAGTTCCAAAGAGGAATCCAATTAAGTAGAAACTGACATCCCATCATCCTGTTTTTATCAAGGTGTATAAGTCAACATTTGATGTGATTTAATATGTCTGCATTTGAAATATGAGAATTTTAGGAAAAAATACATGCCAACATCACACGTCAAACGAACATTTCTGGAGTGACCTGAAAAATGTGTCGGAAACATTCCCTAATAACGACAATAAAATCATAGAATAAAATTCAAAAGAAGGTTCATAGAATAATTTAGATAAAAAATTACCTAACAAAACTCTAGTGTTTCACCACAACCATTAAAAAATCCTACATTCAAAGGATGATCCCAAATAAATCTATAAGGTATTAAAGAATATGTATCATCAAATGATCAGAAATAAAATATACACAACCCAACACCAATTCCAATTCATATAGAATAAAATAGAAGAAGAAAAAAAGATCATTCTTAATCAATTATAAAATCCAAATTAACCAAGGACTGAAGCACAAAAAGGTGGATTTTTAATGAGAAAGATTATCCTTCCAACATCTAGAGTATAAATATGGTTAACAAATTTGAAGAGGAAGCCAAATTTGAGTCTCGCTGCATCTGTAGTGAAAACATCCCTGTGGGATGAAACAAATCAGGATACAATCCTTTATTTAATGATTATAATCCATAAATTTCAATGTAAATTGATGAATGCATTTCCTTAGTTCATAAAATATGTATGAACCATCCACAACCTGAATCTAATTTACATCCTGAATTATTTTTCCCAACATGAAAACTATTTAAGGAATTCTTCCTAATACTAATTAACATTTTGAATATACCATTCATAAAATTAATAGTTTCTTATAGCATGTTCCTAGCATAGTTCCATCGAAAACCCTAGATTTAATCCAAAATTCCTCAATCCGTTAGTAAAAAAATCATAAAAATTAAAGTTATTGTTATAATACTATAAGAACTATATCACTTAGAATTCCACTAGACTAGGTTAGAAAAATTAATATCTCATGGGAAATTATGGGTTTATATATAAAAACTTACCATTCATTAAATCATTCTCCCACTATAGGTAGTCAACCATACCCAAAGTCCTAAAAAATGAATGGAGAAACTTCTAATGACATTAATTGATCCCATACATGGTCAAAAAAATAAAATCAAACCGAAACACTTCCATACTACATATATATAGGTGATAATTTTAAATACGACACTCATGGATAGATATAATGACAAAGGCATATCCCAAAATATCAATCCATTGTGGAATTAATATGGACAAATCTAAAAGATTAGTGACTATGTCAATAAAATAAGATACGTACTCCAACACTGATATCTCTCCAGGATGAAGGAAATGATAATCCATCACCATATCTATCATTATGAACATAGTAAAACATCAACCAATTAATAATGCCATAATAATCTTCCAATAATGGTCCTTGTATAAATTCATCCTAATAATGTAATTTTACCAAATACCAAATAGTTTCATAATTAATTAATGTTGTGACCTTTATCTTGGGATAGTTTAGATGCTAAAGAATTAAAAAAATTCATTCAATATTTCGTAACCACACTTCTACAATATAATGGTCCTAATGTCTAAAATATTGATTATGGTTCATATTCTGATACTCTTGAAAGAAAATAATAGGATGAAAAACTATATGGTTATCTTCATGAGTACCACCAATGTAATTCCCGAAAAAATAAATGGATATGTGATTTGGTTTTCACAAAAAATTTATAAAAACCCAACCACATTAAATAATAATAATAACAGAAAACATTCCAAATAGAAAGTTAATTTCATCACTAAATATAAACCTAAAAATATACTAACTAATTAAATAATTTTAAAATATCTCAATTCAAACTTTTAAAAAAACCAATATCATGATTGTTTTTGATATCATAAATCATAACTTAGAATTAATTTTGTTTATTCTATAATTTCAGTTTAAAAATATTCTATATTTCTCCAAACATAAAATTAAATTTAATTCATCAGATAAAATATCTTCTCAAATATCAAGCCATCAAATGTTCACCCTTTAAACTATATTTCCCTCAAAATTATTCATTTCCACTTTCATGATCCCATTCCATTCACATTAGGACCATCCATCCCATCATCAAATTCTAGAAAAACATAACCCCATTTAGAAAACATTTTTAATTATTTTTAAAAAATTTCATGGTAAATTATAATTATAGAATTTCCCACCAAATATCAATTAAATAAATAAAATTAGCTCATCAGAAAATAATATAAAATATTAGATTAGAGGTAATAATGGTACTAATACTTGGCTTAGTCAACCATGGTACATTCATGCAGTTTCCACAATGTATGATACCAGGTTTTTTACACTTTCTATACATGGTTTTATAGATCCTATGATATGAAAATGTAATACTAGTTCAACTCCAATTTACATATTTGAAAATGAAAATCAGTTATATAATCAATTTAACAAAAATTAAATTTTGAAAATCGCATACATAGAACTAGACAAAACAAAGAGACAGGAAAATTACTCAAAACCGAAGTTTCATTACATGACATTCTATATTAACTCGATTATTATTATAGAAAGTCATAGTCAATAAAATAATTACACATAATAAAACATTTCTAAAAACATTATCTATAATTGAACATTACAAGTAAAATATAAAATTATATCTTGGATACTAATACCTCTTGTGAACCATCTCTATGAAACTATTTTTCCATGAATCATTCTAAGAGACCCATTATATGGGTGTATGATTCATCCAAATAAAAACCATTGGGACTTTCATGATCCACCCAAAATGGAAAATATGTATAGAGAGCCAAGTAAAAACATAAAATAAAGGCCTCAAACTACTAAATATCATTATAACACATGAAAAATTTACTGAAACATCAGTATGATTCATCATTAGTCTAGATGAAAAGTGAAAAAATAAGCAATTTTAAATTTAAAAATAAATCAAATGAAACATTTCATAAAATTGACCAGAATATCAACATATGTAATAAAGGAGGATAGAGCTCTAATCTAAAAAAGAAATAAATTTTTAATGGTCGGTACATATATAGTAGTAAACCCAATATACCTAAAACATCTTCCTTAGGACCCCTAATGTCACTATCTATGCTCAATACCACCATCACTCATTGATGAACATGGAAAGAACTCAACCAAAACCTCAAATGTTAAAAAAATGGACACAAATTATTTTACATATGTAATGAAAACCACAGCCTATTTATAACATTTAAATAAACAAAAAACTTATTACTAGTTGGAAACTAATATATATAAGTATATATATTATATTTTTTTATTTGAAATATATGATTCACTTTTTCCATTAAAATTATTTATTTTAAAACATGTTGTTTATGTATTTTTAGTAAACATCCCTTTAAAATATCTATGTGAATGTATTTTTTCTAATATATCTAACAACATTCAAAAAACATTTAATGATTTGTTAAAAAGGGAAACTCAATTACTTAACAGTAGATAAGTCAAATCAATGATTAGAATACTAATTATGAAAATATTAAAAACTGTATCATACATAGTATCCAATATACATTGATTGATTAAAAAATAAACTATAATATAATGACATGTACCACACTAATGGGAATATGGGATCTCAATAGAAAATATAGAACATATAAAAACAAAATCCATCCATATGGGTGAACCAGATGCAATCTATCCACCTTAAGACTAAATTTTTTGATATCAAGAAAAACCAATGGGAAATGTCACAAAAAGAGGGAATACAATATTTAAGTCCCCCTACCAGATAATAATCCTAAACTACTGTATGATGTGGTCATTGAAATCACACTATCTACTATTTTATTCCAATTATTTATTAAATGGATGTTATCCATTTCGTTCAATAACATTAAATGATATAAATATTCTTATATATGTATATATAGATATATATATCAAATTACACCCAAATATGAGCACAAATAATTATTCTTCACTGATAACTCATCATGGAACTAGCATCATATTTATCATGAATTGAAATATAATAATCATGTCACATACCATGAAAAAAAAACATTCTTTTAAAAAACTTGCACAATGTGGTATGATGGATGTGTGTATTTTCATAATGTAAATAATTTAAAAAAAATCCAAAATTCCCAGATAAAAATCTTTTAAAATATATTATATATAAATACAACATTAAAATTGGTTATCTCACATTTTCTGGTATTTAAAACATTTGAAATTCATAAAAACACCCTTCATAGAAGAAACACACCTTGAAACTATGTGAAACTCTCTGGAACACTACTATGAAGTTCAAAACAGCTTAGGAATTATAAAAGCCCCTTATAGAAGCAATAAATACCCTTTATTGAACACTTTGTGATGAATTGTATGTTAAAAGAAATTTATGCAAAACGATTAAATTGAAAAAAAATCATTTTTTACTGAGAAAGTAATGTGAACCCTAGTTTTAATTTCAAAATATTATTCCAACACTTTAAATACTGTCATTGGGTTTAACAATCATGAATTTGAAGGACAAATTATATATGTATCTAGAATTTAAATGATAATTTATAGGGATACATATCTTGATCAAATATAAATGTTACACAACATCAAATACTAGATAGATATGATTTGGATTATGATCTACATGACCTAACCATGATGAATCTAAAATAACAAGGTCAAATAATCATCCCATAGTTCTACCAAATGAAAAAATGCAGATAATGGAAATAAGGGGAGAAATACGAATGGAGAATGGTGGGGAGCCCATAACATTATGAACCAAATTAAAATCATGGTGAAATCACATAAAAACTCCATGATGGGGAGATGAAATGAATTAGGTGGTGTGAATTGGGTTTCGATGTCGAATTAGGGGAACTCATTTAGATTAGATTAAAAATTGAAGGGGAGTGGGTAAAAATGGTAATATTTATATTTAAAATGGTAATGTAGATCAAATTATTTTTCCACATAGTTTAAAAGGCATATCACCAACCATGTTCCCCTTAGTGGATACATCTTATATCATCTATGATTTTTCCCAAAAAATTGGAAGACAATATAGAAATTATGAAAAAATGGATTTAATAAAAATATTATGGTGTTATACACTATTTTTATACAATTCACATATTATGAAATGGAATGTGCTTGTATCCCAAAGCCATAATAACTCACATAGTTTTCAATATGTTTTCCAAGGTTTGGACACAACCCTTGCACATCCCAAGAAGAAGAAACCATGAAAAGGAAAAATTAATTATAAATATCATGTAAACCACATATGTGATTAAGTCATCACAATGATTCACCCAAAGAACACACACTAACTCAGCAAAATAGTAATTTTTTTGAACAAAACATATATAAATATAAAAATACCAAAATCAAAGGAAATGTAATGAAGAAATAAATAAATTAAACAATAAGAAAACCTTATTTGAGTTAAAAGGTATCAATATATATATATCTCAATTATATTATACTACCCTTGAGGTCCATTAGAATGAGTTTTTCAATCACTTACATATCCATGAAAAAGAATTATTCTTAATTATAATTAAAATTATCCTATGAATTTTTTTTATTAAATTAGAAATAATGTTCCTGAGTTACTATTATTGACAATGAAATTTAATCTTTCATATCAAAATGATCATTCAAGTTTAATATTCTATATTATACTTGAAAATATTATGGAAGAAACTGCAGTAACATATTCCTAAAGTTCCAAAATATATTTGATATTACATATCCCTTGATATCCAATTAATATAGTTCTTGAACATCAATGAAAATCCATGTAATATTTTTTAAAAAAATCTGAAAAATCGTAATATTGAAAATATGATTCCAAAATTCATGATATTGAAATGATTTTAAAATTTCCATTTCATTGAGAATGTATTAAATTACATAATATTTAAAAAATTATTTTAACCAAATGTAACATTAAAAGTCATTTTTTGAGTGAAAATATTATTAAAACCCAAAATTAAATTTATAATGATAAATTACAGAACAATATTAATAATTAAAATTCTATATATTTCAAAAATTTAACTTATAAATTATCGAAACATATTTCTTCAAATATATACAATTTCACATAATAATTAAAAGTATCACCAAAATTCAAAATATTAATAATTTTAGTGATGGATGACCTTTTTTTCACAATGTCAAAGTAATAATAAATAATTTATCAATTACATAACATTATAATATAAAATGAAAACAAATTAAATAGAAATATATATATATTTATATTTATAGAAAGTATAATATATTAACACATTAAAAGATTAAAAAATCCATCGGTGATTACATATACCATTTTTTCACTACATTGTGAATGGTACTTGATGGGAGATCGTGTATCCAGTTAGATAGTGTCTAAATTAGATTATAAACATGATTATAATTCTCATATAGATCCATTATATCCATTTAATCAATATATTCATGAATATGTGGAAACATCTATCATTAGAACTCATGCCACACATGTTGTGTTATCGATGTAATGGTCATCTTGTCTAGACAAGTGAGAACCATCATCTTTTGAACATGAATTTATCAATATATAATAATTGTGATGTGTCTACAATATACTCATGGTCTATTGAATCCTCTAAATTATATCCACTAATTCATACGCCATTATTCAGCAAATCACTAGTTATATGACCATTCAATTAAAAGTGGTTATCCTGAAAATGATATTAAATTTATGTTTGTTATCTATTAGTGATATCTTGTATTCAATGGTATAATCCCATTATTAGTGGATATTATCAAGGAGATATAAAACATATTAGATATGAAAATAAAAAACTTACCAATGTTTGATGCATGTTCCATCCTTACTATACCATATAGATGGTGAGTTAGACTTTTAGGTCGATTAGTATATAATAATATTCATGGTGAATGAGTATGAATTTTTTCACAAAAACACTAAGTTACCTAGTATAAATTCCATAATAATACCCTATATCATTTTCCACAAAATTATAAAAATAGTCATCATAATAACATTAATTGAAATCTCCATTCCTAGGATTTAACTACACCAATACACCATTAACATGACCCAATCAACCAAAAAAATTCTTACGATATTGATATTCTTGGTGTACCACACCATAAGAATGTATTTTATGGAAGGGTATGTTAATTATCATATTGAATGGAACACACACTTGGGATTTCATGGCCTATAATAATGTAAAAGAACATGAAACACCGAAACATTTTAAAACTAATAACTATAGACAATAATGATATATAATGTAAGTTTTTCACATCAACCTATGAATAGAAACTATATATTACAATGTCATGATAAGAAGTCATAATTATAAAAATTCAGTGATTATGGTGGAAAAATATGTGTAATATATATCAACACTAGAAGGACCCATATATTGATATATATTAATAGCTGTCAGCATTGTAAACCACAGTGAGACACCATTCATAATATTTTATATATATTTTGGCACCATGACCATTAAATGAACCATTATACTACACATTACATTTAGAAATACAACTTGTGGGGGGGAAATTATTTTTTTATGGTAGAGTATAATCTTACATAGTAGGTCAGATTATATAAATAAAGAAAAAAATTAATAATCACACAGGAAAATCCCTATATAGATGGAAACCAAAATGAAACATAGATAAGATATAAGGTCAAGAAAAATATATTTATAAATATGGTTTTATTCTATGAATGTTTCTAGACGTTTCATTTATCTCATGAAATTATTGATTCATATAAGTTTGAAAGACTTATAACTCGGAATGCTTATTGGAAAACATTAAAATGTATCCAAAAGGAATTGAAAAAATCATGATATATCACTATACCGAAACACCAATATTAAACATCATTTTGACTATATAGAAAAAATAATTTATGTGTTACCTCTGTATAGCCTATTGGGGACCTGATCCTTTCCAAGGGATGGTGTTAATTATATGGATAACTGATCACAACATATGATCGACACGTCATTTATTGGAAGATTTTATTATTGTATTAATGTCTCCAATGGATGAAGTACTTGTACAATAATATATTAGTGGTACTAGATTCTATAGGTATGTGAACCATACCATATAATTTGGATTAGTTCCTCCTCTAACTATATTAACTCAATGGTTCTATTATCCTAGTACAACCCATGACACCTCATAAACATTTATTGGATGATAAAAAGAATAACAAAATAATTATCTATGGGAAAAATAAATTTGGATAAACTATTTCCATGTTTTATTCTAACACTGATGTGAGAATAATTTAAAACCATTAAATATCACATAACATATGACTAGTGCTTTAATAAGAACTATTTGTGGGACTCCAATAGAGGGAATGCGTAAACCACCATCATTCTTCCAAGATTAAGAATCTAATATAGTGTCTAAAAATATGGTATATTATGTTTGGGTGTTATGCGTGACCACTGAATATAATTATAGAAACCCAATTCACTTGACCATAATCTAGAAAACATATCCTATTATCCATACTATTTGGGGTTCACAAGGAATACCATGGTCTAATATTATGGCATCTCACAGGACATAAATTTTAAAAATAGTATTAAAACCCAACCGCAAATCATGTATATCAAAATGATAGTATGGAAATTTAGTCTTCCATGTTGTGGAAAATGTAAATGTCTAGACATAGTTTTTAGGTTAATAATTCACCTAAAAGAAAATTTAATTCTGTAGCTAAATTCCCAACCTCCAATAACATGTGTGGATTTGAAATTTACTAGGGAGACACAAATATTGTAACACTTAATGATATATCTAATATCTATATTCCTTTATAATGAAATTCATGGAAAATATAATACTCACCGCACATCTTTTAGCTAGACATGCTTGATCCCACACCATTTCACTTTTGGTTCTTTAGCTATTCAACCATAATTGTAAGGTGGGGCAATATAGAATTTTTTTTACCTAAAATAAATAGATATGTAGCTAAATGACTTAGGATTTATCAAATATAGAATAAGGGATGTTATTGGGTATAATGTTTTGATCAATTATCCTGAATAAAAAAATGTGAGTGCATATTGAAAACCAGAAATATTTAGTATATGTTAGTGCCACACAATGAAAGGATCAAAGGATTATTTGAAATGGAAGGATACCAAAAAATTTTGGGGTGTGTTGGGATCCAAATTTCTCAATGAGTTTTAATTATAGAATGGTCACTATGGGTTTTAATGGAATGAGTGATTAATTGGTTCAAGACTCACACAATAATAATATTATATTCACTATTGTTGCAGTTGTTCAATTTTACAATAATTTTGTCAATGATGTTCCCTAATTGTAAAGGATATCATATCCAATGGCCATGTTATCCTCTTTTTTTATATTTATTGGTGTTTTTTTCACACACATCTTAATGGCCAAATAATATAATGAAATATAGATTGAAAATTTCTTTTACAAAACAATCATAACTTAATTTATTAATGAAAAATCATTAAAATGTTTAATATCATGCCCAAATGAACATTAGGAATTATGTATACAACACTATTCTAGAATATTAATTTTTTTTAAAAAATAGATATATGGATTTACATAGGGAATAAATAAAAATATAGAAGTAATGACCCAATATAATGATCACCAGAATACATTCAATGGTCTCTAGTGATCCTCACATTGAAGGCATGCCAATATTATTTACCACCCTTCCAAAAAATGATCCTTTAAGGGTCAGAGTTTAGTTTGGATCCTCTTGTAACATCATTTTTATCCACTTTATCATATCAAATGATTCAAGTCTTAATATTTTTTTAACAGTGTTAATAACAGACTAACAATGGTTATTGTGGGTAGGTATGTATTATACATGCAATACAATTTTTTTAACTATTATAGATGTGTGTAGTTTATCAAGAAGGATATTTCCCTGAATTAAGGATTTTTATTATATTTTTTCAAAAAGTGCATTGAGTGTGGTACCCTTTATTTCTTCTATTTTTAAAATTTGGGATTCTTTTTTCCCATGCAATGTTTTTATATTGTGCATCATAAAAAGTTTCATTTTTTTCTCTAAAATGGCTCATATCCATGAATTTTCTACAAAAAAATTCATATTATGTAAATAATAAAAAATTAATCATTTAAAAATGATGTAAAACAAAATAAATTTTATATTAACCATTAATACAATAAAAAACACAATATTTGATAATTATTTGGGTATATCAGACTCCACTACCCATGAAATTTACTCTCCATAAATAAAACTATGAAAATAATTTTAATGGGAACCAAAAAACAAAAATTCATTAAAAATTATTTTTTCATCTTTCATAGCACTCCAATCAATAGAAAAATTATGAGATGTAGATTCAAGCTCATTTTTCAACCATTCAACTTAAAAAATTTTATTTATATATAAAATCCTTTTGACCATTTCCAATAATGTAATATAATCTATATATGTCTTCCCATAAACCTAGATAAGATAGAGAATTATGTCTTCAAAATAAAATATTCGGTGACAACATTTATAGTTCAAACAATCTCATCGATTTGATACTTTGAAGCAAAATATAGGGTCATCATCATTATGGGACTGATTTTTTAAAACATGAATATTTTGATTTATTTGAGATATTATCAATGTATCATTGTTATTATTAATTCAAATTAATCACCTAGAAAATTTGTAAAAATAATAAATGATCATATGAAATTAAAACCGTGTAAGAACCACATGTGCATCATAAAAATTCAATAAATCAATTTCCCAAAATACATAAAGTATGATTTTAATTCCATGAGTTTTCTAAATTTAAACTACTATATGAAAAATAATCATATATTAATAAAGTATGCAATGGTTAAAATTTAAAATATTATATTTTCATTTTTATAAGCCCACTCACCAAGAATAAATAACTATTAATCCAACTCTATATAAATTATTTTGATGATTCACGGATGATATTTTACAAATTATATAATAATCATTTAATATATTTAAAAAAATAAAATAAATATATTTTAATCCTAGCAATCCATAATTGGTCATGAGGTAGGAATTATTTGAGTTACAATACATTTGAGAAAACCCCCTATATATTAAACTAAACAATATTTCTACATTCTAATTCAAAAGCGTGGGTATGCATAAGAATCGCGTGATACATGATTAAATTCAATTCAAAAAAATAAGAGAAATAATTATAAAAACAATACCCCCATCATGTTTTCTCATGTATCTTCTCAAGACCTATATGAGTGGATTTTATCACATCTCTCATAATGTCTTATATATTCCCTTGAAAATCATTTCAACATATAAAACAATGGAATATTCTTCCCTGATAATTGTATTTCCTAATCTCCATGTGATTTACAATAAAAATTCATGAGATAATTTTTTTTAATAATAACATAGAATTCTATGGATGAAATATGACCAACAATATTGTGAACGTTGTGTATTTATTAGAAGAAAAAGAAAAATAAATTATAATAGAATACTAAAAAAAGAGAATATTCTTTATTTATGTGGTGGATTTCCTCATAATGAGATCCTTGTTTATAGTCAATGATATTTCCATATTGCTAATACCTCATAAATTGTTTGTTACACAATGGTGATTACTCTTACTGAAAACCCACATATGATCGGTCCCTAACGCCTTACTGAAATATAATATTCTTTAGGTGTAAATGGAGAAATTATACAACAAAATATCTATGTAAAAAAAGATAATAGACAATGGGTCAAAGTTTCTTCTATTTTCCTCATTTTATCCTCACCCCAATGAAAAAACGGGAAAAACATTGATTCGGTGGAGGATGGTAAAAAAGGTAATAATTTTCATCGGTTATTCATGATCATAAATTCGCTAACTCATTTTTAAAACCCCTTTTAGATAAAGGGAAATGTCAATGTGATTTTAATAATATAAAATATTTTTATAAAATAATTATTCAGTATGAAAAAATTAATTCAAATTTTAATGTTTTTTAAAAATAAATATTTTGTATAAAAATTTGATTCTAGAATATTTTGTTCAATATATTTTCATGCTCCTTTAGTTTTTAAAAAATAATTAGATTTCAATTTAGTAATAATTTTAACCATACCAATATTTTAAAGATAATTGTTTTCAGCAATTTCCTTAGCATTTCATAGAAAATGGTTTGGATCCCCCATATTTAACTTCCATGGCTGTGAATTCATTTCTTTAATATGTACAATCAACCACATAATCCTATATAATAATATCATAGTTTTCTATGATCATTACTAACATAGTTAGTTTCCCAATCTTAATAATCAATATTTATTACTAATAATATTAGTATAACTATTTTATAATTATGGTCTTCATAATTTAATAAAAATTTATTGAATAAAAATTATATTTTATTTTTATTAATGAATATGATTATTTTAGAGGTGGAAATGTTTGTAAATTATTATAATAAATATTCCTAAAATCAGTAAAAAAAAATTTGTAAAAAATGGGATTGATACTAGTAGTTTTAAATTGAATCTAGAAATGAAAGAGATCCAAAAAAATTTCTATGGAATATGAATCCTACCAATATTTATTTAAGGTATGCGAACTATGAATGTGATTTCTATTGATGAAATGTTATCCATTTTTATACCTAATAAAATTACTTTTCACATACTAGATAATTCATTATTCTTTTTTAAAATACAAACACCAAATAATAAAATAATTTCTAATCATTGATGGAGAAATAAAAAAATAAAAATTAATAGTACTAGTTGTGTACTAAAAATACACTATTACTCTTGAATAATGAAGAAAAAATGGAACATCCATCAAAAGATGTGATAGGATAGGTTTTTTAAATTTTACTTAAATAAACTAAATGTAAATCAAATGGACGTAAAATATGATACCATACATAAAAAATTTGGTCCTAGGATAAATGGATTTGATCAATTATATATTGGAAAATTATAAGAGTGGATAATGTAAAACAAATACAACCTACCCATTGTTAGTGTGATGGGTTGTATGGTTATAAGGGATCATTCATTTTATAAGCGCACGACAGTTTCAATGGTGAGTTGGGATCCAAATCACTTTAATTGATTCAATTACATAATGTTCAATAAAATATTTAATTGAATCGGTTACTCCTTGATGTAATACTCACCCAGTACTGCCATTTTAATCAAACACATTTTCCAATATTATATTATACTAGTATTTCATGAATGAAAATATAAAAATTAAGATACCAGTGGTTCCAATTTTCATGGAATCCTATTATAAAAAATGTACTATTTAACTATCAAATCATCGGTCTTGTTGTTAATAGTAGGATAAATTGGTAATTATATTCACCACAACATCGATAAAATTATAAATTAAAACTCAATAGGTGGTGAAAATCATGTCCAAAATAACTACATTCATAATTCATACAACATCATCCAAGAATTTAATATTTCATACAATATATATCTAGATAGTTTGATATGGAATTATTCACAATAAAGTAGTAACCCCCAAATCTAATGCAAATCTATCAATGTTCCTTAAACTGGGATAATAATTACTCTAAAGGAACTAAAATCAACCATAGAATCCTTCATCATATTATCTAATTTGTATATATTTTATTTAGGAACCTCCTCTAACCTATTTTGAATCCCTTATCACACACCCAAAAAGTTATAGGCAGAAAATTTCATCAAAATTCATTATAAATTACATCGATATATTTTTTGTGTTTTTAGGTAAGTCATTCACAAGTAATAAGAATAGGTTTAAAACCATATTGGAGTTATAAATTATATTACAATTTTTTGAGATGAATCAAGGGTTTTTTCCAATATTATTGAAATTGTATGGTATTTGTGGATGTATTTATTGATTGAATATTTTAAAATGAATTGTTATTATTTGTCCTTATATAGTTTCCAAACCATGAATCACAGAAAAGTTAATTGTTTTTCTTTAAAACACATGTCAAACATTGATTCATCCATGGTAAATTAATCATTTTTCAATTATAAATAATTAATTCATTTAAACATTGAAAATATATATTATATTTTTTATTAACAATTTAAAAATGAAAAAACTAAATATTTCCAATTTCTTTGTACATTGAAATATTATTTAATATTAATGTTTATGATATTATAATTTGTTAATGATAAATTTTAAGGCTAAAAATTATGTTGTTTTGTTATTGATATCCTCTAAAATAGTTTAGGCATTGCTATATGATTTTAACTATATATATCTCGCTTTATTTATTCAGAAATGAGTTCATGGTGATATAAATTTATATTTTCAATTAGATAAATATTATATGTGATATAATAATTGTTTATTATAAATCCATGAAAAATTCAACTTATTTAATTTTTGGGAATGTGTTAATAATTTTTTAAAAATATTAATTACACACATTTAATAATTATTCATTATATAAATATTTAAATATGTCAAAATTAGTTTTTTATTAAAATAATACTTCAATTTTTCCCAATTAATTTAATAACATTCATAATCAATATTCATTATTTTTTATTATTGTTAATATATTGAATAAATGGGTTGTTATCATATTAAAATGTTTATTTCTTTATTTTATAGCATTAAAAAACACATTAGTAAAATATTCTTATATGTTATGTCATTGTTGATGAATATAGTTTTTTATTAAATAATGTAACCATTTTCAAATCAATATTAATTTCAATCCATTGATTTCATCATTTTATAATGCTAATGCAGAGATTCATCGGTGGGAATTTAGGATAAATACCACAATATGATTATGAGGATACTCTATCTAGTGTATGTTACATGTTTATCCTTATATTGGTCCATGTTGGTACAGGTTAAAACTATAAATAGTGGATATTGTCTGTGATTAACCGTTCTTTGGGAACATTCATGTTTATTATGATAATTCTGGAAGATGATTCAAATATAAAGAAGTTACAATGTTTGAGGATCATATTAATCCTGAAAATATCTTCATTATGTTTATTAAAACAATGAATGGTAATTTTTATGGAATATTTGTCTAGTAATAATGATTAATGATTTTAAATATAAATGTATAACTAATTTTAAACAAATGTCAAATTTCAGAAATTTTTTTACTATACTAGTTGTTTAACTAAAATGTATACATTGTATGTTAATATTTTTTTGGACTACTAGAATTTAATTATTTTTCTTATAAAGGTTATGCGTAATAAAAAGGGTGTTATTGGAGTGGGTTTGTTATCTCAAATCATATGTGAACACATTAGGTATATGTAGATAACATTTTTCCTTTTTTCATTAATATATTGTTTCCATACTAATAAAAATTATTCGACCATTCACTTGGTTATATAGAAATAGAGGTAGTGGAATATGAGTAAAACTAGTGTCGGGGGGTTATAAGTGTATCTTATTCAGGTTTTTATGTTACCTTGTGGTTTTTATATTCCTATTATAAAATTTATAGAACATTAATTTGTATTTATTACGACTTACAATTTTTCCCATGTAATTAATTTAGTTTTATGATAGAAATTATTACCTATAATTATAATTTAATTATATTTAATCCAGTTCAATCTCATAGAGATCAAAAACCTGCATCAAGTCTGGTGTTGTACCTTTTTGGGTATTTATATATGTGTTATATGTCTGTTTATCATTTAAAAGATGTTTTAGTTTTGAATAATAATATTTTTTCAGTCAGTTCAATTTTCATAAAATAATTTTCTTATTTTTTAAAATATTTATTTAACTAGTGTTCAAATTAATTTAAATACTTTATTTATTCATAATTAATTTTTTTTCTAATTAAATTTCATTTATTTTTTTCTAGGGGTCATGTATTTTATTATTATATTTTCAAAATTATAAAAATAACATTTATTTTTTAAATATAATATCTTAACAATTAATTAAAATACATTAAAAATAAAATTAACATCATTGGTGCATTTAATTTTATAAATCAATATATTTATCTTTTAATTTCCATGATTCAATTATAACTAATTTCATATTTTTGTGTTTTTTATAAAATTATATTGAATTTAAAAATCAATTATAAAATAATTTATATGTATTTAATTTCTTTATTGTAAAGGGTTGACTTTTATTTATTGAAATTATCAATAAAGAATTTAAATGTTTAAAATGTATAAAAATAGTCTTGTATCGCGTATTAAAGGGCTTCATTAAATGTTATCATAGTTAAACGAAGTGTTAACAATCCCAAAGCCTATATTAAATAGCTAGAATTAAAATAATTTTTGTAATATTTTTATGATATATCATATTATATTTTAAATTATTCAATGATCATAACATCCAAAACCATAAAAATTTATTTGTCCAATTAATTATAACATCATTTATCAATTTGAGATATGCATTTTCAAAATAATTTAATGAAAAATATTTAATTTATTAGTTATAAATGTCAATGTTGAAATTTTTTATTAATCATTACTTCCTAAATAGTTATTTAACTAGAGAATATTCATTTTTATAATTTCTTTTATCAATTACTTTTCTATGACTTATTTAATTCATTATCTGAGATGAATCGATGGATAAAAAAGAGTTTTCACAGCCTCATTAACCACATGAGTGAATTTTATATATTCACTATATATTAAATTATCAATGGAGTTTATAGTTAATGATATTATAATATAAATATTAATTCCATTGGGGATGGAAATATATAGTCGATGTTTTTCAATATTCATAATGAAAATATTAATGTTTTAAGGGATGTTAATTAGACATATTGACAAATAAATATGATTCCATTGATCTAACAAAAGGTATAAAAACCTTTAAATACTGAGGTAAATTTTGAAAATCAACTCAATGAAATTTCATTTGTAATACTTCTAAATATCATAGCCTTCATGACATTGATTTTCAAATATAATGGGGAAAGTTAATGTTTATAACCTTTTAAATATATTAAATAAATTGAGGGGAGAGTGTCCTATAAAATGTCGGTATATGGGTATCAAATTATTATGTTATAGATGAATTTCATATCTTTAAGGTAATATACTGGGATTGTTTGTTGGATTAATTAATAAGGCTTGTGATTAAACAATTATACCACCCATAGTACTACATAATATTTTTCGAAAAGAAGTTCCAAATATTATGATTTCAAATAATATATTCCAAAAAATAAATACAAAATATTTTCATAATACTAGTTCACCATACATAGTGAGTGACACATTAGTGAAATTTGTTTAGTACAACTTATTACTTCATATTATTAAAAAAAATTATACTAATAAATTTTTTTAATCAAGTTCATATAAAAGAAATTTAATAAGAAAAATAAAACTGAAGCTTTGACGACTATACATAAAAAGGAAAAGGTGAACCTAAAAAACATCATTTATAGGTATAAAAACATGATGACACTCATTTGTGTTAATGTAAGATGTATTATTTAGAGAATGAATTCCCTAATTAAGTTAACAGTCATGCTACCTTGTGGGAGCCGGGAGATTACAATAAGAAGAATGGTTATTCAAATTATGTATAACCTCTCGTACTAAGAACAATCAATTTTGATCTTCAAAGACAACTTGAATTGATGGATTATTTATATTAGATTTAGCAACTAAATAAACATTATCAAATTTAGCTTTATCTAATGAAAAATGAAATATCAAATGCACTATTTAATTTAATAATGGCTAATTTTGAACTCATACCATTAAAATCACATAAGTAGAGTCATGATATAGATAATTGGTTGATTCTAGGTTTTACCCTAAAAAAGAATTAGATATATAGTTTATATAATAGTCTTTCTGGAGATAATATATTTAAATTAATATTAATTACAATATTAAAAATTTTAACAATTAGCCCCATCATATCTGTTACTTGTTAAATATATTTGAAAACAAAATAAAGGACGAAACCCAGATATTCCCTCTTAATATTGTATCTAAAAAAGGGAACATATAAGGGGTTGAAATGATAAAAAAAATTTATAATCATTGACAAACACTAAAACCTCATTGAATAATATTGATCACTTATAAGGGAATATATTTTTGAATGAAAGGTTGTTGAAAAACGAATACAAAATAATTATGGAAGGGCATGGGAAGCATAATGAAAGCAAGGCTTATAAACAATGTATATTCCTTATTTATATAACATTTTTTGAAGTTACATCACATGAATACGATATTTTTTGGTTAAAAAATAAGTATTAAATAAGATATATCTTCTCAAATAAATTAAATATCATAAATAATTTGTGTTATATGAAACATTGATTCAAAATGAGATTTGATACACTATTAATGTTTTTATTTAAGAAAGGGTCACTAATATATATCTGTAAAATGTTGTAGTATGAATTGTGAAAACTAAATTTTAAAAAATATTTATAATGTTTTTCTGATAAAGAATATAAATTTATAAATAAATAATTAATTTTTTAGTAAAGACTTTGTATTATTTTAAAATACTTTTCTCTCAAAAAATAATTTTTATTGACTATTATTGTAAAAATAAAAATGATTAATTTTTATTTATTTATTAAATTTATTTTTAACAATCAACATCATTTTTAAAATCAAAAATATTTTAGGTTGAATTTTAGATAATGTTTCCAATGGATTAATTTTTTCGGTGAAGAGTGTCAAATAATGATTTTTATTAAAAACATTATCACCAATTAATGAACAAACTAAGGGTAAAATTGTTGAAAAATATTATAAAAATAATATTTGATTAATAATGTAGTTATAAAAAGAATTATCCATTTTAAATAAAATTCATGTCTACTTATGATATAAAAATGTTCAATACTTTTAGAAAATTTTCCCTTTAGAAAATCGTTTTTAAATGCATTTGTGGGTTTATTTTTAAATATCAATTTTTCTCATATATAAAAGGAATTTTAAAAAATGTTTTCTATATTTTGAATAATAATAACAATAAATATTGTATAATAATATAAAAAAAATTCTATAAGGTAAATAGTAAAAACAATAAGTATTAATTAATGTTGTTAGAGTTAAAGTGGATTTACTGGGGGTAACTCTAAAATGATAAGTGTTAAAATGACCAGAATAAATGTCCAACATAAACTATATGTCCATATTTATACCTTATATTTTCTATTTTATGATAAATTTAAATTTTGTGGAATTTATTATTATCTAAAATGAGTACACCCAATTTTACTTTCCAAAATGCTCTCGGTGTCCTAACCCCCACATATAAAAGTGAATCCCCTATTCTCTCATCTTTACACATTAATAACCTATTTTATATCCATGAAATATTAATTTTTTTTCCATATATCGTTAATAATTTCCTAGAGTCATTAGTTATATTATGAAACCTTCAAATGTAGGATTTTGGTATAAACCAAAAGTGTACATCGGAAAAGAGGTAATATTCAACAACACATGTTTGGTTTTTATTTCTTCTACAACCTCCATAAAATATTTTTTAAAACAATATTATAAAATAGAAATTGTATATCACATTTAATTTAATTATTTTATGTAAAATTAATAAATTATATTCAACTCCTCTTTTATCAAATGGGAAATGAAACTATCGATCGTCTTTTTTGCGGATTATGGCCTCACGAAACATTTTATTTAATTTTCCATCACCACCTATCAGGAATATATATATATTTGTGGATTTTACATAGTAATGTTATATTTATGACATAATTATAGCTCTTAAGATATTATATCACATACGTATTCTTAATTACCATTCCTAGGGAATATTATAATGTTTCTCAAGTGCACTGTAGATTACCACCTCATGATGTGATGTGACTCATATATCATATGCTCTATATTTGGAATTTAATAATTATAAATTTAATGAAAAAATTTTATATATATAAATACATGAATAATAATTAAATTATATATATTATTTACATTAAATATTTTTTTTTCACCTAGATTATTGATTAAATGTTCATGTGTATGTATTGATTATCGTCCACATTAATGATCTCAGTCAATTTTTATCTCTAAATTTTATGGACAACTATGAAAAAATATGTACGTAATATATATGAAATTTCTATCACGGATACAATTATTTATAATATGAAACCATGAGAAATGTAAATGGACTGAAAATACTAAATGAAAACATACATGTAAGACCAAGCATTTATTACCTGAAATGTGATTCTAATAAGGAATTGGTAATAATTTTTTAATAAAACATTCTATGTGAATAATTTTTTTCATTATATATATATATATATATTTTTAATGATATTTATTATGAACCTATATTTATTATAATGTATTTTTAAATTTTTATGAAATATATAAAGGCAAAAGGTAATGTATTTTCATAAATTGTTTTATGTGGGACACATGCCTTATAATCAACATATTTTTTAGTGTGGTTAATTTATTAAACATTAAGGTATTTTTTATTAGTACAAAGATAATTATGGTATATAAATATCAATATAATTATATTTATTTCATGGGTTTTATGTCTCAATCGATAACATATTTTTAATGATATAATTTTACAATCTCATTCTTTTTAAATGTTATTTATGATTATTATTTTAATGATGAAATCAAATTGTATAACTCTCAAAAAAGATATTAATTTTATTCCCCTATAATTATTTAATTAAAATACACATTTTACTATCATTTTCCTCTATTTATACAGACAATAGTAAAAAATAATTTTCTGAAGGAAAACTATCCTTATTTCACTCTTTAGTATAAAATATTTTCTTACATGTCCATGTTTTATAAAATGAATTTAAAGAATTTATTTACCAATATAAAATGATTCATAAAAGTTATTTTTTAACATTTTGGCATATTTTATGTATATGTAAAAAATAATTAGTAAATTTATTTTTCAATGGAAATAGGTTTTAAATTTTTACAGAATATGTAAAAGTTATATTTCTTAACATATATGACGTGCATATAATTTTCATCCAACATGAACAAAAAAATTTTAGATATTCACATACAACATTCGAATAATTTTTAAAATAATAATTATTTTATCTATTTTTTCGAATGTTTAGAATAATAAGTTATTTTCATTGTTAAAATGGTGTTCTCATCATGAAATATTCCAAGTGATCACTAAAAATAATTTTCCATCTATGATGAGATCCTTCAATATAATTATGATTTATTGGAGATATTATTAATGGGTATTGTACATTTTTTTTTTCAATTAATGATTTAAAATTATGATTAAATGATTTTTATGGAACCCATTCCTTTCTCATAAACAATTCAATTATTAATTCATGACTAGAATATGAATCCCTTTTCATTTATATGATTTTTCCCATAATGTGATGTTTATGTGACCAATTTACATAAAAGGTATATTATATAATGATTGTATTGTGATATGGTGGAAAAAAATGTATCTTTTATAATAAAGGTGTGTAATAGATCTATTTTATTAAAAAATATTTTTTTAATAAGTTTAACATATTATATATTACGTTACATGCTACATCAAGTATTAATGAACTCTGACAAACTATTAATTTTTTTATTTAAGAAAGACCAATATTTGATATCCATTAAACATGGATTAATGAATTTTAATGAACATATATTTAAAAATATGTATACAACTTTTATATAAATAAGAAATATTGATAATAAATTACTTATGTTTTAGTAATGATTTTATAAGCTTCGAAAAATGATTTACTTAAAAAAATGATTTGTATTTATAACTGTAAAATAAATATAATTTATTTTGAAACTATTCTAAATTTTATTATATAAAATTGAAATCATTTTTTTAATCATTATTTCTTAATTTACTTTGTTTAAATTTTAGGTATTCTTTTTCCAATGGTCAAATATTCGATTAATAGTGGATACTAATATTTTTTATTGAAAACTATCTTCTCATTTAAATAATTTATACCGTCACATTAAATTGTAATATGGATTTAAATTTAAAATTAGATAAAATTATTATAATTAAATATATATTTATAATTTGAATTAATTTCATATTGAATTTTGATATAAATACTTTTTATACATTTAAAAAGTTTCACTTTAGAAATATTCATCTTTATTATGTCATCCTGATTAAATATTTATTAAGAAATTAAACTTATATGAATAGAATTTGAAAAAAAAAGATTCAATATTTATTTAGAAATAATTAATGTTATATATTAATTTTAACATTATTATTGTTCAGAATAAATAATATTAAGAGGAAAAATTATTTCCATGATTTTTCTTGGAAAATGTTTTCGTAGGATATATATTCATAATATTGAGGTGGAGGAACTAATAAATTTCAAACACTCCTAAGTTTTATATTTATAAACCTTATCACCTATAGGGATTAATAATTACACTTTTGGATACTATTATCATGTTAAAAAAATGTGTACACATTATTATTTTCAAATATTCCATGTGTGCCTTCTCCCCCACCTATAAAATTCCACCACTATCTATTACACATTACCCATACAAGATCACTTGGTTCATAAAATACCTTTCCAAATATCTTTTATAAATCTATCATTATATCCCATTGACATTAGTTTTATTTTGAATCCATCCCACTAATTATTTAGCTATAAAACAAAATAGGTTCTTCAAAGAAGTGTTAAAATTCATAAATATCTGTTTCAATTTTATTTCTTCTTCAAAATTACAAAAATATTATTAAAATATTTTAATATCATAAATAAATATACAAAATATAATTATTTTTTTATAAAATACTGGAAATTTAGGCTATAGCCATGTTTTAAAACTGTGGATAGAGGTCCTCAAACCGTGGCTATAGGTAGTTTCCATGGTTTGAAAAAATATGGCTGAGTTTGGTGTGGCTATAGGCCTAGATTTATAGCTACTGTTTGGAACCATTGATATAGGTCTAGAGCCATGGTTTAAAACTGTGGCTATACTCGAGGGGGGACACAATTGTTTACCACAGTTAGAAACCGTGGCATTAGACCTATAGCCATAGTAAAAAACCGTGGCAGTAGAACTATACCTATGGTTAGAAATTGTGGCAATAGGGTGTGAAAACCCATAAAAAATAGCCACCCACCCCCCTGCACAGTCCCCCCCCCAGCACTAGCCCACCCCCTGCATCCCCCTCCCTCTTGGACACCCCCAAGATACATAAACCCCCCTCCCCTAAACATCCCCCTCCCCCTGGACAACACCCCTCTTGGACAGACCCTGGAACCCCCCCAGATAGACCCTCACTCCCAGAGACAGACCCTAGACACCTCCCACCCAGACCATGGACACCCCCCAGACAGACCCTAGACACCCCCCGAACAGACCCTAGACACCCCCCATACCCTAGACACCTCCCAGACAGACCCATGACTGACCACCCAGACCCTGGATACCCCCCCTGGACAAACCCTGGACACCCCCAATGACCCTGGACACCCCCTAGACCCTAGAAAGATCCCCCTGGACATCCCAGACCTCCACTCACCTGGAAAGCCACACCACCCTCTTAGATAGAACCTGGACCCCCATAATCTGGACACCCCCAGACACCCCACTCCCCTGGATAGGCCCCCCCACCAACCCTCCTAGATAGACCATGAACCCCCCCAGCAGAACCTGGACACCTCCTAAACCCTGGACAGTTCCCCCTGGACACCCCCATAACCTGGACACCCCGCCACA
Source organism: Viscum album (assembly GCA_963277665.1). Classification (NCBI taxonomy): domain Eukaryota; kingdom Viridiplantae; phylum Streptophyta; class Magnoliopsida; order Santalales; family Viscaceae; genus Viscum; species Viscum album. The sequence goes on from OY728123.1 coordinate 649,916,672, forward strand.
TGCACCCCTGCCAGTTCCCCCCTCCCCCTGCAAGTCCTGCCCCCCCCCCCCCCAAGATAGCCCCTGGACAGAACACCCCCCCCCCCGAGACCATGGACACCCCCATGGATAGACCCTGGAGACCCCCTAATACCTAGACACCCCCCCAAGACCCTGGAAAGATCCCACTGGATAGATTCCCCTCCCCTGGACAGATTCCCCCATTTCCTAGACAGATTCCCCTCCACCTGCAAGTCCTACCCCCGAACACACCCTGCCCCTGCCAGCCCCCACATGCACCCCCCTTCTAGTTCCCCCTTCCCCCTCCCAATACTCTCCAAATTAAATTATACACTAACACTATTTACTTAATAAGAATTACACAAATCCAAATATATAAAAAACACATAAATTCACTTACATAAGTCTCATGTGAATAATGCTAGAACACAATAACCTTGAATTCTTGCACAAACCAGTGTATTGTAGAGGCTATGTAAGGATGAGACATATTTAGAATTTTTTCAGAACATTCCCATCAGTTCATAACTAAAGGAGATCTATACCCCATCCATGTGTAGGAGAAAGTAAAGTTGTATCAGAAAAGGCAGACAGCTAGAATACCACTTTAAAATGAGGATGAGGTATAAGTCGAGGTAGTGGAAATAAGAATTATGGTTCTCAGTGATTGTAGAGTTTGATTGCTCAGGGTACTTAGGATGTGACTCAAGGCCATGGTACAATCCAATTACATATAGTCCCGACTACGGTAGAGGAGTAGGTTGTCAGACCTTCTACTATTCATGGTAAAATTCTAGAAGCATCCACATTAGTGTTTTATATATTTTAAATTTGACTGTCTCATTATTTTATATTTCAAGAAATCATTAAATTTATGGTCCCTTAGATTAAGAAATTTCATCGGGTTATGATTCCTGATAACCAATTAGGTATTAAATTAGAGGGTGTTTTCTATTTTAAGGATTTTTCTCTTATGATAGGTGGATACCTTTCTATTTGGAATCATTTGATCCTCAATATTATGGGTTTTGATGTAATCAGCAGGATTGATTGACTAGTTCCCTATTGATCCAAAATTATCTACTGTCATTAGAGGGTGATGATTAAATCCCCATAGGGAAGTAGGTATGTGAATATGTTATAATGGGATGTCTGTGTGACTCAAGATAGGTATGGATATAAAGGATGGGTAGTGTGGTAGATCATTTCACTAGCATTTTTCTTGAGTACCAGGGGTTTCGAAAAATGTTTTTCCACTGGTAGTGGGAAAATTCAGGGAAGGCTATTCTAACAACATCTATGGTCTACCACTAGTATGGGAGGTAGAATACAATATCGAAACTTTTTCAAGAGCAGTGCCAATAACCATTACACCTTATATGATGGCACCTATGAAGCTTCTGGATCTCAAGAAGATATTCGAGGACCTAGAGGCTAAAGGCTTCATATTCCCCAGTACATACCATGGGGGTTCACTGGTTCTTTTTTTACAAGAATACTGACGGAACCCTCAGACTTTTCATGGATTACTACCAATTGTACCAGCTCACATTAAATAATTGGTTTCCACTACATAGAATAGACAACATATTTGATCCACTATGAAGATCTAGAGTGTTTTTAATGATATATTTAAGGTCAGGATATCATTATGTTTGTTTCAGGACTTCATAGATACCTTACACAGTTTTCAAGATCATTTTTGGACTACACAAGTTCCTTTTCTTTCAGTTTGGACTAACACATGATCTTACAGTCTTTATAGATCTTATGAACTGATTTTACAACCATATATAGATTCATTAATGGTAGTATTTATTTATGAAATCTTATTTTATTCATACTTGAGACATGACCATGAAACCCATCTTGATATCATGCTGAATACACCTAGAGAGCATCATCTCTATGCTAAGATCAGAGAATGACACTTTTGGATCAACAAAGTACACATACTGGGTAATATCATCTTTATGTTAGGAGTCTTAGTAGGCCTAAGGAATATAATGGTTGTAGTTTCAAGGGAATATTACACCAATATATTTTATGTCATGTGTTTGTTTGTGAAATTTGGTTATTAATGACGCCTCATCCCATATTTTGCACATCTTAAAGCTCCACATTCTAGCTTAAAAAAGGAAATTTTAGAAATTCATATTGTTATAGAAATATTCAGAGGTTGGATAAGCTATTAATGAGGTTCTTTAGACCCATTGATGTTCGGAAATAGATCAGACTAGTGGAAAACAAGTTAGCACTCCCTCAAAAGTACTAGTCAACGCATGATGTACTTATTGTGTTTTGGATGCACTGATACTCTCTTGATTAAACACATGTATTTTGTCCTAATGAGGATTAGTAGGATGTAGATACTTCATTAGAGGAGTATCTCATTCATTTTGTTGATCAGAGAGTGAAGACACTCCATGTTAAATCAGTTCCCCTAGTACAGGTGCTATAACAGCATAGTCGAGTACAGGAAGAGACCTAGAAAAGAGAAGACGATATATGAGTTTAGCAGCTAGAACTATTCACTAAAAATGCCTTTTGAGATTCATTAGATCAACATGAGGATGTGTGTCATGTTATGAGAGGTTGTAATTACCCACATTTTCATGAAGGATCTGCTTGTTTGCTTTTTAATATAAATTCCCCCACCCTCCCTGCTGGACCCCCCCAGGACAGCATCCCCATCCCCCCTGGACAGCAATCCCCACCACCCACTAGACCCTCCTGGAAATCCCCCCTCTGGATAGTATCCCCCCTACACATCCCTTTCACATATCCTAAGTGATCCTTAGTTAAGAAGATCGACCGAGTAGGTGAGCTTCATGATTTCCCCTTAGATGTAACTACCAAATCATAACCTATAGAGGCTTCTTTACCTTGTGTTGAGATAGTTGTTTCCCTAGTGCCTTCAGATTTTGTATCCATATTATATTTATAATATTTCAGAGAAATACTTATTTTAGATTTATGTGGAATTTTGAGTTTTCAGGAGCCTCCTACTATTGCATCTACATCTAGTGATCCACCTCCCTCGACTTTAGTTAATGCTGATTTGATCTAGTCTATAATCAAATAGTATCTCCATGTTGTTATAGATGATGTGCATTCATCTCATTAGGATTAATTGAGGAATATTTTGTAGAATGGGTTTTCAAGGAATAGTTTGACCAATTAAAATTGATGACAACTCTACTCAAGCTATTCAAGGAGAAGAATATTTCTTTAGTAGTATGGAGAGAAGAGAAAATATTATTATAGATTTTTTCAATTCTATGGAGCCTTTCTTATATGTATCCAATACTCTAGTGGATGCCGGCTGCAAGTCAAAAGAACAGTAATATGGACTCCAGAGTCTACACTGCTATAGTGGTCAATGTTGCTATAGTTTAAATGTCTACTTTTCAGGGGGAAAGAGGACTCAGGAAAGGGGATCCACTTTCACCTTTCCTTTTTATGATTTTCATGGAGTTTTTCACGCACATCTTGGTATGCAGGAGGATGGGGGCTTGTGAGGCGGCTGGTGAAGGCTGGAGTGGCTGGTGTAAGAGGGAAGGCAGGCAGAAGGGGGATGGCAGGGAGATGGTGTGGGCTGGAATATGTGGCATGGGGCTGGTGTGGGATGGATTGCAGGGGGCTGGGGGTTGTTGGGAATGTGGCAAGGGCTGGTGCGGGCTGGGTTGTAGAAGGTCGGGGGATGGTGATCGCTGGGGTTGTTTTGCAGGTGGCAGTGGGCTGGGATGAGTGTTTTGTAGGAGGCTGGGGGTGATGGCTGATGTGGTTGCTGGTGCATGCTACATTGCAGGTGGCTGGGGGCTGGTGCGGGCTGGAATGCGGGTGGAAGGTGGCTGGAATGCTGGCGGAAGGGGGCTGGTTGCAGGTGCTAGGGGGATGGTGAGGGCTGATTCGAAGGTGGAAAGGGGGGATGTTGCGTGCCAGAAATCTATTGGAAGCGGGCTGAAATGATGGTGGAAGGGGGTTGGTGTGGATTGGATGTGGCTGGAGTAGGGCCAAATCATGTCATTATCGCAGCGTGACCATGGGATGACCATGCTGTGACCACGACTTGCCCACGGCGTGACTGTGGCATGACCACAGTGTGATCGTGGTGTGACTGCGGCGTGACCCTGGTGTGTTGGCTTGGTCCAGTGACATCCACAGGACAACATCTTCCTTCCATGAGCTAAGGGAGTGGGAGGAGGCAGGGAATCATTTTGGTCATCACCCTGCCATCTGAAATTGTGATTAGTCAGTCTCAACATTGATCACAAGACTCATGGAATACTATCCACACGAACTACCGTGGCGTGTCGTCCTGAAGCAGGGTCAAAATAAGGTGTGACCATGGTGTGACCACCGTGTGACCGCGCCGTGACCGCAGCATGACCGCAGCATGACCACGACATGACCGTAACATGACCACAGCGTTACCACGCCATGACTGCGGCATGACCGTGACATGACCGCGGTGTGTTGGCCTGGTCCAGCGACATCCTCAGGGCAGCATCTTCCGGCCAGACACGAAGGGAGCAGGAGGAGGTGGGGCGACATTCCAGTCGTTGCCCCACTGGCAAAATTTTGATTAGTCAGTCTCAAAATTTATCAGAAGTCTCATGGAATACTATCACTGTGAACCGCCATAGGGTGTGGTCCTAGAACAGGGACAAATCACAGCATTACCAAGGCATGACCACGGTGTGACCGCGGTGTGACCGTGGCAGGACGGAGGAGTGACCGTGGCGTGACCGCGGCGAGACGGCAGAGTGGCTGCGTCGTGACCGCGGCGTGACGGCGGAGTGACCGCGGCATGACCGTGGCGTGACCGTGGCGTGACCGTGACGTGACGGCGGCGTGACCGCGGCGTGACAGTGGCTTGACCGCAGTGTGACCTCGGTGTTACCGCAGAATGACAATGGCATGTTGGCCTGGTCCAGTGACATTCACAGGGAAGCATCTTCTGAACAAGAGTGAAGGGAGCGGGAGGAAGCGAGCCAACATTCTGGCCATCGCCCCGCCGGAAGATGATAGAATAGATCGACTATTTAATATTCTATAATAAGGTATCTCCAGAGAAGGTTGTAGCGAGTGGCATAATGACGCAACATCTAAAGGGAATCAAAAAGAAAGAAAATAATCATACACCCTACACAAACCATTTAGAAATTCATTTAATTTTCTTAAACATGTAAATTTTATTTATAATATTAAATGTGTGAAGAGGAAAGTGTCATGGGCAAGGCATATGCCTACTTGGGGAATGTCATTTGAGTTAAACGAGTATGATAATACAATTTATATTATTCAAAGAAAAAATAAACTAACTTGCCACAAAACAAACACCATCAAGAGGCGTATGAACGAATCAAACCAAATTTAAAAATGATACAGAAAACTATCACTACTCTTTGGTTTAGAAGACAGTGCATCTCCGTTTGAGGGGTTTTATTATAAAATCATGGCATTGAATTATTATAAAAAAATGACTTTATTTAAAAAAACATGACCTTATTTATCAAATGAAACAATTATATTAAAGAAAACTTATTCAAGATATGAAATTCAATATAATTACGAAGAATTTAGAAAGATGATAAATTCAAATTAAAGAATTATTGAATTAAAGAGGCTAGAAGAGGGATCCTACCTGAAGGTGATACCAAACTGTCCACTTCGGCTCTTGGAGAACTCTAACAAAATGTTTCTACTCCCCCACTAGGTATACACACCTTCACATACATTCAAGGACACATATCCCAAATGCACACACCTGCATGGCCAAGAGCATGTGCAAGGGGATCCTTGCACATATGCTTATATGAATATACCAGTCTTCACTCACATACATATGAATATATATATATATATATACATGGGAACACATAGCCCTATACGTGCATAATCACTACCATGACTAATTATAGAGGACTTTATTTGTAGGTTCTTAAATATTTATAGCTGTGATAAAGGGAAAGTTATACCTTCTCATGGAAATTCCCAATGCACAAGACATAGTCAATCAGTGAGTTCATCAAGTAGTTGTGAACTATTTATCCTAATATGCGATCAATCGATGTACCCTACATAAAATATATTCAAAATAAAAAACAATTAATAATGCAAACTGAAATTATAAGTACCATTTATTCATGAAAAAGAAAAGTGTTTTTATTTCAATTTACAATAATTAAATAAAACATTTTTAGTTTTCTCTTGAAGTGCTCTGGGAGATAGATTGAGTGTCACATTAATTGAATGATTACGATTTTAAGTGGTGGCTCACTAATTCAGGCAGTTAAAATAAACCATTAAACAAGTAAATAAAATGTTTGATTAAGTCCAATTACCTTCGTAACACCTAATGGTAGCACCTAAATACACATATTCCCCTGGAAAACATCAATTGATAAATTTGAGATTGGGCCTGTCCATAGATGTTGAAAAACATCCCTTTCTTGAATCCTTCTAAATTCATAATCTCCTTTGAAAAATGAAAAATCAGAAGCAAAATGTGGGCGACGGGGGGGGGGGGGGGGGGGGTTATGAGTCAAGATGTATTTTTAAATGAGAATCCGAAACCATTTTGAGCTATACCTGTGTAGTTGAAGTTCTAAACAACTGAGGTTTCCCGAGGATCATGAATTGATCTAGGTGTTCGATCATTAAAATACTGAAAAACATGCAGTAAATGTTTTTAGAACATTAGATATTAAGATATCAAAACTAATGCCTTATTCATAATTTAGGAAGTGCATTCAATGGAAGGGAAAGAGGTGTGGCATGGAAATGTGAAAAACAAAATGGAAAATAAGTGAGGTTTAAAAAATTATTTTAGTATATAAATAAATAAAAAGGAAAATAAAAGAAAATAACCAAAAAATCAAAAAAAAAAAAGACAGGTCGGCATAATAATGAAAAAGAGGTTGTTTTGTGGATGCAATGTTACAGGTACATCTACTGACTGTTGATTTGAAACTGGGCATATTCTGTAACTCCTATAGTTAAAAAAATGTAAAAAATGGAGTTATATTTCATGAAAAACAACACTCTAATCATTTTTGATGAATTTGTCAAAAGAAACAGAGTCCTTTCATTAATACAATAGGGTTCATTTCCTACACCCTAATAGTTGAACATATAATTAAATAATCAAATAATACATGATGCATGTTAAGAACAACTGATACATCCTAACTGATAGAAAAATAACATTGTATTTTTTTTAATAATGGAAAAATTTCAGGTGCAATGGTATTTTCCATGACACCAAATATACTAATAATATAAAAATGGGAACTGAGTAGCAGAATACATTTTAAATGACCTTCCCGCACTCTATCTAATGTAATACATATTGCACTATAAATTTATTTCTGAAAACATTAATGAAATGAATTTGAATAATGAATATGTATGGTTACCTTGTGTTTTTGCCGCATATTTCAGTTTATTTTTTTTCAAGTTTATATCTCCCCCTGGAATGGTGTGTAATTCAGAAATATGACATTACGTAGCGACGTTGTCTGCAGAGGTCTTGTCACTATGTTGCAAATCATCCCCAATATCAAAATAACATGGCATATTTTTCTACATAGAGGATATTGGTAGAAGAAATAGAACCTACAAATTAAAGCTATTGAAATAATTGAAAAATAGAGAATATCATCAACAGTATGGTACATTGTAACAGCATAGCATTGGATATAGAATGAAAAATTTTCTTTTTATATATTAAAATTATAGGATGCCAATGTATTTATACCATCTATTTTTCTAGTAATGAAAATAATTTAGAAGAAATAACAAAACATATATATAATGGAGTAAAAGTAAAATATTTTGAGGAACAAAAGATACATAATGAGCTGCCATTTCAAAAAAATTCATAATGAAGGAAAAAACATTAAATAAAGACAGACTTCCTAGGAATAAAATTTATAGACAATAATGAATAAAAGTTACATGACGAGGTATTTTCACTTATAATAATAATTTTCAAAACCCATAACTGGATTTTCAATCAATTTTATAGAAAGAATGACTTAAAGCATTTACAACCTTCTCTTCCTCCATCAAAACTGTAAATTTCTACATTAAAGGAAAAGCAAGTGTTACTACTCTTATAGATGATCCAATGCTAAAATAAAATACATGATCCAATACTAAAATGAAAATAAAATACCCACAGTTGTAATAAATGATGCACTGCTCTAAAACAAGTCACCAAACATGCCCTTTCATAACACCATTTATATGAAAGAAATTTTACTTGTCCCACTAATAATATTTCTATGATTATTAATTTTTAATCAAAAGAAATTATAATAAAACATGACCAAGATTACTTCAGGAATCCGCTGTAGAATTAAATCATCAAGAGAAGAAGTAACCTCCTCTGTAATCACAGTAGGGTGTCTCACATTGTGATAAAAATCTAGATCTATATCCAATGAACTATTTTCCAGCCCCTTAGTAGCAATTACCTATTACAAGTGAACACATGTCACAGTAAAGACATGAATTACTTCAGCATAAAACTTAATAATAAGTTTTTTTGTAGACAATCCTTGCTAGATGATCCTTGAGAAATTTGGGTATACTATGCAGTAGTTATGTAATTGAAATTCTAAACATTAAATATGTGAAAAAAACATGTAAAAAATGGTTTAAATAAACTGGAATGTCTAGTACAGTTCTTACCATATATAAAAATTCAAAAAAAATTAAATTAAAGAAATAATCACAATTTAGAATTACCTTGATATTGTAGAAAGAAAAACAATTGTATAGTTTTTCCTATATGATGTAGTCATGAAAATAAAAATCTATGAATCAAAAACATTCATATAAATTAGTTTGTAAGATGAAAAACATACAGGGAAAAATGGTGTAATTTTGTACCTACCATGATGTATCAAAATAGAAGACATGAAGAATTCATTGTGTCATCAATAGAAAGATTTTAGGACAAATGCATTAAACATCATAAAAATCTAGTAGTTAAATATTTGACATGTAATAATATAAATTAGAACTAAAATAATAATTAATAATGTTTCAATGGAATTAATTTCATATAAAAAATATGATCAATAATATCTTGTGAGTGTGGCATCGCCTAAATTCCCAAAAGTTCCATAGTTACTAAAACAGAAAATCATTCCTGATGTATAAGAAAAATGGAAACACTTATTCACCATCAATATGTAAAAATACATATCTATGACTAATTGGAAAATGATTTCGTATAAATAGTCCATAAATGAAGGGATTCATGGAAGAACTCATGGAACACATAATAATTGACATATAGAATGATGTCAAAATATCTGACAGAAGAAAACATGTTTGTACTGGATATGAATAGAGCACATAGAGCACATTTTGTGGAAAAGACATGATGGATAATCTATGAGAAAGTAGGGTAAACTGGGTAGAAGTAAAGGCAATCAAAAAATAATATATGCATTTAGTCGGTACGTCAACTATTCATGTAATCTTTGAGCATTGTACATCAGAATTTTCTTGTAAATGCAATCAATAAGTCAACTATGCTTGTAGTCGAAGACAGAAATAATAACATCACTGAAAATTAAATTAAATCTATATAAATAAAACTGTAAAAAGTTTTGTACTGAAAGATTTCAGGTATGCAACTGAAACATCATATGTTGTGGTGGAAATATATAATAGCCTTGGTAAAATTTATAAATGATGTATTATTAGCCTAGAAAAATAATGACAATGTGTAATTATAGATTCAGATATAGTGATCTATCTTGTTAATTATTGAATAATGCTTGTGTAATTAGAAATACTAAATCATGTTGTGAAGGGAAAACGTACTGATTCATGGAGTGGTGGGAAACAACACTAATCAGCAAGTCGACTATGCATTATCTGCATGAATGATACTATAAAAATTATTTATTGAATTAATCCTAGTAGGCATAACAAAACTACATGACACTCAGATGTAGTGCTGGAATTCTATAACATCCCTGGTTAAAAAAATATATGAAGTAACATTGGACAATCAAAATAAGGACACAATGTAATATTCAACCAAAATAAAAATTCAGCCAAAATTAATAATTCTTGGAGAGAAGGTAATAAATTTCAAGAAATTAAGAAGAACACACCTTTTTCTTACCTTAAGATTTGTATAAGAAAACATGTTTGTATTGGACATAAATGGAGTGCATAGGAAAATTTTTATTGACAATACATTCTAGAGGATCAATGAGAATGTATGGTAAACTGGGTAGTAGTAAAGGCAATAAAAAATAAAACATTCATGTAGTCCATAACTTAGACAACCTAATGCAATGTGCAGGGATTTACATACTCCATAGTTTCCTCACCCAAAGAAAAAAAATGAATTTTCGGGATATGGAAGGTTGTTCAAAGTATATAATTTACATAGACTAACCTTAACATGCCAAGTATCAGCCCAAGATGCGCATATATGGGGATATTGATTCAAGAATGTATAAAAAACTATATCAAAATCATACAAATGGATGAAATTATATCAAATACTTTAGAAAAGTAATACATTTTAAAAAGAGGAAAATAAAACCTCATAAGGATATATTTGAAATGGTTTATACTAATAAAAGAAATGAGAAGATTGCATGGGGAGGAAGCTATGTCAAAAGGACCATCAGCGTTTGAGAAATAATATTGGAAAAATGAGGTCTAATGGCAATGTACTACGAAAGCCTATATTAAAAAGAACAACAGAGTGGTAATCAAAAGAATGGACCAAAAGTAGTATTACATTGAAATTGATTGTAATTACCTCTCAATGTCATCAATGATTAGGATAATTAATTATGACTTATGGGCATCCTCAAATAACTGAAAATAATAGGTGAAAAAAATTTAAATTATTCAGTATACCATGTGCAAATTCATTAAGCATAAACAAATGGAGACCTAGTTAATTTTAAACCTTGAAAATTTGTGTAACTTTTCTAGCCTCACTCACCCCAATCATTGAGTCAGCTGAAACCTAGAAAGATAGAACCAAAAAAAAGTTGAAAACACAAATATATTCAAGTTCATGCATGGGAGAATGAAAGGAAAACCGCCCCCTTTCACCCCCCTCCCACCCTCTAGACAGAACCCCCTCTCCCTCCCCCCTGCCCCCATGAACACCGCCCTGCACTCCCCACCCCTGCCCCATGTCCCCACTGCCCCCTTGCACACCCCTTCCCCATGCCCCCTTGTAATGGAATTGAGTATTTAGAACCCAAAAAAACAATTTATCACAGGATTTCCATGAAACACCAATAAAGACACAAAAAATGGTTACTAATACCTTGTAAAAACGGTATAAAATAACCATTACCTCATGAATTTTATATTCACGTCAATCCTGATTGCAAGTCGTGGGGGAAAATAAATTGCATCAGCTCTGTTTTCTTGTTGGTTCTCTGCATAGCATGCATCCCTATCTTGCACAACAATGCAAGTAAGAAAACACAAAATATTATCAGTGAAACTAATAGAGGGTCCACCTTAAGAAAAAAAATGGAAAATTAGACTACATACCATCGGAGTTGTGATGGAGGAGATAGAGGGGCTACCTCAGAGCAGCGTCATCGAGGAGGTACAATGGTCACGTCCGAGGAGGATACAATTCAATATAATAATAATAAAACATAACTAATACAAAAACTATATGTAGAAATAGTCAAAAACACTACAAATCAATTCAGTATTAAAATAATAAAACCTCATTGCATAATAAAATTACCCATATTAACAATTCAAAAATACAATTCACATAAATATTGAGTCTCAATATCACTATCATCAGATTCATGATAACCCTAATCCACGCCTCCTACATAAACACCATCAACAACTCTCACGCCACCAGCATCATCATCAACATCAGCATCGGTACCTGCATCGACACTGGGACTGGATCCAGCTACATCTCCAGCTCCAGCTCCAGCTCCGGCTACAGCTCCGGCTCCAGCTATATCTCTAGATCTCCTGGAAGAACTCATTGACATAAAACTTACATCAACCGCTACAGCTTCTTCTAGTGAAATTGTAGATTAAATGGCGGACAAAACATTATTCATATTTTCAAATATCACCTTTTCCACTTTTTGAGTTGCATCTATGATCTTGGAATTATTCTATTCTACTATTACCAAACTAGAACCCGTAATCGAAGAAATGTTTTCTGTAGACCAGTATCGAGATGGTACATTCTTCTTCCCAGGTCGAAAACGCACTCTGCCATGATGCTCATCTCCTAATACCTAATGTAGATGATCGTTCGGTTCCAAATTGTCAGGCTCTTTTTCTGCCAATGTCTCCAAATCATTATGTTGATTGATATATAACATAAATTAAAATGGTAAAATAAAATAATGAATTAAATTCAGTCAAAATAAAAGAAATTTAAATATACTTACAATCGCCTTCTCGGTGTCAGTATTTGGCACAATACCATCTTTCTTTTTTCTGCTTATACAAAACAAAGTAGAGCGAGGAATACGACCCTCGATATTCAATTCTTTTTTCTGAAAAAATAAATGAAAGAAATCATAATTTGATGTCTAAAAATTAAAATAAACAAAGCTAATTATTTTAAATATTAAATTACCTAATTTTTCTCATGATCTGGGAGGGAAGTGTGTCCACAAGTATAAAAATGTTTCATTCACCTCTTCTTTCTTTTAATTCTACTTGATTTCTCCTGTAAACAAAGAATTATATAATTTAATTAACATAAATAAAACTCATTTTAAAATAAATATATATATATATATATATAACAAATAACATAAACTGTTGACTCTTCCAATAGGCGATCATCTCTTTGTATTGTGATATTGGTATATCAAGATTAACTGGTAATTCTTCAAGCTCTGTGACAACACTCTTTTTCGAACCAAGATATAAGTCATACTTGTATGCTCGCCACATTTCACCTAAATCCATTAACCTTACAACCTTGTCATTTTCTCCATCAGGAAAATTATATCGGAGCTACAATGGAAAAAATATTTGTTATGAACGTATTATAAATTAATATATATAAAAGGTGACTAACATTAATTACCCAGATATCAACCCAGGAATTTGCCTTTATTTATTCTCTAACATCCCTCCAACTTATTGTTTGAACCGGAATGATATTGTTATGTCTAACAAGTGTTACCAAAATGATTATAATTTATGTACCATTTTTTAATTATAGATTTGTCCTCATTGTATTCAACCATGATTTTCAGTTTCAATTCCAAATCTCACGCTTTTTTCGGCCTCTTCTTCTGGTGGATACTGGAGATATTCATGAAAAATGATAAAATAGGATAATAATATATATGAATTTATCATTAATCACTAATATTAAGGTTTAAACACATACCAGTAGATGGGGGATCTGTTGACCCCTAAAGTACAGTGTCTAGAGGGGGAGTAGCCTCTATGGTAGGCGAGACATCTACAATAGGATTACTCTGTACAATATATGGATAACCCTGTACAAATGAGGGTGGATATGGATATTTATATGGAGGTTGGATATATGGGGGTGCAGTTCCATGTACAGTGGATGGTGGGATTGGAAAATAAGGAGGGATGGGAGTCTGAGAACTACCATCTGATGTGGGTGCATGCATAAAGGGATATGGAAAATGTGGGTATGAATACTATGGAGGTGGAATAATGGTAGGATGAACTTCTGGTGACTCAAGCAGCATAGTAACAGGCTGAAAAGTATAATCAATAACCCCCTCCATACTATCAGCCTCAGTAGTATAATCCAACCGTCTCCTCAACTAATTTATATAAAATAACATAGATGTTAAAATTAAACGAATGATAACAAGATAAATAATATGAAATACCATAATATTCAAACATATATTGCACTTATATTGTTGGCGAGATGAGAAATATGTTTTTCATTTAATCGTATTCTTCTATTTCTTCTAATATCCTCATATTCAGACATTTTGACCTAAAAATTTAAAATACTAATCTCAAATAAATAGAAATAAGGGAAAAATTAAAATAATAAAATTGTATCATAAAATAATGAGATACATTTTCAATGTGATATTAATATTGATAAAATATACTAGTTCATTCGATATCATGTATGAATGTTTAAAAAACACATAAAATATTAAGATAATGACAGGTAAATAATTACAAATGTATCAATGTTCTGTGTGGTCTGTGACAATTTATGGTTCACAATCTATTCTAGCAATTTAGTCATATGTTTTATCAAATGCAGCATTTGAATAAATCCCAATAGGTTCATCCACAACATCATTTTCATCCATGTCTTCGTCAAAAATATGTTAGGGAATGATATCAACATTAACACCAAATTGTTGTTTTATAAGGTCAGCTATATTAAACACCTATCTAGCCTGTGACGCAAGAATACTAGGTTGATCGGTGTGAAACTGGTGATTCATATAAATCACTCTAAATCCACAGTTATCAATATTCATTCATTGTAGTGTCTTTGAATCAAACCACTTACATTTCATCATTGCAACGTGACTATGAGCATAGTAATCTAATAAAATGATTCTTTCAACAACACCATAATATGATATATTTTCAGACCGAGGTTGCCTATCTGATTCACTCGCATAACTATCTATTGTGGCACTTATCATGACAATGTCATGTTGTGTTTCCATTTTTTTCACATCTATTTATAACAAATTAAAATCTATTAAGAATCATTACTTTACAATCACGTACCACATCGTTTCGACCAAAGGATAATGCTCTTACATCATCTGAAACATCATTCATTGGTAGAGATAAAACCTATGTGATATTAACATTGAATATTAAACAGAGATGTGATTATGTTATAAGAAGAAAAAAAATCAATTACCTTTGACTTTAACTAAGCATCAAATTCATTGTTTTGCAGCAGTTCCTTCCTCTTAATAGATAGAGAGTGATGTCTCTTTTTTATAATTTCTAAATGTTCACTACAAATATGAATTCCTAAAAATGTCAGAAGATATCAAGAAATAACATAATGAAAAAATCCTTATTTATTAGTTTACATACTTGATATAATCATCAAGCACACCATAGTTGAATAATATTTTACGATGGGCCATTTTCCACTCTTCCCTACTTAAAATTCACAACAAGTACGATCCAGATACCACCCCTATTTGGGGTAGTGAAGGAAATTCAGGATCAATGGGATCATATTGCTCATATTAAATTTTTATAAGTCGATTAGACCTTGTGGTGATGTTATTAAAGTATGATGAATAGAAATCTAATAATTTTTGTGCTAAATAACATTTCACAATAGAGCCTTCAGGTGATATTTCTTTCTAAGATAAGATTTCAATGTAAACATAATTATTTATAAAGGATAAATCCATCGACTCGAAACAGGACCACCAAAAAGAACTTATATGGGAAGATGCATGGTTAGATGTAACATACATGTTAAAAATGATGGTTGGAAAATTTTCCCCAAGTCGGAAAGAATAATCGTTGCAACTCTCTGCAATTTCTGAAGAACACTTATGCTTAGTCTTTGGGAAAAAAGGTCTCGATAAAAATGACATAACATAATATCAACAACTCTAACATTATGTGAAAGTAAATATAGAATGGAAATAGGAAACAACTCATGTAACAAGACATGTTAATAATAGGTTTTATGATATTTTAGTTTCACATCTTGTGTATTCACCCTTTTTGAAATATTATTTGAATAACCATCTAGAACATTCAAACTTTCCAAGACCTAAAGAAATTGTTTCTTCGCCACATTTTTCATCGAATAACAGGCATCATGGTATTTCCACTTATTTTTTCCAATTAACTCAGGATGAAGTTTTACTCTTATACCCCAAACCATCAAATCACGACGGGACTAAAAATCTTCTTTTGTTTTTCTTTTGACATTTAAAATAGTAGCAAGTAACATCTCACAAATTTTTTTATTTATATGAATTACATCCAAACAATGACGCAATAAATTTTTTGACCAATACATAAACTCAAAGAATATGATTTTCTTTCTCCAATTGTTATTGGAATTCAAATTTACATGTTTTTTCTTTCTGATATTAGATTGACTTTTTCAAAGAAAATAATTCAAATCATTAAGTTATTTAACAATATCATTCCCTAACATTCATTGAGGTGTTTCATCTGTCTCGACGGCATTATCGAACTGTATTAGATTTTTCATCTATGGATGATCCATCGGTAGAAATCGTCAATTCCCTTTGAAGATCAATGTTCGTTGAAACTTTAATCTTCAGAAACATGTATTTTTCATACAAATATGGCATGATAATTTCCCTTTAGTACTCTAACCAAACATCATTCTGTAGGCAGGGAAATCATTTATCATCCATAATAAAGCTGCACGAAACATAAAGTACTCCTTCCTGAATGAATTGTACGCCTGTGGACCAACAATCCAAAGATCCTTTAAATCCTCTATTAATGGTTGAAAGTATATATAAATATCATTTCGAAGATCATTGGGTCCAGATATCAATATAATCATGATAGTAAATTAATTATTTATAATCATCCATGAAGGAATGTTATAAATGTGAATGAAAATAGGCAAAGTACTATGTGTAGTATGGATTTGGCCAAATGGGTTGAAAAAATCACAGGATAATCCCAATCTAACATTTCATGGGTCAGCTGTAAAATCATGATGTAACGTATCAAATTTCTTCCAAGCCAACCCATCTGCAGGATGCACTATTTCATAATTATCTTTATGTCTTTCATCTTCATGCCACCTCATATTCTTTTCCATTTGTTAAGACATAAATTGTTTTTGAAGCCTGTGAATTAATGGGAAGTGCCACATCACATTATCTAGTATGCGAGATTGCGTTTTGTCTTTATTAGTTGTCCACCATGATGTTCCACACTATTTACACTGACTTAACTCTACATTTTCCCTCTAGAACAGGAAACAGTCTTTAGGGAACGAATGAATCTTAATAGGTGAAAATCCAAACTTGTCAACCAAATTTGATGCCATTTAATTATTTTCTAGAATACATGCATCATCAGGCTGTAAATCCTTAATAAATATAATGAGATAGTTGACTGCAGTATTAATAAATCCATACATTTCTTTTCCATGAAATAATCACATTAAATACTCAATTTTCTCATTTTTTCACTTACCTGATATACTGGAGTATGTGAATCTTCAATCATCTTTCTAACACTCTCAACGTCATCATCCTAATTAATAGATGAAAACTGTGTTCCAATATTTATTTCCTCTTGCACTAGTCTATATGAGGAGCTAGCTTCAGAAACAAAAGGAAACAGATCGAAAATTGTATTTTTCATACCAATCCTTTCTCATGAATCGATATAATTCACAACTTTCTCTTTTTCTCCATTATGATACCACACATGATTTTTTTTGGAAAACATGTTTAGTGATATGATAACTCAATTCCTCGCGAGAATACCATGGTCTTCCAAAATAATCAAAACACGGGCATCGAATCAATCCACCATCTGATTCATTAGTTAATAAAAAGTCCATGAAATGTCGTAAATCCTTCTGAAATTCATCAGTGTTCCGATCAACATTGTACATCTACTATCTACACATTTTGAGGCATATAAACATTCATTAAAAATAACAATAAAGAAAATAATTTAACATTATATGTATTGTTTCATAAGATAATAAGTAACCATCAATAACATGTCAATAAAAAAATCATAACAAATTTTATGGTTAAGGGAATTCATAAATGTTTCAAATTATAAAAAATCATGAATAGTCACACCTTTCTATGACCACATAAGATTATTTTGGTGTACCACCAACACCCACATTAAAACCTAGATGTTTGAACAATGAACTTTTATGCTCATTTATAGAATTCTCAAATGGGAACACCCCATCCTGGACACCCCTCCCCCTCCCTCTTGGACAACACCCCCCAAACACCCCCTCCATCCAAGACAACCCCATGACCCCCTGGAAATCCCCCCTACCCCTACACCCCCACACACCTTGCCCCCCTCCCTGCCCCTGCACACTGCTCCCCCATACCCCTTCACCCCCTCTTGGACAGCCCCCCTCCCCTTGCACACCCTGCCCCTCATTGTCAAGTTGGTTGTCCCTATCACTTAAAAAGGTTAATGGCCCACAAGGATTCTTTTTTCCTTTGAAGAGTGTTCTAGAATTTGGTATTTTTGTCACCGTCAGTTAACCATTTAACTTTAAATGCTTGTTTTCTCATTTTTTCTTTGACCTTGAGAAACAAATTAAGTTTGACTACTGTTTTTTGTTCTTGAGTTGGATCAATGATGGGGTCGGAGCTGGTGTTTTTTGTTTTTCATATCATTGAGGACTTTCTCAAGAATCATGATGTCATTGTCAACTTGTTTGGCATTAGAGATGCACCATGTTTTTAGAGTCTATTTGAGATGATTCAATTTGATGTTTCAGGCAATGGAATCATTGTTATGAGACATCAAAGACCAATAGTTCAACATGATATGGGTGGAATCATCATCATATAACCACACATTTTTTAATATAAAAGGAAATCGGGGTTTCATGACATTAGAGGAGATATTGACCAAGAAGGTATGATGATCAAAATTCCTCTTGTGAAGAGTGGTGCTGGAGATAGTGTCCTATAAATATATAGCAAGGACATTCATGAAGTCTCTATTCAATTTGGATGCAACCACTTTGTTGTAGTGTCTTCTATACGAAGTGCATTTTACACCATTGAGATTAATTTCAATGATATTAGTGTCTTAAATTGAGGATTTAAATTATTTCATTGAAATGGAAGCATGAGAAGGTCCATTTTTCTCACTTCAGTTATGAATGACAATAATGTCTCCAATTAAAAACTAGGGGTAGTTATGTTAGTGCCTAGGGATGAGAGATCATTCCAAAGAGTTCTTCTTTCTTGGTATCTATTTTTAGAATTGAAAAAGGAGCAGAAAGTATGTGTTCCATAAATTTTAATGCTATAAGTAAATATCTAGACAGAGATATTAAATACACTAAAAACTGTAAAATAAGAGTGTGGAAAAATCAATAAAGAATCATCATTGAGTGTATTATTGATTGCACTAGTAAAAACATAATTTTGTTGGAATAAATGTGATTATATGGAGGAAAACAAAATTTTAGGATTAGTAATGGAAAAAAACGTAGGATGACGGTTGATAACCATTCTTTTTAAAACAATGAACATTTCATTGTTAGTGATACCCTGACAATTACAAAAGGGGATCATCATTTAAACGTGAAATTGGAGTTAGAACACCCTATTCTATTAATTCTAGAGCATTTATTTCTAGTACTCCTTCTAACCACTAGGTTATTTTTAGTGTCATGTTCTTGTTAATTCCTAGATGTGCCTATAATCTTCTTTGTAGGTTTCCTAATTGGATCATTCATAAGCGAGTCTATAGAATTCGTAGAACAGATCGACAAAGAATTGATATTATGATTAGAAATCAAGTTTCCATATTTCATGGGAAAATCATCATTAATTATAGATGTAGAAATAAGAGTACCTGAAAACATTGAAGTATCCATTGTCTGTTGTTAGGTAGTATCGATATCTATTGGATGGTATAGATTCAATGAAAAGAAAATATTATGTGCCTACATATGTTTAGGGTCATGTACAAGGGATGGGCAAGTAGGTATGATAGGTTATACATCATTTTTAATATTTTTAGAAGTCATGGTATGTGTCTTAGTTGAAACAACTGTAAAAACAGTCATCTGAATCCTTAATTACACATAATTCATAATAGATTTGGAGTGCGCAAGGGGAGAAAGAGCTAAATCCTTCTCCAAATTTTCGGTTAACAACATCATTACAAGAGTATTATTATTATTAGATATGATAGAGAAGTGATTAATAGATCTCATAGAAGCATGAGTTAATGGAGTTTTAATGGTTGGGTCTGTAGGATTCAAATTACAAAGCATCAGAGAACTAATGACATCAACCCTATTAGCAGGTTGTGAACCACAAAAAGAGTACAAAGTAGAAGAAGAGGTTGTAACTAGATCCTTTATTTATCCACCCCGGTATTCTCCATGGGTGGAATCTTCTTAACGGATCAAATGAGATCCTGCATTTTAGTCACCTGTACCGAGGAAGTACTTACCTTCATTGATTTACCAGTTTCCAAATCCATGGAATCAGTTGCAATCATACTAATAGTATATGTGATATCTTGAGCAGATTTTGGGATAGAAAATAGATTCCCAAAATCTATAGAATAACTAGTTGAATCTATAGTTTTAGAGAAATTATCAACTACATTTGTTTTACTGTTGGTATGAATCTTTTTCCCAAATGAAATAGTGACATTTAATAGGGAGGGGTCCTTAATTTTTCATGTACATAAATATAGGGAGTGATCATCCACATATTAAACATGAAATGATCTTGTGCACACATAGTTATGATGGGGTGTAGTGTATGCATTTCATTCATTGCACTTCAAGTTTTTACCTGGGCTATGTTTAGAATTTTTTTAGATTCTGATGTTTGTTCGGATGATCATTTATTAGATTTGTACTTATTGGATATCCTAATAGTGTCTAACACCAAAATTTCAATTTCTTTTAAGAGGACATTTTCTTTAATGGAGTTTTCTTCTTATTCAGCCATATTAGCCTAGTTAATACTTGACTTATCCCCTGTGGGTATCACTTTTTTTTTACTATTTCAGCCAAATTTTATATTTCTTTGATGGGGGTACATGTATATCTATCATATGGGATTTATACATTTTATTTCTCATAATTTCCATCCAATAATTTTCAACTGGTAGTATTACCTGTTTTCTAATTACTCTAATGTTTAAAATTGTATGAACAATGATCGTAAAATGTTCGCAAAAGGGAGGTTTCCTCTCATATTCAAATCTAATTTCAGTTTTGTAGTCTTTTGAATTGAAATTAATTTTGGTGGGTAGCTTTGAATCATGTTTAATTTCCACCATAACTCTAGAAAAGAGACATAAGTCATCATTTAATGTTCTATGATCACTTTTGAGGGGACTTCCTATGGAGGACACAATATCATTCAGAATTTTTGGGTGCGAAAAGAATCAATTAATACCATGTAGTTTGACCCAGAGTTTGGCTAGTGTATTCCTATGTGTGTGAGGATTGATGTTAGAGTCCCAATTAGAAATTATGAGAAAACTGAGTTTAAGATTGAGGTTTTATATCCCACAAAACTCTACAGATCCTCTTGCGATTTAAAAAAGATATGAAAATATCATTTTCGTAATGGAATTAATTTCTAATTTGAAGAGTTCCAGTAGAGAGAAATATGTTTATGTAATTCATATAAAGTCCAAGGGAGATCAACTTTGAGGTACCAGAGGCAAGATATTACCACAAAAAATATCAGTTTGCCTCATTCAGTGGCAACGACGGGCAGCGTAGCGAGGGGGATGAGGATGGGGCAGCGTTGCGAAGGCCGTCTGTGAACTATCAGGGGATGAGGATCGGGGGGAGGATAGGGCTCCAAGGCTTTCAGGGAAGAAGGGTCGCCGCCTAGATGAGATGTCGCCGTAGAGAGGAGATGTCACCGCTGAAAGAAGAGGTCGTCGCCGAGAGAGGAGAAGTTGTGAGGGTGGAGGAGGGAGGCCGATAGGAGAAGTCGCGTGGAGAAGAGAGGGCTATGGTCTAACAACCTGATATTTTATGATAAGTATTCTTATTAATTTATTTGATTTCATGTGTTTTATGCTAAAACAATATTATCTTGTGTTATACGCAACATCTTATTAGCTTGCAGTATACGCAACACTATTCTTAGATTGTGTTACACACAATTTCATGTTCGTTTGATAATAGTCATTCTACGCAACATTGAGTTTATATATATATATATATATATATATTCAATGTATAAATGAAAAATGGTTGGATTCTATTATATGAAACAAGAAAAGAGTCATTCACAACACGCAACCGTAACTTGGCTTGCATTACACGCAATTGCGACCTTCCTCGATAACTTGTGTTGTACGAAATACCAGGTTTTACTAAACAACGATATATTATTATAATATTATTATGAACTAGCCGTTATAAATAGTATTAAATAAATATTTAATTTTATAACATTATTATTCATCTTACACATTTCTAGAATATGTATAAGAACAAAATAAATTTTTCGGGTAAAATATGTATTTTTAAAAAAATGCAGTTTTGCTACCTTTTGATGGCGCACCCACTTTAAATATAGTTATTGACAAGTTTATAAGTTCAATTTGACAAAATAAAATTCTTCTTTTGAATCAGGATATAAAAATTTATATTGGATAATGTTTTGATATTTTTATGATAACTTTCATATTTTTATGAATAGTAAAAACACGCTATATTTTAATTAAAAAAAAACTTGTTTCAAAGTAATAATTTATACGGTTAAATTATAATATTTAATGGTTTTAAAGTATAAATAGAATATATTTTTAACATTTAATATAATGTATGTCATTAGTATTTATTTTACATTGAATTCGTAGGTTAAATCAATTCAATCTTTGGCAATGTTTTAAACAAAAACCCATTTTCATTCGACAACGGGATTAATTTTAATTTAATTTCTGCAACTTCTGTGTATTGAATTTGAAAAAAGGGATTCCATATTTGGAATCAGTGGGTCCAAATTATGTTAATAAGCTACTTTTTATTTTTGGGAATTCTAAATAGTAACTACGGTAAATTTTATTTACCATAGTTAAAGGTAAATTGGGTAATTAAGGGTAAATATAATATTATAAAAATACCGTAACAATGCCAAAATTCTATTGGATGGCTAAAAGTATACCCATATCACCTAAGTATCGGATTAGGTTCATTTTATGGACTTTTGACCATGAAAATAATTTAATTATTATTAAATGAAAAGAAAGTGACAACATGTCACTTTCTTAAATCTTATAAGTATAATAATTTTAATTTAGTGATAAACATCATAAAACTTAGAACATGAATAGTCTCCAGAAATATACTAAAATTATCTACATCATGATAATTTATTTATAATTTTTAGGGATTAAATAATTGTCATTAATGGTGATACATTAATGATGCAGAAATTATTTACTAAGTGAAAATTCAGTAATATAGTTTTTATTGAAATAATAATACCCATTAAAATACAAAAAAACCTTACCCAAACATATTTTTCGTGTATATCTGCACCATAATCATCCCATGACCTAATATATAATCGTTGGGAGTCTTATAAAAGTGATTATGAAACTTATATTATTTTATTTTAAATGATTCCAAAGTTGTCACCTTCATAAGTTAATAAATATAACAATTTAAATATTGTGATTTTAGGATGATAAATTCGAGTCAATGTATTATTGTGAATGGTAATAGATTTTGTTTCATCATAGGATTTTATTTTTAATTTTTATGCAAAAATAAGTATATTGATTAATTATACAAAAATGTTGTAGTAATTTTTTTATTAAGAGATAAACCAAATAAATGGTTTTAAAAATAATAAAACAAATAATATATGAACTGTTTAATGTTCTCCACTAATTTTCTAGATACACATGACCTTTTATGAATATATTAAATCTTTTATTTCGAAAATATCTTCTGTATATATTTTATTTAAATTCAAATAAATAAATAGTGTCAAAATTGACAATATTGTTATTTTATAAAAATAACATATTATAAAATTGTTTAAAAGTCACAAAAATATATATAAATTATAAATATAAATTTATATGGTCTAATATTTTATAAATTATCCAATTATGGAAAATTCACAACAAATAAGTAATTATTTGTTATAATTTAAAATTTAGAATGTTGTTACCACAAATAAAATTAAATTGATTAACTAAGGATAAATTAAGTTGATAATGTTTAAAATGATTTCTTAACATGTCTAAATTTTATTGGTTGATGAGATTAAAACCCTATATCATCTAATATTCTAATATTAGTCATTTTTGGACGTTTTAGGTGGGTTTAGATTTATTATAAATTAATGTTTTTAATATTTCCAGAGGTGCCCCTCTCCTCCCTTATAAAAGGGTACCTCCTCCCTCTTTTCCTCACAACCATTTCAACCTTTAAGCTCGGAAAAAACCTACCAAATTCCCTTCTAAACTTCCCTAGAAACATCCTAGAGATCCTGGTATTCTTCAATGACCAATTTTGGTTCCCTAAGAGAAGGTCTCAAAGAGGCGCTTCAAAGAAGAGGTAATGTCTGTTACCGATTCTTTCAACATTATTTCTTCTTACACTTCTTCTTCTTAGGTTTTTTCATTATGAAGTAATAACATCAGTACCAACCATATACGTATATGTTATTTTAATTATGAAACAACCCTATTTCACCATCTATCCATCCCACGGAAAACAAAATCACCGCACGTGCGTACGTACGAAATACCGTCTCCACGTCGTGGTGTAATATATTTTCCACCACCACCTAACTTGGATGGGTATAATGGTTTAAATAATAACTATATTTGATTATTTTAAAGTGATATTGATTCTGTTATAGTATACATACACTCCAATAAAATTCCACGATCATGGGACCGATATCATCGCTCGTGCGTACGTACGGAATACCGTCTCTACGACGCGATGAGATTCATTCTCAATGATTAACGATTCATAAATGATTATAAAGTATATATAATAATTAATCATGAAATAAATGACATAATTATACTGGATTTATGTACATATATATGTATGTCATCCAATTAATTCCATTTAATTCAATAAGGAAATAAAAACAGTGTTCATGCGTACGTATGGCCTACCGTCTCCATGAACGGTGTATTTCATTCCATTTATCGATCTATTATATATATGTATATTCTAAATATTTATTATATATAAATAATGTTTTATATTCTGGAATTATGTAATCATGATCTAAGTAATCATATGAATAATTACAAGTCAAAACAAGGTTGACAAATGAAACGATTTTACCCAAAACACTCTTTAACATGGAATTTACAAAAGAACGGGTAATATAAAGTCATAAGTGAACAATATATGATATCGTAAAAATGAATATGATTCTCCAATATGTCGATTACATTATTTAAATAATTATACAGTAGGTTTAGATATATACAATGCATATCGGACAAAAGGTAAGGGATAATTTTTCAAATCTCATTTTTATCCGAGATTTCTTATTCGTAAGTATTTACTGGGGTTATTTATATCATCCAAGTGCATGTTTTATAAAAGTGTTTTCATGTATGTTTAAAGTCCTTTTTACCCATTTTTGATTTTTACTACATGGTATGTAAGTAATCATTCTTTTGTTTACGTTACGAGGTACTTTTTTGACGCTTCCGAAAAAGTACGAGGAGAATGTTATTTTTAACTTATACGACGTGAACGGATTTTTATGGTTTCATAATGCCACATTTTCATGAAGCAAACTCTACATGGTTTTATGACTAATTTCAAAAAAATACATTTATTTTAAAACTGCATGGAATTTTTTGAAAAGAAAATGATTTTGACAAAGAAAGGATATTTTTTTCAAGAATTCATTTCAAATGTTTTATCAAAACCATTTTCCATATAAGATAAAATTATTTGCTATGTGTATGTTTCAAGTTTAATGTATCTATGATTTACATGGTTCACTTTTCTTATGATGAAATGTCCATTTGTTTTATATGGATTATGAAATGATGGGATGATGTTTATGAAACCCATTTTATTCTCTGGGTTATGATGAATGTTTTAAGTTTATTTTGTGGCACAAGTAAGAATGTTTTCATTATGAGATGGGTGGGACCTATATCTCCATCCAATTCATTAGGTAAAGATTTATATCTCATGAGACAGACATGGCTGGAATGGTAAGTTAATCTGGTTCAGTATTATTGGACTAGAACGAGGAGTGAACTCGATTCAGAAAGGGACTTTGTCCACTAATATGGTCTTGGAAGCAATTCCTTGGATACTAGGGAAATAATTATATGTCGTTAATGGATGTTGCAATTACATGTTTTATTCCCATGCTATTTTATCATGATTAATGTATCTTTATGATCTATGCCTTACGTACTTCCATGTTTTATGTCATTGCTCAAGCTTTTGATGTTTAAACATTATGTTCATGTTTTTAAGCTCTAATATATATGATTTGTCATATTTTATCTATGCTTACACTTACTGAGAATTTGAGCTCACCCTTTATATGTTTTATTTTCCCCCTGATATAAAGAAAGGTTTTAGGTAAGAAAACAAAAGGGGAAGATCGATATGGGAGTTGTTGAAGATCTTTCAACATGATCAGATGTTTATATTCCGAGTTTCCAAAGACACTAAACTATTACGGTACTTGTGTGTCTGTTTTTGTTATGTATTAAGTATTCCGCAAAAGTAATATAATTTCCATGTACATCAGGCTTTAGGTCTCTACATTTGGTATCAGAGGAAATGTTTAGTCAACCTTTGGAAACTAGGATGCAAAAACTTTAGTGAAATCCCTAGTGATATTTCTAAGGTATGTCTAGTGATGTCCCTAAGGATTAGTATACGTATAGGTTATAGTCCTAGAATTATGGTAAAAATCTTATAATTAAACCTAATATGTTAGATATTTAAGGTACCCCCCCTTTATTATGTTGTTTTCCCTAGCATGATTTTTACCTCTCACACGATTCTTTTTCGGTTTTAGATGATGGTTGGAACCCGAAGGAACCGTGTTGATCAATGCAATGGAAAATGTAATGATTGTCCTCCTGAATAAACAAATGTTATGGGAGATGGAGTGAAAAATCTTATTTCTATACTTACACAAGCTATGAATCATTCTGGACTTCCAAATGAGTAGAGAAGGGAACAATATTCTATTGAGTCCTTCATGAAGCAACGTCCACCTTCTGTCAGTGGGTCTTCTGATCCACTTGTTACTGAACAATGGATCAGTACCAATGAAAAGATATTTTCAGTTCTTTAATGTTCTGAACATGATAAATTCATCTTAGCAGTATATCGTTTGGAAGGTGAAGCTAATAAATGGTGGAATCTTATCAAGAATACGAGGCCAATAGATGAAATTGAGTCCATGGAATGGGACGAGTTCAATAACTTATTTTTCAATAAGTACTTCCCTCGTATTCTTTGAACAAAGATGGAGAATTAGTTTCTTGAACTAAAGAAAAAGGATGATGAATCTGTTGGTATATACGAAGTGAATTTTACAAGGCTTGCAAGGTATGCATCTGGCATTATCATCCAACATGAATGTAAAGTTTATCGATTCATCAATGGCTTAAAAGCAAATCTTCGAAGGGAATTAGCTATAAGAGACTTTAGTAGCTATGAAGAAATTGTGTGTTGTGCTATTAAGGTAGAAATGGAAGTTGGTGTTACATATCCATATCATGGTTTTGACAAGAAACGAAAGATGGAGTTCAAGGAGAAATCTCAGAATAATGGTGAAAAGAAGATGAATGTTTCCTTATGCTCAAAGTGTGGAAAGAAGCATGGTGGAGATTGTCTTAATGGGACTAGAAAATGTTTTAAGTGGGGAAAAGAAGGTCATCGAGCAGCTGAGTGTAGAAGTAATGGAAAAAGGGTTTCTAATGATTTGAATAAGGAAAAGACTGCAGAGAACGCACCACCAACACTTCAATGATTCATGTGCAAGGAAATGGGGCACTATGCTAATAAATTCCCTAATCCAACGATTAGTGATGATCGACATGAGCAACCACTTAAGGCAAAGGACAAAGGGAAGTCACATGCGATCACTATTGGAGATGTTGAATATGAAAACGATGTGGTGGAATGAATAAGTGTTTATGTAATGGGATTCCAAAATAATGTTGTATATAGTATCGTGGAATATTGGAATATTTATGTATTGGTCTATTGTGGTTTTCAATAATTTTATGGTACCGGTAACCATGGAAAGTGATTGAGATATTTTTGGAAAAAAGATGATATGCACATAATGAAGGGAAAACGAGAAAATGAAATGTTTGACAGTATTCATGAGCTCATGACTGATATAAGGAAACTGTTATATCATGGTTTGAGGTTTTGGTAGGTGAAAATAGTTAACTTTTGACAGCACTCATGTTTTCACTAAGATTCAATGGGTATTATGTTTTTCATGAGAATACATGATTAAGGCCTTTGAATGTTTGGAATGTGACCAAAAAGACATATCTCATGATATATGGTGACCAATGATGGTATTAACATGCTAGTTGTATGAACTCTTTGGTAATCGTTTTCACAATAATATGATATTGGACAATAGTATTTTGGATAAGCCTAAAGATTGGAATGGATTATGATGGACATAAGTTAGTATTGTTTAAGGATAGAAGTTTTTTCGATATTATTTATGGGATGTTATAGTAATGT
Organism: Viscum album; assembly: GCA_963277665.1. Classification (NCBI taxonomy): domain Eukaryota; kingdom Viridiplantae; phylum Streptophyta; class Magnoliopsida; order Santalales; family Viscaceae; genus Viscum; species Viscum album. The sequence goes on from OY728123.1 coordinate 649,945,125, forward strand.
AGTTTTAGAAAAAGGACAACCTACAGGATGGGCGACAGCCCATCGCGTCGGACAAAGCTGTGAGAATCGAACCCACAACCGAAGTGCGACTGGCCTTTATCCCCTACCACTAGCCTACAGGAAGTCCCTGTTTAGTAGAAACTAGTTTTATTATATTAAGCAGTATGATATATGAAGTATAAGTCCATTTTAGGAACCATATATGATTAATCTCACTATAGATGGACTTATTTATTTTTTATAACTTTTATAACCTTTTGTTTGAGACAGATGGAATGACCCATCATTCTATCACATGATCTGCTAACACTTCACGAATGACAAATTCAACTTCATTTCTTTAAGAGATGATGTGGAAATTGTCCAATGAATGACCAACGATGAGACTGTACCAAAATCACGAAAGTATTTCTTCTAATTCCAATTTCATCAACTTTAGGGAAATGATCTTGAAAACCAAAAATGTTGTCCTAGTGCTCTTATATCCGATGAATCAGATGGTACCTTAGATAATCACAAATTTATGGCTTTGTCATTGTTGTATTTTTCATAGCCACGTTCTCTACCACTCTCCATTAGAACATAATGGTTAGATTTCTCTTCTATATCCATATTTTCACCTATGTTATCCTATGTGGAAACCCAGTGACTAATTAATTTGGGTAACCGTTACGTTTCATACTTTAGTTTTAAAAGTTATGTTTTGGTATTTCATTTTACGATATGGGTTTTAATTAAAGAAACATTCAAGTAGAAAACCATGTATAACCCCGACGAATTTCGAGGGAAAAATTCAATTTAAGGGGGGTAGAATGTAACAACCCGATATTTAATGATAAGTATTATTTTTAATTTATTTGATTTCATGTGTTTTATGTTAAAAAAAGATTATCTTGTGATATACGCAACATCATATTAGCTTTCAGTATAAAAAAACACTATTCTAAGATTGTGTTACACATAGTTTCATGTTCGTTTGATAATAGCCATTCTACACAACATTGAGTGTGAGTATATATATATATATATTCAATGTATAAATGAAAAATGGTTGGATTCTGTTATATGAAACAATAAAGGAGTCTTCACAACACTTAACCCTAACTTGGCTTGCATTACACGCAATCACGACCTTCCTCGATAGCGTGTGTTGTACGCAATACCGGGTTTTACTAAACAACGTTATATTATTATAATATTATTATGAACTAGCTGTTATGAATAGTATTAACTAAAATTTTAATTTTATAACATTATTATTCATCGTACACATTTTCTAGAACATGGTATAAGAACAAAAATAAATTTTTCGGGTAAAATATGTATTTTTTTTAAAATGCAGTTTTGCCGCCTTTTGATGGAGCACCCACATTATATCTAGTTGTTGACATGATTATAAGTTCAATTTGACAAAATATAATTCTTCTTTCGAATCAGGATATAAAAATTGACATTGGATAAAGATTTTATATTTTTCTGATAACATTCATATTTTAATGAATAGTAAAAACACACTTTATTTTAATTAAAAACATCTTTTTTCATCGTAATAATTTATATGGTTAAATTATAATATTTAATGGTTTTAAAGTATAAATAGAATATATTTTTACCATTTAATATAATGTATGTCATTAGAATTGATTTAACATTGTATTCGTAGGTTAAATCAATTCAATCTTTTGCAATGTTTGAAACAAAAACCCGTTTTCATTCGACAACGAGATTTATTTTGAGTTAATTTCTGAAACTTCTGTGTATTGAATTTGAAAAAATGGATTCTATATTTGGAATCAGTGGGTCCATATTATGTTAATATGCTACTTTTTATTTTTGGAAATTATGAATAGTAACTACGGTAAATTTTATTTACCATAGTTAAAGGTAAATCGGGTAATTATGGGTAAATATAATATTATATAATTACCCTAACACATGAAAAAATTGTATTGGATGGATAAAAGTATACCCTTATCACCTAAGGGTCAGATTAGGTTCATTTTATGGACTTTTGACCATGAAAATAATTTAATTATTATTAAAACCAAAGAAAGTGACAACATGTCACTCTCTTAAATCTTATAAGTATAATAATTTTAATTTAGTGATAAATATCATAAAACATCAAACATGAATATTATCCAGAAATATAATAAAATGATATACATCATGACAATTTATTTAGTATTTTTAGGGTTTAAATAATTTTCATTAATGGTGATACATTAATGATGCAGAAATTATTTATTAAGTGAAAAATCAGTAATATAGATTTTATTGAAATAATAATACCCATTAAAATACCCAAAAACCTGCCTAAAGCTTATTGGTAGTGTATATCTACACCATAATCATCCAATAACCTAATATATAACCGTTTGGAGTCTTATAAAAGTTATTATGACACTTATATTATTTTATATTAAATGATGCCAAAGTTGTCACCTTCATAATTTAATAAATATAACAATTTAAATATTGTGATTTTAAGATGATAAATTAGAGTAAAAGTATTATTGTGAAATTTAATATATTTATCTTCATCATAGGATTTTAATTTTAATTTTTATACAACAAATAAGTATATTAAATAATTATACAAAAATGTTGTAGTAATTATTTTATTAATAGATAAACTAAAAAAATGGATTTAAAAATAATAAAATAAATATTATATGAACTATTTAATGTTCTCCACTAATTTTATAGATACACATGACCATTTATGAATCTATTAAAGCTTTTAGTTTTAACATATAGTCTGTATATATTTTATTTAAATTCAAATAAATGAATAGTTTCAAAATTGACACAATTGTTATTTTATAATAATAACTTATTATAAAATTGGTTAAAAATCACAAAAATATTTATAAATTATAAATTTAAATTTATATGGTCTAATATTTTATAAATTATCCAATTTTGTAAAATTCACAACAAATAAGTAATTATTTGTTATAATTTAAAATTTAGAATTTTATTACAACAAATAAATTTAAATTGATTAAGTAACGATAAATCAAGTTGATAATGTTTAAAATAATTTCCTAACATGTCTAAATTTTATTGGTTGATGATATTACTACCCTATAGCATATAATATTCTAATATGAGTCATTTTTGGTGGTTTTTAAGTGGGGTTAGAATTATTAGAAATTAATATTTTTAAGATTTCCAAAGGTGCCCCTCCTCTCCCTTATAAAAGGGAACCTCCTCCCTCTCTTCCTCACAACAATTTGAGCCTTTAAGCTCGGAAAACCCCTGAAAAATTCTCTTATCCACTTCCCTAGAAACATCCTAGAGTTCCTGGTATTCTTCAATGACCAATTTTGGTGCCCTAAGAGGAGGTCTCAAAGAGGCGCTTCAAAGAAGAGGTAATGTTCGTTACCGATTCTTTCAACTTTATTTCTTATTCAACTTCTTCTTCTTAGGTTTTTTCATTATGAAGTAATAACATAAGTATCACTCATATACTGATATGTTATTATAAGTACGAAACAACCCTATTTCACCATCTATCCATCCCACGGAAAACGAAATCACAGCGCATGCGTACGTATGGAATACCGTCTCCACACCATGGTGTAATATATTTTCCACCACCACCTTACTTGGATGGGTATAATGGTTTAAATAATAACTATATATGATTATTTTAAAGTTATATTGATTCAATTATAGTATACATACACTCAAATAAAATTCCATGATCATGGGAATGATATCATCGCTCATGCGTACGTACGGAATACCGTCTCCATGACACGATGAGATTCATTCTCAATGATTAACCATTCATAAATGATTATAAAGTATATATAATAAGTAATAATGAAATATATGACATAATGATACTGGATTTATGTATCTATATATGTATGTCATCCAATTAATTCCATTCAATTCAACAAGGAAACGAAAACAGCGTCCATGCGTTCGTACGACCTACCGTCTCCATGAACGGTGTATTTCTTTCCATTTAACGATCTATTATATATATATATTCTGAATATATATTATATATCAATCATGTTTTATATTCTGGAATTAAGTAATCATGATCTAAGTAATCATATGAATAATTACAAGTCAAAACACGGATGACAAATGAAACGATTTTACCCAAAACACTCTTTAACATGGAATTTACAAAAGAACGAGTAATATAAATTCATAAGTGAACAATATATGATATCTCAACAATGAATATGATTCTTTAATATGTCAATGACATTATTTAAATCATTATACAGGAGGTTCGGAAACATACAAATCATATCAGACATAAGGTAAGGGATAATTTTTCAAATCTCATTTTTATCTGAGATTTCTTATTCGTAAGTATTTACTGGGGTTATTTATATCATCCAAGTCCATGTTTTAGAAAAGTGTTTTCATTTATGTTTAATGTCCTTTTTACCCATTTTTTATTTTTAATACATGTTATGTAAGGAATCTTTCTTTTGTTTACGTTACGAGGTACTTTTTTTACTTTTCAGACAAAAGTACGAGGAGAATGTTTTTTTTAACTTATACGACGTGAACGGATTTTTACGGTTTCATAACACCCCATTTTCATGAAGCTTACTCTACATGATTTTATGACTAATTTCAACAATATACTTTCATTTTAAAAGTGAGTGTAATTTTTTTAAAAGAAAATTATTTTGACGAAGAAAGGATATTTTCCTCAAGAATTCATTTCAAATGTTTTATCAAAACCATTTTCCATCTAAGATAACATTATTTGATATGTGTATGTTTCAAGTTTAATGTATCTATGATTTACATGGTTAACTTTTCTTATGATAAAATTTCCATTTGTTTTATATGGATTATGAAATGATGGGATGATGTTTATGAAACCCATTTTATTCTTTGGGTTATGATGAATGTTTTAAGTTTATTTTGTGGCACAAGTAAGAATGATTTCATTATGAGATGGGTGGGACCTATATCTCCCTCCAATGCATTGGGTAAAGATTTATATCTCATGATATAGACATGGCTAGAATGGTAAGTTAATTCGGTTTAGTATTACAGGACTGGAATGAGGAGTGAACTCGATTCAGAATGGGACTTTGTCCACTATGATGGTGTTGGCAACAATTTCTTTGCTACTATGGAAATAATTACATGTGCTTAATGGATGCAATAATTACATGTTTTATTTCCAAGCTATTTTATCATGATTAATTTTTCTTTATGATCTATTCCTTACGTACTTCATGTTTTATGTCATTTCTCAAGATTTTGATGTTTAAACATTATGTTCATGTTTTTAAGCTCTAATATATATGGTTTGTCATATTTTATCTATGACTACCCTTACTGTGGATTTGAGCTCACCCTTTATATGTTTTCTTTTCCCCAGGATATAAAGAAAGGTTTTAGGTAAGAAACCAAAATGGGAAGATCGATATGGGAGATGTTGAAGATCTTTCAACAGGATTAGATGTTTATATTCCGAGTTACCAAAGACACTAAACTATTACGGTCCTTGTGTGTCTGTTTTTTGTTATGTATTAAGTATTCCGAAAAAGTAATGTAATGTCCATGTACATCGGGCTTCGGGTCTCTACAGTTGGTATCAGAGGAAAGGTTTAGTCAACCTTTGGAAACTAGGATGCGAAAAGTTTAGTGAAATCCCTAGAGATATTTCTAAGGTATGTATAGGGATGTCCCTAAGGATTTGTATATGTATAGGTTATAGTCCTAGAATTACAGTAACAATGTTAGAATTAAACCTAAGATGGTAGATATTGAAGGTAATCCCCCTTTATTATGTTGTTTTCCATAACATGATTTTTTCCTCTTACACTATTCTTTTTGGGTTTTAGACGATGGTTTGAACCCGAAGGAACTGTGTTGATCAATGCAATGGACAATGAAATGATTGTCCTCCTGAATAAACAAATGTTATGGGAGATGGAGTGAAAAATCTTATTGCTATACATACACAAGCTATGAATCATTCTAGACTTCCAAATGAGCAGAGAAGGGAACAATATTCTATTGAATCCTTTATGAGGCAACATCCAACATCTTTCAGTGGGTCTTCTGATCCACTTGTTTCTGAACAATGGATCTATACCATTGAAAAGATATTTTCAGTTCTTCAATGTTCTGAGAATGATAAAGTCATCTTAGAAGTATATCGTTTGGAAGGTGAAGCTGATCAATGGTGGAATCTCATCAAGAATACGAGGCCAAGAGATAAAATTGAGTCTATAGAATGGGACAAGTTCAAGTACTTATTTTTCAATAAGTACTTCCCTCGTATTCATCAAACAAATATGGAGAAGGAGTTTCTTGAACTAAAGAAAAAGGATGATGAATCTTTTGGTATATACGAAGTGAATTTTACAAGGCCTGCAAGGTATGCATCTGGCTTTATCATCCAACCTGAATGTAAAGATGACCGATTATTCATTGTCTTAAAACCAAATCTTTGAAGGGAATTAGCTATAAGAGACTTCAGTAGCTATGAAGAAATTGTGCGTTGTTATATTAAGGTATAAATTGAAGTTGGTGTTACATATCCATCTCATGGTTTTGACAAGAAATGAAATAGGGAGTTCAAGGAGAAATCTCAGAATAATGGTGAAAAGAAGATGAATGTTTCCTTATGCTCAAAGTGTGTAAAGAATCATGGTGGAGATTGTCTTAAAGGGACTAGAAAATGTTTTAAGTGTGGAAAATAAGGACTTAGAGCATCTGAGTGTCAAAGTAATGGAAAAATGGTTTCTAATGACGTGAACAAATAAAAGACTGAAGAGAACGCACCACCAACACTTTAATGCTTCAAGTTCAAGGAAATGGGTAATTATGCTAATAAATGCCCTAATCCAAGGGTTAGTGATGATCGGCATTAGCAACCAATTAAGGAAAAGGACAAAGGAAAGTCACATGCGATCACTATTGGCGATGTTGAATATGACCACGATGTGGTGGAATGATTAAGTTTTTATGTAATGGGATTCCAAAATAATGTTGTATATAGTATCATGGAATATTGGAATACTTATCTATTGGCTTATTGTGGTTTTAAATAATTTTATGGTACCGGTAACCATGGAAAGTTATTGAGATATTTTTGGAAAAAGATGATATGCGCATAATGAATGTAAAATGAGAAAATGAAATGTTTGACAGTATTCATGATCTCATGACTGATATAAGGAAATAATTATATCATGGTTCGAGGTTTTGGTATGTGAAAAGAGTTAACTTTTGACAGCACTCATGTTTTAACTAAGATTCAATGGGTATTCTTTTTTTCAAGAGAATACATTATTAAGGCCTTCGAATGTTTGGAATGTGACCAGCAAGACATATCTCATGATATATGGGGATCAATGATGGTATTAACATGCTAGTTGTATGAACTCTTTGGTAATCGTTTTCACTATAATATGAGATTGGACAGTATTATTTTGGATAAGCATAAACATTGGAATGGATTATAATGGAAATAAGTTAGTATTGTTTAAGGATAGAAGTTTTTTCGATATTAATTATGGGATGTTATAGAAATGTAGTTTTAGAAAAAGGACAACCAGCAGGACGTGCGACAGCCCATCGCGTCGGACAAGGCTGTGGGAATTGAACCCACACCCAAAGTGCGACTGGCCTTTATCGCCTACCACTAGCCTACAGGAAGTCCTTGTTTAGTAGAAACTAGTTTTATTATATTGAGAAGTATGATATATGCAGTATAAGTCCATTTTAGGAACCATATATGATTAATCTCACTATAGAAGGACTTATTTTGTTTTTGATAACTTTTATAACCTTTTGTTTGAGACAGATGGAATGACCCATCATTCTATCACATGATCTGCTACCATTTCACGAATGACAAATTAAACATCATTTCTTTAAGAGATGAAGTGGAAATTGTCCAAAGAACGACCAACGGTGAGACTGTACCAAAATCACGAAAGTATTTCTTCTAATTTCAATTTCATCAACTTTAGGGAAATGATATTGAAAGCCAAAAATGTTTTCCTAGTGCTCTTATATCCGATTAATTAGATGGTACCTTAGATCATCTAAAATTTATGACTTTGCGATTGTTGGCTTTTTCATAGCCATGTTCTCTACCACTCTCCATCAGAACATAATGGTTAGATTTCTCTTCCATATCCATATTTTCACCTATGTTATCCTATTAGGAAACCCAGTGATTAGTTAATTTGGGTAACCATTGTGTTTCATACTTTAGTTTTTAAAGTTAGGTTTTGGTATTTCATTTTATGATGTGGGTTTCAATTAATGAAACTTTCAAGTAGAAAACCGTGTATAACCCCGACGAATTTCGAGGGCGAAATTCATTTTAAGGGGTGTAGAATGTAACAACCCGATATTTTATGATAAGTATTCTTTTTAATTTATTTGATTTCATGTGTTTTATGCTACAACAAGATTCTATTATGCAATATGCAACACCGTATTAGCTTGCATTATACACAACACTATTCTTAGATTGTGTTATACACAATTTCATGTTCGTTTGATAATAGTCATTCTACGCAACATTGAGTGTGTGTGTGTATATATATATATATTCAATGTATAAATGAAAAACGGTTGGATTCTGTTATATGAAACAAGAAAGGAGTCTTTCAAAACACGCAACCCTAACTTGGATTGCATTACACGCAATCGCGACCTTCCTCGATAGCGTGTCTTGTACGCAATACCGGGTTTTACTAAACAACGACATATTATTATAATATTGTTATGAACTAGTCTTTATGAATAGTATTAACTAAATTTTTTATTTTATAACATTATTATTCATCTTACACATTTTCTAGCACATGGTATAAGAAAAAAATAATTTTTTTGGATAAAATATGTATTTTTCAAAAAATGCAGTTTTGCCGCCTTTTGATGGTGCACCCACTTTAAAGCTAGTTGTTTACATGTTTATAAGTTCAATTTGAAAAAATAAAATTCTTCTTTCGAATCAGGATATAAAAATTTACATTGGATAAAGATTTGATATTTTTCTGATAACTTTCATATTTTAATGAATAGTAAAAACATGGTATATTTTAATTAAAAACAACTTTTTTCATTGTAATAATTTATATGGTAAAATTATAATATTTAATGGGATTAAAGTATAAATATAATTTATTTTTACCATTTAATATAATGTATGTCATTAACATTGATTTTACATTTAATTCGTAGGTTAAATCAATTCAATCTTTTGCAATGTTTTAAACAAAAACCCGTTTTCATTCGACAACGAGATTAATTTTCATTTAATTTATGAAACTTATGTATATTGAATTTGAAAAAATTGATTCCACTTTTGGAATCAGTGGGTCCAAATTATGTTAATAGGATACTTTTTATTTTTGGGAATTATGAATAGTAACTACGGTAAATTTTATTTACCACAGTTAAAGGTAAATCGAGTAATTAAGGGTTAATATAATATTATAGAATTACCCTAACACATGTCAAAATTCTATTGGATGGATAAACGTATACCTATATCACCTAAGGGTCGTATTAGATTCATTTTATGGACTTTTGACCATGAAACTAATTTAATTATTATTATAACCAAAGAAAGTGACAACATGTCACTCTCTTAAATATTATAAGTATAATAATTTTAATTTAGTGATAAACATCATAAAACTTCGAACATGAATAGTCTCCAGAAATATAATAAAATTATATACTTCATGATAATTTATTTAGAATTTTTAGGGATTAAATAATTGCCATTAATGGTGATACATTAATGATACAGAAATTATTTATTAAGTGAAAAATCAGTAATATAGTTTTTATTTAAAAAATAATACCTATTAAAATACCCAAACACCTGACCAAAACTTATTGGTAGTGTATATCTACACCAGAAGCATCCGATGACCTAATAAATAACAGTTTGGAGTCTTATAAAAGTTATTATGACACTTATATTATTTTATTTTAAATGATGCCAAAGTTGTCACCTTCATAATTTAATAAATATAACAATTTAAATATTGTTATTTTAAGAAGATAAATTCTGGTAAAAGTATTATTGTTAATTTTAATAGATTTATCTTCATCATAGGATTTTATTTTTAATTTTTATGCGAAAAATAAGTGTATTAAATAATTATACAAAAATGTTCTAGTAATTATTTTATTAAGAGATAAACCAAATAAATGTTTTTAAGAATAATAAAATAAATATTATATGAACTATTTAATGTTCTCCACTAATTTTCTAGATACAAATGACCTTTTATTAATATATTAAAGCTTTTAGTTCGAACATAGCTTCTGTATATATTTTATTTAAATTGAAATAAATGAATAGTGTCAAAATTGACACTATTGTTATTTTATAAAAATAACATATTATAAAATTGTTTAAAAATCACAAAAAATATATAAAAATTATAAATTTATATTTATATGGTCTAATATGTTATAAAGTATCCAATTATGGAAAATTCACAACAAATAAGTAATTATTTGTTATAATTTAAAATTTAGAATTTTATTACCACAAATAAAATTAAATTGATTAAGTAAGGATAAATCAAGTTGATAATGTTTAAAATAATTTCCTAACATGTCTAAATTTTATTGTTTGATTCGATTACAACCCTATATCATCTAATATTCGAATATGAGTCATTTTTGGAGGTTTTTAAGTGGGGTTAGATTTATTATAAATTAATATTTTTAAGATTTCCAAAGGTAGCTCTCTCCTCCCTTAAAAAAGGGCACCTCCTCTCTCTATTCCTCACAACAATTTGAGCCTTTAAGCTAGGACAACCCCTGCCAAATTCTTTTATCCACTTCCCTAGAAACATCCTAGAGGGCTTGGTATTCTTCAAAGACCAATTTTGGTGCCCTAAGAGGAGGTTTCAAAGAGGCGCTTCAAAGAAGAGGTAATGTCTGTTACCGATTCTTTCAAATTTATTTCTTCTTCCAATTATTTTTCTTAGGTTGTTTAATTATGAAGTAATAACATAAGTATCAATAATATACTGATATGTTATTATAAGTATGAAACAACCATATTTGACCATCTATCCATCCTACGGAAAACAAAATCACCGCGCGTGCGTACGTACGAAATATCGTCTCCACGCCGTGGTGTAATATATTTTCCACCACCACCATACATGGATGGGTATAATGGTTTAAATAATAACTATATATGATTATTGTAAATTGATATTGATTCTGTTATAGTATAGATACTCTCCAATAAAATTCCACGATCATGGGAACGATATCATCGCTCGTGCGTACGTATGGAATACCGTCTCCACGACTCGATGAGATTCATTCTCAATGATTAACCATTCATAAATGATTATAAAGTATATATAATAAGAAATCATGAAATATATGACATAATGATACTGGATTTATGTATATATATATGTATGTCATCCAATTAATTCCATTCAATTCAATAAGGAAACGAAAATAGCGTTCATGCGTACGTACGGCCTACCATCTCCATGAACGGTGTATTTCTTTCCATTTTTTGATCTATTATATATATGTATATTTTGAATATATATAATATATAAATCATTTTTTATATTCTGGAATTAAGTATTCATGATCTAAGTAATCATATGAATAATTACAAGTCAAAACACGGACGACAAATGAAACGATTTTACCCAAAACACTCTTTAACATAGAATTTACAAAAGAACGGGTAATATAAAGTCATAAGTGAACAATATATGATATCTCAACAATCAATATGATTTTTTAATATGTCAATGACATTATTTAAATCATTATATAGGAGGTTCGGATACATACAAAGCATATCAGACATAAGGTAAGGGATAATTTTGCAAATCTCATTTCTATCCGAGATTTCTTATTCGTAAGTATTTTCTGGGGTTATTTATATCATCCATATCCATGTTTTATAAAAGTGTTTTCATGTATGTTTAATGTCCTTTTTAACCATTTTTTATTTTTACTACATGGTATGTAAGGAATCTTTATTTTGTTTACGTTATGAGGTACTTTTTTGACTTTTCTGACAAAAGTATGAGGAGAATGTTATTTTTAACTTAGATGACGTGAACAGATTTTTACGGTTTCATAACGCCCCATTTTCATGAAGCTTAATCTACATGATTTTATGACAAATTTCAACAAAATACTTTTATTTTTAAAGTACATGTCATTTTTTGAAAAGAAAATGTTTTTGACAAAGAAAGGATATTTCCCTCAAGAATTCATTTCAAATGTTTTATCAAAACCATTTTCCGTATAAGAAAACATTATTTGATATGTGTATGTTTCAAGTTTAATGTATCTATGATTTACATGGTTCACTTTTCTTATGATGAAATGTCCATTTGTTTTATATGGATTATGAAATTATGGGATGATGTTTAAGAAACCCATTTTATTCTTTAGGTTGTGATGAATGTTTTATGTCTATTTTGTGGCACAAGTAAGAATGATTTCATTATGAGATGGGTGGGACCTATATCTACCTCCAATTCATTGGGTATAGATTTATATCTAATGAGATAGACATGGCTGGAATGGTAAGTTAATCTTGTTCAGTATTACAGGACTGGAATGAGGAGTGAACTCGATTCAGAATGGGACTTTTTCCACTAAGATGGTCGTGGCAGCAATGCCTTGGCTACTATAGAAATCATTCCATGTGCTTAATGGATGCCACAATTACATGTTTTATTCCCATGCAATTTTATCATGATTAATGTTTCTTTATGATCTCTTCCTTACGTACTTCCATGTTTTATGTCATTGCTCAATATTTTGATGTTTAAACATTATGTTCATGTTTTTAAGCTCTAATATAAATGATTTGTCATATTTTCTCCATGCCTACCCGTACTGAGAATTTGAGCTCACCCTTTATCTGTTTTCTTTTCCCCAGTATATAAAGAAAGGTTTTAGGTAAGAAAACAAAAGGGGATGATCGATATGGGAGATGTTGAAGATCTTTCAACAGGATTAGATGTTTATATTCTGAGTTTCCAAAGACACTAAACTATTATGGTCCTTGTGTGACAATTTTTGTTATGTATTAAGTATTCCGAAAAAGTAATATAATTTCCATGTATGTCAGGCTTCGGGTCACTACATATCGTCGTAGGTATAAGCTGGTTCGTGAGAGTTCAGGGGAGAGTAATTGCGGAGGAGCCTGATCCATGGTAAAAAAAACATTGATACAGAATTTTTTAAGTGTGGCTATAAACAATTATTTGGACTTAATTTTAATAGAATTGTGGCTATAAACTAAGCTATAGCCATGGACATATAAAACCATGCCTATAGGTCCAGAGCTATACCCTTGTTTTCTAGTAGTGTTATTTTATTTTTATTACCCAAATCAATTACCAATTCCTTAAAATGTGAAACAAAATTGTCAGTTATTTGCACGATGAACTACCACTTCACGAACTGATGGTTTTCATTTTCTGTCACCACATGTGAGGTATTGACATAATGATGGATTTAAAAAAAATATATATATTATATTATATTTAATATAATAGTATATTTATAAAATTATAAAAAAACATATTCCTTCAAACATTCTATTTCATGTTAATATGATTATGTCACTCATGTGTACTGTAGACTTCCACATCATGATGTGATGTGAATATTTTTGTCAATTACATATTTCATTGAAGGTAATAAAAGAAAATTTATAGAATATATGTGATATATATTATATAATGTGTACTATATAATGTTAATATTTTATTTACCATTACATTATTTCATCAATAGAGAAAATGGAATCTACATTCATGCATACGTATTACCTACCATCTCTATTAATGATATTATTAATGTTTTTATATCTAACATTAATATATTACTATAAATGCATATTTAAATAATATTTATGTTATATATATTATTTTTATTTTATATATATTATAGATCAAAGGGAAATATGGAAGGACCAATTATACAAAACCAAAACATACATAAAAAAGAAGAAATTATTGTCGAAAACCTAATTTTATCAAGGTTATGTTAACAAATAGTTAGAAAATGTTATATGTGAATAATATATTTTATGACATATTTTATTATAGTTATATAATATATTTTTAATAAACCTATATTTATTATATAAGAGGTTAGAATGTAAATGAAAAATGTATAGACATAATGTAATTTATTTCTCTCTCAATTCTTCTTCTTTGAGATATAGATTATGTAATGAATAAATATTCTATTATGTGGTTTATACACACCCTCTATAGAATATGGTGTCAATAAAGTAATTATTATAATAATATTTAAACATTAATTTATTGTTATTTTTTCATGAGGGAAAATTAGTGTAATGTTACCATGTGGTATGGGATTTTTAACTCAAATTTTCTTTGTTGAGACATCTATTTTTTATATACTTTTGTTATTTTATGTGGTGTATTGAAATATAAATTTAAATGACATATCCTTAATTAGTTTATTTTATTTTTTTGATTTTTCTTTTAATATTATAATTTAATGGTTATTATGATTTAAATACATCCAAATATTTTAATGGATTCTTGTGTCACTATTATTTCAATAGGACACAAGCCTTGTACACCAACTATATTTTTCTAGTGTGTATAATACCAATTAATATCATCTTTGATCATTATAATGATAACTATGGGATATACATATCCATATAATGTTCTTTATATAATTGATAATATTATTAAAATGTTACCAATGTGATAGTGGTTTAATGTTATAATTTAAGTGTTTATCATGATTCTTTATGACATGTTTCCAAAAGTCATATAATATGATATATCTCGTATGAAATTCATGAATTTTTTATTCTCTAGTTTTTTAGTATAAATAAAAATTTTCTTTTTATTTACTATGTTTATATACGCAATAGTTTAAAAGAGATATTTTAAGATATGTTGACATTATATAACTCTTATATCTAAAAAACATTTTCTTAGACATCCATGTTTTCTAAAATTATTTTGAAAAATGTTTTAATATTTATTTATTCTTTTTAAATGTCATTTGAACCCTATATTACATTTTAAAAATTATTTTCAAAAGTAATATTCATATCCATTTCCAAACTATGATTTTTTTTATATTTTATAAAAAAATGTGAAGGAGTCGTTATTTTAAAAATCGATGAAATTTACAGAATTTTCCATCGCCAGGAATGATCAATGATTTAAACTTATTCTAATACATTTTATGGTTATTTTCAAATAATGTTATTTTGAAAATGGGTTATGAATTATTTTTCTAAAATGACTATCAATGTTTTAAGGATATCTTCCATTGTGAAAATTCTATGCGATCATTCTATATAATTTTCCATGTAAGATGAACTCCTATATGTTACGTAACATTTATAGAAGATATGATCCAATTATACCATTTTTATTCTTTCACTGGATGGTTTTTTCTATGATGAAAAGATGTGCATAAAATAATTTAATTTATCCTATGTTGTGCTTTACGAAATGATGAAATTTTAATAAACATGTTTCTATTATTTTGGATATGTTATGATGAAATTATTAAATGATTATAAATTTAATTACTCTTATATAGGTTATAATATGAAAAAATGTTTCTGAAAGCCATTTATTTCCAATTTTTATAATGTAGTGAGTGTTTTATGAGCATATAGAACTAAAATTTATGGATTTTCTGATGGGTGACACCAATATCTCCCTCCAACCCATTGGTTAATGAATAAAGTTATACGATCAAAATGGTATATAGGATGATTTCCCAATCCCGAAAGAGGTTAAAAATGAGGTTATTCCAATCCCAACAGAGGTTACAGGGGAGGTTTCTAGAAAACCTAACAAGGAACATGGGTTGTTAGAGAATTCTAATAAATTTATAAATTTATTTGTTATTATTCTGGATATGATATTTTTATTCTAAGGTGTATATTAGAAATATTGTTTCTTAAATTATGGATATACTGTCATGGATCATGTATTTTATTCAAGTAGTAATCAAGTCTTATGAACAATAAAGATATATTCCATGACCCATGTAAATGATTTACAACTGACATGGTATATTTATAAAAAGATATTATCATGTTCTCATACCATTATTCCCATGATATGTCAATATATCCCTTCGTTACCCTTATTGATCATCTGAGACCATCCTTACATGTATATCCTTTTACTAGGTTGTGAAGAATTGTATAATATAGGATATTTATAATAATGGTTCTTATTTTGATTATATTAGTTTGATACTACCAAGATATATTATTAAATAGTTTTTATGGGTCAATATATCCAAGTACACTAGACCTAAATTATTTTTATTTCGATTGTTAGGTTATGTAATGGGTCACATCCCAGCCTGGGTACCACTAAAACTAGTCCCCTAAGCTGGCTCACCACATGAACAAATGTGTGACTCCCTTTACTTTTGAGGCTACCAACTACGGTTTTGGTTCTAATAATGTATGTTTGGATACCATAACCTTATTCCATAGTAAGAAACATTCAAACATCAATGTATCATTTTCAAATCCACTGATAATCTTTTTCCAACAAAAGCCATAAATCATTTAAAAGAACAAAATACGGTATATTCCCACAACCATGTATAATATACATGAAATTTCCTAATACTATCAATTGTAAAATGAAAAAAAATTATAATACATGTTGAAGGAAAATCAAAAAAATTGTTACCAAAGTATGGCCAGTCCTCTCAACTATGCTCCATCTCTATGTTATGAGTCATTAACTAATGATATAACATTTTCCTTTATATTGAAATTCAACAATGTGATCTTCTCAGATACCAAATGGGGGCAAAAGTTGGATGTGAGTACAAATCAGTTGGATGTTACCAATGAAGTCTACAATTAAATCCAATATATTTAGAATTTATGTAAAATTATAAATAAAAAGTTGATAATTAGGAAAAAAATATGTTTTTCATCCCTAAAACATTTCCAATTATCCCCAAGGGATAACATGTTTGAAAATAAAACAATTATGGGATACAAAAATTATATCACAATATAATTAATTACAACATATAATCCACTATACCATATATAATCTGCTAAGGTAAAACGACGGTGGTTTGGACCGCCTTAACCAACACCTATTCCATACATAGACGTCCATGACCAATATGGTTTCAATAATATGAAATACCATGAGAAAAACCATTAAAATGGGGTGTAATTTAATGAACCACCATGAAAAAAACTAAACCCAGGTGTGGACCACCATGACCGACATCCATATCCATTTAATCGACAAACACATGTTTAGGTTTAACAAAATTGAACCATTTTCCCAAATGAATACATAAATGAGAGAATATATCACATGACCAACAACAATATTAATTTAATCAACAAACACATGATTAGTTTTAACAAAAATGAACCCTTTCCTACATGAATACATCAATGAGAGAACTTATGACATCTATAACAATTTTCATGTTTCATCACATTCATTACAAATAATCACAATCCATATCTATCCCATTTTACTAATTAATCAAAACTGAGATCATTACACATACATCCTAAAAATTTGATAAGATGAACATTCCCCCCTTGGAAAATTAATTATATTTTATCATTTATAAGAAAAAACTCTTTCAACATAATCTACCTATCGAAAAAAATCTTTGATTTCACATTATCTTGATAAACAGAATTACAGTTTTCTATGTTTCTTAACCCATTCAATATATCTTATAAAAATTTATTTCTATTTTTCAAGGGAGTGGATCAACCATTGGGTGACCATATCTCTGGTCAACTATTCAACAACAGATCCCACGAGGACCATGAAAGGGTAAATACCTCATTTAAACACCCAATTTAACTTTTTATACAAACGAATTAAATGTTTAGAACCAAAATAAAGGTACACACATACAATTTTAAAAAATAATAGACTATCAGATATAACTTGTAGACGACCAACCTCATGTTCATAGATAACCATTCTCTCATAGACACTTATTGATTAAATAAGAATAATCCTACAATACCCAATCTATGTATATTATAGAAATTTTTTTAGGGATTCTAATGGATTCAAAACATCCCACATGTGTTCTTCAATAGAATATATGAAATATGGGTTATAGTCTCACCAAAATCATCAATTAAAAACCAATGATTATTCAAATGGCCCAATATTGAGGGAGAATCACTATTGTGGGAGGAGGGAGGTCGTGGTTCGTCACTCATGTTGTTGGATGAGGATAGGGGAATAAAATAAGGTATGGTTTCTTAAACCCCATTTAAAGAATGGGTTTCTCCCTTCTTTAATGATGTTTACTACTTTAAATATTCACGTACACATTTATCTTTTTAAAAATTCCATGAGTTTCCTCTCACCCATTTATTAAATGACACCCCTCCCCTCTCATATTCAATCTTCCAATAACTATTTATTTTGTAAAATCTCTACCAAAATCACATTCGTACAACTATAGAAATATCCTAGTTATCTTATTTTTATTAAGAAACCCTCCAATTAATGATTTAGGTAATAACTAAAATAGGTTCTCCAATAAAGAGGTTAAACAATTAAACTTGTGTATCTATAGTATTTATTCTTCAAAAAACTTAAGATATTTTTCAAATATGATAATACAATTTCAATAGTATCTACAATATAACTATATTATATTATTTTAATAAAATTACCAACATATATATCCACATCCATCAAATGGAAAATAAAACTCTCAATCTTGTATATATTGGACTAACTAATCATGAAGCGATGTTATTCATTTTTAATCACCACATAAGACATCTAAATATAATTATTGATTTAATTTCAAAATTTTATTTTTATTATATTATTACACTTCTAGAAATATATATCAGATATACCATATTAGTTTCCTTTTTGTTGGAATGTGATAAGGTCATTCATGTAATCAAAGGACTACTACCTCATTATTTTATGTGATTCACCTTTCTATTAATCAATAAATATAAGATTATATGGGTAACATTAATTAATATATGTAATATATATATAATAAAAACATCTTATAAATATAATATGGTGTTAACCTTTATTTCTATTCATTAGGTAGAAAAACATAAATGGCGTTCATGCGTACGTACTCCCTACCATTTCCATAAATGGTGTAATTATTTTTCCATCTCGAATATCAATGGAATACATTAAATTCATAAAAAATACATATATATGATATTTATTTAATGTTTTTAATTATATATATTATTTAACAATGATAAAAATTTTAGGACCAATGTGACCAAACCAAAAACAATTCATGATAAAAGAATACGTCATTACCCGAATCATGGTTTTTTCAAAGAATTGTTAATAAATGGGTAATAATAGGTAATAAATTAATACTGATATTAAAAATATGAGTATTAATATATAATATATTTATAAAAAATATATATTTATTATATGAGAGGTATAATGTGTAATAAGGTTGTTGATACTTATGGTTAGGGATTTTTGTCTCAATTTGTCTTATTTGAGAAATATGTTATGTTTTTAAATAATAATATTTTTTGAGGTGTATATATATACCCTCTGAAAATTAATAGCAAGAAAAGTTATATTCAAATGATATTTGATGTTTCATTTAATTTTAATCTTTCATGGGGATTATTATTCAAAATTTAACAAGTGGTAATGGAGTTTAGTATCAACTTATTATCATTAGAACATAAGTTTGGTTATGAACCTATATTCTCTAATGTGGTGTATATACATCCCCATTTAAATTTTATAACATGAATTTATTTATTCTAATGATACTTATGTTTCATTTAATGATATTAATGACTGATTATTATGATTCTAATGAAAAAAATGTGTGTCGGATATTTTCATCTCACTTTTATTTACATATGACACATGATTTTACACCTCTAGTTTTTTGGTGTTGTATATACATAAAATGAATGCCTGTAATTATAAATTTCATTATAAATATGGGATATAAATATACATTTTTTTTTAAATCTTTTACAGGTATTCTGATTCCAAATATTCTATTGTGGTTAAGATTTAATTTTATAATATATTTATTTATCAGGGTTGTTTAGAATATGTTTCTAATTGTGATAATTATGATCCACCTATCATGAAACTCATGATATATATTTACTAATATTTAATTCATTAAAATACTTTTATTACTTTCATTTTATTATCATTATGTACTAATGTGTTTAAAATTATTTATTCCCAAAAAATAATCTCTATTTATATCTTCATTTAAAAATTCTTTTCATTCCACATACATGTTATGTAAAAATATTTTTAATATTCTTTTAATGTTTTTATTTGATATATAAAATTTGTTTTCAATTTTTAATTTTTAAATATTTTTTAAAAAATTATTCATCATTCTTCTTCAAAAAAGAAAATAATTTGTCTTTTACTAAAAATTTCACTATAATCATTATTTAAAACATGTACAACATGAATAAAGGTTTCCACATTCATAACTAATCAATTATTTAAGACATCCCACATATGATTATGTGTATATTTTTAAATTAAATGATCTTGAAATTTTATTATGAATTAACTCATTTAAAGGATTTTAAATTTGGAAAGGCTATCTTCTTCAATAAATGTTCAAAATGAACTTTCAAAATCATTTTCAATATATGATGACATCCGTTGATGATTCTTAATAATTAATATAGATATAATCAAATTTTAATATCATTGTCCCTTCTCACAATGTATTATTTCTATTTTGTTGAGATGTCTGTAAAACCAGTTTATTTTCTTTGGGATTTAATATGATGAAAAAAAGATAAGTTTATAAACCTCGTTCCTTTTTCATGAGATATAAAATGATGTATGATTAACTTTTAGGACAATCAGTTATTTTCCATAGGTTATTATATAATAAAATTTTTATAAAAATAATTTATATTAATGTGTCATGTTATAATGAATGTTTTAAGAACTTATGGAACAAAAATTTATATTTTTTGTTATAGGTATGTCCAATATATCCCTAAAATTTATTTGGAGGTGATTAATGTTTTTGGATCAAATGGTACATTATGGGTTCTCCTAATCCTGAATTAGGGAAGATGGGATGTTATCTCAATCTCGATAAATTGTACAAAAGAGGTTATCCTAATCCTAATGCAATAAAATAGGACGTTATCCTAGGTGTAACGTTTTATAAATGTCTAATTTTTTTATTTCACGAATCAAATTTGTATCCCAAAGATATTCTCTTATGTCCCATTTATTTTAATCCATTATGATTAATGCCTTATAATCATGGATGATTTATGTCATGATTGATGTTTCTGATCAATGATATGTAGGATATAGTTTTTAAATGTTATTCTAATATTCTTCATCCCATTTAGAACATTATCATGATATTTTCATTATTTACCCATAAATACCATCTGAGGTCAACCTTTTTTTATGTTTGCTTTCCAATGGTGATTAACAAGTATATTATTATAATATGTATAATAACGTTTTTCATTATCAAGAACATAGAGAGAGATGATTTTTCTCACGAATTAACCATATTTTTAGGGGTGTATGTTTCCAATGAATCAAGACAAAAAATGTTTTTGGTGTGGATAATATTATGATGTAATCAATATTCAACTATTATGATTCAGTATTTATTTATGAAATATTTAGTTCATTATAGGGTGGGACCTATATCTCCCATTAATTTATCAATTTATGATTTATATATCATGATATAAATAGGAATGAAATATGTAGTAAATTGAGAACCGTAAAAAATAATTCAATATGATAGTATTAGGCATGAGAATTGACTAATACGATTTCTTGGAGATTGAGATCATTCTAACATGATTTGTTTTTGGAAATTAACCAGGATTACTAAGGACATTATTTTCTATTCTAATTTGTATGCCACAAATATTTGTGTAATTCCAATGTTATGATACCGTGGATCATGTTCTTCCATTCCATTGTTGATCATGTATTATGAATTTAAAGGAATTATTCCATGACTCATGTTTATGATCTATGTTATGAATTGTATCAATTTCGTATATTAATTTCATGTTCTTTTTTCACTTATATGAACTTTTTGTTCATATACACCTTGTTTACAATTACATTGAATCTACACTCACCATTTCTATAACATCCCACGTAAGTAATGAATAATAGATATTTTTATCTATGTCTATTAATGATTAAGATAGTTTTTTAGAGGCTTAAAATGAAAATAAATCCAATCTTAAGCATGAAATACACTAATATTCTTAATAGATTGTTTTACTGCCTTATGATGGAAAACCCTTTTTAAATATATCTTTGACAATTTTATAAACTATTTTTGTCAAAATAAACTTAATCTTTATGATTGGGACATCAAAATTTACTTTGTGTGAATTTTTTGTATTTTTCTGACAATGTTCATTTTTTAATGAATAGTGAAAAATACTGCATTTTACATCAAAACAGCTTTTTAATCTAATTTATTTATATGATTAGATTATCTTTTGAATTAGTTTTAATGTTAAATTAGAATATATTTTTACCATTTTATCCAATGGTGGTCATTGGAATCAATTTCACTTTGAAATTGGACTCAAACTAGTGTCAATCTTTTGATACTTATTGTTTCATAAAAACACGATATTTTCTCTGACAACGGGAATTAATTATTAAATTAATTAACGTGACTTATATGTTTTTAATTTTGTAAAATAGACTTCATTTTTGAATTCGTAATATCAAATATAGCTTAGGGTGAATTTTTGTTAATGTTCTGAAAAACTTCAATTTTTGATGAATAGTGAAACCACTAAGTGGTACTTATAAAGACTGATTTTCCGTTTAAATGAAATTTTTCCATCATTGTGTTTTGAATTTTAAAAATCCGACATACATGGTTGTCATTAAGAAGTAAAATGTGGTTCAATGAGATTATAATAATTTTGGTGAATAGTAACTTATTAAGTTCTTAATCGTGATTAGTGGTAATTAGGGTAGTTTAAGGTATATATAATGCTTTAATAAAATGAAATGACCTAGACACATGTCCCAAACTTATTGGTTGTGTCATGGACGACCAAGACAAGCCATGGGTCAACTTGGGGACCCCATGGATCCACATTGGTCAGGAAATGACATTTATAACTTTTTATTTATTATAAAAGTAAAAATGACACAAACATAATATGTTTTACGAAAACAATTTTTACATGGGGTTATAAAGATCAGATTTT
Source organism: Viscum album (assembly GCA_963277665.1). Lineage (NCBI taxonomy): Eukaryota > Viridiplantae > Streptophyta > Magnoliopsida > Santalales > Viscaceae > Viscum > Viscum album. The sequence continues at coordinate 649,968,385 of OY728123.1, forward strand.
TGATTATAAATAGTAATTGGAACGCTAAAACGATTTCCTACATCATAGTATTTTTTTTATAATTTTTAGACATTAAGTAAATTAAATTATTTATGACATAATAATGATGCAGCGATGACATCATTATTTGACGATTTAAATAAAATGGAAAGATAATGTAAAATCTATGAACTACAGATGTGCAAAACCAATTGTATGAGTGGATTTAGAACCCTTATCAGCTTATCCACGAATTATATCAATTTGGGACCTTATAAAACCGAAACACATTTTCAAATAAAGTAATATTTCTTTACTTTCCAAAAGTGCCCCTCCTCTCCTCATATAAAAGGCCCCCACCTCTACCTCATTTCACACACTCCTAAAGCCTTTGGCTCGGCCAACCCCTGCCCATTTACTCTCTCCACATCACTCTCCTCATTTTAGAGGATTTCCTTTGGGATGAATCCTTTCAAAGGAAGCCTTTAGGCTCAAATCAAAAGGAGTTACACTTTTAAATGTAATTCATTCTCTCATGTTCATTTGTTTTATTTTGCTTCTCCAACCCCCTAAACTCTTTTTATGTACTTTTTTTGTAACAAAAAAAGTATCTTCAATATACTAGGATGTTTTTATAAGATTTATTTTAGCTACACTCTCACACAACTACATCAAATGGTTAAAGAACATACGGTTTCCGTGGATGGCGAAATTCTGCCTCCCGAAACGATGATTGTTCAATACTCATTTAACACCTTCAAAGGTGGCCATTATGTTGTCACTATTTTTATATATGATATATAATATGTTTATGGTTTCCTTAAGCTTCTGTTTTTTTTTCATTTTGGTCATACCTTTATGGTTTCCATTATGGGTAAACACGATATCTTCATTTTAGAAAGTGCGGACTACCGCCCCCTGAAAGTGATTTGATTCGTTAATACCATATGTGGGATGTGTAAAGGATAAAATTAATGATATTATATATGTTATTATACTGGAATTATAATATAATCTTATATCATTATGATTCCATTCCAGAAAATACGAAATAGAAATGGAAGTAGCGTTCATGCGTACGTACGGCTTACCGTCTCCATGAACGGTGCATTTCATTTCCTACCTCTAAATGTGATGTAATATTATAAATACATGTATATGATGAATATATATGATATATATGTTATCCAAATCATTAATATCATTCTGGATATAATGAACCTTTGACCAAATTAACAACATGTAAGTGTAAGAAGTCTATTTTTGACTTAAGAACCAAATACTGACAAAATGAACATTATTAACTTAAATGATTACATGATGTTCATAACATGGTATAAAAGGAATAATGAACTTGAAAAAGGTTCTTAAGAAAGTAGAGATTAACTCAAGTTTATTATTCAGGAGATTAAAGAACGGTCCGGTCAAGTTGGATACGAGGTATGAGACTTCATCTCAATCTCCTTTCGTTGAGGCATATTTTATTTTATACACAACTTTCTTTTATACGGTGTATAAACCCCTTTGACTTTTATGTTTATTCAAAAGGAATCTTTTTTATACGAAGTGTTTACTAAACGAAAAAGGGAATGTTTTTGTCGTACGTATGCGGCGACAACGACTTCTTCGCCGTCGTGACCGTTATTTGAGTTTCGACTTCCTCTTCAAGCCATACCTTTTTTTGAAAACGAAAAATAAATACCATGTTTTACTTTGGTATTGAAAATGGTTTTCATAATGTTTTTATTATATCAATGTGTTGTATTGATATCTCATGATTGAAATGTGGAAATGTTATGTTTCCTTTATTCATGTTTTATGTGATATGATTATGTTATGGTTCTTGGGAATTATTATGAAGACTGGTGGTTCCGTGATAAACTAAGGGCGGGTGATACCGTTATAGCTCTCCAATGCATTGGGTAACGCGAAGGAGTGAAACATTAAGGTTTCTCCGAAGAGATTTTAGGGAATATACTGTGATGGGTATTCCAAACGTAACCAAGAGGGTTACTCCCTACGTAAGAATGTTATGAATGCCTCATGTTACCTCTATGTCTTATGATTTCTATGATTTATTCATGATTTTATGAGGTATGTTAAAGTGCCTATGTTTTATGGGTAAAGTATGATTTCATTCTTATGTATATATGAACTCATGTTTCCTTTCCATGTTTTTTTTATAACCCATACTGAGTTTTTATGCTCATCCCAAGTTTTTGAAATGTTTTTCACAGGTCAAGGGAAAGGTACCTGATAAGATGATAGAGTCAAGGATGTGTCAAGAAATAATCCATGTTTTATTTTAAATGTGTTTCCATTGATGGGAATGAAGAATACTATCTTTCTGTAACCACTTTGTTTATATGTGGAATGTAATGCAAGTTTTATTATCTAATTCTCTAAAACTCTAAACCAGAAAAGATCCTCAATGTGAAATCTTGTAATAACTCAAGATTAAGTAAGGTTGAAGGCTGGGGCCTTATAGTTGGTATCAAAGGTCGGTTTAGATAAATTTAGGAGTTAGAATTCTAATAAATTATTATCCAAAAAAAATTTTAAATGATATAGCTTTTAAAGATTACCATGTTTCTTCATCTACGACATGTTTGTTCAGAATGGTTTTCTGCAGAGGAAACATGGAAGCAGTGCTAGGAAGGCATACAGAAGGAAATAACCATCCGAATCAGCATCCAGAAATGGTCGGAATTGGAATTGAACAGTTTGTTGCAGTAATGGCGTAGTTTACTCAAGCGATAAATGGCGGTGGTATCCATACACGAGATCATCCAGACCAACTGGAGAGGAACATGTCAGTGGTGGAACATTTCATGAGGCAACATCCACCATCATTCAGAGGATCATCTGACCATGTGCTAGCTGAAGGGTGGATTAAAGCACTGGAGAAGATTTTTTATGTCATTGGGTGTTCAGACAATCAAAAGGTTAGTCTTTCTATTTACCGTTTGGAGGGTGAAGCAGATCAGTGGTGGTCTATGGTTAAAAATATCAGGGACGCCGATGAGATTGATGCTCTTGACTGGGATGAATTCAAAGGTATGTTTCTTGAGAAGTATTTTCCTAAGGCTTTTCGACTTAGGATGGAAAATAAATTCTTGGAATTGAGGCAAGAGGAAGACTCAGTGGCTGCCTATGAAGAAAGGTTCACTCGATTGGCAAGGTATGCTCCAAATTTTATCCGGGACCTTGATAGTAAAATCAATCGTTTTTACTTAGGATTAAAGCCAAAATATCGAAGGGCATTAGCTTCTCGTGAGTTTAAAAGTTATGAAAAGCTTGTTCTATGTGCTGAAAAGGTGGAAATGGAGTTTTCCGATGACCAAGTTTTCTATAACAACCAGCAGAAGAGGAGACCGAGGTGGCAGGAGAAAGGTAAGAATTCTTCAAAAAAGTCTGATGGTAAGAGAACTAAGTTTCCAGTTTGTGATAAATGTGGCAAAAGGCATGCTGGGGAATGTCTTCTGAATTATGGGAAGTGCTACCGATGTGGTAAGATGGGACATAAGGCTCGTGATTGCACTGAAAAGGATCAAGATGAAGGTAAGAACAAATTTTATTTACAGTTAGTGAAATGTTATAAGTGCAATGAGATGGGTCACTATGCAAACGAGTGTCCGACAAGGAGCTTGAGTGATGGGAAGCAGTTAGACTACAATCCGAAAGGGGTGGTGAAATCCTTTGCAACTACCTCAGCAGATGTTGGGCCATCAAATGAAGTGGTATCAGGTACTTTGTTTTTTCATATTATGCCAGTGTGTTGTTTGATTCGGGGTCTACACATTCTTTCATCTCTGAAACCTTTTCTAGTAAAATGGGAATACCATCTCAAGAAATGACTCCTGAACTTTTGGTAAAAACACATGGGGGAAATTTCGAGGCAAAAAGAATTTATAAGAATCTTCCTATCCTTATCTGTGGAAAGAACCTACATGCAAACCATATTGTTCTACCTCTAGTAGAGTTTGATGTTATCCTGGGTATGGATTGTCTCTCTATTTACCATGCTAAGATTGACTGTAGAGCTAAAGAAGTTTCTTTTCAGAAAGACTTTCAGTTTGTTTACAAGAATAAACCCTTACTTTTGATAACATATCAAGAGGCCGAGAAACTTGTAAAAGATGGAAATGAATGTTACCTTGAACACGTTGTTGAAAATAAAGGAACTGTTCAGATTAATGATGTGCCAGTGGTAAATGAGTATCCTGCTGTTTTTCCTGATCAGTTTCCTGGAATAATACCAGATCGGAAGTTGAGTTTACTGTTGACTTAGTTCCTGATGCTAAGCCAATTTCAAAACCCTCTTATCGAATGGCACAAATTGAACTTTTAGAGTTGAAGGAGAAATTGCAAGATTTATTAGAGAAAGGTTTCATTAGACCTCGCACACCACCATTGGGTGCTCCTGTTTTATTTGTTAAAAAGAAAGACGGTTCTATGATACTTTGCATTGATTATAGAGCCTTGAATAATATCATTGTTAAGAACAAATATCCTTTGCCTCATATCGATTATTTGATTGATCAGCTCCAGGGAGCTCAGTTTTTTACAAAGATTGACTTGAGATCGGGGTACCATTAGCTGAAAGTAAAGGAGGCAGATATTCCGAAGACCGTGTTCCATATTAGATATGGCCATTATGAATTTGTAGTAATGCCTTTTGGGCTAACCAATGCACCTGCTGTATTCATGGACTTAATGAATAGATTTTTCCATGAGTTCTTGGATAAGATTGTGGTGGTTTTCATTGATGATATTTTGGTGTTTTCTAAAAGTAAAGAGGAGCATGAAAAACATTTAAGGGTTATCTTGCAAACCTTAAAAGAAAAGAAACTGTATGGGAAATTCAGCAAGTGTGAGTTTTGGTTGCAACAAATTTCATTCCTTGGTCACATTGTGTCTAAAGATGGAATAACTGTTGATCCTGCAAAAACAAAAGTTGTGGAAGAATGGCCAAGACCCACAAATGTAACCGAGATTCGTAGCTTCCTTGGTTTGGCAGGCTATTACCGAAGGTTTGTTAGAAATTTTTCACGGTTATCTAGTCCAATGACTAAGCTAACTCGGAAGGGTGTTAAGTTTATCTGGATAAAAGAATGTGATGATTGTTTTCAGGAATTGAAAAGAAGATTGGTGAATGCTCCAGTTTTGGAACTACCTTCCAGGAATGGTGAGTTTGTTATATACAATGATGCTTCATTGAAAGGACTTGGTTGCGTCCTAATGTAGAATGATCAGGTAATTGCTTATGCTTCACGACAGTTGAAAACTCATGAGATAAATTACCCTATACATGATTTGGAACTAGCTGCTGTTGTTTTTGCTTTTAAAATTTGGAGGCATCATTTGTATGGAGTAAAGTGTGAAATATATACCGATCACAAAAGTTTAAAGTATATATTCACTTAGAAAGAGTTAAACATGAGACAAAGGAGATGGCTGGAATTAATCAAGGATTATGATTGTACAATTCATTACCATCCGGGAAAAGCAAATAAAGTGGCTGATGCTTTGAGTCGAAAAAGTAATGCTTCATTAACAATGTTGCGGTTGGAACGTGATCCTTTGGTTAACGATTTGATGATCTTTGGAATAGAAGTTGTTGGTGCAGGAAGTCCTCCTGTTTTGTTTCAGGTATTAGTGAGATCTTCTCTATCAGATAGAATCAAGCAAGCACAGAAGCAAGACAGTGAGTTGCAGGAAAAGGTAGAGCTGGTTCAGAAAGGTAAGTTGCCTGAATTCAACATTGATAATGATTTTGTTTTGAGATTTGGGAAGAGATTGTGTGTGCCTTGTGATTCACAGTTGAAGAGAGAGTTGTTATGTGAAGCTCATAGTTATCTGTTTTCAGTTCATTCGGGCAGTACTAAGATGTATAGAGATCTGCGGGAGTATTACTGGTGGGATGGAATGAAAAGAGATATTGCTGATTTTACTGTGAAGTGTTTGACTTGTCAGCAGGTTAAAGCAGAGCGGCAGTTACCGAAAGGGATGCTTCAGCCTTTACCAGTGCCAGAGTGGAAAGGGGAGAATATATCCATGGACTTTGTTGTTGGATTACCGAAGACATCTCAAGGTAATAATGCAATCTGGGTTATTGTTGATCACTTGACCAAATCTGATCATTTCCTTGCTATACGAGATACTTTTTCCCTACACCAACTTTCCCGTTTGTATATTAAAGAGATAGTCAGGTTACATGGAGTTCCTCTCTCCATTGTATCAGATCGTGATCCCAGGATTACTTCTAACTTTTGGAAAGGCCTTCAGAAGTCGTTGGGTACTGAATTAAATTTTAGTATAGCTTTTCATCCTCAATCAGATGGCCAGTCAGAACGAACAATTCAGACATTGGAGGATATGCTACGAGCTTGTTCTATGGATTATCAGGGAAGTTGGGACCAACATATTTCTTTGGTTGAATTTTCATATAATAACAGTTTTTATTCCAGTATACAGATGGCACCATTTCAGGCATTATATGGGAAGCGGTGTCAAACTCCAGCTTTCTGGGATGAAGTGGGTGAAAGGAAGTTGATGGGACTAGAATTGGTAGAAGAGATGGTAGAAAAAGTTCAGCTAATTCAGAAACACATGAGAACAGCTCAGAGGAGGCAGAAGAGTTATGCGGATAACCGGAGGAAGGATCTATCTTTCGAGGTAGGTGATCATGTTTTTCTCAAGGTTTCTCCTTGGAAAAGTGTGATGAGATTTGGTAAGAAAGGAAAGCTGAGTCCAAGGTTTATTGGACCACACAAAATTCTGGAGAGAGTTGGATCAGTTGCATACCGAGTGGCTTTATCTCCGAGTTTATCTCAGGTACACAATGTCTTTCACGTTTCGATGTTGAGAAAGTATATGCAAGATCCATCTCATGTTTTGAGTCCAGAGGTAGTTCAGCTGGAAGAGAACCTATCTTATGAGGAACAACCAGTCCAGATTCTTGACCACAGGGAGAAAGTGTTACGGAATAAGGTGATTATGCAGGTAAAGGTTTTGTGGGAAAACCACATGATTGAAGAGGCAACATGGGAATCTAAAAATGCAATGAGGGATAAGTACCCCCATTTATTCGATAAGTAAATAAATTGCGGGGACGCAATTTTCTAAAGGGGGGAAGGATGTAACATCCCACGTAAGTAAAGAATAATATATATTTTTTATCTATGTCTATTAATGATTAAGATAGTGTTTTAGAGGCTTAAAATGAAAATAAATCCAATCTTAAGCATGAAATACACTAATATTCTTAAAAGATTGTTTTACTGCCTTATGATGGAAAACCCTATTTAAATCTATATTTGACAATTTTATAAACTATTTTCGTCAAAATAAACTTATTCTTTATGATTGGGACATCAAAATTTACTTTGTGTTAATTTTTTGTATTTTTCTGACAATGTTCATTTTTTAATGAATAGTGAAAAATACTGCATTTTACATCAAAACTGCTTTTTAATCTAATTTATTTATATGATTAGATTATCTTTTGAATTAGTTTTAATGTTAAATTAGAATATATTTTTACCATTTTATCCAATGGTGGTCATTGGAATCAATTTCACTTTGAAATTGGACTCAAACTAGTGTCAATCTTTTGATACTTATTGTTGCATAAAAACATGATATTTGCTCTAACAGCGGGAATTAATTATTAAATTAATTAATGTGACTTATATGGTTTGAATTTTGTAAAATAGACTTAATTTTTGAATTCGTAATATCAAATATAGCTTAGGGTGAATTTTTGGTAATTTTCTGAAAAACTTCAATTTTTGATGAATAGTGAAACCACTAAGTGGTACTTATAAAGACTGATTTTCCGTTTAAATGTAATTTTGCCATCATTGTGTTTTGAATTTCAAAAATCCGACATAAATGGTTGTCATTAAGAAGTAAAATGTGGTTCAATGAGATTATAATAATTTTGTTGAATAGTAACTTATTAAGTTCTTAATCGCGATTAGTGGTAATTAGGGTAGTTTATGGTATATATAATGCTTTAATAACATGAAATGACCTAGACACATGTCCCAACCTTATTGGTTGTGTCATGTCCGACCAAGACATGCCATGGGTCAACTTGGGGACCCCATGGATCCACTTTGGTTGGGAAATGACATAAATAACTTTTTATTTAATATAAAAGTAAAAATGACACAAACATAATATGTTTTACGAAAACAATTTTTACATGGGGTTATAAAGATCATATTTTTTATTATAAATATTAATTGGAATTATAAAAAGATTTCCTACATCATAGTAGTTTTTTTATAATTTTTAGACATTAAATAAATTAAATTATTTATGACATAATAATGATGCAGCGATGACATCATTATTTGACGATTTAAATAAAATGGAACGATAATGTAAAATCTATGAACTACATATGTCCAAAACCAATTGGATGAGTGGATTTAGAACCCTTATCACCGCATCCACGAATTATATCAATTTGGGACCTTTTAAAACCGAAACACATTTTCAAATAAAGTAATATTTCATTACTTTCGAAAACTGCCCCTCCTCTCCTCTTATAAAAGGCCCCCACCTCTACCTCATTTCACACACTCTTAAAGCCTTTGGCTCGGCCAAACCCTGCCCATTTACTCTCTCCACATCCCTATACTCATCCTAGAGGATTTCCGCTGGGAATAATCCTTTCAAAGGAATCGTTTAGGCTCAAATCAAAAGGAGTTACACTTTTAAATGTAATTCATTCTCTCATGTTCATTTGTTTTATTTTGCTTCTCCAACCCCCTAAACTCTTTTTATTTACTTCTTTTGTAACAAAACCAGTATCTTCAATATACTAGGATGTTGTTATAAGATTTATTTGAGCTACACTCTCACACAACTACATCAAATGGTTAAAGAACATACGGTTTCTGTGGATGGCGAAATTCTGCCTCCCGAAACGATGATTGTTCAATACTCATTTAACACCTTCAAAGATGGCCATTATGTTGTCACTATTTTTATATATGATATATAATATGTTTATGGTTTCCTTAAGCTTCTGTTTTTTTTCATTTTGGTCATACCTTTATGGTTTCCATTATGGGTAAACACGATATCTTCATTTTAGGAAGTTCGGACTACCGCCCCCTGAAAGTGATTTGGTTCGTTAATACCATATGTGGGATGTGTAAAGGATAAAATCAATGATATTATATATGTTATTATACTGTAATTATAATATACTTTTATATCATTATGATTCCATTCCATAAAATACGAAATAGAAATGGAAGTAGCGTTCATGCGTACGTACGGCTTACCGTCTCCATGAACAGTGCATTTCATTTCTTACCTCTAAATGTGATGTAATATTATAAATACATGTATATGATGAATATATATGATATATATGTTATCAAAATCATTAATATCATTCTGGATATAATGAACCTTTGACCAAATTAACAACATGTAAGTGTAAGAAGTCTATTTTTGACTTAAGAACCAAATACTGACAAAATGAACATTATTAAATTAAATGATTACATGATGTTCATAACATGGTATAAAAGGAATAATGAACTTGAAAAAGGTTCTTAAGAAAGTAGAGATTAACTCAAGTTTATTATTCAGGAGATTAAAGAACGGTCCGGTCAAGTCGGATACGAGGTATGGGACTTCGTCTCAATCTCCTTTCATTGAGGCATATTTTATTTTATACACAACTTTCTTTTATACGGTGTATAAACCCATTTGACTTTTACGTTTATTAAAAAGGAATATTTTTTATAAGAAGCGTTTACTAAATGACAAAAGGGAATGTTTTTGTCATACGTATGCGGTGACAACGACTTCTCCGTCGTCGTGACCGTTATTTGAGTTTCAGCTTCCTCTACAAGCCATACCTTTTTTTAAAAAACGAAAAATAAATACCATGTTTTACTTTGGTATTGAAAATGGTTTTCATAATGTTTTTATTATATCAATGTGTTGTATTGATATCTCATGATTGAAATGTGGAAATTTTATGTTTCCTTTATGCATGTTTTATGTGATATGATTATGTTATGGTTATTGGGCATTATTATGAAGACGGGTGGTTCCGTGATAAACTAAGGGCGGGTGAGCCCGTTATAGCTCTCCAATGCATTGGGTAACGAGAAGGAGTGAAACGTTAAGGTTTATCCGAAGAGATTTTAGGGAATATACTGTGATGGGTATTCCAAATGTAACCAAGAGGGTTACTCCCTACGTAAGAATGTTATGAATGCCTCAAGTTACCTTTATGTCTTATGATTTCTATGATTTATTCATGATTTTATGTGGTATGTTAAAGTGCCTATGTTTTATGGGTAAAGTATGAATTCATTATTATGTATATATGAACTCATGTTTCCTTTCCATGTTTTTTTATAACCCATACTGAGTTTTTATGCTCATCCCAAGTTTTTGAAATGTTTTTCACAGGTCAAGGGAAAGGTACATGATAAGATGATAGAGTCAAGGATGTGTCAAGAAATAATACATGTTTTATTTTAAATGTGTTTCCATTGATGGGAATGAAGAATACTATCTTTCTGTAACCACTTTGTTTATATGTGGAATGTAATGCAAGTTTTATGATCTAATTCTCTAAAACTCTAATCCCGAAAAGATCCCGAATGTGAAATCTTGTAATAACTCAAGATTAAGTAAGGTTTAAGGATGGGGCCTTATAATTTCACTTGATTCAGTTCACTAGATTATGAAGAAAGGTGTTATGTATGATAAGTATAATAAATATTAATGTTCTGAAGTACATAGATGGATATGATGTAGTTCATAAATGAACAAGATGTATACTTATCCATGTTACTAAAGGCAATAAATCTATATCATTTTGGAGAATATCATTTAGTTATCTATTGATTATTTATAAGTTAATATGATATATATATATTTATCTTTATATGTATAGTTCATTTCGTTATAGTTAGTAATAGAGAAAGTATTAGTTAAACCACTGAAAAATACAATGAGAAAACATTTTTTCAAAACAAATGGAAAATTCACTGTGTAGTGATATTTCATTGATTTTTTATAAGATATAAACATTTGGTTACGAGAAAATACATCCAAATTTGGATAATAAAAGTTGATATCGCTCTAGAAATGTTGTAGGTAGGCTTAATAACAATGAAAATAGAGCAATTATAAGAACTCATTAATCATCATGTGCAAGGAAACTAGCACTTCTAAATATTTGGATTAAAACTCCTAGGGGATATTCTTTGTAAATTCAAAAAAATAATTTCAAACCATAATGAAGGATACTAATAATGACCATCACTGAACATGGTTAGTACAATGGTGTCCTAGATTAGAAATATGGTTTCACAAATTAGACATAGTTTATGTAATTTTTCATGATAATTTTATTATCCACTCGGATTATTCTTTCTCAAAAGTATATTTTTTGTTTTAGTCAATGGATGGTACATGAAAGAATAATTTTAATACTAAATGTGATGAACAATGAAATTAGTATCCTCCTATTGAACCAATTTTTTCCTATATGGAATGAAAAATATCATTTCCATGGTCACAAAAAATTATAATTCCTTGATTAACATTGAAGATCTAAAAGGTAAAAGAAATGAAAAAATTGGTCCCTTCACGAAGAAACATCCAAATTATTTTTATGGTTCCCCGGAACTAATAGTATTGAGGAAGGGATCAGTACCATTAAAAAAATATTTTCATTTCTCTAATGTTTAGATAATCAGAAACTCATATTTCTATCTATCATTTGGAAGGCGAAGTGGATCAATATTGGACTCCCCACAAGAATACAAGTCAAGAAGATAAATCTTACGTCAAGGAATGTGACGATATTTCGAAAATATTTTTCAATAATCAAATTTTCCAATATTATTTTCATGAAAATGGACTATTAATTACATTAGTAAATTTATTATGATAATGAATATGTTGGTACATATGAGGATAAACTCACATGACATTAAATGAATGCTTCTCATATATCATCCAACCTAAAATTATGGTTTAGTTATTCTTAAATGGAATTATAAAAAGCCTTTGAAGTGTTATTTACATTTGGGAAATTAGTATACATGACATAATCATTCATTGTCCTATCATTGAATAAATAAAGATTGATGTTACCATTAAATCACATGATTTTGTTACGAAATGAATTATATAATTTAGTAGAAACTGTAAAAACCATGGAGAAAAGTAGAATTGATTTCTTTAATGCACAATATATTAAAGAAAACATTGATGAAATTTTCATAAGGGGATTATTAATGTTTTTAGTCTAGGAAAGGAGTTCATTAGTAATTTGAGTACTAATGTGATGGGAAGAAGTCAACTAATGATTTGAATAGGTATAGTGCTCTATATAAAGCTTAACCAACACCCTAGAATCTATAAAGTATTGATTATGTGAATTATACTAACATATTTATAAATCTAAAGGTTAATTATGATGACCCACTTTAGTAACCTATCAATATGAATGTCAAAGTAAAATCTCATGATATCAAAATTTCTAATGATGGGTTGGATAAGTAAGTGTTGAAAGGTACACTTACAATCAATACTAGGACTATTAATTCCTTATTTTATTCAGGATCTACAAACTATTTTTATATGAAATTTTTTAAAGTTATCGTAATAAGACCTCAATAATTAGATGTTGAAATATTAGTGAAAAATCCAAATGTATTGACAATCAAATCTATAGTATATAATTCATATATATTTTATGTTTATTGGAATTTGATTCCTCTAAATTTTATTATCCTCCCTCTTGTTTAATTGGATTTAATTTTACACATAGATTTAATAGCAACCCTGTCTTTTTTATATAAGACATCACATGATTTTAAGAATAATATAAATTAGAGTAAATGCCAAGGATCATGAAGACTAGTGTCTTGGAAGTATAGGTACATAAAACAAAAAACATATGACTAAAAAAATTTCATTATTTAATCTTCATAGAGGGATCCTAAATTTTTTTGTGATCAGACATAGGATTAGGGTACCTTGAGGAACACATAAACAAAGGGATGAGAAAGAAACACAATTAAGGGAGTATACATAAGAATACAGATTTAGAACATGGGTTATAAGGCATGTAATGATGATAAAAAATCATTGAACTTATGTAATCATAAAAAATAATCATGGGAACATGTAAACATGGATTCATAGTAATTTGGAAGGAATATTAAATGTAACTTTAGTACGAGTCAAGGATAACCACCAAGACCGTTTCACAAAGTAGCACAGACCAAGGCCAATCGCCATGACCATCACACATAACATCTCAAGATACATAGCTTTACCCAATGCATTGGATCTCTATCTTGGTTCGCCAATCTTATGTTTTCCTAAATATATTTTTCACCAAATTAATCATACATAATAAGTCATACAAAAACACAAGGGTAACTGATGTAAATAATTGGGTACCATAATCATGTCATAAAGCATAATAGAAGGTCATATCATAAAAGAGTCCAAAAAATAATGGAACAAAAATATACCTGGAAATTCTTAACGAAAACTATTCATGTATCTTTTTATGTGGTTTCATGTATATGTGACTACATGTAAGACATGTATTCATGAAATTTTAGCATAAAAACATTTTTGATCATTTTTAAGGAAAATACTATAGATTCATTGAAATAGAAAATGGAAAATCCATTATAAAAACACAGAAGAGAATTGAGAATGTTTTCAAAATAAAAAGATTTATTTTATAAATAGAATGGGGGATTTAAAAAAAATATAGAGTGCACATGGAATCAGTTAAGAATTTAGGATGTTCCCTCAAAACATGTTTTCTTATTGGGAAGTATTAAGGGGGAATCACATTAAAATAAGTATATCCACAAAATAGAATTATCAATGGTACTTGATACATGTGTTTTTAAAAATAAAATATCATTTTTAAGATTATTATAAGAAGAATAGATAAACAATATATTCGTAAAAATAATGATATTAAAATTTGATGGAATAAAAGAGGTTCATGTTGGATCCCTTATGAAATATCGGCATGGTATAATGTGTACATAAGATGGATTAATGGGAGATAAAGGGGTTTATAATCATTTAAGAATACTGATTTATGTATTTGGGAGGTGGTTAATCAGAAAAAATCACCATAAATTACACATAACACAATATAACATTGAGGACAATAAGGAATTAACATGAAATATGGAGATTCTCTTACATCAAGTCTGATGATGTTCTCTACTGAATATTAATGACCGGAATAATGAATTTAGGTACATTAATTAATAATTATAGTAAAAATTATATATTATAAATATTTATTTTATCCTTTTTAATTTTATTCATGACCATTTTTATTGGTTTAGTAGATCAATTTCATTGTTCGGGTCCATTTGTTTTCATTCATTTTATGATCAGTTTACTTATTTTCATGAATGGATAAAAATGTAAGTTGAAATTGATTGTCTAGAATCAAAGCTATATGAAATTACGGAATATAATAGAGATTAATTAGTCGTAAATTTAACTTGGATACTTATAGTTAAGTCAAATCATTATATAAAACATTAGTGATAACCTTTTGGGTTAACAGACCGTTTTGGGCCATGATGGACATGTTATGTCTTATAAATCACAACCATATGCAAAAATGGATTAAAGATCCATATATGAGACCTAATACATATAAAATGATCTTCTTCTAGCATTAAAATATTTTCATTACATGAATTGAAGATGGTAACGAAAATTGAAAACTCATCATCCTTGAATGTAGTAAATTAACGCATCTCAAAGGGTTTCTTTATTACTAAAATAAAATATGTCCAAGGAGAGATTATTATAACTTATTAAAGTATAATAAAAACATTAAATACATTTAAGTTGTTATATTTCTCATAAAAGTTGGATGAGTAAGGGTATGGATAGAAATGTAAACAAAAGAAGATGAAAAGAAATTAAAAGAATTAAAATGTGGAATTGACCTCTTGAATCAATATTCCTTGAGAGCCTCTTAAGGGGTGATTATTTGGTAGTTTTAGGATACCAAGGGATATTGGATGTGGGGAAGGATATTGGGTAGAGTTTTTGGAATAATTTGGGAAGAAAAAATGATTGAGAGGACTGAATAGAACATGTATAGAGGGGTGGTATTTATAAGGGAGGAGAGGAGGGTTTTCATAATATTATAATCATTAGATTATTATTCTTCCATATGAATAGAAATAGTAATGATTACTTTACCATGAATATTAATTAATTAAAGTGAGATAGATATATGGTTTATTTCATCAGTTATGTTGTCACGAATAGTGGATATAAATATTAATATATTTATATGGTATAATAATGCATTTCACTATTCACTAAAAAATCATGTATTTCATAAAAATCCCAAAAATTCTCCCAAACAAATTTTCAATATGTAGAATAAAAAATTGTAATCCATTTTTCAAAAAATATTTTCTTTATATTATAAATTTAATATTTAATTAAAATCATAATTTATTCTAAAAAAACCTGTTTTAAAATATTTATTTACTTATTCCAATATATAGGAACATCATACTTTCAATTGAATATTATATATATATTCTATCTTAGGCATGTTTACTATTCATTTGGTCATATCCCTATTTATATGGGTAACATTAATATTCATAAGGGTATATTACTATTCACCAAAATTTATGTTTGTCTTATCGAACTCCAAACATCTTACCGATCACAACTGTGAATGTAAAATTTGGGAAATTCAAAACATATAAGTGTCAAAAATATGTTTAAAATTCATATAGTTCTATTTATTTCATTGTTTTTTATTTTATGTTATTATATAACTTAATCCTAAGAATGAAATTTCCATTTAAAACATTGGGTTGTTACATTTCTTCCCCCTTCAGAAATTTCTCTATCGAAATTTCATTTTACTTTATAGGCCATAAAGAGGTGTGGGTACTTTTAATTCATTTCATCCTCTAGATTCCGTGTTTGTTTTTCATATTTATGTTTCCACTGGATTACTTTTTCTATGTGATTATTCTTGTTACATGGAACTTTATCTCTACAATTCATGATCTTCACTAGCTGCTCCACATAAAAATTATCATTTTCCAACTATAGAACCTCTGATGAAAGTAGATGTGAAAGGTCAGTTATGTACATCCTTAAGTGGGATTAGTGAAACAAATTTGTACTTTTAATATTGTAGGTGGATTTTACAGTTGATAGGCCATGTCTCCAACTCGATCAAAAATCTCAAAGCGGCTGATGTAGTTGGAACATAACTTTATTTTCTTCCCAAACCTCAAGACCTTCTTCAAAAAAGATATGAATAGAACTACCATGTCTCCCATTTTGAACTAATGGTACCATTGATGAATGTATAGATAACTTTTCTGTCATTATTGGGATTAGTTGATATGATACTTAATGGTTTTTACCTTCCATACTATTTCATAGACCATTTCTATTAATAGCACCATACGCACACTGAATTCATTCCAACACGCTTGTGTTCTGAACCTTTTCCTATAATAGGCATTATATTGTGCCATTCAGATGCTCGAGAGGAAACCTTTTTTATAGGAGAATTCAACCAGTTTAAGATGTTTTTCTCATCATCATTTGATGTTCAAAGAACTTTCTCTCAACATATTTTATAGTTCCTGAATAGTTCTCTCAAATATGCCACTAGTTTGGGGATGATATGTCGTACTGAAGTTCAGTTTAGTGCATATAGTATGTTGGTGACTTTTCCTGGACATAGAGGTGAATCTTGGATCCTGACTATATACAATATATTATGGTACTCCATGAACCCTTACCACATCATTGATGTATATTCAACTAGGTTGATCAAACGAGAAGTCCTCTCAAATTGTGATAAAGTTAGAAATCTTCGTAAGATGAGCCACAACAACCCTTATAACATTTTCTCCTATAGATGACCTTGAATTTCTAGTTAAAATGTCAATGGGAGTGTTCTTACACTTCCACGTTGGTATTGGTAGTGGTTTCATCACCGCCCCAGACATCTGTCTTTCAGCATTCACTTTCTGAAAAACCATACACATTGATGTATACTCAGCAATCTCTTTCTTCTTATTGTCACTCCAAATTTTCTCTCAGAGATCTCGAAACATATTCATTCTCCTTATGTTAATAGGGAGGGTCGATCTATGTGAATCATTCAAAATATCCCTCTTTATCTCTATATCATATGTTAGACATAATCTTTACCCAAATCTTGCAACTCTTCCCTTGTTATTTTTGAAATCGGAGGATTCCCCATTTCTGATAGCTTTAACCCTTTTATAAATTTCCACATCTTTTAATTGATAATCCATTATTTTATCCATGGGTGATAGTAGAGGAATCAGTTGAAAAAATCATTATGATATTCCTCCCTTAATTATTCCCATATATATCCTTTTCAAATTTATTAATAGTGGATCCTTTTCTATTCTAATCATTGATAATGATGTAGTATCCTTTCTACATAGAGCAACTGCTACCTTATTTTCCTAACCAGGATGGTAGTGGATTGAGAATTCATAATACTTGATGATATATATCTATATTTTATAGTGAATATTAAGATATTTTAGTGTGAATATATATTTGAGACTCTTGTGGTCAGTATATATGTCACACTTCACCCCATAAAGAAAATACCACTAGATTTTCAATGTAAAGTTCACCGCCGGCAACTCCAGATCATGTGTGAGATAGTTTTTCTTAGGTGTCTTAATATTCCATGAGGTGTAGAATATCACTTTATCATTTTTCATTAGAACATAACCAAATCCCTTCTATTAGGAAACATTATACCCTAGAAAAGTTTTCTCCACTTGTTAGGAGTGTGAGTACAAGCAAAATGATTATCCTCTTTTTGAACACATTGAATTATTCATCACATTCCTGAGTCCAGAAAAACCTCAATCTCTTCTATGTCATCCTGGTCATTGGGTTTTAAAATAAAGAAATGTTTTTCACAATTCGTTAATAATACCTAGATATACCAAAAAAACATGCGGATCCCCATTACATATGTTGTCCCAGGTCACTATTTCAACACCTTTGTCTTGGAAGGGTCCAATAGTTCACTTTTTGGGTGATAAAATTCCCCAAGAATGAAACAACCTCCCTTAAAAACTCACATATACTATACATTGAATTTATCTTCTCCCATCTCAATGCCTTTAGTACAGTATTCAAATTCTCCTTGTGTTTCCCTTTAGTTTGGAGTATATCAAAATATAATGAATGAAAACTACCAAATAGTTATTGAGGTAGTCTCTAAATACTCTATTAATTAATTCAATTAAAATTTCTAGAGCATTTGTGTGTCTGAAGGGCATCAATATGTAATCATAGTGTCCATACCTTGTTCGAAATGTAGTCTTTCACCTTTAATTAGTGATATCATGGCTAATGGTCCACCTTAGAGAAATAACTATCCCCATGAAGTGGATCAAACAATTCATCTATTATTGGAAGGGGATATATGTTATTTATCATGATTTTATTTAGCTCACGATAATCAATGAAGCGGTGCATTGATCCATCCTTCTTCTTGATGAAGAGGACTGACACACCCCATAGTGATGAACTCGGGCATTTAAAACCACTTTCTACATTCTCTTGTAACTTCATCTTCATCTCTTCCAGATCAATAGTGTCCCTTCTATAAGGTGTATTTGATATAGGTAATGATGGTTGAATATGTTTAATTGAGAAGTCAACCTCTCAATCAAGAGGAAGAACATATAACTCTTCAAGGAATACATTAGTGTAAGCCCTCATTATGGGAATTTATTCAACCATGATTCTCTCCTTCGTTTGAGTTAATTGATCTAAAAATGCTTTCTCATAAGGAAATAATATCCAAAATTGAGATAATGATTTTAATTATATTTATAATCCCCCTAAAACTTTTAAATAATTGTTGGATGTTTTGGTATGTAGAGAGTGATCTCCCTTTCAAGACAGTTGATGTTGTATTTGTATAAAAATATCCATACCATGCCCAAGATAGCATCAAACTCTACTAAAAGAAGTATTAAATTACATAATGGGAGGTTTACTGCACAAAAATTAAATGTGTAGGAGTTATAAACAATGGAAAATAATTTCCCATATTTTCAAATTTGAAGAAATTCTAGGTTCCCTTAGATTGATCCCAAGATGCATCTTCTCCCAAATTTTACAAGTGGGATAGTATGGAATCATTAAAATATGGGATTTGTTTGTAGAACCACCCATGTTATTTTCAATTTTCAGCTTCTTGTCACTCGTACCACAAAACACATAATATATATGATCATTATTTCTACCTTGAGGGAATTATTGACAATCTCAGCATAACTGTACATGTCTTGAATATCTAACACTTTTCGTAGAATCAGATTTAGTCCTCTAATGAATCGATCTACCTTGCTATTGGTGATCATGACAAATCCATAAACATACCTTTCATGCCATGAAATGTTTGTTCATATGACTCGATGGACTCATCTTCCTTTGTCTTGATTATAATGAACTATTTTTCCATCTTGAGATGGAGGGTTCGAGGAAAGTATTTATTGAAAAAAATCCTCTTAAATTTATCTGAATCCATTGAATCAGTTTCCTCTTGGGACTTCGTATTATTGATCAGGTTCCACCATTGATCAGCTTCCCCATAAAAACGATTGACCGCCAGTACAAATTTATCTTCTTCTGAGAACTTGTGGATAGATAATATCTTTTCAATGGAGTTAATCCCCTGATCCTCAAGGAGGGGATATGTAGTTATACTAAATGAGCAGCCTTTCCCACATGAAGAATTAAACAATAACTTTAACTTTCCATGGAGGTGGATGGTGTTCCACATGATTCATGTTATTATTCATATCTTCATACAAATGAGAAAGTACTATGATGATTTTATCAGCACCCATTCCCATCAAATCAGGCATATCATTTGGTAAATCATCACATTGACAATAACATTTTTAGTTGGAACATGTTATTCTATATCCCACCATTAACTATGTAAAATAGTGTATAATAAGATTCCTTGAATACTTATCAATTGATCATAAAAAATAAACATGAAAATAGGAGGATAAACATGTAAAGGATAAGTATATTCTAAATTTTGATTCCTCTGGTTTAATTCTAGGTTATTCTTATCTATTTCATAACTTATATTCTTATGGAAATTTTTTATTCCCTTAATAATGGTTTTTACTTAGCTCATGAATTTGCCAAAGCATATCCCCCAGGAGTGTTAAACCAAGAGAGCAGTAAGGCTCATTGTCATGTACCAAGATACATTGGTTCAGGCGCTAAACTCCTTGTCAGAGATTTCACTCCTATGTACATATGTCCCAGAGCCCCCTCTACCTATTTTAATCCAGACGTGCATTTATTTTGTTGATAAACCACTAACTATATACTTCCCATAATTTAGGTATGTTATCCTGTAATTCATCGCATTCTTATGGTTCTCACTATGGTTTTCTATTCCTAATATCAAAAAATAACTAGATCTGCCTATGATACCAAATATATTGACCCTATATTTTTACATAATAAATTACATAATTTTAATCATAATATACATTAGAGTAAAATCCAAAGATTTTTATTTCTAGTGTCTTTGAGTCTAGGTAAATAAAACCTAAAATATATAACATTGAACTAAAAAAACATCTTTATTTTATCTTCATAGAGGGCTTCTAACTTCCATTGTGCTCATAAATCTGCCCACGGTACCCTGGGGAACACATGAACAATGGGATGAGCATAAAAGACCAGTAGGATAGTATACATATGAATAGTGATTTAGCACATCGGTTAAATGGTAAGGAATAATTATTACAAAATAATGGAACATATGGAATCATAATATATAAACATGGGATCATAAAAAACATGCATTCATTGTAATGTGAAAGCAATATAAAACATGACTTTAGTACAAGTCAAGGAAATCCACCACGATTGTTTCACAAAGTAGAACATTTCAAGGAAAATAACCAAGACCTTCTCACATAACATATCAAGAGACATAGATTTACCCAATGAATTAGAGATCTCTCCAGGAGCACCCATATTAATGTTTCATGAATATGGTTGCCACATAAATAATCATACATAATCATAAGGGTTACCCATTAAATGAAGTGGGCACCACCAACATGTCATATAGAATAACCAATGGTCATATCATAGAAGTGTCCATGAAATAATTGAAAAAAAATATACCAGAAAATTTTAAATAGGAAATAGTTATGTATCATGGAATTTTATTTCAAGTATAAGTGACTACATATAAGACAACCATTGAAGAAATGTTAGCATAAAATAATTTTTGTGCGGTTTTAAGGAAAATACTATATAGTATTCAATATATAATATAGTAAAATACATTATTCAAAACCAAAAGTGAACAAGGATGGTTTTCAAAAAAAGGAATTATTTTATATAGACAATGGTGGCTTAAAACAGAAGATAGAGTTAAATTTGAATCAGCTATGAATTTATGAAGTTCCCTCAAAACAAGATTTCTTATCGGGAAGTATTAACGAGGAGAGCACTTAAAAACATGTATATCTAAAAAAAAAGATCAATGGAACATGATAAATGAGTTTGGAATAGTCACATAACATTTATAATATGAACATTATAAGAATATGTTAATCCATTTAGGTAAAAATCATTGTAAAGAAACCTGAAGGAATAAAAAAGGTTCGGGTTGAATACTTTAGGGAGAATCAGTATGGTATAATGTGTACTTAATAGGGATTAATGAGAGACAAATGGTGTGTTCATCATTTAAAGATCATGATGATTGAATGTGGTGGTGTCTAATCATAACCCATCACTAGTTATTACACATATAATAATATAAAATAGAGGATAATCTTGATTAAAAGTGAAATATAGAGTATCCCTTACCTTAAGTCATATGGTGTTCTCCACTTGATATTAATGACCTGGATAATCAAATTAGGTTCGTTAATTAAAAATTCTATAACATCATTAATACTAAAATTATATATTATAACCTTTTTATGTTCATTAATTATCTTTTTTGATTGGTTATGTGGTTCAATTTCATTGATTGGGTCTATTTGTTTTCTGGGTTTTTATGATCAGTTTACTAATTTCATGGACGGATAGACATGTAAAATGAATGCGGTTGTCTATAATTGAATGTTATATGAGATTAGTGAACAAAAATTAGATTACATGGTTTTAAATATAATTTTTTTTACATATAGTGTATTTTTTTCATTATATAAAACATTAGTGAGAACCTTTGGGGTTACATGAATGTTTTTGGCCACAACAAACATGTTTTGTTTTATAAATAAAATCCATGAGTAAAAAAGGGTTACATAACCAAATATGAGAAATAATACATATATGATTGTATGGTTAGATTATATATATGGTTTCATGAATAGAATTTATGATGCTAACGGAAATTGAAAACCCATCATCCTCAAATGTGGTAAATTAACATATATCGGGTGGTGTCTTTACTACACAAATAAAATTAGGGTAAAGAGGATATGATAATAAATTATTATATTAATATAAAAAATTACATTACTTGTATGGTATTAGATTTTTCATAACATTTGTATGAGGATAGGTAAGGTTATAAATGTAAACAACAGAACTAGAAAAGAATGTAAAATAATAGAAATGAGGAATTTACCTCTTGAATATATCTTCCTTGAGAGACTCTTAAGGGGAGATGATTTGGTCCTTTTAAGAAACCAAGGGCTATTAGATGTGGGGAGGGAACTTAGGGAGATATTTGGGTATAATTTAGGTATTTAAAAATTCTTTAGAGGAGTAATGAGAAGAAGTAAGGAGGATTGGAATTTATAATGGAGGAGAGGAGGGTTTTCATAAGATTATAATCACTAGTTTATTATTTTTTCCATAATACAAGCAACAATAATGATTCCATGACCAATAATCATATTAAATACATGTGAGTTAACAATTTGAGTTCTTAAATCATTTATAATTTTTGAAATATTGGAATTTGATAATAATTTATTATGATGGTAAAATAATGTTTTTTACTATTCACTAAAATATCATGTAATTCCAAAAACTCCCAAAATTTACAATAAGAATTTTTCGACGTGTAAAATACAAAAATGGAAAAAAGTAAAAAATAATTTTCTGAATCTGATTAATTTAATATTTAATTAAAATAATAATTTATTCTTAAAAAGCATGTTTTAAAAAATTTATTTACTTATTAAAAAATATATGTACATCATAATTTCACATGAATCATATTTTTCTACTATCATACGGAAGGTTACTATTCATTAGGATATATCACTATTCATAAGGTTGACATTACTATTCATAACAGTATATTACTATTCAACAAAAGTATGTTTGTCTTATCTGACCCCAAACATCTTAATGATCACAAACGTGAATGTCATATTTTTTAAATTCCAAACACATAATTGTCAAAATTGTGTTTAAATGTAATATTGTTCACAATAGTTCATTGTTTTGAGATTTCATATTGTTATATAACATAATAATTAGAAGTGAATTTATGTTTAAAACATTGGGTTGTTATAGATTGCATTTCCCTAAATGAATCCCACATCTACTTCTATATATGAGAGTTCATGATTTATATTTTGATCTAGTACATTATTTTATGCTAGTACGATGTTAAATATTGAAATATAATATAAATTACACACATTTTATGAGTATTTATTACCATTAAAAAAAGGTGGTTATCTTAGATGGTAGGGGAGAAACACTAGTTAAATGTTTTTCATATTATTTAGGAGTTTGTTGCTTATTTTCAAGAATAGTTTCCTTGTATTCCATTGAAAAGTGATGTTTACTTATCAATATAAGTCATCTATGGTGATAGAATTATTGTTAAGAAACCAAATGGAATGGAACTACATAAATTTCTGAAATTAGAGAAGAAAATCCAAAATATCATTGAAAAGGTATTCATTCAGAAAAGAGTTCAACGTTTTTTTTCACCTAGTGGGACACCCTAAATAATTTAATTAAAAACCTTTTATTTGATATAGAGTGTGACATGAGACACAAAGTGAATATGGTAACATTATGATACATTATAATAAATTTATTATTTAAAATATATTCTATATATTTTTCAATACTGATAACACTGACTTGTCTTTCATTATACGCAAGAGTGACATTTATCAACAGCATGTGATACGTGTAAGAGTGAACTTTCTCGATTGTTTTTGTTACACGTAATACCGAGTTTCACCAAATAACTATGTATTATTAAAATATTATAATTTATTATATTATGATATAACCTAGTTTTTATATTATCCATTATGAATATTATTAACTAACTTATTAAAATAGATGGTTTATATAAAAACAAAATTAATTCATGTGTTACTATATAATGAGAAATTAAAATAAAAACCAATTGGATAAAAAAGAAATATTTTTATTTTTATTATTCCAATGAATTTTATCTTAATAATCATAATTATTTATAATTATTGAATTATTTTTCTGAAATAAATATGATATATATTAAATTAAATATTTTTAGTATTCATCCATTTGATTTTATATTCTTTATATAAGAACAAACTCTATTTTACACATAAAACCTATATTTTTATAAAGGCAATTTTACATCCTTTTAATTGAGAACCCATTTTATATATTAATTATGAAACATTATTTGATTTTATATATAAAAATAAACATTTTATTTTAATGAGAAAAATATAATAATTATGTTAGGGTAAATGTTTTATATTTTTTGAGAAATCTTATTTAATGAATAGTTTGAAATACTAATGTTTAGTGAAAGACTAATTTTTTAATCTATGTATTAAACAACAATAAGTTTTGTTTTTGATAGGTTTTAATGTTTAATTACATAATATTTATATAAATTAATACAATCTTTTTTATTTGGATCAATTTCAATTTAAAATTGATTATAAAAACATAGCATACTATGAGTGGTTTTTACATTCAATACCACCATTGTCATCCCATTTGCAGAAATTATTCTATTTTATTTTTTGTCACCTATGTGAATGGAATTTATAAAAATTGATTCAATATTTTAAATAATAATATTTTATAATGTCTAATAATAACATCTTTTTTTACCCAAAATATTAGCGAATGTGAATAAAATTCATTACAATTATTAATATTAAAAAGAGCATAATATAAAAACTAAACAATTATCTTAAAGGTCCCAATGAACAAGGAAACTTACAAACACACATTTTATTTCCATAATTATTCCATTAATATTCCATTATTTAGTTTTTTTTGATTTATTTAGTTATAACACATGCATACCTATCTTTTTTTCGAATAATTAGAAGTGTGTCCTTTTCCTTCCCTATAAAAGGCTACCAACTCTACCAATTCATGGAACCTATAAAACCTCCTAGTTTAGGCTATTACCTGAAAATATATTCTCACAACATATGTAAACTCAAACTATAATCCTCCATTTTGATATAAATAAATCCAATTATGATTTTGTTTCAAAAAAAATTTAGTTACCCGATTTAGAAGTAACTTCTTGTCCCAATATTTTTAGATTCACTTCAATTATCCACCCATAATATTTTATCTATTATAATGAAACAAAATTTTTATCCAAAATAGAAAAGTATGTTGTTTTTCGAAATTATTGGCCTACTCTTACACACACCCCAATCTAATGGAGGTTAACATATTGTTTCTGTGTGGACTACTCCCCCCTCAAAGAATTGTGATTCATTCAACCGATACATGAAATGTGTAAATGAATTGTTATAATAAAAAAAATATACATGAAAAATATTAAATAATATTTTTATATCATAATTATATTTCAAAAATAAAATGTGGATAAAAATATATCATATCTTTTATTACCCTTTCACACACTTTAAAATAGATAACGTCGTTTGTGGACGTGTGGACTACCGCCTCCTCAATATGGTGTGATTCCTTTTACATCATAGAATTATATATATAAGTATATATGATAAAATATTATGGTATATATTATTTAATTATTAGTTTTGAAAAAGTTTAGGTACTTACCTATTTTCTACAATGATCATTTAAAACTGGTAATGCTACTCATCCGTACGTACAACCTACCATCTCTATGATTGTAATGTTGGCTCATTTTCCTAATCATATGTAATGAATAATTTTAAAAGTATAATAGATTAATAAATATGATGTTTATGTCATAGATATTATATTTTATATGTTATATATTAATCCCTTTGACCATATTTGACTAGGAATAGTTGTTTGGACACGTAAATCGAATTTGGTCAAAAACAGCCAACGTAAACATATTTTTGTATGTAGTTGTTCAGAACAAGGTAATAATTTAAAAATAATAATTATAAAAATTAAAAAGTCTCTAAATAAATTTAAAAATAAAAATATTTTTATTATATAGAATTTTAAGGAATATTCACCTGAATATAAACGCAATTTAAGGAATTCTTGTCTCACTTTTCATTACATGAGGCATAAATTAATGTTTTGCACTTAATTTATTAGATATGGTTTACATACTAAAGAATCGACATATTATATCATGAATTATATTATATTCACGGTATTTAATGTTTTTATTTAATTATTACAACATTTTTTTTCCAATTGAGTTGTTACCACATCAATTATGGATCCCCGTCTCACTTTTTACATTTGTGAGGTAAATGTCACTTTCAAAGCTTACTTATTTTTTGTGGTGTACCTAAGACCCATTTTGATATATTATATCATTAATTAATTTTTATTCTTGGTATTTATATGTTTCCTTTTATTCTTATCTAATTTTATTCTTTCTTTTTATATATATGGTATTTTTTTCTAACTATACATTCCATTAAGGTGTAACTGTGGTTAGAAACCTAGATTATTTTTTATGGTGTATATACTGAAATTTACGTGATTAGTCATGAACATAATTACTTTCATTATATTATTGATTTCATTTAATTTTATACGTTCATTAATTTATTATTTAGGATGTTTCAATGTTGTATGTGACTCTTTGGAATGGTTAAAGATTATTAACCTCAGTAATAACATTAATGATATTTCAATAGTATTATTATTCATGAAAATTATATAACAATTATTAAATACAACCACTTATTATTATCAATATATTCATGAACGTTCTCAAGTATTAGTACCAAAAATCAATTCATAGGTACCCAAAATGTTGTAGAAAATGTCTCAGAAAAGACAACTTTATTTCTCTATTTAGTCAGAGATCTTGTTTTGTTCTAGAAAAACATATTTTATGAAGATGTTTCTAAAATTATTTTGTAAAATAAATTTACCATTTTTTCTTTTACAAATGTTTTCTATGTAATCTACATTTATCTTTCTGAATGATTAATGTTCTTATAATTTTTTGTACAAAAGGATTATTCATTTCTTACCTCAAATGACATGTACGGATTCATTTTACATATTTCATTAATGCCTCTATTTCAAGATTTATTGATAATTTAAAAACAATTCCAAATACTTTTTAAAAAAAATGCTTTTTCCCTCATGAATATTATTAAAATGTAATCTTTTATTTCATCAGTGATAACAACCCTATATTTCAATCTTCTTGGGTTAGCTGTATTGATACCATCTTTGTTTTTCCTCTTAGTGGATTATTATTGATTTGACCATGTTTTGTATTCATAGTAAATTCCTCTATTCAGAATTCAATTTCCCTTGAAATATTCAACATCATATGATCACTGAGCATTGAATTTCCCTAAATTATCCATTACATTTATCATGGCTATTACTATTTCGTAAATTATATATCATTGTACATATAATGCATATATTGGCAGTTATTTGATTAATTTGGGAAGTATTTATAGATAATATTCTTCATTCAATTTTTTATTTGACAAGGTATATTATTTATTTTGGAAATTCAATATGATGTATTCTTTTGATTGGCGATGAAAGGTGGATCCCAAACATTATATAGCTTCACAATTCATTGGGTTGTTCTCACGAGATGAATAATTCTAAACATAGGTTTATACACATAGTTTTATACTGTCTTGGGAGTGTCTGTGATGGTAGTAGGTCATCATGTGCCTTATACATGGAATAAATAAAGATATCATTGCCCTCATGGTATTTTTAGTTTTTCTTCGTCCATGACTTTTTGCATCGACATATCTATTGATACATTTAATTTCAGTTCATTGATCAATGGAATGTGTTTTAGTTACATAACATTCCATATTTATTTTTTCATTAACTATTTATTTTAATGGAATGTATTTCTAGTTATTTACCCTGTAATATTTAACATTCTCATTGATTCATTATTTATTATTATTTATTTTCCATTACAGAGCATTTGAGATCACCCTTATTAAGATTCATTCCCCAAGAATACATGATGCATACTATGAATGATATGAAGTGTTATGATATTTGTATTATAGTTATCCTTGAATTTTTTTACTTTTTAATAATATGAAAATTGTGTTATAATTATTGTATCCATCTATAACACGGTTCTCATTTATATATCAAGTTTTCCAAGATCACTAAACTGATCAATCCATCGGGGTTTGATTCCTTGTAATCATGATAATTAAATTGATAGAAGATTCTAGCTATTGGAATTCTAGGACTGGGACACTAAATATAGTATAAAATAAAGATGTTTATCTACCTTGGGTACTATATTTAGGAAAACATAGTATAAATAACATAACCCTAAGATCATATTTTAGAATAATTAAAGATGAAAACTCAATAATGTTGGTGCTGTATATATTATTTGGGTATTCGTAGAAATACATCCCTACATAGATAATAAAAGTGGATGTGGTACTGGAACATATATACCTAGGAATAACAACTCCAAAAATCTCTTCAGGGCCTAACTTAGGGTAACCATGTACATATCAACGGGTTGTACAGAGCACCAGGTTTGACACTCTAGGATGATATATTTAAGATAATACATGTTTTACATTAAAACCACTATGAAAAATTTGAATGAATTTTGAAAATGAATAATTATTATTAAACATATGGTGTTTTAAATTAAAAAATAACATGTCCGGATTTTCATATCTTATAGATAATTATACACTTTTCTGACTATGTCTATTGTTCCTCAAATGATTATTTCCAGTTTTTGTAAATGTATTAAACCCAATGGATTCAAGATAATATCAGACATGAAGGGAGGGGTGGTGAAAATGATCTACCCAATGATGTGATGATAGGAGGTGTGGATATAAGGATTATTAAAAATATTTTTATAGGAAATTTGACTAATAATATATACCATTACAATCTCCCGAGTTCACTAAAGAAGATAAGGATGAGGGATGATAAGGGTTTGAGTAGTGGATACCATGTTAAAAAGAGGGCATATTATTAGAAATGTGAGATGTTTGGGAGGAGACATAATGTAATATGTCTCAATGGAAGATGTAAATGATTTATGTGTAGGAAATAAGTACAAAATTCAAGGGATTATGGATGGAAAGGGAAGTGTATGATGTAATGAAAAGAAGATAATCCAACGAAATAATTTCTAGTTATTTGTAATAAATGTGGGGAACCTAGAAATCACCTAGGTCAAGGCCCTCTTCTAGAGGATAAAATATAGTTCATATAAGGATATATGTGGAAATAACTGGAATATTTATTTATGTATTGAGGATTTTTTAAAAACCACAGTTAAAACACAATTTAGTGAATAACATAATTTCATGTATGTCTATAATATATATTTTGGAAATTATATTAATATGGTCTTATAAAAGGACAACCAATAAGTTGGGTAACAACCAATAAAATATAATAAGGCTTGTGGTCAATAACCCTTAACTGAAGGATGATAAGTTCTTCATTACAACCACTAACCTATGTAATGTCCTTTTTAATTTTCATTGTTTTTAGTCATAAAATTTAATGAATAAATATTAATGATTAACCAGCTGTAAATAATTTATTTATTATATATGTATCTATTAACCATTTTTATTTTTGGAGATATTTAATGAAAAATAGTTTGAATTTTCAATCTTTTTTAGGCCTCATGATCATTTAAAAGTTTCATTTAGTGCTTCAATTATAAAAACAATTCATCATTGGTAATTAGTTTTATCAGGTGTATGGGGTTTAATTATAATTATATTGAAGAAAAACCATTAGAAAGAATTTTTTATCTGATATTGAAATGATTCATGTAATAGTATTTCATTTTATTCTTGTATATTAAATTAATTACCGATAAATAATAATATGGCAGAGAAATAAAATATTTTTCTAATACCGAAATTTCTGGTGAACTGATGGCCTTGTAAATCATCGAAGATTTATGGATTCAATGCCCCATATTTTCTAATGATCATTATCTTGTTTTGGATTGATGACCCCATTAATTCTATATAAATATATAAAATGTTTATCTAATAATGTATCTTTACATTACAGTAATGTTATTACCTAGAAACAAAGGTACATGGTAGTCCATATAACCTTTGAACCTTCCATTATCTCTTTAAAAGAAAATGACTTATGAACCCTCCTCATAAAGTGGTATTTCAAACATATTACGTATCAAAAAAATTATCAAAATAATAAAATTTTATAATCAGAGGATGCAATTTAAATAATGCGGGGAGAATGTGACTTCCCGAAAACCATATGTAAGAACATTGTATTTTATAGCATGTATGACATTCCACTCCATGTGTGTATGGTACTATAATAATAATTTATAATATATTTATTATTTAAAATAGATTCTCTATATATTTGAATGCATGAAATACTATGTTTAAATTCATTTCCTAGATTATTTACATTCCTCGATAGCTTCTGATACATTCTAGAGTCACCTTACTCGATAATTTTTGTTATATGCAAGACTTAGTTTCACCAAATAACAACGTATTATGGATATATTATTATTTAATATAATATGATATAACACAACCTTAATATAAGTGTATAAAAATAGTATTAACTAATGTATAAAAATATATGGTATATATAAATATAAAATGAATTCATCGGTTACTAAACAATGTGAAATCAATATTTGAACCCATTGAATATAAAAAAAATATTTTTATTTTTATTATTGAAATAGAGTTTTATCTTAATAAAAATATTTTAATACAACTAGTTAATGAATTTACTGAAATTCATAATTTATATATTAAATCAAATATTTTTTATATTGATCCATTGGATTTTATCTGCATAAGATAAGAAAAAAATATATTTTACACATGACAACCTATATTTTTATTAGGGAACTTTTACCGACTTTTAATGGTGAAAACATTATAAATATAAATTTTATCAATTATATGAAAATAATCATCATATTTGAAATAAAAAGATTATATTTTGTTTTGGATGATTTTTTAAAATTTTATGAGACGTTTCATTTTTAATGAAAATTTAAAAATACTGAATTTTAGTTGATAACTGCATTATAATATAATTATATTATAAGTAGTTGTTATTTTTATGATTGTTTTTTAATATTAATTAAAAAATAATTTTATAAATAAATAATATTTACTTTATTAAGATCAATTTAACATTGACATATATTAAAAAAAATAAAACATTCAGATGTTTATAATTTAAAAACCCACATTGTTGTCCTATCTGTGGGGTTGATTTTAATTTAATTTGTACCACTTATGTTATTGTAATTTGAAAAAATGGATTCCATATTTTTAATAAGTATAATTTATAAATACTAATATGAACATATTTATTTTTGAGCTAAAATATTAGTGAATGTGATTAAACATGATTACAATTATTAAGGTTAAATTGAACATAATGAAGGTATAAACCATTATCTTAAGTTTCCAAATGACCTATCCACATGAACAACACCCATTGTATGCCCATTATTCCTCCTGGATGCTTACAAATTTTATTTTTGTAGTTTTGTTTATATTTTCGGTAAAACTATGTGCACACCTAATTAATTTCCAAAAATACCAAGTGAGTCATTTTCCTTATCTATAAAAGGCCAACAACTCCCCCACTTAATCACAACTCTAATAATTAATTGGATAGGTCATTACCAGACAAAATATATCCAAAAAACCCCATTAAACTATAATCCTACATTTGGTATAAATCAATTAATTGAAGCATTTGTTTCAAACCAAAATTAGTTACCCAATAAAGAGGTAACATCTTTTCTCAATATTTTTTGATTCTTTTCAATTCTCCACCCACTAAAATAAAATTTTCCTATAATTTTACAATAATAAAAAGTATAATAAAGATACTAGGATGTTTTTATTATATGTATTAGAACTACATGTACACACACCTCCATCTAATGTAAGTGAACATAATGCTTCTCTATACACCGAACTACTGAATCACAAAATGATTATTGTTTAATTTTTCCATAACATCTCTCATGGTTTCCATTATGGAAAAAAATTATTTATATATGTTATATATGATATTTATGGTTCATTAATACATTTTTAAATCTTTTATAATACATATATTTAATACTTTATATTTAACAAGAATAAGATAACATCATTTGAGTAAGTGTGGACATCTGCCCCATAAAAGCAATTTGATTCTTTCACACGATATGTGGAATATATAAATAAATGGTAATCTTTAAACACAATTGACTTGAAAAAAAATTAATAATATATTCATGACATAATTACATTTCAATATAATATAATATAAGATATATATATATCATCTCAATTATTACATTTTCAAGCATATAAAAATAGATAACATCATTCATGGGTGTGTGGACAACAACCTCCTCGACATGATTTGATTCCTTTTACATAAAAAACAATATATTTAATTATATATGGTTAAATTATTTTATATTTATTATATATTGAAAATTATTGAATGATTTTATTTACATACCTTCTTTCTATAATGATCATTTTAAAATGTGAATGTTACTTAGGCGTACGTAAGATCTATCATCTCCATGATCATTAAGTTGTATCATTTCCATAACAATATTTAATGATAGTTTTTAGAATCATAATTGATTTATATATATGATAATTATTTCATGTTTATTATTCTTTAAATCTTATATAATGATGGCTTGGACCATATTTTAACAACAATGGTTATTTTGACACATAACCTGAATATGGTCAAAGACACCCGACACAAACATATTTGTTTGCGTAGTTGAACACATAATGGGAATAAATGAAATGAATGTAATTATAAAAATGTAGAAGGGAATGAATAATGTATAAAATTAACATAATTTTGTAACATACTATGTTAAAGGATGTTCACAAGAAAGGAAACACAATTTTTAGAATCATTGTCTCACTTTTCCTTTCACGAGGAATAATTTATTCTTAGGAACCCAATTTAATAAATATGGTATAAAAAATACCAAATTAACCTACAAAATCATGAATTATATTATATTAGTGTTATTTAAATGTTTTATTTAATTTAATTACCTTTTTTATTTATAATTCATTTGTTACCACATTGGTAAGCGATTTCAGTTTCACTTTTTATATCGGTGAGAAAATTGTCATAATCACCAATTAATTATTTTGTGTAGTGTAAATAAATAAAATTTTTATATATTATATCACTAATTAATTTATATTCATCTTATTTAGATGTTTCATTTTATGATTATCACTTTCGAGTCTTTTAATTCATTTTTAACGTATTTTGGTCTCAATTTACATTCCATTGAGCCTTAATTGTTGTTATGAACCTACTTTCTTTTATATCGTGTATGTACTGAACTTTACATGATATATAATGAATCTCTGTATTCTAATGATATTATGAATTTCATTTAGTTTTATTCCTTCATGAGTTTATGATTTTGGATGTTTCAAAGTGGTGTGCGACACTTTGGAATTTTTAATTATTATTATCATCAACAATAAAATTAATAATCATTCAATGGTATTCCCTTTCGAGGATATTATATAAACATTTTTAAATAAATCCTCTAATTATTATCTCGTCATTCATGAACATTTTCCCATATTATTACCAATCATCAATTCTTTTCTACTCCAAATGCTCTTGAAATGTTTTCTTAAAAACCTAATATTATTTATTGCTTTAGTCAAGAAACTATTTTCTTATAAAAATCATTCATTATTAAAATGTTTTTAATACTATTTGGTAAATTAATTTTGACATTTTTTTAATTTTTATAATTTTTTAAAATGTGTATTATTGTCCCTTTCTGATTTAGTAAATCTATAACCATTTTTCATGCCAAAGAAATATTCATTTTTTACCAAAGATGGCATTCACATATTCATCCACCAAAATATCTTTGAAGACTCAATTTCTTGTATAAAAGGATTATTTTTAAAGAATAATATATTCAAAAGATTTTTCAAAAGGAAATGTTATTTTCCTCACAGATGTTTTTAAAATTTAATCTTTTATTTTATCAATGACAATAACCCTCTATCATATTACAATTAGGTTTGTGAAATTGATACCATACTTATGCTTCCCATTTATGGTTTATTATTGATTTTTATATGGATAAAATTAACATGGACTTCCTTTATTCATTATTGAATTAACATTGGAATATTAAATATCAAATGATCCCTAAGCATTTAATTTCCATTAGTAATCCAAAAAATTTATAATGGATATTAATTTTTCCTAAACCTTACACCATTATACATATGGTGCCTATTTTTATAGTTATATGATTAATTTTAAAAGTATTTTAAAAATTATTCCTCATTCTATACAGATATTTGATAAGTCCATGTATTTATTTTTTTTATTCAATTTGAGAAATGGTTTGGAATGGAAATTACTGGTGGAGCCCAAACCTTATATAGCTCATCAATGGATCGAATTTTCTAACGAGACAAATAATTGGCCAAATGGGTTTCTAATATTAGTATTAATCTTTATTGTGAATTTTCTTGGTGGTAATGGGTCATCATGTGCCTTAGACATTATTTCCATTAACTATGAATTTCCCTTATTGTACTTTCAGTTATAATTTATCCATGATATCTTTCATCAACATATCTATGGATACATTTTATTTCAGGTCACTGATTTATGGTTTGTGTTTTAGTTTTATACCTTTACATATTTATTTTTCATTAATTTTATATTTGGATGAAATTTATTTTCAGTTATTTACATTTCCATGTTGATTATTATTATTGATTCATTATTTCTTCTACAATATTTTTCTATTACTGAGCATTTGAACTCACAATTATTATGTTTCTTTCCACATGAATCCAAGAAGAATACTATGGAAGATATGATAGAGTCTACTAGATTTATTAGTGTTATCCTCAATGTTTTTTAGTTGTTTAGTAAAAAAATATTTTTAACTAGTTTATCCATATGTAATACAATTCACATTTAATTACCATGTTTTCTAAGACTAATAAACTAATTAGTCCTTCATGACTTGAAACCTCGTAATCATTATAATTTAATTGACAGTAGACACTAGCTATGGTCTATCAAGAGTTGGGTCCCCAGAACTGGTCTTTTTATTCAAATGAATGATGGACTGATGTGAATCTACATTGATTATCGAGAGAGATACAAAATGAAAATCAAAACCAAGTATCATATACCCTATATTAATGAATAATTTAGTCAACTTTGTGGAAATTAATACATTTCAATGATTTAAAACTGTTTTGGATATCGTTGATTGAGGGTTAAGAAGAGGATATACAAATAAATCTTTCTATACAAGTTATTGACATAATGATTATATGGGGATTCTATTCAGTAATACTAAATCTCTAACTATCTTTAATGATGAAATGAATATAGTCTTTATATATTACATTGATTTTTTATAGAATAAGTTTCCATGATATTATCAATGATTCAAATAAAGATTAAGAGCATGAAGGATATTATATAATTGACCTAAAGACCCTATGGAAGGTTAAACAATATCTAAAATTTAATAATTGTGAATTTCTACTAATAATGTATTCATTTTTTGTGATATAATATAAAGAGAAGTTATATCTGTTGATCCATCAATGAAAGATTCTATTTAATGATTGGACAGACCAACCACTATGATCGAGATCCAAAGATTTCATGAGTGTGATAGATATTATCAATGGATAGTGGATAATTTCTATGGACTATCAAATAGACTCACAATATATTCTTAGAAGGTATTAAATTTTATAATATATAAAAATACATGGAATCTTTCAATGAATAGAAGATTATTTTAGTCAGTGTAGTTATACATACATTTTCCTATAGTGTATAGGTATTTGTAATATATAGTGTTGAATCAAAGAAGTGAATATAATGAATTCTAATGCATAATGACATGGTTATAGCTTATACATCATGGAAATTAAATTTTCATGCAAAAATGTATATACTCATGATTTTTTGTAATGAGTTCCAGTTTAAACATTAAATACATAGAAGAATTATATTTATATGGAAATGTGTTATATATATATATACCAATCACAAAATATTAAATTATGTATTGACACAAGTAGCCATGAATATGTAACAGAGATGATGGATAGATTTAATTTTATATTATGACTACATAATAAATTACCACTGTATGAAAGAGAAAGATGTGGCCAATGACAAGAGTCGAAAAGATAATACTTGTGTATGTAGGTTAAGGACCACAAATGAGAAAATATTTATGGATTCAGAAAGGTTGGGTCATTGAAACATTATATAATTGGAAATATATTATCTTTCATAAATAAGTGTTCAGCCATATATTCGTGGGAGTATAGAAGATTTTGTAGTGGGATAATATAGAGGTACAAAAAAGGAGAGAACTGCTCCAAAGATTAACCCTGGTAATGATGGAAAGATAAGGCTCAGTAACCATGTATATATTCAGTCCATAAAAAATTTGAAGAATGAAATGTTAGCAAAATATCTTAATTCTTAGTTCCTAATTTATCATGGATCTATAAAAAAGTATATAGATATGAAAGATTATCTATAGTGGTGTGGAATGGTGAGAGATATTGAGGAGTTTATATCTTAGTGATTGGTATGTAATGATGATTGGTATTAAAGAGAATATTCTAAGGGGATTTTACAACCATTACCCATACCATAAAAGAAATTGGAAAAAATAAGTATGGATTTTGACATTGAACACACAAAAGAATCTAATTGGGATCATACAATATGTGTTGTAGTCCTTCAACATAAAATGTATGAGAAATTCATCACGATTAGTGATTATTTCCATATGGACCAACATTTAATAATATATATTATAGAAGTGGTAATGTGTCGTTCATCACCACATTAAATTTTATCAGATCGATATATGAGGTTTAACTCAAATTTCTAGCAAAGTATTCACTATGATATTGATATAGAGTTGTGTTTTAGCACTATGTATTAGTTTAATTTAGAGGTTCAATCTAATAGAACCATTAAGAAATTTATAGGAAATTCAAGATATTTTTCATTGTATTTCAATAGTGGTTGGAGACAACATCCTCCTCTAGATGATTTTTCTTATAATAATAGCATCCACTCTTGAATTTAGACTACTTATTATGAATATTTATATAGAGATAAGTATAGAAATCCAATATTATATTTGGAGTTATAAAATGATAACTATTGGGAATATATCTAGGGGAATAAATGGTAGAGAAGGTTTGTGTCATTTAGCAATATAGAAGAGGGTAATTTTTTTACAGAATTGTTATGATGATTATCGTTGATGGCATCAATAATTTGATGTTTATATAAAGTAATTTCTATGAATATCTCCATGGATGTAGGTAATGATATTTGTAAACAATGTAAAACTAAATCATAGATATAATGGTCCCTTTCAAATTATTTATTTTATAGATATGATACATTATTTATTACCGCTTCAACCAAACCTCTATTAGGTTCTTGATGGGTTCCATATATCTGACATAAGGATGAACATACTTGAACTGTAACATATACTAAACTCAAATGTCATAGAAATGGAGAATGATCTTTTTTTATGAGGAACTGCTAATGCAGAGTTTTTATTTAATTGAAAATGTTCTATGAAATTATAAAACTTACATGGGAAAAGCTAGGTTTTGAAATAAATAGCATAAGGAAGCTGCATTAGAACATAAAGATGTAATGTTGTAAAACTATGCTCAGATTTTTGTACCAAATTTATACAAATTTATGGTATAAATTAATTTTATGGGTTGTATAATTTAACAAATAATGATTTTATGAAATATTATTTTTCAATTAAATGTAGTGTCTTTGATAGCTTGAGTTATAGGAAAAACCAATTCATAATGAACTACAATATATAATTTATATTAGTATTTAAACATGAATATTATATACTAAATAATAAACATTATGTTATAAACAGTAATGATCATAATTTCATTTTTAATTTTTAATTTTTTAGGTAATGAAAATATAATTATATATAAGTAATTAATTTTTATAAAATTCATTACTTTTTAAAAATAATTTTTATTAAGAAATTAAATATATTACTTTCTGTAAAAAAATTATAATTATTTTTGAAACATTAATAATATTTCTTTATTAAAATTAACTTCATTTTTGGAATTTAAATATAAATATTATCGTAGGTTAAGTTGTTAATAATTTTTGAATATGATAAATTTTGGGGAATAGTAATATGGATGATTTATATTAAAAAATAACTTTTTTGAATATATAATTTAATAATTAATCTATTGATAAAAAATATTAAGCTTAAGATTAGTTTAATAAATTTTTTAAAAAAATTAAATTTATTTTGTTGTAATAAAATTCATGTTTCATTTTAATATTAATTATTTATATACTAATGAAATGTTTTTCTCACTGGAAAACAAATCATTCATTATGTTTGTAGGATTAATATTAGATAAAAAATTTCCATAGTATCAATACAATTATGGAAAATGGATTCCATATTTAGAACTATAATAAATAATATTACACAATAAGGACATCCTAATAATTATTTTATATTAATTGTAATAATAATAAAAATTAATTACCACTGCCAAAGTTAAAACAGGTTTACGGTGGTGTTAAATTAATATAATAAATGGTGAAATTACATATAAAATTCTATAACTCCAATTTTTCGGCCATGTATCAAACATATAATCTCCATGTTTCAAAAATATTTTTTTTTCTTTGTATCATGTTTAAAACATGGGTAGCCATTTTTCATTTAAAAAATAACAATTCAATCATCATCCTAACTTATAAATGGGGACCCACTCTCCTATATTACTAACTCTTCAAAAAAAACATTGAAGCATCATAAAATGACCAAAGTCACTTCTTTTCAACAATAAAAAAATTTAGGATTCCTTATTTGGATTATAAAACACTCATAATGAGAATATTGGTGACAATTTAAGGAGGTTATTTGAAGAAGAGGTAAAATTTATTAACATGGAGTTTTTATTTATTTCATCTTTCACATGGTTAAAAAAATTAAACAATGATGATCTATTAAAAATTGTATATATCATGTTCATTTTTACTTTTTAGGGACACTAAATGTTATATGTACTATTCGTAATACGCTCTTTCTGAAAAGCATTAGTGGTGATGTTCAGTTTTATACTTACATATCCATTACACTTCTCAATTTTTTATTTACATTGGAACTAAATAATATAAATATATTATTAGTTATAAAAATATGAACATCCAAAATGATATAAGTAATTATTCTTTTAGTATGAATTGTAATATAGAATTCATATATTAATTTTGAACGTATTAGGAATATCACATCATTCTCATGGGACTAATAATTCCTACTCATAATATATGGTTTTATTTCCTCATATGGAACCCATATTCATATCAATATATGGGTTTTAATTATTTTATGTGTGGTCTAAATATATATTATCCCTCCAATTTATTGGACACAAAATTTACATCTAATGACATAATATGAAGGGTAATGGGGTGTGAACCCACTATAATATAGGAATTTACCCACTATGTTTATGGGAATGAGTAGTTAACCCAATACACCCAAGGAAACTATACCCAAAAATATTATTGTTAGTGAGTCTAGATTTTTTATAATAATGTTATTTTTTATGTTATTTCAAAATATTTATGATTAGATTATCTTATTATATATTTTCTTTATCAGTCATCACATACCTATTACTATTCATGTTTTATGATATCATAGAATGACTCCTATCTCATTGGTTATGATTTATTATCATTCTCCATCTCTAAATAGGATTTTTATATCATAATATTACCTAGAACTATTCCGTACATCTTTTGAAATTTTAGAAGTCCTAGGTGAGTTTAGATCACTATGTGTATTTTCAAAGATATAAGATGTTATTTATTTTTAAAATGATGTACTTATTTTTCTGATCCCCCAAGAGTGTTGACCTTTCTCTCATTAGATTAAACATATTAGAAAAAATGTTACTATATATGTAATAAAATAAATTTATGAATTTATTTTTCACAATTCATATTAGATGACTTGTTTAATATATTATTGGGATTAGGACTGGAAAAAGTTTTAGAAATCTGATGTTATAAGTCTTTTCAATAGAAAATATCTGTAAATTTTTTAAAAACATTGTTTTATTAGTTTAATAGAAAAATAAAAATTATATAGATACTAAAAAATTTATGAATCTATGTCACATATTCTCCAAGGAGAAATCACCCAAAAATGGTTGGTTGAGTATTAACTCAAAACTATCATTATGAATTATCAGAGGGCCTACGAATTAACAACTATCCAAAAAAACATTTGGGATTGATTATTATATTTTATAGGCTTTTATAAAAACATTATGAAGGATTTTAATATAATTTTATGTTATATAAAATTATAGGAAATAATACATGTATAAACTAGATTGAATACCTGAAATTATTAAATATTTTTTAAATGGAATTTATATTTTATTCATTTAAATTTCATAGGCATCCTTTTCTAGGATCACACAGAATTTTTTAATATTTTATAAATGGAGGAAAATAGGATTAATTATGAAAACACCATATGGAATGGTTTAATGGAATTACAATGAATAATCCATAAAATTAAATAATAAATGAATAATGCATTTTATCACTTTCTTGGTGATCATTTAGGATTATAATTTTATTGATTTATAATATAACTTCCAAAAAAATTTATTACATCACAATTTGGTTTCCTCTATATAGAATCCATTTTTTCCACAATACAACATAATTAATATATAAAAAGATTTATGTTCATGAAATATCTTTAATATATTTTAATTAATCAAATCATTCACATTACTCATCCTTGAGACCCTACTGAAACATCTTAATGTGTCATATTATAAAAAAGAAATTGTGAATTTACATATAAAAAGATATAAAAAACATGTTAGACCATTAATAATGATAAAAATTTATAATTATAAAATAATAATGCATCTCAAATAAAATACTTTCCATCCATAGATATTGATATCAATGTAAAAAAAATTCATAGAATAATAAAACATAAACCTAAAAGGATAAATAATATCATTAACATTTCTTTTCAATCATGTAAAATTCAAGAAACATTTTTCATAGAGTAATTCATTCCACCTTTAATAAGATTCATAAACATTCCTATAAACATAACACCATAAGATTAAAATGAGAATTATTAAGCTTTCAGTTAAATCCCCTATATATCATAAAAAAAATTGTAGGGAAATTAAATCTTCATTCCTATGTCCCACTTGTAATAAATCATTCAAATAGAAAACCATTCACCATAAATTATAATAACCTCTTAGGATAAACCTACCATGTTTACTCCTTCCCTTTAACTAATGAATTGGGGATCTATAGCAGACATAACTATATGAATGATCTATATTAGGAATAGTAGTAATATTAAAAACTTCCCCCAACCCTTATCAAAATAATAGCACCTGAAAGGTTTTATTTTCAACATTATATTCATACAAATATTCTTTATCATAAAATAATTATATTTATCAATATCATTATTTCCATTCCCTTTAAAACCATTTTAAAAATACATAAACCAAATTAATGGATGGATTATCTATTAATTAAATATGAATTATTTTATGGGAATCCAAATATTATATATTGATAATGATTGTAGTAATAACTATTGATGTCATATAGGATAATATTGGACATTAATTTTCTTTTTTGTGAAATAATTACATATAAAATATTTAAAATGCTTCCCACTAAAATCTAATTGGAAGAAATTAAAAAATAAATAACTATATTATTTAAAAATAATATATTTCTATATAAATATGAGAGTAAAGTAGTTTTAAAAATCAAGATATCGATGGAAAAAATTTATAAATATTAATCAATAAAACATTTTGGTCATGGATTTTAACTAAATATGTTAGTTACCTTGAATCTTTTTTATCATATATGTTAAATCTTCCTAAATAACAAACATTTAAAAATAATTTACATTCTTAACAAAATATTTGTTTTTTATGTAATTTATTTACATTCAATATAAAATTAGATAATCAATTGAGTGGGTGTTATTGGTTTTAATGATTTTATCCTCATATATTCAAATTTTCATTAGTAAGTTAAATATGGTCATAGTGTTCATTATTCAGTAATGTAATATATTATAAATATGAAATATTTATAATTTTTTAACATAAATTATTATTTTAAAACCAACCATGAATGATGGATATGAAAAATGATTTGTGATATAATCACAGAGATGGTAGACCATATACATGAGTTAGTAACATATTAATTATTCAAATAGTATTAAGGAAAAAAGTAAGTATAATTTTTTGCCTTTATAGAATTATTAAAATGTCATAAATAAAATATTATTTATTTAAAAAAATATAAACATATCATAAATGTTAGTTTTTATTATCAAAAATTAATCACATCATTTCATGGATGAGGTAATCCCCACGTTTTCCCAAATGACATTATCATTTTTCAATGGAATAGTGGTTAATAAAATTTTATAAATTATCTCTATATTATAATAATATATAATTTAGTCCATATATATACATTAAATAATTATTTTTTTGTATTTTTTTCTGGTGTTGGGTAAATAATTATATCAGTTCAAGAGGCGGTAGTCCACCGTACACACGAATGGTAGTTTTGTTTACCACTTTATTGAATAAGAAGATATATATATGTGTTATTTCATTGAAATACAAACTATCTAAATATGGAAGACATTTTTATTATTATATAATAATTATTAAAAAATATTTCATAAATGAGTAATATGAATCAATATGAAAATTCTCACTTGATAACTACATCTCTTCTCCAGACAACCTCTTTTGTTTCATATCTAAAGTCAATCTAGGATGGTTTTACTATTAAAAATTGTTATCTAAGCACTTTTTAAAGACATAATAAATGGATATGGGTATGTATATAATGATCAGAAAATTTATTAACGTTTTTATTTTAGAGGATAGGGAGTGGCAATTTATATGTGAGAGAGATGATAGACTTTAATTTTTTACAAAAATTAAAATATATTCGTCTCTATGTCTATAAAAATTACTAAACAATTGAATTTTTATAATTATTATATTATTTAGGGTAACAATATTTTTTAGATATGTTTTAAAACTATTTTAGGTCATTTAAACCCATTTCCCTTTAATTTTTCCACATGGAAATTGGTTTTAACCTTAATCGTTGAAACAAATTTTTACTCTTGTTACTATTCAATATAAATAAAAAATTCATTTCATCTTATTACCCAATAAAATTTTGAAGATTCCAAATATGGAATCCATTTTATAAAATTTAATTCAATGATGGGAAGAATTAAATTTATTATTAAACCCACAAAATGTGATAAGAATGTGTATTTAAAAAACGTTTTTTTATGTTTAAAAATATATTTATAAAAAATACATATATAATGATGATTATAATAAATCATATAAAATTATATTTAATCAATATGAACAAGGTAAATTTTAAAAATAATATAAAAATATTGTAGACTTATAAATATATGAAAAGAAAAATTAATTTTCAATATAAGTTAATAGTTTTCCGTATTGGTAGACAAATATATTTTATCAAAAAATTATTAAAAAACTTGTAATATTGATATGATTAATTAATGAATTACCTAAATTTTATTTAATTAGTATTTTATAATTTTTAGAATAATATTTTTAATAAAACATAATATTGGATGAAAACAGAGTTTTTTTACGAATAATACTTATTTCTTTTTGACTAAAAAATTTCCCATTATTTTATAATTTATATAACTTAATGAAGTATAGTTATTGAATATTTACTTGAAATGAAAATTATATTTCTTTGAATATTTTGTTTTTTTAAAATATTACCCTAGATGAAAGGTTTTTCATTGGAATTTTATTCACTACTTCAAGATGTGGATGTAATTTTACATTATAACATTGTCTAATAAAAATATACATAACATTCCCTTTTTAGGAAAACCAATAACACTTCCCAGGTCAACAATTAAGAATAAAAAGATCATATACAATGAATGAAATAACATTCCTCGTGTTATCTATATAAAATTTCTTCAGTATTTTTGACATACTCATATCATGATAAATATTATTCGACTTATCACCCATTTCATGTATAATGTTTTCACCACAAAAACCTTCTTCTCCCAACTTTATCCCTTCTAGTTAGATTCTCGCATCACATTCTATATAATTCCTAAATACGACCCATCTAAATATTCAAATGATGATTATTATTATTAGAAAACTCATCCAAGTTCAAGTGATGACCTTGATTTAATTTAAAATACACTAATAATTATTGAACAAATCCTTAAAATATTTGATTCATTCACTATGACTATCTAGAGACATGAGTATGAATGACTATAATGTAAT
Source organism: Viscum album (assembly GCA_963277665.1). Classification (NCBI taxonomy): domain Eukaryota; kingdom Viridiplantae; phylum Streptophyta; class Magnoliopsida; order Santalales; family Viscaceae; genus Viscum; species Viscum album. The sequence goes on from OY728123.1 coordinate 650,013,372, forward strand.
ATAATTCAATACCCGATGAGTTAGGATAATGTTTCATAAATTATGAGTGAACCTGTGATGACCCAGACCCCCCTTGGTCCCTTCCTTTGCCAAAAATACGGTTTCCTTGCGGGGTACCGATCGGTGACACTGATCGGAGAGACCGATCGGTGACACCGATCGGTGAGGCCGATCGGTGAGACTGATCGGTGAGACCTATCGGTGAGACCGATCGGTGACACCGACCGGAGAGACCGATCGGTGAGACCGATCGGTGGGACCGATCGGTGAGACCGATCGGTGGGACCGATCGGTGAGACCGATCGGTGCGACCGATCGGTGAGACCGATAGGTGAGACCGGCCGACGTCGGCCGGCCTTGCCAAGTTGTTCCAGTAACGTTCCTTTTTTCACAAATAGGGTTTTAAACCCTATTCTGCCTTGTTAAAAAATGTCTTGGGAATCCGAAACGCGCACAAAGGTTTTAATTAAATGCTTCATTAATTCATGGGTCGGTTAAAACCACCCAGTGCCATTAATGATGAGTCAAGCCACGTGGTCAACCCACGACTCCCTCGTCTTCCGTGGTTTTGTGTTTCATCTTAACCGTCCCCAGCTCTTATAATTAAGGGGTAGGCCGTGGTTTCCCCCCCCCCTTCTTCGATCGTGGCTCTTCTGGTGCATCGGGACCGCCGCATCGTTATCCGTAAAGTTCCGCGCCCCCGGCCTAAACGTCGATCATCTATCAACAGGTAGGGAATTTCTCTCGTCTCTCACTGTTGTGTATCATGCGGGGTGGGCGTTACTTTTGTTCCTATGGAATTGGTTGAACCAAACCCTAATGAAGATAATAAACGAAGTTCTAAAGGAATAAGGGGAAGGGGTTGTGATCGTTGTTATGCTTTATCTTGTGATCATTCTTTTTTTTGTACTGGTTTATGTTTTTTGAAAATTGAGGCCGTTGGCGGTCGTGTGTGTGCACTTGAATCCCCTCGTGATGTTTTAAATGGGTTGCTGAAATTGTGAACTCCTGCTGTGAAATTGGTTAACCACGTATATCCGGCTGAATAATTGAAAGCACCAGGATCGGCCCTTCTGTGATAACTCCCGGTTAGAACACACGGAATTTGAAATCATGGAGTGTGTTAAATCGTTTAAATCTGAAAATCACTGACTTGTGTTGGTAGTGGTTAGTGGTTGTTTTCCCTTCGGGCCGTTTGCTGGAAATGTGGGAGGGGATGGGATCCCCTGTTCTTTTTATACTCTCGGTGGCTGTGTGAATTTGGGGGATGGGATCTCCTGTTGGCATGGTTTCAGTGGTTGTGAGTTTTTATCACAAATTGGGGGAGAGATCCTCTGTTGGCAGAACCGGGTGTCAGTGTTTTGGTTGATCTATGCTTTGACGTTTTCCTTGGTTATGCTTATGGTAGTTGCCCAGTAGTGCTTAAAATTAATTGAACATCTTGACTGAACGTGAAACAAGAATGGGACAAATGGTTTTGTGGGCAAGGGTCGTGAATTGTGACTCGGACGCTGTGGTATTGTGTTCTGTAGGTTGGCTAGGAAAACCTAAGTTTTGGGTGAGTGTTTGTTACCTATATCTATACTTGTAGCTTTGTGTTTCTTATTCGCGCCCCACCCAAGTTGAGCACTTAGTGCCGAACACCCCCATTTATGGGGGAAGGGTGTTTTTCCCAACACTATACTTAGTGGCTGGTTATTAGCTCCTTTTCTGCTCCCTTTCCGGGATAGCCCAAGTACCTTCGGGCAGGCTGTGATGGCCTGAAGTCCATTATTAGCCCAAGAACCATCGGGCAGGGTGTTGTGGTGGTTGGCCAGGTGTGTGCGGCAGGTGGTTTCCCATGTGTCTTCGGGATGAGGCCCAGGTGTTTTCGGGCGTGGCAGTGGATCCTTTAGCCCAGGTGTCTTCGGGCGTAGCGGTGGTTGTTCTGGCCTAGGTGTTTGCAGGCATGGTTACTTGTGACAGTTGAGGCCCAGGTGTGTGCGGGCGGGATTTGGCAGTGGGACTGCGTGTGGTTGTGGCCCAGGTGTGTGCGGGCGGGATTTGGCAGTGGGACTGCGTGTGGTTGTGGCCCAGGTGTGTGCGGGCGGGTGTGGCAGTGGGACTGCGGTGAGAATGGCGGGATTGGTCCGATGCGTAGGATGTCTCAATAACCAATGGGAAAGTGGCGCGGGGTACCCAAACATCGATGTGCTCTTATTATATATATTACTTGACTTGCGTTATTTGTGGAGTGAGCCTTGGTGAGGCCTGGGATGGATAGTTTGCCTTGTTAGTTGTTTGGTTCACTCTTTTATCACGGGACATTAGTACGTTTCCCCCACTTGTGCACGAGAGTCTTGGTTTTCCCTACTGAGTGTACTTGTATGCTCACCCTACGTTTACTTTCAGGTTTCCAGGAGGACTACCAGGGCTGCGCGGGACCCTATTAGTCGGACAGTTGGATTTGTCGCTGTTTTCGTATCTTTGTTTTCTTTTGGTATTGTACTTGAGAGCTTTCTTTTTTCCTTTGTACTTGTACCTTGTTGTAAATTGTTTAAACATGCATGGGGTCTTTATTTGGGTTCATTTATATAAACTTCCTTCCTTTCCTTTTTGGGAGGTTGACTTGTCCTTTTTCCCGATCCTAAATAATAAAAAGGGTAATGCCTTCCATTTGCGAGAATTTTCTATACCCTTGGTGCTAGTCGCCACTCCGGGACCTATTGAAGGCGGGTTTCGGGGGTCATTATCTCTCCTTCAACTTAAAGAAGGAAGGGCCTGGCAATCCGCTGACCCTTCCCTCCTTTTGGTGAAGGCGGGTCGTGACAGAATGGTATCAGAGGTGAGGTTGAGAGATAGGACGGAGTCTGGAGTTAGGCACAGTAAGGATTGCATGGGATGGTAAGGCAACAACGTTGGGTGACCTTGGTGCGTGAATTAGGCCAGGGAGGACCGGCTAGGACACGGGATTTTAGGGCCCCCCGTGATCCGATGCAAGGACTCTGGACCTACCGAACGACCAAGTGAGGCCACACTGATTGCAGGGTAGAGACCCTAGGAAAGGTACATGCATCATAAATGACTTGTGTTTTTGTGTTTCTGGGATGTCTTGGGAAATTAAGAATAAATTAAATCATAATAAGTTTTGAGAACGGTTTTCTTTGCACTACTGGGCTTAGGCATTCCTTGTTTACCTTGCAGTTATGGCACCTGGAAGGCGACCACGTGTGGTACAGGCAATCGAGACTCCTGAGACTACTTTGGCCAATCGGCAGAGGGCTGATCGGGAGGAAGAGGACGACCAGTGGAAGAAGACTTTTCGAGCCTTTCAGCGACAGGCCCTCGAGAAATATGAGGGCAGCACCTCCGACATGAAGACGGAAGGCTGGCTGGAGGAGCTAGTCATAGCCTTCGGCCTGATTCGGGCCCCGACGGAGTACTGGGTTCCTCTGGCTGTTAGCCAGATGCGAGGAGCGGCACGTCAGTGGTGGATGCTTCACCTGGGGAGTAGGAAGGTGTCTGAGGTTGCTTGGGCGGACTTCGAGAGGGAGTTCCGGGCGGAGTTCCTCTCCTCGACAATGAAGGCGGAGAAGAGGCATGAGCTACTCTCCCTCCAGCAGGGGAGCATGTCCGTGAGGGAACTTGGAATCAAGTTCAAGGACCTCCTGCGTTTTGCTCCGGACCTCTTTCCCGATGAGGAGTCTCGGGCAAGACGTTTGGAGGAGGCGCTCCGACCCTCCCTCCAGTATGCTGTTACCCCCTTTACCCTTCCGACATACTTAGAGGTTCAGAAGAAGGCCGAAGTGGTGGAAAGGATGCACGCTCTAGGCGGACTGTCACGAGAAGGGATCCAGCTGGGACCATCAAAGGGGAAGGCCGTCAGCGCTAGGCCTCCGGCATCGGGACCCTCTAGGTTCCGACCCGCAGGGAGCAGGCCGCAGCAGTTTCAGTTTCGATCCCCTGGCCCACGTTCTTTTCCTTCAGGCTCGGGACCACGGTGCTTCATCTGCGGGAGCCCTGGACATCTTCGGAGTCAGTGCCCCGATCGGGTGCAGTACAGCAGTGGCAATCATCCCCAGCGTCCGCCGCAGCAGCAGTTCCCAGCCAGACCCTTCCAGCAGCAGCAGCAGGGACAGCGAGCTCCCGCTCCCCCGCAGACAGACATAGGGGGGGGAGGCCGACCTCAGGGCGCTCCCCAGGGACCTCGACCAGGGCGTGGTCGGGGAGGTGGCCGACAGCCGAGGGGCAGGGGAGCTGGGCGTGGACAGTTACACGCCGCAGAAGCAACAGTTCCAGTAGGGCCAGAGGTTGTTCGAGGTACGATCAGTGTATTTAGCACTCTTGCTTATGCTTTGTTCGATACCGGAGCTTCGCACTCCTTTGTTGCACCCAGTCTAGCCCGCGCCTTGGGACTAGATGCCGAGAGACTTCCAGTGCCCCTGGTGTTGAGCACACCAGTTGGAGGTCAGACCGACTTGCTGTTCGTTTGTCGGGGATGTAGACTGATGTTGGTGCCACATCAGTCGGTTAAGGATCTCCTTCTGCTACAGATTCGGCCGTACGATGTCATCCTAGGCATCGACTGGCTATTTTCTGTGTGCGCCATCATCGACTGTTCCCAAGGGAGGGTGGTGTTCTCCGGTTTGGACAGCCAGCGTGTTACTTTCACCGGCGAGCGGAGCTGTCCGAAGGGAAATATGAGGGAGGAACCTCTCCTCTCCTTATTGACCGAACTGACGATAGAATCAACAGATGAGGAAATGGTGGAAGTACCAGAGATCGTTCGTGAATTTATGGACGTCTTTCCTGGGGAGGTGACGACTCTACCCCCTCGACGTGACATCGAGTTCGGGATAGACCTGCAGCCCGGCTCTCGACCAATCTCGATGGCTCCTTACCGGATGGCACCTTCGGAGCTACGGGAGTTGCGGATACAGATTGACGATCTGATGAAGAGGGGTTATGTTCGTCCAAGTGCATCACCGTGGGGTGCCCCAGTCTTGTTCGCAAAGAAGGCAGATGGTGGCCTCAGGTTGTGCATCGATTACAGGAGGCTGAATCAGGTAACGATCAAGAACCGCTACCCTCTTCCGAGGATAGATGATATTTTCGACCAGCTGAAGGGGGCAGGATGGTTCTCGAAGATCGACCTGCGATCCGGGTACCACCAGCTGAGGGTGAAGGATAGAGACATCCCGAAGACGGCGTTCAGGTGCAGGTATGGGCACTTCGAGTTCGTGGTCATGCCCTTTGGTGTTACGAACGCCCCGGCCGTGTTCATGGGGCTTATGAACTCCATCTTTCGGGAGTACCTGGATCGGTTTGTGGTGGTGTTCATCGACGATATCCTGATCTATTCAAAGTCAGAAGAGGACCATGCAGAGCACCTGAGGACGGTTTTGGAGGTCCTCCGACAGCACCAGCTCTATGGGAAGTTGTCAAAGTGCAAGTTCTGGGAACGAGAAGTGCACTTCCTCGGACATGTAGTGTCTGAGCAGGGAGTAGCAGTCGACCCATCAAAGGTTGAGGCAATTGTTTCTTGGGCAGCACCCAAGAATGTGGCAGAAGTTCGGAGTTTCCTCGGACTGGAGGGCTACTACCGGAGATTCGTACCCAACTTCTCCCGGGTAGCAGCCCCTTTGACGGCTTTGACCAAGAAGGACCAGGTTTTCATGTGGAGCGAGCAGTGTGAGTCGTCCTTCAGCTACCTAAAAGAAAAACTGGTTAGTGCCCCAGTGTTGAGATTGCCAGAAGAAGGGATGGCCTATGAGGTATTCTGTGATGCTTCGGGATAGGGCCTGGGGTGCGTATTGATGCAGCGACAAGGGGTGATCTCTTACGGGTCCAGGCAGCTACACCCCCATGAGCGGAACTATGCCACCCATGACCTGGAGCTTGCAGCGGTAGTGTTCGCATTAAAGCTGTGGCGACATTACCTCTTTGGGGAGCGCTTTGTGGTCTTCACCGATCACAAAAGCTTGCGCTATATCTTCTCCCAACGTGACTTGAACTTGCGACAGCGGAGGTGGGTCGAGTTTCTCCAGGACTACAACTTCGAGATCTCATACGCTGAAGGTAAGGGAAACGTTGTGGCTGATGCCCTGAGCAGGAAGCCGCATCAGGAGGTGGTTCGGGAATCTGCTGATGCTTGGAGGGCGATGGGGGAATTGGATGCCTTTCACTTGGATGCAAGGGTGGAAGGTACTAGAGGCGGTTTGTTTCAGATGACGGTACAGTCCTCTTTGTTGCAGCAAGTGGAAGAGTCTCAGTGGGGAGATCTTGAGGTGGAAGTGTTGCGGGATCGTATCGATCAGGGGAACGCCCCGGAAGGATGGTCGGAGGACAGCCGACGTCGGATGCTCTTTCATCGGAGGTTGTTTGTTCCAGAGGTGATGCGTGATGAAGTCCTTCGTGAGTTCCATAGCTCAGCCTTGGCAGTACATCCGGGTGTTTCAAAAATGTACCAAGGCCTGAGGGGACAGTTTTGGTGGCCCGGGGTGAAACGGGCAGTGGCAGAGTTCGTGGCTAAATGCCTGGTGTGTCAGCAGGTGAAGGCTGAACACCGTGTTCCTGGTGGTCTGTTGCATCCTCTAGATGTTCCCGAGTGGAAGTGGGACGACGTCTCGATGGACTTCGTCACGGGACTACCCAGAGCTCAGGGCGGGCATGATGCTATCTGGGTAGTGGTGGATCGATTGACAAAATCTGCTCACTTCTTGGCTATCAAGGAGTCAGGACCCGTGAGTACCTTAGCACAGAGGTACGTGGATGAGGAGGTGCGTTTTCATGGAGTTCCGAAAATGATCGTCTCAGATCGGGACACTCGATTCACCTCACGAGTCTGGAAGGGGTTACAGCATGCTTTTGGCACCCAACTACGCCTTAGCACTGCTTTTCACCCTCAGACTGATGGGCAGACAGAGCGGACTATCCAGACCTTGGAGGACATGCTGCGAGCATGTGTTCTAGATTTCGGAGGATCATGGGTACGACACTTGCCTTTAGTAGAGTTTTCCTACAACAACAGTTTTCACTCTACTATTGGCATGGATCCTTTTGAGGCTTTGTATGGAAGACCATGTCGTTCACCCTTATGCTGGGCAGGGGTTGGTGAGACTGGTACTCTTGGACCAGAAGTAGTGCAGAGCACCACGGAGAAAGTCCAGCTAGTGCGGGAGAGGATGAAAGCAGCTCAGGATCGGCAGAAATCTTATGCTGATCGTCGGAGGAGGCCCCTGAAGTTCGAGGTGGGAGATCATGTGTTTTTGAAGGTTTCCCCTCGACGGGGGCAGCGGTGGTTCGGAAAGGGGAGTAAACTCTCCCCTAGGTTCATCGGACCTTTCGAGGTGCTGAGGCGAGTTGGCGAGGTAGCATATCAGCTGGCCCTACCACCTCAGTTGGAGAGGGTCCATGACGTCTTCCATGTCTCCCAGCTTCGTCAGTACTTACATGATGACTCTCATGTCATCAACTGGGGAGAGCTAGATGTGGGAGGAGACGCGACCTTCGAGGAACGGCCAGTCAGAATCGAGGATCGCATGGAGAAAGTGCTCCGTGGACGAACCGTCGGCCTGGTTCGTGTGTTGTGGAGACATGGCGGCCTCGAAGAGAGCACGTGGGAGAGGGAAGCACAGATGCGTGCCCAATACCCCGAGTTGTTCTGAGCTTTGCACCTTTGGTGCCTGTTGTGACAGAACGTTTGACCTTTTTGTCTATGAAATGTGCTAGTTCCTTTCCTCTGTTATGTGTGGAAAGCCCCGGCTAAAGGGAAGGGGAAACCCGACCCCTAATCAGGACGCATTAAGGTGGATGCGATTAAACCCGTGCGGGCGAGTCAGTGCCACCCAAAGCGGATAATATCTTGACATGGGGGAGGGGAACTCCCCAAACCCACATGACCGGGCGGTTTTGCGTGGTATGTTGCTTGGTTCTTGACAGGGAGTTTTTTCAATTAGCGGGGGTCCACTCCTAAGAGGTATCTTCGAAGATGGTTGTTCGGATCCTCTCTTTCCTTCTGGTTTGTTTTGATTCTCGGGGACGAGAATCGTTTAAGAGGTATCTGATGTGATGACCCAGACCCCCCTTGGTCCCTTCCTTTGCCAAAAATCCGGTTTCCTTGCGGGGTACCGATCGGTGAGACCGATCGGTGAGACCGACCGGTGAGACCGATCGGTGAGACCGACCGGTGAGACCGATCGGTGAGACCGACCGGTGAGACCGATCGGTGAGACCGACCGGTGAGACCAAACGGTGAGACCGACCGGTGAGACCGACCGGTGAGACCGACCGGTGAGACCGACCGGTGAGACCGACCGGTGAGACCGATCGGTGAGACCGATCGGTGAGACCGATCGGAGAGACCGATCGGTGACACCGATCGGAGAGACCGATCGGTGACACCGATCGGTGAGACTGATCGGTGAGACCGATCGGTGAGACCAATCGGTGAGACCGATCGGTGACACCGACAGGAGAGACCGATCGGTGAGACCGATCGGTGCGACCGATCGGTGAGACCGGCCGACGTCGGCCGGCCTTGCCAAGTTGTTCCAGTAACGTTCCTTTTTCGCAAATAGGGTTTTAAACCCTATTCTGCCTTGTTAAAAAATGTCTTGGGAATCCGAAACGTCGATCATCTATCAACAGGTAGGGAATTTCTCTCGTCTCTCACTGTTGTGTATCATGCGGGGTGGGCGTTACTTTTGTTCCTATGGAATTGGTTGAACCAAACCCTAATGAAGATAATAAACGGAGTTCTAAAGGAAGAAGGGGAAGGGGTTGTGATCGTTGTTATGCTTTATCTTGTGATCATCCTTTTTTTTTACTGGTTTATGTTTTCTGAAAATTGAGGCCGTTGGCGGTCGTGTGTGTGCACTTGAATCCCCTCGTGATGTTTTAAATGGGTTGCTGAAATTGTGAACTCCTGCTGTGAAATTGGTTAACCACGTATATCCGGCTGAATAATTGAAAGCACCAGGATCGGCCCTTCTGTGATAACTCCCGGTTAGAACACACGGAATTTGAAATCATGGAGTGTGTTAAATCGTTTAAATATGAAAATCACTGACTTGTGTTGGTAGTGGTTAGTGGTTGTTTTCCCTTCGGGCCGTTTGCTGGAAATGTGGGAGGGGATGGGATCCCCTGTTCTTTTTATACTCTCGGTGGCTGTGTGAATTTGGGGGATGGGATCTCCTGTTGGCATGGTTTCAGTGGTTGTGAGTTTTTATCACAAATTGGGGGAGAGATCCTCTGTTGGCAGAACCGGGTGTGAGTGTTTTGGTTGATCTATGCTTTGACGTTTTCCTTGGTTATGCTTATGGTAGTTGCCCAGTAGTGCTTAAAATTAATTGAACATTTTGACTGAACGTGAAACAAGAATGGGACAAATGGTTTTGTGGGCAAGGGTCGTGAATTGTGACTCGGACGCTGTGGTATTGTGTTATGTAGGTTGGCTAGGAAAACCTAAGTTTTGGGTGAGTGTTTGATACCTATATCTATACTTGTAGCTTTGTGTTTCTTATTCGCGCCCCACCCAAATTGAGCACTTAGTGCCGAACACCCCCATTTATGGGGGAAGGGTGTTTTCCCAACACTATACTTAGTGGCTGGTTATTAGCTCCTTTTCTGCTCCCTTTCCCGGATAGCCCAAGTACCTTCGGGCAGGCTGTGATGGCCTGAAGTACATTATTAGCCCAAGAACCATCGGGCAGGGTGTTGGGGTGGTTGGCCAGGTGTGTGCGGCAGGTGGTTTCCCAAGTGTCTTCGGGATGAGGCCCAGGTGTTTTCGGGCGTGGCAGTGGATCCTTTAGCCCAGGTGTCTTCGGGCGTAGCGGTGGTTGTTCTGGCCTAGGTGTTTGCAGGCATGGTTACTTGTGACAGTTGAGGCCCAGGTGTGTGCGGGCGGGATTTGGCAGTGGGACTGCGTGTGGTTGTGGCCTAGGTGTGTGCGGGCGGGATTTGGCAGTGGGACTGCGTGTGGTTGTGGCCCAGGTGTGTGCGGGCGGGTGTGGCAGTGGGACTGCTGTGAGAATGGCGGGATTGGTCCGATGCGTAGGATGTCTCAATAACTAGTGGGAAAGTGGCGCGGGGTACCCAAACATCGATGTTCTCTTATTATATATATTACTTGACTTGCGTTATTTGGGGAGTGAGCCTTGGTGATGCCTGGGATGGATAGTTTGCCTTGTTAGTTGTTTGGTTCACTTTTTTATCACGGGACTTTAGTACGTTTCCCCCACTTGTGCACGAGAGTCTTGGTTTTCCCTACTGAGTGTACTTGTATGCTCACCCTACGTTTACTTTCAGGTTTCCAGGAGGACTACCAGGGCTGCGCGGGACCCTATTAGTTGGACAGTTGGATTTGTCGCTGTTGTCGTATCTTTGTTTTCTTTTGGTATTGTACTTGAGAGCTTTCTTTTTTCTTTGTACTTGTACCTTGTTGTAAACTGTTTAAACATGCATGGGGTCTTTATTTGGGTTCATTTATATAAACTTGATTCCTTTCCTTTTTGGGAGGTCGACTTGTCCTTTTTCCCGATCCTAAATAATAAAAAGGGTAATGCCTTCCATTTGCGAGAATTTTCTATACCCTTGGTGCTAGTCGCCACTCCGGGACCTATTGAAGGCGGGTTTCGGGGGTCATTATCTCTCCTTCAACTTAAAGAAGGAAGGGCCTGGCAATCCGCTGACCCTTCCCTCCTTTTGGTGAAGGCGGGTCGTGACAGAACCATGTATCCAAACTAGGTACAAAAGAGTGAGGGTCTAAATTTAATCAAATTGTATACTTATCCTAATTATAATAATGTTTATAGATAATCATTTTATCAGGATTGTGATAAAATGAAATAATTTTACTTAAAAATCAATCATTACGTAAATCACGTTAATAACATGGGGGTGTATATTCAAAATACCATCAGGAAACACAAGTATATTTTCTCTCTATTCTATTCAGACATTGGATTTTAATTAATTAATCCCCCATAATGTCATTCAATCATCTCTTAACAATAGAAATTTCAAACATTTTATATGAAAATTTTAAATATTTTTCTTCATTCATTACAAAAAGAAATATTCTTGAATGGATAACTATATTTTTATACTATCAGGATGAATAGAAGATGGATAACTATGGGCCTCACTCAAACAATATTTCATTAAATAGGTTTCTCAAGAAACTATAAATCATTGTTTTAATATTATTAACCCTTTTATTGACAACATTAATATCTAGAAACAATCAATTCAGGACATATTTTGAGTTTTCCTAAAACACACAATCATCCAGTTGAGTTTTCATAGTTTTATCTGACAATTAATATTCTAGTTTTATATGAAACATAATATATGGTGTTTATTCTTGAATAATTTATAAAAAATATACATCTTATCATTTGGAAAATGATCATGTTCTAGAAATTGTAATTTAATGAATAATTATCTTTTCGAATGAAAGAATCAACTAATAAGATTGAATTTCCTAGATGGTAAATAATTTCCTAGTTATAATGATTTTATAAATTCCTAAAATCTCTTCTATATGATGATAATATATTCATTAATTTGAATATATAATTATAAATTTATGATCATTATATATTTCACACTTTAATCTATATATATGATGTCCCAAAATTTTTAATGAAACCATAAAGATGCTAGTTCATAGTCATGTGTAAGGAATATTTTCTCAATAAGTTTAATTTTTTTGTGAATAATATGAAACTAATCAATCAAATATCTCAAAAACATAATATGGTCCCATAAATGAAGCTTCACTCTAGATAACAATGTCACCATTTCTGTATGGTAGAGACAAAAGATATATCATTTACCATTCTTCTATTCCTATCCCCGAAATATTCATTATATTTATTTATGTCGATGATAATAACTTCTTTTCATGTAAAATAAGATATTGGGGTAGATAACAGTAAAATCATTTTAATAACCCAGTGGGGATATTCATCTTATAAAAAACTATGAATCATAGTAAAATTTCTTTGTGATAGCAATCATAAACCAAATTACAATTAGAATATTCCACAATTATTATATCTTTATTTATGATAGGACTACAGAATGAAATATTTTACACCCATAAAATTTTCAAAATTTTCTATATAACTTATTTTGTTTTACTATTTTATAAACTCACCATATTTTTTTCATGATCCTCCTATGTTTTATAAAAAATGAAAATATAATCCACAAACACAAGAAAAAATATTCCCAAATTTTCAGGGTTGACTATATTCACATGTTCAGTGAATTCAATTGAATAATTTTTCATCCAAAAGAACATAACCACAGAATCAGAATTTCATAACCTAGAATAAAATTCTTCTATAGTTATTTCATCATCCTAAACCATTAGCTGACGGTACCCCAACATGAGATAATCCTTCAAAAAATACTAAGCTCCATAGTGTTGATCAAGTAATTGATCGACATGAGGAAAATTATAATTATTATAATGAGTTCTATTATTAAAATATCTATAGTCAATAAAAATCATCATGTGAAATAATTTAATTTTAACAGTAAATAATTGTTTTAAACCCTTGGATAAGTACTAGTAGGTATGAAACTTTCATTATAATATTATTGTAACTTATTTTTCAATTACATTAATTATACTTAATATATTTATTATGGTTGGTTTCCAATAGTCATAAAATCAAGAAATAATTATAAAAACTCATCTTTCTAATCATTTATAATAATAAAAAATTCATTTGAAAAAACATCTGGATATTCATTTTTTACTAAGATATCACTAAACTGAAATGTGTCATCATTTTCATCAAAATGATAAATGTAAATTTCATTTTCATCAGATAAAAAAATTTATCTTCATGATAATTTTTTAAAAAAATATATTCATACTTATATAATAACCAAATCTCATTTTGGAAAATGAATTATGTATCTATGTAATATATCATAGCATGAAAAATAAAATCCCATGTATACCCAGAAAAATATTTAAATTTATATAATTGGAAAGAGACCATGGATTTAAGGGAAATCCATTCCATTGATTATTATAGGATTATCATTCTAAATTATCTTTTCAATAATACTACCATCATGTGTGTTTCAAAAACATCGTAACATAATTTTTATAGCTAAAATTATCAGTTTTTGAGATAAATGTTTAAAAAAAAGAATTTGTATACCCCGAATAAAAGAATTGAATTTTATAATATGACTAAATAGGAAATTCTAATGTTATAAATTCATTATATTGACTACAATATTCCAATGTAGTAATAAATGATTTTACCATAAATCCATCATATTATTTTTATCTTGACATAATTCATTATCTTCATTACACATGCATCCATGTAATGACTAATATTATTACATTGAAAACACCTTACTTTCAATTTTTTTATAAAATTTTTAACCCTACCAGGATCTCATTCATCACAATAATGATACATATACTCAAAAATACGTAATTATATTTGATTAATATACTTCATAATACATTACATTTGGGTTTTTAACAAAACTATCAAAAAATGAAACTTTTATTTTGTTACATTTATATTTATTCAATGGATTCTTTATATTTTTATAGATCCCAATAATAATTTTTATCATAAAAAAAATAAAACATAATCATTCAAAAAATAATATTCCACATAATTTCAATAATTCATTTTTTCTCGTAACCTTTCAATTCAGAAGAGGCATAGTCTCTACTATATCATATCTTAAATCTCATGTAAAATCGACTAATTATTCTATCATAAACCTGAATCGATTTTTTTCATAGTTTTATATATGAGTGTATATTTCTTCATATAAATCCATAGAATCTTCTCCCTTCTATCTAAAATCTAAATTTCTTTCTATAATATGTCAAAAAACCATAGGAAAATTCTTTTCAATGATTTAATTCCTAAATGTCTCTCAATCCATGAAATAAATCCCGTCTCTTTATCATGTATTTTTAAACAATGACCACCATTGATTGAATTCAACAAAAAAATGGGATGAAAATGGGTTTCCATTCAAGGTTATGAATAAAACATGCCTTCTAATATATTTTATTGATATTTATCTCCTCCCAAAGACATGACTTAGTCTGAAGATCAACTGAATAATAGAGGGTGTGGTCTCATAAAATTCTTCATTATCGACATGTTCCTCGGTGAAATATTTTTCTTCAGTAAAACCTAGAAAAATCCACAATATATACCCTTTATCAAAAATTTCATCACTATAATAATATAATATGCTACAATTATAAATATTACAAGTTTCAAACATTGATTGTTATTTCCCTCTTGGGGCTTTCCTAATTAATTTTCAATGTTTCCTATATGAAAAACCATTCTGAAAATATATAATGTAGCTAAACAATCATGGTAATATTCATAATTTTTATCCTCATTACTATAAATTATAATATTTTTAGTGTATTTATTTATAAAATTTTATCCCCCAAATTTATATAAACCCTGCCTCATATACCAACAACATGGAGCCAACCAAAAACTTCCCATAAAACAAATTCTGTAGAAAGCAATTAATTTTATTTTATGCTAATAAAAATTAATTTTTTATTTTTTAAAAAAGTTATTTCATAATCCATAATAAATAAATTATTAAATTATAAGGTGCAAACCTCCCATAAGTATACCGTTTCTCTAAATATGTTTTTTTTCATATAACATTTTTTATTTCATGACAGATCTCTAATGTTTTCTTTTTTTTATTATACATATCATTCATAATATTTAAAACCATGTGTAAGGATTTAAAAAAAATGTCAAGAAAAGAAATAAATATTTATAGAACCAATAAAAAATGTTATAAAACAATTTTATATGAATATTCATTAATCATTTTCTTTTTCGTAAATTACGATTGATCTCAAAATAAAAATTCTCTTACCTAATAAATTCAATTTACAATACAATGATTTTCATGATGCATTTAACAAATCATATTAATTGAGAAAACCTATGAATATTTCATTATAATCGTGAAAATATCATTAAATGTTTTTACAATGATATATATTTCAAACTTTTGAGCTAGAATAAAATTTTTATCGAACACCGTAACATTATATTAACTTGTGAACTCATACATTTTCTGAGAATCCCATAAATCATAGATAAATCATTTTTGTAACCTGTAATTTTATTTTCATATATCTATTACGTTAATTTTAAAAAATGGAATAACATACTTGATAAATTCCAATAACCCTTTAGGAGAAAACTAAATGGTTAATTCCATCCATCTACCCAATACATTAGGGTATATATTAGACTCAATCATCATCAAAATGTTTATTGGGATAAATATTAATCCTAAAATTATTCTGATAATTTAATCGTTATCATTACATATCAAAGATTTAAATTATTTTATCAAAAATATTAAAATATTCTTTATACATATAAGAAACTAATTCTCAGATATAGAATTTTAAAAACCATTTTGAAACCCTTTATGAATATACCCAAAAAAGGGATTAAGGGTTTTCATAGAATAAAATATTAAATCCAGTTAATGTAATAAAAATTTAAAATAATTTTTATTATATTAGACGAAATTGTTAAAACCGTATATGTGGAAATAGCAGATTCCTTTTCCTTTTTTTTCAAAACATTCTAGAATAAAAATATAAAAAACCAATCTGAAATACATTAAAATAATGTCAAAAATAAAATTTAATGAATGTTTTTATTTTTTATTTCTATAAAAACACATATTTAAAATAATAATAATAATAATGAAATTAAATAGAAAATTATATAAAAAAATTAAAATATTCAAAATTATTTTTTACGAAAAAGTTTCTTTTACCAATACATGACTCATCATGAACTCTTTCTGTCATCCTGAATAATAAAATTATGTAACATATTTAATGAAATATGATCATATTTAATGTTCAATTTCATTTTATTTTATTTATTACCATCCCATATATAATTTCATAATCAATTAATTTCCCTTAAACTCTATGGATTATATTGGGATCATATCTCCCAAATCACATTGTTATTTTTTCTTTAGTTGAAGAGTTCATTATTAATTTTTTTAGAATAATAATAAAGTCAATAATATCATTTTGACACCAAAAAATTATTCTAAAATCCATCCATGAACGATTTTTATGAAAATTTACTACGTTAGAGTTATAAAGTTTCATTGTCGTATATATACATGAATACAAGTTATATTTTTCAAAGATTATGAAGTAATGATAGAAAATATCATTTTAAAATTAAATTAGTATGATTACATAATAAATATAATACTAAATAATCATGTAAAATTATATATAATATCAGTGTGATGTAGGATGAAAAAAAGATTCGAATCACTTCTTAGAGGTGGAGATCCACATGCACACATGAAAAAAATTGTTATTTATCAATGGATAAATGGTAAGAAATATGTAGATATATTCTCTTAAATTATTGAAAAATACATCTAAAATATAATTAAAATATTTTAAATTAAATTTTATTACCACTCATTAGTGGTGGTGAAGGATGAAAAACTACATTAGTCTAAAATGATGTATTCCACCACAGACATGTATGATTGATTAAGATCCCAATTTATGGACGATGTATATGTATATAGGATATGCAATTAACCTATAAAAATATTCGTATATGTTAGATACTATTTATTTTATTTAATAGTATTTTATTTATATTATTATGATGTTTAAAAATAAATAAAATTAAAATGTTCGGATAAGAACTATACCTCTTTTTTTAGATAACCTCTTCATACTAAAACCTAACTCCCTACCAAGTTGGTTTTATGATTTAAAATGTAATTTTATAACATTTTTAGTTATGTGTCAAAATTATTTAGGAATTTATTTCTAAACTAAAAAGTATCATAATGATAAGATAAGTGTGGAGAGAGGTTTCCTTATAAAATAGGGGAGAACATGCAAATAGAAATATAAAGACTCTTAAAATATTTTAATTAATTTCTAAATCCAAAAGAAACAAAATTGGACCATTTATGAATATTATCTGAGAAAGGGTCTAAATATTGTAATAAAATTTCATTTAAAATAATTTTTGGTCATTGAAATCCTTAACTCATTATTTTAATCCATGAAGAACTTATTTTACCCACAATTGTGATAATTTAATTTGAGGATTTTTAATATTCATTTTAGAAAATACGTATAATAAAGTTATTATATAACATTAATTATTATTATAAAAAAATATTTAATAATCTTTTCAAAATATAAATCTCATACGTGGTAGAATATAATTTAAAAATAAAGTTATTTAATGTGATGAAAAACATGTTTTCAACAAACAAATATTTTTAGGAACAAAAATGTTTTTATACCAATTTAATGTACAATTTTAATTACAAAAAAAATTGATGTATTTTTTTAATAATATTCTTAAATTTATAATTAAAAAAATATGAGTTTTAAAAACATGATAATAATAGGAATTGTTTAAAAAATATCTTTATAGTTTACAATTTATTGAAAAATATAACATCTCATAAAATTAATAATAATTAACCTATGGTAAATTAGAGAATATTAATTTGAAAATGAAGTTATGTTTTTCAAATTGAATTTATATAATTTGTAAATAAATATTTATATTAAGATTTATAATACTTAATTTGGCTATTTTTTAGAAATAAATATTTTTTTATTGAGTGAGAAACTATCAAATATTTTATATTGAAAAAATATATATAATTTATAATTATTTATTTTTAATAATAAACTAATTTTATTTATGTTAAAATTAACTAGTTTTTTAGTAAATCACTAGTAGATGAATTCCTAAATGAAATAATGGACTAGATCATTGTGTGAGTTGATAACATAATGACAGTTCTGATACAACTTACTTATGTTTTGAATTGTAACTTGAATCATGTGGAAAAATATTTGGGAGAGAAAATTTTGATCAAAAGATTTTAAAATAGTGTCCACTACATTGTGGATATTTTGTTCCCATAATCAATGAATAATGGATTAACAAAAATGGGAAGATAATCTCAATACTTCATTATTTATAGAAATATTGTTTCATTCTGGTCATTTATAGTATGAAGGGATAAGTTTTTCTCTTAAGGACAACGAAAGAGAACACCAAACCCATGAATGACATCATAACTATAATGAGGAATTAATTCAATATGATATGTATTGATATGAATTTTTTTCACAAACTATATTAACATGGAGATGATTTTTATAGAACTCAATCAAAATTTGGATGATCCTATTAAGTCTTATGAGGTGAAATTCCCAATGTTTTCACATTGTGACACTTAATTTTTCATTAGCATGAATAATAAAGTCCATTGGTTCAGTATTATTATATATTCAATACTTTAAATAGATGTATGAATTCAAGAGATTGGTTTTAATGAGAATATTGGTTGATATTCCCTCTATGTTGAAATAGTTATATGTTATTATAAGTGATCTTAAAAGGATATATTGATGAAGTGGAAATTTGAGTTTAACTCTATGAGAAATGTTGATAAATATCACAAAGGATAGAACATTCAACATTCCACATGTAAAATGTATGTGAAAAATATTCAAAGAAACATTCTAAAGGATATTGGGAAATGTTTCATGTTGGGAAATGAGAGACCTCAATATAATTAATATAAAATTACGACGAAGAATAATAGAAATTGGGTGGTGTAAAAAAATTACTGTTCATTTCCTTTCCTATAGTATGGATTCAACTATAAAGAATATTAAAACTTTTCAAACAAATTAACTAATCCAATGGTTTCTGAATATTACTTATAGGAATAACCTCTAAGGTTTAAAGGGGAAAAAGGAATTTTTCTATTACTAATGACAAATAGGATCATGAAAATGTCATGGTGACATATATAGTAGTAATTAATTCCATAGTATAAAATAATATATATTTCATATTCTATGTATTGTTTCATATCCTGAATGTTTAGTACAACTAGTCATGAACCCAAGGAAATCCAAGTGACTGATCTACCAATGAAAATAGAAATGTTTTAATTAACACATTTCAACTTCATAACACCTCCCTAAATATCCTCTATGGGATTAATCTCCCAATAAATCTAAATTTACATCCAATATTAAAAATTTTACTATATTATGAATGGTTGAAATTTATTCAAATAGATCAACAAGTAATATTTAGTTGCTTGAAAACACTTCCAAATCCCAAAATATCTTAATAGATAATTAAGTTTAAAGATGATGATGAATCTACTTTTGAATATTCCTCACAAGAAGGTATATTATTCATTATTATAAAAACTATCAAGATAAAATGATAGAAAAAAAAAGATAATAATGATATTGAATAAATTCTTGTTGTAATATAATACACTAATTTATTCCTCCATGTGTTTCATGTAATTCCACATAACAAGGATGTTGTGTTATCAATTAATATTTTAAATATATCCATAAAAATATCAATGAATCCTTAAAGGTTATATCCCCTTGAATTTTAAAAAGTAATCATGAAACATATTAAGAATCTAGATAAGGTCCTTGTGAGGAAAGGTTCCTCACCAAAGCTGAACCAGTCCTCTATTAAGAATAAAAATATATAAATGATGATTTTCATACATTTTTTAATAGGTTAAACAAATCATGTTGAATATAAAATATAAACTACCCCATATTTATTATTCATTTGATTATCTAATAAGATATCATTAAATTTCACTAATTAAACTCTGATATGGGTTTCATCCGTTAAGGAACAAAAGGGTGTATATTTCATGAATTCATTTTTGTATGAGGGTTGTCAATTATAAATTTACAGTGATGCTTTTTGGGATTATATATTCCCATTACATCATCATTTATATAATTAATATTATATTTATAGATTACATTGATCAATATTTAGTTGACTACATAAACAATACTCTCATATATTCAATGTGCATGTAAGAATGAAAAGACCATTTTTATTGAACCTCGGGAATAACATACATGGATATTATATCACTTTAAATGAATATTTAGTATATTTCCAAAATCTATACCCAATGATAATAATTGTTTAGATACTTTTAATGTAAGGGAAAGAAATATTTTATCCTGGTGAATGACCTTCAATATCTCCCATATTGATCTAAACTACTAGAATTTGTACCTAAAACCATTCTTAATAACCTGGATTGAGGAAACATAAGAAAGGGGTGAGATATGATTCTTAGTAAGGGAAAAAGGAAGACATGTAAGTATAAACCTGAACATAGTAATATGATAACCCAATCATATCATTTGGAGATTATACTATACCTATCAATATTCATAAACATGATATATGGGATATTTCTTATTAGTTCAGAAGTAATGAATCAAAAGGAAATAAACATCAAAAGACATGGAATCATAACTATGGAATAAGGAATACGATTTGTTTCATATATATTATATTATAATCTATTATGTCAGTGATACCAACCAAGACCTCAACAACATGTTAGGGTTGGGCTACGACCTATTTTTTTACATTGGGATTAGTCTAAAAACCCATGTACACACTTTATTTTATGCTTAGTCTGCGTACCATGTACCTTCTTGTTTTCAGGAATGGGATATAACACTTATACCAAACATTTTTGGGCTTGGCCTAAAAAAGTATACCCTCTTTATTTTAGTCTTATGAAACAACCCATGTACCTTTTTATTTTTTGTCTTGAATTAATAACCATGTAACCTCATAAATATAGGCTTGAACTAAAACCCATACACCCACATTCTTTTCGGGCATGAGCTATAACCCAAATTCTCTCTTTCTTTTCAGGCTTGGGCTACAACCCACACACCCTATTTCTTTTTATTCTTGGGATACAACCTGTGTACCCTTTGAGATCATAGTAAACATATCATTCCTTAATTCATTGGAGGGAGATACTAGTCCAACCCATTTAATTGTAAAATAATTCACACATGTTCTATATGACAATAAAACATTTGTAATTACATTACCTATAAAAAGTTATATATTTTATAAACATAAAATAATAACCCATAAATTGAATTGGGTATCATTAACATATAATCACATCATAAAATATAGAAAAGAAACTGGTTTCATTACTATTTTATCAAATCATAACCTGTTATATAGAAACAAATTTAATAAACTTATATGCAATGAACAAGAAATTTTTTACTTAACAACCCTGACATTAAGCGTGTCCCATTCATAGAAAGGTTATGGATGTATCTCTTTGATCATATTCAAAAATGGTATGTGTATCATCAATGGATATAATTTTAGATGGAAAAAATATCTTAAATATATTTCAAATATGTTTCTTAGATAAAATATACATTCATCATATTAAAAGACTTGTTAATACATAAAAATATTAAAAAAAAAATTTTCATAGAAAATAATATGATCATATATAATGATGAATTAAAACCATTTTAAAATAATTTTCCTTTCAAATCAATAAATTTGAAACAATTTCAAAAAGTTTATCCATTTAAAAATGAAATGTAATATATAGTGGAATGATGATGGGTGAATTTATAAATGTCATACAAAGTAAAAAATACATTCCTTTTGCAAGGTAAAAAAGGATAGATGAAATGCCTTGCCTAAAAAGAGAAAAATACATTCCATTGAAAATATTGATAATAGAAAAAAGGGTAAAAATTTCATTAAAATGTTATTGGTTAATCGTATAATATTCTTGGATTCCCATTTCCAAAAATATAGATTTTTGACAGAAGAGAGGGTAAAGTTACGACTTCCTAAAAACACATTGTTAACTATATTATACACCAAATAGTAAAATATGGTACAAATAAATGATTATATAATTATATAATATATGATAAGGAAACAAATTCATATTATTTATGGATGTATCATGATATTATATCATGGTATGTAATTACATAGAAAATATCGAAAGGTGATGATATTTTCTCCATTGACTCACATAACTCGGTAACGTGGGATCATACTCTGTTTGTTAAAAAATTACATGATGATTAAAATTTATATAATAGAATTATATTCATAATATAAAATTTAAAATCTAAGTATATACTCCTAAGAGAATATTTTAGGCTCTTAACAGAACTTGAATCTTGAAGAATGAAATTGAGATAAAACTATTTTATTGATATGGTACCTTTTGAAAGATAACACCCATGGAAGAAGGATCAAAAAATAGTATTGTTAAAACCCAACATTTCAATTGAAAGTTACATTTAATACACTCATGGTCATTAAATACCAACAAAAACAGATATAGTGGAAAACATAGCGTGTATCTCATCAAAACTGAATGTGAGATGAAATCCCCTAACCTTGTGTCTTGATTTTCCCCATTCTTGTACCAGCTTCATGTATATAAATATAATTTTATTATAAATATATTATAAAATAATATTCTTATATATATTAACATATATTATTTTATTATAACTTTATATTACTAATTTCTTATTGATACTATATTGAAACTTCACTTTAGGTAATATTCTATTTGTTCTTCACATGTGCCTCAATTTCTAATATCATTGGTTCTTATACTTATATCATGATTACAGAATGTAAATAATTATATAAATATCTATTATATCTATTATATTTAAATTATAATAATGTATATCATATATATGTATGAAATTGAATACACTATTCATGGGGATGGAAAGGAGTACGTACAAATGATCGTTGTTTCTGTTTTTATTATTATATTGAAATATAATATGCAAGTTACATAACTATATATATGTTTTTATGTATATATATATATCATTATTAAATTTCAACTAATATATCATATATATCATATATATTCTGTGAACCCATTCTTAATACATTCTATGTGCTGCGAGAATGAATCACACCGCTTTGAGGTGGCGGTAGTCCACTCTTTGTCCAACGAGATTATCGTATAAATACCAAATAGAATTAAACAATATGATTGTTTGAGGAGGAATAAAACATCATAAATACTTAATTAATATAATATATTACATAAATAAATATATTTACCATCATAATGGCCACCATGATAGGTGGTAAAAGAGCAATGAACAATCATCATTTCCTAAGGTAGTAGTTCCCCCTACAGAGAAACAGTATGTTCAACATCCATTATATGAGGTTTTTTAAGTGTAGTAAAGGAAAAGTTAATAAAAAATCCATGAATATAAAATATATAGGTTTCATCACACATTAATGGTATAAATAGAGTGTAGGGGTTCGAGATGTAAAATAAAGGAAAGGAGCTTGAGAGAAGATATTACCACTTAATCGGGTAACTCGTTTTGGATTATGCCCAAAGGCATCCATGAGAGGGTTTCAGACAAAATGGTTGCCTCAATATCTAAAGTATAATTTTTGGGGGGCATTACGGTCATGTATTGGAAGAATATATGTGTCGTGAGAAGTGTGGTGAATTGGTAGAGGTGGAGTCCATTTATTGGGAAGGAAGCAGACTCACATGAGTTTTTTAAAAAAATAGGTGTGCACATATTATTACCTAATGGAAGTAAAAAAAACTCAATAATAGATGTTTTATGGCTGAAATATGTAAACACAATGGGTTTTGGACATGTTTCAGTCATTTTCCCCAGTATTTTAAAGTTTAGTCCATAATTAACCTTAATTTGGCCGTAATTATTGTGATTAATTTTAATCACTATTTCTAATTTTTTTGGGTAAAAAATTAACATGGTATCATTATACTATAAATATTAGAATGAGTATAATGATTTATTTTGGATTTTAAATATTTTAGTGAAATAATTGGAAAAATTAAAATTAATGTAAATCCCGTAGAAGAGAAGAAATAATAGAGTTTTAAAGTTGAAAATGGTCTCAATTCTGTTAAGAAATTTTATTCAGTTTCAAAGTGAAGTTGACCCTAATTAATTTTATTGTATAATTAGATTTAATATTAACCTAATGTGACCTTAAAAAATAATTTTAACATAATTTATAATTAATATTTAATTTGAAAAAAAGTAATTTTTAACTAATAAATAGTATTTATAGTTATTTGTCAAAAAAATAATGTTTACAAAAAAATTCAAAAAATTATCCACAGATAATTTTGGAATTATGAATTAAAAATTAAATTTATTTTATCCAATTAAATTTCTAAATATTTCTAAAATTAATTTTATTTTTAAAATCATTCCATTCAAGAAAATGCTGTTTTTAAACATAAAAAGGATATTACTAAAAATATTATCTTTTATTATTGAGTTTTGTATGTATATAATACAATTATAAACAATAATAGAATTTTATTTACTAATATTAAAATTTATATATTCAACCAATAGGATATAATTAACTTATTTAAACAATTAAAACAATAAAAGAGGTATTTCATAGAAACTAAATGTTGCATGAATCACACTCCTAGTCGGTGTTGCATGCATCGTACACAAAGTCGGTGTTCTGTGGAACAAACACTGAATCAGTTTTGTGTGTAACCTACACTGAGTCAGTTCCGAGTGAATTTAATCATTTACTTAGTTTATTTCATGATATAATGAAAATTTAAATTTTACAGAAAAAACAGATCCATAAATACTTAGGGTGTTACATTGTCCCCCCTAAAATTGGATTTCATCCTCGAAATTCATATAGGTGGTCAAATGCTTAATAGATGAATGTTTAGTTTATAGAATCCCACATTGTGAAAAAAAATTCTAAAAATTCCTTTAATGAGTGAAATTTGGATCCATAACAGTTACCCAAAGTAACATATAACTAGGTTTCGAAATAGGAGAACCTAGGTTTGGAGTAAATATTGGATATGGGGGGAAAATAAATATTTTTATAGATTTATTGTGGTCATCCATCATTAAAAAATAAAATGATATAAGGATAGTTGAGGGCCACAATTTAATAAATTATTGATTGTTCCTAAAACAATTGGTTCAATAGAAATTATGGTATTAGTACAACATTTTTTTATCACTTTAAGTATGTTGGGTAATTCTCGATCAATTTCAATAATTAAAATTTAATTCAATGGTTCTACATTGAAAAAATTATAATACATCCATTATCACATAAAATTAATTTCCATAAATTAATGTTGATGAAAAAGAACAAAAATACTCATTTAATGTTTCTTAAGTCCCATACACAAATAAAAAGTATAACTATTTGTCTCTTAAAAAATAAAGAAGCATTAAAAAAAATTAACACTACTGAATCATCATAAATATTTATTCCAAAAATATTATTATACATTAACCAGGGCATCACATTGACGGATGGTAGGTGTGAAACCCTTATCATCATTCGTTCAGGGGTTCAGGACCCACAACCTTGACGGACCTGATTAGTTTTCACCCAACATACATGATGGCCTTTTTGATTTTTTTTAAAGATAGAAATCATTTAAATAATTTTAATAACTGATTATCCTTTTAAGAAACGTTTTCAACACAAACATAGTGCACAAGTACATCCCTTGAATATTAACTAAAGAATTCCATGAACTGTTATCCTTACAAACCTTATCCAAAGTGTAAATCCAAAACATTATAACGAGATTGAAAAATCATCTTCACATTTATTCCCTTATATATGAAAATGTATATCTTGGTTCTCGCATTCCAAACATTTGAATTACCTCCACAAATATTCTCCTAAAATGTGGTAATGGCCGAAATTACCATAAATCCTTTTGGAAAACATGAAAGCTTCCTTATTCCAATGATTACTGAATACATCCCTTAAATCCAGGAAGTTTTAAATATCATCCATGATGAAATATAACATTTTTCTGATAATCAATTTAATGAAATCTATACCATTCAATTTTCATATTCATATTTAGTATAACATTATCAAAACATTGTTATCATTATGTTGGGAATTAATTAAGGATTACATTCCCTTAAAAAATTCACCTTTCTATGAAATCACTTCTTTATACTATAGTGACCATTAAAAATAATCTTGTAAATACATTTCAAATGCATAAAATGAATAATTCATACATAATTCACCATTTTTAATAATAATTTCCTAATATATAAATACATCCATCCTTCAACATTAATGATTGGAATAGAAGAGGTCCTTACTTGGATTATAAGTAAATCAATATCTCAGGGCTGTGTGTTGTGTAATTACCATGTTCTACACAGATAATTCATTGAACTATGTGAAAAATCGTTTCTCTATGCCCATTTGTCTAGCAAAAATAAAATCTTCCACTCCATTTGAGGTATTCCTCATGGTTATTTATCACTTATTCCTGATTGGAAGAAAGATGAATATTTATTTCCCTATGTTCCTTACCATGAATCTAAATTTTTTCCTTATTAAACCTATTAGAAACATCCCAATAATGAATTTTTTAATCATATACCGCGATATCATATTCAGCGTAATCAAAATATAATTTTCTCCACTAATCATCTCATTTTACTACTCATAAGAAATCATCCATCAAATTCTACATTAATCCACTTTCTTCTAGTTCTTTCCATTTACTAACATAATAAGAATAAAATGATCAATACTTATAATAGTAGAAAACCGTATAGACATTAAAATAATTACTTACAGGATTCATAAATCATTACACCTTCTATAATCAATTAAACTATAGGTTTATACTAGGCTATTCATAGCTAAATTATATGTAAATCCTTCATGATGGTTCTTGAATCATTTTTAAATTCCAAAAGCATATCCCATGGGAGTGTTAAACTAGGTTTGCAGCAAGACATGATGTTGTGTACCAGATTACACCAATTCAAGCCCAGAACATCTTACCAGATTTGATACCACTAGGTACATCAATGCTATATCCAAATCCACTTATAGTATCCAGAAAAGGATGTATTTCATAGAAAACACTCACATTATCCATTACTAAAATTCCTAGAAATTTTCTTAGTCATTATCTCATGCTTATAGTTAACCATAGAGACATCCCTAGAAATATACTTAGAAATATAACTGGGGATTAGAGTAATGTTTTATCATCCTAGCTTCCAAACCATGACTAAAACGTACCTATGATAACAAATATAGCTACCCAGACATAACATTCATTGATATTAAATCATTTTAGATGAATATTTAGTAGATTGAAAAAATACATACCCATGTATTATAATAGTCTAGTTAATTTGAAAGCATGGAAAATATTATATCATGGTAAAATATCTTCATCATATCCCATAGTGATCTACACCATTAGCAGTTCTACCTCAAACAATACTTCATAACCTAGAGAAAGGAAACATAAGAAAGTGGTTATCTCATATGCATATTATGAGTAAACAAGGGATACATGTTATCATAATCATGAATATATTAGTATGATAACCGGATAGTAACATTAGGAGACCAAACACTAAATATCAATGGTCATAACATTGAGCTACGAGATAAATCATAGATGTTCATAAGACATGAAACATAGAGAAACAAACATCATGATCCACAAAATCATAACTAATAAATATGAAATTGGATTTTTGTTGAACATATAAGAATATAAATATTTAGGTATATGCTACCTACCAATACAAATATAACATTTTAATCATGGAATATATCCTGTCAACCTATATTTGGGTTTCTCAAGCAACCAGTTTAGCCACATTTTTTTAGGATTGGGATATAACCATATAATTTATTTTCAGGATATGGATACAACCAGTGTTTCCACATTCTTTTATGATTGTGATAAAACCAATGTACCTTCTTGTTTTGGGACATGGGCTACAACCCGTGTACCCTCTTTCCTTTAGGATTGTGTACAACCCATGTACCTTCTTGTTTTTATGATTAGGATACTACCATTGTAACCTCTTTCATTTATACATGGGCTACAACACGTCCACCCACATTCTTTTTTGGCTTCGGCTACAACCCATAAACTATATTTCTTTTCGGGCTTGGGCTACAATCCATACACCCTCTTTGGTTTTGGCCATGGGCTACAACCTGTGTACCCTTTGATCTCATATAATACTTATCATTACCCAATGAATTTGAGGGAGATATAGGTCCAAAAAATGGCATAGTAAAATTATTCACACATGAGCCACATGATAAAAAAAGTTAGGAAATCATGACCCACAAAATGATATAGGTCTTATAAACATCAAATCAAAACCCACCATATTAAATCAGTAACATTAAAATTTCATCAAATCAAATAATATTGAATAGAAAAAAATATTTACTAACAATTTCATTGAATCATAACCTGTGAATGGTAAAAATATTTCATAAACATTTAACCTGTGAAAGAGAAACATGTTTCATAAGGACCATGACATTATGCCTAACCCATTCATAGACAGGATATGAATGGAACATTTATAGAATTTCAAAAACGGGATTGAGTAGAATCAATGGATTTCATCTTATAATGAATATTATCTTGAAATATATTTCATATAATTTTATTGATGAAAATATATTTTCTTCTTTGAAATTATATTTTTAATACATAAAACAATTTAAAAATTCTTTTTTCATAAAATATATTAAAAACCTACAAAGAAGACCTGAAACCATTTTAAAAATAATTTTCATTTAAAATATCATTTAAAACCATTTCTTGAAGATTAACATTTTAAAAATTAAAATGAGTCTTAAAAATATTGATGGTGGGTAAATCTGTATATGTTGTACGAAGTAAAAAAGTACATAACATTTTAATGGTAAAAAGTATAGAAGTAATTCCTTTCTAGGAAGGAGAAATGAATATTTCCTTGAAGATATTGGAAATAAAAGAAAAAATGAATTTATAAGATTATAGGATAATGGTATAATATTCTTTGAAACCATTATAGAAAAATAGGTTTCCGACCGAAGATAGGGTAAAGTCGAGCATTCCTAAAAACTATTTCGTAACTATATTATTTACCAACGTGAAGAATATTATAATAATACGTGAGTATATCATGAGATAATATACTGTAAGGAATATCAGGATTATTTTCGATAGATGGATCATAATATTTCATTAATGGATGCAATAACATAAACAATTTTAGAAAGTGTTGTGATTTTCTCAATAAATGCTTATAACTCAGTAAGTTGGGATAATATTATCCATGTAAAAGAATTAAATTAAATGAATCTTAATATTTCATGAAAATTATTATAATCAATATATAAAATGTAAAATGGAAGTATATACTATTTTAAGAAGAGTTCAGGTTCATAAAAATCATGAATCACAACGAAGGCGAATTGAGAGAAAACTGTTTTTCTGATTTGATAACTTTTGAAAGAATATCCACATGGTTTAATGTTCATAAAATGGGAATGTGAATAATATTTTTTTTATGTAAAATATACAAATAATAAAATCATCTTCAGTACATACCCAGACAAAAGGATATAGTGGAGAACATAGCTTGTATCTCATAGAAATTGTTAGTTAGATGACATCACCATACCTTGTGTCATAATTACCTCCGTACTCATACAAGAATCATGAATAATAAATATAATTTTAGTATAAATATTTTACTGAATAATATTATTATATAAATTACTATATATATTTTTATTGTAAAATTAAATTACCCTCTTGTAAACAATCATATATTAATGATTCACTTCATGTAATATTCACTTTGTTCTTCATATGTGTCTTAATTTGTAATATCAATGGCCATAAAAATATATAATTATTAAATAAATTATAACATGATATAAATACATGGTATATCCTCTATATTAATATTATTAAAATATTTATCATGTAGAACTATGAAATGGAATACTCCGTTCGTGGAGACGGTAAGCCATGCATATGTATGAACAATGTTTCCATTTTTATTATCGTATTTATATAATGTTTGTTAATAAAATAAATAAATATATATATATATTTAATTAAAAATTAAAATATAATATATATCATATAATTTTATTAAACCCATCCTTAAATCATTATATGTGGTGTGTGAATGATTCACGTCACTTTAAGGGGGTGGTAGTTCACATTTCCTCAAAATAGATTGTCATTTCAACACCAATTTTAAGGTAAACGATGTGTGTTGTAAAAGGAATAAAGAGGGTAAAATAAATAATAAATATAATATATTAAAAATAAAAATATATTTTCCATCATAATGACCACCACGATTATTGGTAAAGGATAAATGAACAATCATTGTTTCATGATGCATTAGTTCGCCGTACTCAGAAATTGTATGTTCAACATCAATTAGATGGATTTGTGTGTAATTTTATTTCAAAAACGTTTCATACAAACGTCCTATAATATTGAATACACTGTATTCATCACAAAATAAGGGTATAAATATATTTTATTGTGTGGAGAAGAAAAATAAAGGAGATGAGAATGAGAGAAGACATTACCTCTTAATCAATTAACTTCTTTTTGTTTTTTCCAAATTGAATCCTTGAGAGGGTTTATTCAAAATGGGAGGATTATAAGTATAAGTTAGGATTTATGGGAGGAATTTTAGTCACGTATTGGACTAATGTTTGAGTATTTAGAGGTGTGGTTAATGGGTAGAGATTGTGGCCTTTAATAATGAAGGAAGTGGACTAACATGGAATTGTTTGAAACTTATTATTTGTGAACATGTTATTCCCTAAAAATAATTAAAAAAACAAAAAACCTAAACAATGTCTGGTTTTTGGATGATATATGGGATGAAAATGGTTTTTGGAATGGTTTCTATGTCACTTGGTCCCTAAAGAGTATGGTTTACTCTCAAATTAAGCTTAATTTGTCCTTAATTACTGTGTTTAATTAAAATCGCTTTTTGTAATCATTTTCGATTAAAATTAACATGATATCATTAGAATATTATTATTATACTAAATAAATTTTTTTATGTTGTATTTTTTTTAATTTGAATCTTATTAACAGAAAAATTAAAATTAATGCTAATCTCGTAGACAGGACGAAAAATTTTGGTTTTTAAGTAAGAAAAAGTTCCAATGTTTTTACAATTTTTACTCATTTTCAAATTAATATTTATCCCAATGGATTGAATTGTTATAGAATACGTAATATTAAACTAATTTAACCTTAAAATATATTTATAATATCAATTATCATTAATTTTTAATTATATGAAAATGCAGTTTTTAACTAAAAAGCTGTATTTTTCACTATTCATCTAATAAATTAAGTTTCTCAGAAAATTACCAAAAATTCACCCAGGGTTAATTTCCACATTTTGACTTAAAAAATAATGTTTATTTTATGCAATTAAATTTATAAATTTTTTTATAATTATATTTATTATTAAAATTAGTTTATTTGAGAAAACGATGTTTTAAACATAATAATAAGTTTACCAAAAATCATATCTTCTATTATCAATATGTTGAATGTATATAGAAAAATTATAAAAAATATTTTATTTTTTTTACAATAAATATTAATATGTTTAAACTCTAGGTTATAATTATATTATTTTAATAATTAAAATAAGAAAAATATATATTTCGTAGAAACTCTGTATTGTGTGTATCACATGCCAGCATAGTGTTGCGTGCATCGCACGCCGTGTCAGTGTTTCAAGCATCGTATGCCAAGTTAGTGTTGTGTGGAACATACAAATGTAGGTGTTTCATGTAGCATATATTGATTTATTTATATGTGAAATTATTTTTTGACTTAGTTTGTTAGAATATATAAATTAATAATAAAATTCATTCGAAGAAATATGTCTACAAAAAGTCGGGGTGTTACAATTTTTATGTTTTCTTTAATTCCATATGAAAATAGAAACTATATTAAATGTTTAGAAATATGATTTATTCTATCAATAATATCATTTTTTATAACCAATGATGGTATATCTATAGATTCATAAAATACATATTTAAATAACTTATCTTCAGGACCAACCTCTATAATAGAAATATATATTCTTCATTGGTTAGCCACATATTATATGAGATTTATGAGAAATGTTTCATCATTTTACAATTTAAAAAAAAATTTAAATATAAGGTAATTATGATTATTTAAGTAAAAATAAATTATGAATGATTCTTGGATGTTATTGGTATTGGACACTCCACCTATACTTTCAATAACCTATAATGGAAAAGGGTTTCTAATATACAATGATGCTTCCTTAAAGTGTTTTTTGCGAGTTATTATAAAAAATAAATAGGTAATTTATTATACATCAGGAAACTTAATGACTACTGGGGATCTATTTAACACATGATAGGGAGAGGGGTACAATATTCTTTTCATTCTAATATGGTAGAATCATCTCAAAATTGAGATGTGTAATATTTATATGGTCTATAGGAGACACAATTTTACATTGACACAAATTAATATAAAATTTACAAAAAAGGTAGTTGTTAGAAATAATGGGAATATATTATTTATCAATATGATATCATCCTAGGATGGAAAACAATGTATCTGATTCTCTAAAATCTAATGATCATGCCACAGTATCTCTGATGATGATTGAGATATATGCAATGATCGGGTATTTGAAATGAATGAATCATGGATTCCTAAGGTAAGGGAAATAAACCTATATTTTAAAAACTACTACTGAACAAACCATTAATAAAATAATCAAAGATGCATTGAAAGAAGATATGGAGCTACAAAAATTTCAAGGAACATTTTGTATTACAACATAGAAAAAATTGGGTTGTAATGTTTGGAAGATGGATAACTATCCCATAAAACCCACAACATAAGAATAACGTTTTATATTCTCATAGATCGTCCTTCTAAATTATAATATAAATCATTATTATTTATATAGATGAAAATCAAAACATATGGTAGGATTATATAAAGCGGGAAATTTCATAATACATATATTGTTTCATTGAATGAAAAAAAGTTACAGTCGTATAAAAGTATTTTGGGTAGATGATAAAATAATTACACACACATGAATGGAAATGTGAACATAAATTTGTATTATATTCATATGATACTCTAAGAAATTTAATTTTTATTATTCCATGCGATTTCTTTTCAACTACCTATCCAATTGAACACAATTATTTCTATAAGGGATGATTTTTTATCAAAAATAAATCTTAATTATAAATGTAAGAGAAGTGAAGAGTTGATTTAGTGTACCAAACTATATTGTATCATATAAAAATGGATTGTTAAACACCATAGTTTAGAAATGTATTTATGTTTTAATTAAGATATATTTCATTTTTAGCACCACTTATCATCCTCATAAATGTAACCAGTCAAAAGGGAACATTCACAATCTTGAGGATATGGTTCGATATTAGTGAATAGATTTAAAATTACATTGGGATAAAAAAACCCCTTTTATTGTTCAAATATAAAACAATTTTCCATTCAATAATTCAAATGGACCCTATGAGACTCTATATGGTAAGAGATGTAAGATTCAATATTATTGGGATGTCATTGGATAAAGGAAGATAATTGGAAAGGACATTGTCTTGGAAATGATTTTGAATGTTCAAACCATTGAGCGAAACATGAAAAAAAAAAACAAAATCAAATTATGAATTATGTGGATTATCATCTATTTTATATAAGGTTTTAATATATTGTGTTCTTACGATATTTCCTTGGATGTAGGATATGATAACTCAGATGTAATGGAACCTCAACAAATGGTATAATAGTCCTCTTGACATATATTTTCATGTCTAGGAAATATATTATTACATAGAAAACCATATAGTCCTCTCTAATGTTGGAAATTTGTTTTATGTATAAATTTTGTTCCTGTACATACCAAACACATAAAATATAATGAAATCGTATGTTTTTAATCATAAAATGATATCTGTCATGAGGAGAAACCCATCGATATCTAATATATAATGGATATGAAGATGTAGAACAATTCTAGTAAGCTAGTTAATATTCTATGGTGAAATCAAAATATTTAGGATGCTATTTGAGAACCCAAGGATGTAATTAGACATATGTAATAAAGGTTTTTCTCTAACTAGTTATAAAATTTATATGGAAAATTTATTTTATGTGTGTAGAGAGTGACAACACAATAATTTTATTAATATTTTTCCCGAAATTAATATATTGTTGAGTATCATTTCTCACATTCAATACTAAACTAAATCTATGATATAATAAAAATGAAATTATTATATATTACCAATATATTATAAGTATTAATGTTTTGGGATTCCATATGATATAATCCATTTATGAGAAATATTTTATATAGTATAATAAAAAAATGCATATTTTAATGTTGAATGATAGCTTCTTAATAAAAATTGTTTTGAAACATTAATTTAAATTATATGAAAATTAATTTTTATCAACCTTAACATTTTTATAATTAAAATGGATTTTATATGAGTAATAAATAATAATAATATGGATAATTTAAAATTTATCCATAACAAAACATTACTTGAAATTATATTGATTACACTAGTAATTCTAAAACTAAAATGATTCCAAAAAAATATTAAAATTGAGTAATATTTATGAATTAAATTAAACTAATCATGTTTATATAATGAAAATATTTTGATATATATATATAAACATATTTTATCTTCTTTTATACATTTTATTAGTGTTATATTTGATTAAGAACAGTTATTGGTAAAAATATTACTTTTTCCTATAAAAATAGATTTCATATATATTATACGTTCGAATATGTTCTAATATATTTTTTATTTTTACCATATTTATAAATTTAGTTGTATTAAATAGAGGATAAATTTATGTTTCTAAAATCCCAATTTAATAATAGGTATTATATTATGTTTTTAGTAATATATAAGTTTCATTTTTGAAAACTAGTTAGCAACAGAAAAAAAATATAATAAAGAGTCAAAATATAATTATAAGTGACCAAAAATATATTAAAATGTTGTGTAAAAATATTTGTGTGGGTATTTAATGAATCAAAACACTATTCATAAATTAAATAATGTATTAATGATTCATTGACCATAAATAGTTTTTTCATCCTAGATTTGTAATGTTTTTTTTGTATCTCAATTCATTTTCCATGATATATGATAAATTTTCATCAATTGAAATTTTTTATTGTGTATTTATTTTTCATTGATATCATTTAATTAAAAATTATATTATAGGAAATAAATTTATAAATCTATTTCATTTTCTTCAATCTATGTTTTTTTAATTCAAAATATTTTGACACTGTTTGTGTTTTGCTAAAATGAAACACCATTTCTTTAAGAAATAAGGGTTCATCTTACAATTAAAACATATATTAATGGTACCTTAATAAAAAATAATTTATATTT
Source organism: Viscum album (assembly GCA_963277665.1). NCBI lineage: Eukaryota > Viridiplantae > Streptophyta > Magnoliopsida > Santalales > Viscaceae > Viscum > Viscum album. The sequence continues at coordinate 650,048,633 of OY728123.1, forward strand.
AACTATAAAATTAAATTTTTGGAAATTAAAACCATTAATTCAAATTCGAATCCATGATGATTTTCTTCCTCGTAAAATATTGGAATTGTTATGAATAATTTTCATTTTTTAAAAGTTGGGTTTTCTTCAAATATCCTATTTTAACTTTTAAAAAATGTTCTCTATTACATTTTAAGAATAATTATATTAGAATTATATTTTTTAAATCCCTCCCAATTATAAATGGAGGATCTCCCGAGACTTCGTTATCAATAGAAACTCTGAATATATATCTTTAAAGTAGAATGTTTATTAACATTCAGGAGATTTTAACTATCTAGGTGAATAATGTTTATCCTAACAATTTAGGCGATTTTCCCCAAAGAGATAATATATCTTATAGTTTCCATAATTGTATCTGATTTTATTGTTATGATAGAAATTATGTGAGCTGCAGTTGCTCACAAAAACTAACTAATTATCATTACTAAGTGTACATGGTGGTTTTGTTGCATGAGGTGCATGTTGTGGTGCTTCGCCTAGGTGGCTACGGGCTAGCCTTTTTGGAGACAAATGCTTAAGACAAGCGATGTTGGGGAAAAGTATCCAACCAGTGGGGAAGTAGTAGTGTTAATTATATAATATACTATTGTATGCATCACATGGTGAGAGTATCCATGGTGTGACTGTGAACATAGTATACCTATTTAGGTGACGAGTTAGATTCACTTGTTGTTCACTGTTCTTTAGCATGCATTATTTAAATTTTCATTATAGGATTCTGGGGGGATCCTACTGAGTATACTTTTATACTCACCCTATGTATATATAAACTTTTTTTCTTCTCACTTGGATCAGGATGGAGATCAAGCTGGTTTATACTAGATTAGGGTTACATGAGCTATTTGGGCATGTGGTTGCTACTGTTTTTACTTTCATTTGGGTACTTGTCGTTTTCTCCATTTTTTTTAGTTGTTTTGCATGAAATTTTATATGTGTAGTTGGGGTTTCTTTTATATTACTATCGGAGTAGGCCTTGGTTGGTGTCTATTTTATTTATCTCTTTTTTCATGTGTTCTCTTATAGGGTAATGTCTTCCATCTTTGTGTTTACTATACCCTAGGTGCTAGTCGCCAACATGGGGCCTACTACAGGCGGGACTCATGGGTCATTATCTCCCTTGTCACATTTCCGGCCCAGGAGGGGTAGATATTGTAGAGAAGGGGTCATGACCACAATAAAATGAGATTGTTTATTTTCTTAATATTTTATATGCTATTCTAAGATATATGATCATTGAATTTTAAAATGACAAACAAATACTGTATTATATGACTACCCTAAAAAAGATTAATTCAATTTCATTTGTGTAATTAGGTTTGTATTTTATTTTTTATATATTAAATACTATAGAAAATCATCAAAGGTTTGAAATGTTTTTTATATATAAAAAGGATAGTTTTTTTACTTTTCAATCAAAATAGATAGTGGATAACCACCATTATTATATTCATAATGTAGGCCTAATCAACATTATTGGGTTGTGGTTCTGTTTTTTTCACACAATAAAATGTTATAGAACTAATATAGAATTATGAATCACCATAAGAGAGTGAAATACACTTCATAATTTATGTTCATTTTTGTGGAAATATTTTTTCTAGACACTTTACTTTTCAATGATGTGGGAAATGAAATCCAGAAAATTACATGACTGGTTGTTAATATTATAGAAAACATCGGTGTGTTTGTTATGATAATATTTTTTTTATTGATAACAAAAAGAAAAAACTCATATAATGGAATATTATATAAAATATGATGATTAAGGAAGAAAAAATGTACACTTACACAATAATAGTTGATTTAGAAATTATTACTCTGATAAATGTATATGTTTTCTATAATGTTATAAAAAACTTGAAAAATATTTTATGATCTGGACAGTCATAATAGTAACCATTTTTTCAATTATAACACTACAAATATTATATTTCTTTTTTATTGTATTGTATTATAAAAAAAATGTTTAAATAAAATGGTATTACATTAATAAAAGATATGGGTAACATTTTTTTATCTGAAAAAATATTAAAAATAATGTTATTTCTGGGAAAAAAATAAATAAATATCTTGTATGATTTCTTATATCATCAATCCATTAATTAGAAAATCCCTTTTTCCCTTGATTCTTATAAATTACAGAGGGTACAATGACTATAATATGATCAAAAGTCATCAAAAAATTGACATGGACCAAAACACTAGGACCATATACGGGCTTGTTGGATTCAAAATGTACCACCCCAAGGGAGCCTCCTATATGACATGGGTTGATCAGAAACACAAAATAAGTTCATACATATGGGAATATTCAACCTTAAAAGTAACCCACAACCTCATGTATCAAATTATTTAATAAAAATCCTAGTTTGACCTATAATCTCATCAAAATTGGTCAGTTACAGTGACTAATACTAGTTCTAGTTCTCTATGTGTTATGGAATAGCACAAGGATATCATATCAAGAATCATGTGATTTATTTCACCATCCAACATAAAATTGACCAGATAATGAAAGAAAATCAGAATATATAGAAAAAGATAATATCTATCAAAATGATAATCCATTAAGTTTACATAACATATCTATATATTAAGAGTTAAAAACACAAAAAAATCATTAATATAGTTCACATATCAATCCATGGGTCCATCTCTCTATGAATATAAGTCACCACCATAAAATCCCACTACAATAGAATCATGATCCAAGATATTGGTCCTCTACATGAGATATTTGAGTTACATGAACCCATTTCATCCAACGATACAAACACCCAATGGGATAAATAGGATTGTAAAACTAGAAATCATTAAAATAGAAACAAAGAGTATATAAAATATCTATCCAAATGGATCAATTAGTTATATAATAAAATATATTTCTAAAACACTTATAAAATATATAATGATCAATATAAAAATCATCAATTTGATTAATTTTCAAACACATTCCCTTCCACTCAAAATCATTTCATATTCAAATATATAAATCCTTTTGAAATATCATATATACAAATAAATAAATAGAAAATTAATACTTTATCAAGATTCAAAACCCATATCTTGATAAATTGGTAAAATAATCATGTCATTTATATATACATGTAATTAAATCTCAATGCTTACATAGTGGGAAATACATGATGTGATTTTGAACACAACTAAACCACTATGTCATGTAAAGGAATAGTAGCCGATAGATGTCACTCTTAATTTCTGGGAACCATGGTCACTCCAAAATACTACCTTTATCCTCTAAGGCTCAAGGAAACCACCACAATGCACAACGTACTCCTCTAGGGTACAACCATGTATTGTTTTTTTCCTATGACCCAATGTATCCCAATGTCGACTATATTATCAAGACATTCATGAAACCAATATCTTGTTTTATAAAATAATTTTTATGGAAGAATAAATTTTATTTCTATACCCACATATACATAATTCATTTTCTATAGTGATACAAGATTACTCCCATTCTTGAAGCCACCTTTCTATTTCAAATTAATCTTTGATGAACTTTTTATACAAAGAAAGTGCATAAAATACATTTCAAAAATAGAAACCCCATTTTGAAAATCCTTTTACATTACCCCAAGGAGAATTTTTTTTCCATTATTCAAAACCAATGGAATGCATCATAAGAACAAACATTTACTAAGGGATATACGGTTTTATAGAGACACATACATCATGACTGATGAAAATACGGTTCCCTCCTTAACTAGTGATGAGAGAGAATGACATGGGGTCCATGATAACATAGACGTGATGAAAAAAAACTCACTTATTAATGATCATTATTGGTCCAATAACCTAGTTTCAGTTGAAATTAATTACATGGATAATAATACCAGTAAAGAGGTTTGAAATGATCTAACTAGTGTGTTTTTTCCAATATAGATCCATGAATTCCACTGGAAATAAGGTTCAGCACCAGGGTGTGGAAGAGTGCCAATAATGTCCTCAAAGATCCAATATACCAATAAAATATGATTTATGGTCGAAGGGGAAACATTAGTATAGATAAGAGATTATTTTTAGAATGGAAAGACTGTTTTCCCATTCTATGTCTCTTGTCATCAACATTACTGATGAGCCACTTGGACTCATTGGCTAGCTGATGTGACCCATTAACATGCCAGATTTCTTCTAGCATGGATCATCATTCTAGTTCCCTTCACTATTTAGCTGGTTTCCACCTATTGCAACATAATGGAAAAACCGACCTCCCAGGCTATTTATGACCCAAAAATAAAAATTAGGTCAATAACGGATTAAACATACAATTTTTGAGATAATAATAATATAAAAAATTCGGGATACCACATGTATGACCACCAACAAAATAATAATAATGTCACAATGAGAAATATCCCAATTATGAAACATACAAAAAATAAATAATTGAATAATTCAAATAATAATTCCAAAGTTTCTATAAAATTATCAAAAAACATTAATAATAATCATCATTTTATATCTCTTGAATAATGAATAAAACAATACCACCAAAAAAACCACCAGGATCCACTATGAACATGTTCCACCAGAAACACATCCATAAAAGTCTCTACTCAACAATGAATCATCTTAATAGAAATATATTTATTTGAATAGGGTTTAAGGATGGGTGAATATAGTTTTAAAAATTCAAGAACCCCTAGAAATGTGAAACAATAGAAAACCTCTCTGATCAACTAGGATAATCCTAGATATTTCATGAGAAAAAAATTCATCCAAAATTGAATAATATTTAGATCTCCACATGTAAGATTTATAAATATTGTATATTTAATAATACAAAATTATTTATTTAATACGATTTATTTAAATACCTAAATTACCTAACTACCCACTCTAATACATCATCCGCTTTTTGTAGTAGTAGTGGACCCACATATAATTTAATCACACAGTTCAGTTGAGAGGGTGTCACCCATTTTACCGGAATCATACCCTATTATGTGTTAAAGGAATTTTCTTTGGGGGTAGAAAATAAATAGGAGGAGGAACAATTCCACATAACTATAGGGGGTTTCCAAATCCCCTATATATATAGTTGAAATGTTCCCAAAAATTGATATGACATAATAGTAGTAAAAAATATAGTTTATACTAAGATAGTCATAAAAACTATGTACCACCATCTCAACATAGAATTAGAAATTTATTTTCTCAAAATACTCCAAAAATATTCTTTGTACTTGGAGTACATTTGTAACCCCTTATAAAATGTGGAACGAATAATATAATGAACTAATCAAACATCGAAAACTGAAACCTTAATAAATAATATGATGAATTCTAAAAAAATTAGAGTACATGAAATGTAATCTATAGTACAACAAATTTCATCCTCATTAGTATCTAGACACAGAAAATCATGTTCTATTTCATTTGTAATTGACCTAAATTACATGTTGTTGTTACATGGATTACAGGTCCAAGTACATCTATCCTGATGACATGTCGAGCCTTTGAAGGAATTGATGTGTCTTGGATGTTCTCTTGGGGTAGGATGTAGGGTTATATTTTGTGTCTTAAATAATTTATGAAATTTGAGGATGATTTATTTACAATGAATGAAATCAGGTACATAATAAGGTACATGTTAATGTGAACTATAAAAACACTACATTCCAAGGGGGTATAATACATGTGTGTGACTCACAGTAAGAAACGTCTTATACTATTCCATTTCTGATGTTGAAATCATTACATTATAAATCTGAATAAATTATCATTTTGATCACATATTCTACTATATTCTTCTTGGATTACACACTCAAGCATTTCCCCTATTCTCCCTATCACGCTTCACCAAAGTTATAGTGGTCATCTATCATAATCAATATTAATAATAATAATTTCATTGATCTAATTCAAAATAAATACCTCATATTATTCTATAAGGATTACACATAATACATAATTTTAACTTTATGTACAATTCATTCCCCCTTTCTGTGCCTTTTCTCATTATTAAACCCTTATAAAAAATTGTGGGTTGGATATTATTGATTAATGGTGTTCCGTGGGACTCTATCGAATGATAAATATGGTTCTTTTATAAGACTTGTGATGAAGTTTGAATATAATATTTTATATTTATTCAACCTTCAATGAATAATTATTCAATATAACGTTGATTATATTAACAATTCATAAAATATATAACTTATATAAATATTATTTATCTCCAAAACCCATGGAATTCCATTAAAATAAATTATAAATTAATATATAATGAGGTAATCCAGAATCTGATATGAAACAAATACATTACAACTTAGAAAATTATTTTCTTAGAGTTTCAATTTGAATGTTATATATAAGTAAATTCATTCCATGTTACCCAATTAATATTTATAATATAATCAATATAAAATGGAGTGAAATGGAGTGAAATGGGAATATTCATTAACCAATTATCCAAATATATAAGTGAAATAATCACATGGTGTACTGATTAAATAAATCATGGAAATCAATTTTTTTACACCTGGATAATGGGGTGAAGATGAATCATTTAAATTCCCTTCCTTGATAGAGAAAATCATTTACTTATATGATTTAGTATCGATCCATTTTTTCTATTTACACTGCCATGAAGATCATGATTAATTATCAACCATGTTTCAAATAATAAAACAAAAACCACTATACTGTATTTCTAGGTAGATCAATACTAAACCATATTAAATGTAAACACATTATTTTTAAATGATATTAAATGTAAACACATTATTATGAGTAGAACAATTTACCATTTTTTCATATTTTCCACCCAAAAAATTATTTACTATTATATTTTTTTTGATAATAGTAAAAAAAATATCGTAAATGATACAACTCTATAAATTCAATCACAAATATTATTAAAAATTTAATTCTATTACTTCAAAAATCGAGTTCACTACATCTCATGCACATTACATGAAGTTCATATCAGAAAAGAAAAACACATGGAGGCAACTAAGGGTAAAATTATCACACCATACTCTAATGATCTACTAAGTTCCCATACTGATTATTATATTTCCATAAGTCTCAAAATCTTGATGTCAAACTCCCTTGAACAATATTATATTAAACATCCTAAATATTCAATAGGTTCTCTATAAAGGTGGTGTTATCATTTAATACTGAAAAATGCATCCAAGATGGGCCAAAGGGGAATAACATCCAATAAAAGAATGTTTTGATCCTTGATAATGAATATCCCTCACTAACCAAGGGAACTAATTCTGTCTATTATGGTGTTATGTATAATGTTAGAGTACCCAAATCATTCAAGAGTATTTACTTTTGTGTGAATAGTGGAATTTCAAGATTACATAAATCTTTTGGTATTAAAAGATTACTAATAATTCCATTGTAATTAAATGAATCTCAACACATTCAACAATATCATCCATTCAACATAATAAATCGATCATAAAATTTACATGGACTTATTAATAAGATTAAATTTTTAAAAAGTACCTAATGTAAACCACCTAATGTATTATAAATTTTTGGGAATATTTTACCCAACACATGTTCGATGAAGATGATGGTTCACTTATAGTTTAAATGAAACATAAAATCCAATGACATTCCTTATCCATAACATGTGTGAACCAATGTTATACTTAAAAAAATTTATACCCACTTCATGGAGACAAACATCCAGGATACATATGTAACAAAAAAATATTAGATGAAAATACCTATTCACTAATGAAATCTCCATACGACGACTTGGAATTGTGTTAATTCATCTCTAATCCATTTTACACCGACACGGTTTTTGAATAATTTTATTAAACCCCATAACTATCATTGATAATATATAGTATGGTCAGGGAATCCAACAGTATAAAATCCACTCTGTCCCATAATTTTACCACATTTACAACACAAATTATTCTATCGCATGATATTAATCAAGATTCTATAATCATTCCGTACAACCTTTATCCTTACAGGATTGAAATACGATATTTAGAATTATGTATACCCAATTATGACTAATTAACCAAGAGAAAACAAGTATTTTCTATTAATTCCACCTGGATGTTCGGATAGACTATTTTTTATGATGGGTGATATTACATATAAAAATAATCAATTTTAATTGTAATTAAAACCAAATAGGGAATAATAGGAAACCTAACTCATAAATCAGAAACATTTTTTATAAGAATGAGCCAGATATATTTAAATATAAAAAAAATTATATAATTTTACATTAATTGGATAAAATAAAAAAATTATTGCCTAATGATCTCAGAAATCCAAGTGTTAAGAAAATCATCCCTTTTCAAGGACCTCAAACCAAATTGAACTGATTACACTATTCCAATCAATATCAACTCAGAACCTAAACTTAAATTAATTTTCTATTTTAATGTGAGTATAAAATTTTTGTTGGTGTCCTTCTGATACCCATTAATATATTAATTTTAATTCCGTTAATGCTTTTTATAAAATACAACTATAAAAGTATACTTTCATATTAATTTTTAATGAGTCATAAGAAGTCAAAATTTTAATCAATTTTATTTTAAATTAAATTTATATTGTTTTTAAAAACCCCATATTTGATATAAACATTAATAAAAGTTATAATATATAGATAATGAAATTATTTGAAGAATTATATTGAAATTCCCACATTTTATTTATGAAAAACAATCAACCATTTAATCTCTATTTCAAAATATACCAAATAAAAATCCTGAATTTATTAATACAGGCTTTTAAAATAAATGGAAACCCCCATATAAGAAAAATTAAAAAATTATAGAATTAGGAAAACTAAAATAAAAGCATTATAGAATTGGGAAGAAGTAACAACAAGAAAATAAACATAATCATCATTAACAATGCTTAATAAAAAAGTACCAGATATGATTAGTAATAAAAAAATGTGGTAAAATAATATTTTTTAAATATACACATCTGTTTTATCCACAAAATTAAATAATTATTGTATAATTGAACAACTTCATGGGGATTTTCTTTTGTAATGTATGGAAAAAGTAACATAATATCCAATACCATCTCTAGGATTGAACCATTATAATCTACTATATGAAATTTCATGGGATATTTATCTCAATATCAATCATAAGAGTCTCTCTTAGAAGTGGATACATAAGTCTATAATTTTGGACATTTTTTTCATATTTTAGTATAATACAATGCTAGGTGTGATTCATCATTCCATGAAGTGATATACTTTAATTACATAATATAGTTATCAGGTTCCCTTGATAATAAAATGTGATGAGTATGAAATTCATAAATAAATCACATGATATGTAAAAATCATTAAGAATTCATATTCACCTTATCCATAAGAAATATATCACCAAATTACCCTCGTTTCAAAGTATTCCATATAGACATGGATTTTAATATTTAAACATTGTTATACGTGGATCAATTTCCAAATTATACATCAAAAAGTAACAAATTCTCCTCAGTACTCCTTTGAAAACTAAAAACATTATATAGTTTAAATGTTTTACTAAATTGGATTTTAATTCATGAATATTTGTTTAATGAATGGAAATACCTTACCAAGATTGAACAAAATTAAATATTTTTAAGATCCATTAAAAAATAAAATCTTTTATAAATTCCACCAATGAAAATTAAAAAACAAATATCAAAAAATATCAATAAGATAACTCAAATAGTAGTTAATACTTATCATAAAAAATTATACAAATTAATTTTTACACTTCATAACCATTTTCCAAAAGCATGATTATTCAATTTTAGGAAAATATTAATATTAAAAAAAATTAAATGCACCTTGATGGAATTTTAATACAAACGTGAAAAATTGATAGATTATAAGAATTTTTTTTTTCAAAAATGACAAATTTGGAACACATATATAAATCACATGGAAACTATAAAATAATATAATTAATATAGGAAATTAAATTAGATTAATATTAAAATCATTTATTTCATTAAAATAATTATTCAAAGTATTAACTAAGTAATGGTTTGTAAATTTAATGAGTTATTCATGGATCCACATACTTAAAATGATGAATGGAAACTAAATCCCAATATTATAAAGAAAATCTCTGGATGCTTGATATCCTATACTAACAATAAAATACACTATAATAAATAAACCAAAATCCCATATAAAATGACCCACAGTGGAATAGGCCCCACAAAACTCATCTATTAGCATAATGATGATAACTATAAACAATTTTTTATTGTCCACTCAAGGCCCACACATTTAACATTGTTATATAAAATTATAATTAAATATCCCTAGACGAAGTGAAAATAAATATAAAAAACCCCAGACCCCAAAATAAATCTATAGAAATACAGACATCAAGGTATATGATGAAGAACATCTTTCAAATCAAGAAACTCCCAATCATTCATAATTGAAAATCCTTTTTGAATGAATAAATTATTTATTAAGAAAAATACTTTTATAAATTACAAGAATAAGTTTTTTTATTTTTGACCATTATAAAATATATAATATTGAATATAGGAGGATATTATCCTATTGACCATTTATAATATAGATTACTTATATGACCCATTGATATTATTTTATATTAAGAGTTATGATGAATTCCAATAAACATGGATAGATGATGTTATCTAGTAGACTTTTAGGTTTAGACCCTATAAATCCCATTTTTAATTGCTTATGAGGTAAATAAAATCCCAAGAATTTATTCTTACCCTTTCCCAAGACGTGGTTCAACAATTGTATCATAAAAAACACTGTTTATTATAGAAGATGAGGTTATCGAAATCCCATACAAAACCAAGTGAATAAATCCATACTAAGACCGTTCCACCATTTCCCACCATACCCTTAGGATGTGAAATAGTTTAATAAGGGGTTATGTATCAAGACCATCAAAGTATGATTTTTTTATTTTACATTAAAATTGATTATATTTTTACCCTTTATTATAAATTCATATATAATAATATAATGAGTTTGATAAGATTTATATTTTTATATAGAGAAATAGAAAAAAAATTATTTCTGGGATATCTTTAATTTCAATTATGAAACCCTTTTACAAACATAATAAAAATTTCAAATTTTTTTTATTCTAAAAAATTATTATTAAATAATATTTATTTATATATAAATCTATATCTATATCGATATCTATATCTATATCTATATCTATATTTATACTAAAGAAGTATTTTTTTCATCCACATGTCAACTTCATAGCGTCTTCCTCAACAAACATGTTTCATTCGGTCTATTTTCCAACCTCTCAATCTGGCACCCCCTCATGATTTCCATCACCCATTTCTTTGGTTTCCATTACTCCACCATTATTCCTTCCCCGTACTCCACTGCCTTAAGCTTCTTCATTACACCCAATCTAGGGTTTCCTTTGCTTCTTAATTTTTCAGATTCCTTCCTCATGGTCCCAATGAGTTCTCCATGACCATTCCCCCTGCAACCACCCCTCCATCCCTCGATTCACCTCGACTCAACCCTAGGGTTTAAACCGAACTACTATCCAACTTCCTCCATTCTGTTGATATAATCTACACCTCCCATGTTTCCTTACACAGTCAATGGTTTCCCATACCATACATCTCTAGCCTCTCATAAATTATTGAAGATCGGAACCAGAAAATACATCTTATCCTACCGTTCCAACATCGAACTACTGCACCCCTTCTCATTCTTCCTTCAACAGGACAAGAATGGGAACCTGATTCTCACAAAAACACATCTTCTATCAAGATCTAGGATTCTCTCCTATTCTACATATGTTCCTCTATGTGAATCCCCTAACCTCTTCCTAAGGTTCATGCATAACAACGCTGGTGTCGTGCTACAGCTACCTCCTCTGTGCTCTACCTCCAGGAACAGTGTTACAGTTTCATTACCATCGACTACGGTGGAAGTCACCCTCCATGTAACTCTTCATGAAGCTCTTCTCTATTGATTTTATTTTTGTCCTAAAATTTTTAGGTTTTAACTTTTCTTACAAATTTTTCAGACCTTGTAACAATGAATCAATTTTTAAGAATCAGCAATTGAGGCATCTCTTTAATTCATAAGACCAGTTTCTATTCATCTGGAAAATTTTTTAGGATTGTTAAATATTTTCTACACAAACACAACTCTAATTTCAGCAATGATACATAGACTGCCCACTCCTAAATCTGGACATGATTCCTCTCAGAACATAATCTATTCTTCCCCATAGATGGTCCTTGTTCTATGTTTTCCTACTTTGTCTTCTATGTTTCCCAACTTTATGTTGATTTTTTGAACCTATAATATCCATGGTTTCAACTATTCTACACCCATATTGTTCTGAAAAATGAAAAAACAATATAGTACTTATCATTAGTGATACATGTTTTCAGATGTTTTTAGTTTGTCATTTCTAATCCATACCGATTGGTAAGAATTGGGGCCCAATTCTACATCGGTTTCTCCATGTGAATCCCCTTGCCTCGTCCTAAGGTTCTTGTATAACAACCCTGGAATCTTGCTACCTCTACCTCCTCGTGATCTACCTCTAGGAACAATGCGACCGTATCATCACCATCGACTACGATGGAAGTCACACTCCCAGTAACTCTTCATGAAGCTCTTCTCTATTGATTTTATTTCTATCCTACAATATTTAGTATTTAACTTTTTTTACAAATTTTTTCGACCATCTAACAATACATCTATTTTTAAGAATCAGCAATTGAGGCATCTCCTTAATTCGTAAGACCAGTTTGTATTCACCTAGAAATATTTTTAGGATAGATAAATATTTTCTACACAAACAAAACTCTAATTTCAGCAATGATACTTCGACTACCAGCTTCTAAATCCAGACATGATTCCTCTCATAACATATGCTCTTCCTCCCCATAAATTGTCCTTGTTCCATTTTTTCCAACTTTTTATTCTATGTTTCCCAACTTTATGTTGATTATCTGAACCATTAATATACATGGTTTCAACTATTCTACACCCAGAATGTTCTAAAAAATAAAAAAACAATGTAGTACTTATCATCGATCATACATGTTTTCAGAAGTTTCTGGTTTATCCTTCCAAATCCAAATCGATTGGTAAGAATTTGGGCCCAATGGGATACTGTTTTGACAAATTTTGTCATTTTTTAGGGCTGAGATTTTTCAAATAGATTATGTGCTGCATGGGAGTCTTTACAACTTCTCTTTGACATAAATTCATACTATATTTTTTAGTCGATTGTTGTATGATGATGGAACACTGTTGATTTTTCTTTTCTATGGGCTTTTATGTGTGAATTGTTTTGATTTTAGGATAATGGATAACATCAAATAACATGTCTTTGTATGGAAAAAGTGGTGGTTCATTTGAAGTTAGTACATATAAAACCAATACAACAACATATGCAATCTTATTCATTTTTTTAGACTGATTGTCTATTTGGGAATTTTTTCCTCAATGTGATGTATTTTATCATTATATTCATGTTTGGAAAACAGGGATGGATCATATATTTTCTTTTTGAAATCATGATTTCGAATATTATCTTTTTAATGTATTCTTTTTATTATTGGTTTAAGATAGCATCATGTTTCACTTTATTTAGCCTACTGGACCCATTAGTGTCTTCTGGTCTATTACCATCACCTTCAAGTTTATTATCATTCAATATATTTTTTTAGGCACTAAAAACCTTAATCAGATAGCCTCTGTATCCGGATCTCTGCAACAGGTATATTTTTCTAAAATTGTGGAATTCACATCCCTTTTGTCCATCATTTTTTTGTTAGAGTTACACAATATATGAATACTGTTAATTTGTCCAAAAATTGTGGAGTAAAACTCAAATTTTTACACTGTATGACTGTAGGATTTTTTTATCTATTAAATCCACTACATGTTGTTTTTATGCACTAAAAACATATGAAAATGATTCATATGAGATAATACACTTAAACCAATATTTTAAGATAACTGCATGCATCTTCCAGTTATGTATGAATAAAGAACATGCATGAGATTTTCACTCAGCTTCTCCTTGGTTCACCTCCTGCAATCTCATATGTTATCAGCTCTAGTGACAACCGTTGTTTAGGACGCTTGACAACCACCCCGCAAACCACCTTAACATCACTCATATATTCTAAAGACATTCTACAAACTGGACTGTACACAATGGATATGTCATCCTACTGTCATTATATACATATCCCTTTGGTGCATATATTATTCATTGCAGTTTATCAAAAGGTAATGATACATTCATAATACTTTTTCCAATTCAAATACTCCAAGTACATATGTTCAATCTGATCAGCCTTTATTTACTGCCCATTCATTATTAGAAAGTTTTACATTTGATGTATCATAGTAATCTACTATAACTGGTAGCATACATCCCTAGAAGTGACTACATGCACATTCTAGGGATTATTTGTATTTATAGTATACATTGTATATACTCTAATCATAGTACTGGTAAGTGGTTCAATTATACTGGATTTTGTGATTCATTTTTTCTCTGATGTAACCTTACTGGGATTGTTTTTCTTTATATAGTTGCAGAATGTCACTTCTATTAATTTTAGGATATGTTTTCACATTGAAGAACATGTTTAATATTTGGAAACTGTCAGTTTTGATTAAATTGGCACCCGATTATGATGGTATTATCACAAATTTCATTTATTTATGCATTTATTGGAATTTCATACTATATTTTTTATTGTAAATTCATACTATATTTTTTTATTTTTTGATTATATGATGATGTATTAATGTTGTTTTTTCCTTTCTATGGTTTTTGATGTGTGAATATTGTTGATTTTAGGATATGGGTTTGCATCGAAGAACATGTTTTTTCATGGAGAATTGATGGTTCAGTTGAAGTTGGTACCCGGTAATCCTACAGTACAACATATGTAAGCTTATTCAGTTTTCTATACTCATTATCTATTTGAAAATTTCATCTCTAAATGTGATGGAATTAATCATTATGTTCATGTTTAGAAAAATTTGATGGATCTCTGCTTAGATTTTTTAATTCATGACCGGGGATCTTACACTTGTAATGTCTTCATTTCATTAATTGGTGAATATAACATCATGTTTCAATTTCTTTAGCCAACTATATCCATTATATTCTTATGATCTATTAGAATCGCCTTCAAGTATTCACGTATTTTAATGGATTGATGTCAATTTTTATAAAGAAAGAGTTATTTAAGAGAATAGTAGGATGCCTTCCTTTCTCTATTAAGGGAAATTAGAATATGTTTATCAAAAAAAATCCCCTCACCTACTATCCCTCCCTATTATCTCTATACATACATACATATGAATATTTACATACATGAATGTATGTTTTGTAATGTTCCATGCCAATATATTTGAATTTTTAGTGCAGATAGAGAATTATGAAAATTAATTTAAGGAATCAAAATTGACTGACCTGAAAAACATGATGATGCATGCATGTCCCATTCCTAAAGGTATCCACTATCTTTCTATTCTCTTTACTGATTAATATTCCTCTGATTCAAATGCACAAAAATATTTGTGTTTCCTGGGGTCTCTGACATTTTTCTTAGGAAACTATCACTGCCATATTGTCCCATCTATTCATAACATTCTGGATTCTTCAGTTTTGGTTGCATCTGATGTGCACTCATATCTTAAAACTAAAAAATAGCCTTCCATGTCATCACTAAAAATAAAACATATGTTTTCTTGCATTCATGGTTTACTCTAAACCGTATTACCCCTACAACTTTTTAAGTTGAAGGAATTCACCAGTTTGATTGGTTATAAATAGATAATGTTCTGGTCAAGAATTACTTCTATGGGAACTACATTCCCATGGCCATACTAAGGGATACAACTCCACGAGTCATTTAATTGGTATATCAATATACAACTCCCATGTATATTTCCTTTCTCAGCTCTATACATATATTTTCCATAGGTAATTAAATGTAATGGAATGTATTTTAATTCCATGTGTATATGTTTGTTAAATAAAAATTATTATGAGTATATGGACTAAAAAGTGGTAAATAGACTAAAAAGTGGTAAATGAGTTCCTTATATTTAGTTTGAAGATTTTCCTACTATCTTTCTCTCTGTCTGTTCCTCATTTACTACCAAAAAAGATCTAATTTGAAATTGGTTAGTTGATATAATATTTATAACAACAATATTATTTTACCTTTCATATTGAATGATATTTCTGAAAGTTGACATTACCATTAAAATAGTGAACATATTCATATCATTGTTATTACATTTAATAAATTTACACACTTCTTTCTATACCTAAATTTCAAGGTTACTATACTTGCAATCACATTACATTCAACATGCCCAACAACAATGAAACATTTTTTAGGTTCAGAGAGTTAGAGTTTCATGAAAAGGGTAAAACAAATTCATATCATTTGAGATTTCATGAAAATTGTGAGTACATTTATTTTTAATATGGTTTATGTTGGTTGGGTGGGTGTGTTTATTTTTATTAATTTTTTAGTTAGTTTCCTCCCATAAAATAGTTTTTTGCAGAATTATTTTCATTTCGTTTTATCATTGATAATTTGATGAGAAATTATTTTCTGAAGTGTGAACCATACATTTGTTTCTATCATTATAAAGTGTTTCATGTGATGTTGTGTTTCATAAATGGTTATGTATATCTATGTGACTATAATTTTAGTTTTTTCAGTGTCAAAATTAAATGACTACTATATTTTGAACATATTTTTCAAGCATTGTCAACTCTTTTCAGAAGATGATTTTGGGATTCAGCAGAATTCGCCCCCATTATGGGATATTGATCTCAGTGGAAAATTCAATGGAGCAGTAGAAAAGATTAAAATGTGTAGACTATTGGGTGCAATCGAAAATGTCAAATATACTTAAATTTTTCTCATCCACTCATAGATAAGGTCTCAAATATTAATAAACTTGCATGGTCTTAAGGAATAAATGTTTTTGATTTATATACTTGGAGGATAAACATATGTTCAAATCTATAGCAATATCACATGATTTGAATTTTGTTGATTATTTTAATCTATAGAATTGTTAAAAATACATTCATTGTTTAAAAAAAATATAATATTTATAAATATAAATAAAACATATTATATAACTCAATTAAATATCAAAATGTGATATAAATTTTATAATCTAAGGTGATTAGATTCAATTATCAAATGACTTATCCCCCCCCCAAAGTCTTGATTCTTTCCCTTGATTAGTTATAATTCTCAATTATTTACAACGATTATATTTCATGATGAAACTAAATTTTTATTCATTATAAATTATAATAATTGTTTTCTACTAAAATTACGATCTCCAACCAATTTTTTAACTTGTATCGCAAAATATTATACTTCTATTTTAGTTTTCAATTAATTTTTATTTCACTCTACTATCCAATGTTTCTATGAATGTTATTTCAAATGTATTTCAATTATATAATTAAAATCAACATCATTTTATTCTATGTTGATGATGTCTCTGTATTTTTTCCACTTCTATTCCAATATTTTGTACTTCAATATTTTGATTTAAATATACTCAATATTAATGAACTATATTAAAATTCAAAAAAAAATCTGTTAATGAAAATAATTTTTGACCAATAAAACCATGCTAATGGATGTGTGAGTACTAGTTATTAAATAATGTAAGGATGTCCAATGTAAATTTAATAATTGTTGGAATGTTGGTGTTGTAAAAAATAGAACTTTCGTGAAAATAATGTTTTATTAAAATCTAAATTCTAATATTTAAGAAATAATTTTGTATTAAATATATTTTTTCTATGAAATTATGACATTTAAATTATCCAATGGTATATTTTTAAATATTTTAAAGACGGTTTTCTTTTTCAATATAAATTAATTTTTAATAAATATACAATTCGTATTATGACATCGTATGATCTTAAAAGTTAAATAAAATGTATATAAAGTGGAAATATGAGAAAATATATATTTAACAATTAAAAAATACTTTTATGTTATTTTATTAATTTTATAAACCCTTAATTAATTATGGAAAATATATATTTTATTTTTATATTTTAAAATCAATTCTTAAGGAACATGAATCACTTACAAATCACTCGTGTATTATTTAAATATTGTTTGTTCGTGGAAATATTAAATTTTAAACACCACATATAAATTGAAAAAAATATTATAAAAAATATAAGGAATGATTTTGGTTTGGATTATTTTATTATAAATGTTCAAAA
Source organism: Viscum album (assembly GCA_963277665.1). NCBI lineage: Eukaryota > Viridiplantae > Streptophyta > Magnoliopsida > Santalales > Viscaceae > Viscum > Viscum album. The sequence goes on from OY728123.1 coordinate 650,066,947, forward strand.
TGGAATGATTATAAAATAATAAATAATTCCATTATCTTTGGATACAAATACCAACCCATCCACCCAATAATCTTCACTCCAATACTAGTGAGTTTGAATTTCTTATCTCTGTTGATCTTTAAATACCTCCAATAGTGTTCACATATTCTTATGTAGCCCCACCCAAGATTTTAGAAGGGACATTTCAAAGTAAGGTGTTATCCTCACCTTTAATCAAGTACATTCTTTGAATTTGGCAATTTGATTTCCATTTTTTAATGATGGAATATGTTTATACTTATCCATTTATAGATTATAAGATATCCATGTAATGAGATTACAGATTTTACACTCATTCAACTTTTCCCTAAACCATTATGCACCCCTATTATTCAACCTATATTACCTAGTGATTTTCAATGCCAAATATTTGTCTGGTGTCCTAAAATCCCCATTTCTACACAAGGGAATCCAACTAGACGTAACTATAATTCATTTATTTGGTAATAAAATGTAGATATCTCATAATTCTAATTTATCTTATAATTAGTAATGAAATACATTAATTTTTGTACTATCTATGTTTCATAATAATACATATACATGAAATGAATATGGTAGCAGGTCCATATATTATATAGCCTTACCATGATTTGGGTAGTGTTTTTATATCATGATATACCTTTTATATTGAATGGGAGGATATCATAATCACTCTACGTAGTGATATATTGGTTGTTATCAATGAATTATGTTATTTATTTCCTGTTTTAGGTTGTTCCCACATACCTTTTTCCCTCAAAATTAGCATCTTATTTCATTAATTCGTGTTCATGTGTATAATTATCACTATTTTAGTATCACCTTGATATGCCTCTTAACTCACATTCATTACTTTCTCATTTAATGATTATATTTTACCTTAACGAAGAATTATATATCACACAATATTATGAACATCCATAGGATCTTATAGAATATTATAATATAAATTGATTTTATATAAATGTTTTTATGTTATTAAATAATGTTTGTATATCCTTATTTTAAGTAATTTGTCTATCTATCTAGACTCCCAAACACTATAGTCTTCTACATCTTATCATATTTTATTATTTGTATCATTCTGTAATAAATCAATAGATATTGGGTATAAAAGATGAGGATTGTCATTTTTTGTATCAAGGGTTATTAAAGTATTTTTTTGTTATGATTAGAAAAATTAGTGAATTAAATAGTGATTAGGCTAAACATAGTAAAATCCCCAATATTTTGGTAATGTATCGAGTGATAGGATTCAATGGAACAATATATATTTTTGTATTCTACATGTGGACATGGTTCTCACACATTTTTACATATGGGTAATGACCCTAAAAATAGATAATTTGGTATTAAGTAAAATTTTCCCAAGATCAAGATAAACAATATTTGTTACAATCCTATTTTGTAAATCCCATTTGATACACATTTGAAAGTGCATTCATTTCTATTTACCATTATAAAAAACAAAAATTAGTTTAAATTATATGTTATAAAATATACCATATAGAACTAAGATTGAAACATATAAAATCATAAGTTAAAATTTATAATTGATTTATGAGATATAGGTTTAATGTTTATTGGATAACATTTCATTATCTAAAAGATCTAAAACTCCAATATCTATTTTTCCCTATATTTTTTATAATGGTTAGAAATATGAGGATATGAGTCATTAATAAACATGATGGGCAATGTGATGACTACCAAAATTATATTCTCGACCCCATCAGAGATGGAATATAGAAATATATGAAAATAAATAACCAATTAACTCAGGTTTTTAATATAAAATTTAGAAATGGGAAGATACGAAATCTATTATGAAAATGAATATTGCAATTCAGTCTTTTATTCTTTGAATGCCTCTCAATTTCAGTATATGCTCTGGTCCATTAATTTTATAAAAATAGATCAACTCTATTGAAAATATCATCTATGCCCATCAACGATACAATAATTAGGAGATCATGCTTGGTTTTTATCATATGGAGGGAGAATCTAACAAATAGTGGACATTGATTAAAAATCGGAATCTCAAAGAGGATATCAAAGTGATGGAATGTAAATAATTTTGGAAAAATATTTATTGGAAAATAATTTCCTCAAAATCAATAAAATTAAATTGAGATGTATTTCCTCAACCTCAAGAAAAAGGATTAGGAATCCTTGAGGTAATACGAGGTGGAATATAATGAACATTCTCAATACACCACCATATTTTTCACTGACCCTAATAATAGTGTTGTCCACATCATTATTTTTTAAAATATGTACCAATGTAATGATTTGGTGATTCAATACATTCATAACTATGAAGGAATATTTCAATATTTTATAAATAATCAAAATAGATTTCATTTAACATAAATGGTATCATAGTTCATATGTTTTGATATAGATAATGGATTATAATTCTATCTGAGTTATGGAGAAATATCAAAGTGGTTTGAAAGTCCATTATCCCACTTGTTAATGTTTAGGGTTGAATCATCATTGAAATTTCCAAAATGTGAGAATGAATTTATTTATTTATTAGATGGAATAGAATTAATATCGAATATATTTTTTGATGTAATATGATGTGAATGACCCCTTGTGATTTGAAAAAATGGTGAGATTATTAAATCATGACTATTTAAGGGTATACCATAAATTATATTGTGACATGTATGATAGGTATTATTTCAAGGATAGTGAAAATTCAATTTGATTCTGTTTCTATGAATTATTTCATATCATGAAATTTACAAAGAACTAATCAAAAAAATTCCAATAACAATGATGTAGTCCTATTTAAGAAGATTAAATTGGGGAAATTAATTTATCCCAAATATGAAAATTCCCCCTATTCAAATTTTTTCATTAATTTACCATTGAACTATTTAAATTAGAATTTCGAAAAATTATGTATTAATATGGATATGGATTTCCTTTCCATATATAATAAAACCAAAATTTTCCTAGAGAAGGAACTCACCCAAAATGTTAGAAATTTTATTTTAATTCATTATAGCTATAATAATGATGATGAGCCTCATATTTAATAAAAATATCTAGAAAGGAATTTTTTCCCTTTTGATCTATTGTATTGATCTCAAATGAATGAATCTAAGGGAAATATCTTACTTGATGACATTCCCATAGTGATGGAATATGTTTTTGTATTTCTCAGTGAATTTTATGGTCTTCCTCCATGTTGAGAGGAATAGTTCATGATATAAATTATACTCATAGGATTTACCATTTACAATAATCCATAAATGAAGTACAATTTTTAAAATTATATCTAGATGATGAAACTATATATGAATTCTGATAAATTGTTTATACACCAATATTATACTTCATAGGGTGCACCTATCCTATTCAACAATAAGAAGGCTAATTAAATTATCCTCTATATTTATTATTACAATGTGAAATATGTAATAAAAAATATCATGTATCAACTAAAATAGATTGATTGATTATTCAACCAACAAAATGGATCCAAAAACATATACATGTTTAATAATCAATTTGGATATTATCAACTAATGTTACTGATTTCATATATCCCAAATGATGATACACATACATGGTGTGGAAACTATGAGTTCATAGTGATTCCATTTGAACTTAATTATTATCATGTTATCTTATGGTACTTAATGAATTAATACATTACGTATTACCTTGAGATGTTTTTTATAGTATTTATAGATTATCTTTTGTTTACTCTATAAATAAGGAGGTACAAGAGCACCATTTTAATGATGAAATGATGACCATTAGATATAAAATTATATTTTAAATGTACTATAAATTATTGTTTTAGATAGATAGAGAAAAATTTAAGTGGTATGTTATTAAAAATAAAAATACTATATATTGTTCCATTAAAAATAGATACAATTAAATGATGTACTAAATGATTTTTTTTTGAAAAAGATAAAAGTTTTAATGGATTATATATGTAATATAATTTATTTTTAAGAGTGGTTTCCCCTTTATCTATATCATTAGCCCAGTAGACATTTTAAGTGTTGATATTTTCTAGACTAATGATGCAAGGATATATTTTAAGGGAAAAATAAGAGCTTGATCACTAATCCTATACTAACATTACCCACCAGTGGGGAATTATTTGTGATCTCAGATGAGGTGTCCAAAAAGGGACTTTATTTTCTTACTTATAAAAGATAAAAAATGATAAAATGTTCCTCCCACCGATAAAACATATATGATCCCAAATTCACAACCAATTATATATAATTGGATTCACGGTAATTATTATTAAACATTTGGTGGCACTATCTATATGTGGAGAAGTGTGACATATATTCATATCATACATGCATCAAATATGAATTCTCACAGAAAAATAACTTAATATGATTTAATGTACATGTTTAGATCTGATTAAGGATTATGATTTATCTATCCATTATCATCATGGGAAGGAGAAAAAAGTGGGTCATGTAATGAGAAGAAATGATCCAGAAACCCTATCCATGATGTTTATTGAAATAGAACCAATATTCAGGGACATGTAATGGTTGACAGGGGAATAAGAAAAGATACATAATCCTTCCTCTATTTAATAAAAACTCAACCATCCATTCCTAAGATGGTTAAAGAGGCCTAAAATTGTAATGAGGTGAAATATAAAAAGGATGTGAAAATTACAGATTATAACCTATATATGTATTTATTTTTATGGTTTAGAACCTAGATATGTGTCTAATAAATAAAAGAAAAGAATATTAAAATCCAAGATGATGCACAAATCTCATCCCTATATAATCATCCTGGAAGTTCTATGATTTATAATGACCTAAAAATAATATCTGGTGGTATAACATGTGGAGGAAAATTACATAATTTTTATCTTAATGCTTGGTATACTTATAATTCAATGGTGAATGAATTAATTATATGAGGAATATACAGTCATTTCTTATAATAGTATAATAAATGTAAAACATAACCCTGGATGTTTTCATTTAACTGACCATGAAATCTTATGAAAATAATTCTATATTAGTGCAATTCAATAACCATATAAATTCAGTACATTTAATTATTTCAAGGGGAATTTATCTATTAAATTACCCACCAATATATATATATACATATAAAGAGATGATATAATAAATCATATAATTCCACTATTCATTGTGTCTAGATGAGATTTTAGTATTACCTTGACATTCTAGATAATCCTTCATCAAGTGTTGTATATATAACTGTGTTTTAGTATTTTTTTATTATATTAATATTTATGTTTTCTATCAGAGAACCATTCAAATACAATAGTATATTTTGAGAAAATTTTCAATTCATTTCCAAGGATGTTTGGGTCAACGTAATACGATTGTGGAGTTCCCATAAATTAACAATTTCAATTAAAGGATTCAAATGTGACCTTATAAGGATCTATATGAGAAGCAGTTCCAATCTGTTAAATTCTAGGATGGAGAAAGAGATTTGAAACTATTGGGACGAAATATTATTTAAGAGATCATAAATAATATTCAAACCATTTTATTTCATATTAAATTGTCAAAGTATTTATAGAAATGATTAATAGTCAATGATCAATGATACCTACTGTTTGAGGTTAAATAAAATGAGTCCCTTTATATATATATATATATATATCAATTGATGAATTTAAAGAAGGTTTGAAATAGTGAAAATATTATTCCAAGATACATTATCCCCTTTGGAATCCTTGATCCCATCAGAACAAGGGCATATCGACTAGCACTCCCAGGTAACATATCTTATGTACATGATGTGTTCCATGTTTACATCATAAGGAAGTACATGTTAGTCCCATTTCATGTAAAGAATTTGAAGTTCATTCAATAAATAAACGATCACTTATATGAGTAGAATATTTTTATGATATTATCTTAATTTGAAAATTTCGACTAAATTTATCAACTCACCTGGTCAATGTTATATGGAGAAACCACATTTTAGAGGAGGTTAAATTTGAAATGGAAGAGGATGGAAAAGATAAATACCCTAATAAATTTTAGTGTAAGGAATGTAATATTTGGGAGAAATTTGTAATTTTTTCATGAATACGAGGACCCAAACTATCATAAAAATACATCCTTTTTGAATGAATATATGAATTATAATGAAAAGTATTTTTCGAAACAACATGAACTATATTCGTTACAATAGAGAGTTATAAATTATATCCTATAAGATTAAAAATATATTTAATAATTTTAAATATTGTCAATATATTAATTGTATCGACGATTTTATGATTATTTTTTATTTATTTATGAAAATTATAACCGAAAAAGATAGATGAAGTGATAGCTTCAATATACAGGATCATACCCTTTAAAGACAATTTATTAGACCTTATTATGGTGGCAACATCCCATGGATTATACCTTGAAAAAGTCTTGGATTAGATTCACCAAAATAATCTTGAGTGAAACTATATATTGGATAATTTCATGCTTATCAAGATCATGATCCAAACAACATTCATCGAACCAACCCAAGAAATTTCCACTAACACATACCTTATACATTTTGTTCAAATTTGGTAAATAAACCCTTATAAATATAGACCCTACAATTAATTATTCTTATATAATATTATAAATACAATATTTATTATTATTATAACACAATATTATAACATTATAAATGAATATATAATTTTATTGTTAAAATAGTTTTGGATAAAATGAAATCAATGTTTTGGCAAATATAGAGATTTAATTAATACCCCATTTTAATAATTCAAGATTTATTAAAATAACATTAATCATAATAATATTTTCTTATTAAATAATATTTATTTAAAATTAACTTATAAAATATGTTAGTGAATTCTAATGTTATTTTTATAATTCAAATAATGTTCTTCGTGTTCTTGAAACAAGTGTTTTATTGAAAATATCGATTATTATTTAATATTAGGAATCTAATATTATGAATATTATTTTGTTAAAATAAATTTTATTTTTAAAATGGACAGATCATAATTATAAAATGATTAATTTTTCCCAATTTTATGAGACAGTCAAAATTTTTGGTCGAAATAAAATATAGTATAAAAATATAGACTACATGATGACCTAATAATAGATAAAAACTAATCTAAAGTTTTTCTTATATTCTTCTATCATGACATTTAGTCACATTCCATAATGTTAATACATTTCGCATAACAATTTTTGGATTACTTAGTTCTCCTTTAATGTCATCATCGGCCTGGTTTTACTCATATTACTTCTCTATTATTATAAATTTTTTCTTTTTTCCATAAAAATTAATAATTGGTCCATATAGTCTCCCCACCATACAATCGACACACCAACTTTTAGTCGAGATCCTCTTGAATATGAGGATTCATGATTGGGGTCCAATAACATACCCTTTCCGACAATGTGGAAGAGTTCCATATTGGGGGACTTTACAAAGCAATTTTTTTTATAACACCATATAAAATCAGTATTTTCTTTAATAAAAAATATTGAAATGATTAAAATCAAATGAAAAAAATCAAAAAATATTCAGGTGTTCCTGTTTTATGTCAATTATAATACATTATATAAAGGAATGTGGTTTTTATTTTGTTATATATATCTTCTCCCATGTGTTGGAAGTAATATATTTTTTATTAATGGATTATGTTTTATGATTATGATGATTTTTTGACATGTCATACATATGAGTATTAGGTTATTTTAATTCATTCCTTTGTAATTAGATTCTTATAAATTATTCATTAATTTTATTTATTTGTTAAATGTTTAGGAAATATTTTTTTGGAGTGAGATAACTTCCTATATTGTAGGTAGAATGACACCCATATGAGAATATTCAGTTACTATTTTTAAATTTTTCACATGGTGTTGGGAATTTGAGGGAATTCTTATGTATGAGAATTTATTATAGTAGAGAGGGTGTAAAATACAAGGTTTCCATGGATTATCAATGTTGGGGGGAATTATATATTTTTTTTCTTTTTTTCCATGAATTAGGAGTCTTAAGAATGTTTAAAATTGGATTTGGGTTGATTATAGATTGTTAATTATGTATAATATCACCAAACCCGAGTTGTTGATGGTCAGTGTAGGAATTATTCAATATTGAATGTTGGATCCATGTCCTTAGGGATGAGATATGTGGATTAGTTCATGATTTATATGATACATGACTAATTATTTTCATGAACGAATCAGGTGTGTTACAACACAAGTGATTTGGACTCAGTTTCAATTTTTTACTTGGGGTTGGAATTCCATAACCCAAATTTGTCATGATTTGACCGCGTCAAAGGATGTTTTATTTTAGTTTCCTTTATTATATTTTACTGTAGTCCCTAGTTTGAAACAGCTATGGGTTTGTTCACCCATAATCATATGATTGGAGAGTGATATGAATTCTATGGATCCCCCTCAAATCCCTTCGATCTACCATTTCAGGGATATTATCATTATATCAATGAATTTGATGTCCAATTCTATTAGCATTCCACAAAATTATCCTCAGTTTATCTATGATCCATACAGATTTTTTTTGAGAATGATTAAACTTTGGTAAGGTGGAATCATCCCACATAATGGGGATTTTGGTGAGACCTGTAATCGAAGTATTAGAATGGGACATTATAATGACACATGCCTTTTATAAATATTATTTCACAATTTATTACCTATATATATGAATAATATAATACAAGGAGATCAAAGGGCCCACTACATTCTTTTAGTTAGATACATATCACAATTATTTGAAATAAGGTTACACATAATTTATTTTAAAACACTATAACATTCTTTTCAAATCCATGGAAATTCTAATACGACAATAGATATCCTTTTGAAGTATATAGTAAATTGGTCATATAAAAATTCTTGTATGGTTATAATAAATGCATAAAAAAATTGAAACCAACAAATATGTGTCAATAGTAATATCATGGAGTCATAAAAGTGGTTATAATCATAAACATGAACATTAAAGCATGATATAAGATGATAACATCAAGGAAACATAAGAATGTGGAAAAAATATAAAATAAAAAATTGTATGTTGATGAAAGGAATAAAAACAAAGATATCATAAAATATAATTCTTAGGATAACCTAAAATGAACCATAAATGGGATATACTGATATGAAAACATTATATAATACATTATAGTGATATATATTTTCGGGTCCACCCATCACATTCATATCATGCACACGAATTTATGTTCCACATATATTCTATCACATTAGATCATATTTCATCACATTTATTACCATGGTGAAGGATTATGGGTTAATTATTATTTATTAGATAATAAATATGTTTAGTGACATATATATTAATACCCTTGAGTAGAAATGGTGTTGGGTATACAAAAAAATGTTTGGTATGGAAAATCATTGGAAAAGTTAAACAACCTAACATGAGATAGTAAAGGAAAAATAAATCTTTTTAATGGGAGAAAGGGTGGTATCTCATTACATTATAAAAAAAAGGATATCAAAAGTATGTGTAAAAAAATTAAAAATGAAAATATGAAATATAAGGCTATATTATAAATAAAATTACCTGAATAAAGAGAAGAAGGATGATAATCGCTTATATTTTGTGAGTTATTCTAAAAGCAGAGGATGAACTACCTATGACAATATGAATTACTTTGTATTGACTTATAGATGTTGAGATATGATATATGCATGATAAATGGTATTTTAATGAAGACTACTAGGTGGCTGGGTGGGTCTTTATAAAAAATAGAGGTGAATTTTTTATTAATATATAAATGTTGGTTTTTGAAACTATCCTTAATAATTATAATTATAATAACCAAAACCATCCCATTTTGTTATTATGGCTTCTTCTAAGGAGTAGTGGATTCAAATAATTTAAATGTTAAAGAAACTATGATTTTAAAATAATATTTTAATTGAAGTTGATGTGACTTACATTTAAATTAAATTTGTTCTAAAACCATAAAATATAATATTTATTTTGTAGGATTCATTAATGGTTAAAATAATAACAATATAATTTGAAAAAAAATTATTTTAATGGTTCAATATATATTTTTTCATGCATACATGAAGTAAAATTACCAGTACACTCAAATTAAAGACATAATTTCTCGATTCCTGATCCCCATGTCAATAACATCTAAAAAATATTTATAAATATAAAACAAGGAATAAATAGAATCATTTTTTCTCTTTTCCAAACCCATATCCACAAATTCTGCTCAGGTTTCAAAATGGTGGCCCGACAATATTGTGAGTAAACCTATAGAGGTCGACACCACTATTTTGGAAGAAAATCAATCTGATAAGAAGTGTATGAAATATTTCAATGATAGATATTTTAATTATTTCAATAATGAAATAAATACAACAACATACTTTGGAAGAATTATTTTATTTCTCTATGAATGTATCACAACAATTCCAACCACAAATGTTTATCCAAGGTAAACAACCTACTTTGGTTCCATGCTAGAATATCTTTGAAAACGTGTTACAATAATGAAATCCACCATATAACCATGGTATAATCACAAAAAATCATTATTGGACAAATATATATAATAATTAAATTATTTTTGGTTCAAAAACCTATAAGCATTACATCATTAGACTGGGATGAGCCTTATCATTATCAACATTACAACGTATTCATTTTCATGTGTCTGGTCTAAGCCCATTTAATAATCATATAATCATTGAAAAAAATTATTATCATACAACATTGATATCACAATATCACATCATATATCTCGATGGTTTTAATGTAAATTACAACCATTATTTCATATTCTATAGTGAAATATAATCAACAATTGATTAATAATAATATCAATTAGTAATAAGTGAAATTTCCTAGGATTCAATAAAATGAATGAACCCTAAGTTTCATGTATTGATAAACATACTTTAATACATTATATAATTACAAATCTATTTGAAAACAAATTAATTAAAGGGTTAATCAGACTCAAATATTTAATTAATTTTGCTGATACAATGAGGGGGAATCATGATATTCCCTCAACATGACAAAATATAAAACTATAGGGTTGATATTTTGGCCACCTAGTTTTAACCAACAATCAAACAATGCTTCCATTGACCAATGAACATGAGGATGAACGTGTGGATAATTGAAATTCGGTTCATAATTAAAAATCGATCAAAAAAAACACCAAAAATGGAATCACTCCTTGTATTTCACCTCAACTATTGGAGAACCGAAGGATATGTATAATAATCTGAAACAAAGGAACATAAAATCAAGTGAAGACACAAATAGATCATCCAAAAGAGAGTCTGGAACCCCAAAATTTCATATAGAATGACCAAGGGTCAAGTAGATAGGGCTATAGATAAAGCATATTGAACTCCAACATTATAACATGATTAAAACATCAGATCAGGAATTAAAAAGGCCTATAACTTGGTTTCACATCATGTTCATATTTTTAATGGTGGTAATAGAACAAACCATTAACTAAGACACATTTTATTAAATCCCATAAATAATTACATGATGTGTAATCACTTCACATCATATGTAAATGTTATGCAGCTGGATTTACAGCAGATTTTTTTAAAACCACCCGAAACCCCTTTAATGATTCTCCACACACCAACAACCATATTGACATTGAATCCCATTTAAACACAAACTCCATTAATTCAAACAAAAATACGTCTATGAACCTTAGTTTATCTTCTCCAAAAATATATTATTAACCCTGAACAAGACATGGCCACTGAGGATGAAATGAACAACTCAGAGAGAATCCTACCAAAAAAACCAGACCATACAGCCGATGCTATATATATTAGTTCATCCCTAAGAATGACCAAGACTCCCTTTGATGTCTTAGTAAACTAGTCCATCCACGGTGTTCTCATACCAGAATCCATTTTCCATGTTTCCTCCCAAACTCACCAATGAAACCACTACACTAGAACCAATTGTATTGTCAGACCCCAAAGATATTTTTCAATCTAATCCATAACCATATAGGATTCTCCATAATAGAAGGATCTTCAAAAATATTTATGTCTATTATTTATATCACATGGGACAAATAAAAATGATATCATCGTAGTTGTGACAGGTCAAAAACATCATGCATGGCACTATAGTGTTGTGGAAGGGAATGATGGTATTCCAATGGACTAAGCATTTAGAAAATATTTAATGAACCGATGAACCATGTCGTTTCCTTCACTTGTTTCCTGATATGACGCTACCTCAACATAGCTGAATCCTGATGGAAAACATGTTGACTAACCTTCAATTCAATTGATTGGCTGTAATGGTTTTATATTATTTTTTCCTACTCTACGTGGTCACTAATAGCCGATTGATCAAATGAACCTGTTTATATATCTCTTACAAGAGACTAGGTACAACAAGTTCTTACTCACCAGCCTCTTCCCACCAAGGAGGGAAATGACAAGGAGTTCCATAAAAAGCCTCAAAATGTTCAATTTTGATCAATTCATAGAAGCTTTTATAATATGAAAACTCCATGGGTGCCATATAATTCTCACATGAACCACTAAAATCAAAAACACTGAATGAAATCATATCCCCAAAAACATTAATATTCCACTCCAATTTACCATATGTTTTTGGATGATAGGTTATGAATAAAATAACTTATGATCCTAGGGATTTTGGATCACCCTTCAAGATTCAAAATTTTATATGAGGATCTATGTCTAAAATTATACTCCACAGAACACCCTATAAACGAACCACCTTGGCCACATAATAATTTCCCTAATCGTCAACTGTGATGTTTTCCCTTACAAGTGAAAAGTGGGATACCTTAGTCATTTAATCCACAAAAAACCATAAAACATCATTATTATTGGCCATCCTAGATAATCCATTCACCAAATTGATATTTAAATAATCACATTTCCACTTTGGGATGCGTAAAGTCTATAAAAACCATATGGCCTCTAATTCTTAGCATTCAACTACTGAAAAGTGAAAAATATAGCCATTCATCATTACTCCTTTTTCTTCATTCTTGACCACTAATACTACTTATACAGATCATGATACATATTTGTTAAACTTGGATGTTCCATGAATTTAAAATCATGAAAAAACTACTTCATATCCTTGGAATGGTTGTAGGAACCCATACTCATCCATGGAAAAGAAGAGAATCTACACTACCAAAATTCAATCCAGATGGGGTCTCCCTATAAAATAATTTATCTATCAGTACTAATAAATATAGAGAAGATATCTTCTTGGTCTTAATTCATTCCAAAATCATGGGTATAACTGATTTTTATGTCAGAGATACTCAACCCATATATTTCATAACATCCAGAAGAATGTATGAAAATTTTTCTATTATCCACAATTGACCACAAGACTCTAGTTATACCTCATTAAATATCATAAAGAATAATGATTTAGAAAATTCATTTCCCTTTATTGGTGTTTATTCCAATTAAATGTTGAAAGACTATAGATACTTGACCTACCTCCTTTGTCAAAGGATAGGGTCATGCCGTGAAAAGATGTACATGATGATTTTGTGATAAATGTAAACAACAATAACCTCACCCATAAGATTTTGTCTCCAAAATCTCTGGGAACGTACCACTACCTATAAATCTAAATCATGACTTGGGTAATTACAATCATGAAATCTTTGCTTCCATGATCGGTAAGAAAACACGCAATCCTCCTGCATTTGAACTCCACTGAGTCCAACTCTGGATGCATCACAATAAAAAATATATACTTTTCTCAGTATAGGTAAAATCCGGATAGTTTTCAATGTATGATTACCTTTCATCTATTGTAAATATGTTTGATAAGAAACACACTAAAGAAACCTTCCAGCAACCTTGGTTAGCCTAAACATTGGTGCTTCCTATCAAGAGGAATATAGAATAAAATTCCTATAATAACTTACTAAACCCATAAATATCCACATTTTTAAAGACTTTAATGTATTGTTAGCAAGATATCATACCTTCAACACTCTCTAGATCCACTGACACTCCTTCCTATGGGAATTCATGGACCATGAAGTTCTTTTATTTATCCAAAAAATAAATCCATTTTTCTTGACGTAATGTCGATTATATCTCAATGTACCCATGACTATGTCAGTATGTTTGGAATGATTATATGATGACTAGAAGTACACTAATATATATTCAATGAAACCCACCAATAACGGATCCATAAATGGGTGAAATATACTTTTATTTAAGGCCATGAATACCGATGGTGCATTAGTTAACCCAAAAGGAATCACTATAGATTCAAAGAAGACATAAAAGGCCTAAAATAATTCTATGGTAGGTATTATAGTCGCACCCATAATTGATGATATCATGATCTCATATAAATTTTGTATCATATAATATAACCCCTTAGAAAATAAAAAAACCATCAATGCGTGGAAGAGGATACTAGTTCTTGACAACCATCTTGTTTAACCTCTGATATTTGACCAATAATAGAAATGATCCATCATCTTTTTTGTGAAGATTATTGGAGAAAAAAAAGGGAAGTAGTTAGTGAAATGAATCCTTTGTATTCTAGATCATCAAACTAAACCATTCACTCCCAATTCTGTATTGGAGCCATTCTGTAAGGAGGGATAAAAACATGATTTTCTCTAGAGACTAACTCATTCATGAACCCAACCACTCTATTCGAATGTAAAACATAGAAATAATTAGGGAGAACTTCTTGAAAATGTTCTAACATTTTTGGAATGAAATCCTAATATTTTCCATCATTATCTAGGGAATTAATGGGGATTATTTCAATATGACAATCAAATATTCACTAAATTGGTTTCGAATGGCCAGCCTAATGATCCCACTAACATTGGTTAGAATATTTTCTTCCTTCTAGATATTAGAATGTAACTCTCCCCCTATAGTTGACGATATGATCCTTGTATCAAACTAAGAAGGCAATATAGAGAATCATGTAAAATCCTATCATTTCTAACACAAACAGTTCCAAAATAAATGGTAACCACTAATATCTTGAGAACACGCCTTTAATTGATTTTTATTTCTAGACATCAAACCCAAATGTGTTTCTATATTGATAACCCATTACAATAATTCCACATCTAGGACCAAAACATTTGAAATATTATTAGATAGAAATGAATTTGATGATCTAGTATAAAAAAATCTAAAGTATATGAGTGAAGAATCGTACTGCTAACAGTTGAAGGTGACGAATCCACAATATCTGAAGTAGACTATATAATGTGAAACTAAATTGAACCTCTTCTCTGGGAAATAGTCTGACTAGCCTTAGATATTTTCCATCTAATTGTATAGTAGCTCAGGAACTTGGTTTAGACATTTCTTACCTATTCCTGAATGACCTCTGTGACTCTAGAATCCATCCTATTGAGGTGGAACTGATCTCCATCTTGACTTTTTTGAATTTCATTATCCTCTTAAACTAGTTTGGTGTGTAAATTTCAAACAAAACATCTTTATATGACCCAGTATACCACAAATGTGGCATTTGACTATGGGGTATAGATCTTATAGGTGATTGTGACCAAATGTTGAACACTAATATAACTAGAACAAAATAGGATAATGAAATGGTTCTATACTTACCTGACTACTCTTACCATTACTGCAATGTAATTTTTTTAAATGAAATCTCTTACCAATCATGTAGGAACTTCTATATTTCACTACTAAAATAGACTAAATTCAGTTTGGATCCAATGTCATATTTCGTTTTGTAATTAGATCCTTTTTTTATCATGTCATAAAATGTACTTAAATAGAAAACCTTTTTAGGAAACCTAATATCATAATGAGGACCATCTAGGAAACCTCTCACCATGGATATTTCATCTGATTTTAGTGATGGTGCAATGTAATGCAGGCTATTAAATTGTCCAACATAGCCCTGAACCAAAAAATACTCCCATGTCATATGTAGAAACTAGATATATTTTAAATCCCTCAAGTATTCATTAGAGAAATTACTCATGTAGTTCATTGAGATATACTTCCAACATAGCTCACCCTAATTCCTAGTTTCTTCCATAAAATCCAACAGATGCATGTAAGGTCTAAGAAGCATATACATAACAATATCCAACCACATATCCATGGGTGTCTTGAGACTCTGAAAAAATGAATGTACTGAATCAATCCAAAACTCAGCTACTAGGGGTCCCCCATCCCAAGTAAATATAGGTGGATTCCAAAGGTAAAACCAACATATATATTCAAGCAATAAAGGAATGGTTTGAACTGTCTCCTTTTCCATTGATCTCATGACACCTAAATTTTTTTCTAGAATATGAACATCCATTTTATCCATATGATCTGTAGGAATCTCTGGTCATGTTATGTTACAATTGTGGCATTTTCGATTGTTCTGATGCTCATGTAGATTATAATGAGGATTCATTTTCTCTACTAGAAAAACACACACCATAGAGAACTGTCCAGCAACAAGGACAACCCTAACATGTGAATACCACAGAGAACCACGAAATCCTAGTATACCTAGTCATGGATTGGAATTATTTTCAGATGACATGAAAACACTTTTCAATTATCCAAATAATCATAAATCTCTTATCCCAATTCAACATGAAGGTATATATATCACATGAAAAAATAGATATGTCCCAATTATAAAAATATCTATCTATATACCCATATGTGCCAAATATTATTCATGAATTCTCATATCACACCATACTACTCCATGAGTACAAAATGAAAGAATAAATATAATTGTAAAACAATAATCTTCACAATATATATGAATCACCCATGGTGAAATGACATCATCTAAAATAAAAATATAGCAGAAAAAAAAATCTAATCCACGGGTACCCAAATTATCCCTCTTACATGGGTTATCTATTCCCGTGAACAATATAATTACCATGTACCAACGCATGATAGTATCTTTAATACATTTCCCATATATTAAATAAAATGAAATGATAAATTTCCTCACATATCATTTTGTAATATCCACCAACATGGAACTCTCTCAAATGACTAGATATAGTTTGTTATGGGACCTCAAGCACACATCCCCATACACAAAGGTTTCTTTACTAGTAATGTGGGTGTGGACAGTATACTGGAATGAGTATACCATCTTGGTCTAAATTGTTATATTTAAATAGAAAATTCATAATAAAATAAAAATAATCAGAGAAGAACATTTCATGAGATGATAGTAAAGGCCAACTAAAAAATCTAATATGTTATAAGGATAATTTAATGGAATGTGATAATGTGACTAAATTTCAACCTCTAATAATAAAATAAAAAGTCTTGTGAACAGAAATTAAAGTCTCAATGTCTCGGGTCTCAATCCCAATGATTCTCCCATCTATAAACTTGTGCCTGAGTGAATTCAGATATTCAATTTCATGGTCCTTGTCCATTGTCTAAACCTACATCCACAATGCCTGCTCGGGTACCCAATGGAGGCCCGAATAGGGTGTGAGAAAAACCCATTAAGTCAACATCATCATGTCTAAAAAAACCAAATATTATAAGAAGTGTATGAAATAAAGTAATGAAAGGTATATTAATTAACTAAAAAATTCAAAATATATAAGAGCATTCTTTGGTTCCATGCCATAATATCACTGATCATGTCATACAACCATCTCAACCTCAAACCTTGTATTCAAGCGAAAAACCTTTTTCCGCACAATGTCATAATAACTCCATGCATGACTTACAACCCTTCCAACCCCCATATAGCTGGGGTACAATCACAATAATCAATCTGGGTCAAATACCTATAATAAATGTAGTATTTTCATTTCATATGCCAATATGTAAAACAACATTTGAGTTGGATGATCCCTATCCCTATCAACTGTACATCATATCTTTTGTGAATGTGAGTTGGATTATCACGTTATGCAAGCATATCATCATAGCATTAAATAATTTTCATACAAATTAGATATCACAATATAAAATAATATATCTCAATGGTTAATTATGTGAACAACCATCATCATTTAATATGACATAGTTCAATTCAATTCACAATTTATTCTCAATTATATCAATATGATATAAGGCACAATTCAGTTTTTCTAAAACATGAGATCACCGAAGGTCATATTCCATTCTAATCAATCATTAATCCGTTAATCAATTAAAAACCCATTCAAGACCAAATGAATTCAATAGATAATATCTTTCAATTATTTAATTTATTTGGGTTGATGAAACAAGATATAAATCATGATACTGCATAAAATTAACAACAATAATAACATACAGTTATGATTTAGAACCCCTACCATTAAATGATAATTTGAATATACTTCCAATGAAAAACACTCATGATGAAAATTTTCTAATGAATCCAATGAGGTTCCTATATCAAAAAAATAATGATCAAAACCAACAACACAATTGACCAATGGATTTCACAGAAATATTTGGAGAATCAATTAAGAAAAGGGAGAAACAAAATCAATTGAAATTACCAGGGATTGATGAAAAAAATGGGACTATAAGAAGATATTTTGGCACCCCAAAATTCCCTTGAGAATGACCATGGGTCGAGAGGATAGGATCTATTGTAGAAACATATTGAATTTCAACTACACAACATTTTTCAAATAGATTATCGATAATTTACACTAATTGTAATTTGGATTCATGTTGTGTAACTGTATTTAATGGTATTCACTGAAAAACACGTCTCCATGGATTCATTTTATTTAAACCTACGAACATTTACGTGACATGTAATCCCTTTGAATTATGTAAAAAATTTCTAAAACATAGTTTTAAGCTTATTTTCATTTTGAACCACCCAAAAACACATTAATGATTCTCAACATACCAATAACCCATATTAATGTATAATCCCATTTCTAACCAGACTCCAATAATTTGAACAAGTATGCATCCCTGAACATTAGGTCATCTTATCTTAGAAAGTCTATTCAGCTCCGAACATGACATGGCCACTATGTCTCAAATAGTTATCTCATAGAGAAACATTCCATCAAAACATGACATCTTAAAGGTTTATAATGTGTTACCAGCAATAATGAGTTTCTTCGATATCATTCAAGACACACAACACCAATCTTTTAAGAAATATGAAATAATATTATTTTCAATATGACCATTATATCATTTTCATTATATAAGCATTTTTGAATAGTATTATCAACTCTCTGAAATATATTTATTTTTTTTTAAAATAAATAAAAAATTATATGTTATTAGTAAATATTAAATAAATTATCTATAAACAAATACAATTCATCAAAAATATGATTCCTTCGATAATTTTTTAATTTATTTTTATGAGAAAATATTATAAATAATTTATAGATGTTTTTGAAAATTTATTAAATAATTTGATCCTATTTTTGGAATCCTCATATCAAAATTTAAAAGTAGGGATTTTTTTTGGGATTTTGGAAAATATTAATTATTTTGTGAATACTAAAAAATATCATTTTTATTAAAAATTCATTTAATTTCTTTAAAATATTTAATTTTAATTCTCTATTATGTTATAATGTAACATAATAATTATTTTATAATATTTATCATAATTAATTAATTATTAATCAACATTATATTGCATTTTTTTATATGTAAATTTTTTAGTTTGAAAAAAGGTTTTCTGTCACAGAAAAATTAATCTGAATAATTTTTCTATGATTTTATTTATTAAAAGGCACCGAATGATGAATTTTATTAAATAAAATTTAAATATTATATATAAAAAATTCTTTTTTATATTCCAAATGTTACTATTATAATACATTGAGTTAACATAAAATCATCATGTGATAAAAAACAATACTAAAAAAACTACTTTTCCAGTGTGTCTGTTGGTTTTTATTTAAATTTTATTTTTTCCTATTATAGAAAATTTAATTTTAAAAATAAAATAAAATTTTGAAATAATAATTTAATAAATATATTTGGGAGAATTTTTGATAATTTTCTGAAATGACTTATTTTTTTATGAATACTGAAAATTACTTATCTTTAACTGAAAAATAAATTTATATATATATATATTTTAATTTTTTTCATATTAAAAAAATATTAAAATTTATATTTAATTCAAATATACATCTAATAATCCAATTGGGTATATTGTAATCAATTTAATATTTAAATTTGATATAAACACCCTATAGACTTTTGATCATTTTTGGTTTGACAACCAGGTTTCTCATCGCGCCTATGGGATTAAGTAAATTTTATTTTTTTTCATATAAGTGAATTGAAAATGGGAAAATGGATTCGATATTTTGAATCATAATATTTTATATTATCTACTATTTTCAACATAATGTTGGACAACCATGAGTGCAGATAATTCTAAATATTAATTACCACGGTAAGGGTAAAAATGTGTTTACTTGGGGATTAATCTAAAAAAACTGTTACAATGATATAATGAATTATATAAAATATATTTTATACACATATATAGACCATATAATAAATAATACAAGAATATAGGTCTTATTTTACCCTTTTTAAAATTATAATAACTTTGGTACACCTTTTTCTTTTCAAAAAATTACTATTGTGCCACCCACTACAATTATTAAAGGCCACCACTTTCCTATCATTTCACACCATAAAACAATTTTTCATTGAAAATTATCAATAAAAAATAACATTATAAATTCCCTCTTATCATCAGAGAATCCATTTTTGGAATAAATCTGACATAGTAATTCTTTTAGTGAAAACCTGAGGAGCTTCTCAAAAGAGAAGTAACATTCTTCAATGACTATTATTTTTTTACTTCATCCACAACCAACATCAACTATAATTAAAACATAATTATAATATAAATTGTGTATAATTCATATAAATTTTTTTATGTTATATTCTTGACCTAAAACAATTTCGACATTCTAGAAATGTGTTATGAAATCATTGTTATTGTGTATTACTGAATACTCCCTCTCCACCCAATGTCATTTGTTTTTCCATTGACACCACACGGTAGATTATTATTATGGATATAATGTATGTATATAATATAAATTTCATTATTATTCCTCTAGATTTATTATATAATATATAATGTTTAACTAATATTTCATATTGGATATTATAATGTCACTCATGTGTATGGAGGACTATCATCTCAAAAAGTGATGTGATTTGTTCCCACTAACATATTACATGGAAGATAAAAAAGATAATTATATTATATAAAAATTTCATAATTATGATATTAATGACATATTTATCATTATTAAAATATAATATTCCATTTTATTTCTTACATTTTCACTCACTAAATGAGGATAACTTATTCTTATACGTGTGGACTACCTAATTCATGATGTTGTGTGACTCACATTTCAGCAACACACCAACATGATTATATATTTATATAATTATATTTAATTATTTAATAGTGTATTTATGATGTTATTATAATTATATAATGGTAATTTAATACTTACCTCTATTCTTTAATGATCACTGAAAAATGGAAATGTTACTCATTCTTACGTATGACCTACCGTCTCCATGATCATAATGTATATCATTTCTAAAAAAAACATCATTCATGGTAGGAATTTAAATTATAATTGATATATAAATATTATAAATAATAAATTATTGTTATTATATATATTATCTAACCATGATCAATTTAAGAGGACCTAAAATAAAAATTCCAAATATATATGAAAAAACATTGTGGTTAATACTTAAAATGACACTTTAACATGGAATGGTTTATAAAAGTGTAATAAAATGAAATAAGTAAATAAAATTTGGAATGCTATATATAATTTTCGTTCCATTATCGATTTAATATATAAACACATTTATTATAGAATAGGTTCTAATGAGTATGATGGAACTCGATACATTCATATAGGTATTTTTATCTCACTTTTTATTTCTGTGAGACACATTAAAAATTACCAACATATTTATTTAATTTTATTTAAATACTACACACAAATTTATTTTTTGATTTTAATCCTAAAATTTATTATTATTTAAAAGTCCATTTTATTATATCTATTTCATTGGGTTTACAGTTCAAATGTTAAAATACTAATAAGGTATTTTTGTCTCAGTTTTCGTTCATTGAGACATATATTATGTTATGTGCCCATTTTATTTTACAATAATTATGTTTCGAACCATTTAATGGTAGTTTCATGATTATTCTTAACCTAATGAGATTTTATTTTTTAATCACTGATATTATTTTATGAATCATAATTTTAAATTTTTAAAAAGTGGTAATGATTTTATTTTACAATCACATTTTTTATGAGGATTGTTTATTATTATGTTTGAGTACATAATATATTATAACCCACATATCAAAAAAAATAATGAATTTTATTCTCCAATGTCTATTTTATGAGAATATATTATTTCCCTTCATTTTACACTCTCTAGGTACATAATATTTACAAATAATGATTCTATGAAATTTTCTTTATTTATCATTTTAATCAAAACACATTTTTCATCCAAAACCATTTTTATTAGAAATTTCATTTTATTACATTTTGTAGAAATTATTTTGTAATGGTAGTTTTACCAATGTTTTACATTTTAAATTTTTTTAGTGGAATATTTAATTTGTTTTCCTTAAATGTTCATTTGGATTTTGCAAAAAATATGAAAAGAATAATTTTATTATCATAAA
Organism: Viscum album; assembly: GCA_963277665.1. NCBI lineage: Eukaryota > Viridiplantae > Streptophyta > Magnoliopsida > Santalales > Viscaceae > Viscum > Viscum album. The sequence continues at coordinate 650,089,687 of OY728123.1, forward strand.
TGACATGAAAAATATTTCCATGTTCATGAAAGATAAACTATTTTAACATTCAAATACATTTTTTCAAATTTCATTCAAATGAAACTATTTTCCTTCTATTTTTAAATTATTTTTATTTTTGATAAATTTTTTCCAAATGAAAAGTATTTAGTATTTTTTTTAGTTTTATAGACTGTATTTCAAAGTGGAATTAATAATCTAATCTATAAATGTTTTAAATGATGTACAATTCGTCATTTATAATTTTTATTATTTTATTCTACAATAAAATTATATCCAAAATATTTTATCAAGTTTAGTTTTAAAAATTATTTCTCAAATAAATTTTATTGTATATGATAAAAGTTCATAGTGATTATTCATTCCAAATAATTATCCATATAAGAAGAAATCCTTTATGTTTAAATATTCTTTACTAGGGATATGATCCATGGATACAATATTTAATATTTCTATAAATGATTTTTTTTGACTTAATGAAACCAATTTCTTTTTCCTTGGGTTATATCATGATTGAATTCTTATTAAACCGACTTATTTTTCAACATGTTATGCTATGATGAAAAGATGAAATGATAATAAAACCCCTATATTTTTCAATAGATATGATATGAAAAAGATGGTTATGAAATACATTTAATTTCATCATTTTTGATATGATTATTTCATTATTATCATCTGTAATACAAGTGTATAGTTCTTAGTATGTGATGCATGGTGGATATGTCTCACTCTTATGCAATTCAGAGACGATTTATATTTCATATATTTTTAGTATACAAAACTACACTCCATATTTCTAATAGTGATGTGTGATTTCATTTTCTATTATCACTTTTCCTACAATATTCATCACCATATGTGTTCTTACTTACACAATACCATATTACTAAATTAATCACATTGGGAATAAATTGTTTAATTTTTTTCCAGGTTATTTTTCAACATCAAAATATGTGTACAAATTCTATTATATAAAAATATAATTTTTATATTATGCCCAATTTAATTTTATACACTTATTTGGATCGGCTATATGAAATCAAAAAGTTATTTCATGGTTTTCTAAAAAAGGAACATCACATCATGTTACAATAATAAAAAATGACGAATAACATCTTAACATATGTTTTACTCTACCCATCTAGAACACTATTTGGACTGGTAATGTATAAAAATAATCATAGAAATATTTTATCAATTTGATAAAATGCGTAATAAAATTGGATAAGCTATTCATGGAGTAAATATCTATAATGTACCCTTAAACAAAAAGAAACACATACCATCAAAATTGTGCACATTCATTGCAGGACGTACAATTTTCATAGAGCCACCTTAAATAAAAATAATCGTTTGTGGGGTTTGGAAGTAAGGATAAACCAACCATAAATGAATTTCAGTACTATATAATGATGTGGCAAAATCCCACCCCAAAAATGATATTTATCATGTGATGGTGTTGTGTAATTAAATTCCCATGGGAAATTATTCTTATTTCATTGATAGTGTGATGATTCCCTGTCACATGCCCATAGAAAACATCTCATTCAACGGTGTCATACGGTCACCCTACCACCATGAAAACATCTAAATCCTTTATGTATGGTTGCCTTATTAATCATATTCTTGGATCCAAGTATAATATAATGAAAACTAGCCATCCATCAAAAATAGTTGTTTACCATTCCGTTAAATAAATGGTATTTGAGAAGAGAAAGACATAGAGGCGGAAGGATGTACATATATCAAACATGAAAAGAGAACAAAATTTTTAGTAATTAAACTAATTTATATCATGAGGGAGACCAAAAAAGGAATATTTTGAGAGAGGACATACCTGCACACCTGTGAATGGTGAACATGCACCAGAAAATGAATCTCTCCAGGAAGTATACCCCTTTATATAACCCATCATGATCACCCAACCCACATAGAAAAGTATAGTATGAGGAATTAGTAATTATATGCATATTCTTTAATTCATACTTCAATCACTATTTACCCATATCATTCATTCCCATATTTACCACTTCTTAAATTATCCAAATGTCTTCACATCACTCCTATAAATAACCTCGATTTTATTCAGTACAACCTTTACCTTGGCCACCTGATTTATTCTATCAAGGGACAGGACACACCAACGTGTCCCCACACAGTCATTAATTCCCATGGAAATCAAAATCCCACATTAATACACCCTAGTTATTTTGTTACTTATAATTTTTTTTATATTTCACTCCCAACATAATGAGGATCCCAAGATCAAGGATAGTGATAGATAACTCCTTGGGTCGAGTAGCGATATTGGTTTCACATAGTCCCTCCCATTTACATTATTTTAATCTAAATAATGAAGAGGGGAGGGGTTGCGGAAATGGTAATTCCTTATTGTGGTGATCCCCTAGTTTTTATTATCTAATACCCACAACTTCCATACCATTTCACTCATCCACCGATGAATGATAGAGATTGTGAAAAATTCTAGATCTCCGGGTTCCCCTTATTCTTTCACACCGATCGTGACTCTTTTGGTATTTATGGGTAGTGGTTATAATGTCTTCATCATAATAAAATATTCACCCCTTGGGTATTATAATAGGTGTAATCTAAAAACCATGTTACCATCATTTAAAATGTGCACATAGCTCATAATAATAATCATTAATGGGCCATATTCTAGATAATTCTTTCATTTGGGACCCCACTATAGAATTATTCCCCAAAAATTTAGAATGACATTAGATTTAATTAGTAAAGAAATTGGATACTTAAGAAACAACCATGAGGTTCAAACCCATAACCACAATATCTTCCTAATCTTCTAATAACTTCATTCTGGTAGGTTCATATAAAATTCAGAGGTCCATATTAATCCAAGGTCACTTAAGTCATTTTGGGGAATGTCCCATACCATCCGTTGACAGACCCCAAATCGATAGACATCCTTACCTCATGACATTAATCTATGTGGTATAGTCATTCTCACATAACTCTAAAAGGTATGATGTGTCATTTTAAGAGGAACCAAATAATGTGAATTTTGATTCCACTCATGATGATAGGTAGGAAGACCCTATAACTACACAAATACCAACATTAATACCACCCTAGTCGTATTGAGTCCATGATAAATTCAAAATTTTCTATATTTGTGGAATAAAACATGAATATAAAATTTGAATAAGACATAGGAAAATTGATACATACATATGGTTCCATTAATTGATAACCACTAACAAATACATATGGTTTTCCAATAATTCGGTTTTATATTGATTTTTAATGGACATGGGTAACTACATAAATATTTGGAATATAGAAATGGGATTATCAAATATGTGTTAAGAATTACCATAAGTCATTGTGGATATTAAATGATTTAGGTGTTTCTAGTTCCATGAATAAGCCCTTATGGATACCTACCAAAACATAGGGGGAAATTTTGACCATGACACGAATCCTTTGATTAGTAAAAATAGATACGTATCCCACATGTCAGACCATTTTGCAATATCGCCAAATGGAATCAGCTAAATATGGATATTTTAGGAAAAAAATTGTGCATGCATTCATTTATTATTATCCTTCTTTGATAGTTTTTATTCATATATATATATATTCAAAAAAATCAACAAAACACACTTCAATTCATTTTGAATATAAAGGGAATAACCAAACATTTGATTTGACTCGTTCACATGTCGATTCCTAATCAGGCCGGAAAAAACCCATTGCCAACCCACCTTCCTCAAAGATGCGACTCAAACTAATTGGTACATTAGTACAACTAAAATTGTTTAATACCATCCTTTGAGTCTCAATGAGGATAACTCCATGACATTATTTCCCACCAACCATCCACTTAGTGATGGATAGTTCACATAAAGTAGATGGTCCTCATTACCATTTCAAATCATTCCAGGATCCTTTCATCTAAATAAAAAATTATATTCCAATATTACATTAAGGAGAGATACTAGGAGGTTTTAGTGGACCTCATATCAAATCCCATGTAGTCATTTTAATGGTTTCATTCAAGAAACTACCAACACTAATGTCTCTTGAGGCTATTCCCTCAGCACAATGGGGTTTCCACCATGGGTTGAGAAAAAATTTAATAAGACTCAAACACCCATAATACCAAATTTAGGGGGTGATCAACCAACCATGAATAAGACCACATCTCTATTAGTGTCATATAATATCACAATAAAGTCATGGTGGAATCCGATGACCATTCCCACACACCTTCTCACTTACATTAAGCATGCCCACACAATTTGGAAACAACATAAGAAACGAGTCATCAATTCCCTATTATAAATTGGGGTTGAACCAATATGAATTCCCCCCATTTGATTATTGGTGTTATATCTTTAAAGGAAATAAATAATATGAGTAGGACTAAATACTATATCCAGCAATGGAATTGGAATTTATTATTGTTCAAACAGCCAATATCATACCTTACATTCTGGAAATGTTGGAGCCACATGAATCTATTCCTATCAAAATTATACAAGTTTTATGGGATATAATGGAACCATTTAAAGTGACTTGGATTTGTGACACATACCCAATTATAAATTTTAATTTTCCCATCATCAAGATACAATGTTCAGTTAGGAGCATATCCATATTTTAATACCCATCTAGGAGGTTTGTTAGGAAAATCTCATGATAAAAAAATAAAAGGATCTAGAACACACACCCATTCAAATAGGATAATATCGATCCACATAAAAAGACACTATATGGAATTAATATATTCTTGTAAAATTACAATAAGCCTCATAGAATATTTTTAAATAAACCAAATAGATATTTAGAAGAACTCATGTTCATGAAATTCATTTTCCACAGTATGCGACTATCACTGCCCCATAGAGAACAACTAAAATGAACTATCAAAAAAGTAAATATAATGTCCGAGTAAAAAATTAAAATCTATATATCATAAAATATAGTTTTATTGTTGACAAATAAAATCTATAAAATATTACCCATGATCATACAGTTTCATTACAAAATTAAGAGACCAGCCATTGTAGTTCTGACGACCATACTCACAACATCGTTACCAGTAGATATGGAGGTCTTATTTAGAATATTTACCATTATTGAATACTTACTATTTTTTAAATTATTATCTTCTGAACTCCTCTCATCATGACCATCAGGAATCATTCTTCATTGTCATAATCTCATAATGAGAAAGGTCATACGCATTTCAACATTTCCCCTGATTGATCTCCCAATGGTATACACTATTTGAACTCCTCATACTGGAAAAAAATAATTCATGATTTTACTCATCTACATTATGGAATTCACTATGAATTTATTTTAGACAATGTAATTTTAGTTCAATAATAAATTCATCCCCTTTCTGAATTAGTTGTGTAAAATCACTCATATCATGAGGACCATAAAATGATAGGAATTTTCAATCTAGATGTATTATCATTGATAATAAACCTCCTTTATCAACTGGAAGACAGTAAAAGGAAATATTAATTCACAAAACCACTTTTGGATTTTCATCCTTCCAACATAGTAAAATAGATTAAATGTAGTGATTCCACTTAGAGTAAGGAATATTTGAAATATCCTCTTTAGTCAGATCAAGTGGAGGAATATTCAAAAGAATATGAAGAAGATGAATTGTTCATGAAGATTAAATTATCTAAAGATAATATAATTTTTAGTGTATGAACATTATCCACCCCTCAATATAGTATTCCATAGGTGTTTTTAGAAGAGTGTCTGAATAAAATTCGACTATACTGTTTTAAAAAAATTTCTCACATAAAAATTAAATTCGTTCCTTATGATGGATATATATAAAATTTCAAGGAAATTTAAGAACAAAATATTCTAGTCAACCTAACTATATGTCTATCTACATGACAATAAAATAAGTAAAATGTGGTTGGGTCTCTAATATTCATTTCTGGATGTGTTAAAAATGATACATGAATTAATCATCAACTCCAAAACCCAGTGTTAATATCGAGGGATGGGGAAAACAAATAGGGTTAAACATAACCAATATCCCCAATAAGAAAATAAATCAAAATATTACATAATGTTGTGTCATCATTCTATGCCATATCTTAGGATAGAGTTACATTATTGAGATAAGGCACACATAGTATGAATTGGCCCTTACAAATCAAAAAACCATTGAGCCCGATGAGATCTATTAATTGAGAGACTCTTATATGATTCATATGAGAAGTTTTAGTAATTATTCAATATGTGAAACAATAATCATCAATCAAATCATGTACATCAAAAGAAATTACCATACATGATTATTATACAATGCATTTGGTCATTTTTGAAATAATATTTGAAATTTCGAAAGAGATTATAAATAGTTATAAATGTAAAAATACAATAGATACCAATTCCCATTGTCTTTGGAGCATTTTTACAACAAATCCCCCTCTAATACAAGTGACTAAATTCTAATGTAACCTAAAATGGATTAAGGGGAACCTCATTCCACAGCGATGGAAGTATTTTTACCTTCCCCCTCAAAATAATATAGGTCCTTTACCCCTTATGAGTATCTCCACTTGGTGTACCCTTTATGTTAGTCACATAACATGACCCCAAATCCTCATTGTGTATGAATATGAAAAAAATATCTTGTAATTCTCAACAAATCAATTTTCAACAAAAATATTTGAGTAAAAATTTGATGGTAAGGATAATAACCCTTGATGTTCATAATGAATTGAAATTATTCAAGAGTAAAACTTCTCATGAAGATCATATATACCCTATAATATATCCCCAGAACATCCATCCTTTCTATAATTTTGGTTCTACTGAGACACCTACAATACATTATTAATCATTTAACATTGTTAGTACTACCTTTTCCAATGTAATGAAATTTGATTCCAAAGTTTGGGAATATAAGAAGGGTGTTATTATCAAAAATACTACCCAAATAGAAATTATAAAGGATTTAATGTGTACAAGAAACCAGTGGCATGCCGACAATTTTGGGAATGCCTCAAATGATCAACCTCTTCCTCATAAGAAAGAATCAACTGAGGGAAAGGGTTATGATGTGTTCACTTCTCAAAATATACCCAAAGAATTATAATATCATATGCATAAGGAAACATTTTCTCAATATCATAATGTGATGTAGGATATAAGGGAACAAACTATAGAATTTCTCAATGGAAACATCATTACAAGTTATGTGTTTCATGTAGATCGTTGTATAAATCTCACAAAGAATATATGTCATCATGAAGTATTATTACTGACTACAAAAGTATAGACAGAACAACCACAAGATTGGGGTGTCAAAAAAAGATATATTTGGCCCTCATGGTAGTTAGAGACAATGATTTACCTCACAAGGGACAAAACTAGAGATATTTCATACATATCCCCACATGATGGCCTTTGTAGGTCATCATAAAGGGATAGAGGCATGGACACCATAGTTAACCCCACATATTGTTACCCATATTGGAGATCAATCTTATTCATCCATTCCCCTTAATAACATTGAATCTTCTGAGTAATTCTCATGATAATTTTAATTTATGTAATGTCAATGTGCACCAACACAGATGGTGAAGAAGCATACCCAAAATGGGTTGAGGCAACTCATCCCCCACAAAGTTTTAGAAATATTTTTCCCTATATACAATGGATTGCGGGATCCATAATTATATCAAAAAATCTTTTTCCAAAATGTAGTTCTATTATGGGGGTTATTTTGTATGAAGAGCCATCTATTATTAAGTGATTCATACTAACCATTGATGAATTATAATTTTTTCAGTATACTAGTTTACCCACCATATTAGTCAAAGTGTGGGGATATCATTAGAGAATTATTATTTATCAATTCATCGATATTATTTAGAAAAAAAAATTTTGATTCATTGAAAATTATAAATGGACCAAAAATAGGGGGTCTCATATTTAATCTATTGGTGGAATGTTTTGACATAATTACTGGTCCTGAAATTTGAGTAGGTGGATTTTTTTGCATCATTTCATTGAAAACATTTATAATGATATTTAATAAAAACTTATTATGGATAAATTATTATGGATTCATATAAGATGATACCATAGATTCACAAGGGATTGATGATTAATTTTCTTAACTTGATATAAATTTCGACTAGCAAGACTGGATCATTGAAAATAAATGATTAGAAGTTATATCACAAATTGACTTTAAAACCAAACTCTAGGAAGAGTCCAATTATAATTGATGAACCTACTCACTCAACACCAATTCCTGAATGTATGAAAATGATAAAAAATCAATCAGTATGAGTAAAATGAGTTGATATGCTCCATAGATGAAAAATAAAGTAATAAAATATTCCTTTTTACTTGAGGAAGTTATAGGGTACTTTAGGTCATCATTTTAGAAAGAATTATTGATATTTATAGAGCTTAATATGCCCCCACAAATTTGGTTACATTGGTAAAATTAATTAATTACCCTTTCACTGAAAATGGGGTCACACCTCATGGGACTGTTGTTTCTTCAAATAGATCATACAAAAGAAAGTTGATTTAAGGAATGAAAAACAAGGAAAATGAACCGAGAAAATGGAATCTATTTATATCTATATTATAGAAGAATTTATTGATTGGAAGGACTATATTAGTATGGGTACAATAAATTTAAATGAATACAATACCAGTAAGAAATTGAATTGGATTCTCACTATCCTCCCAAATCATTCAAAGAAAAAAACTATTCCCCATGTCAATTCTTCTTTGTTAGATGAACATTTTTTGAACCATAGTCTTCAACTAGAATTTTTTAGGGGGAAACATTCCCTATGGTGGAAAATTATATCATAAGAATATGTTACTTTAATAATTCTAATTCCAAATCTAACAATCCTAGATTTTATCCCTGGATTCATAGGAGATAATTAACCACCCCACCAAATGATACAGAAAGGATTGCATCACAAAAAATAATTCTCATCAGATGAATGATTGTTCATTAGTTCCCTTTACTTCATCCACATCAATGGTCATTTTCCAAGGATGATTTTTTTTTCAAATATGAATTCCCTATGCTATTTTGGGGATCCAGTGATAGAGACCATGGGGGATTAAGTGGTACTAAAGATGTTGTCATAGAAAAACCTAATATTATTTCCACTCCCCCCCACCTAGAGACATTAAAACTACAAATACCCATAAAAATACCTCTAGTGACCACATTAAGAATATAATGGTGTAACAATATTTATAAAAAGTATTCAATGTAGAATTATTTTGGACTGACAACTAGAATTGGTGAAATTGTATTGTCAACCCAGGTAAGTAGGAAAGCTAAATCGTAGTATAACAATAACAGTAAAAGTTACATCAATATCATTTAAAAACCCCAAATTGACTACGCATGTCACTTAAACCTATATTATTCCAACTAGGGAACAACTCCATTTAAAAATAAAAAGTCTTTTGAGTCATCCTAATTGTGTCCAAAATTAATTGGATACACTAAATATCTCAATTATTGAAGCTCTTAACAAATCATAGGACCTATAAGGACAATTGTTTTGGTTCTACTAAGGCCTCATGTGTTCAAAAAACATTTCACTACTACTTTGGGTTTTTAGGAAGAAATCATCCATGTTTAATGTCTTGTTTTAATCTCATTTCCATAACAATATATAAATGTTGTGATATATAAACACATCAAAACCTTGTATGTGTCATAAAAACTAGATGAAATTGACATAAAATGAGATTTTATAAATAATGGATCCTAGGAAAATCTCATTCTGATCTATATTTTAAATAATTTAGGTTATAGTGATGTAGACTTGTCTCTTTCCCCATGATAGTCTTGGGAAATGACCAGATTGAATAAAATCGCATTAGCAATATCAAAACTAAATTTTTGGACCTGGTGTCCAAGTCAAAATTTATTGTCTTCTAACATGATTCAACTGTCAAGGTTATTGTTGGATGAACATTTCATCAAAAACATGAATCAATCTTTTCATTACATCACCAATTTCAAAAGTACAACATCAATATTATGTTTGGGATATTATACGGTGAAAAATAAATGATTGAATCTAGTGAGTATTTATACATTTCTATAAGATTTTACCAGATAGAAGAGAAAAATAATATGACTGATGATGTTTCTAATATATTCTCCATCAATATTCTAGAAATATACATGAATAGCCAACTCATGGAACCTTATGAATAGGATGAGGTTCCAACCTGTAAAATTGACCATATGTGTCCACAAATGAGTCTTTAGTCATAAAAAATCTAGATAGTAGTAATGATAACTGAATTAGGAATTACAATGTTGGTATATAATCCTCTCATCAGTAGAGATGTTTCATTTGGAGATTATATCCCTTTATCTATAAGGATGTAGCAGTCCCCAACATCATCAGAGAAATATTTAGTTATTTCCATGTTACAATAAGATAATAGAGCTAGTAATGCCTCTAAATTTTGGAATGTTGATCATAATACTAACTCTGAAGATTCCCATTACTCACTCATCCCCCTTTATGTGGACATAAATGAATACTAAGAGAAGGATGAAGAAGAAGAAGTGGGTGATCTCAAATATTCTCCTCCATCATTCAAGGAATGTGTCTCTATCATTGTTAATGAACTCCAAAACATAAATAAAATCGTATGGGGGGACCCATGGACAACACTTATTTGTGAATATATTCCCATTTAAGAGATATTGTTTAATATAATTCTTTATTTTATTATAATTTTAATTTTTTCACCATTAATTATAGAGAAATTTCTGTCCCAGATCCTATTGTGGGATCCAACGACATGGGTTTTCTATACGACCATCATAGATAAAAAATGGAATCCAGAAGGTCCTATAATAAAAATGATTCCAAATTTCAAGCTATGGTTGAAAATATCATCAAAGCGGACATCATATAATATGTTCAGTACCTGAAATAGATCACTAATATAGTCTAATTCTATAATAAAAATTACAAAATAAGAGATGACAGCGCATTCAAAGATCCCAACTAGAACTGCCATATTTAATTTCCTAGTTATAATTACATAACACATGACGGATATAGAAAATATATATAACAAAAAATAATTATTGGATGGCTACAAAAGTTATAACCGAACCTGAATGGCCTTTGATGTTTAAGAAGATACTTCTTTTAGGGAACCACATGGGGTATATTTCTATTAGGTGAGTCACTTCAACATTATGATGGATCGATATACAAACTATTGTACCATGAACCGAATTTTTAATCCCTTTTTAAGAATTCTATCAAGAACTATATTGATTATATGACATGTAAATATTGGAAATTTTCTTTCCATATTACTGACCTCGATACTATTTTTGAAAATCATTGATAGCACATTATTTAAATGAATATTGTAAATTTTGGTATTATTATTACATCATGAAAATTTCTTCATTTTATAGTATACCATCATGATATTGATTTTTATAACATAATGATTAGTTATATCCTTGAAATTTTACCTCCTTCAAACAATATATAGTTAATAGGTCTATAGTGGAATATTTCCTACATTCAACGACTAATATAAAATCTTAATAAAAAGTGATTATACATTTAAATGATGATGAAGAGGGGGGAAATATATTAATTGAATGAATACTATAAATACACATTATATAGTCACATGATTAATTTATTGAGTCCACAAGTGTTTATGTATAATATCAATGGAAATATACACATATTATTTAAGACAACCTTAGTGTGATCACTAGGATCTTTTTGTATGGAAAAATGAATCAAAAAAATAAATTCTTTATTTTCACATGAGAACCATAGTCAATACTAACTATCATTATTAAACATTTTAGATAAAATATATAGTGTTAATCTTTGTGGTTCCAAAATTGTGGCACTACTTGATGCATCAAAATTACAGTTTCGTCTCTCAAACTGACCCTATTAAGATCATCCTCAAAAAACTTATTATAACTAGGCAATTTCTATGGGGGAGTTCATCCTATAATAGTTCAACATTCAGTTCATACCATATATGAAAATAAAGATGCATGATTTTGGATATTACATTTTGGATCACCTTTTAAAAAAAATCTTATCAATACTGATTATACAGATGAATAAATACTCTCTATCTAAGACTCCCTAAAAATCTGGGAGATTTATATTTACATTAAGACACGAAGATGAAGAAAGTACCTTCACTCAACATTGCGGTCTTGTGATTCATTATTATTTCTACTACAATATCTATCATACCATAATCATTCAGGTTGTTAGAAGGCAACAAAAATACAATGGAATAATAGTAGACCATGTTTGTTGGCATAGAACTCATGGTTCAAATACCTGTGACCCATGTAAAAATCAACGGTTACAGAAATATAGTTACCATGTAATTCATTGTTTATTAAACTACCATAATGGAAGATCTATTTCCCTTCTTGATTATTGTAACGACCTGAAATTTTGAATAAATCTTGTTTCCTAATTTTGTGTGTTATTTTATTTTTTATAATCAACAAAAATTATTCATTTAACACGAGTATAATTAAAATTAGACTATTGGTTTTTGACTATTATATGACTGTTAGTCAGTATGATCGTTGAAAACTGAATGTTGTGACTTTTGTCTCTAAATACAAGTGATCTTGGTTAATTAATTTAGAAAGAAGATTCGATGGCCTCACCCAGTAGTCTTGGACCGATCGAAGCCCATCTAACAGAACATGGGAATGAGGTAGCACCACTGGGCTTTGCTCTAGACCAAACCCAAGCCAAACTTCATCATGTAAAGCTAGAACTCAATCGCCTTCACGAGAAGTACAAACTGATAGAAATTACTACTCGTGGGATGTTGGCCGAGCCTCCCTCAGATGCTCTCACCTTAGCACTCCTTACACTTAGGTCCTATGCTGGTGTGATAAGGGGCTATGTAAGGAGACTGTAACTGCCTTGTGTAATCCATTGTTTTAAATAAAAATTGGGATTTCATCTTATGATGAAGTTTATGAATTTTCAAATGACCGGATAAATATAGTATGAATATTTTTTTATGAATTTTAGAAAAAGGATATTTTAAAAAAAAAGTTTATGTAAACCTTAAATAATTAATAACATGTAATGATATTCAAAAAATGGTCTTATACAATTATATCCAGTACGAAATTTAGAGTCTAATAAGATCAACTTGATTTTTGATAAATAGTAATTATGAATAGTGATTTTATTCTTAGGATTAGTAATGTGACCAAATGGATTATTAATCTCACTTAAATAAAGCATTAAAATAATCTAGGAACCTTGATTAAGTAATGTGATTCAATAAAATGGTTAAATAACAGTTTCATAAATTATTAGTCAACTATTAGTTTTTCCAGGTGAATAGTGTTTTTTAATTAAAAATTTAATTAAAAATATTTAGAAAAATATTTTTATAAATTGGATTTGATTTTTGAACTTGTAGCATCGATATTATGTTAAGGTAATTTTTGGGGATTTTTTTGAAAATAATTGAATTTTCGGTGAATAGTGTATTTTTTTAAAAATTAAATTAAAATTATTTAGAAAATTATTTTTATAAAATGGAGTTCATTTTTGAAATCAGAGCATTGATATTTGGTTAAGGTGAAATTTTGGGATATTTCTGAGAAAGTTTAATTTTTGATGAATATAGAAAATATAGTTTTTAAGTTACGGGTGTTTAATGACATCATTAAATGATGTATTACGCATGTAATCTATTTGGTTGACTTATGAATAGTAATATAAGGTATGAGGTGTCCCAAGATGCCAATACCATTGGAAAATACCATGGGCAATCCCATGGTTTTTCCCAAACCACTAATGAGGTGTCACTTGCCATTAATGCCTTGTCCCCTCACTTTCCCTATAAATACCAAGCCATCCTCTCATCCATTCGACTCACCACTCTCCCCCAATGAAGTTTTGGTCTCATTACCTCCAAATGAGTCCTCTCAAGGTGCCCCCAAGCCCTCAAGGTCCCAACCATTGAGTTTTAAGAGTTACGTTTTATGGTAAGGGATCTGACCTCTCTCTTCCTTTTCATGTATTCTATTCTATGTCATTTCTTTTATAATCTATGTTCTTATGTTGGAGGATGTTCTTCTATATTCATATTACGGCCATTTTCATGTTCATATTATGAGATACCCCCATCTTTCTCTCATCAATTCGTTTTAAGAATGCTTAAGTGGCGTCGTTAGGCTGCGGAATTTTTAAGGGGATTCTTTCACCCTTCGTATTCTTTTAAAAGTTCTACTTTCATGTCATGTCTTTCAAGTTCCTTTTTAATTATGTTTGGGTATGATCTCTATATCAATCATACTGAACTCTTATTTTTACATAATGAGAGACCCTATTTTATCTTTTCAAATCATTTCTTTTTAAGTTTAAGTAACGCCATTAGGCTGCCGAACTTTCATAAGAGAAATCTAGTTTTTGTCTTCCTCCCATGTTTTTCATTTCAAATGGTATGTCCTTAAAATTTCATTACCATGTTCATATATCCTTCTTATTCTGTCCCTATACTCTTTTATGGGTCATTTATGAATGTTTTACCCATGTCCCCTCTCTTTTCAATGTTTTCTAAAAACCTGAAACATAGCCGTTATGCTGCAGAATTTTCATCTCAAAATGCCTCTCTCTTTTCTAAAAATTATTTTATGTTATCAAGTGAATACTCAAAGCTCTTATTTCTACAAGGGTATTCACATATATATCAAAATATTCTATTTTAAATTCGAGGATTTACGTACATGAGACCTGATCTCCCCTTCCATGGGTTTTAATGTGACACAAAGATCATGTCTTTAAAGTAGTTTTTGAAACGTTATGATTATGAAATGAAACCCATTTCTTTTATGCTATGTGGGTTGTTTATGAAATTGTTGATGATGATATATGTGTCTCACATGATGATAAAGATAAATTTAAGGGTGCGCCCTGATAGCGCTCCAATGCATTAGGTAATGATGTAACCACTAGAGATTACAATTTTCACGATATCTTGGTGAATAACCTTGGTAATTTTCAAATGAAGCCTTGGGGATGGATCTTGGTGATATGTTCATGATTTTCATTGTTAAATGTTGTATCCACATCTTCATCTTTTGAAAAATGTTATTTTTATTATGATATTCCTCATGATTTCTTTCTCATGCCTTAATGTTCTTTTTCATGACATTGTTGACGTATCTCAAGTTCAAATATTAAATGTTTTCCCTTGTTTCCCTTACTGGGCCTTCTTCTCACCCTTTCTTTTGGTGTATGTCCCCAGGTTATGAGATGCAGTAATGAACCTGGGATGAACTTAAGGAGAAGCCTTTCAATTGTTTAAGAAGAATGTTTTTTTTGTTTCATGTATTAAGTTCTTGGTTTCCACGACACCAAACCTTAAAGATCCTCAGTTTTGTATAATGTAATGAAAGTTTCTGTGATAAAAAGGCAGGATGCTATAGTTGGTATCAAAAGATGGTTTAGTTATTTGTGGAAATTAGGATATGAAAACTCTAGGAAGAACCCTATAGAAAAGTATAAATATAGGAAATCTTCCTGGTATTTTGGTGACTATTGAGTAAGAGGTTACCGAGCAAGTACATCCCTATCTGGATACGAGCAGATAGAGGTGGATCTGGCACATATGTACATAGGGGAAAAACCCAAAAACACCGCTTTGAGCTAGACTTGAACCGGAACTGGTACACGACAACGGTCCTTGCTGCACTCTTAGTTACGACACTCCCAAGGGATATTCTTTGGTAAATTCATAAGCTTAGTATGAAACATTATTAAAGAAACAAAGATAAAACAAAATAAAGATTCACATAAGAATATATGATCATGGATAACCTAGTTTGGATCCTAGGGGATCACAAGTTAGGTTATACTTTTCTTCTTCAAGTTATCCTTCTCTGCTTTAAGCTCCATTTCATGATTATTTGCTAAGTATTTAAGCCCCTAATTATACTTTATTTTCTTAGTTAATGGTGGTAAATGGAAGAACATGTCCCACCAACCAATGAAATAGGAAATGTGACGATTTCTGTATTAATATGACAGATATGATTAGGGAATTAAAAGGTGATTATTATTTTGGAAGATGTTCACTATTTTGGGAACCCTATTTGATCGAGGTAAATATATTACTACGGTATTTTCATTTAGGAGTAAGGTTGACTTATATTTTGAATAATCAATGAATTTAAGGTGGAATTATAATAATTTAGGTTACTTATGGAAATGATTAACCTATCTTGGGGTAAATATGTTTAGGTTAGTTACTTTTGTTATAAGATGTTAGGAGTGGTTGATGTTGTTTGGAGATTAATGATAAAGTTTACCTTGGAAGAATATGTTGTCAAATCCTTCTTGTATTTGGGTTTCAATATTAGATTGGTTTATTTTGACTAATTTTAAGGACAGTTATTTACGGAATGGTCTATGATGAACTTTGGGTAGTACTGTGGATCTTTGAAGACTTAAAGTAGTTTCCCTTCCTCTGGGGTTCTTTATTTTGGAAGAGTTGTTTTATCTTACCCTTTCTGTTTTTTGGGATGATGTTTAAAGATAGAAGAAATAGATAGTTACTCTTTGGTGGATTATGTGATTGTCTAGAATATGATTCTTGTGTTTCGATGAGACCATATAGTTTTTAATGCTCATCGTTTGGAGAAAAGATTAGTTTTTGTAGAAACTTGTTAAAGGATGAAACTCTACTAGAAGGTAAATATATTTCCTTGTGTTTTTATTCTATGTAGTAAATGAATTCCTCAAAACTATTAAAAGGAACGTAAAAAAAAACGTTGTCTGTTAACATTTCGTACTGGGAAATCAAATACCGTTTAACCCATCATAAGTTTGTTATTTTCTTGTTGTTAACATTCTCCTAATCATGTTTTCTATCACTCTCCCTTAGAATGTGACCCTTTGTTTTTTCCTCCATGTCCATGTTTTCCAACACGGAATCCTAGTATGGGTTAACTTGGGTGATCTTTTTACTTCCCTTATATTCTTTTAAAGTAAACGTTTTACTGACTCCTTTTCCGGTGTGGGAATTTCAATGAAATTTCAAATCCAAATTTTAAAAATTGTGAGGATGCAATTTCTTAAGGGGGGAAGATTGTAACGACCTGAAATTTTGAATAAATATTGTTTCCTAATTTTGTGTGTTATGTTATTTTTTATAATCAACAAAAAAATTTCATTTAACATGAATATAATTAAAATGAGACTATTGGGTTTTGACTATTATATGACCGTTAGTCAGTATGACCATTGAAAACTGAATGTTGCGACTTTTGCCTCTAAACACAAGTGATCTTGGTTAATTAATATAGAATGAAGATTATATGGCCTCACCCAGTAGTCTTGGACTGATCGAAGCCCATCTAATAGAACTTGGGAAGGAGGTAGCACCACTAGGCTTTGCTCTGGCCAAACCCAAGATGGACTTCATCATGTAAAGCTAGAACGGAATCACCTTCGCGAGAAGTTCAAACTGATGGAAATTACTACTCGTGCGATGTTGGCCGAGCCTCCCTCAGATGCTCTCAACTTAGCACACCTTACACATAGGTCCTATGCTGGTGTGATAAGGGGTTATGTAAGGAGACTGTAACTACCTTGTGTAATCCATTGTTTTAAATAAAAATTGGGATTTCTTTTTTATGATGACGTTTATGAATTTTTATATGACCGGATAAATATAGTATGAATATTTTTTATGAATTTTAGAAAAAGGATATTTTAAAAAAATGTTTATGTAAACATTAAATAATTAAAAAAGTGTAATGATATTCAAAAAATGGTCTTCTACAATTTTTTCCAGTACGAAATTTAGAGTCTAATAAGATCAACTTGATTTTTGATGAATAGTAAATTATGAATAGTGATTTTATTCTTAGGATTAGTAATGTGACCAAATGGATTAGTAATCTCACTTAAATAAATCATTAAAATAATCTAGGCACCTTGATTAAGTAATGTTATTCAATAAAATGGTTAAATAACGTTTTCATAAATTATTAGTCAAGTATTAGTTTTTTCGGGTGAATAGTGTTTTTTAATTAAAAATTTAATTACAAATATTTAGAAACTTATTTTTATAAAATGGATTTCATTTTTGAACTCGGAGAATCGATATTATGATAAGGAAATTTTTGGGTATTTTTATGAAAAAAATGAATTTTCAGTGAATAGTGTATTTATTTAAAATTTAAATTAAAAATATTTAGAAAATTATATTTATAAAATGGAGTTAATTTTTGAAATTATAGAATTGATTTTTGGTTAAGGTGAAATTTTGGGATTTTTCTGAGAAAGTTGAATTTTCGATGAATAGTGAAAATACAGTTTTTAAGTTATGGGTGTTTAATGACATCATTAAATGATGTATTAAGTATGTAATCAATTTGGTCGACTTATGAATAGTACGATAAGGTATGAGGTGTCCCAAGTGGCCAACACCATGGGCAAATACCATGGGAAAGCCCATGGTTTTGCTAAAACTACTAATGAGGTGTCCCTTGGCCATTAATCCTTTGTCCCCTCACTTTCCTTATAAATACCAAGCCATCCTCTCATCCATTCGACTCCCCACTATCCCCCAACGATGTTTTGGTCTCATTACCTCCCATAGAGTCCTCCCAAGGTGACCCTAAGCCCTCAAGTTCCCAACCTTTGAGTTTTAAGAGTTATGTTTTAAGGTAAGGGATCCGACCTCTCTCTTCCTTTTCAAGTAATCTCTTTTATGTCATTTCTTTTATACTCCATGTTCTTATGTTAGAGGATGTTAATATATATTCATATTACTGAAATTTTCATGTTCATATGATGATATACCCCATCTTCCTCTCATTAACACGTTTGATGAATGTTTAAGTGGTGCTGTTAGGTTGCCGAATTTTTAAGTTGATTCTTTCACCCTTCTCATTTTTTTCAAAGTTCTACTTTCATGTCAAGTCTTTCAAGCTCCTTTTTAATTATGTTGGGGTATGATCTCTATATCTGTCATACTTAACTCTTATGTTCACATGATTAGAGACCCTATTTGATCTTTTCAAATCATTTTTTTTGAAGATTAAGTAACATCGTTAGGCTGCCGAACTTTCATAACATAAATCTAATTTTTGTCTTCCTCCCATGTTTTTCATTTCAAATTATATGTCCTTAAAATTTCATTACCATGTTCATATATCCTTCTTATTCTATCCCTCTACTATTTTATGTGTCATTTATGAGTGTTTGACCCATGTCCCCTCTATTTTCAATGTTTTCTAAAAACCCGAAACATAGTCGTTATGCTGCAGTATTTTCGTCTCAAAATGCCTCCCTATTTTCTCGAAATTATTTTATGTTATAAAGTGAATACTCAAAGCTATTATTTCTACAGGGGTATTAACATATATATCAAAATTTTCTATTTTAAATTCTGGGATTTACATACATGAGACCCACTCTTTCCTTCCGTGGGTTTTAAAGTGACACAAAGATCATGTCTTTGAAGCAGTTTTTGAAACGTTATGATTATGAAATGAAACCCATTTATTTTATGCTATATGGGTTTTTTATGAAATTATTGATGATGATATATGTGGCTCACATGATGATAAATAAAAATTTAAGGGTTCGCCCTGATAGCGCTCCAATGTATTGGGTAATGATGTAACCACTAGAGATTACAATTTTCATGATATCTTGGTGAATAACCTTGGTAATTTTCAAATGACACATTGGGGATGGACCTTGGTGATATGTTCATGATTGTCTTTGTTAAATTTTGTAGCCACATCTTCATGTTATGAAAAACGTTTTTTTATTATGATATGCCTCATGATTTCTTTCTCATGACTTAAAGTTCTTTTTCATGACATTGTTCACGTATCTCAAGTTCACATGTCAAATGATTCCCCTTGTTTCCCTTACTGGGCCTTCTTCTCACCCTTTCTTTTGATGTATGTCCCCAGGTTATGAGATGCAGTAATGATCCTAGGATGAACTTATGGAGAAGCCTTTAAATTGTTGAAGAAGATTTTTTTTGATTCATGTATTAATTTCTTGGTTTCCAAGACACTAAACCTTAAAGATCCTAAGTTTTGTATAATGTAATGAATGTTTATGGGACAAAAAATGCGGGATGCTATAATTATGTCTTAGGGGTGATGGTAGAATTACACTTGTAGCTAATGTTTACTCACATCCACCATTCAGAGAATATTTAGGAAAACACAATTTAAAATTTTACTATATGTATAGTACATCCAAATAGAGATGACAAATTCACCAACAATTCACATTAAATAATTTTATACCCACATATTAACATTTTAATAGACGGTATCAATGAGTTAAATTCTACCAATCAACCAGATAATCATATGAATTACTGGATGAAAATCATTTTTTACAACCTCAATAGTAGGTTTCTTCAATACGATAGTTATAGGAAATATAATATTTGATGATATGTAGTGAAAATCATCATCTACGATACCCCCTTTATCAGAAGTCCCTATATTAAAGACTCTTTGATTGAATGATCCTTAGATACATTGTTGGGGAATGTACTATCACCATTGTGTGAGAATTAAATTATAGTTATTTTGGTTCCCATTTTTCAGGATCCGTGATCTCCCATAAAATTATATGTATCAGATATATCTATACATCGATGAAACAATATTTCACAAAATTCATCAAAAATTGTCATCTTTGTCTAGTTTATTTCAGTTTCATCCATCCCCCCCCCCCAAGTTTCCACACACATAAAATAAATTCTAGTCATTCACCATAAGTTTAATGGATTTTGTGGGACTATCCATCACACTAAATCAAATTTTCCTTTATATTTCCTCACTATTATTGGATTATTCTCCATATGAACTAAATAAATATCCCTCTATTAAGTCATGAAAAATGTAATTATAAATTTATTGATGTCCAACAAAATCCCCAGGTTTGGTTTCCCACATATAATACTTAATATCAAATGAATCCTGATGTGATGAATATAGATTTCCTTTCATGAGATGATTTCTTAAATTCAATGGAAGATAATTCATGAGAAAATCATTACAACAAGACTATAAATTATTTTGAATAATGATAAACACATGGGTCTTGTTTCCCATTTTGACGAGATACGTAGTGATTCCTAGGTCCATCATCATAGAATCATACATAAATACATTCCACCCATTCCCCATATATGAATCTTATCATCATTGGGAATGCTTGCTCAAAACTATGTGTGAATTAATTCATGTTTCCATCAGATGTTTAGAGATTGATAATCTTTATGTTTCAGTCCCAACAATAAATTAAGAACTCATGTATGATTTTCTTCACATGTTTCTGATTCCGTATTATTTATTTCTGAAAAACTTATTCCTAATATATAATAAAGGAACTCCATAATCACTGATGTTAATTAGTGATTTCATCATCCTTTTATGAATCAACCTTATACGATAAGGTAGTCCCACAACAATTCCTTGATTCTAAAGTCAATCATAGCTAACATGGGCCAAGGATTCGTGTTAATAACCTTCATACATGGTAAGGTTGCCTTTTGGTTAAACACTACGTCAGTAAACCATGTGTACATAATTATGATTAAATATATGTAATTGAATATTTTAAACATTCTCGTCAAATTGGGAAACCTATGTCCTTTTTCTATGATGTTAAATTGAATTTTTAATGTCCCATTAATATGACGTTAAATTTTACATCACCGTCGCCTTATCCTAAGAGAATAATTATTATCAGTGTTGGTCCATTACCATACTAATAAATGAGAGCTACATGTGGCTTGATTCTCATCATAGTGAGATACATAGTGATTCATGGATTCTATATCTACTCCCAACCAAAATATTTAAAATTCCCCCTCATTGAATGAGAGATGAATTGGTTTGGGGAATATTTCTCCAGAACAATGTCTGTCTTGATAACTATTATAGAATGATACCTAGTGACAACTAGATCTCAAATAATGGGTTGAGTAACAAATGTTACCGTCATTATTTTTGAGATTGACCTATGTAATGGAAAATATACCCATTCATATTAAACTCCGTTAAAAATGATCCCTTCACACTCATGCAAGTTCCATTAAAAAAACACAATCATTTCCTTGGTAAATATGGATATCAACTATCATTCCTTTGTTTATTACTAATATGTATGATCAACTCTAATGTAAAAAAAATTATTTTACTATAAAAAATATGAATTAAACATTAATTTTATTAATAATCTTTAAAATATGTCCTTCTAATCGTATGTATCTTTGCTCCGAGAGGAAAAATACACTTCTCTCTATATGTTTTGATGGTATTATAAAAGAATCCACATTTGAAAAAAAATTCTATGGTTATCACATTCATGCATATTCATTCCAATATCTTTGGATTTGAGATCATTGGATTTGAGGACCCCAAGGCTATGGCTTATAACCTTCCCTATTCATATGAAGATAATTTCAGTTCATTATTTTTCAAATATCCCTAAAATGGATGTTCATGATTACAGGACCATAAAAGCCACATTGGAAGACCTTATCAGATGGAATTAAATTTACGTAAACCATTTTTACTATATATCATCAAAATTCTTGGTTCACATCCCTATATTATGATGTAAAAAATATGTTTATTTCTCCCCCACCTAATAGGAACACCAATCCATTTGATAATCACCTATCACAACCTCACCCTATAACTACATGTGGTTTGATACCCGATTTGATAAGATATTGAGTGACACCTGGTTCAAACTGGGATTTACCGCAAATAAAATAATCATTACAACATTCAAACCATATATGTACCTCGAAAATTCAATATAAATATTATTTTCTTGATTTATTTTACCATATAATATATAATAACCCCAAGAACTCCAATTAATGGTAAAGATGCAATTAATATGTCCTCATTCTAGTGTGTGGTTCAATCCTCTACAAGGAATTATCTATATAAGAACTTTTTGTGGCTTAATTCTCATATTTACTGGATATTTAGTGACCCCCAAGTCTCAAATCGTGGTTTAAAAAAGAATTTATGAGGATCTAACCCTTCTTGATTGAGATACATTAATTTACATTTGGAAAAAATTTAGGGATTCATGGCCTTAAATAGCATGCCGAATCATCTGACCACATGAAATTAAACTATAGATAAATAACCAAAATGTTAGATGTTAATCTAAAAGGACCATATCTTTAACAAATGACATAAATATGTGAATCATTTTGGTCATTTACTCATAAAAACATGATTCATTTTGATAATCTCCAATCATAAAATATTTATCATAACTACTATTTTCTTGATTGTCATCCTAATGAGGTACATTGAGATTACAAGAACCTTTATTCATGCCCCATCATCAAACAAAACACCAACCCACATACCATTTCTATGATCCAACTGTATGTATGAAATCGACTGCTCAGTTACAACCTACTATGGTCTAAATTCCTTCATCATAACCCAAAATCATTCTTTCATTTACAAATCATCCTTTTTGTCATGGGAAATATGGATCACCAAAAACAAAAATTTTCTATAAGGGATAAAATAATCTAAATAAAAAGGAATCCTATTTTTTAACTATGCATAATATTCCCATGTGTATCTCTATATAAATGTTCCCCTAAATGTGTCCCATCAACTACATGAATCATAATTCTCATAATAAAACCTTATAATCATTGTATAACATACCAACATCCTTAATAGAATCTCATTTTACAATTTTCTCTACAGTCACCCATTTTTATTTTTCCCTTGTCACCCTCTCAGATGAATGTATCCTAAAAGTAATGATATATGACTTCCGTAACTTCCTTACCCTCATTTCTGGGCTATCCCGGTGAACATTTTTCCACTTCACTAAATCTTCAAGTTTTGTGGGATATTGCCTTTTCCATGAGATCAAAATCCATGCAATTACTATTTGAACTGACCTGAAATCAATTTTTTTCTTACAATATCATAAATACTTAGATATCATCTTTCTTCTAACACTGAAAATGGGTAACATTGTCTTAGTATTTTTAGTAATTGCTATAATTTACTAGATCACACTATACCTCAACCAAATTTGGGGAATTTATAGTTTATCCAACATGACCTAAAATCGTTCAGAGTGTCTTCCTCAATTTAATCCTTCCACATATATGATTCAAATCTATATAGGTAACCACTATCATTGGACTATGTGTTTTGATATTTTCATCACAAATTGATACTATGTGACGAATAAATACATTATTCTTGGCCTATGAACCATATAATAAATATTTATATTTAAATCCATGTATGGAATCCTATAATTTGATACTGTCTATATAATATTTATGACTGGAGAAAATACCTCCCTTAAATAAAAAAATTGTGTAGGAATATTCCCCTAGTAATTAATTGTATTTTCTCTTGTTTTATTTTTATAAATTAATTTGGAAAATTCCCAAACATGGCATTGAGATAGAGTGAGATTCAAAGGCCTAGTGTTCCCAGAACAGTTAAATGAATAATTTTACGCTTTTAATAAACCGTAAAAGTGGGATTTATTCAAATTAGGAATAATTTCTAAATCAGTTCCTGGATCAGAAATCTATGGGCAAAGTTGCATCCAGAGAAGTGACTTTACCTTAGGTGGGGACTAACATCAAATGGCACAGGTATATTGTGAAATATATAATTTGGGTGTTACTATGATTAAAATATATTAATAAAAATATTTTATGGGGAAATTCAGAGATTTTATTTTTAATGAAACATTTGTCAGGAATTCATGTTTATCATAATAACCCTAGAATTCATCTAAGATGTGGAAGGAAACACCCTCTATGAAGAACACAAGACGATCTAGGATTGACGATGACACGAACCTCCATTCCTCTTCAATTATAGATCTATCCATGTTGTATGATGTTGTTTCTCTATGTGATTCCCTTTACCCTTCATTGATTCAATTAGGAATGTGGACCTACAACCGAATAGGTTGATACACGGTTAGATCGCTTATGGGATGGGTTTTATGCTTGTGGAGTTTGAATAGGGATTATATCTACATGTTGATTTTTTCTTCATGACCCTACTAATATGAAAGGATCATGATAGAAATCAATAGGGACAAAAAATACTTTTTGGGTATTCATGTGACTCATACTCCCCCTCCATATCTCATATTATTCGTGTGTTCTTCGCATTCTTCACACCCTTTTGAAACCCCATGTGAAATATGATTTGAGAACAGATCATGCGGTGACACCACAGAGGTTAGGCAATAAGACAAGGTGGTTGTTTCAGCTTTGGCAGGATTAGTGGGGAGGAACATGTCTAGGATGTTGACATACCCACTGGGCGAGGCCGCTGGAAGGGAAAATGACAACAAAGGCATCAGAAGCCCAGCAATGGATGTCGATCCAAGTGGAGCATGATTGGATGCGACACTAGCAGGGTGGCCAATAGTGGTAATTGGAAACACACTATGAGGAATTTTGTTGGAGGGAGCCAAGACACTAGGGGATGCAGACGCCTACCTAGGTGCCATTAAAGGAGGTCAGGGTGGGGAATTGGGATGCTACTCAGAGCTGTGTCTGATGGATCCAGTGGAAACTGTGAGGCCATGAGATCCTATTGACGAGGTGGGCCAGCTGTGTGAAATGTGACATATCACAATGTTGACTGGATGGGAATGTCCATGGTGTGTTGCGTCTAGTGCACACATACTGGTGTGCATATTGTGGGCTGCAACAGACAAGTCGTGCCACTCAATTGGCCCAGTGTGCGGGATCACGCATCCCAGTGGGTCAGGTCGAATAGGCCCAATGGGCCAGGACGAACTAGGTTGTGCCATGTCGGGTCACCTAAATCCGATTGTGTTGGGTCGGGAAAACTTGGTCGGGTCAACACATGAGTTGGATCTGGTATGACGGGTCAGGATAGTCCCAGGTCGATCCTTTTCTGAAAAATAGTCATAACATTCTAATTGTGTGTCTCTATGAAGATCCATTTGCAAAATTGGGACCCTTGTGAAGATGAGGTCATTTTCAGATAATCTTAGTGAGTCCTTCTGAATGATGGAATAATACCTATTTTCTAGAGGAGTAGATTCTCCCTGTATAAGCGCACTTCTAGCGGAATCAAGAGGATGGATTTGACTTGCTGACTAAATGACTTGGCGAATCGTGAACCATCAACACTCTGTGAAGAAATCTAATCTCTATAATCCATTGATGATCAGGGCACCATGGAAGCTCCATACACCATCAACTGTACATACACCATCATCGCTCCAGGATACATCGACACTCCAGGCACCATCGATGTTATGGGCGCCATAGACACATAGGTCTCCATCAATTCTCTACAATTCATTGACACTCCGGATGGAATCGATGATCTAGGGGCCATCAATGATTCATGATACATTGAAAATATCGATGGAATCTACCCTCTGTACAACATCTATGCTTCGTGCTTCATTGACAGTCGGTGATTCATGAAAACTGGGAGATCTATTGACTACAAATGAAAATCATTCTCTTTATGATTTAGAATTGTACATGTGTAAGCTGATTTCACATCATTTATTTCATAGTTATATACATAATGTATTTAATTTTGGAGTACATGATATATTTTTTTGGTATTCCTTTATGATTTTTTGGTGTCCTACTAAGTATTTGATTACTCACCCCTACACGAGAATTACTCGCATGTGTCATGTCCGTTATAGACGATCGATACATTGATAGAGTGCTAGGTTGACCAAGACCAGGTGGTTCTTATTGTTATAATGTATATGATGTGTGCTCCTAGAAATTTAGACAACTATTCTACATGTACCCTTAAGGATGGGTTTTTTTTTGCAGAAAAGTTTCATGAACTCACTATTGTAGACTCCATCTTGGTGGGATGGTATTCTGGCCCAATTTACATTCCAGTTTTTATATTATCATACTCTGTGGTCGGTATCATATAGTATGAATTCTTTGTCTACTTATTGTTTTTATACATTTCATAATATCTGTCTTGGATTTGTGTGCATGTTTACACGTATGAAAATGCCTCCCATTTGTGGGATATGACTACTCAGTGTGAGTCCCCAGCCCCTGACCTATTAAAGGCATTCTTGGGGTAGTCACATCATGGGATCCTATTGGTTGGGACATGATAGAGTGGTATCAGATGAGGTCATTTCTACCAAAATTACCAGGAGACTATGATATTGGTTTTGTGAGACAGTGTTAAGTGTTTTGAGTTCATCTGCCACACCAGGGACTCCAGTGTTGGTGCGGTGGATGACATATTTGTACATTAGAACTATGAGTAATGATTTTTAACTCACTACATAAAAACACAAGTCGCAGGGAAGATAAATGGTAAATAAATCGTATAGAATTTTGAGTGTGTTATTATGTCTTTCATGATTCATTTCACTAGGTAGAATGTATTGAATGTGGTACAAGTTTATCTATTTTAGGATTCCTCCACAAAGCCAGCTAGCCATGATTTGGATGAGTTATCCGGAGGATGATCCTACTAGTGATGAGGCATCATTTTAGGGACATGTAAAAGAGATAGCACTGTTAGGTGGTGTACCAATGATACCCCCACCCATTGACTAGTCGTTACTATAAGTGTTATTGTTAGGGGAAACATGTAGGTTGAGTTCATTGCATGAGTTTTAGAGGTAGAAACCTACCCATTTTCCATGTGAGACTTACACATAACTAGATGAGGATTTGATGGTGGCAGTTACATGTGTCTTCCACCTTGGGAGGAAGCCTTCCAACCATATGGTAGTTCTAGTCTTGATCCTTCTCCCATGATCAATGGGGAAATGGGGGAGTTTAGTGATATACAGTAATGAAAATATGAATCTCTCTTTAGTAAAATTTGAGAGTGTCATCCGGGAGGAGTATATTCAAGTGATGTTACTTTAAATTCATATACAGGAGTCCCTACATCAATTATGGGTCAGTCAAAAGGAGAATAGTACTCGATAATATTTACAAATAATTCTCAATACTCCACAGATATGGTTAGAGACACATTCTTCGGTGCCCAAAAAATTTCAGGGGGCATGTTTGGATATCAATTAATCTAGGATATCACATTCCATCCATATATATATTGGTTAACTAGAGAATGCTCTTCTAGTGGATGGATTTCTGGCAGACAGACACTAGTAGATGGAGATACCAGCAAACACCAGGTAGATGATTCATCAACCGTGGGTAGCTGAGAACATACATAGGTACCCACGTAGGTCAATCAATCTATTGGATGACCAAAGGACACATGATTCGTGGTGAGAGGCTCCCAGGGAAGAGTGGGTCTGTTGAAGGACATGATGTGTTAATCGTGCGCCGGTCGGAGGAATTTGGATAGATATTTCCCGAACAGTCATACAACTGATCAGGGGAAGGATGTGGGTTCACTAAGATCTAGGATAAGGATTGAGTAGTGTGGTCCATATTGATACATGCATGTAAGATGTGTAGGTTGAGAAGTAAGAGGTGGGCAGAGGATCGAGGTACTACCACCACCCCCAGGTGGTCCACCAAGGGATCAGGGAGCTAGTGGACTGGGATGAGCCCAACTTCAGATGATAGAGGTTTATGACCCTGAGGATCTAAGTATTATTATATGTATGATCAGTTTCAATCCCCCATTATCTACAATTTTGATAGATGCAAGTTCCAGTTAGTCTTTTCTCGACTAAAACCCTTGTCCATGACATGTAGATTCTAGTAGAATCATTGACTCGATCCCTCTGCAAAGAAACTCTTATGGGTTAATATTCGATGATCAAAAACTTGTGTTAATAATATTCTGTTTCTCTTGAGGGAAAGGTTTTCAGTTGGTATGTATTGGTGGTGGCATCAAGGCCCTACGATTTCATCCTTGGTTTGGACTAGTTATTCGCAGTTCATACCCATATTGACTATTTTATGAAAAGTGTAAAATGTGTACAAAATGATTGGACCATGTTTTATTTTGTTAGTGAAAAATAAAAAAAAATTTCACATGATGAACTAGTGCATAAGATGGTGTTTACATTTAATGATCAGTTTTATAGTATCACCCTTGGTGCTGTGGATGGTATGAGTCCCCAGTTTCCTATAGTTGTGGTGTAGTATGAGGACTTCATTTTTGAGGGTCTCCCTGTATTTCCTCCATGTAGGGAGGTTGACATATGCATTGACATGTAAAATGTTATGATATTAATATCTACAATGACATATCATGTGGCTCCCATAGAGAATCCTGAGTTGAGTGTAAAACTAGAGTACTTGAAGAGGACGAGCTTCGTGAGCCCCAATGCTTCACCTAGAGTGGCCCCAGTTTTGTTTTCCTAGAAGGGAGACTAGAGCCTGAGATTATGTGTGGAAATTTGGTGTCTTAATCAGGTGAACATGAGGAATGTGTATACACTACTGAGGATCTATTAAATCTTTGATCAGTTGATGGGAGAATGGTGGTTCTCAAATATTGACTTAGATTTGAAATTCAACATCTTCGTGTATGGGATGCGGATGTACCAATGACAACCTTTAGATGTTGGTATGTCCATTGTGATTACATTTTCATTCCATTTGAAAGGATGAATTACCATATAGTATTCATGGAAGACATGAACAAAGTATTCCTTCTGTACGTAGGATGGTTCATCATGGTCTTCATCAATGGAATATTGGTCTACTTAGTGCCTGAGGAGAAGCATGTGATACACTTGAGGAAGGTCATGTACACACTTTGAGTGCGCCAGCTGTATGGGAAGCTCTTGAAGTGTCATTTATCTATAATATAGTTCCACATTCAGGGACAAGACATTTTATAGGCTCTAGTTATAGTGTATCCAGTGATTATAGAGATGGTTCTTTCTTGGGTACCACCCATTAGTACAACTGAGGTACAGAGTAGCATGGGTTTGGCTGGATACAATCAGAGGTTTGTACCCAAATTTTATAGAGTTTAAAAAACCATAGCAACATTTAAAGGAAATGGGGAAGCCTTCATGTTGATAGAGAAGTTCCAGGAGAGTTTTCTGTAGCCGAAGAAAAAATTAGAGAGAACTACTATCATGATACTAATAGAGGGAGATGTTAACTACATGGTGTTCTATGATGCATCAAGGACTGGGATTGGTTGTGTCCTGATGCGGGGGAAAGCAGTGATTGCCTATGGTTCGTGATAGTTAAGAACACATTAGTAGATCTACGCAACACATGATCTTGAGCTATTAATAGTAATCTTCATTTTAAATATGTGGAGACACTACCTGACTTGAAATTAGTTTACCATCTACTCTGGCCACAAGAGTCTAGAGTATATCTTCTCCCATAAGGATATCAAAATGGGATGGTGGTGATTTCTAGAGTTCCTTTAGGAAGATAACATTGATATTTTCTATACTCATTAGATGAAAAACATAGTAGAAGATTCTTTCAGAACAAGATATTGATTATAGTTACTGACTGGGGAATCTGAGTAGTTGGTCGAATTGTAGATATCCTTAGTGGATGGAGATGGAGGAGAATACCTAATGTTTATGGTAGGCACCCTTCTAGTCTCACAGTGGTTCAAGGAGGCATATATGGAAGACACAAATTGTGATACTTTAAATGAACATATGTCCACAAGGCATACCTCTAATAGATATTCAAATGACCGGGATCACATCATTCCTTACAAAGGACGCACAGTAGTACCAGTGACATTGAAAGTGGAGATAATTTGGGTGTACTACACATTCACATTGGTAGTACATATGGGTGTGGTCAAGATGTACCAGGACATCGAACATCAGTTCTAGGTGTCGGGGATGAAGAAGGTTGTAGAAGAGTTCACTTCTAGATGGGTCACTTATCATCAAGTGATAGATTAGCACTAGGTTCCAATGAGTGTTGACCCAACCACATGAGTTTAGATAGGGGAAGTAGAATGGGATATCGAGGGAATTAGTGGTGGGTTTATGATGCACATATAGGGGGAATAATACCATCTGGGTGATTGTTAACCAAATAACCAAGTCATCTCAGTTATTACAGATTTGTTAACAGAGTTTAGTATAGATATTGGGGCACCAAAACATTTAGGAGATACATTGTCTTCACAGAGTGCGCCAAAAAATCATCTCAAATCATGATAAAAGTTTCACAAAAAACATTTGAGGTGATTTTAGGAAAAAATTTGGACTCAAATTTACTTGGGAACAACATTTCATCCGTAGGAAGATGGACAGATAGTGAAGACCATCCAAGTTCTTGAGGAAATTCCACATTCTTGATTCATAGAATTTTGCTATAGTGGGGATGATGACCTACCACCGGTAGAATTTGAGTAAAAAACATATATCAGAACACCATTTGTATGAAATCTTTTGATGTCTTGTACATGTGGTCATGCTGATCACCACTTTGCTGGAATGACCCAGGAGAGTCAGCACTCATGGGTCCATAGTTGGTGTGGGCTATCACTGTGAAGGTGAAGAATATCTTGGAGCATATGAGGACTACATAGAGGTAAATCATATTTAAATAGGATACATAAACCCACGGAGTTCTAGGTGTGAGACCATGTGTTACATCGAGTCTCACCTTAACGAGGATATTAGAGATTTGGCCAGGGTGGCATGTTATCTCCAAGATACATCAAATCTTTTCAGATTTTACATATATTTTTAGATGTAGAATACCACCTATATCTACCCCCATAGTTTTAAAAGGTGTATAATTACTTCCACATGCCACATATGAGGAGGTACGTGCATGATCCATTGCATGTCATCGAATGGAGTGATCTGAAAAATGAGGATGGGGAGAAATTTGTGGAGTACTCATTGGAGATTGATGATTCGTATGAGAGGATCCCTCGTGGGTAGTAGATTCAGGTAGTGTGCATCAGGTGGAAGCACAAGAATCAGTAGGCGTGAACATGGTAGTGGGAGGCTTAGATTTGTGCTAAGTACCCAAATCAATTTGAGGAGTATCCCTTGTTATGGATTTCTAGGATGTAATGCCCTATGTTTGGGAGAATTTAATGACGTTTATTTTCTCTAGTTTAACTTTTTTATTTTAATTGTGGAAATAATGAGACCATGAACCATGAAGGACTGAGATTCCGAGGATCTGTGTGCATAAAATAGTTCGATAAAAAATGTAACGTTTTTAATAAAGCACGTGAGTGGGTGTTCTTTAAAATAGGAATAACATATATATGATTTCCCATACTAGAAAGATGAGATCACCATTTCATTCAGAGTAGATACTTTACATTATGTGGGTCCAAATATCGACCAACATGGGTCAATGGAGAATGTTATAATTTAAAAGCAACCCTCAATAAAATATTTAATTGGAATTAGTGGAGTACTTCTTTTTAATATTTTTTTTTTCAGGAATTCAAGGTTATCACAATAACATAGGAATTCATCTATAATGTGGTAGGAAACTCACTAAAAATTAACTAACGGGGATTAACGATTGATGATGACACATACCTCAGTTATTCATCAACTAATGATCCGAACATGAGGTCAGATGTTGTTTCAATTAGTTATTCCCATCCATTTATTTGACCAAATGATGAAAAAGGAACTACCAATGAATAGGTTGATATGTGGTTGGATTTCTAGCATGATGGGTGTTATGATTACAAGGTCTGAATGGGGATTCAATATATGTTATGATTTGTTATTCGTGACTATGATAAAAGGAACAGATCAAGGAAGTAAGGAACATGAAGAAGATAAATTAGTTGGGTATTCATGTGCTACAAACACCCCCTAGATCTATCATGTTCTTTATGTGTTATTCACCATATCCATGACATTTGGAAACACAATGTGACATATTAATTGAGAACCAATCCCACGACGACACTATAGAGGTGAAATGATTTTGTATGGTGATGACATCACAAAGAGGTGGTGGCCGGAGGTGGTAGCTTTAGCCGGTTCATGAGGGGTGGCACTGGTCTAGGAAGATGATGTGAGGGTATAGTGGTGTTTCCAGTGTGGAAGATGGCGACGGAGGTAGTAATGACCCTTTAGGGGAGGTCGGGCCAAGTGGAGCATGGCATGATGGGCCACCAGTTGGGAGGATGGCGGCGGCAGGAGGACGCGATCAAGGTGGGACTACATAAAAGTAAGGAATGACTATGGGAGATGTAGGTGGCAAGTAGGGGTACACTATAAGAGGACACGATGTGGAACTGGGTCGTTTCTCAGAGCCGCTTCAGAGGGAACCCACTACGGCGGTGAGTCAGCTGGATCTGGTAGAGGATGAAACTTGAACACATCAAACACATCACAAATCCATGAATAATATAGGGTAATGTCTATGGTGGGTCACATTTGGGGTCCACAAACAGTCTTGCTTGCGGTGGCCCACACTAGATGACCATTGCTTCTCCAACGGCCCAGCGGGATGGACATATCAACCCAACAGGCCAGGTCCAGTAGGCCCAACAGTCTGATCTAATTCTGGAAAAACCAAACCAGGTCATGCCATTTAATTCCAGCCCAATTAGTTTTTTTTGGTTTGGGTAGAATGGGTTTGGAATACCGTTGGGTTAGGATGGGTCTGGTGGATTGTATAAGACCCGGACATGACCACAGTCAGACCTTTTTATAAAAACAGACATAACATCAAATCGTGCGTTTGTTATCCAATACATAAGTGGTGTTGGGACCCTTATAACAAGTTGGTAATTTTGAGATAATCTAATGGTTTATTTTTAAATGTTGGAATATGACCAATTATTCTTGAGAAACAGGTTCTCCTGGTACAAGCATGCTACGGGCAAATTCCTCTAGCTGGTTGTGACTTGGTCAATATTTGACATGGTTTCTATGTTACTTGGGGGATGAATGAACCATCAACACTCCATGTTTCATTGAATATACATAATTCATTGATGCTATGTGTCCCATATAGGCTCCATAGACCATAAACACTCTGTTCTCCATCGACACTCTATATTCCATCAACCCTCTAGGAACCATAGAAGCTCTGTGCACCATCGGCGCTCCATGAACCATCACTACACAATGCTCTATGGATGATCTATGCATCATCTACGCTCTATGAGTCATTGAAACTCCATGTTTGAGGGATAATAAAATATCTAGGGACTACAACTAATAATACATCTCTTTATTCTTTAGACTTATACCTGGGTCACCTAAATATAGTTTTGTTATTTCATATTGTTACACTTCATCAGTTTATTTTTGGTGTAATTCTTGTTTTTATTAGTGGGATTCCATTTTTGTATTTGGGTGACCTAATGAGTGTTCTTTTACTCACCCCTACATGGGATTTTCCAAAATATGTTGTGTCCTGTGTATTCGAATAGCACATTGATAGAGACTTGGGTGGACCAGGACCTAATGGTCCTTAGTGTGACCAAGAAGATAGCATGTTCTCCTACAACGTCAGACTACTATCCAACACCTAACATTCAAGTATGGTTTCTTTCTTACTAGTTTTAGAAAATTTTCATCATTGTTGTGGATTATATTTTTTGTGAGCTTGTATTCTGAACCTATATACATTCTTGTTTTCCTTCTATCATAATCTATGGTCGGTATCTTATTGTAGGAATGCTTTGTCTATATATGGATTTTTTACATTTCAACATTTAATTCTAATATATGTGTTCATGTGTATATGAACATAGGAAAATTCAGCATGTTTGAGGGATATTCCATCTTATTGCTAGTTGATAACCCCTAGCCTATCTGAGGAGGGCTTGGGGTAGTCACAACAGGGGCCCCTCTGGGATAGGTCGTGAAACACACCCATGTCCGATGGTGATTGAATTGACCGATATCATATTTATTAGATGTGTCCACAATTTGATAAACCATACTACATTATATTTGTAAACATGAATCGCATAAAACACAACATTGATATCATGAATATGATCCTCCTAATTTGAATGAATCCATTTCATTAATATGAATAATATTCTTATATTTGGATCTTTATAATATTTTCCCTAAACATGTACTATCAAAAAGAAGAATATTCATTCCTATGATGAATGTATTCATTTTAATATTTTTATATAGCTTTATAATGGAGTCCACTATTAAAACATGGTCCATGGAAATACCTTGTGTACCATCCCCATGCTACCATTTCCATATTTAAGAGCCTAAGATAATGGATTATAATTCCTCTCCCACATACAAAATAGGTCACACTATTATTGAATTGAAATATTGTTATGTGTAATTCATGGTAAAATATATTTAAAAAAAATTAATTTCATTGGTCAAACATAAGTGAAATTAAGCATCCTATTGAGGGAGACACAAAATTAGGAAGTTTGAAAACCTATAATGGGAAAATAGAGAAAATTTTGATTTTTTCATAAGACTTCTATGTCATATTAGATTTAGAAAAAAATTATGGTCATGAAATAAAATAAATGTTGTTTGTGGGGCCCATCAATGACACAAGAAATAGTCACACTATTTTCACTAGGTCATTTGAACAAGAAAAATATTAGATCCTAGTAAACATCTATTCATCAAATATAATTTTAATATTCAAAAACATTGATACAAAATAATTATTTCATTTAAAAAATATAACATTTCATTTACAGTGATCATAATTATCCCAAAACTCATCAGTGAGAGATTCAAAAAAAAGAAATAGAGTACTTGAACCCAAATGATTATAATTATGTGTAATATTTTTTCTCAATTAGCGAATGAAACTAGATATCCTAAAATCACTCTTTTTGAACATATCGTTCTGATATGAAGTCATAGGATGAAAATAAAAAACATTGAGAACAACCATAATTTCATTCATTGGTATAATTGGGAAAGGGGGAAGATCCAAATTTTTGGATCCACCACACACAAGTAAACATATGTTTTTCAAGGCCTTCTTGATTGATTCACAGAGCTAAATCATTACAAGAATGATTTATTCTACTATTTTAAATAATTCAAAAAATATTCAAACTCAATTTCTATTGGATTCCCTAATGCTTATTCCTTCTCAATGTATTCTATCCCAATTTTCACATCCTATCGAACTAGTTATTTCATCAGATTAACCACTACATAAACATGATCTAGATCTTTTTTGAGGTTATTTTACTCTTGATTGAGTTGTTCTACATTGACTCAATGTATTTCAACTCGGTATTGGTGTTGGGTGGAAACACCTACTTGTTTAGAGACCTCATCTATCCTGAAATTACTGATTTAAAAGGGTTATTTACTATAAATTTTTTGTGTGATACTAATGCACATATACCCACTATCTATGGATGACATAATATTTCTCCATGTTGTGTAAACTGAGTAAGTCAAACACCCATAACAAAAAATAGAGAACATGTGATTCATCTTCATAAAAATTGATGGTATATTTGACATGGGATTACAAGAAACGAGTTTCTAGACATCCCTTAAAACCAATGGTCATGAAATGTTAAAATTTTCATGGGATTACTAATAAACTTATAAATCACATTCATAGGGAAGGACATATTCTGGAACCCTCTCAACGAGAGGTTTTAAATTGTATATAATATTAAAACCTTCATTCTCTACAATAGTAAATGTTCTGGAAGACTTAGTTGATTAGATATTTGAAGTATTAAGAATTTCATAAACATCTACCAATTATCCTGTAATAGGTAATCAACAATTAATATAGGGTAATGAAGAATATGGTATGATTAAGAATATGGGATACTGACCTTCACCGAATAATTCACTAACATCATCTTTCATCATCGCCTACCTAACAAGATGGATATGTTCCATATCCCCAACTTGAGGGTCAACCATATAAGATAAATAATAAAAGGATCTATAAAAAACATGTTCATTTTAATCTACATATGTTAAATATTAAATGTCAATCATTGAAATCATCCCTATATGAATCAAAATAAATGAACTAAGAGCGATTTTTGGACTTGATCATCATTGGGCCATCGTCACAACATCCTTCTAAATTTTGACTTCTCGAGGAATGAGATCAATGATCCCTAATGAAGTGACAACCCCCACCATCCACAATTATAATTGCTTTAAATATCATTTGATATTAATGAGATTACACCATGGGGTTCTTAATCTCTATAATATCAACAGAGGGCGTAGAATCCTTACCAGATCTAGACCTCCCAATGTCACATGATCGCGAGTTGCTTATACCACATGACTTGCATAACTTATCCCAAACCCTTCACAAGTTGAATCAATTACCCGATAGGATATAAAATAGTGAAATTGGGATAGAATGTTATAATGATCACACACTATACTAGATCAAATATGAATTTTTAGCATCCTCACCATCCCACACATTGTGATTTCCCATAAAGATGGTATTGTAGGGAAAATAGTAGGTAGACGATGTATGGTAATTCCCTTGTTGGGATTAAAATTACCACATAAATATTCTCAAATACATTGGAATGATTTATTTCACAACCCATTCATCCAAATTACTATCCATAAAAATATAATTTCTAACCTTAGTAGATTAAGGAGAATGAATGAGTGACATATCACCCCTAACCACCGAAACAATTAATAGAGTATAAGGATTAATGATTGTGGTAAGATGGAAAATAGAGTTTATATCAGAAATCATGAAACTTCTCTATAAAAATAATTCCTTTCATCCATTTCAAAAATTATTTCTCACACCCAATAGGACCAATTGATCCGACCTTTAATGGAATGGATAGAAGAGTCTATATCCTCAATATCAGAACTAAAATTTATAAGGTTTTCTTTGAAAGGGATATTATTATGAGTGCTAATAAGTCCATATAATGGGATATAAATATCCTCTACATGAATCACTCTAAAGAAATACATGGAACAAGTGTTCTTCCTCTAATTTTCCCATTCACTCTAATCCTCATGAAATCAATCCTCAATAATGAAGGATAATGAAGAGGAACCCACACTGTTGGCATGGTGGGATCAAGTCACCAAACCTGATTCCTTAGCATCATATGTAAAACTCTCCTTATAAATAGTTACCTATATTCTCCCAATTGTGAGTAATATATATTAACCATGTGTTAAGGTGTAAATTGAAAATTTACCTCATCAGTTTCATGTGAGCCCTATCACTGACTTCACTCTCACACTCCTACAATATCTACAACTCAGGTACTCATGAAGAAAATTTTAACTAAAATAGAATTGACTGAATAAATGAATCAATATCTTGAATATATTATTCTAATTTTTTTTGGGACAATTCTTATATGAAATACTTTCAGTCACTGACATGCCTCTATATCTATTTAAAATTATTTTATTCACATCAACAAAGAACCATATTACTTTAACTGGTTTATAAATTCTCCTGGTGTCCAAATCCATCCAATCAATGGGATACTAAACCTATGTAGGGCTAAGAATATGTGGAGATGGGTTTTTAGATTTGGATGTGGGGGAATGAATTTTTTTTCTAGGGAATTAACATTGGATCCTCAACCTCTTGTTTTTCATTTTAGAGATTAGGGTTCTCTCAGTGAAACACCATTTCGGTTCGAAAAACCTCATTTTCACACTCCATCCACATCCATAATGTTTCACATTTGGACACATAATAGTGGAAAAATGTTTCTTATCTAATCATTGGGTTATTAGTGGAACCAATCTTCAACATAGTATTTTACAATCCCATGATTGATATTTTTTTATGGGAGTTCAATTTTGATGCATGTTTCCTCCCATCTGAACATAAACCATATATAAAGAACATCTAGTTGATGATATTTCTTATTTTCATTTATAATCGAGACATAAATCCATTTTAGATGAAATAAAATTGATTCCCAATCCTAAATTGTGAATTCCATTCAAAGATTAGTTTCACCACAATTCACGCATTGATGATATCATCCCTCAAATAAATGATGTACCCTAACATGGAATTATTTCTAGATTTTTCATTTAATATAGTACAAGTACTATATGAGTAAGAGGTATTTTTTAAAAAATAATTAATTTTGATCATATTAATTATATCACATGGTTCCAACTTCAACGGATTCCTTCTACTTCATCAAAGTAAATAGGTACATAATAGAGCATATACAACTTCTTAGATGGAGATAAAATCATACCCCCATGTGTGTTGATATCTATCCCTAGAGGATTTATAAGGGGATTGTGTGATAGTTGGGTGACATCACCCAACAAACCTTTAAAAATGATTTTATATTTATTCCAATATTTGGAAATGCATTTTGACATGACTCCCAATCATAAATTATCCTTCCATTAAAAATGGTGTTACTTTGACAGTAGTTAATTATTTTTGTACTGGTTGAAACCTTTATCTCCAAAACATTCCAAAGATGTTTACAATCCAACTAATAGATCATATATAGCGGTGATATTCAAACCCATCTATCAAATACTCCCTCTATAACTATGAGACAATAATAACTAGTTGGACTCTGGTTAATGTGAGTCAGACATGCGCTCAGTCTCCTCACATGCGACATGGGGATATTTTGATTAGAAAAAACATGAATCCAGCTAGAAAATGGGATATTTGGAATGGTTCATGGATAAGTCCCCTAATGATTTGTAATTATGTTACAAAACATACGTGGATAAGAGGGGTATTATGGGATCCATCACACACTAGGGAATGAGGGTGTAAATCATTGTACATATCACACAATATGGTCACCGACATAATCATCTGCACATCACAAGGACTGGTACAAACATACCTATGAAATAGGTGGACTATATTAGTATCTGGGATCCACCTGCTAAGAAGATGATGGTTGATAGATCAATTCTGTTTTGAAAAATTATATGAAATTGAAACAACATCTTAAAGTCATATGGCCTTCAACTTGTATATAAATTCATTCTAGATTTGGAAAACCCAAAAGGCCACAACCAGTATAGAATGAATGATCCTTCTGGATGAAGACCCAATTACAATTTCCCTCCCTTATTATCATTAGATGTCGAGTTCATCATTATTGTGGGATTGAAATGGGTATCGGATTCTGGTGATCATACCACATCCTCCATTGAAAATGGTGTATATCCTAAAAACACCAATGAAAACATGTTCTAAAATTATTGACAGTTTTTCTAATATATTCACATGGGGAACATTCCTATGTCTATTTATAAATTCCAAGGGTTGAGATTTATGACATGGAACCATTACAAGGATATCACATTGAAATCAAAATCCCCAAAGGGGAAGCATAGCTAAGATGAGATGTTTTTTGAGCGCCACACCTATGAGATCTATAATGATGAAATGACGTGGTTCAACAATTTCTTTTCCACCACCATTAATGATTTCAATCATGAAATATTTTCTCTAAATGTAATAAAAAATAATATAGGTCAGATATATTTTATCTATATGAGAAACAATGTTAGTATAAGGATCATAGAATCATCAAACTGAAAATTCAATATAGCATTATAGGGGAACAATATATCATTGTAAAAAACTTAATAATATCCAATATTAATATATGAAATATCAAATTTCATTTTTAAAATTGAAATTATAAAAAGAAAAGTAAATTTTTTTATAAGGAAACCATGTCCTAGCTTGCATTGCATTAGTATGGAGAAATGTCCATTCCTAATGTGAAATTGATTTCTAGGTGTTGATGACAACCAATGAGATCAGGATGATAAAAAATACACATACAGTTCTTCATATGAAAAGTGAATAAACATGACACCTACTTATAGGAATGGTCCCTCATCTAGGTTCACATACTCTCCTTAAAGGACTCAGTCGAGGCAATTTATTGCTCGAAGTTGACCCCTCTTGGTGAAAATGAAACCCTAATCAAAAGTGGGATTTATTTGGGTACTGTAAAGGAAAATAATAATCTAATAAAAATATTATGAAATTGGTAACACCAAGAATAAATTTTTCTAATCCATTCATGTAATTATATTCACTATAGTGCCCAGAATAGAAAAGTAGCAAGTCCCTCCAACATAGTGCTCATAATATCTATGACATAAAATTTTCATGGTGTTCCCACAAATTAAAATAATGTTTTATGGGGAATTGTGGTAAATCCCCTTGAAAAAAAATTATTTTGATATATGTTAGTCAAATAATTCCCCTTTGAAATCATATTTCCATTTTATGGGGGAAGGAATTGAAATGACTCCACCCCACAAAATTACATTTTCTTCTTACGGGGGAAAACTGTAATAAAATACCCTTAAGAATGTTCTTTAATTATTGGAATCAAAACACATCCCTTTGATATACACAGAAAAGAATTATAATACTGTAGTGTGAGTTGATCACCCTAGTACCCCACAGAAAAAAATACATTTCATATGATTGTTTGCTTACTCAACCGCATTACACTAGGTATACTATGAATCCAACCACTCATCCCAGAAAAATGTTTATTTTCCATGCCTATATACAAAAAAATTTATAAAAGGAAAATATGAAGAGTAATATAGCCGCTAATAAATTTTTTTTCATTTTCGAAAAGCCTGTTTAAGGGTTATAGTTACCCAATATAGAACATCATCACTCCCATGTCACTACTTCAAAACCATCAATTCAAACTTAAAATTCAAAACACCCAAACTAAAAATCAACGAGACAGGACCTCGAGCCGCGCACCTGCCATCGTACCACACCTCTATCTGTGCCTCGGTCCGCACACCAGCCATCGGTCCATGGTCATTCACCACGCGCCACCATTCACAGCAGAATGACGACACGGCAATAATCCGTCATCGTCATCGCCAAATCACAGTCAAAACCATCAAACCATCCACCGGAGAATCAAATGAGATGAACGGGACACACTGCCTCGAACAAACAAGAAAACTTCATCTGCATCGTAACCAACATCAAAACGCCCCCGAAGAAGAACCAGAGCTCCATCCAAACCATCCGTGAAATCGCCGCCAACATATTCATCGCCGCAGAGAAGCACTACCACTTACAAAGCCCCGCCTTGCAAAGAAATATCCTGACGCGACCAACCGAAACATCCAAAGAGACAATGATCAACCTCCAAGCACCCACATCTAAGGATTAAGTGATGATCTCGAGCCGCCAGCGAGGAACTCAGGAACAGATTCAACACTACATCAAGAAGATAGAAACCAATGCGTTCAGACGAGCCAACAGTGCTGCAGCAATAGAGAACCACCACCTCAAGCCGCTGAATCAGGGAGAAGAGGAAGGGAAGATCCGGGAAGGGGAAGGCGACGCGAGAGGAACCCTAGAAGAGCGACGGTGTTCCCCTTACGGGCTCATCCCTAATGTTATTTTTTATTCCAAACCAAAACCCAACCAGAAAACAAAATCAAAAATGGGCCAAATAAAAGCTTGTAAGAACTCACAAGACCAGAGACCTCTTCCCTCCAGAGCGCTGCCGATCTGACCCTAAGCCGTGCCGAAAAATGCTAGAAGCAATCCCTGATCATGCCAGACAGTCGGACATCCGAGAAACCAGCCAAGCGGAAGAGGGAAAAGAACATTGGTCTCACTGGACAGCCGAGATCCCATCCCTATCCATCGCCTATGCGCGCTGGATGAACCGACCACCCAAAACAAGAACGGGCCACCCCAAGCCTCGACGCAGCCGGAAGGAGAACCACCGAGTTGACCGCCAATGTTCGGCCGAGAGGAGGAGATGCCTACACGTCGTCATTGATAGAAGTACCAAGCCGAACCGACCGATGAACCTCTTCCGAGGAAGGACACCGCCGTCCAACAACAGAGCCCACGCCAAGTCGAAACCGCCGCCGCCGCGAGAAAATCCCTGCCTGAAGGGGGAAGGAAGATCGAAATGAGAGAAACCCTAGGTTCCGCGTGGAGAGTCCTGACGCCGCTCCGAGGCTGCCTCACTCAATGTTATACTTATATATAGCATGGAATAATAGAGAAGAATTATTTAGATAATTCACATATCGAATACTGTGTGGGAGACTTGAAAAAGAGGACATATATAGCCAACATAAAAGGGTAAACTTGCACACACAAAAAAAACTCTCACAATGAATTATTATCCTTTCAGGGACCCTTTTTTCTCCCCCACCCTCTCTAGTAAAGTGCATTATATGGAATGGGGTATCTTTAGAGTTTTTTCCCTTCGGAACATTGTAAAAAAAATTGTATTTTTAAAAACATTATCAAAAATATTTAATAACGTTTATATTTTCTATTTCATGAAACACAATGTTTAGATATCATTACATGAAATACTATGTTTTCTTGTGTTAACCCTAATTTGGAGTTTTTCATTTATTACCCACAACGCAATGTTTAATCCAAACGTGAAAAATTATTTTAATTTAATTATGTAATATGATAGTTATCAACAAGCTGTTGAAATGGTGGGTCTGAATTGGATTAACTAAATTTAAAAAAAATAGATTGTAAATTTTTAAATAATTATTTTTAACCAATTAATTAGAAACTAATGTAAAACCATTTTTATAATAAAATGTATTTTTTCTGAAAAACTATTTCTATGCATAGAGGTATTATTTATATCAATAAATTAAAAAGAACAATTTATTAGTCATTTTAATACAATTTATATGTTACATGTGAATTATAATAATTAACATTAATCATATATGTTTCTTATATAAAATATAATAATAAATATAATTTTACCATTAAAGCATTTTCTTAATAAGATGTTTGTCACTTTTTTCGAGGCACACACATATTAAAACTGAAATTTTCAACTTTTAGAAAATCATTATGATAAATTTAAAAAACATTTCTGAATTTGGTATAGAAATATTAGGATAGGATTAACTTTTATGATTTTTCAAAAAAATTTAATTTTTTGATCAAAAGTTAAAATAGGGAAATTTAATTGAAAACTAAATTTTTTAAATTTATTTAGAAATTTATATTTTATATTTTAGTATTTTTAGTTTAATTTTAGTTAAATATTATATCCTTTAATAAATTTTTGGATATATGAATCAATTTTATAAATAATTTTGAAGTAAAAATTGTTCAACCGTTTTGATATTTTCCCATTAAAAACACACATTCTCATCAAGACTATGGGGTTAATTTAAAAAACATTTACAACGATGTTGAATTGAATTTGAGAAAACTGATTGAATATTACAAAGTAGGATAAAATATAATTTATAAAATGTTCATAATAATTTTTTGAAAAAAATTAATAGTGATTAGAATAAAAAAATAATTACCTTGGTAAAATTTAAAATGGGTTTATAAGTGAGTTAAACTAGAATGATAAGTGTAAAAATGAAAATTAATATTATCTTAGTTTTATTCAATGAATTTATTCCATCATTGGACTTTAATTTAACTTAATTTTAGAATTTTATGTCCATGTTTATTTGAATATGACCCATATACTGAATTCAGTAATGTAAAAGAGAAAAAAGATATTTTATTAGTTTTTGTCTATATAATGCCTTGCGATAGGGAAAAAATAAAATATTTTCAGTAATATATATCATTTTGAAAAATTAATTAATTTCTTATCATGATAATTTATTTTCTATTTTTGATATGATATAATTACTATAAATTCTTAGGAATCGCTAACACAGTAATTATTTAGTGAACAGTTACATAAAATAAATTATACTAAAAATATTAAAATGAAAGTGATATGAATAAATTAATGTGTACAAATATTTTTTAACATTAATATGTTACTATAAAAAGGTTTTAAGAAAATAAATTATAATTCCATCACTTGATTTATGTTTAAATTTTTTAATTTAATGCATTTTGTCAAAATTAAAAT
Source organism: Viscum album (assembly GCA_963277665.1). Classification (NCBI taxonomy): domain Eukaryota; kingdom Viridiplantae; phylum Streptophyta; class Magnoliopsida; order Santalales; family Viscaceae; genus Viscum; species Viscum album. The sequence continues at coordinate 650,134,571 of OY728123.1, forward strand.
TAATCTTATTTTATAATTAAGGTATTTCATTAAATAATTGAGATGTACTAAAATACTTATATTTTCCATGTTTTTTTTAATTTTAATAAATATAAATTATTTAAAAATCATGTTATTTTTTTATTTTAAATATAATATGTTAAGTTAAATTGGAAAAAGTAAATTTGAGTTGTTAAGATTAAATCAACATTTTTTTTATTACATGTGCTTTTGTAAAAATTAATTTCAATTAAAATATGTTAAATATATTATATGTTATATAAAATATTTATAATTATTTGGTCCATGTTACACAAAAATTAACATTTTAATTATTCATAAATGAAAAATTACGATAGATTATAAATTTCTAAACATATTAAAAATAGAATAATGAAAAAAAAGAATACATAAAAATTGGCGAATCAAATGTATAAAAGAGATGTTTAGTTTTTTGTTAGAGGTTAGATCAACCATATAATCCATCCAAAATTTTATTTATCATTTTTAGCCAATTTATGTTTTTAATTACCTCCCAATAGTGAATAATTTTTAGTATATAAGAATGACACTCCCCATCAACTATAAAATGGAACTCACTCTCCCCACATCTTCACACATATAAATCAAACTGGATAAACCCAGATCTTCTCAAATAAGATAAAAAATTCCCTCCCTTTATCATATAATCATTATTTTGTATGTAAATTGGGACAGTCAAGGTTTTAGTTTAAAACTCATGAGTATAATTGAAGTAGAGGTGATGTTCATTAATAAGGAATTTGGTTTTATTTCAACTTCCACTCACATAAATTATTATTGTTAAATTATTATATAAAAACTTCATTATCCTACACATGTTTTTATTTTTTTAAGTTGAATTTAGGTCGTAAACCCATTAACACTTCTATAATATGGGTTATGAAAACAATGTTTGTCTTTACAATTGACTACATTCTTACAAATTGAGGTCGTCCTTTTTCCCATTACAAAAATTCATGGATTGGATGAATGTTGAATGTATCCATTATATATGATATATATATATGATATATTTAATTTTATTACAAAATTTTAATTAATATATCATACATACCATCAATACATCCATTTTTTTAGAATACCATTATATCATTTGTGTGAAAGAAAGACGACAGAATAACAACGAATTGGGGGGTTTTCACAGTTCACAGGGAATATAATAAAGATGAGTTTAATAAAAATATATTTTATATATGACATATAAATGAAACTATAATGATGATATTTTTATATTTTATTTATGTTTCTGTTATTCAATATAATAAGAAAAAGTATACAGTGTTCATGTGTACGTACGACCAACCATCTCCATGAACAGTGTATTTTATTGTTTATCACTAAATATGTTGGATTATTCTAAATAAATATACATCAAATATATATTATTTTTCTATCATTTTAATGATTCTATATATTACTAATTCATGATAAATATAATATTAGAAAAAAATAACTATCAAAAAAATATACAAAGAACTCAGCGGTTATTACATGAAATGTAAATTTAACATGGAATTTTTAAAAAACGGATCTTAAAAGGGAATACTGAAATTGTATATGGTATGATAAATATGATAATTTATAATTTATATATTTATAAAAAACATATAAGTATTATATATTATTTCGGTGTGAGTATGATAGGTGTCAAGCCATAAAGAAATGGGATTTATGTCTCTCTTTTATTTTCACAGAGACACAAGACATAATCCGCACCTCGTTTTTTTTTGTATATAATATCCAGGAATTTATATTATGATGATTTTAATTAAAATTATTTTTATTTACAGACACATTTTGTATTTCCTTTTAATGGTGTTTGTGGTTCATAAGTTACAAAATTTTTATATGATTTTTCTCTCAATTATCCATCATTTAGGCATATGTTATGTTATGAACCTACAATCCATCATGGTGTGTATATACAACCACATTAATGTGTAATATCATGAATTTATTCTTATTCGTGATTTTTTAGGTTTTATTTTATTCTTTTCCTTCATGAGGATATTTATTTAATATTATAATTGTAGAGACCCGTAGCCTGACGTACATGGACATTACATTACATTTGCGGAATACTTAGTACATAACAAAAACACACACTAAAGGATCGTAATAGTTTAGTGTCTTTGGAAACTCGGAACGTAATCTTCTAATCGTGGTGAAAGTTATTCAATATCTCCCATTAAGGTCATCCCTTTTTTTTACCTAAAACCTTTCTTTATATCCTAGGGAAAAGAAAACATAAAAGGGTGAGCTCAAATGCTCAGTAAGGGTAAACAAAAGAAATATCAATCACATCATATATATAAGAACATAGCTTTTGGAAATCTTAACCTGCAAAAAATCTCATAATATCATAACATGGGATAAATCATAGAAGTGAAATGTAATCCCAATAATCATAACTTAAAACATGAAAATTTGTGGCATACACACATAATCATAGAGAATCATTTCTTGTTAGTCAAGACTAATTGACAAGACTATCTTAGTGGACAAAGTCCCTTTCTGAATCGAGTAACCCTCGTTTCAGTCCTGTTTCACTGAACCGGTATAACCTACCGTTCCATCCCTGTCTATATCATGAGATATAAAATCATTACCCAATGCATTGGAGGGAGATATAGGTCCCACCCATCTTATAATTAATCCTTTCTTATGTGTGCCACATAATCATTAATCATACATCATTGCATAACCCATGTAATAAAAATGGGATTCTTGAAACATCATGACATCATAAAACAATTCATATAAGATAAAGGAATTCATAAAAATATTTCCATCAAACCAATGTAATAATAGGGATAAAAACAGAACCCTTTTATTATCATAGATAGAAAATAATTTTGATAAAATACTTGAACTCCATTCTTGAGGAAAATATCCTTTCTACTTCAAAAACATTTTTCCTTTCATAACATGTCATATGACTTTAAAATAAAAGAAGTTTATTAAAAATAAACTTGAAAACTTGTAAAGTAAGCTTCTTGGAAATAATGTTTTAAAAATCCATTCATGCCGTATAAGTTAAAAAAAACATTCTTCGTACTTCTGTCGGAAAAGTCAAAAAGTACCTCGTACGAAAAACGACAAAAGATTCCTTTCGTACATATTACTACAAACTCACCGAAGGGTAAAAATGGATTTAAAAAATTGTAGTTGGATGGAAATAATATTACATATTGATGAAACATGGATGTGGATGATAAAATACACCCCAGTAAATACTTACGAATAAACAATCTCGGATAAAAATGAGATTGTGATATTTCCCTTACCTTAGGTCCGACTTGCTTTGTAAGTGTCCGAACCTCCTTTATAATGATTTAAATAATGTTATTGACTTATTACAGAATCATATTCATTGTTATGATATCATATATGGTTCACTTATGACATTATATAACCCGTTCTTTTGTAAATTCCATGTTAAAGAAGCGTTTTGGGTAAAATCGTTTCATTTATCGTAGGTGTTTTGACTTGTTGTTCTTGACATCATTATTACTTATATCATGATTTACTCACTTCCAGAATATAAAATATGATTTATATATATATTCAGTATATATATATATAATAGGTAGATAAATAAAATGAAAAACACCGTTCATGGAGACGGTAGTCCGTACGTACGCATGAACGTTGTTTTCCTTTCCTTATCGTCTTGAAATGGAAGTAAGTAGATGACATACATATTTATATATATACATAAATCCAGTAGCTTTATAATGTCATATATTTCATTATTATTTCTTATATATACATTATAATCATTCTTAAATGGTTAACATGGAGAATGAATCTCATCGCGTCGTGGAGACGGTAGTCCGTACGTACGCACGAGCGATGATATCATTTCTATAAATATTGAATTGAATTGGAGTGGATTATAATATATCAGAATCAATATGATGTTTTAATAACTATGTATAGTTATTCTTTACACCATTATACCCATCCATGTAAGGTGGTGGTGGAAAATAGATTACACCACGGCGTGGAGACGGTATTCTGTACGTACGCACGCGCGTTGATTTCATTTTCCGTAGGATGGATAGATGGTGAAATAGGGATGTTTCATACTTATAATAACATATCAGTATATGAGTGATACTGATGTTATTACTTCATAATGAAACAACCTAAGAAGAAGAAGTGGAAGAAGAAATAAAGATGAAAGAATTGGTAACGGTAATTACCTCTTCTTTGAAGTGCCTCTTTGAGACCTCCTCTTAGGGCACTAGAATTGGTCTTTGAGGAAGAACAGAACCTCTAGGATGTTTCTAGGGAAGTGTAGAAGAGATTTTGGCAGGGGTTGGCCGAGCTTGAGTGCTCAAATTGGTGTGAGGAGGAGGGGGAGGAGGTGTCCTTTTATAGGGGAGGAGAGGGGCACCTTAGGAATATCTCAAAATATTATTTTATATTAAAGTCAAAATCGGTTTATAATGGTTCCAAAGGGTCTTATTTCGAAGATAAAGTGGGGATGGGTCTAAATCCTATCAACCAATAGAATTTAGACAAGTTTAGGATATTATTTTAACCTTATCAATTAGATTTAACTCTAAGTTAAAAAATTTAACATTTACCGTGTCTTTTTGTTTTCTTTCACTATATGGTTAATACACTTACTATAACATGCCAAACGAACCCCAAATTGTTTATTATTAATATATATATCCTTATCTATGTCATTTGGCTGAACCTTAGATTTTTAGGAATAAAATAACAATTAATAATATAATATTTGATTTAAAAACTATTTTGTGTCAATTTAGACACTATTTGATATATGATTTTTGTGAAAGTCATAACAGAATTATATGTTCGAACCAAGTTGATTAAATCAACAATAATATATCATAGTAACCTATAAAATTAGTGTAATTCATAAAAAGTCTCAAATTACATTTATTTTTGTGTTTATAACATCAATTATGTCAATATTTCGTTAACAAGATAATTACTGCATCATCTTTGTGTCATAAATAAATTACATTATTTGATGTCTAAAAATTACAACTAAAATACCATCATGTAGGAAATCTTTTTATCTTTCTAATGAATATTTAAAATCGAATTTATCTTATGTATAACCCCATATTAAAAATGTTTTAGTAAATAAACTTTTATTTTAACTCTTTTAACCCTTCTTTAAATAAATTAATAATAAATGTCCTAATCTAACCCAAGTGGGCCTAAATGGTCATATTTTATTCCTAAGTTTGTTTTTGGTCGAAATACACTTGTCCAATAGGATTAGGACACGTGTTAGGGTAATAGTAATATCATATTTACCCTTAGTTACCCTATTTACTATTAACCGTGGTAAAAAAAGTAAAAAGTTACTATTCACAAAAAAAATTATTTTCATCTCATTGAACCACATTTTAGTCCTTGATATTAACCGTGTCTCTCGGATTTTCGAAATTCCATTCACAGAAGCGGTAAAATTAAGTTTTATACAAAATTCAGTTTTTAACCTACCACTTAGTAGTTTCACTATTCATCAAAAATTGATGTTTTTCAGAACAATGCCAAAATTTCATCCTAAGCTATATTTCATATTCCGAATTCAAAAATGAATTCTATTTTACCAAATTCATAACATAGAAATTGCATTAATTAAATTTATAATTAAATCCCGCTGTTAAAACAAATAGCGTGTTTTTAAGAAACAATATCTATCAAAAGATGGACATTTGATTACGTCTGGTTTAAATGTGAAATTACATCCAATGACCAACATTGTATTAAATTGTAAAAATATATTCTAAATATACTTTAAAACCACTCAAATTAATAATTTATCACTATTAATTATTTCGATTAAAAAAGTTGTTTTTAATTATAAATTAGTAATTTTCACTATTCATCAGAATATGAAAGTTATCCGAAAAGTACCAAAATTTCACCTTAGGCTAAATTCGATACTCCGAATCCAAAAATGAAGTTCATTTTGAAAAATAAGATTTACAGAATTTTAAAAAGTGGTTATTACTATTCATAACGGGTAGTTTTAATAATATTTTAATAGCATATCGTTGTTTAGTGAAACTCGGTATTGCGTATTACACACGCTATCGAGGAAGGTCGCGATTGCGTGTAATGCAAGGAAAGTCAAGGATGCGTGTTGTGCAAGCTCCTTTTGGTGTAGCGTACAACACAAGACATTAATAAAATTAAAAAGAATATTTTTTATAAAATCTTGGGCTGTTACATTCTACCCCCCTTAAAATGAATTTCGCACTCGAAATTCGTCGGGGTTATAAATGGTTTACTATTCGAAAGTTTCTTTAATAGAAACCCACATCGTAAAAAGGAAAGTCAAAACCAATCTTTAAAAACAAAAGTATGAAACGTAACGGTTACCCAAATAAACTAATCACTGGGTTTCCACATAGGTGAAAATATGGATATGGAAGAGAAATCTAACCATCATGCTCTGATGGAGAGTGGTAGAGAACATGGCTATGGAAAAGCCAGTAATCACAAATCCATAAATTTGTGACGATCTAAGGTACCATCTGATTCATCAGGTATAAGATCACTAGGAAAACATTTTTGGTTTTCAAGATCATTTCCCCTAAAGTTGAAATTTTGAATTAGAATAAATACTTACTTTATTTTGGTACAATCTCACTGTTGTTCGTGCCTTGAACAATTTCCACTTCATCTCTTAAATAAATGAAGTTGAATTTGTTATTCATGAAGTGTTAGCAGATCATGTGATAGAATGACGGGTCATTCCATCTGTCTCAAACAAAAGGTTAGCAAAAATTATATGCATAAATCGATCTATAGTGAGATTAATCATATATGGTTCCTAAAATGGACTTATACTTCATATATCATACTGCTTAATATAATAAAACTAGTTTCTACTAAACAGGGACTTCCTGTAGGTCAGTGGTAGGCGATAACGGCCAGTCGCACTTCGGTTGTGGGTTCGATTCCTACAGCCTTGTCCGAAGCGATGGGCTGTCACCCGTCCTGCAGGTTGTCCTTTTTATAAAACTATATTACTATAACATCCCATCAATATTATCCAAAAAAACTTCTATCCTTAAACAATACTAACTTATGTCCAACATAATCCATTCTAATCTTTAGGCTTATCCATAATACTGCAGTCCACTCTCATAACATAGTGAAAATGATTACCAGAGATTTAATACCATCGTTGATCCCCATATATCATAAGATATATCTTGTTGGTCACATTCCAAACATTCAAATTCCTTAATCTTGTACTCTCTTGAATACCCATTGAACCTTATTGAAAACATGAATTCTATTAAAAGTTAACTCTTTCCACATACCAAAATCTTCAAAATTCTATATACTCAAACCATGATATCACTTAGTCCTTATATCAATCATGAGCTCATGAATACTGTTAAACATCTCGTTTTCTCGTTTTCCCTTCATTATGCGCATATCATCTTATTTCCAAAAATATCTTAATAACCTTTCATGGATACTGGTAACATTAATCAGACAACAGTGTAACAATCCTTACATGTCTCTTTATTCTAATGTACCATGAGATTACTTATACAACATTACACATGATAAACTACATTCTTAAACCATTGACTGTGTTTCAACAATTCTTTCATCTCACATATCATTTGTAGTCTCTTCATCATCATCCACATAAATACTTCCCATACGACCATACTGATTATCTTCATGAGACTTTCCCTTAGGGCATTGGTTGGCATAATGCCCGCACATTCCACATTTAAAACATTTAACCATTTTTGATGTCGTAGCAATACCATTATCATGATCTATGTTGTTAACTGAACCTTTTCATTTGCATTTACTTGCTTTGTGTCCTTCTTTTCCACACCCAAAGCATCTTCCAGTTCCCTTGAAACATTCTCCTTGATGCCTCTTCCCACATGATTTACATAGGGGAAATTGAACTTTCTTTCCTCTATGATCATCATGAAACTCCATCTTTCCTTTATTAGCCGAGTCAGGAAACTTACCAAATTTTACTTTATTAATCATATTATGAGATTGTTGATTCGGCATAATAATGATGTTTGGACTTCCAAATCCCATTTCATTTGGTTTCTCATGAAAAATATCATTCCATTGTCCAGCATATCCTCCATTATCATGAATCACCTTGTTTCCATCCATTTTCTAAAACCCAAAAAGAATAGTGTGAGAGGAAAAAATCATGCTAGGGAAAACAACATAATAAAGGTGGATTATCCTCAATATCTAACATCTTAGGTTAAATTCTATGATCTTTAGCGTAATTCTAGTACTATAACCTATACGTATACTTAACCTTAGGGACATCCCTAGACATACCTTAGAAATATCTCTAGGGATCTCACTAAAGTTCTCGCATCCTAGTTTCCAAAGGTTGACTAAACCTTTCCTCTGATACCAACTGTAGAGACCCGTAGCCTGACATACATGGACATTACATTACATTTGCGGAATACTTAGTACATAACAAAAACACACACTAAAGGATCGTAATAGTTTAGTGTCTTTGGAAACTCGGAACGTAATCTTCTAATCGTGGTGAAAGTTCTTCAATATCTCCCATAAAGGTCATCCCTTTTTTTTTACCTAAAACCTTTCTTTATATCCTGGTGAAAAGAAAACATAAAAGGGTGAGCTCAAATGCTCAGTAAGGGTAAACAAAAGAAATATCAATCACATCATATATATAAGAACATAGCTTTTGGAAATCTTAACCTGCAAAAAAGCTCATAATATCATAACATGGGATAAATCATAGAAGTGAAATGTAATCCCAATAATCATAACTTAAAACATGAAACTTTTTGGCATACACACATAATCATAGAGAATCATTTCTTGTTAGTCAAGACTAATTGCCAAGACTATCTTAGTGGACAAAGTCCCTTTCTGAATCGAGTAACCCTCGTTTCAGTCCTGTTTCACTGAACCGGTATAACCTACCGTTCCAGCCCTGTCTATCTCATGAGATATAAAATCATTACCCAATGCATTGGAGGGAGATATAGGTCCCACCCATCTTATAATGAATCCTTTCTTATGTGTGCCACATAATCATTAATCATACATCATTGCATAACCCATGTAATAAAAATGGGATTCTTGAAACATCATGACATCATAAAACAATTCTAATAAGATAAAGGAATTCATAAAAATATTTCCATCAAACCAATGTAATAATAGGGATAAAAACAGAACCCTTTTATTATCATAGATAGAAAATAATTTTGATAAAATACTTGAACTCCATTCTTGAGGAAAATATCCTTTCTACTTCAAAAACATTTTTCCTTTCATAACATGTCATATGACTTTAAAATAAAAGAAGTTTATTAAAAATAAACTTGAAAACTTGTAAAGGAAGCTTCTTGGAAATAATGTTTTAAAAATCCATTCATGCCGTATAAGTTAAAAAAACATTCTTCGTACTTCTGTCGGAAAAGTCAAAAAGTACCTCGTATGAAAAACGACAAAAGATTCCTTTCGTACATATTACTAAAAACTCACCGAAGGGTAAAAATGGATTTAAAAAATTTTAGTTGGATGGAAATAATATTACATATTGATGAAACATGGATGTGGATGATAAAATACACCCCAGTAAATACTTACGAATAAACAATCTCGGATAAAAATGAGATTGTGATATTTCCCTTACCTTAGGTCCGACTTGCTTTGTAAGTTTCCGAACCTCCTGTATAATGATTTAAATCATGTTATTGACTTATTACAGAATCATATTCATTGTTATGATATCATATATGGTTCACTTATGACATTATATAACCCGTTCTTTTGTAAATTCCATGTTAAAGAAGCGTTTTGGGTAAAATCGTTTCATTTATCGTAGGTGTTTTGACTTGTTGTTCTTGACATCATTATTACTTATATCATGATTTACTCACTTCCAGAATATAAAATATGATTTATATATATATTCAGTATATATATATATATAATAGGTAGATAAATAAAATGAAAAACACCGTTCATGGAGACGGTAGTCCGTACGTACGCATGAACGCTGTTTTCCTTTCCTTATTGTCTTGAAATGGAAGTAAGTAGATGACATACATATTTATATATATACATAAATCCAGTAGCTTTATAATGTCATATATTTCATTATTATTTCTTATATATACATTATAATCATTCTTAAATGGTTAACATGGAGAATGAATCTCATCGCGTCGTGGAGACGGTAGTCCGTACGTACGCACGAGCGATGATATCATTTCTATAAATATTGAATTGAATTGGAGTGGATTATAATATATCAGATTCAATATGATGTTTTAATAACTATGTATAGTTATTCTTTACACCATTATACCCATCCATGTAAGGTGGTGGTGGAAAATAGATTACACCACGGCGTGGAGACGATATTCCGTACGTACGCACGCGCGGTGATTTCATTTTCCGTAGGATGGATAGATGGTGAAATAGGGATGTTTCATACTTATAATAACATATCAGTATATGAGTGATACTGATGTTATTACTTCATAATGAAACAACCTAAGAAGAAGAAGTGGAAGAAGAAATAAAGATGAAAGAATTGGTAACGGTAATTACCTCTTCTTTGAAGTGCCTCTTTGAGACCTCCTCTTAGGGCACTAGAATTGGTCTTTGAGGAAGACCAGAACCTCTAGGATGTTTCTAGGGAAGTGGAGAAGAGATTTTGGCAGGGGTTGGCCGAGCTTGAGTGCTCAAATTGGTGTGAGGAGGAGGGGGAGGAGGTGTCCTTTTATAGGGGAGGAGAGGGGCACCATAGGAATATCTCAAAATATTATTTTATATTAAAGTCAAAATCGGTTTATAATGGTTCCAAAGGGTCTTATTTCGAAGCTAAAGTGGGGATGGGTCTAAATCCTATCAACCAATAGAATTTAGACAAGTTTAGGATATTATTTTAAACTTATCAATTAGATTTAACTCTAAGTTAAATAATTTAACATTTACCGTGTCTTTTTGTTTTCTTTCACTATATGGTTAATACACTTACTATAACATGCCAAACGAACCCCAAATTGTTTATTATTAATATAAATATCCTTATCTATGTCATTTGACCGAACCTTAGATTTTTAGGAATAAAATAACAATTAATAATATAATATTTGATTTAAAAACTATTTTGTGTCAATTTAGACACTATTTGATATATGATTTTTGTGAAAGTCATAACAGAATTATATGTTCGAAACAAGTTGATTAAATCAACACTAATATATCATAGTAACCTATAAAATTAGTGTAATTCATAAAAAGTCTCAAATGACATTTATTTTTGTGTTTATAGCATCAATTATGTCAATATTTCGTTAACAAGATAATTACTGCATCATCTTTGTGTCATAAATAAATTAAATTATTTGATGTCTAAAAATTACAAATAAAATACCATCATGTAGGAAATCGTTTTAGCTTTCTAATTAATATTTACAATCGAATTTATCGTATGTATAACCCCATATTAAAAATGTTTTAGTAAATAAACTTTTATTTTAACTCTTTTAACCCTTCTTTGAATAAATTAATAATAAATGTCCTAATCTAACCCAAGTGGGCCTAAATGGTCATATTTTATTCCTAAGTTTGTTTTTGGTCGAAATACACTTGTCCAATAGGATTAGGACACGTGTTAGGGTAATAGTAATATCATATTTACCCTTAGTTACCCTATTTACTATTAACCGTGGTAAAAAATGTAAAAAGTTACTATTCACCAAAAAATTATTTTCATCTCATTGAACCACATTTTAGTCCTTGATATTAACCGTGTCTCTCGGATTTTCGAAATTCCATTCACAGAAGCGGTAAAATTAAGTTTTATACAAAATTCAGTTTTTAACCTACCACTTAGTAGTTTCACTATTCATCAAAAATTGATGTTTTTCAGAACAATGCCAAAATTTCATCCTAAGCTATATTTCATATTCCGAATTCAAAAATGAAGTCTATTTTACCAAATTCATAACATATAAATTGCATTAATTAAATTTATAATTAAATCCCGCTGTTAAAACAAATAGCGTGTTTTTAAGAAACAATATCTATCAAAAGATTGACATTTGATTACGTCTGGTTTAAATGTGAAATTACATCCAATGACCAACATTGTATTAAATTGTAAAAATATATTCTAAATATACTTTAAAACCTCTCAAATTAATAATTTATCACTATTAATTATTTCCATTAAAAAAGTTGTTTTTAATTATAAATTAGTAATTTTCACTATTCATCAGAATATGAAAGTTATCCGAAAAGTACCAAAATTTCACCTTAGGCTAAATTCGATACTCCGAATCCAAAAATGAAGTTCATTTTGAAAAATAAGATTTACAGAATTTTAAAATGTGGTTATTAATATTCATAACGGGTAGTTTTAATAATATTTTAATAGCATATCGTTGTTTAGTGAAACTCGGTATTGCGTATTACACACGCTATCGAGGAAGGTCGCGATTGCGTGTAATGCAAGGCAAGTCAAGGATGCGTGTTGTGCAAGCTCCTTTTGGTGTAGCGTACAACACAAGACATTAATAAAATTAAAAAGAATATTTTTTATAAAATCTTGGGCTGTTACAATAATGATAGTAATTGTTTAATGTTTCAATATCTTCATTTATTGAGATAGACTATGATTAAGTCCCAAAATTTGACATCCTTCTATCTAACTCAAAATAATTCCCATTAATTTTATTATTCTCTGTATATTAATGATATATTCATTTATTTCAAAAAATATTTCTATAATTTTGTACTTATAATAATTATGAATTAATTTTAAATAAAATAATACTTTTTTCTCTTTTTGGTCAAAATTGTTTTCACATAAAAAACCATGTTTTATAAAAATGTTTTAAAAAATGTATTATTACCCTCTTAATATTTTTAAGAGTGTTATTTATTATTTTCTAAAAAATATATTTTGAATGAAATATTTATGTTGTTTTTAAAAAAATTCCCAATTAGATTTTAAGAAAAACGTGAAACGAATCTACATTATAACATGTATGGCATAAATAGAAGTATCTGATGTTATGAAAAATATTTGAATCAATTCTTCCATTATATGTTTTCATGTTTATTTGAAATAAAAAATATTATATTTTTTTATCTTTTAAAATGTGTTTCTCAACTAGGAAATGATATTTTCCTCTATAAATATTTGAAATGATTTTTAAAGCTTCAAATGTATGTTTTAATTGTTATTTTAAAAGAAACGTATTTTAAAAATGTTTTATATTTTAAAAATAAATAATAAAATAAATATTATGTTCTTTCTGAAATGATCCAAGTTATCATTCAAAATAAATCTCCATATAAAATTATACTCAATTATATAATTTTTGATTTACTAGGGTTCTAAATTAGGGATACAATTATTATTATTTTAGTGATGAGTAAATGTTTATGATGAAAATATGGTTATGAAACCTATTTATTATATACTAGTTATATCATGAAAGAGATATTATGAGACCATATTACCTAGCTATGTTATTTTATGTTGATATGGTGAAATTATTATGAATCCAGTCTTTTTTCTAAATGTGTTGAGAAAACAAAATGTTATTTATTCCCATATCATTTCATGTGTTATTATGTGATGGATTTTATGATATTTTTGAATTCATTTATATGATTTTTAATTATGTTTTGAGAGGGACTTATATCTAAATCCAATTAATTTTGAAATGATCAATGATAGAAAGGAACAAACGGTATATGAGAGGTTATACCAGGCCCAAAAGACGGTACACGTGATGATTTCCAAATCCCAAAGTAGGTCCATGGGTGGTGAGCCAAAGCCAAACAGGTTATGATTGTAATAGTGGGTATCCTATACATATGATGTTCTATGCTTATGTTTATTACATATATATATTCCTTATGAAACTTTTATTCTCTCATGGATATTGATATTTGATTCTATTAGCCATCATGTTTTATGAATATCTGATTTTTTATTTTAGGACCGATGGTTTTCATCTTTGATGTGTTGGGTATGTCATTCATATGTAATTTTCATGTCTTTATACACTAATGATCATAATTGGATTAAATATATATCACTTATTTATCCTTAGTGATCATTTATGATCACTAATACATATGTTTCAATTACCCATGGTTTGATGATATTTACTATGAATTATTTTTATAAAAAATTTTCTATATAGAACCCTGTGTATTTTTTAATTAGTATTTTTGATTAATTTAAATCTTTTGACATTTCAAATATCTTGGAACACCGAATACAGTTTTTTTCATTTTATAGTACCACATTTAAATTTTTATTCAATAAAAAACTAAGTTGATCTTAAGATACATGAAACATTAAGATTTCCTTATAGTATATAAGACACTATTTCTCTTATGTAGTAAAAAATTACGAGCATTTTTATAAAATTTGTAACATGAAAAAAAGATATTTATCAAACAATAATATTCTATTATTATTATTATAAACATATTATTATATTTATCATATAACTGTTAGAATGGATTTTTGGAATAATATGAAATAAAATGTGAAAATATGTTTTATATATGTATATGAAGTGAATTATTTGTTTATTAATTAATTTTAAATAAATATTAAATCCAATTTAATATAAAGGAATTGATTTTATGAAAAAATAATTTTTATGAATATAGTGTAATTTTACAGTAATAAATTAAATTATACACTATTAATGAGTGATATTAATAAAATTTTAATATTATAAATTCAATGATATTATTGTAAAATAATCCAAAATGTCTTATAGGAATAATGAAAAAAAGAAATCCATTATTATATATAAAAAGTTATATTATTTTAAAAATATATTTTCATACTTTAAAAGGAATAAATGTCATCGACATAAATTTGGACAATTTTCTAAATATTATTTGGAAATAATAATTTTTTAAAAATAAATCTAAAAAATTACTTGGGGGGAATTTTTTTGCGAAGATTCAATTTTGGATAAATAATTAAGAACATTTAATTTTAGTTGAAAACTAGATTTTCACATAATATAATTATATATTTAAATTATATTCTTAATTTTATGTTATTATTTTATACTAATTATATATTTATATATATATATATTAATTCAATTTTGGTAATTGGAATCAATTTCAAATTAAAATTATTTATAATAATGATTCATACTTATGAACATTTTAACATTAAAACTCAATGTTTCGTCTTGTTTGTGGTATTAATTTTAAATTAATTTCTTGATTCATATTTATATAATATGTAATAATTTTTAAAATATATTAAATCATCATAATTTATATTTTTTATTTAGATCAACTTTGTTTTCGACCAAAAAGATTAGAGAAACTAATTAAAATTAATTAAAGTCATTATAGTACAAAACTAATTTACTTAGTGGTGAAACATCAACATAAGGGAAACAATAACCTATTAAAATTCCCAAAATGCTTTTTCTGGAGATATTTCTATCGTTTTCTATTTTTCTAAAAAATGGACCATTATTGGAGGAACATTCTGTAGGCGAAACCTCTCAATATTGATTTTCTTTTTTATTTACAATTATATTCCTAATCGATGATAAAAGGGTACTCACCCTACTCAATTCATTAAACCAATAAATCATCTTGTATCACCCAAAACCTAAAACTATAATCCCCAAACATCGTTGGCCTCATCTTATAATCGTCCCTTTGGGAATTAATATCACTAAGTATGTGTTTTTTGCGAAAACTAAATGCATTTACCCAAATAATAGGTACCATTCATCAATGATCACTTTGCTTTTATAAATTTATTAATAACAAAAATTTATATTATTACATTATTATATAATGACTTCCATATCCATAATATATATTGGTTAATTTTATATTAAGGGTTCTTCCTACACCTGTGCACACTTCTTATCACGAACCAAGCCTGGATCCCATCTAACCCGATACCCGACCAAGCTCTAGATAGGTCCAAATGTGCGTTTTCCCCATTGGTTTCTAACAACTACCTATCAATAAAAAATAAACCATGGGACTTATTTCACCCATTTTTATAACAATTACCAACCCATAAAATTAAATCGACATATAACTAATAGCATTAACCAAATGTTGTACAAATATATTCAGAATCAAATTTTTACAATTTAAACTACAAGTCAAAGTAAAACAATGGAGGTGGATCCATGAGAAATACCAAATACCTCCATTCATCATGATTTACATAACCCTTAATCCCCCCACCAACAACTACAATAAGGGTAACTCTCTAGCAATCAGAACCACCATCACCCTTACACAACAAGTCATTACATGGGTCTAACATAACAATGTATACATATAACCAAGGGTGTATGTAGTGTGGGATCCAAATACCAGTATGATGCCACCGAAAAGGAATATTCCATCATAAAACATTAAATTTTAAATCAAAAACACATTTACATGAATTAAATTGGAAAATTTTCAAATGAAATTTCAAAAAAACAATTTCCTAAAAATATTCTTTCATGATAAGCCATTTTTGAAACGAAAATATCATCAATGAAACAAAGTACACATGTTACACCATATATTTATTGTTGGAGCCACATCCTATATAATATTTCCTAACAAAACACTATGCATAAATTAATAAATGTAGTAAGGTCAAGAGAGTCCCTAAGAACCTCATACCATAGTGATCAATATCATCCAACTCAACTACAAACATCTATCAGGTTCCTAAACCACTGGGAAGGATCCATCAAATCATCCTAGTGGTCTATAGATAATAATCCATTGTTAAAACATTCGCGTGTATGAGCCACTATGAGGGACCATCCTATGGTTGTAGTGGTATTTCATCATTTAAAATGTTTATATAGGGTTGAATGTATAATCATGGATAAATAAATCAATGAATTTCCACTACTAAGTCAGTATGTGTTAATAAATTGGATGAATATGAAACATTCCACTTCCAAAACACTATTACACCTATTTTAGTATACGAACATAGATGCTCGATATTTCCCTTGATCTGGGATTCAATTTCACTGATCACATAACCATCACCTTCACAAACAACATTCCAAGCCCCACTAGCCTAAAATGAAATCATCGCTTTGATAACCATCACATTAAAGTCACTATATTCTAAATACAAAATCATTTTACATTTTTCACCCACAAAACCCATTTCAGAGCCAATTTTCTATAATAGGGACAATCCATTAATACCATTTGGACATTTTATAAGAAAATCAAATAATCAATTCAACCATATCCATGGGACAAGGTCCTTCCAAATCCACACAGAAACGAAATTTATTTCACCATGATCCTCACATCATGTACGTAATTAAAAAATCAAATTCCATGGTGTAGAAAAAAAATAACAAGCCAAAATTATCTATTTTCGTTTAGAACACCCACTAATAATATTTTCAAACCCCATGTTCATTTTAAAGATAAATTTTCACCTTTCACATAATAATAAAAACACTTCCAAGAAGAACCATAATGAAATGAAAATATATATTCATTATTTTCCTTTAAAAATACCATTTAATCACATATGAATTTCTAACTATTTCCAAATCTTGTTTTCCACAATAAATAAAAATCATAGAACACATCCATAAATACAAGAATGAAATCCAAACTCATCCAATAATGTAAAAATAGAGAACCACCTACCTAACATTTGAATACATCTGTAAATTGATTAAAAACCACAATCACATCATAAATATAAACTATTAATGAAATTTTGACCAGGAAACTAAATTATCTCCCACATTAACATATGATCGAACCCCATATAAGTCAAAAATATGCTGGAAAAGAGAAACTAATGGAAGTGGGATGAAAATTCATGATAGAGGGAATAATACAAGGTAGAATTTACACACATGATATTTCCATGACAAATCCTCATCAAATCCACCAAAATGATGGTGTCTATGGATGACAAGGGGAGAATATGGATGTTAGTTGGCATGGACAGCTCAAATGGGGCGAGCAATGGGGTATATGGAGATAAAAGTGGAGGGGGAATAAATGTAAATTTTTAATTTTTAATTAACTAGAAAAGTTGAATGGATTTACCACACGGCTTTCCAAACCATGTGTAATCCATGCACCCCTCACGTTACATGAGAAAACATGTCATATGGTTAGGACACATGGCATCAAAATGTGTGCCCATCATGCAATTCCACACTATCCAATACTGCCACAGGCTACATGATTTTGTTGGTATGGACACATGGTTTATAAAATCATTAGCTAAACATGAACATCATTCTATCAAAAAAATCCAATTGGTTACTAAAAAATATTGGAAAATATCAATGATAAAAATGAGAACAAAATGAACAAAAAAATACATCAACATTGAGACATAGATGTGACAAGTATCTATACTAGGAAATCTCTACACCCTTATAAATTCCTTCTATTCCTGGTCTAAAAAAATGGGTACCCTTTTTCAACCTAATACCTCCACTCCAATGTCTTTGGTTCATAACCACACTAATTACAAAAAATTGAAGACAATTGAATTAACATATTACAGAACACTATCTCTTGGGAATCGTGGATTTTTATTGGACTCTCCAACATAGATTGATCTGGATAAGACTCTTAATGTTCCCATATGAAAACTTTGGATAGATCTAGGTTTTAATTTTCAAATTTTAAAACATAGAACACAACATGAGTCATTGTAAAATATATGAAAGAAATGCTAGATGATATGTCACCATATCGACTCTCTCTGTAATCTGAAAAGGACCAACATACCTTGAAATAAGATTCCCATTATTACCCAACACACAATGATCCATATGATATTATACTCTCAAGAATATATGACCACACATATAAAATAATAATCCAAGACACCTCTAACTTTAATATGGCGTATAATGACTATGGTCTATCAAAAATCATTTCCTGATCAATGTAATATTTTCAGATGCTTTCTTCACAACTCTTAGCCACATGAAAGTGGTCTCAAATGCCTCTTCTCATCACAGAGGGGGGCAACATAGATGAATTTAAAGAGGATAATAATGAGACATCCGAATTGAATATTGGTGACAGTTGTTATGTGAAAAGTAATACAATCAAAAACGGATATCCCAAGAACCACCAAAATCCAAAACACAAGCTTGTATTGTATCTTCCAAAATATGATTCTCCTATTCTGTTTGACCAACTATTTGAGGATGGTATGTCATCCAAAATTTGACTAAAAACCCCATTTTCTTCTGAGTGGATTCCCTAAAAAGAGAGGAATGTTTGGGTCTCTATTAGAAATGATAAATGATAGTACACCATGAATCCTCACATCCTCGAAAACATAAAATTGGGTGACTCATTTACTATTGTCGAGTATCTATTTAGAATGTAGTGAGTTAACATGGTCAGAATTTCAATCTAATCCCAAATATAATTCCACCCTTGGGGTGTACATAGTACTATTGTAATGATATCCATGGAAATCTCATACCACTTCCATGTAGGAATAGTTTGAGGCTGAAGAAAACCATATGGTCTCTGATTCTCTAATTTAATATGCAGAGATGAATAACACCATGATATGAAGTTAGCTATATCCTTCCTCATACCCAGCCACAAAAAACCCCAGCACAAAACATAGAACATATTGGTAGTTAAATGAAGAAAAAACCACTAGACTAATGGAAATCCTGAATTACAATATTTTTTTTACAAAAACATCACCAAAAAATGAACTCTCAAACACACAGCTCTCTCTGTAGACAATGGCCACTCAGTGTGCTCATACTCACCATGATGAAACTACAATAAATTATGACACAACTAATCATTTAGAATATCCTTCCTTGTAAACTCCAAAATGGATGGAGTCAACTTTAAATTAACAAATAACACCACCACAAATATGATCCATGGTCTTCAGGTGAATTTGGGAATGGATCCCAATCAAAGTCCACACATCACTAGAATGATTCTACTCCGGCACTGAAATATTTATACTAAAGGTATCTCTTGACAAATAACACTTTCCGGGGTTTAAATTATATCAATTTAAAACCCATAATTTCACTCAACCAAACTACACCGCCTCATGTTAAAGTATTTTAGGGAGAAAATATAATCATATATCTTATGATTAGAATAAAACACAAACATCTTCCTAAAAATGATAATGACTACACATTTTAAGGAATGGATCAGCACTAATGGATCAATTCCATGGATTGGATAGTTATTATCATCTGGTCATTGTTTATAAGACACATACACCACTACAAGGTCATATTGTATCAACAGAAAGCCCAAACCCATACCTAAGGAATCTCAATAATCCACAGATCTCATTCATATTTTTTGAAAAACCCTCATAATATAAGTGGTCAAATACCATTAAACATTTTAACAGGATGATTCGAATTAAGAAAAACATTAAAAATTTAACAATTTCAAGGTACGTTCCATCGTAGATGAAGCTAGCTGAGATAAATATTTAATGAACCACCAGTATTAACCAGTCATTCCCAAAAAGCACCGGATATCAATGTAATTCCTTATATACTACCCTACCATCATGACACTGATATTATCAAGGTGTATTGAAATTATTTTCACCATGATCACATGACCTGTAATCTTCACATCCGTGTTCCAGAAGGATCACTTTGAAATCCAAGCATAGAGGTGATGATCCCAAAGAATTCCAAAAATAATTGTCTATTGTTTCTCAGGATCCTTCTAAAATCGAGACTAAACTAGGATTTCATCCATGAATACCATGAAATTTAATTGAGGTACATGTGGAATTCAATTTTCATAAGTTTCATAGAGACTTCTAGGAAAAATTTCAAACTGAAAAGTAGGATCAGGTACTCGAAATGGCCATACCTACTTCAAGAATATATTTTCACAACATCCAACTCTAAAACCCTAACATGATGATATATAAATCACAAATAAATATTTGAAAACAAACTCCCCCTACCCCCCATTAATTTAACATACTATTCATCAATATGATAAAAGTGATATTGGCTATTAATTGTCAATTTTTTCAACTTCTAGTAATCAATGCACAACCAGAGAGATCCATCATACTTTCTGTCAAATAGAACTGAGGTGGATTAAGGTCTGATTCTCAAGAGAATCAATACTTTTGATTTAATATCATTTATATATACCATTAATTCCCTCAACATGGTGTGGGGGGAATACAGTAATAGGGATGTGATATTGGATGTGTTAAAAAAGCCAAATCAATATAGAACTCCACCTCCCACTCTAGAGGAAATCCAAAAAACATCTGGAAAATCATCTAGAAAATCATCCACCACTAGAAGTAATCCAAAAAAAACACATATCACCTTCTTCAAATATTTATGATAACAAATGAGAAATAATATTTATAAACTCCAGAAGTGGAGGTCCACCATGACCTGACCAGTGATCCCATTCTACATGAAAACCCTCTATAATCTCAATAGATTCCAAAATACTCAAATGATTCATATATAAATCATTGTTTTCCTAAAAATTCACCTTTAAATCCATAAAAATGATTATGTTGAAGAGGTCCTTCTCAAAATATTGAATGTCCCACCTTAACTTGACACCAAAACATAATGACCGTACATGGTGGACACCTAAAAACCATTTCTCACTTTTAACTATGTAACGTCACCAACCACATCACTTACAACATATTATTAGTTGATAACTTCATCATATCCCTAGGACATGATGAAATGATATATATATATATATACACTAGTATCAAAAATAACAACGACTAATGGTGATTCAATATGAATTATATGTTGATCTGTCATTTGACCACTATCTGATTCCCCTAGAACACTATCCACTGTATGATGATTCCTTGGATTAGTCTAAGTATGAGAATGACCGCATACCTATTACTCTAAACTAATTTAACTATATCCAAATGAATATTTAGATTTATTTCAACAATTGTAATACAAATACCACACTACCTTGGAATGTTTTCACTGAGTTTACATCGCCATAGAAGCCATAGATCCAACACCACTCTGATATGGGGGACAAATTTTAAAACTGCAAAACGTGACCCAAATATCCGCACTTAATTCCTGGCTGAGGTTGTGACAAACACACCAATCACCTGTGTCCATGTTTTACACCCTAATAATACTCCATTGACCATTTTCATGAATCCATAGATTAATACAATTGTGATGGATAGTCTGAACCATCCCAACTCTCTTATCATACCCATCCCGCTCCATTATCATATTTTATGAACTACCATTTCCTAATCCTCACAAAAATACAAAGGAACTAGACATTGCCTAGATATCAATATTGATCATATAATCTTGGAATTCAAACTCATCGTATGAATTTAGACTAAAAATTAATAATTGTGAATAATTTATTGTTCGTAGCCCCTCTTAAACCTATATGATTTCATATTCTCATGAGAAACAATATCTGGTGCGTACCATACCAACACTATGAAATAGTTTCCATACTCTATAAATGAAATGTATCCCTGAGTAAGGTTCATTCATTCCTGTGACCTTGGGTAGGACAATACATATGGACAATATTACTAATGGAATATTATCTAAAAATATCTCCAACCCATCTGTTCATGCTTTGCAATATACACCACTGACTCCCACCACCTCCATCATGTACCTTCCAAAAGCATCAAATCAAATTTCACTATAATATCCATAGGATTATTGAGAAGGTAAAACATTATATCTATCATCTCAATTCAATCCAATGATTCCTAAGGGTCTCCATTTCCCCTGAATGTTGGAGGATTACTCTTGAGGAACATTAGAGTTTTTTCTTTTCTAGCACCTGGATTGGATTCCCATTCTATAGTAGGACCAGAGCCTGCTCCTTGTCCCAAATATTGGATATCCCAAACCACTACCTCCCTTAGCCTCGAGTTAATTGGTTAAAGGTAACTCTCTCCCACCCCTTCTCGTGGTTCCATAGGGACTCTCTAAGGATTCATTTAAATATATCAAGATACATACACAAGAGAATCATTAACACATGTTCCGAAAATATTTTGGGATAAAAACAAGCCAGAAACAATTTAATAATTCAAAAAAACAATTTCAGCATAATAAAAATTAAATCCACTTCACTGCCACATAGTTTCATTATACAGTCTATATTTTTAATGTCTCACCAAGAGTAATGTCAAACCACATCCCAATATTCCTTGTATACTCGAGTCCATTCATGAGGTGTGTTGTCTTTGTTCCTTACTCAGAACCAGGATATCATGTCTTGAAAAATATAGATATAGTCTATCTAGACTCTTCAAAAATATCATGAACCAGAAATATGACAACCTTCTGTTATACCATTTTGATACTAACCGAGTGCAGATACCACCAAACTTGATACCTGATCCTATCCAAGATATGGCCTAAAGGGAATTACTTATCCCCATAGGCTGGAAACTAATACCCGGGTATTCAAAATATAATTTGGGAAATATTTCACCCAGTTGTGTAACAATAACAAACCATTAAATGTACATCAACACATTACTAATGATCATAACCAAATGGGGTTCAACTATAAAGACCCGACCATAGTCTCCTAGAGCTAGTGAATAAATTTATTACATTGGAATTTTAATAAGGAATATGTATCCTAGAGGATAGAGTAGTTTATTATATTTGGAAACCATATACATATATTGGTCTAACATTACAACATGAATATAAATACAACATATATGTTTTATTGGGAACATCCAAACCTCTATGTTTATCCCCACATGTCATTTATAATGAACTTCTTCATGTCCAGATAAAATGAAACATAATAAAGGGGTGAGCTCAGCTTCTCAGTTAGAGTAAGAAATAAATTAGAGGATATCAGGAACATAAATATTAGGCATGATGAATTACTAAAAACACATGCCTTTAAAAATGGAACGTGATCTCATTATGGAAGGATTTGGAGTTGAATAAATAATGCCATAATAAGGCATAATTATGGGAATTCAATTAGTTGAATAACAACATGAACTATCAATACTATTTCATAATGAGGTAATGAATAATGTAGGACATCCTAAAAATATTTTCCTTGCCTCATTCCATGACTTTAAATATATATTTTTAAGGCATCATTCCAAGACCATAGTTTGTCTCATGAGAGCAATCGATGCACTGAGGGGATATAGAGGGACCCACCCGACACTTACTAAGTCCAGTGAATACTTAATATGAATGGGGATAATCATAAATAACATATACATTCATATTAAAACTATCATATGAAATGTAAATAAGTTTTCCCAAACATTAAGAAAAACACTGACCATTCAGAGTAATGTGGTGAATGGTTAAAAGATAGCTCATCTACATTCCATAAAATCTTAAACCATTCAATAAAACATGGTGTATATAATCATATTAGATAATCCTCAATGAATTACAAGATTCAATGATTTATTTTGACATATATATATGTACTATTAAATGATAATACAGAAAAATACAAGAGGAAATAATCCTTAAACATTCCCATGTGTCCCATACCACCATGAAACATTAAAGTCATAACCCCTTAGAATATAATGAGAATATGGGGACTAATTATATGATATACCAAAGGGAATTAAATAAACCATAATCAACAAATAAGTGGTGTAAAAGTCATATATCCCATAAATGTTAAAGTGAGATGAGAATAAATCATGTTTACTTTGGATAGAAGAGTTATTTTGGAAAATCCTTTTTATTTGTCAGGGAATAAGATTGTAAACATGTATGTCACATAAAATAAAAGGGAAGGTAATTGAAATTATATTTGTGTCTTATATAAATAATTATGGATGTGAAATCATTTAAACGGTATTTTTAATGAAACTTTAGAGATATAACATTTTAGTGCGGTATAAGGAAAATATTAAAGGATTCAAAACTACCAGGGCATGATTGATTTCCTTAGACAAAAAATAAAGCAAAATAGAATTTTCTTGTTAAAATATTTAATTTTTTAAATATAAATATGGCTCTAAATATATTATAGAGTGAACATCAAAATAGTTAATAATTTTGAGATGTTCTCTGAATTGGCTTGAATTTTGGAACAATTGTTTGAAAGATTATTTTAAAACATGTAACTCCCCATAAAATAATGTAAGGTAGTGAATAGTACAATAATATAGAAAATTATCATATAATTTGTGAGGATTAAAAAGAAATAAATAATAATTTCATTGAGGTTAGTAGAGAATAAGAGAAACCTGAATTAAAATTGATTTTCTGGTAAAAAAGACATTATACATTGTAATCAACTGAATCGTATGACCCAAAATCAATTATAATCCAATGATAAATTGAATATCATGAAAATAAAAGGTTTCATGAAATGAAACCTCAATTGAAAGTATAATTTCACCATACACATGTAGTAATAGTGAATATGGAAAATCTTACAAAAAGGGATGTGACATGATGAAACCCCTTACCATAATTCTGATAGTTTTCATAAAATTTTCTCAAAATCATGGATGTCCTAATTAAATTCATTAATTAATATTTCTAGAACCTCTTATATATTTAATTTGTTTATTATAACCTCATTAAGTTCATTCATGGTGTTTTTTATGGGTTAAGAAGTTCAATTTCATTGTTCGATTATGTTTGTTAATTGATAGGTACACTTATATACATGAATGGATAATCATGTACAATAAGGATGGCGACGGCAAATTAAAGTTATATGTTATTAGTGAACATATATAAGGGTACATGGTTGTAAATTTCATTTTTTTCATTAGTGTTAATATGAAACATTGTATATATTATTTACTAACAATTGTTTGTGTTAATTGGTGGTTTTTGAACACAACGAACTAATCATGTATTATAAATTAGAAACATGTGTAGAAATATACTCCAGCACCATAGATGAGGAATAATACATATAAAATAGTCTCGTTCAACCATAAATTTTTTTTCAAAGGCCATAACTGAATATGATAATAGAAATTGAAAACCCATCGTCCTTGAATGTGGAAAATTAGCACATCACAGGTGGTGTTTTCATTTTTAGTTTAAAAGAATGGGGAATGATAAATGATGAATTATTGTTAAGTTATCATGGAAATATTCCATTACATATATGTATTGTAGTCATAAAAACATTTTTATGAAATTTGGTGAAGAAATAAATATAAAATTAAGGAACATGATAATAAAAGAAAAGTTGAGAGATCCCAAACAAAAATTCGGCAGCCTAACATCATCACTTACAATTTCATTAAATATTACGACTAGAGGAAAAGGGGTAAATAGTCATTCATTAATAATATGGACAGTAAGGGTGATATTTAATGACATAACCCAACATAATCCAATTGAAATTAAAAATAATAACATAAAATTTATGCTTGAAAAAGAGAAAGGCGGTAGATTCCCCTACATTGTTGAGTAACTCCTAAAACATGATAGTTCGTACCATGGTGTCATGAGGACACCGTTGGAGGACTCATAGGGAGGAAAAACTACCAAGTATTTGTGTATGATGAGTTTTTAATGAATAAATACAATGGAATGAATGGGAATTTATAGTAAATGAGAGGGGTTTTTTTATTAATTTCAAAGAGACCTCATTAGTAGTTTTTGCAAAACCTTGGACTTGCCTAAGGTATTTTTATATGGTATTATACACATGATAAATCTCATTACATAATTTACTATACACATATCAAATTTAATTTAATATAAATTAAAAACAAATTATTATTTCCTTAAACATAATGAAAACTCAAAATGATATTTTTAACATTCACAAATTATCATGTATTTTAGAAAAATAACAAAAAATTACCCCAACCATTTTTTTGATGTGTTGAATTAAAAAATAAAATCAAATTTTTTAAAATATGTTTTCAAATATTTTTAATTCATTTTTTAATTAAAATGATAATTAATTAGAAGAATAAACATTAAAACTATTACTCAATATATAAAACCTCGAGAAATTAATCAAGGTCCCAACAAATTTTAATATAACCATAAGACATTAAATTAAATTTTTTTGATTACATTTAGTGACAATAAATTTCTATTTTAAAATATTAAAATTGTAATAAAAGTTTTTGTAAAATATTGAAGACATAAAAATTACCAATACAAAACAATGAACATTTTTTCCCTTATAATATGTCTAAATTGTATTTATACATTCATGGGTGATGTATTCTATTTTTATGATAGATTTACTATTTATTAATATTCATATAAATATGTTACAATTCATAAGGGTGTGTTAATATTCACCATAAATTATGTTTTTCTAATCAGACTCTAAATAACTTATCAAATGCAACTCTGTATGTCAGTTATTCAAAATAGCAATCATAGAGGTAGAGAAAATATGTTTACTGGATTTGTTATAACAATGTGGTGTTTTCTACAGACACAGTGTTTCATGCATTCTATATTAAATCTATTTGTAAAATCATGGGGTGTTACATTATTCCCATTCAATAGAATTGTGTCCTCTTAATTCAAAACATCACTTCGAATGTTAATTGTTGATACTTGAAAATTCACTTGTGGTAAACCCACATTGGAAATAGGGTTAATAAAATATCCTCCAAAAATGATTTAGGGGAAATGAGGTGGTTACTCAAATAATTATGCTTTTGAATGGGGTGACATTATTTGGAAGTAAAAACCTGGACATGGAAGGAAAATTTAACAGTGATGTTTTGATGGAACTTGATAGAAAACATATTCAGATGAAAGTTGATTACTACAAAATTATAAACCAATATAAAAAAATTGATATTATCAATGATTTTGATAATTGGAAAACATTTTATTCAAGACTCTTTTCCTTATGTTAAGGAATTATTCCACTCTACAAGAGCATAAAAATATGTTTCTATTTACAAATTCATCCTTTGATTGAACCTTGTACTATCTCTACTTCATCAATTAGAACATGTTGAATCAGGTTGTGTCATTAAAATTAAAATCCTCATACAATGATCCACATAAACCATTTTATAAATGGTTCAACTTTCCAAAAGATCATTATCATACACATTTGAATAATTCCCATATCTATCATTATTTTATCCTTATACACAGGGTTCATGTAAATAGTCATTTGGTTTAGAACTCAGTGATCCATCCTACTCAATGCATCTGCTACCTTATTTTACATTAATCAAAATGAATCAGTCCTAAATTTTCACATTCAAAACATGTGAATATCTTCATAATGATTCCTATTGAAATATGGTGATAAGTCAAATTACAATAAAACCTTTTTTGAATCTTTAATTCATCCTTAGACATTCTATTAGATACATTACATATCTCTATAAATGTTGTAGACTCTAAAAATTATAGTATAGAACTCTTTTTGACAAGACAATAATCAGTTTCGAGGTAGTTAGAAGTAATACAAACCAATCATTTCTTAAACATTATGTTAATAATTAGGAGTATATTTAGGTTTTTATTAACCTCAACCATATTATTTCAAAATATATTAACTTTATTCTGAGTCACTTATCTTCGGTACAAATCATCATACAACCTTAAATACATAATGAAATAGTACTGTAGTAAAATCCTCAAATATTCCATAATTCTTATTAATAGTATATTACTGATAAAATATTCAAATGGCATGGTTCTTAAGAAGGCATATTAATCTGTACAGTTCATTTGTGGTTGTATCATGACATGATCATTATCTTGTATCATCATTTGAGGCATACTCCATTAATTCTTGAGGCATCAATTCATATAGTGTCCCAATTCAATAGAGTTGAATCATTTTAAATCAGAATAATTTTTCATATCCTTGAAATCATTATATTGGTGTCATTTTTCTCCACACGAATAATAAACTCTCATTCCGTTCATGAATTTACCTGGGTTATTCTTTCAAAAGTTATCACATGTGAGAAAACTCTTTATTCCATTCTTCCCATTTTTTTATTTTTTTTCTCTACCGTCTTCTTCTACTTTTTCATCCCTTCAAATCCATTGGACTCAGATAATAATTTACAAAACTTATTAATAGAAACAACTAATTTCTCGTATGATGAGGACACATTGGAGGCAATCAAGCTTTGAAATGTTGGGTTAAGACCATGAGATATGCGATCTTTCTTACTATTTTCATCACGTTCATTGGTGATGATCACATTCCTTCTGCTAAGTGCCATTTATAAATAATGGAATACAATATATTAGATTATAAATCATTATGTATAATCTCTACTTCGAAAATACTGAGAATAAAATGAAATATTATCCTTAATTAATATGATAATCATAAATAAGGATTCATTAAGGAAAGAAATAAATTTAATAAATTCAAAATGGTTTATAAATAAAATGTGAATTATCCTAAGAATATCCCCTAAGAGTGTCAAACCAAGTGCATTGGAAAGATCGTTTTTGTGTACCATGATACCCTAGGTCATGCTTGAAAGTCCTAGTTAGTGTTTTCACTCCAAGGTACATCGATTCCTAAACCACGTCCACTTGTAGTATCCAGAAAAGGATGTAATTGATAGAAATATCCACATATTCTACTATTTAACAAAATTCTATGATTTTCATGTATTTTTATCCATGAATACTATCTTAGGTTTCTGTTCTGTAATCTAAATTTTCTAAATCTAGATTCAAGGTTTTCTACTAAACATCCAATAATACCAATTGTAAGGACCTGGCCCCCGTTGCCGGGAGCCGGTGCCTTATTTTATAACATTCGAATATAAATAATGAATATTCATCCCAAAGTTCAGAGTATATTATAAGACTTTGAAACAAGATACATACATAGGTTCATCATTATAACTTGATAATAAATATGACATATATGTTTTATTGGAAATATCCCAAACTGTATGTTTATCCCTGGAGGTCATTTATAATAAACTTCTTTATGTCCTGAGAAAATGAATCATGAGAATGGGGTATGCAATGATGCTTAGTAAGCATAGAAAATAATGTGAATTATATCATATACATAAAAATTTGGCTTAGTGAATTACTAACAACACATTCCTTTAAAAAGTGAACTTGAACACACTATGGCATGAATAACAGTTGAACAAGTAATTCTATAATAAATCATCATCAAAGGTATTATAATAGAAAAATAACAACATGACCTACCAAAAATATTTTTATAATGAGGTAAGGAATAATGTGAAACATCATAACCATGTGGTTAAGGCATCAGTCTAAGAGTATAAATAACCATTTTGTCAAATCCTCATGTGAGCACCACAACATGCCTCATGGGACCTACTGATGCACCAAGGGGCCATAGTGGGACCCACCCAACACAGACTAAGACCAATGCATTACTCATATGAATAGAGATAAATATAAATTTCACATACATTCATATTTAAACTATTATATTAAATGTAAATAACATTCCCCGAATAGTAATCACAAACATAAACCATTTGGAGTAAATTAGTGAATAGTTTAAAGATAGATCATCTACAGTCAAAAAAATCATAAACCATTCAATAAAACATGGGGGATGACATCACAAGAGATAAAACTCAATAAATTTGAGGATTAAATAATGAATTTTGACATATATAAATATTCTTTTGAATGATACCATTGAAAAATCCTAGAAGAAATACTCTTTAAACATTCCAAAGTGTCCTATTCCACTTTGAAACATTAAAATCATAGTCCCATAGTTTGTCATGATAATAAGGAGAAACTTTATATGACAAAAAATAAAATTAAATACACAAAAATCAAAAAATATTTGGTTAACAATGTATATATAGAATAAATGTTAAATTGAGATGAGAAAAATCAGTTTTACTTTTGAAAAAGTATTTTATTTAGAAAATCATTTTTATTTTTCACGAAATTAGATTGTAAACATATAAACACCAAAAAAATGGAACTTCATTGAAATTATATTTAAGTCATAAATAGTTTATTATTTAGGTGAAATCATTTAAAAATAGCTTTTAATGAATATTTGGAGATAAAACATTTTACTACGTTTTAAGGAAAATATTAAAAGATTCTAAACCGCCTAGGCCTGTTTGCTTTTATAAAAAAATAAATGGATCAAAATGGAATTTTCATGTTAAAATTTTTCATTTTATAATTATAAATATGCCTACAAATATATTATATTGTGGTCTTAAAATTAGCTATGAATGTTGAGAAGTTCCTTGAATCATACTGAATTTCGAAACTATTTATTGAAAGAATCATTTAAAACATGTTACTCCCCATAAAATAAAGAAGGTATCTGATTAATACACACATATATATAATTTTTACTTAATTTATGAGTGGTAGATAGTAGCATATAATAATTTAATTTAGGTGAGTAGAGAATACCATCAAACTAAATGAAAATGAAGGTTCGGGTAGAAAATACATATAACATTTTAATCAATTGAATCGTATGAAAAAAATTAATTATCATCAAATGAAAAATTGAATATCATTAAAATATTGAGATTAATGATATGAAAAATCAATGGGTTTTATATATACACCATACAAAAGTTGTAGCAGTGAAGACAGAATATCTCACAAAAATGGGAATGAAATGATGAAACCCCTTACCTTATGTCCAATGGTGTTCTTTACATGGTTATAGAATCCTAGAAAAACAAATTAAATTCGTTAATTAATATTTTCATAACATCTTATAGAAATTATTGATTTATTATAACCTTATTATGTTCATTCAAGGTGTTTTTTATGGGTTAAGAGGTTCAATTTCATTGTTTGAGTCTGTTAGTTTCATGGTCGATATAATAATATACATGAATAGAGAATCAGGTAAAATGAGTATGGTTGTCAATAATTGAATTCATATGTTATTAGAAAACATATAGAATGATTCATGGTTTTAAATTTCATTTGGTTATTTTTAGTGAAGATGAATTATTATATAAATTATTTAATGATAACTATTTGGGTTAATTTGCGGTTTTTGAACACAACAAACTCATTTTTCTTAATAAATCAAAACCATGTGTAAAAAATATTATAGAACCATATATGAGATATAATAAATACATAATAGTCTATTTCAACCGTAATAATGGTTTAGTGAAAAGAATTTATTACTTTAAGAGAAATTGAACACCCATTATCCTTGAATGTTTTAAATTAGAAGACCTCGGATGATGTTTTCATTTTTAGAATAAAATAATGGGTAAAGATAGATGATGATGAATTATTAAATTATCATGACAAAATTATAGTACATGTATGGTATTGTATTAATCACAACATTTGAATGAATATAGTTTATGAAATAAATTGAAAATAAAGGAACCTCAATAAAATAAAAGTTGTGAGATCCTTATGAAAATTCGGCTTCCTAACGGTGTCGCTTAAAATTTTATAATAAATTTGAATGGGATAATAATGATTATCTCATCATTATTAAATTATATATAAATTAAGGAGGTTATGGAATAAAATATCCCTACATAACTCATTTTAAATTAAAATTAATTACCTAAAATGAATGCATGAAAAAACAAGGTTGGTGGATTTTATTAAATTGTTGAGTAACTCCTAAAACATGAAGGTTTAGACATTGGGGGATTGAGCAAACCTTGGGAGGTCTCATAGGGAGGAAAAAATACCAGATATTTGATGGTGATGAGTTTTTAAATAATTAAAATGAATGAATGAGTGGATATTTATAGTAAATGAGATGAAGTTTGTTTTTAATTTCAAAGGACACCTCATTTGTGGTATTTGTAAAACCATATGCTTGACCATGGTATTTTCCCATTATATTATCCAAATGAGACACCTCATATCATATTATCCTTAACACCACAATTTACATGAGGTCCACCGTATACTGATGGTCAGGACCACACCACATAAAAAATGTAGCAAGAGAAAACTATGGGAAAATAAATAAAATAATCATACAATAGTGAGTCACTAAGAACCTCATACCTTGGTGATAAATATCCTCCAACTCATCTACCAACAACTTTTCAATGAACGACCCACAAGGAAGAATGTATCTAACGGTACTAGTGGTCTTCATATAATATATAAATTCAAAATACATCTCATTCAAGATCCCCTACGAGGGACCATTCCAAGGGAATTTTAGTCTCCCACCATATCAAAACATTAATAAGTGTTTCATGTGTAAATGCTTCTATGGGAATTAATTCCTTTACCCTTCTGTGTCAACCACTGTCAATCTAAATGAATAATCATGGACCTTCCCCAATCAAAACACTAGTGTACTAGTTCTAGTTTACCCACATAGATAACTGGGATTCCCTTTATTCATGGAATCAATTTCATATATCACATAACCATCACCTTTAAAAATGCATGATAAGACACATAACAGATAGGGAAGTCACCTCTTTCACAATTATCACACGAAAATGTACATTTGTCATTAGAAAAACTTCATTTATAGTCACCAAAACAATTTCAAAATAAATTTTCCCTACCATTCAAAATCAATGAATCTAATTCTAAAACATTACATTAAAATAAAATAATAGATCCAACCATTTCTATGGGCGACGCCCTTTCCAAATATACATATAAACCTAATACATTTCACACCATTCTTCACATCCTTAATGTAATTCAAAAATCAAATTTCAAGGTGTAAAACAAAATCTAGCCTTCCAAAATAATACATTTTTCATTAGAATACCTCTTATCCACATTCCCACACCTTAATATCCTTTGAAAAAACATTTATCACCCTTCACATAAACATAAACAACATCAAAGAATCACCACAATGGAATAAAAAAATTAGTAACTATTTGTATATGAAAATACCATTTAATCACATGTTCATATCTAAATATTTCCAACACATTTTTATCACCCCAAAATAATTATATAACAGATCCAAAAATCGAAGAAAGCATTCTAAACTCACACAGAAATAGAAAATCATTGATCCACCTACCTCACACTTCTAAACATCTATAAATTGATGAAATCCCACAACAACATCTCCACAAGAACCTATTAACGAAATATTGAACAAAAAACATTAGTATATCCCTCAATAATAGAATATCAAACCCCTTTTGGTAAAAAAACCATTAGTAAATGGAAATCAAGAAATAGAGATAAAAACCCTAGAAAGAGGTTAGAATCCATGAGAGAAGTCACTTCATATTTGCATGACGAATCCTAACAAAATACAACAAAAACAGGGTGTCCAAGGGATCCATGAGGAGGAAAGGGGGATCCTAGGGATATATAGCACAAATGTGGTTTTAAATATGGAACTGCGGGTTTAAATCATAGAGGGCCCAATGGTAATCACAAACATTCTAATGAACTACACTAGTCGCACGGTTTTCTGACAAGATGTTCCAAATCGTGTAGAAACTATACTCCCCACAACATTCATGAGTAAACATGATGCACGATTATGAAACATGACATCTAACCATGTGCCAAAAAAAAATTCACTACTATCCAAAAAATGAAATTGGATGCACATATTCCTTGTTATGGACGCACGAATTAATAACCCATGAACCAACCATGCACCTCATTCTCTAAAAAACACCCATTACATACCAAATCCTCTCAGGAAAACACCATGATAAACATTATATCCAAATAAATGAAAAAATACCTCAAATGGAGACATGGATTTTCTATTCCATCAAATGAGATACAAAATCATCATTTGTGTGTACATCAGACTACCACCTCGAGATCCCCTTGCGTTCATTCTACCATTACAACCAATCAATGGATGGAATTATTTTCCAAATAATTTTAATATATGATATATATGATATTAGTTATTTATTTTTTCTTTTATAATTATAATATAACACATATATTCATTATTTTTATTTTTTGTGAATATGATAACATCTTTTGTTGATGTATTGACTACCGTCGCCTCAAAACGATGTGATTCGTTCAAGATTTACATGGAATATATTATGGAAATGGTTGTGAAGAATTTTTAATTTTTATGAAATGAAAAATATACATTAGGGATAATAATTATATGTTTATCATTTAATTTTTCATTCAGTTAAAATATGATATGAAACAGGAACACCAACCATCTTTATAATGGGTTTGTGTAATTTTAGATTTCTATATTATATATATTATTATAAATAATTATATTTTAATTAAATATTATATTTATATAATATTTTAAATTCTTTAAATAAGTAAAATTATAATCAATATAATAGGATAAAAAATAATAAGTCATAACATATACAAAAAAAGCTGGTAAAACCAGAAAAATGACATTATCATGAAATTTTTAAAAAAATGGGTTTATTTATGTTATAATAAACTCGTATATTTTATGATATATAATAATTCGGAACATTTAATGATTTATAATTAAATTATATTTACTATAAATGAGTTTTTATTTAGTATAAACAATGCCATGACTTAAGGCAATTGTTTTCTTGTCTCACAGACATTTTTGTGAGATATATGCTTAATTTAGAACTTATTCCTTTTTGTAGTGTATATAGTATCCTATGACATATTATATTATGCTTTTAATTTATCTTATGATATTAAATGTTTAAATTTATTCTACACTTTCATATATTTCATGATATAGAATATACTCACTTGGTAAAAGGATTTTTATAGTCACATTGATTTCTACGAGACGAATGACATATTCACCACTAATATATTTTTATATTGTATATAAATAAAATAAATATATTCTATGATTATTATAATTAAATTTATTGTTATTTTAATATAAATTTATTTTTCTCGCATTAATGGGGTTAATGGTTCAAAATATATTATACCAGTAGTGTGAGTTTTCCCAATTTTCCTTCAATGAGACACATGTTATGTTATGAACTTATATTATTTTGAGAGGTGAATATAAAACCAAATTTAATTTTATATCATGATAAATTATTTAAATGATATTTAATTATTCATTTAATTATATTTTTACATGTTTATTTTGATTTCATGTTACCAATTTGGTAAGGGTTTATTGTTAAAATCTCATAGTTCTTCAGGATTTCTTATGAGTATGATTCCATTAAAGAAATATTATGATTCATATATCTAGAATAATCTTGAAATTTCATCTCATATGGTTACTCAGGATGCTTTAGTGTAATGGTACCATTATTTCACTCTTTGGTACTTATGACACTTATTAAAACGTTTTTAATATAGCCAGACATGATTTCTTAGTAAATTAGGAAATCCGTGTTCTTGAAAAAAACGTATTATAAAAATGGTTTCAAAGTTTTTTTAATAATATTTTAAAATCATTATAATGTAAAATTGTTTCAATAATTTAATATGATTTAATAATTTTAAAAATTATTTTCAAGGTTTTCTTTTATAAGTTTTAAATGTAATATTCCGAGAAAACGATTTTCAAAAAGATTAATGTTTTAAAATGCAGTTTTCAAAGAGGAAAATATATAATTTATATTAAAATTTTTAAATTATTTTTAATATTACATCATATATTTTAATTTTTTTAATGAAAATTTTTTTGAATATATTTTATATCTTAAAAAATATTTTCAATGAAAGGATATTATCCTTATGATATTCTCCATGAGATAATTCAAAATCCCTCCCCATCTATGATGACATCATTTTATATAATTGTTTCCTCAATAGGGATAACATCCATGGAAATGATTAATATTATTTTTTTAATTGTTATTTTATAATGACATTTTTTTTATTTTTATTCACTTCTACATGTTATAACATGATAATATTGTAACAAAATATGATTTTTTTCTTTAGTTATGTAATGATGAAATGATTATGAAACCAATATCATTTAAATTGGATATGATAAGAAGGAATTTTTATGATACCTATTTTATTTCATAGGTTATGATATAGTTAATGTTTCCTAATCTTGTGGAATAGGTGTTTATGATTTTAATATGTAATGGGTGGGACTTATATATATCCTTGCAATGAATTGGGTAACGGAAAATGTTCTATGAGCTCAAATGGTACATGAGATGGAATCAAAATCTAGTATCATGTGGGTATAATGGAGGCAGTCCCAACCCTTTAAGATGAGTGTATATGGGAGGGATTACCATACCCATAACAATATGTAATATGGGATGGAATCCCAATCCCCTAACAACAGTTAATATGGGAGGACATCCCATGCCTTTAACAAGAGGGTACACAAAAGGGAATCACAAACTCATTACATGAGGGTAAATGAGAGGTCATCTTAAGCCAGAAAAAAAAGGTTCATATGAGGTCATATCAAGAAAAAATAAAGTACATGTGTTGTTATACCAAGCTTAACATGTTATTAGGGTCATGGTAGGGATCCATGATATAGAATTTTCTACGATTATGTGTATTCTGCAATTCCATGTGTTATTACTATATTATGATCTCTTGGATTATGCTCTAAATTACCTTTTGATTCTTGCCTTATGAACCAGGAATATTATTTTTTGGTGAATGTTGATTATGATATATTATATGGAGGGAATGATCTTATAATTTTATGATCATGTTCTTATACCATTAATCCCCTATTATGATTACATATATTCCTTGTATACCCTTATTACGTTTATGAGATAACCCATTTATTAGTTTTCCGTTCCCTAGGTAATGAAGAATGGGTTTACATAAGAGTATTAAATAGGATTGACTTTAAGGAATATATTGAATATCTTTCAAAAAAATAGAAGAATATGTTTCTATGTATCCAAGGACACTAAACTATTATGGTCCTTAGCCATTTACTTTTATAATGTTCTAAATATTCAACTAAAATGATGTAATATCAATGTATGATAATCCTAGGTTACTATAGATGGTTTAAAAGGAAGGGATTATTAATTCTTTTGAAACTAGTATCATTAATCATTAGTGATATCCCTATAGATACTTATAATGACATATCTACTGATGTATCTATGGGTAAGTCAATAGATGTATAAAAGTATAAGAGGGTCTATTGGATTTTTTTTAAAAGAAATAGCTATTGGATTCATAGAAATAAATACGTATTTTCATACTAAAAATGGTTGTCTTCTTCAATAGATATCAAATGGTAAACTACATTGAGAACACATTATTGAGCTAGAGTGAATCGGGAACTTTTTGACAACAACTGGTCTTTCCTGACATCAGGTTCGACACTCTCATGTTGAATGATTTGTAAATTTGTAATCTCTTTATGATCCATGTTTATTTATTTTAAAATAAGGTAACTAGGAATGACATTGGATAAATATAAGGTGGATTATATTAAATAATGTTTCAATATTTCGACATCCTCTAAGTTATTTTTATGGATAATGTAGGTTTCCAAAATAATTTGAATTTAACAAACTATGATTTCAGAAGTAGTTAGTGGCTATAACAAGAATGATTTCGTTAACATTGAATCCGATAGAAAAAATTTATCTATTTGTAACCAAATTATAGGATGATATTTGGGGAAAAATATTACAATTTTTTCGTATTACCTATCATGATATACGATTCAAAATGTGAAAATTGGTAATATTCCTAACCCATATAATAAGAGGACGACGTAATTTTAAAAAACATATCATGGAAAAGAACATAGAGGAATTGCTATTTTTATTTCTCCATGTCAAGAGGAAAGGAAGAAGAACCTATTAGAATATGTAAAATGGAGGAAAAGATGTTATCTATGACAAAAAAGGGTCATGGAGTGATGAGTTGTCAAGGAGTTTAATGCATTATCTATATATAACATTGGAATTACCCAAAACAATACCCTGACATAGAAATTTACTTCTAAACAAAGGATGTACCTATTACCTTATATTCATTTATGTGGAAGGATTCATGTATTTATGTATTTAGTTTCAATATTTATGAAATATTTAATTATTTTTCATTATAATTTTTTTGTTTGGTATATTAAAGAGTTTTTACAATTTTACTATAATATAGGAAAAGTGATTTAATTTAAAATGAGAATGTTTAAACAAGGGAAAGATAGATCATTGTATATTTTTGATATTTAGATAAAGATGTTTGTATAATGATATGTTTGATATGAAAAAGTAAATCAGACAGTACTGACATGTTTGGAATTATGTAATATACCAAATAATTTTTTGAATAGGAATGATTTAATTTTTCCAATAAAGATATATGGTAATTCATGTTATTACAATGTTTAAATAGAATACATGATGACTGTATTCTCATTTTCGGAATGTGGATTCTAATATATAATTTATGATATATGGGGGACTAATGATAAGAATATTTTTATAAATATTGTGATCCTTTTTATTGTGTTTTGGATTTTAATCTTTCGAATTGGTTATAAAGATAACCATTTATGCAATGGATTATGTTACGTATCAGATGAAGTTATAGAGATTAATGTATTTTCAAACAATATGAGGATTTTTTCATATTGGATAACCTCAATTATTATTTTTTGTGTGATGTTATGAACTGATAGATGGAATGAATGATCATTCTATTTATCGATCTCAAAATCTACAAATGCTTTGGAAATGAAAAATTTACCACCATTTTTGGGAATAAGAGAAAAATTAGAAACTGATCAAGACATAATAAAGAGTAAAATTTTACAAAAATAAATTAATCATATTTTCTTTTCAATATTAATCAATGTTAGGAAATAGATCTCAAAAAAAGATTTTTTCCATGTATCCTTATTTTTTATCATATTAATGACATCTTTCCCACCTATTGTGTTTCTGGATTTTTGATTGTTGAAATTATCTTTGTCACCCACATTCTTTTGATAATTGAAATTTATCACTCTAGATAATTAGTTACAATTTCCTTCCATGTACAAATATTAGTATATTATATCCTATTTGATAAATATGTTATGAGTTTCACTAATTGACCATTATTTTTCCATCTTTCCCTTCTTATAGGATTTTGTAGTATTCATTTTTAAAAAGTGGGTTTGTATGAAATGAGAAATCAAGAATTAATAATTTGATAAACCAAACTAATTTAGAGGGTGAGATTCATTTCATGGGGGTAGAATGTAACACCTTTATTTTTTATGAATAATTTTTTTATTTAATTTAATCTTATGGATATTTCTGATTTCACACATCACGGAATATATCCTCTGTTATATGAAAGAACGCAGTTATTATTTATTTGTATTAAACACTAATATGATCATGTGATTAATGTACTATTTATTTTATATTGTTGAATATGAAACTCTATTATTGGTTTCTATTACACATAATGTTTATTTCCTTCGATATAATTTTTGATATGGATGACCGAGTTTTACTAAACTAAATTATACTATTAATATAATTAATAAAATACTATTGTAGTTTTCACCTAACTATTGTAATAGATTTTATGAATATGATTATCTAAATATTGAAAAAATTATTTAATAATGTATATAAAATTAATTAGTTGGTTATCAAATCATTAAAAATGAAAATAAAATAACATTGAATATAGATGATGTGATTTTATTAAAATACTTTCCTCATGCCAACAATGGAATTCTATATTAAGAAATTAAAATAATTTATATTAGTTAGAGATATTAGTGATATTTATAAATAATAAATGAAATTAAATGTTTTGAAATTCATCCAATAATTATTGTAGGAAGAAAATAAGAATAAATACAATTTTTGAAATAAAAATATAAAATTTAATAAAGGTAAAATTTTCAGCCTTTTAATGCGATAACTATTTAATTTCATTTGACACTATAATAATTTCTATTCTGGAAAATAA
The DNA here is from genome assembly GCA_963277665.1 of Viscum album. Taxonomy (NCBI): domain Eukaryota; kingdom Viridiplantae; phylum Streptophyta; class Magnoliopsida; order Santalales; family Viscaceae; genus Viscum; species Viscum album. Next base: position 650,175,424 of record OY728123.1, read on the forward strand.
AATTCATTTTTGAAAATGTAATATCAAAACATACATTGGGTTAAATTTTGGTATTTTTCAGATAAGTAATTTTTTTTATAAATAATGAAAAACATAAAATTGTGTTTGAAAACGACTTTTTTGAATAATTTAATTTTAAAGATAGATTATTTTATAAGTTAGTTTTTAAAAATATTTAAATAAATTATAAATATATTAATCAAATTTATATAATTATAATCAATTTAAAATTGAAATTTTATATAAAAACATTTCAAACATTTATCACTTAAAAACACATTGTTTTTCCCGTATAGGGGAATAATTTTAAATTAATATATTATACTTCTGTGTTTATAATTTAAAAAATAGATTTAATGTATTTATAATCATAATTTTTTATTTATTTAATGTTAAATGAAGATTTTTAAAAAAATTATTTGTCAATGTAATTAAAATTAATTACAACTATTATTGTAACAACTGAATATACATAGTGGTTAACATTAAATTAAGGGTCCAAATAAACAAGAAACATGTCCAAAGGTGATAATAATTCCATATCTAGACCAAATAGTTTATTTTTTCAAAATGGACTATTACTGTGGGAACATGATGTATGGGATAACTCTTAATGTTGTTATTATTTTAGTATTTACATGAATGTCACCCCTCCTCCACTATATCAGGGAACTCATCCCCATAACTTATTTCACACATATAAATCACATAGGATTGACAGAAAACTAAAAAATTATATCAAAACATACCTAACATCATACTTGCTGCATCTATTTAGTATGAAATCAAACAAAAAAAGCCATATGGTGTAAAACAAAATGTGTTTCCTGAATAAGAGGAACCATTATTCATTGCGCACTTTTGATTTATTTCTTTATAAACCACTTAAATTATTTTTATTCCATTATTATATAATCAAAAAAGTATATTAAATATAATTTAATGTTTTTATATAATTTTTATACTAAACCCTATAATCATCCATAAGAATGTATACAAAATCATCATTCCTGTATACTAAAAACAACTTCCCAATAAACCAATGCCATTTATCTTTACATTACCACATCTCAAGGATGAGAATAATGATTTAATTACAATTCTATTATAATAAATATGTTATTTATGATTTAATTATGCTTATGTAATTATTTTATGTGACGTAACATCTAGATTTTAATTTTTAGGGAATACATTAACATCGTTTATGAATATTTGGACTACTCCCTCCACGATGCAATGTGATTCTCTCACGCTTTATATAAAATGCTTAAAAAGACAGTTTTACTAATTAAATGTGACATTTATTAAATAATAATTCTAATTTAATTAAAATATGTTTATATACATATATTATCATTATTTTAATTTAAGATAATAAAAATTTAATAGCTTTCATGTGTATGTATGACTTATTATCAACATGAATAGTATATTTCATATATATATATATTATACTGTATATATATGTGTGTGATATTTTTATCCTTTTTTATAGTATTTTAATATGTAAATAATAATCTATCTTAGATTCTAAATGGAAATATTTCGAAACAAATACCAAAAAGTGATCATTACCGGAAATGTAACATTGAAATGAAATTGTTGATATATTGATAATTTGAAGTTATAATAAAATAAAATTATAGTAATATATATTAATAAAGTTATTTTTTATTAATAACAATCCTATATTTATTATATATTATTTTTGAACATTTATGATGAAATTCAATACTAAATGAAATGGTTTTCTCCTCTCACTTTTACTTCAATAAGATTTATGCTATATTAACCATTTATAGTTGCTATAAGAAGTAAATACTGAACAATGAGAAGTCATATCAGAAAGTGAAATTAGTCAATGATATTAAAAGATTAAATTTTTCTTATTCTTTCACATATCTCATGATTACAAAGTTACTCAAGTAGTAAATGGATTTCATGTCTCACATTTATTTCCATGTGACTTATACCAAATTCACCACTCTTATATTTTGGTATCGTGCATATACTAAACCAGAATATATTATATTATTTTAATCCATAAATTTATTTTTAATTAAATATCTTTTTAATGATATATCTTTTATGGGGTACATGGTTCAAATGTTACCAAATCGACAAAGTCATTTTGTCTCAATTTAGATTTTTTGAGACACTTGTAATGTTGTGGACCTATATTATATTTATAGGTGCCTATTTTTCACCATTGAAAATATACAAAATGGATATACCTCTTTTAATTATATTTTATTCTCCATGTAAATTTATTATTTCTTGTAGATTATGATTCAAGGTTATAAAGATATTAGAAGTTTATTGATTCAATCTCATGATTTATCAGGATTGTTTATGATTATGCTGTCATTTATGAAATATAATGATCTATAACACAATATTTATCATATATTTTTTATCCATTTAATGTTATTGATATATTCATGTAATGAAATAATTTTTGGACTCTTTATTAATTAATATAGATAAGAAAATATTTTTATTATAATCTTACTAGATGTTTCACTCCACTTAGAAATATGTATTCTCTCAAAAAAAATTTCAAAAAAATGATTCCAGAAGGTTTTTAAATTACATTTTATGATAATATTAAATAAAAATGATTTAAAAACATTATTAATGTCTTGAAAGTGTTAAAAATGTTATTCAAATATTCATTTATATGTTTTCTTAGTGATTATCAAGGGAAATGTTTTTCAAATTGATATATATATTTTTTAAAAATACTCAAAATATGGAATAACAACATACAAAAGAAATATTTTAAATTATCTTTAATGAATATATAAAATGATTTCAATTTTATTTTATTTGATGATATTTTTTAAAAAATCAATATAACTTAAAATCATGAGTTTCAATTAAAGGATATTTTCCTTAAGAAATGCTCTGATTGATATTTAATAATTCCTGTGAGTATAAGATGACATACTCTAATATAGTTTATTCATTATTATGAATATTATCAAATGAAACATATATTATTCATTAATTTAGTGGTATATGATTATTATAAAATTTTGTTTATTAACATACTTCCCTTCTCTTGGTTATACCATGATATAGTGATTATATATTCCTGTTCCTTTCCTCGTGTTTGTTACGTTGAAATGATTATCATGAATATCAAATTTTTAAAGGGTGTTATATAATGAAATAACTATGATAACCACTTCATTTATAGGTTTATGATAAGCTGAAATTTTTATCATCTTATTGAACAAGGATTTATGATTTTATTATGTGATGGGTGGTACCTATATCTTCCTCTAATGCATTATGAAAAGGTAAATGTTCTATGATATTAATGGGTACAAAGGATGGAATGTCAGGACCATAATTAGTTGTTGTGTTGGTGGTAATACCAAGTCCAAAACAATAGGGTATATGGGAGGGAATCCCATGTCTAAGAAAAGATGTTTTATGGGAGGGAAACCCAATTCCATTATAAGATGTTATATGAGAGGGAATATGAAGGCTGTAACAAGAGGGAACAAGGGAGGGAATCACTTATCATTAACTTGTGGGTACATTAGAGGGAATCCCAAGCCTAAAATAAGATTATTCATAGGTGGACATCCTAGTCCCAAATAATGTACATGGATGACTATACTAGGCCAAACATGTCATGAGAGTCTTTATAAGAATAATTTCCATAAGATTTTCTATGCTTATGTGTATTCCAAAATTCCATTTCATATTCCTATGTTATGCTCTCATGGATTATTATCTTGATTCCATTATGATCTATGTATAATAAAATAGTAGTCATTGTTCCGTGACTCATTATTATATATGATATGAATGATATTATATTTTAATTTTATGATCATGTTCTCCTATCTTCTTGACATTTATTTTTACATATCACACTGGTTTACAATTTATGAGTATCTAATCGCACCATTTTATAATATTTTCATTCCATAAGATATGATGAATGGTTATATGTTGGAGTACATAAGGGGAACCACTTTATGGGATATTTTTAATAACATTAACCATATTGGAAGATTGTGTTTCCAATATTCAAATGACAGATAACCATTTTGCTCATTGTCAATGTTATATCATATTGTCATAAATATTCATATAAATTGATATAATATAAATTTTTTTCAAGACAAAATCACTATAGTCTTGTTATGAACAACATAGTGGGATATAGTGTATGTCAAATATGATTTACTTTTTATTTTTCAATGTTTTATAAGGATCTTAACCTCATTGATTCAAGACTATATCATTATTTAATGTAACGAATATTTGTCTAATAATATATAGTATTATTGGGTGATGAATTTGTGTCTTCACATTTAGAATCAATGTATGGTGTAGTTAACAATTGGAAACTAGGATGAGAAAAAATTTATGATATCATTAGGGACATTTATATAGATATGTATATTTATGTATATAAATGTATAATAATGAGTTAAATAATAAAAAATGTCCAATAATTTGGGCAAATTATTGAGTGAGTGGTTTCCAATTAATTAATCCTTTTCTAGTTAATAAAAGTGGATATGGATTTGAATCAAATTTAACTTGGGGTAAAAACACTAAAAAAACCGTATTAAACTAGAATCAATCATGAACTCGTTAAAAATGGTCCATAGTTCACAACTTGTTTGAAACTTCTATTGTTATTCTATGGAAATCATGATCCATGATACACACCTATTTTGGAACTACCTTGTTATATGAATTTTAAATTTACAAAATCATTACAAACATTAATTACAGATTTAAATATAATAAAAAAATGAATTAACAAATATTTTATTAGGTAAAAAGGTTTCATTATAATGACTTTATCTAAATGACTTTTCATTATAATGTGATAATACTCTATAGTATCTTTTTTTAATCTATGTTTTCTTTTTTTATTCAATGGTAGGGACCAGATGGAATTGGGATTACGTTGAATGTGATTGAATTTTTTTTATGGGAATAAAAATTTGAAAATGACTATTGTAAAAGAAATTATTATTATTCCTAATCCTTTTCTCAGGAAATGATTAAAAATGGGTACCTTAACTATCATGACATGTCCTTCCATGACCCAATAATTTGGACACCTTACCTTATGAGTGTCATTTAATACCCTGGATTTATACCCATTATACCATAGACTATTACCCAATATAGTTAATTATTAGATTATTGACTATCCTAAAAGTATAACATATGTTCTTTTAGGGTGTTTTTTTACTTCCTCACACACACCTTGGAAAACATCTCCATATTTCAACCATCATGACCACTATTCCTAAACATGCATGATTAACTATAGAATAATAATCACGTAGGATCCCAAAAATAATGTTGAAACCTGTTGAAATGATTTATATCATTCAGTAATTTATCCATTTATCATTCTTGAGATTTAAATAGACTATTTTATTTTCCGGGATGTTTAAGATACTTTTTGATATCTACATTGGAGGGATGTTCTAATATGTCAGTCAGCAAGTGAAACATTAGGCATGCTTTTGGATATCCACTTGAGACGAATGTGGTAAGACCATAGGGGTCAGAATGTAAATTGAATTTCCATACTAGTGGAATGTTTCAATTGAAAACGGATATCCACTCTATGCGGATGCATGAGGCTACTCATCTATCTATCTTCTTAGATTTTACTGAATCATGTATGTTCCTCTTGGAATGGTTCAGAGGTAGGTAGAACCATTAATGAATGACCCAACATGTGTTTTTTTACTTCTGCGATATATTTTTGTTATATCTGAACCCTATTTATGTTCATGGAATGAATTTGAATATTTTGTACACTGATTCTTAGGGTCATTGATTTCATCCTACGAAGTAACTACTCACACCCTACTAGGTCATTTTGATTCCCATTTAACATTTATGTCCAATGACCTAGTCATGGGAAAATTCATATGGTTGATGTTTGAGTAAAAAGAAATGGTCATTGTTTGATAGTGTTCTGAGGTGGTGTTTTCTAATGCGTTAATTTAATGAATTTACATGTACTTGAGTTCCTTGTTTTTTTCAATTATTATATCTTCATTGTCATCCACATTTTTCTAAATAAAATATGATTTTTTTATAATAATGATAATATTTATTAGTCTAATAACATGATACAGAGGGTATAGTCTCCCCATCATTACACTCGAGACCCTTGATGGTAGTCGACACCCTAAGGTGTACAAGAAGGACTGACCGAGGTGATTTGATATTTTGACATAAACTCAGTGGTTTGTGTTATGATTTTACATTAGTAAACTCTCACACACCAAAAATAATTGAGTAAAATATTTCACTGAGGGTTTAGGTAGTGGAGACCATGAAGGATGAAATATTTTGTTTCATATGTGCTGAGAATGTGAAAAGTATAACCCAAGTGAATGTTTCAGAGGAATAAGAATATGTTTTGACTATAGTGATGAAGGAAAAAAAGAATGTAACTACAAATGGAAAATTGAAAAGATTAGTTAATGAAATGGATGTGAATATTGGTCTCTCTAAGATATCATTAACTGGTGAATGATCAAATTTCTGAAGGTATGGGAATTAAAAAATTGATTTCGTAAATGTGAGGCTCATGAAAAAATCATAATGTTTTTATGTGTAATGTTTATAGTGTTGATTATAAAGATACAAAAAATTAAATAATAATGAAAAATTGTATTATTGAATCATACAGTAAATCATTGTTAATGATTTGAGAAGATAATGGGACAAATTTTGTATTTATATATTTTAATTAAAAGAAAATATTTATGAAGTATGAAATATATAAGGATTGTTCTGTATAATGATTTTGTATTGAATTTAAAATATTTTTTTCAGTGCTAAAAATTACCCAGAAAAGTGATTTAAAAATTGGGTTATATTTTATAATTAAGATAACATGACCCTATAATTTTTTTAAGGATGATAAAATTATCTTTCGTTAGGTTAAAGATATGGATGATATTGATAAATTATATGTGATAGTATTTCTGGCCTGAGAAATGATAAAGTATGTTTTAAAATTAGATATATTATAGCATTGATGATGTTAAAAACATTTTATGGATTTATGTAATATATAAAAAACCAATTTTTTTATGATATGAATGAGTAAGAATGTATAATTTCAACAAAATTTTATGTGAATTCATGTTATTACCATGTTTGAATAAAATACAGAATGAAGAAATTCACATGTTTGTTACGTGGTAATTATGAGATACCGTATGATGTACGGTGGATCAATGATAAGATAATTTTGAGATATTTAGTTACCTTAGTTTTAAATAATTTTATTGTAATTGATATAAGGTTTATCATTCATAAAATGGGTTATGATGATCATTGTATGATATTTTAGAGATTAATATGTTATTTCATGATATGATTATTTCTGCATAACTGGTTCTAAAAATTTGGTTACGATGATAACTAAAGATTGATCGATGGAATTAACAATATATTTATGGATCATATGATCATCCAGTGCATCATGAATATCAAATTTAATTTCATATATTAAATTATGATATGGTGTGTAAATTGAGGAAGGAACAAACCAATAGAGATATTGTTCTTTTGAAGTTGAATGAAATCAAGGTAAATATATATTATCATGTTAATTTAGCAAAATTAAGAAAAATATAATTAAATTAAATGGTTTTATATTATCACATCTTTTCATGATTCAATGACCTTCATAATTCATATTTGGTTTGTGGTTTTTTATCATTCCCTATATCACCATATTTTTTGGGACCAGTAACATTTATCATTATCAATAATTATTTATTCTTTTTTTCAGGTTGAAGTCATCACTTCTCATATATGTTCTCCTATGTGGAAACTGTATCATGTGTTACTTTGGGTAATATTTATGTTCCCAAAAATAAAATTGGATGAGTTTTTTTCTTATTCCTTTGTACCATGTAGGTTACTATTAAAGAATTTTTAAATGGTGAAACTTTAATGATTGAGACGAATTTCATCAGAGAGTTTACTTTTAAGAGGGTATAATGTATTGACCTGAGATTTATTAAATTATTTTAAAAATTTAATTAATAATATTATTTTTATTTTAAATCACTTAAAATCAGATTTTAGCTTCTTTGAAAAGAAATACTATATGTCCCTTTTGTTTCCCATAATTTCGAGTTTATCTAGATTGACATGCAACACCAACATTATGAAAATATAACATATTATTTAAATATTTTTTAGTCATATCATAGTTATCATGTAGAAATTTTCAGGGATAGTATGGATAAGGTTAATTAAATTATGAAAATATTAATTACACAGGTCTATATAATGTTTTACTGACCAATTAATTAGAAAGGAAAATAATACACTTTTAGAAATAAATGGAAATGATATTCTCTAGAAAACAATTTTTATTTTAACAATCGTGTTTTTTATTCATAAATTAACCAAAACTATTTTTATTAATGATTTTAATTTTTTTTTAAATTATATATTCGATAAAATTTATAACATTTAACTTATATATTTTCGTGTAAAAAGAGATAAATAAATATGATTTTCTAATTAAAATTTTAATTTTTTTCCTAAAAAACAAATTGTCAACATTTTATTGCACTCTTTTATTAAAATAAATATTTCTAATATAGAAAATTAATTTTATAAAATAAAAATTAAGTAATTTTTCTTAATAAATAAATTCTCTTTGGGTGATTTTTATTTGGAATTTTCTTAAAATTTTCAGTTTCTTATGAAAAGTGAAAATACTAAATTTTAATTTAAATTTTCATTTTTAAATTTATTTTTTATGTAAAAATAAACGATTTAATGGTTTTAAATTAAATTTTTTTACATTATTTAACCATTACTTAACTTTAGGACATTATAATCATTTTTAATATTTAATATGGATATAAGAACATTAACATCATTTGAACATTTGCTTTTTAAAAACCATCTTTCTTGTCCCCTCATTGAGATTAATTATAAATTAATTTTTGATACTTCTTTGAATTGAATTTTCATAATTGGATCCAATATTTTCAATCAAAATAATTTATAATTTATAATATGTTTAACTTAGTTTTTTTCAGCAAAATGAATTGTGAATGCAATGAAAATTAATTACCTCAAGTAAAGTAAAAATTTCATTACGAAAGGGATAACTTATAATGATAAGAATGAAAATTATGTAGAATATTATATTAATATTATTAAATGAATTCATTTAAATAATGGAAATCAATTTCTATAAAATAGGAAAATTTATTTCCACTTCCCATTGAATATCACTCATATAATATGTTAGGTAGAGTTAAAAAAACTAAACTTTTTACACTTTTAATATATTTAAAACATTAGGATAATGAAAATATTAGGATCAATAATATATATTTTACCAAAATAAATTTTTTTTTATCTTGGTAATTTTAATTTCTTTGAGAAGAAATAAATACATTAAATTCTTAAGAAAAAAAACACAAAAATAATTTGGTAAATAATTAAATAATATTAATGGTACTAAAAGAATAAATTCTAAAGTAAATAGAATTTATTAATATGTTCCATTTTTTTAGATTAATATAACATGATACTCATTTTTGATGAAATTAGACTTGAATTCCATAATTTTCATTGTATTTTCTTAATTTAAATTTAATGAGTACTTTTGACATTGAGATTAATGTTTTTTTAAAATAATTGATATTTAATTAAATGATTTAAAAGTGATTAAAATTATACCATAAAAAAGTAATATTTAAATATTAATAAATATCAAATATTGTCTAATAATGGGAGAATTATTTTCTTATCATGAATATAATGCCCATTAATCATTATGTACTCAATAAGCGTAGTTATGTTTAAAGCACTATTTTTACATGTTTCATGTTCTTATAATAAAATTTATTTGAATCACACACCAGATTTATATTTTATAAATTATATGTCAAAATTATAATCATTGGTCCCATATAATAAATTAACTATAACTATGATTTAGTCGTATTGTATAAATTACCATGAATATAAAACTAGTTAACATAGTGAAAGCCCAAAATTGAAAATATAGGGATACATAGAAGGTATGTATTTAAGTGTTTAAAACATGTGTTTCATTGTATGATGGAGGTATTTATAAATTATATCCTCCCTAAAAAAATTATATTGTAATACTTAAATCCATTTGAGAAAATATTGACCTCCCAAAAGTGAATAATTTTAAATATTTATAAGAATGGAACTCATCATCAACTATAAAAGGGAAACCACACAACACACTTCATAAATCCTCTAAATCAATTTGGATTTACCAATATCAGAAGAAATAATATTACTAATTTCCTCCCCTCAATTTAGAATACAAAGTTTTTTGGGATATCCAATCATGTAAGGTTTCTATGTAAAGCTAATGATGATTCCCGAATAAGATGTAACATTCATCAATGACTAGTTTTGTATTATTTGAACCATCAACCCATTTAATTAACATTATACCCAGAATATAAAACAAAAATATATTACACCTACATGTATGTTATTATCTTAATGTTATGACCTAAAATGAAACACACATCCACAAAATAGGTGACAAAAACATTATACATGTCTGTAGAAGACTACCGCCACACAAACCAATGTTTTTGTTTATCCATTACATCTTTTCAATGTTTGGAATAATAATAGATTTATAGTCATTATAAGATATATAAATATTTACAAACACATATATATATATATGTAATATTTATTATTTTATTATGTTTCTGGAATTATTATATCATTCATAAATTCATTATTTCCATTTTTGGGAATATTATAATGATGTTCATGTGTACAGAACACAACCACCTCATGAAGTAGTGTTATTCAATCACACATTACATGTAATTATTAAGGATGTCTTTAATAAACATAATTGATATATATGACATGTAAATTAAAATCTACTGATAATATATATATATATATATATCATTTTATTTTATTTTTCATTAAAATATGATGATGGAAATAGCATTCATGCATACGCGTGACCAAACTTCTCTATGAATAGTGTATTCCATTTCCAAACATTAATAAGTAAGTGTGAATATAAATACATATATAATTCTTATATATTATTTTAATATATGGTTTATTATTATTTATATGATTAAATCTTGATAAATGTAATAGGTCCAAAAATATTGAAAACCAAAATATATATGAAAAATAAATCATAAATTTCCAAAAAACATAAATTTATAATTTAAATTTTTAATAAAATGGTAATAATATGTAATAATAAATTCATTTATGGTCTGATATATATGAATATGTTTATGTAATAGATATAAAATACCATATATTTATTATATTTGATGTTTGAACAAGTATGAATGGAATAAGGACTTAAGGTATAGGTTTTTCTGTCTCACATTTCTCTATAAAACACATGTCATATTCACCACATTTTTCATTCATGTGGTGTATGTACTACCCATTAATGTAGGTTATGATAATTATAAAAAAACATATTTTTGTTTACATATCCATTTGAGTATGAATCTTTCTTTGTTTTTATGGTTCAAATTTTTCAAAACTGGTTATAGAATTTTTTCTCAATTTTTTCTCATTGAGACATACATTATAAAATGAACCTACATTCATTAACTAGGTATATATAAATCCCCATAGATAGGTAATATATGTAATTTATTCATCTTTATATTCTTTTATGTTCCTTTTAATGTTTGTTCTTTATAATTATTATGATTCATTTCTACCATGATGAGAGAATTTTTAGCATACAATCAAATCATTAATCAGGATTGTTTATGATTATGTCTCAAATGTTAAATTATTGTGATATACCTCTCAAATATTCGTAAAAATTTTCATTTCATTGGATATTTGTGATATCTTCATGTTATGGTAACATTATTATACTCTTTTGTACATAAAATAAATTAAATTAATTTTCAATAACATAACACATTATTTATATATTTGGTTGGAAATTTGTTATATTCCAAAACCATGTTTTCTAAAAATGGTATGATAATAGTTTTGTACTCACATATTAAATTTAAAACATGTTTTTAAAAATGATTTAATTTAAAAAAAATTCTTGAAATGAATATTTTTTACATCTTCCAAACATTATCGATTTGTATATTACCAAAATGTTAAAATGAGTATTAATTTTAATGTAAACAAAATGAATAAAATTTTCCAATATCATGACCAATCATTTCGTAGAAGAGTCCATTATATGATTTCATTATTATTTTCAATGAAAAATATTATAATATTATTTTTATGTTTTAAAATAATATTTATACTTATTAATGTAGGTTTTTTTCTAGAAATTTTCAAATTATTTTTTATGATTACTCAATACATTTTAAATGATATTTTTCAATGTCAATTATTTTGGAAATTTATAATGTTTAAAAAGTGATTTTTGATGAAAATTAATTTTCATTGAGAAAATTTCCAAGTGATCCTTGTAAATATTTCTCCATCTATGATGACATCCTCTATTATAATTTATGTTTCTCTAGGGTTATGATCCACAGATACCATTATGGCACTTTCTCTAAATGGTTTATCATTATAATTGAAGGATATTTTTTAAACCAATTTCTCCTCCAAAGGTTATATTATGATATAAATCTTGTAAAACATTATTATTTTTATAGGATATGATATGATGAAATGGTGAAATGGTAATGAAAATTGTCTATTTTACATAGGTTATGATATGATAAATGTTTTATGAACCCCATATCATTTCATGGGTTATGATGTTAAGATGTTAGGATATTGGGAACACATATATATGAATTTAATTACCTAATGGTCGGTTACTATGTGTCTATCCAATTTATATAAATACAATTAATTTCATTAGAGATCAAAGGGTACATGATTAGTTATTCCAAGCCCGAATGATGATACACGGGATTCCATACCAAGCCTAATGAAGGTACATGGGTGGTTTTCCAAAGCCTAAAATGTTATGAATATCATCGTGGTGTCCTGAATAAATTATGTTCTATGCTAATGAATTTTACAAAAATCTATTTTATACCAATTTTATGATCTCATGGATAATTTTCCTTTATTTCATTACAATTTATAACTTATGAATTGCAAATAATTATGTCAGGACACATGATTTTTATGATTGATGTGGTATAGATTTCATATATTATCAAAATGTTCACTTTATATTATGTTCATACTACGGTTATGTATCTCAATTATTTATCTATATTGAGAATCTTATCTAACCATTTCATATGCTAAATATTTTATGGTTATGAAGATATTTATTATTTAATTATTTTTCGATGAAGTTTTAAAGATATGAAACACTTAGTGGGAGATGACGTAGCTCACCTAGGAACTAGATTTTTATATGGTTGTGTCTCTAAATGAACTAGATCTAAATTATTATTGGAATTTATTGTTATGTTATGCAATTAATATTTTTCAAATAAGTTGTAATATTAATGTATAAATAATTTGTTTCTTCCTAGAAATACTCCCCACTTAACACATAATGTTTGGTCATATATGGCCCCTTTCTGAAATTTCAAAATGACTTTATATACCACCTTAAATAACATAGAATTTCATTCATTAATTCATCCTTTATAAACACATACTACTTTGGCCTACAGAAAAGAAACAAAAGTTTGATACCCATATTTTCATGCATTATAGTGGTAATAAAAGCCTATCATTTTACCTCCATATCCGTAAATATCCTCCTAATGGTCCCAATTATTCATTTCCATATTAAAGAGGACCCCATCCATAGGTATAGTGGTGGAAGAATCCTTCTTATGTATAATATCATAGGTTTATCATAAATTAATATTACATCTTTTTTAATGAGCATTAATTACATTTATCAATCAGAAAATTGAGGAATATATTACTTTAGTCCATTTTGGAACATGAAACAAAAATTTCATTACTATGTGAAATATCATAAAAGTATCACATAAATATATTCCCATATTTTACTGTTCAGAAAAAAACATACTTAAAATAATTCATTATAACTTGGGGAAAGGAAATGTAAGAAACGGTGAGATCTGATGCTCCATTTGGGTAAAAAGGGATATATTTAAGAATAACATGAACAAATGGGAATGAGGACATGAGTATAAAATTTAATAACCATAGCCTTCTTATCAGTGAATAAAATATTTATTCATGGAATAAATATTCTCACGTCATTATGTATTAATAATTCTTTAATCTAGAATAAGAGTAATGAGAGTATAATATTTTCATAAAAGATATATTTTTATTATACACATAAACATAGGAAATCATATTGAAGGGATACCCTCCAAGACAATTATAAAATGTCTTTCAGGGTCTAACTAATCATGTACCTCTTTCAGGCATGGATAAACACTAGTAGATCATCTTTTTAGGCATGAAAATACAACCTATCTACCATAAAATGTTTTAAAGCATTAATCATTACCCAATTAATAGGATGGATATATATGTTCCACCCCTATTTTAATGTAAACCATATTGATGTGTTCCGTAATATCATAAACATTAATCACATCATAATCCATTAAATGACAAGTGTTTCATAAATATTTCATCATAACATAACCAATTTGAGTGTGAGAGGCTTTATAATCAATTTATAATTTCGACATTGGTTTGTTTTTTAAAAATGATGGTATCCTATGGGTTCTATCATGGTATAACCCTGTAAGAGAAATTTGTTTCATAAACAACATTTAATTATAAAAATAATCAATTCCAATATAGAATAAGAATGGTATCTTTGGTTCATTACCCCAGTAAATCATATTTTATTTCAATGTATTTTATAATAAATGGAGAAGAATTTTAAAAGATAACATGGAACATTTCATAAAGAAAATAAATTTATTTTCTTTTTTTTGAAAAATAAATTATTTCAATATAATTTTATTCTAAAATAAAAATTAAAAGTTATAGAGGAATAAATAAAAAACATTTAAAACATTTCTTGTGAAAAATAACCTTTTTAAATTAAAAAATAATTTTTAAAACATAATGTCTTGAACAATTTTCATTAAAAATGACATTGAAACCATTTAATTTAATCACCAATTAAATGATTTGTCATGCCGTCGTAAAATTTTATTCTTTCTGTACATATTTAAATGAAACACCCTTTTACAATTTCAATAAACTCCAAATTAGAATTGTTTTAGAATAAATTATGATTTATTTAGAAAATATTTGGTTAAAAGTAAAACATGGGTATTTTTTTAATATTATTAGATAGTAAAAAACAACAAATTTTTACAATACATGGTATAGGAAGAAAGAAAATATCAGAATGAAAAGAGAAATGATGTTGTATTTTTATAAAAATATTTTATTAATTATCCAATGTAACAAGGAGTTGAAAATGGTATCACTACTTGATGATATCATGAATAACTAGAGGGGAGGAAAAATACTGATAATTAATCATCGGAATGTCTTTATATCAAAATATATAGTAATTAATCATTAATAATCTAAATAAATAGTGAGATTATAATAGTAAATCATTACCATCTTGGTAACATTGAATTATAAGCCCCAAGATAGAAAAAACATTAAATGAAAAATAAAATATCATGAAGATTAACATATTAATGATAATACATGTTAATGTTTATACATATGGAAGTAATGAAATTATATATGTTCATAATATAATGTATATATCAAAGAACCGAAATTGAGACAGAAATCCCTTATCACTTTTGTTATGTTTAACCTATAATACCCATGAAAGTGATATCCTATAATGGAAATGTAAATTAGAGAAATTATAGATAGAAGAAAATAAAATCATACAAGATATATATACACACCACATAAATTAAATAGATTGGAAACATTTCATGTGTCTAATAGAAAATATAAGTGATATAGAAATCCCATTCCTTATGTCTTGACTCCATCCATACTCAGTCAAATCTAATTTATAATAAACGTAATTTTATTATAAATATATAACATAACCATATTCTTAAATATAATTCCATATATAATTTTCTTATGACATTTTACTTCCAGTTTATTTCCTATTCCAAATTAAATGTTACATTTCGTGTAATAATAGGTTTGTTTTTTATATATGTTTGGATTTTTTTATATTTTTTATATATTACATTTTTAATAGTTAGATAATATAAAAAATGATAAAAATTATTTATTATGATACATAATAATTATATATTTATATCTATATTAATCCAAAAAATTAATGATTGGAAATGAAATACATCGTTCATAGAGAGGTTAGAAAATCATTATGCAGGATAACTATTTTTTCATTTTCATATTAGGATAAATAAATTAATGAAAATGATATATATAAAAATTATAGGATCATATTTATTTCATATATATAGTAAATTTTTATTCTACCCATCATTACTACATTGAATGATAATCCTAAATGAATCACATCATTTTGTGGGGTGATACTTCATCACACACATGAATGAGATTTTTTATATTTCCATAAAATGTAGATGATGGAGGCATGATGAGTCTATTTGTTAAAAAATAATAACAAAAACATAAATTAAATATATATCATATATAAGCAATCAACCTATCATTATTACTATCCATGAGTGGTGGTAATGAAAAACAAATTTAAATCATTTCATGAAAATATAGTCATTTATACACACAAGATAAGATTTCCTTATCCATTTAGTTGAATTGAAAATGGTTTTATGCAACTAAATTAAAATATAAAAATATACATATATTTAACATAAACATTTTATTATATAATGCTGATATAAATATAATTTAAGGGGGTGAGTAAGATGAAAAACAAAAAGACTTGTTGATGAATGGTGCATCTTCATCATTTATCCTCCTTGGGATTTCACAAAAACCATTGGTTGATATTTATACTAATCTAAGGATTATTGTTTTATGGGTTAAAATTTATGATGTGATTTTTGTTGGTATTATATAATACTAATAATTGATATGAATGTATAAGTGATCATATGGCGTTGAATTTTTTTGTTGTGGAGGAATGACACTTTTGTAAATAACCCTAAATATTCTCAATTGGGAGGTCAATTCTACCTAAGGTTGATCACATATTGATAATTAATGTGGTGGAGGGATGATATGGTTATTAATAACCTCCAAAACATAATAAAACACTTCTTCTAAACACTATTTCCTTATATCCACAGTTTCCTTATTTTATCCATTTATTGTTTTTCATTATGGTCACGAAATTTATAACCTAATTAAACTATAATTGAATACTAAAATAAAATTATCCATAAAATATAATTTTTACACAATTATTATATAATATATATATAAATTATAAATTATAAATTCTTTTTTAAATAAAATTGACCATGTGTGCATGTTATGTGAAAAATCACTAATTAAACAATAAATGCACTAACTACGCTATAACTATCTTACAGTCAATATATTCATTATAATAGATAAATTGGCCCATGAATGGACTATATTTTATATCTATTAATATTTAAAAATATATTGTTATGTGATATTAGTTTTAACAATTTTAAGTCTTTTAGTAAAACATCATTTATTATAAAATAACATTAATTTCATTTTTGACATTATTCATTTAATTTCAATTTTAAAAATATCATGACAATAGAGGAATCATAATATATTATTTTCATACCTATATATCATGATATAATCATATAAAAAATTACTTAATACAGTAATTCATTCACATTACATTACATTATGAATTGTTAATATCATTTATTTAAATAAGATTTCAACTAAATATTTTTGTTGATGGAATTTCTTACGAATTTAATACAATTATTTCATCTAAAAAATAAATTAAAATATTAAAATTAAAAAACCATTTATATGTAAAAAGTTAATATATATAAAAATATGTTTTCCATATCCCATGTTTTTATTGATATTAAAAGTAAAGAAACATTTCTTTCTATTTACATTACTTATATTTTTATATGGGTCATTCTCAAAATCATGTGGAAATTAATTTCAATATTTTGGGAATTTTTTTTCCATGGTAGAAATAAAATTATTAAATATGAATAAGATAACATTTTATGTCATTTAAACTCTTATCTTTGTAGTTTAACCCATAGAAAGCCCATTTTTTACCTTAACCATGGTAAATAATATTTACAATATTCACTATTCATTTTAGTAAAAAAATGATGTTAAATATATTAGACAACATAACATATTATGATTCATTATATGGATTCAGTTATTCTAATTTAATTTAAAATAAATTGATCAAAATTAATTTGATATTAGTCTCATAGATTTAATGATAATGTATATTTTTAATGTGAAAATGATCAAAATTTTACATTGTTTTTATATCCAGTTTCGAAATGAAATATCATCCAATGAAACAAATTAGATAAATAGATTTATAATCGAACTAATTATACATTATAAACAAATTTAAATATCAATTATATTGGAAAATAATTTAGTTGAAAGTGAATCTTTTAAATAAAATTAAGTATTTTAAACTATTCATCTAAAAATGAATCTTTTTAGATAAAAATAAAAAATTATCCCTAGGATAATTTATAAATATTATATTAAAAAATGATACTTATTTTTAAATGTATTTTTTTATCAGAAAAATATAATTTATGAACTGTCATTATATTTTTAATAAAGTAATATCTTAAGAAAAATGTATTTTTCTTTTATAATGATATATTTTTGTAAACCATTATTAATAACAATTAAAATTTAAAATTATAATTTTTTCCACTATGTTTAAACGATATGATATAATGGTTGCATTTAAATATTATTATTATTTTATCATGGAGTAGTAAAAAATAAGTCGTATGTGTACCACAATATAACTCGGTGTTTCATTTATCACATGTATAATATTGTGTTTTCTATAATGCAAGAATAAATTGGTACTGTATATAAATGAAGATATACATAGTGTTTCAATAAAATAGTCAAATCCAATGTTGTGTGATGATAAAGAGTATTTAATAGTTCAATGCAATGAAACTATTAATATTGTTTAATTTATTTTAAAAAATGAAAAATTATAATGATTCGTGAAAACCTAGTGTGTTATAGGATGAGTAGTGACATGGGTTTCCTAATTCCCTATCATCATCCTACCATATATCTGTCACAATGGAAGGGTATTTAGATAATCAAATGGTCATCAAAACATGAGTTAGCCACTTTTATTTCTTATGGTAAATACCTACACATACAATTTACTCTCCATCATCCACCATCAAATAATATATATTGTGGGGTATTCCATATCATTCACATCCTTTTCTATATCACACCAATCATGACCCACATGGGAAGGAGGGTAGTGTAAGAACCTAATTTTTAACTTATGTATGGATCCTGTAAATTTCAGTCCAAATATTTACATTGGACTTAATATGATTTCCTAATGGGTTAGTAAATTTCTCTGGGATGTCTGAGGCATGTTCGGAGCCCAAAAAACCATCTTTTTGTAAAAATCAGCCTTGGTGCACGATTTAGAGTAAACAATTCAGGAACTGTCTATGGTTTAGAAAACCATGTGGAATGTAGTTTTTTGGAAAGAACCACCTCAAACTATTGGCACATGGGTGTGCGGCCAAACCCTATGAGATAACCTTTCCCCTAGTTATCCATACATGGTTTACGCAAAGTTTTTCAAATAGTTCGAACAAGCCATGCACTGGCTAAATATTGGGTAAAATTCTTGTTTTTTCTTTAATGATCTTATTAAGCTCCCTCCTTCAATAATTTATGTGTATGTGGGATTAAAATGTTATTCTTTAAATTTGAAGATTTTTGATGATCTAACATTGTAATAGAGGGACGTACTTCATTCAGTAACAGATTGAGCTACTTTTGGTCACGTTGGATGCCCAACGGTAATTACTCGAGTCCTCTAAATCCATTCTCCTTATATTTATCTCTCAACCAAGATATTGGGGTATGAACTACTAGAAGAGGATCTATCATGGGCTCAAAGACCCATGACCCCAAAATTTAGTGAAAAAGTTAAATGTTGCAAGATACAGGGGGAAATGTTACCACGTAGCAGACCACATCAAAAAGAAAACTAACAAGAAAATAGTCAACCATCACCTTTTTCTAGGACGGTCTCGGCCCCTAGACCCTCCCCGATTGGCCGAAAGACGCCTATGCCCCCTTTGCATTCCAGCCACTGTCTCCACCGGCAGAACCTCATGCAGCCCGACTTCCATGAAGGCGCCATCCTGGTGATCCACAATAGAAGGAGCCTCCTCATGCATCTCTTAATAATCCTCCTGTACAGCCTGAGAAACCTGCACAGTAGAGGAAATCGCAGCATTATGTACCAGGTATTCCAACACTGTTGAGGTCTTGATTCCATCAACAACAGCAGGTATCAATGAAGCAGCTCTTCGGTTGCTACATCTGGAATTCTGCAGCCCTTCAAGGTTAAGCAAGACAAACTCCAGAGTATTGATAGACTCCAGCATGGAAAAGAAACTAACAACTGGCTTTGGAGATTTTTGCAACACCTCAACACTCAACGCATCTATTGTAAAAACCTCCAATTTCGTCCCCCTTTGATCCAAATTCATGGGATTATAACTTTCCTCAACAAAAGAATCCTACACAGGTTAACTCACCAACAAATCATCCTTCCCAATAGGATTAGAGCATTCCTCCAAATCAACTACCTGCATAGGTGAACTCTCCAACACATCCTCCTTCCCACTAGGAACATCTCCCTGAATTAGTATATCATCATGACTGACCAGATGAGCCGCGGCCTCTCCTGCAATAGCACTTTCCACAAACACAACATCTTCTATCCGAGCTCCCATAATAGGCACCTGAACATGACATGCCTGTGACTTCTTTGGAATCACCAATTGGAAACCATCTTCATCAAAGACCTTCATATTAACATGCCTACAAGCCGAGGCCATTGCAGCACGATCAAATTAAACATTAAAATCATTTTGGATAGCAGCCTCATGCTCTGATTGGTACCCTTACTCCTCCTCAGTAATCATATTTGCACCCTGCTATACATCAATAGCAACATCATGTTGGACTTCAGTGGCCTTTGTAATAGCATCCTCATTACCTGGATGGCACTGTTTCTCCTCCTCAGCTATATCAGCCCATGAGCTGCAAGCAACATCCCTGGTTTTTAGTTAGAGTGTACTACTTTTCATTATATTAGAATTCCTACACAGTATTACATCTCCATTACGTGGTCCTGATGTTATATATGTCATTGGTGGCGGACCACTGAGATTTATCTGAGACCCCCTCTGGGGGAAGTTGGTACATTGGAAAAATTATGTGGTTTTAGGAGTTGAAAAAGGGAAGCATATTGTTTCAAATAGATGATTTAATGTTGTCTAGTATGGATCATGATTATAGAGGACCGAGTTTGAAATTAGGATTCTTGAGATATTATTTGATTTCCATTATGATTTTGGAACATGTTATGCATATAGTTTGTATCCATGATTTACATCATTCTAGTAAATGACATATCATCAATTGATGAATTATATTCCAGTTGTTTCAATTATTATTATTCTCGTTGTCTCTATTTTTTCACTTATCCTTCTATTTACATATATTGATTCTGCTATTTACATATTCTTACGCTCACCTATTGGGCTACACTTTGGTAATGAGGGAATATTATCCACCTGGACACACCCTAATCCCTCACTACTGGTCAATGTCCTCTAGCATTTAGGGAGATGCACTTGAGACCTTATGGTACAACAGGATCAGGGTACCTATCAAGTTGAATATGGTCCTGGGATGGCATAATATGTTATTAGTGCCATTTTTTCTATTCATACCTAACTATTTTGAGACAATATGGTGTATATTTATAATGCTTGGGAGATGGTCATAAGTCGTTATTTGGTGTCACAAACCAATGTTCAAGGTAAAATCCATGTTACTCAAAATCTAATTAATGTTTATTTTTTTCAATTATAGTTGATATTTTTTCACCGTTGGTGACACACATGTTGTGTGGTGTTGTTGAATTTTACTCGGATTGATGATTTATTTCATCCCTTGACCGATGATATGTGGGAAAAGAGAATAGATACATGATCATTATAGGATCCTATAATTCAAATGTCATTCATAGTTCCATGCCATATATGAGACTCTCACTACATTAAATTTCATGATATTATTGTGACTATTGAGTGATGTTTATGTAGTTATCTTTTTCCCGTATTACTTTTGGTAGTTATTTAGTGATTTTCTATCCCAATTCAAGAGGTGTACAAGGCCTCATGGGTTGGGATGAGTAATTTATCGAGTCATGGCATTATATTACAAATAAATGGGTATCATTTCTTGTGATAGGTGTATGGGAACCGATTCATTGAAAATGGATTCCCATTATATGTTGAAACCAGAAATCTAATGTGAATTGGTTTCACATCCTTATCTTACCTTGTAATGTTTATAAAAGGTAAATGATTGAACCTGAAATTTAACTTCAAAAGGAAATAAAACATATTCTTGATAACTTAAGAATAACTTTCCGTCTAATCAGGTAGTAGAGAAAACATTCCTTTGATGGTGACATTTCTTACGTTTATATTCCACTAGTGATGATATATCCTTAATTCTAATCATTTTCATAGGTGTGTGTTTGGAAATTCTAGATTAAGGCCACCATGACATCCTCGTGTTGTACACTAGGACGATAGAAAATACCATGCTCTAGAAGTGGTGGGACATGAGAATCAGGTCATACCATCAGGAATTCCACATGATGAACCACCTATTATACCTGATATGGGCACTAGTTCAATTGTTTGAGATAGAATCCATTGTCCGATGTTGTCCATGCCTGGTGCTCCACCGCTTTCACCTACGATGACTGATCTGACCCACAAGTTTAAGAAGCAAAATTCTCATGCCTTTTAGGGGAGGTCCATCTACAGGTAGCTGAGTCTTGTCTACAAGTTATCCTTTCTATCATCTAAAATTTGGAGATGCCTCCATATTGGAGGCTCATGATTTCCACATACATTCCTCGGGATTCAGCCAATCACTTATGGCATGTGATTACATAGGTTGGCCTTCATCAGGGCATTTTATGGGATGATTTCTATACATCTTTCTCAGATCAGCTCATTCCTCAAATGTTGAGAGTTTATAGACCGAGAGAGTTTATGCATCTCGATAATGGTTCACTGTCAGCCATAGAATATTTAGTGCATTTCACAGAGTTACAACACTTTGTACCACTCATAAATGGAGATGATATTTGATGCACTAGACCTTTTCACGATGGGATCTAGTATGACATCCATAAGTAGGTCAATGTCTTTAGTCTGCCAACATTTTTTGTAATAATCAATGAGACTATTATAAGGGAGCATAACATGAGGGAAAAGAATAATACCGGGCTAAGAGGATCAGTGCTGCGTCAGGACAATAGTTCTTCAGGTTGTAGGAAACGTTCCCTTAAGTATTCTCATTAGGGAAGTGACAACTACAGTACCAATTTTGATAGCTATTTTGTTTCTGTTTCTGATGCTTTCATCAGGGCGCATTCATTCGTCTGTGGAGGACGTGCAGCTATTGTCCTACATTCCAGCTTTCTGATGGTGGCCGACATCTGTTCCTTATTCAGGGACATCTACTCCTTGATCGAAATAGGATGATGGGATTTCGGTTCTTCCTTCTATGGATTCCTCCTCAGAACTCATCACCTAGTCTGGGGCACCCTTATAGATTTAAGATGTTGTTCGTGAAACTCTTCCTAGTGCCATATCTTCATGGAAACCAGTTAATTACACTACTTCTGTTGGGAAATTCCAAAGGGTCCGATCAAGGCAGAAACCTTCAGTCAGGGAGTAGTCACGTTGGACATCACTGGTGTGTCTGCACACTAGGACATTGGCGCGTCTGGTTTTTTTCACTTGTTATACGGCTTCTCGAGGGCGTGGACGCTCGAGGCATCCCACATTGAATGTGGGGAATCATATTCCATGGGCATGTATCTGAGTTTTTCCTTAGCTTCCCAGGTTTAACACAGGATATGCCATAGGTTTAACGTCCAGCGAAGATGGATCAGATTGATTCAAAAAAAACTAGAGTGGATCAGATGGGTGCATCCTCTATAGGAAACACTGATGCTGGGTCCAATGTGTGGTTGGCTTCCCAATTGTGATAAAATGTAATGGGTAATGGGGTGGAATGATCCCATTGGGATGTGGCAGCCTGGGTAAGAATCAGGATGGATGATGGAAGGTTCTGTGATGTGGATCGGGAATGAGATGGAGACGTACCGAGGAAGACCAGGATGTTGGTATTGCATCTCGAAGGGGATTCCTACGTATCTGGGTGGCAGGTAATCAAAGTCATCATTGTTCATTTGGTGATGACTTAATGATGATTGGGGATTTCAATGGCTTAACACTGTATGGGATCACAATGGCTTATCACTTCATAGAGATGTAAACGACATACTATTGAATGAAGTTTAAAACAACCTACCACTGGATGAGGTCACAACGGCTTACCGATGGAGAGGGATTTGAACAACTTACCATTGAATGGGGTTTACAACAACATACCAATGTATGGGGTTTTCAATAGCTTACCACTAAATGGGGGTTGAAGACGGCTTACCGCTGAATAGGGATGTCAATGGTTTACTGCTGAATGGGTCACAAAAGCTTACCACTCGAATGGGTCGCAACGATGTAACACTGGATGGGGTCCTCACATATTACTGCCAGATCGGGAAGAACCTCATAGGGTATTCATACATAACCTGTATAGGAGATAGGGATCAAATCTCACATAGTTCAGGATGGGTTGGGAACCAACGTGAAGATGATCGGTACTGCGGGGTGTTGGGTTTGGACCTTAGGGAGGAGTTCTACGTACCTTGCCTAGGCAAGGATCAAATTCCACGTACTTCGGGATGGGTGATTGGAAAACCAACGTGTAGGGAGTCATGACTATTGGGTGTTGGGATTGAAACTCATGGAGGTGTCTGACGTACTTTGCCTTTGAAAGGATTAAATCCCATGTAGTTCTGGATGTGGGGGCATTTGGGGGTTACGCTCTGAGGTAGCCCTGGGTGTTGGTGAACTGACGTGAAGATGGTTGGGATAACCAATGAATGGTGGGATTTAGCAACCAGGAGGATTCCTACGCACCTTGCCTTGGCAATGATCAAAGACCTCAGAGTTCAGGTATGAGTGTGGGGCTTACACTCTAGGCTTCCCAAAGAAGATGTCATGGTCGGTGCTTGCACTAAGCCCATGTGAGTAATGCTCGGTATGAGAAACAAGATACAACAAAGACCTGACAATCATGTCATGAAATAAGTGTCTGTGGGAAGTGGAGTAGGGCTTATACGTAGTTAGCAGCCCAAAGAGGAAACAAGGGCATACGCGTGGTTAGTAGCTGAGGTGATAGGTACTATGAAATACTCCAGGATTGAGGCTCGGGTGTTGAAAAAGCCCAGTGAAAGAGGGATTTTTCACCCAGGAATAGAGGAGGAGTATGGGTTCTACCTCCTGCAATAAAAACTAGGGGATTACACTAGGTTGTTTTCCCTCTACCCATGAATAGATGTCGCTCTGATAAAGAAGATATCATTCCATTTGAGAAATAATCTCAATCCTGTAGAGGCTAGTGGGCTTGCAGAATTTCCATGGTGGGGGAACCCCAAGTCTGATGCACGGGGCATGGTCACAGCTTAAGGTCATGTGATGTGGTTGATGGTGCTTGGCATATTAACGTCCTACAGTTCGGATAAGGTGGGTTCACTCCTCCCCCGTAGGACATACCTTACAGATATTCGTCCACCCCGGAGGGAAAGGAAGATATCGATAATGTCGTGGTAGAGGGTGACATGGAAAAAACACATGCGGGTCCACGTTAGCATGGCTATGCGATGAAGAAATAGTCTATAATGTTCCTGGGTACCACTAAGAAGCGACAATGGTGAATGGGTCTTACGCATGGATGCAGCCCGGGTGCCGATATGGAGTAGAATTGGCAGATGGGGCTTACGCAAGGAAGTTGCCCGTGTGCAACTATGGAGCGGGAATGGTGGATGGTGATTATGTGAGGAAGCTACTTGTGTGCCACTTTGGAGCGGAAATAGATGGATGGGGCTTACACGAGAAAGATTCATGTGTACCGTTATGGAGTGGCAATGGTGGATGGGGCTTACATGAGGAAGTTACCCATAATGTATTCCTCTTGTCTGGCCATGACGACATCCGAACTCATTGGGGATTTGAGGCATATGATTGAGTCCTATACCTATGTGCTAGTTCACAAGTGGGATAATGCCAAGGGAACTAGAATCATGTTAAACAAAGTGGGATGAAAAGTGTGAATCACATGCCCAACAATAGGATCATGGTGAGGGTGGTGTGATGATGGAGGATAACTGTTGGCCATGTTCGAAACACTACATCCATATCACGTTAGCCTGAAATGGGGACAAACAAATGAGGGACGATTATTGACCATGTTTGAAACACAGGACCTGACTCAAAGTGTCATCTTATGTTGTACAGGGCATTGTCACAGGCTGGTAGGTGAACCAATGCGGCATGGGACCCGACCGTTATGGGGTCCCTTCAGTCATGGATGTGGATGGATGTCTGATTGAAGGACACACAAAGCGTGAGGTGGGGTTATGGAATGTTTAAATATATTCCAACGCCCTTGAAATTATACCACAATAATCATGGAATTAGGAAAATAATGCTTGGTGAAAAAGGAATCTCTTTTTTGGATCAAGAGGCATCATATGTTTCGAACTTAGGGTGTACTATAGGTTATAGTCAGGTAGAAAGGACTGCTGGCATCTCATGCTTGGAGTATAAGTAATATCTTGTTAAAAGAAAGAGGCATCCAATGTTTGGAACATTGGGTGTACTACAGTTTATAGTCAGGTATAGAGGACTATTGGGAAATCATGCTTGGAGCATAAGGCATCTCCTGTTTGGAGAAAGAGGCATCGTAGGTTTGGATCATAGGGTGTAATACAGTTCATAGTCATGTAGAGGGGAATGTTAGGCAGAAGGAACCTAGAAATGGTTGGTGTTGGGACTTACGCAGGGGCTACCCTTTCTGGTTCAACCTGAAAAAGGAGTCCGGTGATGGGCTTCAGATGATTTGCTTGAGTAATGGTTCGACTCAAGGTACATGGGGAATTGATAATTATAATATCAACTCATGACATGGGAAACAAACCAAGACGAATATTCAGACTGATGGTGTTTCGTGTCATGGGGAGGATTATATCAAATCATGGTAATCCATAGGTGGAAGGTAGATGGGCATAAGGGCACAATGGAAGATGTCAACATCCCTGCCCAAAAACATTATGGTGTGACTGTCAATTTATAATGGGGTTCAGTGAGGGTAGAAAAGGGACCAGAATAGAGGGGTGGGACCACAGCTTGGTAGTGAGCCATAGGGGGGTTTGGGGGTGCATC
The DNA here is from genome assembly GCA_963277665.1 of Viscum album. Classification (NCBI taxonomy): domain Eukaryota; kingdom Viridiplantae; phylum Streptophyta; class Magnoliopsida; order Santalales; family Viscaceae; genus Viscum; species Viscum album. Next base: position 650,202,960 of record OY728123.1, read on the forward strand.
CCCCGCGTTATGGACCAGCGGGCGGAGGCCTGGGCGCCCTGGCGCGTAAGATGGCCTACACACAAGATGCGATGTGCTCAAGATCGGACTACGCAGCATAGGTGCCCGCAATATTCAGCACGTTGATACTGTTTCACGTATGATTGATTTCTTGCGTGCAATATTGGATGTGTTTCTCACCATCACAGAATCTTGTGTGCAAGATTGGATGTTTTGCACACATGCATGAAATCATGCGCGCACATGACTTAGGCAAAAAAATGGCAGGCAAGGATCAAACCACTGGGGGCCCATGTGGAAGTGGACCCATGTGGGACCAATAATGAAAGATGTCACACGCAGGGTTCCATTATTCCATTCAGGCGTGGAAGAGGAGGTCTTATGTGTAGTAGAGTGGCAGCCGACCTCCGAAGAGCCCTCTCGAGGGTTGGGGGTTGTACTTGTATTTATCAGGGAACCTAGGATCAGTTGTGAGTATGATTCCATGGGTGCAAATTGTTTTCTACGCGAGGTAGTGTGTGCAAACTTCCATGCGTGCAGTTTGTTTTCCATGCAACCTACAATAGGTGCACGCACTAAGGGGTGTTTGACGTTTCCTTTGGTGGGGAAGAATCTTGCACGCGGATGCTCCTCTTGCACACACCTCTCAAAACATGTGTGCACCTTCCTTATATGTTTTTCAGTTATCCTGGGTTGAAGATGACATCTCATTTATCGTTGAAAAGGTTTTCAAGATGTTTTGTGCACAATATATTACTATTACATGCAAGATTCCGTACATGTGTGAAAAATCCTCATTCTTGAACGCAACACTGTTCTTTTCTCTAAAATCGTCCAGGATGGCCATTTCTAGCAGCCTAACATCAAACGACCATCACATTTGATCTGAAACTCTGTTTGGGCTCAACGACCAGTTAAATCGAAGAATTCAGAACAATCTACACTCTGAGATCATATATGGAAGAATTCGTTTAATTTCATGGACTTGTTTTCTAGTTACAACATTGTTTCATTAGTGTCGATGATGGTGTAATTCAGAGACTGTTGTAGATAGAGACCCAATTGATTTCTGGTCTTGTTCTCAAATGGGGCATCATCACCATTTCTGTAGGATCTTTTCACTAGATTCGAGTGGAAAATGATCTTCACCATCACCACCTTTCGGAGTGTGTTCCTTTCAGCTACATGAGTTGGGGGTTTAAAATAAAATTGTAAGTTCTATATGAGGTGGAGGTTGTGGATGTGGCAGACAGAACCAGGATCACCAGCAGCTCCAATAAATTAGTTTTGATCATGGTAGTCCACCTATTGCACATGGTAATCGATCAGGTCAGATGCATGCACTGAAACCAATACCCGAGGATCAGGCTATGGTACTATCAACTTTAATTGTTTCTTTTTTAATAACATCTACTATAATATCTTCTATTTTTGATACATCTTCTTCGAACTCATTATCAATATATCTATATTGGAATGTCTCTGAATAGAGATACAATATGACTATGAGGTAATGACCCTAGATACATTTTTAGGTGTAATAATATAGGGAATTGACAAGTGTATGGCTTTTTTCCATTAAGTTGGGTAGCTACCCCTTATTATGGGACCTCATTGTTCTCAAGATGATAGGCTTTGATTCCATTCTATTGAAGGATTTTTGGATCAATATCTTATCTTTATCATCACTTTAGGGCAGTAGTTATCTATATAAGGGTGAGGGGTATCTCCATGATGGTAGATCTAGACCATAACATCATGTGCTAGGTGGAGTGACTGCCCAGATTAAAAATATCTTAATGGATGATCAGGAATTATCTCTTGTTGATTTCCCTCTTGTATTGGATCATTTCATGGATAATTTTTTCAATGATTTTTTACCTTACCTCCTGAGAGAGAGGTAGAGTTTACATTGTGTTGGGAAAATATACCTCGTGGTATCATTGAAGCATTTTTGAGGTGATTTTGTTTGTTGACAGTGTGGACATCAGTGTTGTGATTGTTGACAATGCAAACCATGACATAAAATTTTGTTGAAAAAGAGGATTTCAAGGTGGAATATCGAGTTCAAGAGATGTGCTCAACGATCCATGTTTTATTCAATAATGTCGACAATGGAATGGATGATCTGGAAGCGTTACAAAAAGAACAGATACAAGGTGGCACTGTTTTCCAGTATTTTCCAAATATTTGTGCCTGAAAATAGACAAATGGAGAAAAGTGGTTTTGGAAAAGAGACATGCACACCGTTGTCTTGAAGTAGAAGAATCATCCGTGCCATATGTTTTTCAAGACCATAGCATCAATATATGGCTAAGGAAAAAGGGTGGCACATGTATTGGTTTGGTCGCGCAGGTGACCTGCTCGCCGTGAAGAGACTTTCATGTCGATGCCTTGGAAGCTAGAGATCTTATGCGCCTATGGATTTTCAAGATCAGAAGATCAATATATGGCAAAGGAAAGAGGGTTGCGTAGGAATTTGTTTGATCGCGCAATTGACTTACAGGGGAAGATACCTGCACGCTGAGACTTGGGCGTCGAGTGGAGACTTGTGCGCCGTCATGTAGGGTGTTCAAAATGCCTATAAATACTAGACCACCCCTCCTCATTTCCAATGGAGTTCAACAATTTGAAAAATCAGAGCACTCGACGCGCAGGTGTGGTTGTCGCGCAAGTGGTAGTGTGTCGCGCAAGTAGGACTTGCGCACCAAATTAGAAGAAGGGCGATTGTTGATTGTTGTGCGCCAATATTGGTTTGTGCATAAAGGGAAGTGCGTCGCGCAAGTTTGGAGTTGAAGAATTTTATGTCGCGCAAGTGTATGATGTGGACCTGTGCGACAGTTGTGACTTGAGCGCCGATACTTGTGCACCGGGTTTGACTTGCACGCCATGTAAGGTTGATTCACTGTAGTGTTTCCGGGCTGCGTGAAAGCTGAAATATTGCTCGATACCTTCGATGAAAAGAGAGATTAATCTAAGGGTGAAAGTTGGAGTTCAACAGATTGTCCACATACAATAGAGGATGTATTCATTAGAGATAATGAAGAGACCTACAAGTCTATAAACTATGAGTGGATCCCTTCCGACGCAGTGAGCAAAGGAAGAGGAAGAAGGTGATCCTCTCCACTGGCAGTGATTCATAGATAGAGAAACATGGAGTGGCCCTTGGGAAAGCAGTGAGCTGACCCTAAACCTTTTAAAGGTAGTGAGCCTGGGACAAAGTGACTATGCCCGTACCTTGTAATCCACAGCTATTGAAGTTAAGTGGAATTTGAATTGACTGACAACCTATCGGCGTATTCTCCTTGGATGTATCCCTTAGTGGTGAACCAAGTAAAAATTGATGTGTCATGTGCTTACTTTACTTTCTGTTTATATTGTGCAATAGGAAAGAGGGAGAAGAGTGTTTTTCTTAACAGTAAAATAATATTAGAATGGGATTTAATTTTAAATTAGTCATACCCTGATTCACCCATCCCCCCCTCTCAGGATATTCAGCCTTGTGGACCTAACACATTGGATCTTATTATTATAGCAGCACTAGTGTCCACTCCACCTTACAAGATATAACCTATAGAGATTCAAAACATCAAGTAGTTGTTATAATATTTATAATTGAAAGGATTTATATAACCCAGTACATCCTCATAGTGTTTTCCCATGCTTTTTTCCAAGAAGGAGGATGTAACCTTATGTCTACGAGTGGATTATAGAAGGTTGGACCATATTAAGATCATGAGGTGGTATCCACTTGTTCAAATAGATGATCGCATTGGCCATCTCTGAGGAGAAAATGTCTTCTCTATGATAGACCTATGATTGGGATATCATCAGGTCCATTTAAGACCTTGAGAACTAGTTTTTAAAACTTTATATATTAGGTTCGGTCTGAATGAGTACAGTGTTATGTCGTTTGGTCTTATGATTGTTCCCTCCATTTTCATGGTTTTGATGAATATGGATTTCCACACCCATTTTTACTATCTTGTCATGGTCTTTGTGGATGATATATTTGTGTATTCTTCAGTAGTATTGAAAATTCCAAGAATCATGAGATCATTCTATGTACACTAATATATTATCAAATTTATGAAAATATTGTTAAGTTCCACTTATGGATTGAAAAAGTCAACATATTGGGTGATATTATCCTAGAACATGAATATATATTGACTCGGAAAAGGATCGTGTTGATGCTTTGTAAGAGGATCCTAAGAATGTGTTTGATATACTGATTTTTTCAGGGTGGTTGGATATTACATGTATTTCATACAATGATTTTCAAACCTTTTATCACCTATTACTGGTCATACAAATTATGGTTTAAAGTTCACAAGGTTATAATAATGCGAGAAATCCTTTCAAGATTTGAAAGGGGGGCTTGTATTTGCACCAATTAGAATTCCTCCTAACCTAGGTATAGGTTATACTATCTTATGTGAAGCATGAGGCATTGGACTAGGAGTCGTTTTGATGCAGGAAGACAATGTCATTTTTTATTTATCTCAGGAGTTAGGGATTCACTAGATAAATTACCCAGCATATAAACATAAGATAGTAGGTGTTGTAATGCCTAATGTTGCTGGAGACATTGTTTGTTGGGTGAGTGATTTGTTGTGTAAACAGACCATAGGAGCCTCAAATATAACATTTCTCAATGTTAATTTAACATTAGATAGTGGATATTGGTCTAATACATAAAATGATTTGATTTTTAGCTTTCCTATATTCTTGTAATGGCAATGTGGTGGGTGATGCACTATGTCGGAAAAATCAAGCACATGCCTTATGGGAATCATGTGATGAATGAAATATAATGGACCTTTTTTGAAGGTTTATCTAGAGTTTTGGGATCTTCATGGGAATTCATAGCTATCATCCTTGATAGTTACATCTTCCCTCCATGAGAAGGTGATGAGTTGACGGTTTTCATATCCTAAAGGCATAGTTCTCCATGATAGTATATTGGGAGATAAACTGCCTCCAAACATTTCTATGGATATAGAAGATGTCCTACATCTATGTGGATGAAGCTGGGATCCTGTAGTTATGGGGGAGGAGTTGATGAAGGTGTCGCATGCTTCTCAGGGGGTAGTTACCCTAGAAATATTGAACATGTATCAAGATATGTGATGCTAGAACCAGTGGACAAGGATGAAACATTGGATATGAGGCCTTATCACTAGGTTTTCCAAATTTCAGTGTGTAAAGTCGGAGCACCAGCAACCAACATGCTTGTAACATCTATTTCTTTTCCTATAATGGAAATGGAAATATTTTGTTACGGATTAGGTATTTGACTTACCTAGGTCATCGTGGGGTAGCGATTCCATATGGGTAGTTAATGACTGGATAACTAAATCATACCACTTCATTCATATTAAGGATATTTCTCAATGAATGATATAAGAATTCTGTAAGTCTGTGAAATCATACAACTACATGGGGTTCCTTGTAAAATCATTTCAAATAGGGATGCTCGTTTCACATAATGGTTCATGAATGGATTACTAAAGGATATTGGAACATAGTTTCTTCTAAGTACATCATTTCACCCTTTGACCGATAGACCATAAAAACTAAAAATAAAAGTTCTAGAAGATATTATTCATGCATCTGTCATTGATTTTAGGGGTTCTTTGGATAAACATATCCCTCTCATCGAGTTCTCCCATAAAAACAGCTTCCATGTTGCTATTCAGATAGATTCTTTTGAGGCCTTATATGGTTGGACATGTTGTTCACCATTGTTCTAGTTAGATGTAGGTGAGTAAGCCCTACTATGTCGTCATCCCATTCGGGAGACGTCAGAGCAAGTTCAGTTGATCAGAATGCGAATGACAAATGCTCAATCTAGAGAAAAATCATCTGTTGTTCTCTATTGAAGGACTCTTGAGTTCATGTTCAAGGACCTTGTTTTTCATGGGGTATCACCCATGCTAGGTAATAGATTATTATAATAGCAGGGTATGTTGACACCTAGTTTGGTAGGGACTTTTGAATCCGTAGGGAGTGCGGGTCTGGGAGACTATTGGTTGCTACTACCTCAGAGTTACCATTCCATTCATGAAACCTTTAATGTTTCAAAGCTTTAAGAATATCATGACATGGAATCCAATATTTTTTATCAAAAGGATGGTGAGTAAGATACTGATGCTGCATTTGAGGATTATCCAGTATACATCATCGATCTGAGCATGAATTCTCTCTGAGTCCAGTCTTTCCTTCTAGTATAGGTGAATGTATAGAACAATAGAGTACCAAATGGGACATGGGATAGGGAATATGAAATATGTTATCAAAGGAAAGATGTGTTCCCAAGAAATGTTTCACCCCCATTAGAAGGATAACTCGATGATGTGTTCTTTTAAAGGGGGTCATTGTAAGAACATTTTTTTTCACTCAAGTATGAATCCCCTAAATTTCATTCTAAATCATTACATGGGACCTAATAAAGATGCAAAATGGGATTTTAAAGGTATCAGGGGTGTTTGGGAATGTTCGGAGCCTTGAAACCATTTTTGGGGAAAAACATACTTGGAATATGCTTTAGAGTAAAGCATGAAGGAATTCCACATGACCTGTAAATCCAAGAAGATTATGTTTTTTTGTACTATGACACCTTGCATGATTGTCACGTGATAGTGTGGCCTAACTGTGAGAGATCCCATTTTTAATAGATACTCAAGCATTTTTGGGTACTTTTTTTCAAACCATGCAGAAAGATTGTGTACCTGCTAATTTTTGGGTACAATTCAAGGATTTTACCTACTGATCAAATTAATCTCCCCACTTAATCCATAATATGAGTTTAAGAAGGATTATCCTATTTCTCTCTCAATTTGTGGATTTTTTATAATATGAATTTTCAATCATAATATATCCTTTATCTGGATACTGATTCAGATTATGTTAATCGCGTTGGATGCACAAACGGTAATTAATAGAGTCCACTTTGGTCGTTCTCCTTCTCGATTTCCCTCGACTGAGATATCAAGGAATGAGAGTTTTTATCGTTTTTTAGATCTACTCAAATCCATCTAAATCAAAGGACACTTCCATAGGAGGAGAGTCTTAAAAACCTAAGGTGGGTGGTCTATAACTCATCCCTAAAGTTTTTTGATTTTTCATTTGATGTCTGGGGCCCACCGATTTCATCTGGTGCCATTTATAGAATTTATATACCATGTTTATAACCATTATAACCAAATGGTAATACTATTTCCAAATAATTGATTAATTGTTGGTGTTTAGGACCAGAAATCCATCCCATATTTGTCAAAGGTTATGTAGTAATTTTGGTTTAGTGTTTTGTCATGTTTTCACCACAATTCGGGTGTTCCATTTATTGACCACACAAAGGGTAAGATATTCTATATTAAGTGGATTGATTTTTATTGTGAATTTTACAATGGAAAGTACCATGAATGCATACCACTTGACCCTCCAATGATATGTGCTTCAAATTGATCAATAAATTTGAATGATTCATTGGTTTCATATCCAAGAACCTCTTACCATATTAATAGAAGGTAGCAGAATGAACCTTATATTATGGAATATTCCATAGATGGATTAAATGAATTGTTTCGTGCTACATTACTTTTTCACACTAATGAAATTAACTAATTTTACCAAATCATGTGATAAAAAGGATTCGTGCTACATGACCTTACCACATAAATGAAAGCGAAGTCTTGAAATTAATGACATATTACATGAATTCTTAAACAAAGAGGAAGGGCATGACTACCGCTCTCCTTGGATTCCTAACGAGGAATCCCATGAGCACTAAAGAACACCACTCTGATTCAAGGATATGAATTTCAATGGTTGACACCCATCGAGATCCTAATCATTGTTTGTTCTTCAATGCCTAGTATGAAACTGTTGGATCTGTTCAATTTAATTAAAGAATTCCTCAGATACTCTCGTAGGATGCATCATTGAATTTTATGTTCTATGGTTAGCCCATATAACCCTGTATCTCCTTAGTCTCATCACACCTTGGAAAATAACATTCGTTTTGGTAGGAACCTTATTATGGAATGCCTTGGACATTTTCCATGTATTAAACTCTTATCCTTATCCTAGCTACAATTATCACTATGGGAATGCACTATTAAATATATTTGATCATGGTTTTCATGTTTCATCTTGGAACGTATTCTATTTATAATCTCATGAGGTGATGTCAGTGATTGATATACCTCATGGGACCTATCATCATTAAATTGGTAAAAATAAAATAATGAATTTTTGACATGATCAGACACTAGCTGAGGGATAAATCAGGTACATGGATGTTTAGTTACATTGTGCTGATTTACATTATATATGCATTCCAGTACATTGTTACATTTCCATTAAATGTGACAATTGTTAGAGACGTTGTCTGTAGTGACCCACTGAGATATATCTCACACCTGCTCCATATGTCGTTGGTTCCCATGGTAGATTACATGGTTGTATGTGTTTTCAAAGGGCAACATACAACTTTAAACACTTTATTTCCTACTTTTTAGTATGGATCTTGAATATAGTGGAAAAGGTTGGAACTCATGATGCGTGGTATAGTCTTCGATTTCCATTATACATTGTGGAACATGTTATTATTATTCTTTATATCTATGTTTTCATGCTTTCTAGAAAATTACATATCATCAGTTGTTGAATGTCATTCCAATTATTTTAGTTATTATTATTGTTGTCTCTAATTTTCTTATGTTTTTTCAATTTATATATATTGCTCAGATATTCACAGGTGTTTACACTCAGCCACTACGCTAAACTTTGGTAATGAGGGTATGGTCTCCCCATAGACACACCATGGGACCTCATTGTTGGACTACAACCTTTGGAATTTGGGGAGATGCTCTTGAGGCCCTATGGGCCACTAGGCTCAGGGCACCTATCATGTGGCATCCGGGTCTGGGATTTCATAGATTGTTGTGAACACATCAGCCAAATGTTGAAATATTGATCTTTGAGGCCTCCTATATGGTGTAATCCCTAAATCCATGTTACCATCCTCTAAGAGGGCCACATTTTCCTTGAAAACATATATTTTACTGTCCATATACATAATGAGTCATCATTTAAGTGATCTTATATATGTGTAATCCCCAAACCATCTGATCTATGTCGGATTTGATTCATATCAAAATGGGATATTTATGATGGTTCCATGAGGTTCAAACCCATCACCAATTAATCACACTAATCTTCTCTGTGAAATATTCCAAGAATGACCATATCTCATTTGGGATTATGTCTGAAAATATCTGTGACAATAAATCATTCCCCAATCCATTCTTATTTCATGATGTGAAATTGCATGATCCTGTCCTTTTCACATGACCTTTAATGGTATGTGTGTCTTCTTTAGGTGGAACCAAATTACTTGGGTTCTTATTCCTCTAATGATTATACATAATAAGGACCTATCGTTGGGAATATAAAAACATATTGATTACTCCCCCATACCTAGTATATAATAAATTCTACAGTAGTTAAATATGTGTCATAAAACACTCATAACAAAACAAAAATGTAACCAAGATTGGGGACTTTTAATGTGTATACATAGTTCAATAAATGGAGAACCTTATATACATAGTGATTTTATCCCAATAATGTATATCTATAATTGATTATTAATAGGAAGTGGTGACCATTACATTTTTGTAATATTAAAAATTGATTCATGAATGTGTTTTAAATCTATAATATTTTCTTGGATTATGCAATAATATCCCCCCATGCGTGTGAGGAGTCAATCCTCCCATACTATGGACCAATGTGAGTTATTATGTTTCGTTAGAAAATTTATCCAATGACCACAATGATTTTTAATTTAGTCTCATGATCCATTGTATATGTGAGACTCATTAGATGTTTATAGTTCCACTGTCAAACCACGTTGGAAATTGTCCTGCCATGAATGAGTGCTAAAAAAGATCATGCCCTGGAATTAAAAAATTTAATAAACCAAATGATCTCTTCTTATTTTTTTCATACAAATCTTATTCCATATTTTATCTCAGGAAAAAACAATAAATTTTTTATATGTATCGCATAAATAAATAAATAAATAATGTTCCCATCAATAATAATAAAATTTACATTCTCTTCTGATGAATATGGATATGTATATGGTAATACATATTTATTTGTTTTTTCACTATAATAAGTCTTTCTTATTCTAATAACTACTTGATAAAGATTTACATTCATCATCTGTCACTTCAAAAGATAATTACCAATATTGTATTTGATACAAAAATTATTCAAATTGAATGTCATTTACAAACCTAAGTCCACATGTTGAATAAAACTTTATAAGGATTAATGAATATAAAAAATTAAATTAGAAAAAAAATTTCAATTTATTACAAGCCAATGGATCTTTTAACTACATTTAATATTTTTGAATACATAATTTAAAAAAAAGGTATTGTTTATTAAATTATAAAATGTATTGTACCACAAACACTAATATTTATATTCAATAAATAATTTCTATTAACATTCAAATGTGATGAATACCTTCTATTTAAAATCCAGGTGCTACAATTATTTAATGTATTCAGTGAAATTTCATCCAATTTGGTCTCTTTTCCATGTAATAGATTTTGTAATGTGTTGGTATTTTTGTCATCTCTCATCACATTCATAAATACATTACATAAGATAAAAATTATTATTCTCTATGGGGATAAAACATATTATTAAAATTAATTTTATTATATTTTATAGAATATAATTTTCTTTGTGGTCCATAATAGATATTTAACTCCTCTGATTCTACAATATTATATTTTTTCACAAAAAACCAATTAAAAGAGTAATCATAGAAATAGTTTTTTTTCTAATACTATTGTTATTTATGAAATATATTATTTATATACAACATCTTCAATTCATAGAAAAATTTCGTCTTCCATGAAATATGTCACAATGTGTTTAAAAAATAAAGCACTGACACTTTTTTCATAGAAGTGTCTTATTTGATAAATTTATCCATAAGTACCCATGTTTAAAATAACACCATGATTGTTAGTATGTTATTGATGGACAATAAAATTATTTTTTTAAATTTTTTTCTTGTTATATTCAAATATATCAGAATTACATCTGATTTTTCAGAATCATAAGCAATACAAGTATAACTCATTGAACATTTTCTTTAATGACTATCCATTTTTCAAAAAAAAAATTATTCCTCAAACAAACCGTTCCTTCTGACCTCAATGAAATATTTTTTTGGACCCATGAATATTATTTCAATAATTAGTTTTCGTTTATAATTTAATCATATTTCATGACAACATAACTTACACCTCAATTGTTATGATTCTCTGGACTTTCTCTTTGATAGACTCATTAAGATCACAAATCATCATGGATTTTTACACAATATTGTATAAATATTTCATTTAATCTTCTGATATTACATGATTATTAAAAAATTATTCCACTATTTTTAGGAATGTAAAATTCTTTTATAAGGTCATCATTATAACATGAATAATCCTTAAAAACTATAACTTTTTTCACATCTTATTTTACTACAAATCATGATCCTACAAATTATACATAGGTTTACCTAACTCTTCATGGTGAATAAATGTTTTCATAAACAAAAACTTTTGATTTTTCAGTTGAATCCATAATAGATTATTCCAAATTTGAGATAAACCTAGAATCTAGTACATCTGGTTGATGTAACATAAAATCTAATATCTCTAAACTTACTAAGACATACCATTGATATTTCATCCGAATTAAATTTCATATATTGAAATTCCTTCAAGTGGGAAATGTTTTTTTCTTATTAGTGATAATTAGGATTCATCATACTATTCATCAAACCTATTTTGAAAAATTGTTGTGTTTTTTATAGAAATCAGATAACGAAAAAAATGATAAAGGTAGAATTGAGTCATATCTTCTTATATGTATTTTAACTTTTCCATCCATCAGGGATTAAAACAAATCAATAATAATGTCTTAATTTTTATCCTCTAAATCCTCTTATATATAAACTAATTTCAATGATATTTTATTAGATGAATGTTCTTAATAGATCTTTGGATTTTCTATCATATAATAAGTATCTAGCATACTATTTAAGTCATCAATGTATAATTATATAAATATTTATTTCATTAAGATTTTATTCCTTTAGTTTATACATAGATGTAATTTTTTTTGATAATTTTCTTTAGAATATCTGAATATTTGAATTCTTGATTGAGTCCAAATGTTTCAGCAACTGTACCAGTGAGATGGTTAATAAATACATCAAAATTGTCTTCTTTTACTTTACTATATCCCATATAGATTTTAATAATGTTTTCACAAATTCATTTTTCATTTTCAAAATCCATCACATTAATATAAATTAGATTATATAATTATCATTATATGGTGTTTCGGTACTTACCAGCATCATTCAATAACTTTTTATCACCATCATTAATGATCAAATGGTGTAATCACTTACTCAAATACCATGTATTCCTAAAAAAAATTTATCCTTAAAAAACATAGATTCAATCTGATTATATATTTTCAAATATAATGTTTTCACCCATTAGTTAAGGTAAATATATTTCCCTTTACAATAATTTTTATGATATAATTTATCTCTTTATATATTCATGAAAAAACTAGTTCCTTTGATACAACATGTTATACCCAATGATTTCATTTTTAACCCATACATATTGGTGGGGGTAAAATCTAGGTGAATAAAAATTTTTATCATTTCTTAAAAAATCATCATTTATTAAAATTAGAAAATAAAATGTTAATTTTACATATAATAAATGAAAATGAAAAAACAATATATAACACGAATATAAGAAATTTACGTGGTTTATCCATAATAAAAAATAAAGATCATATATCAATAATTTCATGATATTCAAATTAACAACTATTTCACATGTATATTTTTAAAATCATTATAAAAATTATCATTTCTTATGCATGATTGATATCATCTTCCGATCTTACACTCATTTTTAGAGTATCAATACATGAAAATAATTTACCCGCCTAATGAACTAAATAATATTTGTTAAAATAATGAACAAAAAAACTAGTGTTCTTATTGTTTTTAAATATCTAAACATAGATCATTAGTGATATACACAATAGAAAAATATTAAACACTAATCATTTATGTAATTTAGCATCACACACAGTTCATTTTTTAATTTATGTTATTCTATAATATACTGTTTTTGATACTCTATTTTTTAGATACTAAAAATTATACTCTTTGGTATTTTATGTTTCCAACTATCATTCTATACTTATCTATGATTCAATATATAGTAGACATTGAATTTAAAATTAAAAAATCAATCATAAAAAAAACATCCATCAACATCATATTCTCATCCATCTATTGGAATGGCTCTATGGGAATTACTCTCATAAAAATTCAAATCGATAGTCAGTAATTTCTCAAATTAAAACGAAGACACCAATGGTCTTGAAAAAAAATTCTATTAAAATTAAATATAAAAAAGTTATTTAATGACTTCATTCCACTCAATTTAAAAAAATTTGTTTCTCCATAAACATACCTTAACTTCCATATGGGTCAGTAAGTGACATTTTACTTCACATGGAATTATTAAATCGTGTTCAAACCATCCATATGTTTCCAAGATCATCATCATGTAGAGTCTTTAAGGTTTAAATTTGTTTCAGGGTCACATCATCTTCATATATCAATTTTGAACTCATTGCTTTGTGATCTAATAGAAAACACAACTAAAATAATTTCTGGTATTCCTCATAGAGTATCCTTCTTCCTTATGGTGTGCAAAATGGTACTATAAAAACACAAATAATCTCTAAAAAATCCTCAATAGTTTTATGCCTATGTTCGGATATGAAACATAAAACCATAAATTTTAAAATGGAAAATAACTATATGAAAAAGAAAATGAACCTTTCAAAAAATTTATGAACATTTCAAATTTTCCTACATAAAATATTTTCATATAATGGAGATCAAGATTATAATGTGAATGATTTTTCTAAAAAAAATTATCTCTTTTGAAACATTCTTTTGTAGAAAAATGAATATGGTCATGATGACAACATTCCTATTCTAGATTGTTCTAAAATTTCCACCTGCCATCTCAAACTGTTTCTATATAAAATCCAAAAACTTCATTTTACAACATAGAAATTTAAAACAACCCATCATTGAAAAAAAGTATTCCTTATAACTCAATATTTGGAACATTATATACATAATCATTCCAAACCCACATATTATTCAACTATTTAATATCAAATATAACCTCTAAAATGGTAAATTCATGGCTAAGACATATGGTATTCCCTATGTCACTAATACAGTCTCTCTAATTTCTTATATTGTAATATTACTCCCATAGCATGTGAGATATTGTAAAATTAATGTTTTGATCCACAAGGGAAGCTGTCCTAAATAGAATATGATTTATGATGATATTATCACACATTAAAAATTTTTATTAAGACGATGACCCTTGATTGGTCAACAAGGACTAAGGTATGGTGATCTATCATCCAAAGACCAAATTTGAAAATCCTTAAACCACATTCTTTGGTTTATTATTGGGATTTCCCACCACTAGATTATGGATTCTCATCTATATTAATGACATAACATGTAATGGGAAAACATTGAAAGTATGTATCTAAATATTAGTCTCTCGTATCCCTTTCCACTCATATAGTGGCCATAAAAATTTTACATGTTTCATTATATCCTCAAAGGAAGGAATTTTTGTAGTTGATAGGAAAAATCATATAGATAATGAAATTTAGAAACTTCAGTTCGGTGTCTCATAATTGAATAGGTATCCAAGAGATGAAAATTTTATATATCATCTTATAATGTCGAACCGATGTTGGTGACCATGTAATAGATGTAGTAAATAACTATTCACCATGTCTCTGAGAAATTGGAATGATTTCTTGGGATTAAAAATTAGGTACCATGATCTAATTATAGCTTAGAGTATCTCTTGAAATAGTTCTTATACTAGTTTAGATACTCTCTTGGGAATATGTGTTTTAGTGATATCTCTATGGGAATATAGTTGTACAATGAGCATGTCACAAATTTGAATATATTGTTGTAGAATATGATGTACTTATCCTAGATTCAATTTTCAAATGAGATGCTTTAGTGTTTTTAAAAAAGAACAGCAGGGGTTAGTTAATCATGAAAATTATTTCCCTATTGTACCTAAGTGGATTATGAGATTTCACCAATATGGTACCTCATATAAAGGATTACATATAGCGTAATTATCTATGAAATATTATACCACATCTCTTTTATTCATATATATCATAAATGGAATAGTAATAGAGTTTTAGACAGGTTGAATTGACATAATTGATCATGTTTGAAGGGGCTAACAAAAACCCCCATCATTAAAAGGCTTGATTTACAAATGATATCTTGGGCTCTTATCAGGGGAAGTTGACTTGACACTTCAAATATTTAAATAATAGGTTCTAATACAACATCGTAAATAAATTTCCCATATATATATATATATATAATAAATTATTTTTATCATGATTATTGATATCATGTGTCTAAAATATGTTATGATTTGGAATCAAACCCCCTAACTCCCCTAACTCATTTTAAATTCACATAATCTAATGGAATACTTTTTTATGGATTTGATCCAAAAGAGGGTACTTTATTAATAGTGGAATTCAGAAATCCTTATAATTATGTGTTGAGTATTTAAATTATAAATGATTATAATGAATGTAATTATGATTAAAATAATGTCTCAAATAAAGATACAAACCTTTTGATGATATGAATTCCTTAATGTAAACATCTTGGGCCTATGGGATAATTTGTGTGTAAATAAACATGACATAATACTCCTAAATATTCCATCTTATTTGAATATATAATCTTCTTCACAATACATTTAATATCAAAGGATTATACATAGACACAGTTGGAGTAAAGATTACACCCTAAGGGTTACAAATGTGGTCTACACTCTCATTAATTATATACACCCAACATTTTTAGAAAATTATATTTCCCACATAGTTAAAGAGGAATACTCTAATGAAGAGTAATAATAAGCCTCAATTACTAAAATCATATTAGTAGACAACTCTAAAAACACCTGGATGATACATGATTTCTTGTTACTTATAAATCCAATCATTGATTCACTTTATCCCAGGGACGAAAATACATAACCATGAATGGTGTATGGGATGATCACTTATAAAATATATGTTTTGTTATTGAGATTATAATGCTAACATTTTTCTATGATCAACTAGAGTTTCCATATAATGATCTAGCAACTAGTGTACTTCTATTTCCCATTTGAGTAGTTACCCACAATCCATTTTCACAACCATGAAAAAATTGATAGAATTTTTTTGGGGACATTAATACATATCTAATAAAATCATCTTATCCAACCACACTACTAGTAATATAATGATCCTATATTAATTGAATTATGGACCTTCAATGGATGTATGAGATGTTAAAGAACCTCAGGGAAATCTAGGGTTGAATTTCAAACTTGAATTCACACTATTTGTCAAATGAACATCATGAATCCATCATCAAGGTAGTAAAGAGAACACAAGAGTTTATGAACAATGCACTTACTATAAAATCTTATCATATAGATACAAGTGAGTAAATTGAAGACAAGACCATAATAATCATCTCTCAAGAGGACATGAGTGAAATTGAATAGGGCCTCATATGACATTATCCATGATTCTTGGTAGATTAATTGTACCAATGTATACTTGTGCATAATGGATAATGGGATTGGGATCAATCTCCAATCCACCCCAAATCTCCTTAGTCCTGATCAAACATCAAAATATATATATTATATGAGTCAACAATATAAACATTAAAAGATACATGTAAGGAAATGGGTTTATGATATAGAATCTAATACCAAATTAATTTTCATATCACAATACACAACATTAAATGATATCATGGGGAGACATTGACTACACTTACATATAGTGGTACATTAATTTAAGTTGTGGTACATGAAAATAGTTATCCATGGTTTAGTAGGTATACGTTATGGTTATTATTCCCCTTCAACATATGTGAGACTTTTTAAAATGATTTTATGTTTTATTAAATGATTTTAAATTGTTCATACGTGGAGGGATCAAAACATTTAAATGTATCCAATGACTAGAAAACCACTTCATTAAATCCTTGAGAAGACATATAGAGACGTTTTATACAACCTACACACTTTATAAAATTAATGAATTAAAATAATAGAAAAATCCCCATTATGGAAGAGTCTAGGTAGTGATCCTAGATCACCTACATACCATATAATCGACTAGTGAGTCTCAGGATGAATGAACACACACTATGTTTTGAAAATTATTTTATATTATAATATTTTGGAATCTCACTAGCTTATATTGAAGAGTATGATTTAATAACTAGAAGTTGATTTATCGATACTATTTTGACATCTTATTTTGACCACAAAAGTTATGATCATAATGTGTAATACTACCGACAACCATAAACATGATCTTGTTATTTTTTATGTTTATATAACCACTTCTAAGTATTTTCCTCCCCAAATGAAGGTGATAACACATTTTAACCACTTGAATCAAGGTATTTGAATTCCCCCTCATTCCATTATTATTATATTGTGGAAAATATGTATGAATCCCCCATACCATTCTAATGGGATTTATCAGAACCATCTATGATATGATACATTCAATTATCATTAATAATAAATACCAATGGTTGATAATGATTAGTTTCATCATCCATCCCTTTGAAAAATTTTGTTATATTATATTATAGAATTAAATAGAAGAATTTTTTTGAGACTATGTGATGATTTAAAGGATCAATTATTTTGTTTTACATCATTATTATGGTCATCTCTTGAACTGTCACATGAAAAAGTAGGCACCGAGATGGATACACCACACTCTCAGCGCCAAATAAATGGTAAATTTCACTAGTTGACCCAATAATAAATTTTTGTGTTCCCTAGAACCCCATGATGGTGGATAAAAGTATCCAAAATATAAATAATAATTGGTATATCATGGTCAGTATTGACCATCAGGATGAGAAATGAAACTACCCAATTGACTAATTCAATATCCCAGTCATAGAGTTTCTTATTAACAAAACCACTAGCTTTCATTAGTTATATTTTATATATGGATTAAATGGATTCAATATATTCTATATTTTTAGCATAAATGATGTGGCCACTATATTTTGGGCACCTCATGGAATATAATACTATTGGGTGATGCTGATTATCTTAATGAATTATAGATAATTCTCTCAGAAGGATATAGATAATGTATTCAATACCCCTATGTTAATGTTAATGGAGTTACATATGGATTATTTTGTGGAAAATCCTAAATATTAAATGGTAATTATAAGGAATTGTGAAAAATTATTTCTGATGCATCATGCCCACAAACATATAATGATCCCCCTAATGTATGAATTCAATATCACCATTGGAAAATTCATGGGGATTGTTTTCTAAGATAATGGTATTTAAATTGTATTAGAGATGGTCAAAAGAATCATTTAAATCAACCCTCCACTAAATTTATTTGTGTTGACATGTGTTCAATATTTTCATTATTACACAAAACAATTATTTCTAATCTAGGTGGGAAGTGTAAATCTCTCTCAATTATAATGAAGAAAGGTTACTCTAACCATTAAGTTGAGAAATCTAAAAAATCATATGATGAAATAGATTAATATTTAATTATTCATTCAATTATAATGGTATATATTTGGTGGGGAAACCTGATCCCCTATGTGGAAGGCCTTGAGAGGTATCTTAGTTCCCTCTTGGATTACAAAAATAGTGATGGTAAAGAGAAAAGCCTATCCTTCCTTAATTAGAGTGACCAATCATTATAAAAAAATTATATTTCATTATATAAATATCTATTAAATGTCAAAATGATCTATTATAGAACAATAGTAGATTATTTTCATGGGACACATGTTGAAAATAAGACTTTTACATGATATATCTATATTGAAAATCGCTTAGTTCAAAACAAAAAAGAACCCCTATCATACATACCCAACATATTAGACATATTATTATACTTAATTGGGTAAACTCCTCAGTCATGTCTTTATTATAAGATGAGATATCTATATTTACCCAATGAATTGGGTGGATATATAGTAATGGGAACACAAACCACATAATTAAAACATTACATATTTCTTCAAAAATATCATAAAAAATTCATCACATTATCATATCATAACTCATTGAATGGATACAGGTTTCTTAATCATTTTATTATAGAATCACCCATGGAAAATAAACAATTTTTCTATACATATCATCATATTCATCATATTCTATAAAAAGAAATAATAACAATGTTATCATTGGATAACATCCAAATATGAGAATAAGTAACGTTGAATGATTTTTTTACAAATAAATATAATGCTACCAGATTAAAATAAAATATAATTAGGAATATTAACTTAATATCTAGAAATAAGTTTTTTAAAGACTATGAAATTCAAAATTATTTAAAAAATTCAATATATTTTTCTTCTGACGCTTTGGCCGGGGCTTGCGCGGCCATCTTCTTGAGTGCAATATGCGCGGATTTTGTTACCCTACATTCTCGCTTTCCAAAGGTGGGTGGCATTCACCCATTATTTAGGGATGTCTTCTCCTTGATCGAAACGGGATGATGGGATGTCGATTCTTCTGTACATGTATTCCTCCTTGTAACTCATCACCTACTCCATGTCTCTCTCATAGATATAATATGTTGTTCGTGAAACTCTTCCCGGCGCCATATCTTCATGGACACCAGTTAATTACACTACTTCTGTCAGGACATTCCAAGGGGTCCTGTCAGGGTAGCAACCTTCAGTTAAGGGAATAGTCACGCTGGGGATTCACTGATATGTCTGGATGCTGGGTATTGTTGTGTCTCTCTTTTGTCCCTTATTATATGGCTTCTCAAGGGCACGGATGCTCGAGGCACCAGACATCGAACGTGGGGAATCATATGACATAGGAATGTATCTGAGTTTTTCCTCACCTTCCTTTGTTTAACACGGGGTATTCTACAAGTTTAACATCCAGCGAAGATGGATCAAACTGATCGAAACACTAATTATAGTGGATCAGACGGAGGAATCCCCCAGGGGAACACCGATATTGGGGCCCTCATGTGGGTGGCTTCCCGAATTTTGTGGAGGGGAATGAGGTGTCATGATCTCACCGGGATGTGGCAGACCGGGTAAGGATAAGGATAGATGTTTGTTTTGGGTTTGATCCTCAAAAAGAGTTCCTACGTACCATGCCTTGACTTGGATCAAAGTCCTCATATTTCGGGTGTACAGTTTAACGTCATGTGGGACAAGGGTGAACCGACGAGAATGAGTTCGGAACGACCAGGTGGCGGGCCTGAACCTCATGAGGCTTCCTACGTACCATGCCTTGACATTGATCAAAGACCATGTAGTTCATAATGGTGTGTTAGAGAACCGACGTGAATGATGTTCGGAATGAACAGGTGGTGGGATATAATAACGTGAGGCTTCCTACTTACTAGGTCGTGACATGGATCAATGTCCTCGTAGTTTGGGATGGTGTTTCGGAGAACCAACGTGAATAAGGACCTTGGTCCTAGTGGATGGTGGGCTTGAACCTCAGGGAGGCTTCCTACGTACCATTCCTTGACATTGATCAAAGACCATGTAGTCCAGGAAAGCTCGTGTCAGAGAACCTATGCGAATAAGGACCTTGGTCCGAGTGGATGGAGGTCTTGAACCTCTGGGAGGCTTCCTACGTACCATGCCTTGACGTGGATCTAAGACCACGTAGTTTAGGATGGTGTGGGGATTACACTCTAGGATTCCCATGGTGGTGGTGAACCGATGGTCGGAACAAGCATGTTGTGGGCTTGAAACTCGGCAGGCTTCCTATGTATCATGCCTTGGCATAGATCAACATCTTCGTAGTTCGGATGTACAGTTTAACGTCTTGAGGGACAAGGGTGTTGTCATCGTCGATGCTTACTCTAAACCAACGTGAGTCGTGCTCGGTGTGAGAAACAAGAAGCAGTTGAGACCTGAGGATCACATCGCGAAAGGTGCGTCCCTGGGATGTGGAGTGGGGCTTACTCGTGGAGCGGCCCATGGTGTCGGGACACACTCCAATACGGAGTCCAAAGGGCGACAATGCGTAGCGGTAGGGGGACTTGGGACTGAAGAAATTAGGATCCCCATTCCCTATCACATCCTTCATAGGACTTGGCACCAAGGAAGTGAGGAGGAGAATGGGTGCTACCTCCAGCGAGAAAAGCGAGGGGATTACACCAAGATGGATGCACTTCCCCATAGAAAAAAGCCACTCCAAGAAGGAGGATATCATCCCCTTTGGAGACCAGGGGGCGTGGAGAATGCCCAAGGAGGTGGACCCTGCATGCGGGGAATGGGGTGAGGTCAAAGTTTAACATCATGTGTTGAGGAAGATGGCGCTTAGTAGTTTAATGCCTTGCAGGTCAGACGAGGTGGGTTCATTTCGAACACCTAGGACTTACATAACTGGTACCCTCTGCTCGTTGCGGGAGGGTAGGCATATGCATGGCCGTGGTAAAGGATGGTCACAAAGCAAACCATCGAGGGGTCCACGTTAGCATGGCTATGTGAAGAATAAATAGCCATTAGTGTGCCTATGCGAAGAAGCACTAGGAAAAGCAACGCAGTGGGCGGTATCATCCAGGGGACATTGAAGTCACATCTTGTAAACCTGGAGGGTCGCACGTGAAAACAAATTTCCAAGTAGAGGGGTCCGTATGCAGGGGCCTTGTGGAGCTCTGTTACTCTGCATGGTGGGGCGAACTTGCGAAGGATTGTGCATCATGAATTGGGGTTCATTAGCCTTATCATGGTGCGGAGGTGAAAATTGTAGGTGCTTCGCAATGTTTAAAGGCATTCATATAGCATAGCCTCACGGAGCAAAGGTGCCTCGAAAAGCAGGATGTTGGGAAGCAACGTTCTTCAAGAAGTAGAGTGATCCTGCCTTAGTAAATGGATCAATTGTACATGAAGGGTGTTTTGTGAAGCATAAATGATCCACGGCAACCCGGGTCCCCTTGGGGGTCCCCTTCCTTCGCAAAATCCCTTAGGCTTCGCGAAAGGCATCCCTCTCAGAAGAGGGGATCAAAACGAGACAATGGAGAGGCACTACGTGAAGTAGAAGTACCTCGTGTAGCTCATGGTTCACCGAGTGGAAGAGTGTATCGAAATTACAGAGATGAGAAGCCGAAAGGACATATTGTACGTCCAGAGAGCTCGAGGGGAGCTTGGTACTTATAGGAAAGAGGCAGCGTGGAGCAGAGCTCACGCAGTGCAAAGAGGTGCTTGGTGGCTTCGTGGCATGCTCACGAACGTCAAATGGGTTCGCAGACCGCCCCACCTCCTTCGCTTCGTGGAGGTTTCACGAACATAAAATGTGTTCACGGAGCCTCCCACCTCCTTCGCTTTTCTTCTGGTTAACAAACATCAAATGTGTTCACGGTGCCTCCCATTTTCTTTGATTCATGGCGGCCGCGGTGCTTGGGGCCTCCGCGAAGGGGATTCACGAGGCAGTCCATGGGGCCGCCTTGGGGCCGCTTCTTCATGCCAAATTTGGGCAGCCACAAATTCCCCCCTCATACTTGGAGCCTCTAATGGATCAAGGGTCGATGTCTAAGGGAAATCACCAAAATCCTCAGCTATTTTGTGGTGCTGATGCGTGAAGAGGGCTCGCGAGGCAGACAGGGTCTGCATGGGCCAGGCGCGCCACGAAACTCCATGCGGACTGGACGCGCTGCGAAGCTCCGAAGGTCATCACCTAAAAATAGGGGGTCTGCCATCCCTTTTTTCCATTCCATTCTCCATGATCTTGTCTTCTTGCGCTCTCGATTTGCGAAGCTCTGCGTACTCCGAGAGTGATCTCTGTGAATCGGGTCTTCGCAAAGCACAACGTGTCATTGACTCCGTGTTTGCACTCCACGATCCAGCTTTAAACGCCGAGGTAGTGCTTCCGTGAACATTCTTCACGAGGAACCTTTGTGAACTCACTACGCAAACGACCTTTTAGAACCAGCCAAGGAAACCTCCAAGTTACAGAACTGAATGGCCCACAAAGAAGCTGCCTAGAGGGTCCTTGTGGATGCCTCCCAGAGTGATGAAATGGCAAACAGTCTGGGACTAAGAGAGCTAGTCCGGAGCCACTTGGACCATATATCATTGGTGGAGCTTCTGTTGGAGAGCCAGAAGAACTAACCACTTTGTAGGAGGTTTCCATTGTATGGATTAGGGCTGAGGGATGGCGCCTTCATCCCTACAACGGGTCAGGATAAGCCAACATACTTGTTCATGAGCACGTCGTGTCAGCACTGATGGCTCAGGGCGCCCAATGGTCTTGCCCGGGAAGAATTCACACCTATCATCGCCGACAATATATAATATCATCTGAACAATGTCGATGGGAGGGCGTTGCAGCCAGATATGTCCCCTCCATTGTACCGAACCATCCTTAAGGCGACGCTGGTGAACCCGAAGATGGGGTGGTCTGAGGAATGGTACATGCGCCACAGTGGAAACATTATAGACGATTGGGCTTGGGCCTAATGGGTATGCACCTCGTGCGAGGAGTTCGGGGCATATCTGAGGAGAGTGGGCCTATATAAGGAATCTTGGGCTTCCCAGTTCCATATCTACCAACCGAAATAGTTAATGTTGGGGCTGTTGAGCCGGTGGTCACTGGGGACCAATACCTTTCACCTACATCACGGGGAGGTCAGCATCAGCCTATGGGACGTGCATCATATCTCAGGGGTCCCGATACTGGGGGCGATGTATGAACAATTCCTCCCAGCCATGGGTGCGTAGGAGGATCTGGAGAAGATGTTGCGTCTACCGATGGCATTGATGGACGTCATGCCTGAGGAGGATAATTAGGAAGTGAGGGATGTCCACTTCAAGAACTAGTTCGAGATGTTCTTGGACTTCTTGAAAATAGGCAGTTCCCAGCAAGGCCTCGAACATTCCTGAAGGGTTCCCGGAGCAAGGAAAACTCATATAGGTGGCTGTCGGAGAATAACCAGTGGAAGACCTAAAGGTTTAGTGTCATCACTGAAAAACGGCCAATATTCAGGATTCCGGCATTCATCACAACCCTCATCTATGGTCGGATCCTACAGGGGAGGGTTACAAACATGGGAGTGTAGCCAAGAACTTTTGTCATGGAATCCACTTTGGAAAAAGGAGGGTGGGTCAACCAGGGGATCCTGATGCTCTCAAAGTTTTACAAAATGATGTGGAACATTAGTGAGGGGTAAAGGCCTCATAGGGTATGAGGGCCATTCCACCACATGTATGGGTGCATGGCGGCGCACATCAGGGAGATCTACGAGTATCTAAACCCTATGTTACCTCCAGGGTCAAACTTTCATCCCTCAATCTTGAACACTATGGGGAACTTTCCGATGAAGCTGGCCGCACCATCGATTCTATACCGGGTGTGGAGGGTGGAAGAATTCAATTTCCATACATTACCATTTCCAACAGGGTCCTTCACGGATGATGGCCAGGGAACGAAGAGCACTGAACTTACCTTCTGGCCTTTAGAGGTGCAGTCCTGGGGGCCAGGGTTGAACGTGAGCATCTCTGCGAGCCATACACCCCAGACCGGTTCGCCCAACAATTCTGATGTCAGCAGCGGCTATCCCCACAGGTCTATCTGGGGGTGGGCTACGAGGAGCACCCATGTGTGATGAGGCAGATGTGGCTCATGTTCACTTGGGATGATGGGAATATATGGAATTTATTGCCTCCCCCGACAACCATCCTTGAGCTGATAAAAGAATATTCCCAGAGTTGGGAGGCTGCCTACCCAGGGGAGATGATGAAGCAGCCAAAGGTCTTGGTCGGTGAGGGTGACCATCCTCAATCTCAAGGAAGATGCTGGAAGGCGACAAGGGAATCCCATAGTGGCGGGGGCTTCTACAGTGGTGGTTCCTGCACCAGTTGAGGAGGGAGCAGTAGCAGCGGATCCATCAGAGGCAGTAGAGCTAGTGGTCTCAAGAAAACAGAGTCATCTAGAGGGGCGGCCACCGAGGGGATTCCACAGGATTTCTACGCAGACCCTAGGGAAACGGCTACGCCAGATTGACATGCCAGATAATTCCATCTTCCCAGAGTCCTGGGACATCAGGAAAGTCAACTAAAAATTTATTAGCCCATCAGAATTATGGAAGCACCTTTACCACCTCGGAATGGACTTGTTGGGGATTGGCCCTATTAGAGCCAGCTTCGCAGTGTCGCGGACAGACGAGAAGCAATACATAGTCGAGCATGAGGATTTCATCCATTCCTGGGGTGCCATGCAGCCGATGAAAGGCCAAGTCAGGGTGATGTTGGGTTGTACGGTCCCTCCTCAGCTGTCAGCTGCTGATCTAATAGAGCGCTTCCCCATGCTGGATGAATATGACATGTCCTCATGGGGAGACGAGGCTGGTAGGGAGATTCTGACGGAGGAGGGTGATGTCGGCGACCAGTCTTCGGATCTTTAAGATTTCACGGAGGCTCTCGAGGTAAAATCCATAGTTTCATCTTCAAATTTTTCCCTTCGGTTACTATGGATTCCTTATCAGTGTCTGTATTGTGTAGGAGGACCTTGTGAATAGACCACATTATCGCCCCTCAGCGGGTGCCGATGCGGGGCCTTTTGGATCTATGCCCTTGGGTTTATCAACATCCGTGTCTAGCAGGGCTGAGACAATTGAGGCGGATCCCATGGATTCTCCAGACCTGCCAACCATATACGGGGGGTCGTGTCTCGGGGTTCCGATGAAATCATCCCAAGAGCGAGACCAGGGAGTTGACCGCTGTAAGTCCTCTCTACCGCATTCACAACAGCTATCCCCTAACCTCGTTAACTGACATCCGCATCCCCTTAATAGAGTATATAGTTTTTCAATTGGCCTGGGTTGCTGTGGAAATGTTGCTGGGGGCTTCTTGTAGCTCCCTTCCTAGGGGAATGCCGATGGTCATGGAGGTGAACATCCAACCTGACCGAACTGCAGCGTTCCAATCGCCAGCGGGGGCGCTAGTGGGACTGCGCCTGAGATTACCGAGTTGTGATCCGATGATGAGTATCAAACAGACAATTCAGGCCCCTCCAGGCCCAATCCGATTCCAGACGTGGACCCGAATGAGGAGTTTTGGGGGGAATTCCTTGCATACGAACCCACCAATCGCATCGACTAGGAAGAGACAGCCACTGACGAGGATGACAAAAAATAGTCCTTCGCTGATCGTGGAAGCTAATCACGTGCTTCATCAATGACACCACCCAAGCGCTATGGTTGAATGAAATGGAAAGACATCGCTCATGAATGCGCAAACTATGAACTAGGGGAGTGGATGCCCGACGTCCTCACAAGCTCATCAGATATCTTATGGCAGAAAAGATTCGACAGTACGATTGTGGCCTTGGCGTGGGTTGGCAGTAGAGGAGGGAGATAAATATCAAGAGGCTCTAGAAGGCTGAATAAGAGGTCCAACGGCTGCAGGATTGGGTAGACGAGCATCTAACCTCCCTCAAGGCGCAATGTGAGCTAATATCACAATTGAAGGCCGAACGGATAGAATCTGAAGAGAACCTGAGGCGAGCTTTTGGGGAGATGATCGCCATTCGGGCCGATGTGGAGTGGGCCCAGATTGCGGCCAACGAATTTCACCCTCTCACCACCGAGGAGGAGCGGGAGGGGAATAAGTGGCAGCATGTCTAGGACGCCACCAGCCAGAGGGTGGTAGAGCTGAAACGTTCCATCGAAAAGTTAAATCCGTCCATGGGGGGAGTCGACCCCCGGGTACTTTAATGATTACAAACCCTTAAACGAAAATTTGTGCTTTGATTGTTTGACTGTCGTAGCATGCACGAGTTCCGTTGTATACATTGGTTTATTACACCCTTATGATGTTCGTGGAGCGTCGAAAAACCATTTTCCCAGCCTATGTGGGTCAAGCCTGATGTGAGAAACAAGGGATGGATACCTCATCTCCCCATCCAAACATAGATGTAACTACCTGAGATTTTATGATAATTATTCTTTTTAACTTCATTGATGACGTTTGCTCTACGCTACACCAAAATTAGCTTGCAGTATATGCAACACTATTCTTGGCTCGTGTTACACACAATTTCAGGTTTGTGTTGTATAAATTATTCAACGCAACATTAAGTATAGATTTTGTTTAATGTATAAATGAAATAAGTTTTGATTATGTTATACGCAACACCAAACAGAGATTTCACTACACGCAGCCCTGACTTGGCTTGCATTACACGTAATCAAGACCTTCCTCGATAGCGTGTGTAGTACGCAATACCGAGTTTCACTAAACGAGTTATTATTATAATATTATTATGAACTAAAAGTTACGAATAGTAATACAAAATTTTTAAATTTTTTAAAAATTTATCATTCAAAATGAACTTCATTTTTGGATTTGGAATATCAAAATTAGCCTAGGGTGAATTTTCGGTATTTTTTTTGAAAACATTAAATTTTTGATGAATAGTGAAAACATGGGGTTACTATTTAAAACCCGACTTCTTATTTAAATAATTATTTATTTTATTTAAATATATATTTGGTAAAAATTGATACATAATACCTATATAATTTCAATATAATTCATTGGAGTCATTTTATAATAATTTTAGATATATAAAAATTTTATTTAACTTTTCACCGTCTTTTACCCACCTCCTAGAAGAATTTGAAAATTTACATAAAACATAAGTTTACCGCTTCTGTGAGTGGAATTTCGAAATTCTGAGAGACATGGTTAAAATCAAGGAGTAAAATATTGTTCAATAAGTTAAAAATATTTTTTGGTGAATTGTAACGTTTTACTTTTATTTACCACGTTTAAAAGTAAACATGGTAATTAAGGGTAAACATGATATTATTATTACCCTAACACGTGTCCTAATTCTATTGGATAAGTATAATTCGACCAAAAACAACCTTAGGAATATAATTTTATCATTTATGTCCACTTGTATTAGATTAGGACAATTTTTATTATTTAATTCAAAGAAGAGTTAAAAGAGTTAAAATCGATATTTAATAACTAAAACATTTCTAATATTGGGTTATAAATAAGATAAATTCGACTATAAATATTCATTAGAAAGAAAAAAATATTTCCTACATAATGGAATTTTATTTAAAATTTTTAGAGCTTACATAATTTAATTTATTTATGACAGAATGATGATGTAGTAGTTACCTTATTAATGAAATATTAACATAATTGATGTTATAAATACATTAATAAATGTAATTTGAGACTTTTTATAAATTCCACTAATTTTTTAGGTTAATATGACATTATAGTATTGATTCAATTAACATTGTTTGAACTAATCATTCTTTTATGATTTTCACAAAAATAAATTACTAAATAGTGTCAAAATTGACATAAAATAGTTTTTAAAACATATATTATACTATTAATTGTTCTTCTATTCCTAAAAATATAAGGTTCGGCTAAATGACTTTGATAAGGTTATATATATTAATAATTAACCACTTGGGGTTCGTTTGGCTTGTTATAGAATGTTTATTAAACAAATATTGTAAGAAAATAAGAAGACACGGTAAAAAATAAATTATTTAACTAATAGTTAAATCTAAATGATAAGATTAAAATAGTAACCTAAACTTGTCTAAAACCTATTGGTTGATATTATTTAGACCCATAACCACTTTACTTTCTAAATAAATGAATTTGGGCTATTATAAACCGAATATGACATTATTATAAAATAATAATTTATGTTTTTCCTAAGGTGCCCCTCTCCCCCTTTATAAAAGGGAACCTCCTCCATCTTCTCTTTACACAATTTTGAGCCTTCATGCTCGGCCAAACCCTTCCAAGTTCCCTTATAAACTTCCCTATAAACATTATATAGGTTCTGGTATCCTCAAAAGGCCAACTCTAGTGCCTTTAGAGGAAGCATAAAAGAGGTGCGTCGAAGAAGAGGTAATCTCTTATACTGATTCATTAAAGTTTCTTTCTTCTTCAACTTATTCTTATTTAGTTGTTTCATTATAAAGTAATAACATAATTATCACTAATATACTTATATGTTATTATAAGTATGAAAAAACCCCATTTCGCCTTCTATCAATCCTATGGAAAACGAAATCACCGTGCGTGCGTACGTACGGAATACTGTCTCCACGCCAAGGTGTAATCTGTTTTTCCACCACCACCTTACATGGATGGGTATAATGGTGTAAATAAGAACTATATATAGTTATTATAACGTCATACTGATACTGAGATATTATATCATCCAATCCAATTCAATTCAATAATTATGGGAATGATATCAGTGCTTGAGCGTATGTATGGATTACCGTCTCCATGGCGCGATGAGATTCATTCTCCATGTTAACCACTCAAGAATGATTATAAAGTATATAAAATTAATAATAATGAAATGAATGACATGATAAAGATACTGGATTTATGTATATATAAATATATATATGTCATCTACTTACTTCCATTCAAGTCAATAAAGAAAAAAACTATGTTCATGCTTACGTACAGTCTACCGTCTCCATTAACGGTGTATTTAATTTCATTTATCTATCTATTATATATATATACTGAATATGTATGATATATAAATAATTATTTATAGTATGGAAGTAATTAAATCATGATATAAGTAATAATAATATCAAGACAACACGTCCAGACATGTACGATGAATGAAACGATTTTACCCAAAACGCTGCTTTAACATGGAATTTACAAAAGAACAGGTAATATAAAGTCATAAGTGAACCATATATGATATCATAACAATGAATATTATTCTTTAATAAGTCAATGACATTATTTAAATCATTATACATGAGGTTTGGATACGTATGAAGCATATCAGAGCTAAGGTAAGGGATAATAATTCTAATCTCGTTCTTATCCGAGATTGTTTATTCGTAAATATTTACTGGGGTTATTGTTATCATCCATGTCCATGTTTTATAAAAGTGTTTTTATGTATGTTGAAATTCCTTTTAACCATCTATGAATTTTACTATGTGTTATGGAAGGAATCTTTCTTTTTTTACCATATGTGGTACTTTTTGACTTTTCCAGCAAAAGTACTAGGAGAATGTTTCTTTAACTTATATGGCATGAACATATTTTTACGGTTTCATAATTCCTAATTTTCATGAATATTAAAAAACAATATTTCATTATTAATATAAAAAAATTATTTTAATGTTGCAAGGGAATTTGTGAAAATAAAATGATTTTGAAGAAGAAAGGATATTTTCCTCAAGAATTCATTTCAAGTGTTTTGTCAAAACTATTTTCAATCTAAGATGACATTATTTAGTATGATTAGGTTTCAAGTATAATGTCTCTATGATTTAAATGGTTTCACTTCTATTATGATTAAATGATATCCATTTTATTTATATGGATTATGTTATGATGGGAGGATGTTTATGAAACTCGTTTTATTCTTTGGGTTATGATGACTGATTTATGTTTACGTTGTGGCACACATAAGAATGATTTAATTATGAGATGTGTGGGACCTATATCTCCCTCCAATGCATTGGTTAAAAATTTATATCTCATGAGATAGACATGGATGGAATAGAAACTAAATCTGGTTCAGGGATACAGGACTAGAACGAGGAGTGAACTCGATTCAGAAAGGGACATTGTCCACTAAGATGGTCTTGGCAGCAATGCCTTGGCTACTATGGAAGTCATAAAATGTTATTAATGGTTGAAAAAATTACATGTTTTATTCCCATTCTATTTTATCAGGATTTAAGTTCCAATATGAACTATATTGTATGTACTTCCATGTTTTATGTCATTTCTCAAGATTTTGATATTTAAAAATTATGGTCATGTTTTTCAGTTCAAATTTATTTGGTTTGTTTTATTTTCTCCATGCTTACCATTACTGAGAAATTGACATCACCCTTTATATGTTTTATTTTCCCCAGGATATAAAGAAAGGATTTAGGTAAGAAAACAAAAGGAGAATATCTTTATAGGAGATGTTGAAGATATTTCACCGTGATTAGAAGATTATTTTTTTCTGAGTTTCCAAAGACAATAAACTATTACAGTCCTTTTGTGTTTGTTTTTGTTATTTATTAAGTAATCCAAAAAAGAAATGTAATTTCCATGTACGTCAAGATTCGGGTCTCTATAGTTGGTATCAGAGAAAAGGTTTACATTACCTTTGGAAACTTGGATGCGAAAACTTCAGTAAGATCTCTAGTGATATTTCTATGGTATGTCTACGGATGTTCCTAAGGTTATGTATAAGTATAGGTTACAAACATATAATTTTGATAAAAATCATGAATATCCTATGATTAAACCTATGATGTTAGAGACTGAAAGTACTCCCCTTGATTATGTTGTTTTCCTAGTATGATTTTTTCCCCTCGCACTATTCTTTTTGGGTTTTATAAAATTTCTGGAAACTGGAAGATTCATGATAATGGAGGATATAATGGACAATGGAATGATATTCTTCTTGAGTATCCAAATGAAACGGGATTTGGAATTCCACACATTATTATTATTTCTAATCATAAATCTCATAATATGATCAGTAATCTCAACTTTGGTAAGTTTCCTGACTCAACTACTAAGAGAAAGATGGAGTTTCATAATGATCACAGAGGAAAGAAAGTTCAATTTCCATCATGTAAATCATGTGGTATGAGGCATCCGGGAGAATGTTTCAATGGAACTGGTAGATACATTGGGTGTGGAAAAGAAGGACACAAATCCAGTAATTGTAAAGGAAAAGGTTCAGTTAACACCATGGACAAAGATAATGGTATTTCTAAGACATAAACAACTGTTAACTGTTTTAAATGTGGAATGT
This sequence comes from Viscum album, assembly GCA_963277665.1. Taxonomy (NCBI): domain Eukaryota; kingdom Viridiplantae; phylum Streptophyta; class Magnoliopsida; order Santalales; family Viscaceae; genus Viscum; species Viscum album. Next base: position 650,235,029 of record OY728123.1, read on the forward strand.
ACGGGCATTATGCACACCAATTCTCTAAAGGAAAATTTCATGAAGAGAATCTACATGGTCGTATGGGTAGTATTTATGTTGATGATGATGAAGAGACTACAAATGATATATGAGATGAAAGAAATGATGAACCTCAGTCAGTGGTTTAAAAAGGTAGTGGAGTGATTGTATGCTTATCAAGAATAATGTATGGTACTACAGAATAAAGAAAAATCTAAGGATTGTTACACTGTTGTCTTTCCTTGAGTTTTTGAATGTATATGATGAATGGTACCGGTAAACATGAAAGGTTATTCAAATATTTTTGGAAGGTTGATGATATGTTCATAATGAATGGATAAGGAGATAATGAGATTTTTTATAGTATTAATGAGCTCATGATTGGTATAAGGACAATGTGATATCATGGTTTGAGTATGTAGAAATTTTGGGATTCTGGTATGTCGAGAGAGTTAACGTTTTGAAGAATTCATGTTTTCACTAAGGTTTTATAGTAAGAATACATGATTAAGGCATTCACATGTTTCGAATGTGACAAAGAAGACATATCGTATGATATAGGGCGTATAAATGATGGTATTCACATGCTCGGTAGATGACATTTCTCGTAATTGTTTTCTTTATACTATGAGCTTGGACTGATGTCTTTTAGATAATCCTAAAGATTGGAATGGATTATGTTGGACATAAGTTAGTATTGTTTATGGATATAACTTTTTTCGATATTATTGATGGAATGTTATAATAATGTAGTTTTAGAAAAAGGACAACCCGTAGGACGGGCAACAACCCATCTCGTCAAACTAGGTTGTGGAAATCGAACCGACAACTGAAGTGTGATATGCCTTTATCACCTACCACTGGCCTACAGGAAGTCCCTGATTAGTAGAAAATAGTTTTATTTTATTAAGCGGTATGATATATGATGTATTAGTCCATTTTAGGAAACATATATGATTAATCTCACTATAGATAGACTTATGTATATTTAATAACTTTTGCAATCCTTTTGTTTGAGACAGATGGAATGACCTATCATTATATCGCATGATCTGCTAACACTTCAAGGAAAACAAATTCAAATTCATTTCTTTAAGAGATGAAGTGGAAATTGTTCAATGCACAAACGGCAGAAAGATTGTACCAAAATCAAGTAAGTATTTCTTTTAATTCAACTATTCTTCAACTCTTGGGAAATGATATTGAAAACAAAAAATGGTGTCCTAGTTTCCTTATATCTGATGAATCAGATTTTACCTCTAATAATCACAAATTTATGACTTTGTAATTGTAGGATTTTTCATAGGCATGTCCTCTACTACTCTCCATCAGAAATTGATGGTTAGATTTTTCTTCCATATCCATATTTCCACCTATGTTCTCCTATGTGGAAACCCAGTGATGATTTAATCTGGGTAACCGTTACATTTCTTACTTTACTTTTTAAAATTAAGTTTTATTATTCCTTTTACGATGTGGGTTTTTACGAACGAAACTTTCAAATAGTAAACCATTTATAACCCTGACGAATTTCGAGGGAGAAATTCATTTTAAGGGGGGTAGAATGTAACAAACTGAGATTTTATGAGAATTATTCTTTTGAATTTCATTTATGTCTTGTGTTGTGTGCTACACCAAAATTAGCTTGCAGTATAGGCAACACTATTCCTGGCTCATGTTACACACAATTTCAAGTTTGTGTTATAGAAATTATTCTACGCAACATTAAGTATAAATTTTGTTTAATGTATAAATGAAATAAGTTTTTATTGTGTTATATGCAACACCAAACAGAGCTTTCACTACACACAACCCTGACATGTCTTGCATTACATGCAATCAAGACTTTCCTCGATAGCATGTGTATTACGCAATACCCAGTTTCACTAAACGAGATATTATTATAATATTATTATGAACTAGCTATTATGAATATTAATACCCAATTTTTTAAATTTTATAAATTTTATCTTTCAAAATGAAATTCATTTTTGGATTCGGAATATCAAAATTATCCTACGGTGAATTTTTGGTATTTTTCTGAAAACGTTCAATTTTTTATGAATAGTGAAAACAGTGGGTTACTATTTAAACCCCGACTTTTTATTTAAATAATTATTTATTTTATTTAAATTTATTTTAGGTAAAAACTGATACATAATACCTATATACATTCAATGTAATTCATTGGAGTCATTTTATAATAATTTTAGATATATAAAAATTTTATTGAACTTTTCACCGTCTTTTACCCACCTCCTAGGAGAATATGAGAATTTACATAAAACATAATTTTACCATTTCATTGAATAGAATTTCAATAATCCGATAGACACGGTTAAAATCAAGGAGTAAAATGTGGTTCAATAAGATAAAAATATTTTTTGGGAAATAGTTACTTTTTACTTTTATTTACCACGGTTAGAAGTAAATAGGGTGATTAAAGGTAAAAATAATATTATTATAACCCTAAAACGTGTCCTAATTCTATTGGATAAGTATAATTCGACCAAACATAATCTTAGGAATATAATATTATCATTTAGGTCCACTTGGATTAGATTAGGACATTTTTTATTATTTAATTCAAATAAGAGTTAAAAGAGTTAAAAACAATTTTTAATAACTAAAAAATTTTAATATAGGGTTATACAAAAGATAAATTCATCTATAAATATTTATTATAAAGGTAAAACTATTTCGTAGATAATGGTATTTTATTTATAATTTTTAGACATTGAATAATTTAATTTATTTATGACACAATGAAGAGGTAGTAATTATCCTATTAATAAAATATTAACATAATTGATGTTATAAATACCCAAATAAATTTAATTTGAGACTTTTTATAAATTACATTAATTTTTTAGGTTAATATGACATGTTATTATTGATTCAATTAACTCTTTTCTAACTAATCATGCTTTTATGATTTTCACAAATATCAATTACCAAATAGTGTCAAAATTGACATAAAATAGTGTTTAAAACAAATATTATATTATTAATTGTTATTCTATTCCTAAAAATCTGAGGATCAGCCGAATTAATTATATAAGGTTGTATATATTAATAATTAACCACTTTTGGTTCTTTTTTCTTGTTATAGTAAGTTTACTAACCATATTGTGTTAGAACACAGGAAGACACGGTAAAAGATAAATTATTTAACTAAGAGTTAAATCTAAATGATAAGGTTAAAATAAAAACCAAAACTTGTCTAAAACCTATTGGATGATAGTATTTCAACTGATACCAACTTTATCTTAGAAATAAATCAATTTGGAGCTATTATAATCCAAATATGACTTTATTATAAAATAATATTTTAAGTTTTTCCTAAGGTGCCCCTCTCCCCCCTTATAAAAGGGCACCTCCTCCATATTCTCTTTACACAATTTTGAGCCTTCAATATCGGCCAACCCCAGAAAATTTCCCTTCTCAACTTCCCTATAAACATTATATTGTTTCTGGTCTCCTCAAAAGACTAACTCTAGTGCCTTAAGAGGAATCTTAAAAGAGGTGCGTCGAAGAAGAGTTAATCTCTTCGACCGATTCTTTCATGTTTCCTTCTTCTTTAATTTCTTTGTTGGGAAAAATCCCTCAAGGTTTCATTGAAGTATTTTTTAGGTGATTGTGTTTGTTGAAAAAATGGACATCTGAGTAGTGATTGTTGACAAAGCAAAAAAATTACATACAAACTTGTTGACAAATAGTAAAAAGAGAGAAGAGAATTTTGCTCAACATCGAAACAAGATCAGAACGGGCATTAATTTTAAATTAGTCATACCCTAATTCACCCCCCCTCTCAGGGTATTCAGCCTTGTGGACCTAACATTCTTCTTGTTTAGTTGTTTCATTATAAAGTAATAAAATCAGTATCAATTATATACTGAAATGTTATTATAAATATCAAACAAACCCATTTCACCTTATATCCATCCTACGGAAAATGAAATCATCGCGTGTGCGTACGTATGGAATATCGTCTCCACGCCGTGGTGTAATCTGTTTTTCCACCACCACCTTACATGGATGGGTATAATGGTGTAAAGAATAACTATATATTGTTTTTATAACATCATACTAATTCTGAGATATTATATCATCCAATCCAATTCAATTCAATAATTATGGGAAGGATATCATCGCTCGTGCGTACGTACGGATTACCGTCTCCACAACACGATGAGATTCATTCTCCATGTTAACCTCTCAAGCATGATTATAAAGTATATAAAATTAATAATAAGGAAATACAAGAAATGATAAAGATACTGGATTTATGTATATATATTTCATCTACTTACTTCCATTCAAGTCAATAAGGAAAGGAAAATAGTGTTCATGCGTACGTAGGGCCTACCATCTCCATGAACAATGTATTTCATTTCATTTTTCTATCTATTATATATAAATACTAAATATGAATGATATATAAATAATGATTTAAATTCTAGAAGTAATTAAATCATGATATAAGTAATAATAATGACAATACAACAAATCCAAACACATACGATAAATAAAACGATTTTACCCAAAACGCTGCTTTAACATGGAATTTACAAAAGAACGGGTAATATAAAGTAATAAGTGAACCATATATGATATCATAACAATTAATATTATTATTTAATAATTCAATGACATTATTTAAATCATTATACAGGAGGTTCCGATACGTACGAAGCATATCGGACCTAAGGTAAGGGATAATTATTCCAATCTTGTTCTTATCCGAGATTGTTTATTCGTAAGTATTTACTGGGGTTATTGTTATCATTCATGTCCATGTTGTATAAAAGTGTTTTTATGTATGTTTAAAGTCCTTTTTACCCATATATGACTTTTACTTTGTGTTATGGAAGGAATCTTTCTTTTTTTACCATATGTGGTAATTTTTGACTTTTCCAGCTAAAGTACAAGGAGAATGTTTTTTTAACTTATATGGAATGAACGGATTTTTACAGTTTCATAATGGCTAATTTTCATGAAGATTAATCAAAAAGATTTAATTATTAATTTCAAAAAAAATTCTTTTCTTTTAATGTTTTATGGCCTCTTGTTAAAAGAAAATATTTTTGAAGAAAAAATGATATTTTCCTCAATAATTCATTTCAAGTGTTTTGTCAAAACAATTTTCCATCTAAGATGACATTATTTTGTATGATTAGGTTTGAAGTATAATTTCTCTATGATTTACATGGTTTCACTTCTATTATGATGAAATGATATCCATTTGATTTATATGGATTATGTTATGATGGGATGATGTTTATGAAACCCATTTTATTCTTTAGGTTATGATTAATGATTTATGTTTACATTGTGGCACACATAAGAATGATTTTATTATGATATGGGTGGGACCTATATCTCCCTCCAATACATTGGGTAAAGATTTATATCTCATGAAATAGACATGGCTGGAACAACAATTTAATCTGGTTCAGTGATACATGACTCGAATGAGGAGTGAACTCGATTCAGAAAGGGACTTTGTCCACTAAGATGGTCTTGGCAGCAATGCCTTGGATACTATGGAAATCATAACATGTTATTAATGGATTCAAAAATTATTTGTTTTATTCCCATGCTATTTTATCATGATTGGTGTTCCAATATGAACTATTCCTTATGTACTACCATGTTTTATGTCATTGCTCAAGATATTGATGTTTAAAATTTATGGTAATATTTTTAAGTTCAAATGTATATGGTTTGTTTTATTTTCTCCTTGCTTAGCCTTACTGAGCAATATAGCTCACCCTTTATTTTCTTTCTTTTCCCCAGGATATAATGAAAGGTTTTAGGTAAGAAAACAAAAGGGGAAGTTCTTTATGGGAGATATTGAAGATATTTCATCGTGATTACAAGATTATTTTTTTCCGAGTTTCCAAAGACACAAAACTATTATAGTCCTTTTTTGTTTGTCTTTGTTATTTATTAAGTATTCTAAAAAATTAATGTAATTTCCATGTACGTCAAGCATCGAGTCTCTATAGTTCGTATTAGAGGAAAGGTTTAGATAAACTTTGGAAACTAGGATGCGAAATCTTTAGTGAGATCTCTAGAGATATTTCTATGGTATGTCTAGGGATGTTCCTAAGGTTATGTATAAGTATAGGTTACAACCATATAATTATGATAACAATCATGAATACCCTATGATTAAACCTATGATGTTAGAGATTGAAAGTACAACCCTTGATTATGTTGTTTTCCTAGTATGATTTTTTCCTCTCACACTATTTATTTTGGGTTTTAGAAAATGGCTGGAAATTGGAAGATTCACTTTAATGGAGGATATGATAGACAATGGAATGATATTCTTCTTGAGCATCCAAATGAAATGGGATTTGGATGTCCAAAAATCGTTATTATTCCTAATCAGCAATCTCATAATATGATCAATAATCTCAACTTTGGTATGTTTCCTGACTCAGATAATAAGAGAAAGATAGAGTTTCATGATGATTATAGAGGAAAGAATGTTCAATTTCCATCATGTAAATCATGTGGTAAGAGGCATCAGGGAGAATGTTCCAAAGGAACTGGTAGATGATTTGGGTGTGGAAAATAAGGACACAAATCCGGTAATTTTAAAGGAAAAGGTTCAGTTAACACCATGGACATGGGTAACGGTATTTATAAGACATAAACAACGGTTAAATGTTTTAAATGTGGAATGTACGGGCATTATGCAAACCAATTCTCTAAGGGAAAATTTCATGAAGAGAATCATCATGGTCGTATGGGTAGTATTTATGTTGATGATGATGAAGAGACTACAAATGATATATGAGATGTAAGAAATGATGAAGCTCAGTCAGTGGTTTAAGAAGGTATTGTAATGTGTGTATGTTTATCAAGAATAATGTATGGTACTATGGAATAAAGAAAAATCTAAGGATTATTACACTGTTGTCTTTCCTTGAGTTTTTGAAAGAATATGATGAATGGTACTGGTAACCATGAAAGGTTATTCAAATCTTTTTTGAAGGTAGATGATATGTGCATAATGAAAGTATAAGGAGATAATGAGATGTTTGATAGTATTAATGATCTCATTACTGGTATAAGGACAATGTGATATCATGGTTTGAGTATGTAGAAATTTTGGGATTTTGGTATGTCGAGAGAGTTAAGGTTTGACATCATTCATGTTTTTACTAAGGTTCTATGGTAAGAATACACGATTAAGGTATTCACATGTTTCGAATGTGACCAAAAAGATATATAATATGATATATGGCAGATAAATGATCGTATTCACATGCTTGGTAGATGACAATTATCGTAATTGTTTTATTTATACTATGAGCTTGGACAAGAGTATTTTAGATAAGACTAAAGATTGGAATGGATTATGTTGGACATAAGTTAGTATTGTTTAAGGATAGAACTTTTTTCGATATTATTGATGGAATGTTATAATAATGTAGTTTTAGAAAAAGGACAACCCATAGGACAGGAGATGACCCATCGCGTCAGACTAGTCTGTGGTAATCGAACCCACAACCGAAGTGCGATAGGCCTTTATCGCCTACCACTGGTCTACATGAAGTCCCTGGTTAGTAGAAACTAGTTTTATTTTATTAAGAGGTATGATATATGATGTATATGTCCATTTTCGGAACCATATTCGATTAATCTCACTATAGATAGACTTATGTATATTTAATAACTTTTGCAATCCTTTGGTTTGAGACAGATGGAATGACCTATCATTCTATCGCATTATCTGCTAACACTTCATAGAAGACAAATTCAAATTCATTTCTTTAAGAGATGAAGTGGAAATTGTTGAAGGCACAAACAACAGTAAGATTGTACCAAAATCAAGTAAGTAATTCTTTTAATTAAACAATTCTTCAACTTTAGGGAAATGATCTTGAAAATAAAAAATGTTGTCCTACTGTCCTTATATCTGATTAATAATATGGTACCATAAATAATCACAAATTTATGGCTTTTTAAATATTGGATTTTTCATAGCCATGTCCTCTACTACTCTCCATCAGAAATTGATGGTTAGATTTTTCATCCATATCCATATTTCCACCTATTTTCTCCAACGTGGAAGCCCAGTGATGAGTTAATATTGGTAACCATTACATTTCTTACTTTAATTTTTTAAATTATGTTTTAGGTTTCCTTTTAAGTTCTGGGTTTTTATGAATGAAACTTTCAAATAGTAAACCATTTATAACCCCGACGAATTTTGAGGGAGAAATTCATTTTAAGGGGGTAGAATGTAACAAACCAATATTTTATGAGAATTATTTTTGTTAATTTCATTGATGTCTTCTATTTTACGCTACACCAAAATTAGCTTGCAGTATACGCAACACTATTCTTGGCTCATGTTACACACAATTTCATGTTTGTGTTGTAGAAATTATTCTACGCAACATTAAGTATAAATTTTGTTTAATGTATAAAGGAAATAAGTTTTGATTGTGTTATACGCAACACCAAACGGAGCTTTCACTATACACAACCCTGACTTGGCTTTCATTACACGCAATCAAGACCTTCCTCGATAGCATGTGTAGTACGCAATACTGAGTTTCACTAAACGAGATATTATTATAAAATTATTATGAACTAGCTATTATGAATATTAATACCCATTTTTTTAAATTTTATAAATTTTATCTTTCAAAATGAATTTCATTTTTGGATTCGGAATATCGAAATTAGCCTAGGGTTAATTTTTGGTATTTTTCTGAAAACATTCATTTTTTGATGAATTGTGAAAACACTGGGTTACTATTTAAACCCTGACTTTTTATTTAAATAATTATTTATTTTATTTAAATTTATTTTAGGTAAAAACTGATACATAATACCTATATAATTTCAATGTAATTCAATGGAGTCATTTTATAGTAATTTTAGATATATAAAAAATTTATTGAACTTTTCACTGTCTTTTACCCACCTCCTAGGAGAATTTGAAAATTTACATAAAACATAATTTTACTTCTTTTTTAGTTGAATTTCTATAATCTAAGAGACATGGTTAATATCAAGGAGTAAAATGTGGTTCAATAAGATAAAATTAATTTTTGGTGAATAGTAACTTTTTTACTTTTCTTTACCACGGTTAAAAGTAAATAGGGTAATTAAGGGTAAAAATGATATTATTATTACCCTAACACGTGTCCTAATTCTATTTGATAAGTATAATTCGACCAAAAACATCATTATTAATATAATATTATCATTTAGGTCCACATGGATTAGATTAGGACATTTTTTATTATTTAATTCAAAGAAGAGTTAAAAGAGTTAAAATCAATGTTTAATAAGTAAAACATTTTTAATATATGGTTATACATAAGATACATTAGACTATAAATATTCATTAGAAAGATAAAACTATTTCCTAGAAAATAGTATTTTATTTATAATTTTTAGACATTAAATAAGTTAGTTTATTTATGACACAATGATGATGTAATAATTACCTTATTAATACAATATTAACATAAATGATGTTATAAATACCCAAATAAATGTAATTTGAGACTTCATATAAATTCAAATAATTTTTTAGGTTAATATGACATGTTTTTATTAATTCAATTAACTCTTTTAGAAATAATCATTCTTTTATGATTTTCAAAAAAATCAATTACCAAATAGTATCAAAATTGACATAAATAGTGTTTAAAACAAATATTATATTATTATTTGTTATTATATTCCTAAAAATCTAATGTTTGGATAAATGACTTATATAATGTTATATATATTAATAATTAACCAAGTTGGGTTCTTTTGTCTTGTTATAGTATGTTTATTAACCATGTAGTGTAAGAAAACATAAAGACACGGTAAAAGATAAATTATTTAACTGACAGTTAAATCTAAATGATAAGATTATAATAGTAACCTAAAATTGTTTAAAACCTTTTGGATGATATTATTTAGACCCATCCCCACTTTATCTTCGAAATAAATCAATTTCGAGCTCTTATAAACCGAATATGACTTTATTATAAAATAATATTTTATGTTTTTCCTAAGGTGCCCCTCTCCCCCCTTATAAAAGGGAAACTCCTCCCTCTTCTCTTTACAAAATTTTGAGCCTTCAAGCTCAGACATCCCCAGACCATTTCCCTTATCAACTTCCCTATAAACATTATATAGGTTATGGTCTCCTCAAAAGGCCATCTCTAGTGCCTTAAGAGGAATCTTAAAAGAGGTGCGTCGAAGAAGAGGTAACATCTTCGACCAATTCTTTCATGTTTCTTTCTTCTTAAACTTCTTCATGTTTTTTTGTTTCATTATAAAGTATTAACATCAGTATAAATAATATACTGACATGTTTTATAAATATGAAACAACCCCATTTCACCTTTTATCCATCCTACGGAAAACAAAATCACGGCGCGTGCGTACGTACGGAATACCGTCTCCACGCCGTGGTGTAATCTGTTTTTCCACCACCACCTTACTTGGATGGGTATAATGGTGTAAAGAATAACTATATATAGTTATTATAACATTATACTGATTCTGAGATATTATATCATCCTCTCCAATTCAATTCAATATTTATGTGAATGATATCATTGCTCGTGCGTACGTATGGATTATCGTCTCCACAACGCGATGAGATGCATTCTCCAAGTTAACCACTAAAGAATGATTATAAAGTATATAAAATGAATAATAATGAAATAAATTACATGATAAAGATATTGTATTTCTGTATATATATATATATATATCATCTACTTACTTCCATTCAAGTCAATAAAGAATGGAAAACAATGTTCATGTGTACGTACGGCCTACCGTCTCCATGAACGTTGTATTTCATTTCATTTTTCTATCTATTATATATATATAGTGAATATGTATGATATATAAATAATTATTTACATTATAGAAGAAATTAAATCATGATATAAGTAATAATAATATCAAGACAACAAGTCCAAATATGTACAATAAATAAAACAATTTTACCCAAAATGCTGCTTTATCATGGAATTTACAAAATAAAAGGTAATATAAAGTCATAAGTGAACCATATAAAATATATTAACAATGAATATTATTATATAATAAGTCAATGACATTATTTAAATCATTATATGGGATGTTCGAATACGTACGAAGCATATAGGACCTAAGGTAAGGTATAATTATTCCAATCTCGTTCTTATCTGAGATTGTTTATTCGTAAGTATTTACTGGGGTTATTGTTATCATCCATGTAAATGTTTTATAAAATTTTTTTATGTATATTTTTTGGACTTTTTACCCATTTTTGACTTTTACTTTTTGTTATGGAAGGAATCTTTCTTTAGATTACCATACGTTGTCCTTTTGTACTTTTCTGGAAAATGTACGAGGAGAATTTTTTTTAAATTATACGACATGAACATATTTTTACGGTTTCATACTCCCTAATTTTCAAGAAGATTACTTCAAAATATTTCATTATTATTTTCAATGAAAAATTTTTCTTTTAAAATTTCATGGAATTTTGTGAAAAGAAAATTATTTTGAAGAAGATAGGATATTTTCCTCAAGAATTCATTTCTAGTGTTTTGTCAAAACTATTTTACATCTATGATGAAATTATTTAGTATGATTATGTTTTAAGTATAATTTCTCTATGATTAACATGGATTAACTTCTGTTATGATGGAATGATATCCATTTATTTTATATGGATTATGTTATGATGGGATGATGTTTATGATACCCATTTTATTCTTTGGGTTATGATGAATGATTTATGTTTAAATTGTGGAACATGTAAGAATGATTTCATTATGAGATGGGTGGGAACTATATATCCCTCCAATGCATTGGGAAAATATTTATATCTCATGAGATAGACATGGTTGGAACAACAAGTTAATCTGGTTCAGTGATACAGGATTGGAACGAGGAGTGAACTCGATTCAGAAAGGGACTTTGTCCACTAAGATGGTCTTGGTAGCAATGCCTTTGCTACTATTTAAATCAAAACATGTTCTTAATGGTTTCCACAATTACATGTTTTATTCCCATTCTATTTTATCATGATTGATGTTCCACTATGATCTATGCCTTATGTACTGCCATGTTTTAAGTCATTGCTCGAGATTTTGATGTTTAAAAATTATGGTCACGTTTTTAAGTTCAAATGTATATGGTTTGTTTTATTTTCTCCATGATTACCCTTACTAAGAAATTGAGATCACCCTTTATATGTTTTATTTTCCCCAGGACATGAATAAAGGTTTTAGGTAAGAAAACAAAAGGGGAAGATCTTTATGGGAGATGTTGAAGATCATTCATGGTGATTAGAAGATTATTTTTTTCCGAGTTTCCAAAGTCAGTAAGATATTACTGTAATTTATTGTTTATTTTTGTTTTGTATTATGTATTCTGCAAAAGTAATATAATTTCCATGTACATCAAGCTCGGGTCTCTATAGTAGGAGTGCAAACCAATCATTGGGCATCCAGGGTTTGGACAATCGGTCCGGATTTCAGGGAAATGGGAGAGACCTGGTTGGAAAATGAAGTTCTCAGAACAACAAAATTATTGTTTTTCCATTGTGCTCTTGTGCACGAATGGTGTAACTCCAAGGGAACTAAAATTGATCTGAACAGATGAGCATGGGAAGTGTGAATTGTGATACCCAGGATTCGGAACATTGTGGGGGGGGGGGGCGTGACAATAATGAATAAATGTTGACCGCATTCGTAACATAGTATTCATATTGTATTAGACTGGAATAGGGGAAAAAATGAGGGTCGATCGTTGAACATGTTCAAAACACATGACATATCGCTAATACTGTCTGTTAGTCTTCCAGAACGTTGGCCCTAGATAGTATTCGGGCCATAGGCCGAGAATCCATACTGTTAGGGGCTGCCTCCAGACATGAAAGAGGATGAGGGTCTGAATAAGAGGCACACAAAGCATGGAATGTGGAGTGAGGGTTTGTGTGAACAGAATACCACACTCTTGAAATCATTCCACCGTGGTAGAAGCACACTTGATGGACTCATCAGTTTGATCATGGATCATTCCTTTTTTCAGACAGGGCCTCTCTGACGAGGGGAGCTGTCACTTCCCAATGTCATCGTGGGTCATCCCAAACTTGTTCGGAGAAAAATTGCAGTTATATGGTTCACCGCGAGGGGTCAGGCCAGGAGGCCCGAAGTGGGGAGTATCATGACTTTATGATTCATGGGGCTTGACCCTAGGTGAAATACTGGGGTGTCTCTACATATCCCATAAGGATGGGAATGAAGCCATACGTATTTCTAGAAGTACAGTTTAACATCATGCGGCACGATGAGAAGCTTGGTTGCGCTAGTGTACATCATACCAAATCTACAAAGCCCACGTGAGTCGTGCTCGATGTGGGAAACAATAAGTAGTGGTGGGACTTTCCCGACACAGGAAGTGAAAAGTTAGGGAGAAGGGGCGCTCATTAAATGCCAGCCCAAAGATGCTAACATGTCCATGTAGTGCACATAGATGTGAAAAAATATAAAACTGAGTATGTCCGAGTTCCACTTGAACATGAGGAAGTGGAATTGTGTGAATCATGATGCTCGACATCTGGATCACAATGATTTCGGCGTGACGATGGGGGGTAACTATTGACCGTTTCCGAAACATAGCGTCCATACCGTGTTAGCATGGAAAGGGGGCGGACAAATGACGGTCGACCATTGACCATGTTCGAAACATGGGACCTGTCGCAAATGTTGTAAAAGTTCTTTATGGGCGTTGGCCCAGGATGGTAGGTGAGCTGATGCGGCATGGGACTATGACGTAAGGGGTCCCATTGGATGTGGAAGAGGATGAGGATCCAAATATCAAGATCACGAAGCTTGGACATGAAACAAGGGGGATTTCTCCATGAAAATCTGACACTTCAGGATCTCTGTCAAACACATCTAAATACGACAATGAGACATAAAAGATAAGGGGGTCGAGCCCCTTCCCCTAGGGAGATCATAGTTTAGGGTCGTAGAACTCGGGCCATAGATGGTAGGAATCAAGGGAGGAATGTTGTGGGGTAACTACAAATACCCGACGTGAATGGGAACTGGGGGTTCCACCACCATGTGTTCCTCAGAGATTGTTTAGTTTGAGAGACCAAAAACGAGAGATAAGATGGGCCAGAGTCAAAGTGCACAGGCGTTCCTACATACCCCATGAGGATGGGGATCAAGCTACATGTAGTTCTTGACGTGGAATGGTAGGGTACCTATGTTAGGGAAAAAGGGGCATGCGGGCATGGCCCATAGGCCAATATAATTGGTATTTGATAAATCTTCTTTGTCCTTTAAGGTGAGTGGTTTTTTTGTGAAGCGACAGGCCTAGGCTAGTAGACCCTAGCATCACCACAAAAATCAAGACGTATATAGGCATTAACAAATGGTGTGGTAAATGGTTGATACCCAACGTGATGTCCTCTACGATGAGGACATCACAATGCAATGCTGTTTTTTTTGTCGTGCAGACATGACGATAATGTTACAGTTAAGGGTCATGTGATAGGACCAAGCATGCATTTTAACGTCGTGCAACATAGACATAGTAGATACGATGCTAGCTGGAGAATGTGTATGGTGCAATTAAACATCCATATCTTGAATGGGGATATGGTCCTGTATCATACCGTATGAAATTCTGAGAGGGGAACCTCAGGACAAGGGGCCTACATATAGTTATGAGGGAAAAGGGAGATGAGAGACTAGCTCCTGAATGAGCTGGGCCCAAAAACGAGATGTCCGGGTTGTCCTACGTATCCCATAAAAATGGGAATCAATCCATATGTAGTTCTTGATGAGATCATAGTTTATGGTCTTAGAGATCGGACCATAGATGGAGTGAAAACCGTCCGAGTATGTGTAGACCTCAACCTGATCCCTAAGACCACGCGAGTTAAACTTAGTGTGGGAAAAAAGGGAAGAAGATGTATTCTTTAATACCTGGAATGCACGCCAAAGGGAAATCGGTGAAGAGCCTCGAATGACGCCCCATTCACAGATGTGGTCCTCCTAATGTGCGGATTCGCACTGAGGAATAGTACCAAGAGTTTCGAAGATCTACTTGGACATGAGAAGGTGGATAAAGATGTGAATCATGTAACTGATATTTTGGGCTTAATGGGTTTGGCGTGGCGATGGGGGATAATAGTTGACCGTGTTCGAACCAGAGTACCCATATAATGTTATCCCGGTGGGAACAATAAATGAGCATCGAACGTTGACCATATTCGCAACGCAGGATTTGTATCAATTTGTTGTCTGAAACCCTCGGGGGCATTGGCCCGTAACGGTAGGAGATCCCTTAGGCGTGGTTTCCATGCCGTTTTGGGGGTCCTGTCAGGTGTGAAAGGTACTGAAAGCCCTGATGAAGGGGAACACAAAGCCTGAAAAGTAGGTGGAAAAATGTCCGAGAAGAGTCTAACATTCCTGGTACTAAACTAGAGTACCCTTAGGCACATTGATGAACCACCGAAGAGGGTCGACGAGGATGCTCTGGAGGGAGAGGTACATGGCGTGGTCCTTACAATCTCGACGTGAATGAGCACGTAATCCCATTCCACGCCATATACTCCCCTCTCCGGGGAAGGGTTGGCCACGGGGCCAAGGTGAAATGGTGATTTCCGGGAGATGGGGATTAACTCGAAATCTAGATATTTGGGTGGTTCTACGTATCCCATAAGGATGGGAATCCATCCACACGTAGTTCTTGAAGACACCCATGGGTAATATACCCCAACTAGGGGGGTGAATGGCACGGAGAATTACCCGACGTGTATGAGTACATAATACTGCACCACACCATACACTCCCAAAAGAGAGGACTTGGACCGGGGGCCCGAGAAGGCCAAGGGGCATGAGGCTAGGCCTCAGCCCGGAAGGCCTGACTGTCTTGAAGTTTAGCATATTACAGTGAGGATGAGTAGGGAAGTATGATACCCCCCAAAAAAGGAGGAGTACATAACGACAAATAACCCGACATGAATGAGGACATAATCCCATACAACACCGTACACTCCCATAAGAAAACCTAGGCCGGGGCCCGAAAGGCTAAGTGGCCTGAGGCTGGACCGCAATACGGAAGGCCTGCAAAACCTATTGTTTAACATCTTAAAGTGAGAACGAGGAGGATAAGGTGTCTCATCCGGGGATGTGTACGGCATGGTGAGCAACCCGATGTGAATGAGGACATAATCCCACACCAAACTGTACACTCCCATAAGAGAACCTGGCCCAGGGGCCCGAATGGCAATGGGGCCTGATAGATGGCACCACCCAGAGGGAGTTCATCGCTTGGAGTTACAAAGGGGTAGAATGAATCACTATAATCAATGTTTGGGATATATTGGGGTGGCCCTAACGATCCAAGACAACTGTTGACCATGTCTAAAACACTGCATCCCTATACTGACTGGAAATGGGATCAACAAATGAGATTTGACTGCTGACCATATTCGAATCATGGGACTTGTATCATCTTGTTGCTCGACATCCTCAAGGGCATTGGCCCATAGTGGTAAGAGAGACCATAGGCCTAGCATCCATACCATTCAAGGGCCTTTCCGGATGGGGAAGTTGATGGAATCCCAGTCAAGGAGTGGGTGAAGCATAACTGTACCCATATCTAAAAGAGGAGAACATATACAGGGAGCGTGACATATGGCTGGATCAAGATTAGCTCGACATGAATTGGGGAAAAATTTCACCCTTTCCATACATGTTGACCCGGGGTTAAGATTCTTGCGTTTGGAATGGGCCAACTGATTAAATGTTCGGGCATTCCTACGTATCACGTGAGTATGGGAATCAAACCATACATAGTTCGTAAAGGCCATGCAGTTTAACCTCTTGCATTGAGGACGTGGGCAGATAGAAGAATGAGAGTGGGCACATTGTGCGACCATTATAACCCTTATATGATTGGGGTTGAGGAATCCCATATCATGCAAGGATCCTCCGAGAGAACTATACCTAGGGGGATAGTTGAAAAGAATATTTTGGGGCTGGGATCAAAACCAAGCGTCTCAGCATTCTTACGTATCCCATAATGATGGGAATCAAGCCATGCGTAGTTCTGAAGATGCAGTTTAATGTCATGCAGGACATTACGCGGTTTAAAATCATGAAAGACTGGACAGTTTAAGGTCATGCAAGACCATCATGCAGTTTAGGGTCTTGCGGGACCATCTGGTTTAAGTTCATGCAAGACCATCATGCAGTTTAGGTTCATGCGGTACCATTGTGTCGTTTAGGGTCATGCGGGACTGTCGAGCAGTTTAGGGTCTTGTAGGACCATCCAGTTTAAGGTTATGCAGGAAAACGTGCAATTTAGGGTCATGCAGGACAATTGTGCCATTTAGGGTCATGTGGGACCATCTCACAGTTTAGGGTCATGTTGGACCATCCAGTTTAAGTTTGTGTAGGACCAACATGCAGATTAGGGTTATGCGGGACCATTGTTCTGTTTAGGGTCATGCTGGACCATCGCGCAATTGAGGGTCATGTAGGACCATCCAGTTTAAGGTCGTGCAGGACCCAGGGGCTCATGAAAAGTATATCTTGACGAATTTGGAATTGGTGGGAGGAGTTATACACTCACCACCCATGGTCACCAATGAGTATGCTCCATTGGGGTAAAACCTAAGGACTAGGTAAGGTCCTTCCCATTTGGGATCCAACATGGATGGTTTCCTACCATGGATTATTGGCGCTCAGAGGATCAATACCAGGTCGCCTTTCAGAAAAGAGAGGAGGTGAACGTTCTTGTTGAAGGCTCTAGCCATCTTGTTCTTATTCCTTTCTAGATTGTGTAGGGCACGAAGCCTACTCTCGTCAAGTGCTTCCAATTCAGCTAGATGGATTTCAGCTACCTTATCTGGAGTCTTCTGGTCATAGACCACAGTGCGTAATTAAGGCAACTGGATCTCGATAGGTAGGATGACCTCAGCTCCACACACCAGGGAATACGTGGTTACCTGGGTGGAATTGCGAGTCATCGTCTGATAGGCCCAGAGGGCATTGGGGATCTTTTCTGGCCAACTCTTCTTGTTCTGACCAACAATTTTCTGAAAAATGTTAGAGAGGGTTTTTTGAATTCCTCAATCAACCCATTTTCCTTTATTTGATAGCGGGAGGTATGGTTCAAACGGATATTGTACTTGGCATATAGTTTTTTTAGCTTGGGTGATTAGAAGTTGGGGCCTTTATCTGCGAGGACAATGTGAGGGACTCCAAACTGGTGGATGATATTAGAGCTCACAATGTCCATGATGTAATAGGCCTTGACCTCCTTGTGTGGAACTGCATCTTCCCACTTGGAAAAGAAATCTATGGTGGTCATGATGAACCAGCATTGGCGAGCTGTCGCCGATGGGTATGGTCCCATGACATCCTCTCCCCACACCGAAAATGGACAAGAGTACTTGGTGCAGTGGAGAGGATTTGGTGGACAATGCATAAAGTTAGCATGAACATGGAATGAATGAAATCTCTTTGAAAACTCGATACAATCATGGATCATAAAGGGCCCAAAGTACCCATGTCTCCGGATTTGATGGGATAGTTTCGGCATAGCCTAGTGGGCACCCCATGAACCAGCAACAACAACTTGAATGGCCTATGGAATCTCGAATCCTTGGATTCAACGGTGGATAAATCCTTCGAAACTGTGCTTGTAGAGAATCTACTCATGACGGGGACCACTCTAGAGGGTAAAATGCAGCGCGTGACGTCGAATTCACTCGTGTTTGACCCGATTAGCTGGGAGGCAACCATTTTGGAGATACAAGACAAAAGGGGATCTCAAGTTGGGAGTCGCTTCAACCACTGCATCTAAAGGGCCTAACGGTCTGGACGTGGAGGATTCAGTGGTAAGATAGCTTACTTGAAGGTCATCATCATCTTCTGGGAAGACATGGGAAATGACTATCTGGTGGGCCACATGTATTATCAGATCATCCTGCCCGGGCTCAACAGGTGATGTGGCTAGGCTGGCTAAAACGTTCACTTGACCATTCTGGGACCGAGGGACATGGTTATCCTCTGGTCGATAAGGGAATTAGGCCATTATATGGTGGGTGCACTCCGAAAATGGTGTGATCTATGGCTTCCTAACACCATAGTGGTTGTTGACTTTCTTGATGTCTAGCTCGGAATCCCCTTCAACATGAAAATGGGGCACATCGATCTTGAGGGCCAGCTCGAGACCAGTAATAAGAGCCTGATACTCTGCCTCGTTGCTGGTGCAGCCTTCCGACAACAGGAATGAGTACGGCAGGATGTCTTGCGCCAGGGTGATGAAGACGATGCCCAGGCCTACTAGGTTGGGCCTAGGATCATTGAGCCTCCGACTGGTAGGGCTTTGGGAGGCACTATCCAAATGAATCTTCCAACATGGGATGACTTGATCTAATGAGAGGATGGCCTCGTCGGGGAAGTCCAAGTCTAGGGACTAGTCCACGGAGGTTGGATGTGCAGCTAGAAGGTCCACCAATGCCTACTCCTTAATAGCCTTCTGAGGCACGAACCTGATGTCAATCTATTGGAGGATCACCGGCGACCTTTCTAGAAGACCATTCAACATGGGACAGTTTGGAATATACTTCAATGGGGATACCCGAGAGACCAGTTGTACCTCATGGTGCTGCAGGTAATGTCACAACTTCCGTATAGAAAATATGAGCGGAAGATAGCTCTTCTCGATTTGGGATTATCTAGTCTCCGTATTGAGGGGCATGTAGCTGAGGTAGTAGAGGCTATTCTATATCCCCTCATTGTTTTTCTGGGCGAGAAGGGTTCCAAGAGATCGATCCAAGGCAGTGACATAGAGGATTAGCGGCTTTCCAGAGACGGGTGTTATCAGGAAAAGAGACTAGAGTAGATAATGCATTCGTTCCTTGAAGGCGGTCTGGCACTCTTCATCCAATTCATAGGCATAGACTTTCTTCATTAGCTGAGAAAATGGCTTACACATGCCAGCCAGATTCACAATCAATCAGCATATGTAGGCTATGTGGCCTTGAAAACCTAGACGCTCTCAAATATTTATCGGGGGAGGAATTTGGCTAATGGACTTGATCTTCTTTGGGTCGATCTCAATGCCTCGGTACCTACCAGAAATTCCATGAAACTTCCCAGAGGTGACCCCGAAGGCACACTTCAACAGGTTCATCTTCAAGTGGTGGGAACAGAGGTAGTAGAAAACTTTCTCAAGGTCCTTGAGATGGTACTAGCTCTTGAAATATTTGACCACCAGATCATCCACATAGCACTCCACCAGCATCCTGAGGATCGGTTTGAATATGTGATGCATGGCCTACTGATAGGTGGCATTTGTATTATTCAGGACAATGGACATAACCTGTTAACAGAAAGTATGTTGACATTCTCTAGAAGCGGTAGACTCCTCATCATCAGGGGCCATCCGTATCTAATTAAATCTAGAGTAACCATCCATGAAAGAGAGGGCTTGGAACCCAGCCGTAGCATTGATCAAAAATTCTGTCACCATAATGGGAAAATCATCCTTTGGACAATGGCAGTTGAGATCTCAAAAGTCGATGCAGACTCTAATCTGTCTGTTCTTCTTCCTGATTGGCATGATGTTGGCTAGCCACATGGGGGTACTGTAACTCCTTGAAATAGTTGGCTCTGATGATCTTTTCAACTTCAACCTCCACCATGGAACCGTGGGAAAGGTGCATCTTTCTGGGAGGCTACTTGAACCTGCGATGGTTTGTCAGGAGACCGAGGTAGTGGATGGCTACCTGAGGATCTAGTCCTGGCATCTCATCATAACACCAGGTGAACACGTCACTGTGTTGTTTAAAAAATTCCACGTACCACTAATGCTCCTCGATAGAAATGGCAGCACTGATCAATGTGGGTCTCAGATCTGCCTCGCTACCAAGGTTCACCTGTAGTCGTTAATCGACCGTGGTAGAGACAACTTCTTCAATGGCTAGGGGGGAATCTTCCAAAACCTCTTCTTCACTTGTGGAGGAGGGATTCCCAGCGGGTGAGGCTTCCCCTTGATCAGAGGAACCCGACGGGAGGCTGGTACCAGCCTGACATCAGTGGACAACATATTAATAGATTCACGCGCCGCTGACACCATAGTGATGAAAGAAGTCGATCCAATCTAATCTTTCCTTCGGCCCAAGGGGTCAAACTTCATGATATCAAAGAAATAGTGGCGCATCAGCTTGAGAAATTTAATTCTAGCCCGGTGGAATAGACACGTATGACATACTGCTGTTTCCATGGGGTGGACATCCTGGTACCTTACGGGGGTAAAAGTTTCCCGGATCACCTGAGCCTGGTTTGTGTAGGAGTACGAGGTGATTTTATGTCGTTGCTTGGACTAGGGAATATGCATTCCTCTTGTACCAGATGAAACAAATCATTGCCCTCTGCCGGGGTTCGTGGCCTCCAATTGATGTATTGGGAAGATGTAGGCATCATCCAGACCTTCCCAGGGTTCACTTGTGACCGGGGCGGGCTCAACCTCACTTTCCAGAATCTACTTATCCTTGCTCTTGAAATAGTCCACATCTAGATAACGAGATTCTCAAGAGGCGAAAGGAGATCCATCATCTTGGAGTATTCCTACTTGACCATTAAGGGAGTACTTGAGGCATTGGTTATATGATGAGGGGACCACCGCGTGTAGGTGGAGCCATGGCCTTCCCATCAATGCATTATACATGGTGTCCTGGGAGACAACCATGAACACGGTGCTAGAAATTAGGCCACTGAACTGGGTCTTCAGAAGGATCTTGCAAACCGGGGTCTACCCTATCATGTGGTACCCCTAGATCCCTAAATCGGAGGGAGTCAAGTCATCTTCAGATAACCCTAGAGTCCACATTGTCCATGTTGAGATAAGTTTGATCGCAGATCCAGTATCAACGAGACAGCGACGAACCTCACACCGTGGAATTTTATGGTGATGTACATTGGGTGGATGTGCCCCTATATGGGAGAGCCTTCATCTTATTCTGAAAATTAAATGATGGTTTGGAATTTGGAAGTCTCAACTGCTTCAGTGTGAAAGGCTTCTACAGCTACTACCTCCGTCTCAAACTCGAGGGGGCTCTTTAAAGCCTCAACGTGGGCCTTGTGAATGTATGAAGATAGGAGGAGGGCTTCAAGGATGGAAATCCTCGCTGGGATACCGACGAGATTCTTGATAACATCCTACATCCCTGAGAGACGAGAACTTTTGATTATAGGAAGCCGATCTGTGATTGGAGGCATGGCGGGCCCTGTCGGCGGGACCGACAGCTTGCTGGTGCTGGAAACATTCTGTTGTTCACTAGTAGAATCATAAAGAGTAGTTTCCAGATGAGGTCCAGATGACTTAGGTTGACCCATACCGGGGCAAAGATGGTCGTGCTGCGGCCAAAGCAGCTCGTCCAGATCCAGTATCACAAACTGTGGTGGAGGATGTCCGGATGACATCGAATAAAGATGTTGTGCTTACTGAGGTCTGCGCTAGGACTATTTTCTAGTTTTAGTGGCATTCAGATCATGTCTAGAGGTGCCGACTGATTCAACTTGATGACCCATATAGTCATGGCTCCGCCGACGCTGACGTCGGCTGGGGATGTTGGGGTGGTTCGCCTGGTGTTCCCCATCGTCTGGAGTCGTATATGGGTTTACCAACTCAATGGTATTAACCTAAGTGTACCCATGACTGTCACATGAAGAATCATCCACCACTGGGCAAATTCTGGGAGGGATCCCCATCTTAGGTATCATGAATTCACCGAGAGTGCAGGATGATGATGGCATTGGCGGGGCACGTTGCTTCTTCTTGTGCCGCCGATGCTTGCTCTTTTGGGAAGATGCCAGCTGAGATGATGATGCAGAAGTGGCGGCCACAGCTTCTAAAGGCTCTGTCTGATTGAGGAATGCACATATAATACCATGGGCACGAGCGACTATTTTATGAGCCATCCAGTCATTGTACTTCTGGGATCCACGGCTGGGAACCTACTTCCACTAACCTTCATTGTCGCTACCTCTTTCTGACCTCACAAAGACACCCTCCACTTGTACAGTGGCCGGGCCCAGCCTGACTATGTTGTTATCGACCTGGTCTTGGATCCAGTCCTTAAACATATAGCACTTCTTGATGGTGTGACCATAAATCTGATGATAGGGGAATTAGTTCGGGCGATCGGTAAGATTCTCCTCTGCCGGCCTTCTACACTCAGGCATGTGTACAATCACCTGCTCTAGGGAACTACGGAATTAACCGGGGAACTGATTCTCACTGAACGAGTATGATTATTGTCTTCTTTTAGGATAGGGAGCCCTTCAATTCTGGCCTTTATGAGGATCCAGAGGGGCTTGCCAAGGAGGTGGACCCTGATCGTCCCGCCTGGGCGGTGGCGGCGCATTACGCGGAGGCGCCTTCCAATTCTAAGGACGTTGTTGGGCCAGAGGCTACGCCTAAGGAAGAGGGCCTCTACAAGGATGTGGGGCTAGTGCTACTGGTAGCAATTCTAGCTTCCTGGGGGACTCTATCTAGGCCACTGCGGTGGGATCAGCTATGGCAGCTCTCTTAGCTGGGATTGCTGGGGGCAATGGACCTGCCAGCTTGGCTTGTTGTAGGGATTCTTTGTGGAGCTAGGCCTTATCCGAGAAGTCTCGGAACCCTCCGGGATAATTCTGAGTAATCATGGAGGGAACCAGTTCCTTCTTGACATTCCCCATGCACATTGTAAGTAATTTCTCTGGAGTCAGTGTCATGTCAAGGGAGCATGTGATCCACTTCCACCGTGCAATGATGTCCGCGAACCCCACATCAGGAATTTGTATTCACTTGGAGAAGTCTGTGATGCTGTTATTCTGGGTGGTAGAGCTGAACTGGAAGAGGAACTACCTGTGAAGGTCATCCCATCTAGTCACAGATCCCATAGGGCGTTGGCTGTACCAAATGAATGTCGGCCCATCTAGTGTCTGAAAAAACAACGGATCTTGGAGGCCTCCTCTTGCACTGGGGTCCCTAACATTGGCCCACACCTCACGTTAAAGTGGGCCAAATGTTGCAGAAGGTCCCCTGTCATGTTAATGGGGGAGAAGGTGGGATTCCCGAAACCCTGAGGCACTGGCATATCATCCACCAAGGCCGGGTGTGGCTTTCCATCTGGTGGGATTTCCACCTTCCGTGTTTCCAAAGCCTCGAGGCAGGAAATGTGTATCACCATAGGATCATCCAGGCGGGGGTCCCTGTCTTGACGGGGATCCCTAATTAAGAGTGTGTTGTCAGGCTCTTCGACATGGTAGAAGGGTTCAATGGCTCATGGATCAATTGGTGGGGCGGCCTGCAGGGAAGCGGGGGATCCCGGGCCAGAATCCTCATATTGCTGCGCCACTCGGGAGGGTTCGGTGAGACATACCACGCCTTCTAGCCATGAGTTTCGGCATCAGCCCTGTCAGCGGGAGCAGTATGATCATGGTTTCACAGAGGCATCTCTCTGGGGGGAAGTTGTTCCTCCCCCTATTGCCCTGGCCCAGGATCACCATAGTAGGGTCATCGCTCTACCACACGTTCATCCAGGAGATTGTCGACCAACCTATTTTGCTCAGCATGTTGTTGGCGCAACGCAGCCTTCTCAGGGCCCTCCTCTGTCTTCTACACTGAGTCGGATGGGTCGAAGTTCTTGATATCTCCGACATGCTCCTTACCGGAATTCCGATTGAGTACCAACACCATGGTGGGTGCAAGGAGACCTAGGATATTCCTATACCAACGAGTAATCCTCCATAGTGGGACCAATAGTGGTGGACCACCCTTAGGGGGTAAGTCTGCATCCAGAAACATCAGAACATCCTCCTTTTCCACGAATTCATCCATGTAGACTGTGACCCTTACCAGGGGCATGTCTTCAATATCGCATAGCAAGTCGGGCTGCCGTCAGATAAGGATGAAGTGGAGGGAAGCATACTTCCCCCAGCCATGAACTTGCACGTGGGGGGTTTCTTCCCTGGTAATTTGGAGGAGTACCTTGATACTCTGAACACATTGCTACTGGAGGGGCTCACGACGGCCTGGTGACTTGGGGCGCTGGGCCTCAGGGAGTGTCGCCACATCGATTATATGACACATCTCGATGATGTCATCAAAATGCGCTTGGATCCTTGGATATACAACATGCTGATGACAGAGAATTAAATGGGTCACCCAAAGAGTATATCGGAGACACTCAACTTCCTTTGGGGTGAGGGACTCAGGTATGCAGAAATCCCATGCTACTGCAGGCTATAACTTCTCGGGGAAGTTGTCCGCTGCAAGAATGCTCCAGAAGCTCCGTGACTCAAATTCAGGGCCTGGCCCTTAAATGACCCACTTGCCAACTGGGTGGTGGTTGAGGAACTAGCAGCGGTACTGACGCAGACCACTGAGATGACAGTTTGGCCAGTGGGGACTATGGTGAACGGGCTGACTGGCCACCGATTGTTGGGCTATCCTCTGAAGAGTGGATCAACATGGCCGCTATGTCGTGGTAAGAGGGGATGACGGCCGTCATTCCTAGCTCAGGGGCCAAGGCTGCTGGTGGTGGGTCACACTGCTGCATTCCTACCATTGATCCCTAGAATAGCTCTCTATGATCTCTTGTGGAGGTACACAATGCTTCTGGTGATGATGGTGGTGACTTCATGACCGTAACCTACGGGGTCGATAGATTTTCATCCTCCTAGATAAACCTTCGGAGGGATGCGGGAATCCTGTGGACCTCGCACTCTGGGAGCAACATGATGATGTGCCCCGTCCCTACCCCGGCCCTGGAATCGGATGAGTTAGGGGAGGGTTCTTGAGCTGAATCGCAGTCTGCTTTATATTCTGAGAAGTGGATTGGTTTGATCTTCGTCCGGTCCTTCAAAGGATTTTTCTTGTGGTGGGGAAGACCCGCCCTCCTACCCCTGGGTGGCTCCTCGGGAGAGGGCTGATTTATGACATGTGGTCCTTTGGCCGTACTGGTGCCAGGGCCGAGAGGATTTCCACTTAAGATAGCCGAGTTGCGACGATCACCGGGATAAATGTTGAAGGGGACATGGGCAAGACCTCTATGACCAACACTAGAGTGTGCAAAACCTCCACCGGAACCGGCAGAAGCATGGGGAGGACCCCCATGCTTGGTGCGGGTGGAGTGATGCTGGCCTTCACCCCTCTAGTTTCCGGGGTGAGGTGGACCTTCACCAGCTATGGAGAGGACGTACGGAGGATCCCCACATTGGAGAGAGACCAGATGAGTAATGTCTCTATGTCAACGGTCAAGGGAAGGAGGAAGGGCTCCATACCCTGTGTGATGGGCATGAAAGATGCCTTTGTACCGTACATCACTATCGTGGGGTAGACCTCCATCCCGAGCCTTAGAGCAGGGTAGAACCATGCTCTCGGTGGGGGTGGTATGGGGAGGACCTCCGTACGGGGTGGCATCGCTGTGGGTTGGTTCATGGTGACCACCGCTCATGCCTACAACCTGGAGAGTTGACCCAGCATGCCCGTGGGGTGGTTGGGACCTCGATCCTGGTTGGGCGTATATGTTCCCCTACTCAGTGTGTGTAGGGACATTATGATATGCATCGGTTGTGGCTCGGGCCACAGTAGTCACCGACATTGACCCCCCTTGGCGGGCGTCCTCAGGTAGTGTCGGATGCTGGCGTCAAGTCAGATGAGCCGATGTTGGTGGTGCATGCATATAGCCTACCTGCACCTCTGGCAAGGCTGGGTGGTGGTGTTGACACAGCCGGGTGGGGGCCCTCACTGGGAGCCCCTGGACTAAGACTCTAACTGGGATGGGTCAGACGTCGATCATCTCATCAGCGCAAGGTAGGGGGTCTTCAAAGCACTCCAGGGATAGGCTTCCGAAACGATTGAATGTTGGGGTGGGGAGCAGTGGCTTCCTTCATGGCCCTCAGGGGCGACATTGATAGCGGGGCCTGGACACCCTAGGTCCAGGCATGCCATATCCTGGGTTGGGATTATTCCCTCCTCATAATGACGAACAAGGTCATTCATCACCCTTATTTGTATGACTTCTGATGGGGACATGGGGTGTGGGCGCCCCATGGTCACGGACGCAGACGCCGTTATGACAGCAATGGATCCACATAGTGCGGCTGTGCTGCTGTTGCCCCTGCCCCTGCGTAGGAAGACTGGTGGTGATCGCATTCCATGGAAGTAACCTGATTCCTAGATGCCGGGAGATTAACTCATTAACACTTCTAGAAAAAGAAATCGACAACCAGTGCCCCAGCTCCATTCCTCCTTCCGTGGCTGGTAAGAGGGATCCACGCTGACAACGTCACAGAACGGGATGCCCAACTTTCTACTGCCCCAACTTCTGGTGAGTTTCACACCAGGCCCACTATTTTCTTGGCTAGACTCGGAGCCGAATAACTAGATCCAGTGACCAATCAATCCATGCATTCCATGAGCATTACTAATCTCTATATTGAAGAGAATATATTCACTTTGGTTTCACCATTTCTATTTTCCAATGCTTTTGTTAGGGCACGTGTGTACGTCTGGTTGAGTCCGACATGCGCAACTTTTGTTACCCCATGTTCCCACATTCCAAAGGTGTGTGACATTCGCTCCTTATTCAAGGACGTCTTCTCCTTGATCGAAATGGTATGATGGGATGTCGGTTCTTCCTTCTGTGGATTCCTCCTCGAAACTTGTCACCATGTCCGAGTCTCCCTCGTATATTTAAGAAGTTTTTCGTGAAACTCTCCCTGGTGCCATATCTTCATGGACACCATTTAATTACACTACTTCTGTCAGGAAATTCCAAGTGGTCCAGTCAGGGCAGCAACATTCGATTAGGGGAGTAGTCACGCTGGGGCATCACTGACATGTCTGGACGCTGGAGATTGATGTGTCTCTCTTCTCTCCCTTATTATAGGGCTTCGCGAGGGCGCGGAAGCCCGATGCCTCCCACATCGAATGAGGGGAATAATATGACATAGGCATGTATCTGTGGTTTTCCACAACTTCCTATGTTTAACATGGGGTATGCCGCAAGTTTAACGTCCAGCAGAGATAGATTAGATTGATCCGAACACTGATTATAGTGGATCAGATGGAGGAATCCCCAGGGGGAACACCGATATTGTCTCTAGCACGTGGGTGGCTTCCAGAATGCTATGGTGGGGAATGAGGTGGCATGATCTCACCGGGATGTGGCGGCCTGGGTAAGGATCAGGATGGAAGATGGTTTTGGGCTTGAGCCTTGAAAAGAATTCCTACGTACCATGCCATGACATGGATCAAAGTCATCATAGTTCTGGTGTACACCGACCTGGTGGTGGGCTTGATCTGGATGAGGCTTCCAATGTATCATGCCTTGACATGGATCCAAGACCACGTAGTTCAGATTGGTGTGTTGGAGAACCGACGTAAATGATGGTCGGAACGACCGAGTGGTGGGATTGAACCTCGTGATGCTTCCTACATACCATTCCTTGACATGGATCAACGTCCTTGTAGGTTGGGATGGTGTGTCAGAGAACCGACGTAAATAAGGACCTTGGTCTAGGTGGATGGTGGGATTGAACATCAGGGAGGCTTCCTACGTACCATGCCTTGACAACGATAAAATAACACGTAGTTCAAGAAAGGTTGTGTCAGAGATCCGAAGTGAATAAGGACCTTGGTCCAGGTGGATGGTGGGCTTGAACCTCAGAGAGGTTTCCTACGTACCATGCCTTGACATTGATCAAAGACCACATAGATGAGTATAGTTTGGGGTTTACAATCTAGGATGTCTATGGTGGTGGTGAACCAATGGTCAGAACAACCGGGTGATGGGCTTGAACCTCATGAGGCTTCTTATGTACCATGCCTTGACATGGATCAATTTCCTCATAGTTTTGATGTACGGTTTAACATCATGTGGGGGGAGGATTTTTTCATGGTCGATGCTTACTCTAAGCTCACGTGAGTCATCCTCGGTGTTAGAAACAAGAGGTAGTAGAGTCCTGACGATCACGTCGTGAAAGGTGTGTTCGTAGGATGTGGAGTAGGGCTTATTCATGGAGCGGGACATGGTGTCAGGACTTACTCTAGGATGGTGGCCCGAGGGTGACAAAGCGCAGCGTGTGTGGGACTTGGGACCGAAGAAAGGAGGATCCCCGTTCCCTATCACACCCTTCGCTGGACTTGGCACCGAGGAAATGAGGAGGAGTAGGGGTGCTGCCTCCTGTGAGAAAAGCTACCGGCTTACACCAAGGTGGCTGCCCTTCCCCGCGGAAAAACGCCACTCCATGAAGGAGGATATAATTTCCGGTGGAGACCAGGGGGTGTGGAGAATGCCCAAGGTGGCGAAACCTGTGTGCGGGGCATAGGGAGAGGTCACAGTTAACGTCATTTATTGTGGATGATGGCGCTTGGATGTTTAACTTCCTTTATCTCGGATGAGGTGGGTTCATTCCGCACCCCTAGGACTTACATAATCTGTACCCTCTACTCCTTATGGGAGGTAAGGCATCTGCAAGGCTGTGGTAAAGGGGGGTCGCTGAGCGAACCATCGATGGGTCCACGTTAGCATGAAAATGGGAAGAAGCAATATCCATTAGCGTGCCTATGCGGAGAATCACTAGGAGAATCGATGGAATGGGTGGTATCATCCATGGTACTTTGAAGTCACATCGTGAAAACCTGGAGGGTCACAAGAGAAAATGATTTTCTAAGCAAAGGGGTCCATAGGCAGGGGCCTTGTGGAGCTCCATTGCTCTGCGTTGTGGGGGGGGGGGGGCACATGCGAAGGGGTGTGCTTCATGAAGTGGGGTGCCTTAGCCTTAGCATGGGTGGAGGTGAAAATGGGAGGTGCTTCGCGAAGTTGAAAGTCATTCACAAAGCACATCCTTGCGGAGCAAAGGTGCCTCGTGAAGTAGGATGTCGGGAAGCAACATGCATCACGAAGTACAGTGATCATGCCTTAGAAAATGGATCATGTGTACACTAAGGGTGTTTCACAAAGCATAAATGCTCTACAACAACCTGGGTCCCCTTGGGGATCCCAGTCCTTCACAAAAGCCCTTAGGCATTGGGAAAGGCATCTCTCTCAGAAGAGGGGATAAAAAGAAGATGATGGGGAGGCACTTCACGGAGTTGAAGTGCCTCACGTAGATCATTGTTCAAGGAATGGAAGAGTGCTTCATAATTCAGGAGATGAGATGCCGAAAGGTCAGATTGTCCATCTAGAGAGATTAGGGGGAGCTCTGTATTTATAAGAAAGATGTGCCGCAGACGTCAAATGGGTTCGCGGAGAGCATACCGCCTCCTTTGCTTCTAGGTGGGCTCGCGAATGTCAAATGCGTTCGCGGAGCCTCCTGCCTCCATCAATTTGCGGTGGGTTTGTGATCATCAAATGGGTTTACAAATCCTCCCGCATTCTTGGCTTCGCGGCGGCCGTGGTGCTGGGGGACTCCGTGAAGGGGCTTTGAGAGGCAGTCCGTGGGGCCGTCTTGGGGCCGCTTCTTCATGCCAAATTTTGGCGCCAACATATTTATTGGAATATTAAAATTATTTATCAATGTAAATTGAGTAATCAATGTCATGAAATGTAATTTATGTGGTGTTTGATAGAAACAACATTACATTCATGTTTTTATATAATATAAAAAGTACCACATTTAAACATTTTATAAGATTTACATTTTAAACAATATTAAAAAAATTAAAAAATATATAATGATGACATTAGTAAATAATTCTATAATAAAAAAACATTATAGAAAACATTTTAAAGAGAATATAATCATTGAAAAAACTTAATCATGAATAAATATAGAAATAACATTGGTTTTCCAAAAAAACATTATTTTTGTATATAGAGTGAATAAAGGGAGAAAAAAACAAGTAATCTATATTAATAAACCTAGGATAAGAAAATAAAATATATTTGTTTTAGATAGATCATATAATTTAATTGTTTGAAATTTAAGCATAAATAATCCGTCTAAAAAATATAATTTTAAAATGGTACTATTATCTCACATCCCTCCTACTTCACTAATTATCTAGCCAATAATATAATAAAATTAAATTTATTACAATTCAAAACCAAAACCATATTAATAACTATAAAATCAAACATGAATTTTATTATAAAATCATATTTCCTCTTTATTAGCAATCATTCATTATCATCTTTATTTTAGGAGAGAATATTAAATTTTTCATGACTATTTTCTTGCATAAATTACTTTCCTTCCACATCGATAATTATTACTCAGTAAAAAATGATTTGAATAATTATTTAAAAAAATATATATTTATTATATACATATTTATAACCATTTCGAAAAATGTTTGATGAAAAATTAATGAAAACACTCTGTGGTGGTGGCAGTCCATATGTATACACAACTAATGTCTCCATTTTCAGACCAATTGAATTATATAAAGATAAAAAATAATTCAACTAAAAATAATTATTATTATATCATAAGTATATTAAATATACATTAAATATAAAATAATAAATAACCATTAAATATGGGCCAGGAAGATAAATAATTTCTTTAATTGGAGGTAGTAGTCCACTTTTATACATGAGTGATACATTTATCTCCCATTTGATATAGAAAAAGTGAGAAATTATTTTAAAATCATAATATAAAATACTAATTATAGTTATGATATTTTTTAATAATTTTAAGATGGATAGAAAAGTTTAATCATTAATATTATAGGAAATAAAATATAATGACCCCAGTTAATATTTATTCCACTTCCTTGAGAGATATTTATTGGATTAAAACCTAATCCTTGAATGAATCTTATTTTAAGAATAAAATAAGAAACATGGTGAAGGTTAAGAATATTAAGAATTTTTTAACAAGGGAATTTCTAAAATATTGGGTTAAATTTTTTTATTATGTGAGAATAACATGTTCCCTTATATAAGTCATGGGAAGGACACACAATAAATTTGGTAAATTATTTGAATGATATAAGATAACCTTTACATGAATGTGGAAAAAAATGATTGAGGATATGATGTTAAGATAGCTTATGTCTGAAATATCATCATCCCATAATAAGTATTAGATAGGTATGCATGGAATTCTTATCAGTATCCCAGGGTTTAACCCTTGATAAACCTATTCTAACCATAAATGTAGTAAATTAAATTGATGATTTTATTATTTATTATGAACCAAAATTTAATATTCCTTACTAAATTATATTTATTACGATTATCAAAAATATGTAAAATGCCTTTCTAGATTTATGTTCTCTATGTGTAAATGTTTAATTTTAAATAAGTCTTCAAAATGCAATGATAACAGGTTTTATAAACATTCAATTTTTTAGCATAAAACATGTTTTACATCCATTATTAGCCATACAAAAACACTAAAAATAATGTCAAAATATTTTATTGAATATATAATCTAAAAAATAACTTATAGAATCCTATAATTATATGTTATTTTAATTTATTATGATAAGATAACACTATTCCCATAAATATAGTTTCAATAAAATAAATTAACACTAAAAATAATTTATAACAAAATCATGTATAATTATTATTACATTTTAAATATTTAGTTTATATATAACTAATTTATTTCTATGTCAATATAATATCAATTTTCGAATATAGTGGTTATTTTTTCTAATAATAAATTATGGTTATTAAAAAATCAATGTTTTCCAGTTCATTAAAAAATAAATATATTATTAAAAATAAAAAAACTAACTCATTGATAATATTGACAAGCTGATTTATAAAAAAAATATATTTTTTATAAATAAATATTTTATAATGATTCAAATTAATCATAATACACACTCTCAAAATATAGTAATGATTAATTTTTAGGATTTCTTTTAAAGAATAAATGACATTACATATAATTAAGTCGTTGTTTATTATGAATTATCTAATAGATTTTAAATATTTAAAAACCTTATATAAATAACATCCCTCAACTAGGAACTCTCCCATAAGGGAAAAATGGGTTGTTTGTGAGACCCCATGGGCCCCTCCTTGAAAGCCAGAGGCTGGAAACATACAGTGGGGATGTGAAATGTAAAATAGGGAGACTGTACCCCCAAGTATGGAGTGTCATGGGAGTAGAAAATAATATATATAAGAAATAAAATCATTCAATAGACACAACGAAAGAAAATTTTAAGAGAAAACTAAATAATACTATAAAAAATGGAATAATGTAATGAAATATTAGAATGTATCTAAATGTGATTGTAAAAAACCATTTTAAACAATAAAATACAAAATTAAAGCATCAAAATTCCCTAATTATGAACCCCACATCAGTCCCAACACCAAACTCCATCCCATCGGCAATAAAAAATCAACATTAAGGTCATTTTTCCTTGTCGAAACATGCATCCATGTAATCTACTCAAGTAATGAAAGGTATAATGAATAGGGTGTGTGTATAACCCAGTAGATCCATGGATCCATGTTAAAATAGACCCTTATAATAAGAAGTATCTAAAATAATGTGACAAAAATGTTTATTTATTTAATTCAACTGTTGATAAAATTCAATAACCACAATCTTCCACACCATTCTAGAATATGTATGATAATTTCCAATGACCATGAAAACAACAACCATATTACGAAGTAAAATAAAATTCATATGAATCATACAGGTATATATCTAAATATGTATTATGACTATTCCTACAATAACAATATTATCATATAATAGTCACTACAATGTAGGTCAAATACCTATAAGTATTACCACATCCAGGTTAAATTTATATATTCAACATGGGATAAGACATATACCCCTTCCAATAAGAATTAAACCATTAGACTAGACTAAGCCCATTCAATATCATCATTATAGAATATAATCATTAATGTTCTAGGTAGTAACAAAATATATATGAATTTTAGCTTGGAACACAAGTACTTTCATACAATATGTATATCAAAACCTCACATCATATATCATAATTGATAATTTTTCAAAATAACAATTTATCCTTCATAAACCACTATTAATTAAAATCATCGTTTATTAATAGTTATATAAATAAGAAATATGGAACATAATAAGTATTCTATGTTATGAAATCTCCTATGGTCTAATTTCATTCTAAACACACATAAAAAATTACCCATTTCAGTTATTTTAAAGGATTTTCCAACCAATGGTAGCAATAAGTTAGGTAAGAATCGAATTGAAACCAAAGGACTCCAATGTGTAATATCATTCATTAATTTAATTTATTTCAGTCCACTCTACATTGGTGATATCACAATATTAAATAAGCTTGGATTTTATTGAACCATTATGTAGTGATTAAGACCCCCTATATTTAGCTAATGATCAAATAACACTTCCAACATAATATTCACACGAGGAAGATGGTGATAATGATTATAAATAGGTTTCTAGATTAAAATGGATCAATATCAAGACCAATGACCCTATTTACCAAATTCTTTCTGACCAATGGTTGGAAGAAGAGGGGAGTGATGGATGAAAACTAACTGAAAAACCATAATTGGGATTTATCACAAATATAGGATTTCTAGAAGTGAGGTTGACACATAAAATTTCCCATAAAGATTACATATGGTTATTAGGTGATGATACATAGTGGGTTAGATTGAAAATTAATCTTCACATCATGTTTCAAGTAAGAGGTCATGGAATTACACTATGTGTAATGTAGTTACACATCATTTAAATCCTTTTTATATTTATTTATTAAAAAAATAGGATATCCAGAAGAGAGGATGGCACAAAAAATTTTCCATGAAGATTACATATGTTTGAGAGGATTGTAGATATAGTTATTTAGATGTAAAATTCATCCGTAAAATATGTTTCAAATAGAAGATCATAGAATTACACTATGTGTACTTTAGTTACACATCATTTAAATAATATTAATGGAATATGATAAAAAACTCCTCACCTCATATTTGTTTGATATAAGTTATAGAAAACTACATGGTGTGTAATCCCATTACATGGTAGATAAATTTTATGCATATGGGTTTCAGCCCATTTTCCTTTAAAAAAACACAATCCCATATTAAAGCTTATCAATATTATATGTATATTTTTTAAAACATAACCCATTAATTCCCAAACTCAATTATTTCAAACAAGCATTAAACGCTGAATGTTGGGTTTTTCCCCAAAAAATATGTCAATGTGGATCCTCTATAATCTTATCATGTTTTTTATTGACCTTACAATATGTTTACTCAATCTGTAGACATACAAGATGAAAAAAAATAGAATAAAATGATATTGAAAAAATTAATAGATAGAAATGAATAGAATAATATAGGATCTTACAACCCCCACCATATAA
Source organism: Viscum album (assembly GCA_963277665.1). NCBI lineage: Eukaryota > Viridiplantae > Streptophyta > Magnoliopsida > Santalales > Viscaceae > Viscum > Viscum album. The sequence goes on from OY728123.1 coordinate 650,270,408, forward strand.
TTGATCATCCTCAAGATGCTATAAGAGTCACTATGTGGTCTCAGTGAACAAGTATTGAAACTATGTTCTCATATAAGACTCGCTCATCCCAATCTGTTATAGAACTCTTCAGGGATTCCACAACCCTTGAACCAATAGTATAGTCCGACATTGAAGATATTTTTCATTATGATCCGCAACCCTTATTAGACTCCAATCAAAGGATGTATCCACACAAATCCTAACATTAACTTGATCTATAACATGGTAATTATTAGGACGATATCTCTATAGATGTGAAACATGGAACACATCATGAAATAATTGTATCATTATTTAAGGGATAAATGGTATGCCACTAGATTGACCCTTTACACTATCTAAAATGAACCAACAATTTTGGGCACTATCATTTCCTATTTCTCGAGATGAAATTTCCCAAACTAAGAGGCAACCAACAGATATCATTATTACCAACATTGAATTTTGGAGGTTATATCCCATTTTTAGTACACAATTTCCTCATACTCTACACGATCACCTACCATTTTTTGATCATGTGAACATGATCAGATCTCTCCAACACAAGACTAGCCCCAACTAGTGTGGCATCATATACATCCATCCAACAAAGAGGAAGATGACACATCCTATCATTATATGTGTCAAAAGGTTAGATTTGGACTGATTCATGGAAGTTTTTATAGTATAAAAAAATCAATAGTTCCATATGTAACTCCCCTGAACCTCTAAAATCACAAACACAAAATTGTAACATATCCTTATGAAACTATATAATCCTATCAGACTAACTATAAGTAGGAGGATAAAAGGCCATGATCAAGAGAACCTATGATCTTAATGACTTCTAAAGATAATGTAAAAAAACTATTGTGAAATGATAATCTCTTTTTAAAAGGATACACCTCAGAAAATTAAGCATTCGAACGAACATGAAAACAAAAATAATTCCAGTTAAATCCAATTTGATGGTTTCCCTAATAGGTAATAAGTTAGATAACTTAGTCAGTTGATCCAAAAAACACATACAATATCATTCATATGGGTCATCTTGGGTAATGCTACCAAAATATCTATTGTGTCATCCACATACTTACACATAATAATGAGAAATGTTTTAAAAATTCCACCTAGGCTATGATGTTTGGATATCAACTGCCAATAAATGAAGCATCTAGCTCCAAATCCTTCCACCTTGTTCATCATTCCTGACCAACATTATTTTCTATGTAGATCATGATAAAACATTGTATAAAAAGGAATCACCGCCCATTTAGATGTATGAAACTCCCTCATCACCTACTTTCACTAGCCCATAGTAACTCTAACATAGTCAAAGAAAAGAAGTGAATTTATGTATCACCCGAATATTTTTCCCATATAGATATTTTATCTTCATTTTTTAAATATTTATGTTTTTTTATATTTCATTGATGTCTTCTATTATACACCACACCCAGAATTGGTTGCGGTATATGCAACATTAGCTTAGCTTTTGGAATAGACAACGCTATGATTGGCTTGAGTTACAAAATATTTCATAATCATTTGATAGAAGTAATTTCATGCAAGACTGAGTTTATGCGAACAAATAATTATTAATATGTTACTTATAACCTAGTCATTATAATGGAGGGTATGAACAATATTATAATTCTACTAAAAACAAATTTTAATTCAAATAAGAGAGTTTATAAAATAATAAAATCACACTTGATGGATTTTATTAGTGTAATATATATGTAATATATTCAATATAATGCTTAAAATTCAAAGTATATGTCTTCTAGATGTGATATAATAACTAATTCAATTTTTGCGGATAAAAGAAGTCATAACACCCCACCACTACCTCATTGTCTTGAGGAGGCGGTGAGGGTTACTTGGCTGTAAGAGACGTTCCCAAGGTGCCAATGAATGGAAATAAATGCTGAGGGCTCTGAGAACAGATTGGGGAACGATTTTCCCTTAAGACAAAACCAACCAAACAATCCACGACTAAATGATGCATGTCAAAAAAACATCCGACCTCATACATTACCAAAGACAACCAGATAATTCATAACGATTACACATGTCAACACAACCCAAAAAAACAACATCAAATTACCATACAAAAGACCAAACAAGAAAACACCACAAGCCATGACACCACCATAGCTCCACACCAAGCTCCAAGCTCCAAGCTCCACCAACACATCACAATGCACCACTAAAGGAGGTTGATGCCTTAACTTTTCCCACGTCACGGTACACAACATCTGCATGGACACCATAGTGCCAAATAAGGGGGTGAGTAATAAAACTCAGTAGATTTTCCCCAAATGACTTCTCTATATACACCACTAGGATAAAACCGTTACCACATTTATATAAATCATCTTATATAAGATAATCATAAGTGAAACCCATACCATGAGCCAACATGCTCTTTCTAGGCCATCTCACCCAAACCAAAAAAACAAGGGAAATCCAAACAAACATGCCTCAAGACATTTCATCATTTACAGACTAGAAAAATAATTTGCAACATGCAAATCCATGCACAATAAATAATCATAACGGAGAAGCTTCTGTCCAACCCGATTCATCTATTCACAACTAGTGGAAATTCTAGTCCTCTTATCCTTAGACGGTGGCCCTTCTGTCCACTTTCCATCCCCTTTTTAAAGTGGTACTTCACACCACTTCCACAAAACATCCCAACCAATCACAACCAAGAATATAACCCATCAAAGTTACAACAACATCATGTAATCAACCCATTCCATTACATGTCGATTCACTTCAATAAATCTTCGATTTATTGAAAACCATTTTTCCATGCCAAATCCTATTTCAATAAAACAACCTTTTGATTGAATACCTTTTCCATCAATCATTTCACAAATCAATCATAGCATTCCATTTTAAAATCCACAACAATAAAATGTCACTAGAAAACCCCTTTTTTCCAAAAACCCCCAAATGAATTTTCAACCAAATTCGCACATCAACACATAGTTAATTTAAATCACAAAAAATTAATTGTAACATGGAACCACTAGTTCTAACCAAGTGGAGTCGAGATAGAAGCCACATACCTTCAGGGTTCCCATGAAGTCGACCCATGAACAACCACACCTCAAATCCGGCGAACACACCACTGAAACCTATCTAGATCCCCTTCCCTAACATCCTCTAGCCTTAATATTAAAATCCAAGGAAACCACAAACCTAGATCTACACACAAAAAGTCTCGATATAGAAAACCAAGAAAGAGGGGGTTGTAGATCTAGAGGAAAACACAAGAGAAACAAGAGGAGAGACTTACCTGGGAGAAACCACCTTCACAATGCCTTGAAACCCCATTGAATCGCTTCCAAACCGAGTGGGAGAGAACCCTAAACCTCTGAGAACCAAAAATCCTGAGTGAGGCTCGAGTGGGAGGATGATTGGAGTGAAATGAGGCAATCCCGAGTGATCCCAGGTTTTAAAACCCTAATTTTATGTGGCCGCATGGTCAGCCCGTACAGTTTGGAAAATCGTGCGGTAACCGTGCACACTCTACTGCCTCAGGAGAAAGGTTGTTCATGGTTTTCTCACACCGTTTGGAAAACCGTGTGTGGGCCGTGGAAATCCTATTGTCTCCCCTACATGGTTTCCTGGAGAATCCATACGGTTTCCACAAACCGTGATCAAACCGTACACCCCTTTAAAAGCCTCCAAACTCATCCAAAACCATTCCAAACTCTCCCAAACTCTTCCCAACTCATCCCATGCACTTTAGGCACATAAAAATGAATAAAAAAAAGGCCAAATACCTCAAAACGGGCGTGCTACATTCTCCCCACCATTGGACTTTCTCTCTTCGGAATGTAGTGAACCCACCCATTGCTGAAAGAGCTCTGGCCACTGCTCAACCATCTCTTTCTCCCGCTCCCAAGTCTCCTCTTGAATATGACCATGTTGCCACAAAACCCGAACTAAACTGATGATTTTACCACACAAGACATTCTATTTCCTATCCACAACCCGCACTGACACGTGCACCAATGAAGCATCTGGTTCTAGCTCAACATGATCCCATTGAATCCCATGGTCACGATCCAGCTGATACTTTTTCAATTGCGACACATGAAACACATTATGCACCGCACTGAACATTGGTGGAAAATCCAAACGATAATACACCTCACCAACCCACTCAAGAACCTCAAAAGGTCTAATATACCTCGGAGATAGCTTTCCCTACTTCCCAAATGGATGATGTCCCAATCTAAGAGAGATCCTCAAGAACACATGATCACTCACCTCGAACGACTACGGCCGTCAATGATGATCTGCAAACGATTTCTACCAACTATGAGCCATCTCCATTCTCTTCTTGATCAAATTGATCTTATCCATAGTCTCCAGGACAAGACTCGGTCCAACCATCGAGGACTCACCCGTTTCCACCCTACATAGTGGAGAACGACATGGCCACCCATACAATGTTTCAAATGGAGCCATTTGTATGGATTAATGATAACTATTATTGTTCAAAAACTCAACCAAAGATAAGTGATCCTCCCATGACCCACCAAAATCCATGACACAAGCCCAAAACATATCCACCAAGGTTTGTGTAGTCCTCCCGGATTGGCCATCTGTCGAAGGGTGATACGCCATGCTCATAGTCAACTGTGTCCCAAGGACTTGCTGCAAGGATATACAGAAATGAGATGTAAACCATTGATCTCTATTGGAAAAAATCGAAACTAGAACACCATGCCTCTTTACCAACTCCTGGATATAGATTTTGGATAGATCATCCACCATATGAGATTCACGAATCAGAATGAAATGGGCCGACTTTGTTAGCTGATCCAATATCACCCAAATGGAATCGTGCATTTTGACTATTCATGGGAGACCTGTGAAAAAATCAATTGATATATGCTCCCACTTCTAGAAAGGGATTTGTAAAGACTACATGATTCTCTCTGGCCTCTGATGCTCTATCTTGACCTGCTGACAAGTCAAGCATCTCGCAACAAACTCAACCACTCTTCTTTTCATACCAGCCCAGCAGAACTGTGCCTTCAACGCTTTATACATTTTCTAATTTCTAGGATGAACATCCCACCTTGAAAGATGATACGCCCTGAGAAGATCCTCCTGACAAGAAACTGGTACAACCATCCGATTCCGGAAGCACAAAACTGAATTGACATTCAGTTTCCAACCCTCATTGTTCTCCCCACCATTGAGTCTCGACCCCTTGGTCACACACTTTGAATTTGATATTTGTGCCTCTCTGACCTGGCCAACCAAGTCAGGAATCAACGAAACTAGAAAGAAGACCACTCTATCACCCTTGTCCTCACAATCCAACCTCATATAAGCTATAACCAACATCAATTTCCACTAGTCGGATGCCTATTTCACCATCTGAGCTTATGATTTTCTACTTAATGCATCAGCCACCAAATTTCCCTTACCTTGTGTGTACATTAAGTCAAAATCAGACATCTGGAGATATTACATCAATCTCCTTTTCCCCAAGTTTATATCACTTTGTGAGAAAATGTGCTTCAAACTCTTATGATATGTATATACCGTGAACTTCTCACCGAAAAGATAATGACACCACACTTTCAAAGCATGGACCACTGCTGCCAATTCCAAATCATGAGTTGGGTAGTTCTTCTCATGAACCCTCATCATTCGTGATCCATACAAAACCACATGATTTCTTTGAATGACAACGCACCTCAACCCTGATCCCGATGCATCGCAATACACCACGTACCCTTTTCTTGATTCTAGCAAAACCATGATTGGTGCTGATGTAAGATGACACATTAACTCTTTGAAACACTGCTGACACTGTTCATTCCACTAGAATGAAACACTCTTTCTTGTCAAAGTTATCATCGGAGAATCCAAACATGGAAAATCACGAACAAAACACCGATAATACCTAACTAGACCAAGAAAACCTTGTATCTCAAACACATTCTTTGGCGGTTGCCATGATATAATGGCCTCTATCTTTTACGGATCCACTGAAACACCCCTTTCAGAAATCACGTGGCCAAGAAAACGAACTTCCTATATCTAAAAGTCACACTTTGGAAAGTTGTCATAGAAATGATGATACCTCAAGATCCCCAACACTATCGCCAAGTGCTACTCATGCTCCACCCATGTCTTTGAATACACTAGAATATCATCCACAAACACCACCACAAATGAATCAAGATATCTCTGAAATATTTGATTCATCAATTACATAAACACTATTGGTGTATTCGTTAGACCAAAGGGAATAAACACATATTCATAATGGCCATATCTACTTCTAAAAGCGGTTTTAAGAATATCCACCTTCCTCACCCGCAATTGATGATATCCCGACCTCATGTCGATCTGGGAGAACCACTGGGCTCCCCTAAACTGGTCGAAAAAATCATCAATTCATGGAAGTGGATATATATTCTTTATCGTAACTTGGTTAAGTCAACGATAATCAACACAGAGCCTCAAGGTTACATCTAGCTTTTCTACAAACAACACCAGTGCTACCCACAGATATGTGCTAGGCTGGATAAACCCTTTGTTTTCTAACTCTTCCAACATGATTTTCAATTCTCGCAATTCATTTGGTGCCACCCGATAAGACGGAAGTGAGATAGGACTAGTCCCCAGAATGAGATAAATCGAAAACTCCACTTCTCTTATGGGAGGTAACCTAGATAATTCTTCAGGAAGAACATCCATGAACTGATCTACCACTACTGGAAGAACAGTCTTTTCAACACCCTCTACCAATTCCAATGAAAAAACTGCCAACTGATACGATAATGTACCATTGCTGGTTCCAACAAACCCATTTCACTCGGCCTTTCATGCCTCTCTCCTCTAAAGATATGTCTAACACCATCAAGTGTCGTAAAATCCAATGTTCGCGCATCACAATTGATGTGATCCTTAAACGCCACCGGCGAATCCATTCTCAGGATTACATCATACCCATCCATCTCAATAATTGAGAAATTCCACACTATCTCAACCTCTCACACAACAATACAACATTTTCTACACAAGAATGCTCGACACACACTTCGACCCAGAGGAGTTTGAATTTTCAAAACCGAGGGCATCATTTCTACCCTTAAACCCAACAAATCAACCACACGTGCAGCAATAAAAGAGTTTGAATCACCCATATCAAACAACAATTGCATTAAGGTAGAATTTAAAAGAATAGTACCTCGCACGGTGGATGGTCCCGACTGATCATCCACCACAACCTATTCAGCTCCAAACACATGTTTGCTTGCCACGCTCTGCTCTTTATTTATTTTCTGAGGCGTCGTGGTATTCTGAGAATCTCCATGACCCACTTTACTCTACTGACGAGGGGTATGCTGATGCCCCCTTCCCGTCGAAGAATATGACGTCTGCAATCCATGAGGAGTGTCACACGCACCCGACCTTGAAGAACTACGATAATAACACTATAGATGCCCCATATTCTTACAATTACGACATGATCGAGGTTGTTCTATACAATCCCGCTTGATGTGGCTCGTCGAACCGCATTGAAAACATCCAGGCATTCTCTGGCACTTTGGAGGAAGATTTACCGATCCTCCCTCAGATTATATGCCATATTCCTGCCTTGGGAGTAAGTGTCCCACCTTAGCTTGGTCCCAGCGTTAGAGATCCCACTATTCCCCATGGGTACCACCATGCATCCTCCACCTGGAGTTCCCAACAGATCTCACTCAGCCACCGATGCTATATTCACCATCTCTGTGTAATAATCTATACATAGCACCACTATATTTGAATAGATTTATTTCCTTAACACCACTTCAAAGATCCTTGACTTCAATTATGTGCTACCTGCCACATCGGGTGGAAACCGCACAATGTTCATGAATATAGCTGCATACTCTGTCACAGACATAAGCTCTAGCTTCAAACTGAAGAAATCAGTCGTACAATGAATTCTGAATGTATGTGGGTAGAATTGTTTGTTAAAAAATCCCTCAAAGCCTTCCCACATCATACCCTGGTATGTCACCTCTTGGACTACCAACTCCCACCACTGAAGGGCAAGATATTCCAATATATATGTGGCCAACATCACTTTCAGCTCTACCGGCGTTCCCACTAACTCAAAGATATTGTTAATTATATTCAACCATGCTTATGCTATTTCTTTCTTCGAATCACCCCTGAAGATGGTTGGATTCTGCCTTTGAAACTGAACTGCATGATATATATGCCTTAGTTAATCTGTTTTATTTCCACTTCCCATAGCTTGGAAAGCTTTCATTATACTTTGTACTAGCTGCTGGTTCACCTGAGGCTCAGGTGAAACCACATTCTCAGCAGCCTCCTCTTGTTGGTCTCTACGACGCATACCGGGTTCCATTTATATCAACAGAAAACAAAAAACCATGAGTCTCACATACGTATACATCAAGAAGTCCCATTTCAAATCACATTACACAGCACTACCACAACAAGTCTTACCACCAGTTCACATTTTCCACATGTGCCATGTTTCACCATTTGGAAAACCAATCCATTTTAAAAATACCAATATATTCACATTACAATTTCACATATTCATATAACATCATAAATCATTATACCCCAATGAAATATGCATCCTAGAGGGAATTCATTTCTACCATTCATGTCATGCTCATATCATTGGCAGCACCCACGACAATGCGATATTCAATTCCTATAAGTGTCTCCAAAACAATTATGTATCCAACTCCCTGGTAACTTGAATTTCAGCATAAACGGGTTAGCTACGCCTTTTTATACGATATATTCTATGTTCTGAAATTCCTAAACCTTTCTACCATCCCGACTCAAGGAATGTACCACAACGAATGTCAACACCAAATCAAAGAATCAACTCCAAAAGACCGAACAAGATGATACCACTTGTAACACCCCACCCCTACCTCATTGTATTGAGGAGCTGGTGAGGGTTAGATGTCCTTAAGAGACATTCCCAAGGCACCAAATCCTGGCAATAAATGCTAAGGGCTCCGAGAACAGATTGGGGAACAATTTTCCCTTAAGACAAAACCATCCATACCATCCACAACTATATGATGCATGCCAAGAAAACAACCTACCTCATAATTTATCAAAGACAAACAGATAATCCATAACGACCTCACAAGTCAACACAACCCAAAAAACCAAATCAAAGTACTATGCAGAAGACCAAACAAGAAAACACCACGAGCCATTACACCACCATAGCTCCACACCAAGCTACATGATCCAAGCTCCACCAAGTCATCACAACGCACAACTAAAGGAGGTTTATGCCTTACCTTTTCCCACATCACGGTAAACAACATATGCAAGGACACCATAGTGCCAAAGCATGGGGTGAGTACTAAAACTCAGTAGGTTTTCCCCAAATGACTTCCCTATACATGCCACTAGGATACAACCGTTAACACATTTATATAAATCATTTTCTATAAGATAATCATAAGTGAAACCCATACCATGAGCCAACATGCTATTGCCAGGCTATCTCACCCAAACCAAACAACCAAGGAAAAGACAAACAAACATTCCACAAGCCATTTCCTCATTTACACCCTAGGAAAACAATTTCCAATTTTGAAATCCTTGGACAATAAACAGTCATAATGATGGAGCTTCCGTCCAAACCGTTTCATCCATTCAGAACTAGTGGTTCTTCCCATCCACTTATCCTTATATGGTGGCCCTTACTTCCACTATCCATCCTCTTTTGAAAGTGGTTCTTCTTGCCACTTCAACACAACATCCCAGCCAATCACAACCAATCATATAACCCATCAAAGTTACAACAACATCATGTAATCAACCCATTCCATTACATGTCGATTCACTTCGATAAATCACCCATTTATTACAAATCCATTTTTCCATGCCAAACCCTATTTCAATAAAACAACCTTTTTATTGAATAACATTTCCATCAATCTTTTCAAAAATCAATCATAGAATTCCAATTTAAAATTCCAATTTTAAAATCCACAACAAGAACATTTCACCACAAAACCCGTTTTTCCCAAAAACCCCCAAATGGATTTCCAACCAAATTATCACATCAAAAAAGAATTAATTTTAATCACAAAAAATTAATTATAACATGAAACCACTGTTTCCAACCAAGTGGAGTCGAGAGAGAATCCACCTACCTTTAGGGTTCCCAAGAAATCGACCCACAAAAAATCGCGCCTCAAATCCGGTGAACACACCACCAAAACCTCTTTAGATCCCCTTACCTAAAATCCACAAGCTTTAATATTAACATCCAGGGAAACCGCAACCCTAGATCTACACACAAAAAGTGTCGATCTAGAAAACCATGTAAGATGGGGATGCAGATCTAGAGGAAAACACCAGAGAAACAAGAGGAGATACTTACCTAGGAGAAACCACCTTCAAACATCCTTTGAAACCCCTTTTAGTCTCATCCAAACAGAGTGGGAGAGAACCCTAAACCCCTGAGAACCCAAAATCCTGAGTGAGGCTTGAGTGGGAGGAAGATTGGAGTGAAATGAGGCAATCCTGGGTCAGCCCGGGTTTTAAAACCCTAACTTTAAGTGGCCCGACGGTTAGCCCGCACGGTTTGGAAAACTGTGCGCTAACTGTGCGCACTCTACTGTCTCTGGAGAAAGGGTCTGCATGGTTTCCTCGCATGGTTTGGAAAACAGTGCGCAGGCCGTGTGAAGTCTAATGTCTCCCCTGTACGGTTTCCTGGAGAATCTGCATGGTTTCCACTAACCGTGCTAAAACCGTGCACCCCTTTAAAAGCCTTGAAACTCATCCAAACCCATTCCAAACTCTCCCAACCTCTCCCCAACTCATCCAATGCACATTAAACACATAAATATTCATAAAAAATGCCACATACCTCAAATTAGTGGTGCTACAAAAGTATTATTAAAAATTCCATTTTACAAACTTTTGATGGAAAAACCATTATATGTATGGTTTTTGAAACTATTATATATTATATCTAAAAAATTATGTTTTTATTTGGATGTTGGATATAAAAAATTTACATTGGATTAATTTTTGATATATTTCTTATAACTTTTATGATTTGATAAATAGTAAAAATATAGTAAATTTTAATTGAAAAAAACATTTTTCATAAATATAATTTATATTGTGAGATTATATTATTTAATGGTTTTCAAGTCTAAATAAAATATATTTTTATCATTTAATATATTTTTGTACATTGGAATTACATTGAAAATGAATTTTGAGGATAAAATATTTCAATCTTTAATATTGTTTAAACTTTTAAAACCCATTTTTCATTTTGGATAGTGGAAATATTTTAAATTAATTTTGGAAAATTATATGTATTTTTTATTTAAAAATTGGTTTCATATTTGGATTCAGTAGGTTCAAATTATTTCAATAGAAGTCTTCTATTTTTGGGAATTATGAAGAGTAACTTCAATAATTATTATTAATATGGTAAAAAGGTAAATAAGGTAAGTAATGGTAAATATAACAATATAAAATTACCATAACACTTGTACTACTTTGATTGTAAAATTTATAATCCACATAATTCATCTTTAGGTATAAATTATACCATTTAGAAACAAGTTTGATGAGATTATGACTTTTAATATATTTTATTTAAAGAAAAGTTCAATATGACTTACTCAAATTTTAATAACAAATTCATTTTTAATATAATGTTATACTGAAGATAAATTATATTATAAATTCTAATTTTAAAGATAAAATGTTTTTATTTATTACTGTAATTTTTTTTTTGAAATTTATAGTTTCTTTAATAGGTTATATATTGATGATGCATTGATTATATAATTGATGAGAAATCAATAGATGAATTTTTACTAAAATTAAAATAACCATTATAATACCCAAAAACATGAGCAAAACATTTTGGTGAATTATATCTATATCAAAATCATACAAAGGAATAATTATTGACCAATTGGAGCCCCATAGAATAGATTATGACACTTATATTATTTTATTTTAAATTATGTTAAAATTTTCACCTTCAATTTTCAATAAGTACCCCATTTTTAATGAAGCATTTTAGAGAAGATATATTAATATAAAAGTATTATTCATGAATATAGTATATTTATATTCATAATAGTAGTTTATTTTTTGTTTTTATTTTACAGCTAAGTGTATTAAATAATTACAGAAAACTGATGTTGTAATAATTTTATTAAGGGAAATATCAAATAAATGTTATTAAAAATATTAAAATCAATATAATTTTAGATAATTAATATGGAAAATGAATTTTATAGATTAAATTGACTTCATACTTATAAAATAAAATACATTTTTCTAGGATAACATATTAACATGATGTTTTTAGAAACCAAAAAATTGAATAGTGTAAAAATGGAGACAATTTATTGTTTAGGAACAGAATTTATTATTAAATATATTTTAAAAAAATTAAAAAAATGAAAAATATATAACAATTATTTTATAGTATAAAATTTTCTAAATTATTCATTTAAAATCCAATTGACATCAAATAAGTTAAAATTACACTATTTTAGTGTTAAAAGCATTGTTACCATAGTTAAAATTAAAATATAATAACTACAAATTAATTGAAATGATAAGATTTAAAATAAAATGTAAACATCAAAAAAATTATTTTCCTAAGGTATTACAACCCTATATCAACTAATATTTTAAAATCTGACATTTTTGAAGTTTTTTTATGTGATTTTATTTTAATAAAAATTAATATTTTTTGAGATTCATATTGTGCCCCTCTCCTCAATTTTAAATGGACACATCATCCCTCATTTCTTAACATCACATTGAACATTCAGAATCATCAATATCATGCCCATTTCCCTTATCAACTTATTAATTACCATTCTATAGGTTTTTTTATTCTCAAAATACCTACTATAGTGTCCTTAAGTGGTGATCTAGAGGGATCTCATCAAAGAAGTTTTAATGTTCTCTACCAATTTATTCAATGTTATTTTCCTCTTCAACATCATTTTCATATTTTTTTTCAATAAAATAGTAAAAAATCATGCATCTGATATATTTTGAGAAGGTGTTTTTTTGGTATTGTGAAAAATTACTCCTTTAACCAATCCTACGACAAACAGTACCACCATTCATGCGTTCGTACAGCTTACCGTCTCTATGATGTGATGGGATTCATTCTACATGATATATTTTAAAAAAAGACTATTTGAATGTATATAATCAATAAATATGATATATACTAATTTAATATAATTTTTTAATTATATAACTATGACCTATTAAATATAATCAATACTTTTTTTACAAAACAAGCATAGGAAAATGAAGCATTTAATACATGAATAGCATGTAATAATGAAATGTTATTACAAAATAGTTGATAATATGACCATATATGAAATCATAATAATTATTATGATTCAATAATAAGTCAATTAAATCATTAAAAACTACAATTTTGGAGTTTTGGACACATATGGAAGAGATCATACCTAAGGAAAGGGATTATTTGGTCTCACATTTATTTTTGTGGGACATATGATATATACACCGCCTATTTCTTTTATGTGTTGTTTATGCTACCCATGAATGTTTTTATAATTCTTGTTATGAATCTGATGATCATTAAATATACATATTTTTTATTATTTTTTTATGAGTCATATGATTCAATTGATTATAAATGGGTAAGGGGTAATTTTACAACATCATTTTTATCCGAGATTGATTATACATAAGTATTTACTCGGATTTATTTATCATTATTAACCATCTTTTAAATATTATTTCACAAAATGTTTTAATGTAATCCTATGTATGTTAAAAGTTTTTTTTCCCAATTTTTACTTGTTACTACATGGTTTGAAATGAATATTTCTTTTTTTTCAAAAGTGGTACTTTTTTAAATTTCCAGAAAAATTACGAGAAGAATAAATTTTTAACGTATATGACATGAAAAAATATTTCATTTCCATAATTCCTAATTTCCATGAATATCACCTTCCATGTTTTCACGTTTATTTTCAAGGAAATTAACTTCTTTTAAACGTTCACTTCATTTTAATATAAGAAAACATTTTTGATGAAAAAATAATATTAACCACCAAAATTACTATCATGTACTCATTGAAAATTATATTCCATCAATGATGGAATTCTATAATATTGTTATGTTTCAAGTATACTATACATATAATTAATATGGTATGATTTTGTTTTTGATGGAATGTTATTTATGAAAAGTAATTTTTACATGAATTATTTTATGATGAAATGATTTTTAAGAATCCGATTTTATTCTTTGGTCTATGATTTGATTAATGTTATATGTTTTTGTGCCACATATATGAATAATTTAATTATCATATGGCTGATACCTATATCTCCCTCAAATTCATTGGGTAATGATTTATATCTCTTGTGATAGTTATGAATGGAAAGACTTATAAATTTGGTCCAATAATACAGTGCTAGAACGATAAGTAAATCTACTTTAGTAATGCATGGCATGAATTAATAGTATTTATGGTTTAGTGATAGAGACTTTCCACTATGATGGTCTTGGAAATGAGACTTAGATAATATTGAAATGATTTTCCATTTTTATTTATTTTCCAAAATCCAATGTTATCCATCAATTCTATTTCCTCCAAAATCATGTACATATATAATTTATGCTTTGTGAATTACAAATATTAATTCCATGACTCGTAGTTTTGATATATGATATACACTGTATTATTTTAAAATATTATGTTCATGTTTTAACATTATTATATTCATTTTTTATTGGTTTACCATTACTGATAATTTGAGATCACCATGTCTTATGTTTATATTACCTATGTTATAAATAATGATTTTAAAAAAGGGTACTAAAGGGGAGCATCATTATGGGATATGTTAAAGATCTGTCAAAAATTAGAAGAATATATTACATTTTCCAATGTAACTAATCAATTATGGTCATCACCTGTGCGTTTGTAAAATGTATTGAATATTCATATAAGAAGATGTCATATTAATTTATTTCATACTTGGGTCGTTAAAATTTCCACTACCAAGAGACCACAATGTTTGTGTCTCCCCACCATATTGTTTTTTAGAACAAGGGTCTTTGGAAAAGACATTTGATCATTCTTAATCTGACCCAAAAGCATGGTTGTAACAAATGTTAAAGTCAGGGCATCCCATAATAGGGCCTCATAACATTGTAATGCATGTCCAGAAAAAGGTACAATATCGACCAATCATCCCAAGAGAAACATACTACCTATATCTATACATTCCAACTAAAAGAGTCATCAATGATGTTTTCCTTGGCTAGTGTATAATCTAATTCAAATTTGAAGGATTGAAGATTCTAGACCCACTATCTATACTAAAGGAGTAGTTCTCACAGAGAGAACATGTACATGAGTCTCATATATTCCATAAGATTGAAAACACCTCTCACCCTTGAGATAATGTCCCTAACATCATATAAATTGTACCAGTAAAACTAACAATATATTGTGAGTAGGATAATTTCTCTCTTACAGTCTCAGCTACCTAGAGCTATACAAAACATCATAATCCTTTAGTAGTATAAATTCATTATGTTAAACTCTAGACATGTCACAATACATATATTATTCATTACCCAGTCTTGGTAATGTCAGGATATGTCGTGAGGTCATTCAACCATTAAAATCCAAAAAATATTTCTCCCATGATGCTAACCAAACAGGATTGACCTCATTTTTGGCCATCCAAGAAATCAGTGATTCCAAAAGAGAGAAATATTGTATTACACACCTATAATTACCTACTAAACCCATAGATATATGAATTTTTATGACTTTATTAAAATTTTACCAATATATGATGGTTATAAAATTCTATGGTTCCACTAAAACGCTTCCCTTTAAGATGACATGAACCCTGAAGTGTTATTTATAAATCCAAAAACTTTATTTGGTTTGCTTGGTGTAAATATGATTCACTATTAAAGTTACTAGGATGATTTCATGATTTTTTTCTTGATCATTTGATTATTGTAATGACAATAAGTTATTTTGGAAAAATCCCTATGCAAATCGTCTAGAAAATTATAAAGGATATCATTCATTAATTCCATGAATATTGTGGGTGTGTTAGTCCTCCCAAATGGCATCACTGTAAATTCATATTATCCATACATTTTTTTTTAAAATTTGTCCAATGTATGTTTGGTTGTCTCAATCTTAATTTATGGCATCCTAATATGAAATAAATCATTTCTTTGATCAGAGAACATTATGAAATGATCGAAAACATCAGCAATGCATAGAAGGGGATAACAGTTATTGACTATCATCCAGTACAACCTCTAATAATCTACACATAATCACAAATACCAATAATCCTTCTTGGAAAAAAAATCTAGATAACTCATTGGAGATGAAGTTGGCTATATAAATCCTCAATATTCTCGATCTTCCAACTGAACAATGAAACCTCGAAGCACTACTAGTGTGATTCTATATGGAAAGATAGAAATTGGCTCTACTCCCACCACCTACTAAATCATGAAATCTCCATCAGTCTAAGGTGATAGTCCATATAACTCATTGGGAAAGACATAAAAAGAATGGGTAAAACACTAGAGGAAAATAATATTGTTATTTACACCATTATCTAATAAAACCCCTCTATCAGAGTCCTGAGAAAGTACAATATGTACCGAATTGGTCTTTCACAACTACCATAAAGATTCCACAAACCCAGATGAGAATAGATTCCTAATTATGATGATAGAAAGGTTTATATCTTTCTATTATATTCTATAAGAGTGTGGTATAGAAATAACCGTTCTATAACATGAATCAAATTTAAGCATATCATTTCCATCATGAAAGGTCACCAACAAAATGTTACCACCAACCCCTAGATAACACGCCTAGAAAAATCTGATATTCTTAGATAACACTACCAATGGTATATCGATGGATAAAAAATATTAAATATTTCGAAATACATGACCAAAACGTCAGTGAATAGTGAATATATTTAATAATAGGATTCACCTATATAAATAAAAACACATACAATGATAGATGATACAAGAATATTACGTATAACAGTAGATTATTTTGCATCCTTGACAGTCATAATTGTATTCGTAATGTAAAACAGACTTGTCCATATTTCTAGGGCTCTAGACTAACATCATAGAGCTATTTACATTGATTGGTAATATATATCATGAACTGGGGTACCATGTCCCCTCCCTCGACATCAATGTCTAGTGGAACCCCTCCTTCCAGCCTGCTCATTGGTAGCTGAGCCCATTCCAATCTCAGGATACTATTATGATCCTCTACCCCTAGTCTACTATGGAATTTTTGTACATAACCTTTGAGGATGAACCAACCATATATACAACATTAAACTATGATCTAAGGACACTGCAGGTTCTTGTGTCCAAATTGTCCACACTGATAGCACTAGAATTTAAAACAGTCTCGAGATGAGTTTCCACTATCCTAAATTATCTACCCACTTTTATCATGGGAAAAAATATCCTAGTGTCTCTTTCTTCCACTCAAGTATGTACACACTCATCAGTATTCTGAAACATGCTAGATGAACTTGTGGCCTCTCTCATATTCACTTCTATGATGACTTCCCAGTTCGTCACATCCTCAAAGCTAATCCAAAATAAAACATTTACATACTTCCTGACCTTGTTGAGTAGAATGTCCTAAAAAAATTTCACCCTATAAATCAAATAGGCTTCCCAAGATGGTGAATAGTACTGCATTTTTTTATATGTTTAGTATATTAAATCACTTACATTCACTCCTACATCAGATGGATGAACAAGTGAGATTTTTCATCTCACAATGTCCAATGATATAAATTTAATAGAAATTGCTTCTATATTTCCTTCCTATATAGCTCACCATACTAGCCAGATTCTTATAGAATATCCCACAAAATCATAGAAAGTCATAAAAATATATATGCAAGAAGATTCAGACTTCTTTATGTGGAAGATTCAGGATTCTTGAAGACCATATTGACTTACTCGATCTATTACTCAGTATCATTGGTGCTCCTTTAATAGAAATAATTATACAATGTTGTAGCTGAAACTCTTTTCTCATGTCATACAAAAATGTAATGTTACAATTATTATCCCTTTCATTTTATTTCATGAACATATGGAATATTTTTTGAAGATTGACAACCACCTTCTCCTTGAGGACTAGAAGAAGCTCCAGTTCAGCTAAGATACGAGACATCTAATTTCCACTCTCCCGATGTTCATTTTATTGATGATGAGGAAGAATTTTCTTTGTATAAAAGAACACAACTTAAATAACTGGTTAACAATGAGGTTAACCACAATAGGTGACTACAATAGAGAAGCAATGGCTCTGAGTCTCCCCAAACATGGGTTTAAATTGTTTTTTCCTAACATGCCTACTCATTTTAGCTATCTAGTGAAATATATATCTCATATCATTGTTCAACATGAATGTATATATCACATACAATAATGAAGATATTCTTCTACTATGAATAATCCATGTCAATATATCCATGTTCCCCAATTTTGATGCCTGAATTCTCATCTCTTTCCATACCGGCCCAAAATTACAACTCTCAAAAATTAATAAAATCATAAAAATATAATAATATGATATCTGAATTTCTTATGGTTAAATATCATCAACTATTACAAGAACACAACACAAAAATCAACCACCTGCACTGGTACTCATATTTCCTATAATACATGAATTAACTACTATAATGGAGAAACGCATTACCAAGTCACCACACATTGATAAATCCTTTCTTCCTTTACAAACGAGTAATGAATATGAAAATTGAACCTTATCCCCTAATACCAATTTGTAACATCCCGTAATCCATAACTGCCTCACATGAAAAAATGTGAATGGTAACAAGACCTCAAGCATGCATCCCCATATTCCAGAGTCTACCAACTAGTAGTGGGAGTGTGAAATTTATATGTGGGACACTATAAATCAAGTTATGGAGTGTCATAGTATTAGAAAATAACCCATATAATCAAAATAAAATTCATGTATATATACAATAGAAGACAATAATGACAGCCAATGGAATATTCTAATAAATTATAAGGAATAAGGTAATGACTTGTTGGAATGTAACTCAATTTAATGCTAAAAACAATACATGTAAAATAATAGTAGACTAAAATAATGACTCAAAATTACCATGTTCTGAACCCCATATTGGTCTCATCTCCAAACTCTAGATTATCCTCCAGAAAACAATAAATAGATTGGTCCTTTTCCCCTTTCCAAACCTGCATCAAAATAATATTCATCGGTAACAAATGATTTACCAAATAGGGTGTGAGTATAATTTAGTAGGTGGATACAATATTGTATAAATCAATCATTCTGATAGGAAATGTATATAATAATGTGATTAACTTGTGAATTTATTTAATTTAGTAATTAATAATATATAAAAAATGCATGATTTAGATTCACGGCTTATTATCATTGATAATTTATTATGATCAAGCCATAAAAAATCATATAACCAAGGTAAAGTAATCATCTTGGAGTCAATGCTTGAATAACCTTGAGAATGACAAACAACCATACCAGCCACAACCATATAGCTGTGATATAGTCCCAAAAATCACGGACAAATCTAGATAAGAATTACACCATCGGAGTCAAAGCCATATAACCATTATAGCATAGTAATGGGAATATCTCACTCTATATAATCATTAAAACATCAGACTGGGCCCAACCCACTCAATATCACCATTACAACATATATGTGTGCATGTTTTAGGTTTATTCACAATATATAATCATTTCACAATAAAATACCTGCCCAATCCGTGAGAATGGATATCACAAATCACATTTTATATATCAATGGTTAATTATGAAAATGGCCATTTATTTTTTAAATACCACATTAAATTTAAATCATAATTGATTAATAGTTATATCAATAAGAAATATTGTTGAATATAGGGATTCTATATCAAGCAATACCTTATGGTATCATGTCAATTTAAACATACTTCAAACAATGAACAATTTTGATTATTTTAAAGGATTTCTCACACAAAGGTAGAAATAATCTTGGTCCAAATCTAATTGAATCTAAAGGACTCCATGTAATAATCATATTTATTAATATAATTGATTTTGGAACATGTTAAATTAGTGTTATCATAATTTTTCATAATATTATATATTTTCAATCTATATGGTTATGATTTAGACCACTACCTTTATACAATGACCCAGAAACACTTACAATTGAAAACACCAATATAGAAGAAGTTTCAGTTGATCATAAATAGGTTCCTAGATCAAAACAGATCAAGATCGAATCCAGAAACAGAATCAGTCAATGGATTTCACTACAATGGTTGGAATAAGTAGGGAAACATTGAGAAACCAAATCATAAATGCATATAAGGGATTAGAGACACAAAAAGGATGTCAATAATGGCATTTTAAACTCCAAATTCTCATTAAAAATTCCATATGTTTGAGAGTATATGAGAAGAAATGATTTAGGATGAAAATTTAGAAAAATCAATGGTGTTAAATAAAATTATAGGGAAATAAATGGTTTGTAATTAATTTACACATTGTTTAAATATTTTTATGGTAATACAATAGAAAATATGTTACCATATATAATTTATACACTCAAACAATTACCTGACATGTAATAACATTACATTGTGTGTATATTTTATGCATATGGGTTTTCAGAAATTTTTTATTTTAAACAGCATAATCTTATTTTAATGATTATAATCATACCAGGATACCATTTTGACACTAAACCCCTTTATTCTGAGACTCCATTATTTAAAATAAATAAGATATTCCAAAACAATTGGTAATTTTCTAAAAAAAACTCTCCACATGGCTTTGCTATGGTTTTCTCATGCATTATTGAAATACAAGACAACATTTATTTAAACGAAGGACATCCACAAGGAAAACCTAAATGAAATAAATATTATTAAAAAACTCAGAAAGAGAAATACATGGAAAAAATAAGGGATCTTAAAATATATATTTCCCATAATTTTTTATATTATTATTTGTTCTATGAAATTTAATTCCTATGTAATATTGAATTTTGATATCATGGTTCATATTGACTCAATGATCTATGAAAATTAATTTATTTAATATAGAAATATTAATTCAAAGGGAAAACTTATAAAACCATTTGGTTTTAAATTATTACCCCCTTAAACAATTTTTTCCCTTGAAATTCCTTCTATATGATATAAAAAAGTGAGGATTACACTTAATAATCACATACCCTATTTCCAATTTTTCTTCCTTGAATTAATAATTCCACAAAATAAAATTAACATGATTTGTAGTCTAGTTTAATGGAAAATTATCTATATTATCTCTGATTCCTAGAGGTTTTACTTCATAAAAAATATCATGATATAGAGGTATAAACTCTTTGTTCTATAAATTTTAAAAATCATGTTTTTACAACCTCAATATATATTCATGGAAGAAATCATTAACTTGATTGAGGTTTGGTGGGAGTTCTGATTGATAAGAAACTATCTCAATCCAATTAGTCTCTCGAAAGGACCAATATAACTTTTTTTTATGTTTTACAGTAGTTCCAATTATCATAAAATAATTCCATGGGGAATATAATAGAAATACTTTTATACAATAATTTAATTCAATATCATATCTATTATTATCAATATAACTCTTATGTACACTCTAAGATTCATTTTTGTTCTACTGAATGGCAATAAAAATACTATTTCCTTTTCTATCATAGGTTTAATAGGTTTCTTTCTCTAACTGCATACATGAATGTCCTTGTTCTACACTTATTTTCATATATGAATTCATAAGGATCCTTCTCAATTATAGAGTGAAATATGTTATTATATGAAAACATGAATATGGGAAGATTTTTATTCCAACAACGATTGAATTCCAAAGAATATGATTTGATTATATTCAATAGGTTTTGAATGGTCCACTCATGCATTCCCTCTATTTTAGGATTATAATTATAAATGAAACAAAAGTCAATATCGATTTCTTTCAAATACTTATCCAATGACTAATGGAAAATCAAGGATCACAATCAATTCAAATAAAATGTTGTAATCCATGAAAACATAAAAATTCTTTAAATTATATCATACATATTTGATCAATATAGAAATCATATATGATATAAATTAAGTATGTATACTTCATATGGTTGTAAAAATTAATAGAAATGGAATTATAAACATTATAATTTTTTATAATACATTGAGAAAATCCATAATTATGTCTTCCCATTAAAATTATAGCACGGGTAATGGCTATAACATCCCCTTATACTTCAATATCAATAAATTATAATGATTACATACTAATCAATGAGAAGCCAATTTAATAATATTTATCTTTATGTTTTCCAAAAATAAATACTTATTATAATCTATATACATATTCTCGCATCTAGGATTAATAGAGAATGATGAGCTATTCTTTTTTATTGTTAGATCATTTTCAATTGAAATATTCATTGAAAAAATACATAGTTTGTGAATCTTATCGTTCCATCACAATCAATATTTTACTATAGAATATTTCATAACATAGTTCATAGCACTACATGTTATTTTTATGTCAATTTATTTTTTATATGGATAGATGGTTGATCATTTATTTGGGTAATAAATTATTTCTTCCATTCCATATTTATTTTAAGGTCCATTTATTGAAAATCCATAAATATGAAATCATTACTTATACCCTTAAATAATGATCTAGTATGATCTATTAGACTCAAAGAATAATCCACTATGTTCAATTTCATTTGGGAGGAATGTATTAACAATTCAAAAGAATTTATTAACTTCGTCCATTTTTTAGAACAGAAATACATATTTCTTGGAGGAATATATACTTTAATCATTTATAATCAATATAAATATCACACCATTCCATGTAATGATAATCTCTTTGTATTTTTAATGTAGCGATGACTACAGTTCACTCCAAATCATGAGTTATTTAATGTTTCTCATTTACCTTAAATTTATGTGAGGCACCAGATATGACAATATCATTCATCATAAGAAAAATATCTTAGTCCCCATTTTGGTGAATCACTATAAATGAGAAACGATTCTCTATTGTAGGGTAGAGTGGGAAACCCAACCCAAAATAAATATTAGGTGGCCTCATTCGTGTTTTTTATGTAATGTAATGACTCTATAATCTCATGTACTATTCAAATGAATAATATTTAATATAATTATCTCTTAGATCCTCAACATCCTATTCGACTTATGTTGATCCCCCTTTTATTTCCCTATAGTCAAATGATGCCCCATTCTTCTTTCTCTTGTATATGCACATGATCTGCATAGAGGTTCCAAACTCAAAATACATTTGCAATGAATCTTATTACCCAGGGGAATATACTGATTAATATATTTAATTTCATTTCCATGCCATATATTCCATTAAACTCCCCTATTTGTACCTCTATGATAATACTTTTCATAATTCAGGTTGAGTTTTAGTCTATTATCAGTCTCCAGGGAAACCAAAAAAAATTAATGGAAAAAATTAATTATATTATCCATAGAAAAGAGATTTTTTTTTGAATTTTTATTTTATTATATTTTAAATTATGATAACCTAGAAATAAGATTAAATTTGAATATTACACATCAACAAGTAATATTGTCCATTATAAAAAATAGTACAGAGAGATAAACAAAAATTATTAGTTAAAACACAATGGAAAACTCCATAGGCCCAAATTATCCTATGAAGATCACTCATGTTACATTGAATATACAAATATGGTGAAACATTAGGAATGTGATGGTCATTATCAGGATATGTTTAGGATTTTTGAAGTGAACTAGCGAATGGTCTAGTGTGAGAATGGTGGTGTATATATAGGGGGTCAAAGGTAATGAGACTGTTAGGTTCATATTAATACATAACTATTTAAAAGTGTTAATTGGAATAGTAATAATATCCATTCAAGTAGTGAATTACTAGTTAAAAAATAAATCTTATGGTTTTATATATAATACATTTATTTTTAATCTGATTTATATGTTTATATACCCATTCTGCATCAATAAGTATGATATAAAAAACATAAAAAATACTTTAATTTGAATAAATAAAATTATTCATTTTAAAAATATTATTTTGTAGAAAATAAGAATCTTTTTCAATTTATTATTTATCATACATAGGAATTAATAATTCCAAACTAAAAATTATTTTCAAAATAAGTATGTCAAATTTTGGTTTGGATGAATTTTTTTTCTATAATATATTATTAATTATTTAATGTTTAAAATATATATTGGTCATACCAATATATTTCATAAATTCATAAATATCTAAAAATGTTGTAATAATTAATATAATGTAATCTATATACAAAAATATATTTAATTAATATAATGCATTTCATTGAATTTTAATAATTTTAAAATTATTTATCTATATTTCCACATCCAATAAAATTGAAAATTTAGGTTTTATAAACATTTATTTATAAAATTATTATTATACAACATTGAATAATTGATAAAAAATGAATTACAATTCCTGAAATCAAATATATCAAATCCACCTTCCTATCATAATAAAGGATAAGTGAAAACTATGACTCCACCATGGAAAATTTAGTTTACAAAACCATGAATTCCAAATGATATATCTGAGGAATATTTAACAATTTTCAATGTTTTTCATTACGCACCCACCACTATATAATAATTTATTCACACACAAAAACAATTGATCATACATGTGAATCTTATTCTATCATTGAGTCATTTTTAAATTCATCCATGTCTCGTATAATTTCCTATATATTTTTGTTAATCTATACATAATGTATGGGATTCTCTTCCAATCTCCTTTTATTCAATTACTTATATTCTGATAAGTCTCATGATTTTCAATTATATGTGTTTTATATGTTTATAACCTCTAAATATCTATCTGAATTATTTTATATTAATGATAGAGTTTCTTTATTTATCATTCATTCTACTCAATAATTTGTTATGTGATCCTATTATATTGCAAAAATGATTAATTTATTTTCCAGGCAATTTTTTTTTATTTTTTATATCCAATTATGCATTCATTCAATAGTATTTATATGGATATACTTTTAAGTCATTTATTAAGGACATCGATGTATTTAGGCCACACTAATTAATAATTGGTTAAAATGATTATATGAATTCTAATTATATATGATATATGTGTCACACATAATGTTATACATATGAATGGAGTGGCTTGATAGTTCCCCAATGCATTGGAGAAATAATTAAACTACATAGATAATTATTTATGTATAATTTGTAGTTTTACTTATTAATTTTAAATTATATCATGATAAATTAAAATTGTAATTGGTTTTACAAAACCATGGTGATATGATTTTGGATTTGTCATTATAATGTTATTTCCCCATATCCAAGTGTTGTCTCAAATACATTTGATTATTCTCTCATGTTATGCCTAATTTCTATGCATGGTAATTACTCATGATAAATTTCATTTTATAGTCCTTTACTGGTATTTAATCTCACATTTTAATATTGATGTATGTCCTTATTAAATCATATGTTTTTAGGTGACATTATATTAATTTTTAATGAAGTATCTAAATATGATTTTGTAATTTTTTATATTCATTTATTTCCAATTGAAATATTGTAATATATACCATGTTTTCATGAATAATCATCCAAAGATCCTTTGATTCTAGTAACATGAAATATTGTTGAAAAATTAAGTTAAAAAACATGTTAGAATCATATTGTCGATCATAAGTGGTATCCAAGACTGAATTAGTTATTTTTGGAAATTATGACTATAATATAATAGTGAAAACCCTAGGGATAAGTCTAAAAATAGAAAAACATCATAAAATCATTGACATGTATTGACTGTGTGGCTATAATAGAAAAGATAAAACTATTTGGATATAAAATTATTGACATAGGCACTAAAAAATAAGAACCTAGTGGTAATAACCATAAAATGTGTGGTTATGTATTAAATAAATTTTATCTTTTTGTAAAAATATTATTCATTATAACACAAATAGTAGGTCACTCTGTAGGGATGTTTTTGGATGATCACATGAACATAAAAAATCATTAAAAAAGATATATGACAACAACAATTATTTTTTGTTAAAAAATATTTTGGTCTATTATTCTCAAAGTAGTATATTGGAGAATTTTTGGATTAATCTCAACTTTTTATTTTAATTCATCAATTTTGTACTTGTAAATCATTTCTTATTTAAGTTGTTTTTTCTCATAAAATGGTTGGAAATAGAATATATCATATAAAAATGACATAAAATAGAAATTGATATGACTAAATACCCAATGTTTGGAAAACTACATTTAATCATATCATCATTATATTAAATTTTTTATCTCAGGTAATGATTTACTATCAAATCCATGTAGAGCATCCAACATCCGCATGTAATGGAAAACTATAAATTTTATCCTTTATATTCAATAGTGGGCAACATTTTGTGGACTGTTAGATTCAATGATCGAAGAAAAAGATATCAATAATTTAGAAAATATAATTTTTTCAATTATTATGAAAAGGATAATGTTACATTTGAAGTATATATCTTATATAGGGAAGCTAATTAGTTATAGAAAGTAATCGAAAGGATAAATCTGAAAGGAGATGTAAAATATATGTAGGGGAAAGAGTTCAAAAATACAACTTTGAACAATTATTTTCTAATACCAACTTTTAAAAAAGGGAAATGGTGTTTAATGAGGTGAGTTTATAGTAGAATGAATTGGTGGGTGTTCTTTCATGTACATTTCAATGATTCTGGGATAAAAATTATGCTTTGTCATCAATTCTAATACCAGACCAGTCGATTAATTTTAGTTTTAAGACCAAATATGTATGATGTTTTTCTAATATGAGAAAGTGGTAGTTATTAGAAGATATTTCATTTTTCTCTCATAGTGGAAATAGTTTTTTCTCATACCAAACAGTCTCATTGACTAATTGATATGAATATAAGGACATAATATCATTTGGGGAAGAATGTTTATATAAAATAGAATGGTGTACATTAAAATTACCCATTTTAAATAAGTGTGGTAAAAAATATTTGAATTTTCATTAAGTAAATAGATGGTATTAAAAGTTAAAAAAGTCTCTACATATATCATGAAATTTTATTGGATATTTAAATCCATAACACACGAATGCTAGTAAAAACGGTAATATGGTGAAAAAAAATCCTATAGTATAATTCATTATGTTTCAAGAGCCTAGAATCATTTAATACTAATCTATAAATGAGATATTAATGGACGAAAACCTCCATAAACACTATTATTGTTCATGTGAGAATGGTTATTCCTTATAGATAGGACAACTAATGTTGGGGCTCAAAATGATATGGTAATTGATACACTCTTTGATGTCACAAATCTAGATATTTAATTGTTTCATTTTAGTAGTATTCACTAATTTATTTCATTAATGTTTTCAAAGAACATTAATTTGACCACCAAATGGATAGATTTAGAGTTATTGGTTATTAAATTTGGGGGATCAATTAAAAATCAGTTGAATATATAAATTCTCATATTAAATTTGGTCAGTAGAATCTATTTAAAAACTGTTGGTCATTCCAATGGTAGAATTTCATATAATAATTGGGATGGATTATATATAAATGTTAAATATTAAGATAATAAATGTAAATAATTGTTTTTAATATTTAAGGGACAAATATAATTCATTTTCATGGGATATATATCCCTTCTTGACATTTGTGAGGAATCACCTCATATAGACATATTTGTCTTACTACTTATCAAATAAGATTGATAAACTAAAATTGAATATTTATTAAATTTAAAAAGTGTATTGGAATACATTGATGATTATTTTGAGGAATAATTTTGATATACCCTAAAAGAGATGTATAATTATCAATTTATCTCTCTATGTAATCATAAATAATATCAAAGATCCCATATAGAATTTAATTTATGTGTGATGGCCTAGAACCTCATTGTTCATTACATTTTCAATTGCTATGCTCATGGTGACCTTGACAGCATTAGTGAGTTAGAAGGGTGTTAGTTTCAATGGAAAGGTATCTCCACAGTGTCATGTATTACTGACACTGATTGGTCTCACCTATCGGTGCTTCAACCAAATGGTGAAACTATGGGTTTTCAGGGATTCGTTCCCCAGTTTTCCTATAACCCCACTTTATAACCCTTCTTACCCTTTTAATATGGTTTAAGGAAGTTTTAATCCCTTAATGATTATTTAAATCCCCTAGGAGTGGGGAGACCCTTGGGATACCAAAACATGTGGCCTATCACACAATTCGATGCATTATCCACCCTCTTGGGTTTTCTAGCTTAGCCCCTTATATGTGTTTTCTCCGATCATCACCCTCTCTGAGGTGAATTATTAAATCCCAATAATTTCTAACATCTGAAACCACCCAGCCACGTGGTAAATTCAAGATCCTATTTTTTAAGAACATTGTAATTTCCCATATCACAACTCTAGGATCAGGCATTTTATCAACATAGATCTTCTTCTTCCACAGTCTCATTCCATTCCATGGTGCTTTTGGAGTCCCTCTTCTGGAGACAAATCATGCACCCAGGATGATGCTCTTCTTTCTTAGACATGATGCCTTTGAGTAATCTTTTCCTGAAATTTTGGCATCCCATTTTCATTGCATGATGAGAACAAATTTTATCCTTGATCATCTATGTATGGGTTTCCTTCATCTCCCATTACTGGGTATCATGAGGGGAGGGTTAGATAATGTTTCCTCGAGGCATGGATGAAACCAAAACTTAAAAATGATAATAAATTGATTTTCTAAATAATAATGGGGTGTGTTTGATAATGATTTTTATGTACTCCTTTATTTTTGTTTTTATGTTGTGATATATATAGTCTTTTTCGCACTAAATTTGTGTTCTTTGGTGGTCCTTTTTGGCACACTAATGCCCCTATATTTTTCATGATAATCGTGGGATTGGATGGATGTAATAGAAAAATTGGTTAATCACATTAACTCAATTTATTAAATGGTTTCCCGGTGAACAAGAATAATTGTGTGATCACCCCAGTTAAACAAATGGAATGAAAGAACTTAATAAATGGTGTTGTTAAATTCAGAAAACATCTAAGCTCTATTATGGTGATATGTGTGGTGGCTATGTTTGATTCCATGTGGGGAGACATGGATGGGAATGGAACCACTCCTTGAAGTTTTGTTTGTTTTTGAAATTGAGGCTTTGTGGAGTTGTATCTTGGGGATTGGTTTGGTTCCAGTACATCGAGGGATCTCATAGATCCTTTTCCTATGACTTTACAATAGAACCAGGTGGGAATTCTTAAATTGATGTTTGGTTGTTTTCTTCTTTAGTCCAGAGTTGTTTTGATTTGTGTATGTACCTATTAGTTTCCCAGTTCTGGATAATTATTTCTAATGAAATAAATTGAACATGATAACAAGAATGGGTTCAATGAGGAATTGTTCTCCAGAAATGGGTGGTTCTCTTTTTTGTGGTGGGTGTGCATCTATGCATGTATGAATAGTAAGGACATTGTTTTTTATGGGAAGGATTCGGGACCCTTAGGTTTGGATGAGTGATTCTTTACCTATATGTGTATATTTAGTTCTCTTGTTTCTTATTCACACCCCACCCATGTTGAGAACATCAGGACAAACACCACAATTTCATGTAGGAGGTTGTATTTCCCATCATTTTATCAAGTGGATGGTTATTAGCTTCTTTCTGCTCCCTCTCCTAAGTATCCCAAGACTCTTAGGGTAGGATATGATGGACTAAGGTCCATTATCAACCTCGGATATTCGATCATTGTGTGTTGTGGTGGTTTGAACATGTGTGTTTGAGCAGGATTTGGTACCCTTGTGTCTTCCAAATGAGGCCTCGTTGTCTGCAGGAGTGGTAGTGGTTGTTGTGGACGAGGTATCTGTATGAAGGGATGGGTGTTGTTGTAGTGGATCAGGTGTCTGTGGGTGGGTATTTGTGTGGTTGTGGGGGCCTAGGTGTTTGTGGGAGGGATGCGTTGTTGTGATATCCAATAAGGTTTATGTTGGGGAGGGAGTAGGATTATAGTGGAACTAATGGGGGAGGTCTGATGCAAAGGATGTCCAAAATAACCAGTGGGAAAGTAGTGTGGGGTACCCAAATAATTTTGTGCTATTACTATTACTTTTCATGACATGCATTATTTCAGGAGTGTGCCTTGGTGAGGCTGTGTGGATAGTTTTCTTTCTCAGTGCTCCAGTTATCTCTATTTTATCCAAGGGCATTAGAATGCCTCTCCACTTATGTATGAGATCTTTTGGTTTTCGCTAATGAGTATACTTGTATACTCACCCTACCAATAGAGAACATCTTTTAAGTTTCCAAGAGGACATTGAGGACCATGCTAGACCTTACTAACTTGGAAATCGGGATAGTTTTCATTGATGTTCTCTTTCATTGGGTACTTTTAATCAGAGTTTTCTTTTACCATATAGCACTTTCATTTGAACTTGAATGTGGAAAACGGGTTTTTGGCATAATTTTACCTTTTTTGTAGTTTGTTGATAATTACCATCTTTTATCCCGATCTTTTCTATAAAAAGGGTAATTACTTCAATATTTAATGTGATTATATACCTTTTTATCTATTCATGACTTTGGGGCCTATTGAAGGTTGTACATAGAGGTCATTATCCATCCACAAACATGAATAAGGGAGGCTCTAGCGGGTTTTTGTCCCTTCCATCATATTGGTGAAGGTGGGTCATGAACTAATGGAATAAAAAGTTTATGGTTGATAGAGAGGATGGAGTTTGGGCTTAGGCATAGTGATGATTTCATGGTATTTTATGGAAAGAGTTTTAGGCAATCATTGTGCGTGAAATTGGAAAGGGAAGACCGACATAGACATGGAATTTTATGCCCCCATGATTTGATGCAAGGAGTCTGAATAAACTGAACGACCATGTGAGGAAACACTGATTGCATGGTAGGGACCCTAGGAATGTTACATGAATTATAATGACTTTATTGTTATGTGTTGTGGGTGTTTGGAAATATAAAATAAATAAAAACTTTAGTGAATTTTTTAACAATAATTTTATACCCTACTCAGGATTAGACATTCCTAGTTTCCCTTGTATTTATGGAACCCAGACGATGTCCACAAGTAGTGTGGGAGATCGAGTCCCATGAGGCTGATCAAGTCGATCAGTGGAGGAATGGTCGAGAGGAAGAGTATGACATGTGGTAGAAGACTATACATTCCTTCCAATAGAAGACCCACAGGAAGTACGAGGGCATTTTTTCTTACTTGGAGACAGATGGATGGCTTGAGGAGCTGAAAATAAACATTACCTTGACTTATGCTCCAAGATAGTTCTAGGTTGTATTGTTAGTCAGTCAGATGAGGGGAGTAGCACGTCAGCGGTGGGTGCTCTACCACAGAGAGAGGTTGGAGATTGAGGTTTTGTTGGTTGACATCGAGAAGGAGTTTTGGGTGGAATTCCATTATTCTATGATTAAGGACGACAAGAGGAAATAGTTACTCTCCCTCTAATAGGGGATTAGGTTAGTGAGGGAGTTGGGGATCATGTTCTAGGATCTCATTCAATTTAATATGGACCTCTTTCCAGATGGGGAGTCTCGGGTGAGACGTTTAGAGGAGGCACTCTGACATTCTCTTTAGTATATTGTTTCTCCATTCACTCTACCGACATACTTGGAGGTCCAGAAGAAGGCAGAAGTGATGGAGAGGATGCACATGATGGGAGGTGTTCCATGAGAGAGGATCGAGTTTAGTTTTTTAGAATGTAATGCTTTAATTATTAGTCCTCCAACATCACATCCTTCAATGATTCGACTGACGGGGAGAAGGCCCCTGTCATTCCAGTTTTGATCTCCTGATCCTCACTCTTTCTCCGTGAGCCTAAGACCGATGTTTTTTATCTGTGGAATCCATTGTATCCTTTGGATTTAGTCCCAGACCAAGTTTAGTACAGTGGGGGTGGGCAGGCTCAACACCCACCTCAGTAGCAGTAGTATCCTTCCAGGAAGTTTCCGCAGTAGTAGTAGGGACAAAAAACTCCTACTCATACATGAGAAGACGTTGTAAGAGGCAGCCAACCTGAGGAACTCCTTAGGGACCTCGACCATGGCATGGTCTGGGAGGAAGCAGATAGCCTAGTGGAAGAGGAGCTGTGAATGGGAATTTTCACGCTGAATAGGTAGTAGTTCTAGTAGTGCCAAATCTCCTTCGAGGTACGATCATCTAGATCAGTACTCTTGCATGTGACTTGTTTGATTCAGGAGCATCACACATCTTTGTTACATAGGGTCTAGCCCATTCCTTGGGCCTAGTCATAGAGAGACTCTCCATGACCCAAGAGATGAGTACACCATTTGGGGGTCATACATGCTTGTTTGATGTTTGTCGAGGATGCATACTAATGTTGGGGCCACATCAGTCTAGTGGGGAGATCCTTTTGATACGAATGATTCCATACGATGCCATCCTAGGCATCAACTGGCTATTTTCCCTATGTTCTTTTCTCGACTATTGGTGAATAAGGGTCATGTTTTCAGATATGGGTGGCCAGTCTGTTTATTTTGTTGGAAATAATGATTTCCAACAGGGAATCCAGTGAGTGTATCTCCTTATATTTGTGTTAACTATTCTATCAGTGGAGTCAGTGGATGTAGAGATGGTGGATGTTTTGGGAGCTTTCATAGTGTTTCTGGATGTTTTTCCAAAGAGTTCGGGATTCTACCCCACCAATATGGCATTGAGTACAAGATAGACTTAGAACCCATTTCTCATTCAATTTAGATGGCTTCGTATTATATGGAGACTTCTGGGTACTAAGAGTTTTGGATTACAATTGATGATCTGATGAATAGGGGTTTTTCTTTCCATGTGTGTCATTGTGGGGTGATCTAGTCTTTTTCACGAAGAAGGTAGATGGTGGTCTCAAGATGTGTATAGAATGCCAAATACAAAATTAGGTAATGATAAAGAACGGTTACCCTCTCTCTATGATTGATGATCTCTTTGAAAAGCTAAGGGGAGCATGTTGGTTCCCTAAGTTCAATCTATGGTCTTGTAATCACCAGTTATGGGTGAAGGATGCTGATATCCGGAAGAATGCTTTCAAGAGTAGGAATGGGCACTTCGAGTTTGTAGTCATGTTGTTCAGTGTTATAGACACACATGATGTGTTCATGGGGCTCATGAAATCTGTTTTCTGTGAGATCCAATACTGGTTTGTCATTGAGTTCATTGACGAAATTTTGATCTACTAGAGATCAGAGGAGGATCATACTAAGAACCTCATTACGGTTTTGTAGATCCATCGATACCACCAGATCTATTGGAAGTTGTCCAATAGAAATTTCTTTACATGAGAGGTGATCATTCTTAGACATTTGGTGTCTTGGAAAGGATTAGAGGTAGATCCTACAATGTCATAAGTGGTTGTTTCATGGGAAACGTCCATGAACGTGAAGGAGGATCATAGTATCTTGGGTCTCGCAGGCTATTATTGTATATTCGTAACTGAATTCTCTAGGGTCCTATATCCTTCGACATATTTGAATAGAATAGACCAGGCCTTCATGTGGAGTGAGAAGTGCCTGTAACCTTTCTACTATCTGAAGAAATTATTGGTCAGTGCTGCAGTGCTCTGGTTTCCAGTGGAAGGGGTGTTTTTTGAGGTGTTATGTGACTTACAGCTCTTGGCATGGGGTGTATGCAGATGCAGTAGTGGGGAGTGGTCTTCTATGGGTCTAGGAATTTACTTTCTAATGAGCGTAACTATAACACCAGTGACCTAGAAATTTCAGTAGAAGTGTTCTCATTGATGTTGTGGTGGAATTATCTCATAGGGGAACACTTTGTGGTCTTCAGATATCACAAGAGTCTGAGGCATTACATTACCCAGTGGGACCTAAACATGAGACAATGGATTTGGGTGGATTCAGATTAGGACTAAGACTTCAATATCTCTTACAGTGAAGGTAATGGTAATGATTTGGATTATTCCTTGCATAGGTATTCATAGAATGATGTGGTTCGAGAATCACCGGGTTCTTGGAAGGCAATGGATGAGTTGGTTGCCTTACAATTGGATTCAAGGGTGGATAGTGGTAGAGGTTTTCATTTTTAGATGACAGTGAATTCCTCTCTATTTATAATTGTGGAGGAGTCTCAGTGTGTGGACTCAGAAAGTGATGTGTTGCATGATTGTGTTGACCAGGACAATGCACTATAAGGGTGGTTGTATAATGGTCTGAATCCGAATCTTTTCCACAGGAAGCTCTTTGTCCTAGGGAAGACGCATGAGGGTGTTCTTTGTGATTTCCATAACTCATTCATAGAGATACACCCAATAAATTCCATGATTTACCAAGGCCTAAGGGAAAAATTTTGGTGGAACAGGGAAAAAGGGGTAGTGGTAGACTTAGTGAAAAGGTTCCTAGAATATAAATAGGTGAAGGTCAAAAACCACGTTTTAGGAGGTTTGTTGCAACATTAAGATGCCCCTAAGTGTAAGTGAGATGAAATATCAGTGTATTTCTTCATTGGGACACCAAGGGTTCAAGATTCTTTTGATGCTATCTTGGTACATATGGACCACTGATGAAATTAGCACGTATATTAACGATTAAGTAGCCGAGTGCCGTGAATGCCTTAGCAAAGAGATACGTGGATAAGGTGATGTGTTTTTTGGGAGTTTTGAGTTCCATTGTCTCAGATCTGTATGCACTATTTACATAATGAGTTTGGTGGGGATTGCAACATTATCTTGGCACCCATCTACACCATTGTTGTGCTTTCCACCCCCATATAGGTGGGCAGACAGAACTGACCATCCATATGTTGGAGCATATTTAGCGATCATGTGTTCTAGACATTGGGGGATCATGGGTAATACACATGTATTTGGTAGCATTTTCCAACAACAGTATCCATAACTCTACCATTGGCATGGATCCATTATAATCATTTTATGGAAGACTATTTCATTCACCTGTATGTTGGATAGTGGTCAGGGAAACATGTGTTCTTGACCTAGAGGTACTATAGATCATGATGGAATAATTTCAACTTGTGCATGAGAGGATGAATACTGATCAAGACTAGAATATGTCACATGCCTATCATAGGAGGAGACTATTGGAGTTCAATGATGGGGGCCTTGTGTTCATAAAGGTCTCCCCTCAGTGCTGGAAGTGGATGATCAGCAAGGGGACTAAGCTTTCTCCTAGGTATGTTGGAGCCTTTGAGGTGTTTTGGCCATTCAACAATGTGGAATATCATCTGGAACTACCACCGCCACTATATAGGTTCCACAATGCCTTCCATGTGTCTCATCTCTATCAGTATCTACACAATGACTCGTACATCATCAACTGGGGAGAAATGGATATCAAGGACGATGCCATGTTCATAGAGAGACCAATGGGGATTGAATATTGTGTGGACATGGTTATTTGTGGACATACCCTTCCCTTGGTTCATGAGATATGGAGTCATGGTGGCCTTGAGGAGAGTAACTGGGAATTGGAGGTACAATTTCATGCCCCGTACCCAAATCTGTTTTGAGTTATATTTTGTGTTGTTTGGGACTTGACTATGATGAAATTATTGACATTATTTACTATTACATGGGTTGTTTTTATTTTTCTCTCTATGTGTGTGTGAAATGTTCTCCCCATGGGATGGAGAGGACCTGATCCCTAATCGAGACACATTTTGGTTGATACGGTTAAACCTCTGCGGGCGAGTCAGTGCTGCCCAATCCATATAGTATCCTGGCATGGGGAAGGTACACCCTAATCCATATTCCTACAACTTGTCAGCTTTAAATATTTGTGAGTTTACACCAAGGATAAGCGTGGTGGTGAATCCATAATTGTTCAGGAGATAGATGGGTGATTAGTGTTCCTAGATATGGAGGTTTGTTCTGGCTATTGAATGACTCTATGTTGTTTTCGTTCCTGGGAGGTATCTTATGAGGTGGTGGTTCAGACCCACCCTTTTCATCAACTTTAATCACGAATTCTCGAGGAAGAAAATAGTTTGAGAGGTATCTGATGTAATGGCATAGATGCTTTGGGTCCATTACATTGTAAATTATGGTGCATTGGGTCACCTTGATACCATTGGTGAGTCAGGAGGGAATCAGTGTGAGTGGCATGGTCTCACAGTGGTGTAACCTATTAGTGTGTCCATGATCGGTGCATCACTGATCGGTTTCACCTAACGGTGTGACACCCAAATAGTGCCACCATGGGGTTTTTGGGATTCCATTCCCAGGTTTCCTGTAACACCTCTTATTAGGTCTTCTTACCCTTTTAATGTGGTTTAAGGATATTTTAAGTCCTTAAATGATGCTTTCATTCCCATAAGAGTTCGATTACCCATGGGTTACCTGAAAGTGAGGCCTATCACACCCTATGACACATTTTCCAGCCACATGTGTTTTCTAGCATGGCCCCTCTTACATGTTTTTTCCGATATTCACCCGCGGTGAGGATAATTATTAAATCCCAATAAATTCTAACATGTGAAACCTCCCATCCCCACGGTAAAATCATGATCCACTTTTAAAGAACATTGATATTTCACATCCCATAACACTATAATTGGAAATTTTATCACATGAGATCTTCTTCTTCCCTGGTCTCATTCCTTTACATGTTGTGGTTAGAGTCCCTCTTCCAGAGACAAATAATTTTCCTTTGATGTTACTCTTCTCATTCAGCCTCAATGCCTTCTATTTTTCTTTTCCTATATGATGGACATTCGAAGTTCTTTTTGTGAGGATAAAAACCTCAATCCTTTATCATCCAGGCATGGTTTTCCTTTGACTATATTTACAGTGTATCATGTGGGGTGGGTATAGTAATGTTTCCTCAAGGTGTGGATGAAACCTATCCTTAAAGAAGTTAATAAATGTATTTTTTAAAATAATGAAGAGGTGTTTTTGATTATGATTCTATTGTTCTGTTTTATTTTCCATTTTTATTTGTGAAAT
Organism: Viscum album; assembly: GCA_963277665.1. NCBI lineage: Eukaryota > Viridiplantae > Streptophyta > Magnoliopsida > Santalales > Viscaceae > Viscum > Viscum album. The sequence goes on from OY728123.1 coordinate 650,307,629, forward strand.
ATATGGGCTTACGCCCACTGAAAATCTTGGTCATTGGTGGTCCTTTCAAACACACTAATGAACATTTGTTTTTATAGATAATCATGTGATTGATTGGTTGTAAAGTGGAAATTGGTTATTCTTGTAAATTCAGTTGATTAAATTGTTTCCCAGTGAACAGAAATCCTTCTATGATCACCTCACCTAAACAAGTGGAAAGAAGGAACTTAATGATTGGTGTGGTTAAATATGAAAAAAATCCTTTCACTCTTCTGGTGTTATGTTTAGTGGATATATTTGATGTTTTTTGGGGGTGATGTGGATGGGAATGGGTCCTAGTGATGAAGGGTTGTTGGTTTTTGAATCTGAGGTCATGTGGAGTCGTATATTGGGGCTTGGATTGGTTCTAATACATTGAAGGATCTCCCAAAACCCTCTTCTTTTTGTGACATTACAGGAGAACCGGGTGTGAATGCTTAAATTGATTTTTGGATATTTTCATAATCATTCCAGAGTTTTTTTTTGACTATTGGATTAACTTTTTAGTTACCTAGTAGTGGAGAATAATTTCTAATGAAATCAGTTGAACAAGAAAACAAGAATGGGTTCAATGGGGAATTTTTCCCCAGAAATGGGTGCTTCTCTTTTTTGTGGCTAATTTCCATTTGTGCATTTGGTCATGTATGAAAACTAAGGATTGTTTTCTATATGGACTAGTTTTGGGACCCTTAGGTTGGGAATATTTCTTCATTACCTATATGTATAACTTTACTTCTTGTTTTTTTATTCATACACCACCCATGTTGAGAACTTTGTGTCAAACACCCCCATTTCAGGGGGGTGTTTTTCCTAACATTCTTAAAAGTGGATGGTCATTACCTTATTTCTACACCCTATCCTAGGTATCCCAAGACTCTTCTAGCAGGCTATGAAGAAAAAAGGACCATATATATATGTTAGATCACATAAAATCTATAAAATCAACTAGTTTTTACAATGAAGTGGGTATCTATAAGTAATACATCACAATGTTTCATTTCATATAATGAAAAATAATCATAGAAATATTCCACTTCATATTTGTCCAACCTAACACAGACATTAGATATTGGTATATATTCATCATTCCTTGAGTCACAACCATGCGTTATATTTGGAATTCCCTCAAAACATACACAAGAATGATTTTATGAACCATATGACACCTATAATATAATACAATTTGATTCCCACCTTCATATAATCCCACTAATAAATCTATATATACTATTATATAATGTAGGAACAATTTTAAAAATATATATATGATGGACCTCCTTCAATGAGAGAATAAGTGTACGGGCTATAATCATAAATAAAAAAGTATAATCACATACTTACTCTACCATAAGCAATCGTAAAAACAAATTTTTCACTAACACATCCTCTATCATATAAACATTTTACATAAAAGTAAGGGAAGATGCAACTAATGTCCCATCCCTATAGTATAGAATATCAAAATGTTAAATTCATAATGGAACTGAAACTAGTGCCACTAGATTAAATTGCAATAATTCAGTGAGAAGTTACGAAAGATACGTATTATATTCTTTTGAAAATATAATTTTATATGGGGATGAAAAGGATTAGAAAAAATACGTCGAGTTGTAATGGAGATATGGGTAGTCAGGGAACTCTACCAAGTTGATATGAAAACACCATACTTGTATTCCAAGAGGGTCTCATAGGCCCTACCGGTTTGGAATAAAAGTGATCAAATCCCATGTGAGAGTCCTAAATAAGAAACATATGTGATAGTCCTAAAAAATATGAATCGTTAAACTAGGTTTCTTCATTCTCCTATAAATTGGTTTCATAGGATCCTTATTTGACATGACCAAATGATGAAGAGTCTACATGAAGTTCGACTCACCCATGTATCTCTTCTAAGTCCTCCAAATATTTATTTATTTAATTATCAAAAATAAATAGGCAGAAAGTACTAATGGTAATGTATATAGGTCACCTGAGGAAAGTAATACTAATATATTTGATAAGAAACACCCCTTGTCAAAAATAGTAGGATGATGGACCCTTACATAGCTCTAAACATGATCTCTAGTATTCTGTATTCACCTGATGAGACTCTTAGCATCTAGAGTTTTGGCTCTATTAAGTGTGGTTTCCAACGGTTTACAAAACCCTAATAGAATCCCCAATCAACCCAGGTCCACCTAGGATGATGCAATTTCATCACACCTAAGACCACCTTACATGATACCCTTTAGCTCTCCCAGGTCTACCCTATGTGGGACCCTCTTACATTCCATGGTCCACACAGTGTGATACTATTTGGGCCATATTTTAAAACACCAATGTTAAAACACCTCTTTCCATGGATCTATCATCTAAGGGGGATGTGTATATTATAATCTCTCTACTGATGCCTCTAGTTATGTCTGAATAGATATGTGGTCACACTAGTGTGTCCTCTCAATTTTATATTTGAATTGTAATAGAGGTCCCATATCTATCCTAAATAATTGGTGGGATATTCATGGTGTACTTTTTTATAAATACCCATTGTAAAAAGGATCCCAAAATTTTAAATAAGGACATGACATGGGGGTTCTAAAACAATAGAGGATACATACACATGTTGGACCAATCTATTTTGTAGACCCATGCCCATCCACCAGCGAATGAAGGAGATTGTGTCATTTTTTGAATCATACACTTCCTATTTATTCCCACACCGATCATGTATTATGAGGTCTTAAAGGATAGTGTTGATCAAAAAATCCACATGATAAATTATATATCTTGGTAGAGAGTCCAATTTCATAATGTACCCTCACATTTACACGGTTCTCCTCTTGGTTGTAATACCCAAAACCATACTACTACTTCAATGTTCTATACTACCAATGAGGAAACCCCCATGGGCCTCCTAATTACCTGTCCTCCATGAAATTTTGTACACCATTCCATACCTATAGGCACATAGGAATAGAAAGCATAGTCACTCAAGGTGGAATCGCTAAGGGGAATGACATAACTATATTAGGATAGTGTTATTTTTGGATATTAATCTCAAATTAACTTGGACATTCTCAATTGGTGTAGTCCTCAACATCTTTGATCTCGGTTGTATTTGATTTATGTCCAAATATGTTACATATTAAGACTCTCTACTGTTCAAACCCTACCACAAAGACTCACCCTTACCATATTTGGGACATATGCCCTATATGTTTATATACATCCTTTGACGATACATCCCTTCCAAGTCCCCTATGATATTTTGGTTTAAGTGTTGCACCATCCTTTTTTAGTAACCATCCACCTAGAAATAATTTCTCCATAATGATAAAATACATGGTTTTCCATTATCCCATGACCATAAATACATATGTTCTGATTACATTAAAAAGGATATATAGGAATCCATTTTTATTGGAAAAATCGTGACATCAAAACAACCATGTTCTTCCTGGATGATGATAAATTAATGATCTCCCCAATGCATGGATTTAAACATGCACCATGTTAATGAATGATATATGAATCTTTACTCTGTAAACAAAAGGTTACCATTGATATAGAAAACTAGATAATTAAATATGTACCTATCTCTGAAAACCACCAGGTACATAATGATTATTATAATACAGATACATGATAACAACTGATCGTCAACATAAGGGTGACATGGAACATAAATTTTTTTAATTAATGAACAATGTATATATCATAAATTGTTATGTAATTCATAATCTAGGAAATCATTAACAATAAAAATTTTGATGGGATAGATTTCCCATCCTCTTGACAATGGTGAGTCTTTCTGTGCTGTTGGAACCATTCCACAATGATCATCTACCTTTGAAAATATTGTTCATGAGACATAGATAATAAGGTTATCATTTGGTGTTTCTATTACCATGAGTTATTCCCATTAGAAACCAATCAAAAAATATTTGGTAATAAAAATGGTTTTTCTAATGTGATGACTCATACAATAACCCCCAAAAAATTCCATAACCAATATTATTGTTTGACCTAAATGTCAATCCCCTTTCATGATCTCATAAAATGATTGTAGAACAAACATCGATCTAATCAAATTGATTACACATCTGTTCATTTGTGGAGATGATTTTTTGACTGATCTTTCCTGGATTTGTTTGTTTTTTACTTCTAGAAACTATTTACTAGAATTACATTTAGTCTAATAGGAACATTCTTGAAGTCATGAAAAAATTTATCATCTTATTCCAATGATGACTCCTTCTCTTTCCCAAGGATACCATTACCCTCCTAGATTCATCAATATTTCTTTCATACAAGATGAATTAGGATTACCACTTTATTGGTACCATCCTGAAGCCTTGGGACATGGGTGAAAACGAACATCATTGCTTCAGAGATCAAGAAGAACAATACTCTCATCATCGTAGTCCTTGAACATAAAGAAAAATATGCATAAATTAATTATTTCTATAATAAAATCATGTTGAATGAATCCATGCATGTATAACCAATCAACTAGAATATTTTTATCTTCTGGAAAGAGGATATTTTGGTGGATTTGATACAAGTGGGTGACTAGTTCATCACTGCGAAAGTATAAAAGGGTGTGGAAATAGTCTATGTTTCTATGGTTTATGGATGCTTCGATGCTCAAAGGGGGGAACTACTATGGAAGTACCATAGTGTTTTTGAACCCAAGATCCTTTTATTAATCATTGGTGTAGATTTCAAGGACATCATAAATCTATATGAGATGAAATGATGAAGGATCTTCCACCAAAATTCCATCTAGGATTTTTTCCAATTCATGGAGGCTAATGGTGTTATGTATATGGGGTAATCTAGTAATCATTTTAGATGGTGCAATAACCAAAGATGAATTATGAGATTCTAGATTCAGCTCTATCAATGCCTAGAAAACATCAATTTCATCTCTATATTATTGAATTCCAAGGTCAAACATTTAGATAATGGTATTTTTAACCACTCACTTATGTTTGTATCTATTTCCCCAATGCAGGATAATCAGGAGATGTTCAGATACTATCACATGTGGTATTCTATTCTTGGTTATCAGCTGATTGTTAGTGAGATTTGGGGGGAGCTGACTTAGGACCCTACATGGGTTTCCTTTTACAACAGGATAATGTAGCATAATCATGGGCTAAAGGCATGGGAAAAGAACGGAAGAGAATTGGAATGAATCGATGTTTGAAGACATATTTGAAAAAATGATCTCTTTGGTGTAAATGATTCTAAAATAGGAGAATATGGGACATGATAGATCCATAGTAAAACATCTAAATGAGGGGGATACAATGTATATTTTAATGCTTCCTTTAATTAATAGAGGTGTCTAATAAATCCCAAAATATTTCATGAGGATGTTAAATAAATGGATGATATATATATAGTTGGGGGTATGGAACCCATGTTCTTTAAGGATATTCTTACTGGTATGAACCCATGAATTCCCAAAGGATATTGAATATTTAATGTAGATATTTGAGATGTGATTCCAATCCATATTTCCCACTAGGAAAATGGTAGTCTAGGGGTGATCTCAGATGAGGATGATATTCATATGGCCATGAAGAATCTTAACCCTGAGTGTGTGCTAGGTCAAAAATAGTTTCCCATGATCATTTTACAGAGGATCATGGAATGTGGTCAAGGGGGACATCATTACAACTAATTATGATTTATTTTTTTGGGGAAGCAACAAACAGGACTCATGAGATGTGACTATGGTGCTCATCCCAATGGTTAATGACGCCTCATACTTCTTTCACAATATAATAGTTATAATTTTTTTCCTATAAAAGATACTGGAGATTATCATCAATGTAATACTATCCAAGAAAATTCCCCTATGGATCATCATTGAACAACATGAAGATGGTAATGGTCACTCCACTCATTCTATTTTAGCTTTGGCACTAGAAATACTAAGAGGCGTCAATATCAAGACTCCTGGATCCAACATGGAAATTAAACTACATATTAATAAGGCGTATGATATGATTGAATGGGGTTTCATTAAACGAGTTCTAAAGGGAACGAGGCTCTCTCCCAAACCATTGGAACGTATCTTTATTTGTCATATATTATCATGTATGGTAGTTTGATTCATGGGGAGAACTCATGGTTTATTCTATGTTAATTTATGATTATGGTAGAAAGATCCAATATCACCGAGAATCTTCATTATTGCATTGGATACTCTTAGATACGTAATCAATAGAGTCTTTTCTAGTGGTGAAATACTCTCTTATCGAAATAAAATGAGCATCCCTCCAATATCACAACTAAGGCTTCCAAAAAGAACCATCATCTTCACAAATGGTGGTAGGATATCTGGTCAAGCTGTAAATTAGATCCTAGAGGAGTAATAATACTAGAGTGGATAGATTATCAATAAATAATAAAGAAACCACTACATATCCAATAGATGTGTCTGTTGTCAGATATCTTCTAATTGTATTTGGATGTACATGTAGTGGAGCTCTTTCCCAATGGAATACCTCAAGAGCACCATATCCTCAGTCTATCTTCAAATAAGAGACATTATTCATATAATGAGAAATATCGTGGGCCATATAAATTTCTAGAAGAACTACTACTTATCATTTGGGGGGGAAATTTTCTTGTTTACCAATGTCTTCTCAGCCATACCCATCCATGCTCTGGCTTCCACCATATTTTTAAAATGTGTCCTTAAACCATTGATAAGGTTTAGGCCATATTCACCTGGGAGGATCTTTATAAAGTTCAGAGGCATTGGGTCTCATGGGGATGAGTGAAATGTCCCATCCATGAAGGGGGATTAAATTGAGGGGTCTCAATAACATGGTCCACCTCATCCATGAAAAACAAGATTATAAGTTTATTGGATAATGAATGGTATGGGGGAATAATATGTCTATCAATTGTGCAGGTAATCTAGAAACTTTTATTACCCAGTCTCTTATTTTTGGTCTATGATTTTACCCCTCACCCTGATCCTACCACATAATTCACAATGAATAGATTAAAAGGGTAACATAATCTTCTTGGAACACAATCTTGGAGGTACTATTATTGGCTTCCTAGGGTTCCATGTGACAACAATTTCTTTAAAGGAGGTGAGCCTCTATCTAGTGATTATTAGGGGTATCATGCACAAGAACGGTCAAGACATCATTGACTCAATTTTAATAGACTAAATTCCAGAAATGATTTTGTTTACATATTCCTCCTTGAAGAATTTTATTACAAGGGACTTCTGTGGGATCTCTTCCTAGCAGTATCGTTATGTAATTTGAATGACATGGTTTTCGAAAACACGATACCATCAAATACACCTTTTTTAAAAAGATAATTCAGAACCAAGAAGAAACAATTGATGATGAAATCAGGAAGATGTCCATGAGAATGGTATCTAAATTTCACTACTTTAATAACCATCTAAAGGAAAGAAATAAAAAACTCTTCATTAGTGGTTTCTGGGATCATTTTTTATGGAGAGACTTTTGGGATTTTACAACCTTTTCCCCGCCTGATAATTTTGAGTCTTCTTTCCAATAATGATGGTTCCATGGTTTGAATGATTCGATTCTGGAAAATATGTTGAATTCCATTGTTCTCAGTGCTAGATGTTGGTTCTTATAGATGGCTAGACACCTGGCTAGGTACAAAGGATATTTTCCCCCATGGAGGTAAATCATTATTATAACTTAGAACCTACTATTAAACATGGTCACTATCACTAATAAATGGTCAGATGCACTATTTCTAATGTTTCTGAATATTGGTTGTACTCTGGTTCAAACCTCAATGAATATAAAATGGGGACAATGGGAACATTGGAACCCCCCGATGATAGGCTTCAATCTCAATACTGACAGGTCTTGTTTATTGGGAGAAATGTGCGAGAGGTGGGGGTTGATCTTGACTCCTAAGGGAGTGTTGTTATTTCCATCACATGATTTTATTGTAATGGAATATCAATATTGGTTGAGAAAAATGAAATTCTCACCCGGATAACTCTTTTCAACTAGTAGAATCTGGAGCTCACTCATGTTTAAAATGACTGATTGATATTGCATGACTCCCTGCATGTAAACATATCCACCAATGGTCAATAAAATACACATTAAGGAAGTTTATACAACTATTAAATAATAACATTCCCATTACCAACACTTGTCTAGATTATAATAAGGATGCGTATCACCATGTTTTTATGGGTGATCATGGATCCAGTGTCACATGACATTCTAATATCAATTACTTGAAACATATCAGATTCAATTTTATCTGATGGGATTCCCTCTATCTTCATAATATAAGGCCCCCAAAGCCTTGGATTCTCACTATGAAATTGTACCTCATTTCCTTCTATAAAATTCCACTTTTGGAGAAGGTTTGTTTAATAAATGGGGTGCATACTAGGCCAACATCCCCACTCCAAACAAAAAATAGGCCTATATATTCAGTCTATTAGATGAATTAACTCAACATATCATGAAAATGATAAATGGGTAGATGAAAATTACTACCCACATCAAAAAAGAATAATAAATATTTATGTAATAATCATAATTTTAAGAGTCTACACACAACTCAATCCTTACAGTTTGGGGGATCTATTAACATGATGTGATTCACTCAGTAGAAGACATATATTCTGTCACCTATATAATAGATTCATTATAAAAATACAATGATAAATGGACATCTATATTGGGCCCCTATAAACATTTCAGTAGGGGTAATTATTCTATCAGAGTTTCTATTCTATGGAAGACATATATCCGTGCCAAAATTATAGACATCAAATAGATAATTCAGACACATACACAAGAGTTACTAAAAGAAGACCCCATTTTTTAAATTTGTTATCAACTATATGATTTCTGATTCACCAACAAGATAAAATCCTAAATGAATCATTTCTGAAGGCACATTTAAAAATTTATATTTTATTTGGAACATGCTTCCTCAATGCTTGGTTTCTTAAAGCCCATACAAGTTTGTCTATGGTGGATCAATATCCCAATCATGTGTCACCAAATTACTAAAATAAAAGTTCAAATTGAAAATTACCTCCATGATACTTTTCTAGAAGATGTTCTAGAGCTCCACACAATTAATATTACTAAGATATATTGTGTGATTGCAATAATATAATTTTTCCTGAATACCCATCACCGGATGAGGACCCCCACAACCATCCTAATGTAAACAAGATCAAACAACGAGTAGAAACTTCCCTTAATATCATCCACAGTAACGATCCTCCATACGGTATATTATATAAGGAATCTCAATTCATTATTATGAAAATTATTTATGGAATTCCTCCCCATGATGGAATTCTATACAGTGATCCTCTACATAGTGATATTTCATTTCATTGGGAAAGTCCTCCTCTTTCTGAATCAACTATGAGAAATAGAATATATCATGATTCATAAGGGAAAAGGTGGCTAGTCATATCCAATTCAAACATCATGGAATGTGAAATTAATTCACATCATGATTATTTCCCTATGAAATAGTAATTATATAGACTAAATTTGTACCACATTCCATCCAATACAGCAGATGAGATCTCTGTTAATCCCCTTATCTACAATAGTGCCTCAAAAAAATGTCCACTCTTTAATTAACAAGATGAAGAATATCTAATAGAATAAGAGTATAATATATTACATATGGAAGGAAACTGGATAAGGAAAATATACTAAATATTTTACCCCCATAAACTTCTCAATTTGATATTCTATAGGTACTATTAGAAAAATTCATACATGATATTCTTCTGATCCTTTTAAATACTCGTCACCACCAAAGAGATATTTTTCATTTCATACATGGGATATGCATACCATGTTAATGTAATAGTTGTACATAATTTACAAATAATCTTGAGGTCTCATACATATACATGATTCCAAAAAATAATTAAAATAGTTGAATCATATTTATCATTCATAAAAAATGGATTACCCAAAGTATGTAAGTTGATCATTAACGCCCCACCTAGAATCCATTTTGGGGAATGATCTGAACACATAGCTTTGCATTTCACCAGTATCTTTAATTATAAAATCAACTAGATATGGCATTATATAATATTTTATCTTTTAGTATGTTATCAGATGTGATCCTCACTCCCCAAAATGATGGCCTCTGTATGAATGAGACATTAAAAATTCCCATAGCCATTATACCTATTGAGATAAAGCTATCAAAACAATCATGCATTTGGCATCATTGAACATTGGGAAAACATCTATCTTTAGGAATTCCATCCATGAGATATCATTCAGTCCCTCTAAGGAGAGTAGATCATGTATAAATCATATATTGAACTCATATTATGCTCTAACAATAATATGTATGATCAATAGATGAACCAAGGTAATTTCAGCCTCTATTATATATGGTCATCCCCATTCTATGTGTATTGGGTCATTTTTTACTTGAATTTTACATTCATGGAAATCAGATTCAGATCATGGGATTAAAAACAAGTAATCATTTAAACCCCAACCCATAGTTATGTGGGAATTTTTATATCAACTGACCAACCATTAGAAATCAATATGTTCTTGTTCAGTAGGAACCAAAAAATTGAATCCTCCCATTTCTTCCAATCTCATGGCTCGGTTCTCTTATCTGGAGTGTGTACACTGAATTTTTGTTGTGTCCCCCTTCATGTAACCCTATTCTTAGAATCTCCAAAAAATAATTTCTTGGTTGTAAGATGCTAGAGAATAATGGAAGACCAAAGTGATTTATGAGAAGTATAACTGATCATAATTATCATATTAAAATCAATACATTTTCCCATGCATATAATCCCTCCTATCATTTTACATCCCATATAACACATAAAATGCATTGAAAACCTAAAAATGTCAACAGAACTACCCTTGAGGTTGAAATAGAGAAGCGATCCAATGTAGAAGGGTGAGAAGAGGATTTATCCACATGGAACATTGTCCAAAATCAAATAAATAATTAATGTATACCTATCCAAAATCAATAACTATGTAAAAACATGCATGATTATAAAAATTTTCCACCATTACCCCGTAACAATAATGTTTCTTCTGGAAATGGGGATGACCTTGTTTGTTTACGGTTCAAAAATTCCAATCAGTTTCTAACGGGTTTATTCATAGAACTAGAAACATCCAATTGATTCTATATCCATTTTGACCTACATTACATAGGTAGGTGCTCATTAGTTGTGGACTGATGAGGCTCAATAATTTTCATTGGTCGAGAGGATGGGAGGTTAGACTCATCACGCCTTTTTGGGGGGAATTATTTTCAACTCCCGGACTCTATTATTGATTTGTGTTATGTTCGTGAATCCTTATTAATATACTATGTATGAAGATGATATTTCATTTAGATCAAATAATCAATGATTGATATTTATGAGATTTAGAGAATCTTTTATATATATTGGAGGTTCTTCATCGATAGAGATTTATCCATCTTTATTATATATTCTTAGTCAAAGGTATCCTTCAACACATTATATAGAAATATCTTTCCCATTATGATAACCATACTGGTTTTAAAGCCACTCAGTGGGGCACTTGAATATTATTGTCATTCAAAAGGACATGGATTATTTCAAAGTTGGGATCGTACAACACGATGGGCTACCTACGTTTCATTGTTAGAAAACAAATCAGAACACACATATTTCGAGTGAAGAAGTGTGAGGTTTATGCATTATTAATGGTCCAAATAAAGATTTCATAATTACGTTTATGCTCTAAGCTCACGTGAGTCATGCTCGGTGTGTGAAACAAGAGGTATTAGTACAACCTGACAATTATTCCACAAAATATGCAATCATAAGAAATAATGTAGGGCTTATGTATGTATGACTGCCCAAGATAGATGAGGATTGGGGTTTACTTCAGGGAATAATCTCGAGATAAAGGTACTTATGGGTATATGTGATTTTTTGGATATTTGGATAATTAACTTAGGGATTACTCCATAGAAAGATTCCCAAATTAGACGGGACTTATGGTTGGGTTTTATTCATGGGATGGAAGCACAAATCAAAAGAAATTAAGACTGGGGCTTACTCCTGAGAAGGAGACCCACGATAGAGGAAAATTATGACTGGGGATTACTCCTGAGATCAAGGCCACGGTTAAGGGAAATTATGACTGGGGCTTACTCGTGGAAAGGAGGCCCAGGTTAAGGGAATTTAGAATTTGGGGCTTACTCCTAAAGAGAATTCCCAGATATGGGAACTTAGGGCTTACTCCTAAGGAGGATTCCCAGATTTGGGAACTTGGGGCTTACTCCTTAGGAGGATGCCTAGATTATGGAACATGGGGCTTACTTCTAATGAGGATGCCCAGAATAATGATCTTCTCATCTTAAAGGATGATGTTGAGTGAAGGAATCTCTAACCATAGTGACATAAAGATATGTAAATCACTAGGTTTTGAGAGAGGTTCCACAGATTTCCTTCTAGATAAGGATGACAACAAAGTAACCATGCCAAAAATCACTTTGAAGAGGGTTTTGAAGGTTAAATCTTGAAGAGGAGAGGTAGATTTGATTAAAAGAGTTGAATAGGCAGGAGGGGCACCCAAATAGAGGCAGGCACGGAAGTCCTGTTTGGGCATGCAAGTCCTGGTCACACAAGCATACTTTCACGACACGAGTGTACTTGGGTGATAGTTAACCAATAGGGTAATACATGGGAGGGACTGGGCTCATTCCCTTAGTATTATCCCTAGAGGCTTCCAAAAGAGTGGTGCACAAGTTCTGTTGAAGGGATTAGGTGGCGCACAAGTATGGCCATTTCCCTTAAGGGCTAGAAATTTAGGCGCACAAGTGTTGATGAATTCCAACACATAGAACTTTTACTCTTATTTGCATCTTTTAGTCCAGGTAAGAAATTACCTTAGATGTTTTCTGAAGACTTTAAGCAAAGACTAGGGCACTGAACGCTTAAATCTGACTTTTGGATTTTTCGTCCTCGAAATGGGGGTCCCACAGGGGGTATTTATAGGCCATTGAGGAACATGGGAAAAAAATAATAGGGCATGCAAGTCAATTGCATGAATCATATGTGGCATGAAAGTATACTTGCATGACCATAGTGAAACATGTGTGGCCCATGCTTAATGAATTCCATGTTCATGCCTTTGTCAATTTTTGATGTTCTTTAAAAGATAAATCACATTGTGTTTATGGTATTACCCTTTTTCATTCGTTAGTCTATATGATGGAAATGACCATCAACAAAAGTCCCCCCTCAGAGTTGGATCCAAAAAAGGAAAGTGGATTTGAATCTGGGGAAAACAAGAAACAAGGTACTGCGACACACAAGTAGTAGGCGCGCAAGTATGCTTCTGGCGCGCAGGCTCCGACACGCAAGGTTATGGCCTCACCAATAAATATTCAGCACCAATTCACGCAAAGAACCCAGCTTCGAATGCTTCTGACCTCTTGGCATGCAATTAGCTCTCGTTCGAGCAAGTGACTTGGCTTTTCGCTTGTCCGTGCTTCGGATCATGTTGCGCTTCTATAGTGAGTTTCTAACTTATGCGCTAGTACTAGAGTGGTGAAACTTGCACGACCAACATGGGCTTGCATGCCAACATTACACTTTCACGCCTTAATGCCTTAGACATTTTTTCACTTTTATTCACAAATTTTATGAAAAATTAAAATACATAAAAGTTAATTATCTGATGTCCGTGAAGACTCAATGGCTCCCAGAAGAATTGGAATGGCTGATGGGCTGGCTAGCAAGAGGATTTATGACATGATGAACGTTGTTGTCCCTGACTATTAAAATATCTACGACAAAACTCTCCCAGATTTGGCCAATTACTTGTAGAAGTATCATGTTAATTTCCTACAGAGCATCTACCTTCCCTTGTATGGCCATGGTCATCTGCAAGGAGTCAACGTTCCAAATGCAAAGAATTATATACCTGAGATGCAGTCTCACTACTACTCCTCTATTTTGGTTATGTTGTGCATTAATAGCAGCAACAATGGTGTGAACTTTCAAATTTTTCTTCCCTTCTATTTTCTTTGTAGATATGAAAATGGAAAACCCATGGGCTGATATGTTTTCTGCTACCGGTTGCTGGAGAAAATACTATCATGGAATTAGAACAATATCTGAAAACAGTAATATCTCCAAATGGCTCTTTACTTACAATGCTCCATTCTCAAATCCAATTATCCATCTTCCAAGTCTTTTGGACAGAAATATAGTCACTATTTGATCAGCAAAAAATTTTCTCAAACCACACTCAAGAACATTCTTTTAAAAAATTTCCAAGAAGAGATAGTATCAATGCTTCTCTTATTGTATTCAGTTGAATTAATGAATTCCAGGTGGCTGCTGATGAAGCTCGATATTCCATAAATCCAATGAAGAGTTATGTTTAAATCCTATTGTAATTCCTGAAAAAGATAAGAGACTCCAGTCTATGGATGTCCTTCTAACTCTTGTGCATCAATGAAAAACACTTTCATCTTCAATCATTTTTTCCTGCATTATCTTACTACCTACTTTATATAATTACCTAAGCCAATGGACCTAGTAAGCATAGTTTGATTTTTTATTGGATTATAAGAATAACCATACAAACATTGAATCTTTTTATTGCTCAATATTATCTAAATCATAGAAAATGTATGTTTAGTGAGATGGGACTTGAGATCTGTTCAAAGTTCCCTTGACTTTTGTGGGAATTTTAAAGTCATGCACACCGGATATAAAAAAGGGCTAATATTTAAGGTCAAAATAGATTTTAACGAATGGATTAAAATTGACTCCATTCCTTGATAATTTCTCTAAAAACATATTACCACATTCAACTATGGGGGAAAATGTAAACAATGACTTAATAAATTTTGAATATGAGGAATGATATGAAAAAAGGGCTAAAAGGCCTTAGAAGATGTATTTCCAAAGAGTTAAGTTTCCATTATTTGACAAACCCATTAGGGAGTTGAATTATGCAGGGCCACTTAAGGGCATTGGATGCATGGTCAAATAATAGTATCTTTTGGTTGACTGGTCCGTTTTGTAGACTACTTATGCAAGGCCGCCTAAGGGAACATACTGCATAGTCCGGAAAAAGAACTCTCAGAAATATTACTTCTCTATTTCTAAAAAGCCCGTGAATGTTTAGGGAGATTAAAATTTTCAAAAACATAGAGTCTACTATATGGAGAGAGGTACTTGAATATGGAGAGGATATTTTCAATCAAGATTGTCAAAGAATTGGATGAATGTCACTCCTGTGATGGTATAACCCAAACATAGGGAAGGAAAATATAAACCATAGACATGAATACTTTTAGATCATAAAAAAGAGTATGGGACAAATATGTTAAGGAGGGATATTTTTTCGTGGATCCCTACAAATTGTGGTTAAGACCAACAAGGAAAAAAGAGGTTTTCATCCCAAGAATGAAATTACCACTATTTAAAAATCTCGTTAGGGGTTTGAATTATGTAGGTACACTTAAGGGAATTGCCTACATAGTCATATAATAGCATCTTTTGGATGATAGGTCTGTTAAGTAGACTACTTATACCAGGACCCCTAAGGCCACATGCCGCATAGTCAGGCAAAAGAATTACTGTGTATCAGAAATTTTGTGAACAGAAGTCAAGAAAAGGGTTATGGAGATCTGGAAGTTTTTAAGGTTTGGATGACACATGAAAATGGGTATTTTCCAATGCATGGAAGAGATACACAAACCAATGTTGACCATAATCATGTGGTGGCTAGGTCCTGAATTGAGGTATTTGAATTCACTACGTATCCCATAAGGATGAGAATGAAGCCACACATAGTTCTTGAAATACAGCTTAACGTCATGTGGCACGAGAGTGTAGGAGATCCTAGTTTAGTGTCATAGAGCTCGGACCAGAATAAGGAATACAGATTGTGTGTTTTATAAAACTGATGTTAATGAAGACCAGGGTTTTCATACCACATTCATGTTTTCAAAGGGGAACTTTTCGGCCAAGGGAGTGAAATTAGAATTTGGGGTTATGCTCAAAGACTTGGGGCAGGATTCAAGTGACACACGAACATTCCTATGTATCCCATAAGGATGGGAATCAAGCCATACATAGTTCATGAAATACCATCTATACAGATTTTGTTTGTAAATGTGAAGGGTGAAAGGGGACTTTAGTGCAATGATGGTTTGACCTAGGATTAAAGGTTCAGGAATTTCCATGTTTTCACGTAGTCTTTGGAATATAACGTGATTGGAGATCAATGTAAATAATGATTCCCTCTCAGGTGAGGGTGTCAATGAATATTGTAGTTTATTATCGTACAAGAAAAAAGTGTGTATAGTTTAATGTCATAAAGCAAGTACGATGGTGAACCAATGTAAACAATATTGGTTTTGGGGGCAGCTTCATGAATCAACATCGTATGAGATGGAGTCGAGATGATGGGAAGATGTTGGCTTTAGGCTTGAACCTCGGGAGGTTTCCTACGTACCCAGCCTAGAAGACAAGGATCAAAGTCAGCGTAGTTCGATTAAGAATGAATTGGTGATCAAGTTGTTCTTTAGGAAACGACATAATAATGGTTTTGGGACTTTTTCATGGTTAGTGGCCTAGAGAGGGTGTTATGGTTGAAGTTTACTCTAAGCTCATGTGATTCATACTCGGTGTGAGAAATACGGGGTAGCAACAACCGTAACGATGCACAGTTTAACATCATGTTGGATGAAAGAGGGATTGTGTAGTTTAATGTCTTGTAGTATGGACTTTTAGGAACTGTGTAGTTTAATGTCGTGCAGTAAGGAAAAAAGAGGGGCTATATAGTTTAACGGCATATAGCAAGGATGAATGAGGGACTATGAAGTTTAATGTCATGCAGTAAGGACAACACATTTTAACATCATGTTGGCTGAAAGAGTATTTGTGTTACAAAAAATACTTCTTCAAGAATATTGCATTGGTTGGAGTCATGATGAGCTCTCCATCCATTGAGATTAAAGAATAATCTCCGTAGAGTAGACCTTATGTATTGAGTAAGGTCCTTACCACTTTGGCTCAATCTTGGGAGGTTTCATTCCTGATATCATTGGTGTTATGAGAACCAATATAAAATCTCCTTGAATGAATGAACAATGACAAACCTTTTTATTGAAACTCATGCTAATAGATTCTGATAGACTTCCATGTGGTGAAGGGTGCACAATATTTTCTCATCTAGTCGTTTCAATTCCTACAATCGCTTTTGATATTGTTCATATGTAGATGACTAATCAAAAATGGATACTCTAAGTGAATGTAATTGAACCTCAATTATCAGGACTGCTTCTGTTCCATATACCAATGAATATAAAGTTGACCGCGTAGTAGTGCGAGTGGTGGTCCGATAAGTGCATAATGCATGAAAATGTTTATCAGGCCATGGTTTCTTATCTTAATCCACCATATTTTGTAGTATATTTGAAATACTCTTATTGAAGGCTTCTATTTGGCAATTTTCCGCTACATGATACCAATATCAATGGATGGATTTGATGTTTTATTCTTGATACAACTTCCTTACCTCGGATGAACAAAAGTTGGTGCCATTATCCGTCAATATGGTATGAGGGACACTAAATCTGGTAATGATGGTAGACATGAGGAAGCTAACAAAGCTTTATGAACTAACTTCTTTGAGAGTTATTGCCTATGCCCATTTGGAAAAGAAGTCAGTAGTAGTAAGAATATAAATAAGAAGCTTGGATGTAGCCGAAGGGTAAGGTCCTACTACATCCATTTCCCATGTGGAAAATGGCCATGAGTATTTAGCTTTATGAATTCACTCTGGGGGTTGATGAATGAATTTGGCACATACTTTTCATGAATGACACTTATTAGTGAAATCAGCACAATCTTGTATCATTTATGTCCAAAAGTATCCAAGCCTTAGAATTTGATCAGACAGTCTATGTCCAGACTGGTGGGCACCACAGACTCCTGCATGTACTTCTTTCATGATAGCCACTGTCTCTTCACCATCAATTCATGTGAAGATAATTCCATCAAAACCTCTTTTGCAAAGAATTTTTTCTAGGTGATATAGGCTATCACAAAGAGTAAAATTGACCACACGTCGCCGGACTAGTTCTTTCCCAGCTCTATTAGGTGGGAGGGTTTCGTTTTGATGGTATTCCCTGATAGGTGTCATCCATCCAATAGTATGACCATGTGGTTCAGAAATGGGGAAAATTTCATTGATTTCCTATGTTTTGATTTGTACATAAGGTGAAAATTTATGATGGTGAGAAATATTGATGATTGTTTCATCACGATTTGGATCTACCAGAGCTGTGGCAATATTATCCAACGCATCAACTTGCAAATTTTGTGATCATGTGACATAAGAAAATGTTGGTTCCGAGGGGAATTCATCTAGTAACTCTTTGACATAATCATAAAAATGTATTAACTCTTCTTTTCTGATGGCATAATCCCCATTGACTTGTTTTTTTACCAGGTCTGAATCATCATTCACCTTTAATTGATTCACTTGTGCCTGAAGCACCCACTCCAATCCAGTGATGAGATATTGATATTCTGCTTCATTGTTTTTACCACCTTCCAATAATAAAAAGTAAAAGGGTATCAGTACCTTTTCTGGGGAAATGTTTACAATTCCAAGCCCAATTTCGTTGAATTTAGGATCTTCCATTTTCTTCCCTTTAGGACTTCTGAAAGCACCCTCAAAGTACATTTCGAATGTTTGAAGATTATATTGAATAGAGAATACTTCCTCATCTGGAAGTTCAATATCTAAACATGTATCTTCTACTGAAGGATGTTCAGTAAAGAAATCAGCCAGAGCTTGTCCCTTTATTTCCTTTTGAGACACGTACTAGATATCAAACTGCTGCAAAATAACTTCCCACCTTTCCAGATGTCCTGTAAGCATTGGACGACTACAGATAAATTTGACTGGGTTATTACAAGATACAAATTGGACCTCATGATGTTGCAGGTAGTGTCTCAATTTCTGAACTACAATAATTAATTCTAGGAAACACTTTTCAATACTTTAATATCGGTTTTCTGCATCAATCATAGTCCGACTAAGATAGTAAAGGCTATTTTCATTCCCAACATCATTCTTCTGGGAAAAGAAGGCACCCAATGATTGCTCTAAAGCTATCACATAAAGAATAAGAGGTATCCCTTCATCAGGTGGAAGTAATACTGGTGGAATAAAGAGATGTTTATTGAGAATATTGAATGCCTCTTGACATTTTTCAGACCACTAGTATGTGACTCCATTCTTCATCAATTTGGTGAATGGTAGACATTTGCCTACCAAATTGGCGATGAAACGCTGAATATAGGCCAAGTGTCCTTAAAGTCCTCTCAATTCATTCAAATTTTGAGGAGGTTACTTACCAAGGATTTATTTTTTCTTCTCAGGATCGACTTCGATGCCACGATGGCGTACAACAAAGCCGAGAAATTTTCCAGAGGTTAACCCAAAAGAACATTTCAAGGGGTTCATCTTAAAATTGTGTTTTTGAAGTTTGTGGAATATGATTTCAAAATCATCCAAGTGATTGGAAACTTATCTGGATTTAACCACCAAATCATCCACATAACATTCAACAAATTTCCCTAAAAATGATTGAAGATACGGTGCATGGAACATTGATATGTTGCACCTGCATTTTTTAGGCCAAAGGGCTTTACCCGATAGAAAAACACACCCTGAGGGGCTATGAAGGCAGTATATTCTTCATCTTCTAGAGCCATTCGGATTTGATTATTCCCAAAATATCCATCCATGAAGGAATGTGCTTTATAGCCAGTTGTTGCATCAATTATGAGTTCTGTGATAGGAACTGGAAAATCATCCTTGGGACAATGGAGATTAAGATCTCTGAAATCAATGAAAACTCTAATTTGTCCATTGTTCTTTTTCACAGGGAAAATATTATCCAGCCATTTGGGATATTGAACTTCTCAAAAGAAGCTATCTTTGATAAGAATATCCACCTCAGCTTCAATTTGGGAGGTATAACATGGGTGTGTTCTTCTTGTGGCTTTTTTGAATCCTCGATGTTCTTCTGGAAAACCCAAATGATGAGTAGGAACATCAGCGTCAAGCCCTAGAATTTCTGTATAGTTCCATGTGAATACATCTCAATTTTTCTTTAAAAATGAAATATACATTTCTTGCTCTTCAAGAGTTATGGTCGGACTAATTAAATTGGGGCATGGATCTTCTTTTGTACCCATATTTATTTTTCTGAGTTCATCCACAGTGGTAGAGATACCCTCTTCAAAAGTTGAAGGAGCATCTCTGAGATCCTCCTCTTCTTCTTCAACATGTGTTATTTCTTCTGTTTCTACTTGCATAGTAGATGATGAAGCATAATTTCCATGATCAAGAGAGATGTTAAAATTTTAACATCTTGAAGAAGAGGCTACCACTTCTGACCCTATTGATGATGAAGGGTCTTCATTGGGTAATAAAGAGGAGATGATAGATTGAGAATAGACATCATTATTCATCGTTGAAATTACTATAACTTCTTCTCTACAGGTTGATGAAGTATATAATTTATAGATTTCAGCGGATTAAATGAAGACATCTCCATTTGAGCATTCATCATTTCTTGGTGAATCACCAATTTCTCCCATGCTTTCTGGCTTTATTTCCGTAATTGACATTATAGATGTTTCCATAAGAGTATTTGGATTTGGGTCTATCCTATCAATTTTAGTGATAGGGAACGCATAATCTGTACTCACATGTATGAATGGATTTACTGGAATCTTTTCCAACCCATATGGATCATTAATTTTGGTAACCTCTTTAGTCATAGATATCTCCTTTCCCCCCATGTGATAGAATTCTGCCTCAATGTACTGAGATTCACATGTTTGGAATGGGGATTTATCACCATATAATGTCCCAATTTGACCAATCAAATAATATTTGAGACATAAATGGTATGATGAAGGGATAGATGCATGTTGATGTAGCCAAGGACTTTCAAGAAAAATGTTAAAAGTTGTGTCATGACGAAAAAACATGAAATATGAATTGGATACAAGGTCTCCAAACTGAGTTCTGAGTGTGATCTCTCCCATAGGTTCTTGTTCATTTTTATCATATCCTTGCAACATCAATGTTGAATGAGATAAATCAGATTCAGTGAGGCCGAATCGACGAAGTGTATGAATAGGGATGAGGTTCACTCCTGAACCATTATCAATGAAAGATCTTCATATGTCTACATCCTTGACCTTGCAAGATAAATAAAAGTTCTAATATGTCTATTCACAACATCATCTTCATCTTCATCTGTAAAATATTTCACTGCACGGAATTCTGCAGGATCATTCCCTACATGGTAGACTTCAGCCGTAGCAATTTCAGTTTCAAATTCTTAAGGACTTTACAAAGACTCAATGAGTGACTCCCGAAGATCCTTTGATTGATTTCAGGAATACAGAATTGATAACTTGGCCGGTACATTGGCCAAATGTTTCAAAACATCATACTTTTGGTCCAAAGGTCTGCATTTCCCAACAGGAACATGTGGTTTCACAAGTTCCGTAGAATTTGATACTTTGGAAGTAGATTCTCCTTGTATCAGGGTAGGTGTTGGAAATACTCCTTTTAATTGGAATATTAGAGCGACTAGGTCTGTTTATTTGCTGAGAGGAAGAAGGTGTAACCTCCAACTGATCCTCCAAACTAATTGTGCCAGGACTGAATCTGCCATGTGTGGAAGAACTTTCTTGTTCTTTTTGAGCCCTCTGAAGGGCACTTCCACGAGTTTCTGTTGCTTATACAGTTTTATCAGGGGTAGGATTGAAATAGTGGCTTCTAGAATCTCCACATGTTCCTCTGTATCCAAGACCTCTATAACTCCCTCTAATTCCTCTATTTGATATAGGGAATTCATGCTCATCAAGATCGAAACTGTGACTAGCATAAGGATTTGTTAATTGAATCATGTTAACAGAACCAAAGATCAACACATCATATGATGAAGACTCTGCCTAATTATCCAGTTTAGGTTGGGCCGTTTGGTGAGGAAAATCCCATTTGAAGGAGATGGCATAAAATCTTAGAGAGTCAAAGAAACTTAGGCTTTGACACGGGCTCATCTTCTTCGGATTTCTCTTCATTCAATGAATTATTCCATCTCTTTGAGGATTTTTCTTCTGAAGAAGGGGTTTTTTTGTGGCATTAATAGTAGAAGACACAATTGGTTTCTTCAATTGTGTTCATAAAATGGCATGAGTTCAATTGATCATTTTCCTGAGCATCCAATCATCATATTTCTACGCATTTTTGTTTTTGACTTCATGCCACTCTCCTTCTTCCTCTGGATCTGTAGCAGTAACACATGCTACCTAGGCTGGAGATCCTTTTAATTTGACTTGTCCCAAGTCTTCCATCTTTTGCTGGAGGTCTATGAAGATAAAACACTCCTGAATGGGATGCCCCAACATCTCATGAAATGGGAAATAATTGGGATGGTCTTCATCTCCTTCCTTGTTTGGCCTTTTAGGCCTTGGCAACTGAACCAAATTATTTTCCAGAGCCAAAATGATGTTACCCGAAACATGTTCATTTCGGAAAGAATAAACTTTGTTATTTAACAGCTATAATTTTTCACATCTTTGATCTCTTTTATCATCTTGACGAAACGACCACTATTGTTGACGCTCAAGAGGTGGATCCCTTTGATAAGTTGAAGGTTTTGAAGTGGAAGTAGGTACAAGTGCTTGTTTAAGTTTAACTGTACCATTCTATGATCTACCCATTCTCCTTCCTGAAACTGATGGAATTACACATGTTTTATCCTTAGTCATTGTAAGAGAGTCTTCAATCTGTTGAGCGATTTATGTAAGGTCTAGAAACCCTCTTTTGTATTTTACATGGATCAACGGTGTGCGTAATTCATCATGAAATGTTTCCACATAGATAGGAAACAACACTTCTTGAGGGAGTGAACAGCTTAATGAATATGTTAATCCCTTCCAACGAGCAATGAAATGAAAAATTATTTCATTCTCCCTTTTCTTAAAATTTGTAAGAACAAAAACTGTCATATTTGGAAATGTTGAGATGAATTAAATAAGGAATCATTGGTGGAGATCTTCCCACCCCGGTAATTGACCAGGATTGCAAGCGTATATACCAGACAAAAGCAGGCCCTTGTAATGACTGTACAAAACACCAGATATTAACTGCTTCTTGTTGTTGAGGGGTTCCCATCATAGGATCACAACAAGAAAAAAATGTGTTAGGTGTAGTTATGGGTCTCCTGATCCATTAAAAATTGGGAATGTGGTACTTGCAGAATATGATGGGGGAGAAATTGCATCAACCCATTCAGGGTAAGCTCTCTTTTCTGGTTGAATTTGAGAACGCTTTCCTTCCAAAGCTTCCAACCGAGCTGTTAATGACTCAATGGTAGCCATTAACTTTTGGGAAACATCTGGTGGAGCTTGGACCTGAGGAGGTGTAACAACTAGATCTTGGACATGTGTGGTGGATGGCACTGCAACTGATGGTAGAACCACTAGTTGTTGTTGCACCGAACCCATATGATTAGACCTGTGAGAGTGTACTAGTAAAGGAGGATATTCTCGATCTATTTTAGTATATACAACAAATTCCCTAGACTGACTAACTCCAACATGCTTAGGATGAAGACTACCTTGAAGTAGTTCTACATTCAACCTCCTTAATTCCTTCATTTCTTCCACTTGTTGTGGGATCCTTTTCTCTAGTGAGAGTGGTTGTCCTTCTCCAGAGGAAAGGTGGAATGCAACCTGATTTTTTCCTTTCCCCTTGTTGGATTCCTTTTGGAGAGGGGAAAGATGGTTATTTGAAGGAATACCTAGATTCAGGACAGGGCCTTGATTTCATGTACGCACACCTTATTCATTTTCCTCTGTGTGTACATCTTCTTAAATAGGAACTTCTTCATCTGATTCCTATGAGTGAACATCATGTTCTGGGGGATCAGTTACAATGGCATTGATAACATTTATTAATGCATAATGCATTGCAACCCTTCTATCGGCATTTCTGTGATACTGTCTTCTTCCATGTCCTTGATGAGACATTGACTTTTGTTGAGTTGATCCCTCAGGAACATCTTGATAAACTGTAATTTGGAGACAGTATCCTGATAATTCGGCTTTGTGTTCCCCATGTGGCTTCTTCCCTAATCGCGAGAAGACTGAAATTCATTGTAGAAGAGATTGAGGATTTGAAAAAGTCCCCAGTCTGGTGGACTAGGACTGTTCCTGCTTTCCCTGCTCAACTCCTCGAATCCTATTTGTCGATTCCGAGTGATGGGTTAAAAGAGTCCCCAGTCTGGAAAGTTGAGGTGGTTCTTGAGCTGATACATATGAGACATTCTTAAAACCTCTCTTTATTTTGTGGACTTTAGTCTGGAAATTTGCTGGATGCATCAATCTACATCTACTCAAATCACCTGGCTAAAATGATTGTTGTATGATTTATGAAACTTCTGCCACCTGATGATGTGCATGCTCTAAATGAGAGGCCTATTAGATATTCTCATTTTCTTGATGATAGACTAATTCAAAAACTTTTTCTTTGTATGCCTGACTTTTGGAAGAACTAGTTGAGGTCTGTTCCTAAGAAAGCCTTTGATTACAAACAAAACCAATTGGCTGTGGCCATCCATGGGAAATAACATTTCATGAGACCATTTTTGGTGGGATTTGTTGACTTGAGAGTATAGTGAAATGCAGTGCTCCATGAACACCCCATACCCTGATATGAATACTAGATGGGACATTGTTAATTAACTGGCGTAATATTTTTAGTGTGCCAAGGCATGAACGCTGAAGGGCTCTCTGCTGCTTTTCAACCTTTGGATATCGGGAAGCTGAGAGAGATGCCAAATCAATTTGGCGTTGTAACCCTTCTATTATCTTGACATGATTTTCATATTTATCATAATATAATAATTTCTCTTTTAAAAGAAAAATGGTCTTATACATATTGAGATGAATCTCGTGAATACATTCTTCCGTCAACATCTCTAGAATATCATACTTAGTGTCAGCCAAATGCCAAAACATGACTGTTAATTCACCTTTTTGCAGTTGTTTTCTCATATTCCACACTTCTTATCATTCGATGATGATTATTCTACCTGATTAGACCAAAGCTGGTTATTCTTTGTTGCTTCATCAGATTCAACCAGATTAGCAGAGAAATAAATTATCAAATTAGAAGATGAATGACCCAGGGGTGGTTCGGAAAATGACCTACACCCCGAGCTATCTTCTGATTGGGAAAGTATTTCACCTCCTAGCGGTAAAGAATTAGACATGACTGGCTTCACATTTCCATGTGCCTCAAGATAAGTGGGATTTCTTGTTACTGCATTTCCCATTGAAGAAGTTTCCTGGTAATGCATATTACTACTGCGGAGAAGACTTTCGCTGCTAAATTCATCATCATGGGGAGGACCACCATGGTGGGTTACAATAAAAGATGAAATCTTTTTATCCTTGATCTTCTGGCCACGCTGAGGGATATTGTGGCTCTCATGTGAAGATGATACTTCAAGATTGACTAAACTGTCATGAAGCAAGCCTTAATGAGGATGTGTCTGATGAAGACCTTTGGAACTATTTCTCACACTATTGGGAAATGAGAGAGTAGAATCTTGAGTTCCAATAAATAATTGTCTAAGGGCTTCAAGAACTCCAGCATCGAGAAAACCTTTTTATAGATTGGATCTTGATTTCTTGACTATGTAGAACGGGTCTTTTTCTTAGACGCCTTCTTACTCCCGTTAAGAACCACTTGTTGAAAAAAAATGGTTATTACGTATAGGTGTATGTGCCTACTCAGGAGAAATAGTCAGGTTAGGCTAATTATCTCCTTTCAAATCTGGTGTATGTGCCTGACTTGATTGTCTGTATGACACGGGGGAGTATTCCCCACAAACCACTTGGACTGGGACAGAGGTGTGTGTCTGTTCTAGAGTGATATGTTTATTAGTCACTCCACTGATAGGGAGAGATTTGTATTTAATTACCTGTGATACTACTGAAGTTGTTATAATATTCTGACAGGCATCCAGAATATGGACAAGGATTTGCTTTGGCTCTTTCACCATTGTCAGAATGTTCTTGGTGAATTCAGCTACCAGAACGGGAATATACGTCCATTTAGGGCTTGTATTAGGTGTGTATTCCTACTCCTTTCATCCCTTTTCTTGTCAGTGAATTCTGACAGTACTCTTGTGTAGGGGAATACAGTTGAGTCTGCTCCAAATTTGTCATCGAAGCTTTCCAACTGACTTCTCCGAGTGCTACCAAATGAGACTATTGGAAGTCTTGATGAACACTGGTAGGTGTATGTTCCTATTGTGTATTCTTCTTCAAGTATGGTTAAAGAATTTCTTCAATACTATCATGCAAGATGACTGACATAATTGTTGATTGTAAGCAGGTGTATGTCCCTGCCTATCAGTTGCCACCATATTAGATTGGCGAGCTTCTTTGGTTGTAGTCAGACGAGCCTGCTGACTAGATGATGAGTTATAAACAGGTGTATATTCCAGCCTATAATACTCCGCTAGAATTTCCTAGTGGGATTGGCGCGTTACTGCCAGATGAGTCTGTTGGGTAGTAACATCAGGACGGACGGGTGTATATGCCTTCTCGTTGTTTGCCGTCAATTTGTCTTGATGGACTTCTCTGGAGGGGGAAGAAGTAAGAACCTGCTCCCTATTGACCATATATCACCTCTGGCAGTTCTTCTTGCGTACTCAGGTCTGAGGAACCTGAGATGAACCCCTAAAGGTAGTACCCTCATCATGTTGAGGGTGCACTACCACACGAGTCTGGCGGCAATTGGTGATGGGAGGCCTCAGGATGGACTCCTTCCTTCTTGAATTAAGGCATTGAGTGACCTTCTCATTCACCTCCCCATAAAATGGAAGGGACTGGTGATTGCGTTCCGAGGATAATGACCCGAAATGACTGGATACGGTAGTTGGTACCAGCTACTTCTTGATCACTGGTCATCACTGTCCAGACAATTAGGGTGAATTATTGACTTGAAGGGCTTGTCGAGCAGCCTCCAGAGTCGGAATGGTACCATGTTGACGGTATTTCTTAACCAGTTCGTTTGAGACCTATCGTTGAATTCACTTAGTATGTGTTTTCATCCTTAGAGGGGACAAGGATCCAGCAGGAGTAGCGGTCGGGGAATTCACAGGTGTGAATTTTAGAGAATCCATTTCTGTAACGCAGAGAGATCTTGGAAAAGAGTGCCTAATTGATATAACAGACATAATCATGATATGTTCATCCACTACAACTTTTGGATGAGCACATATGTTATTGATTGCTTTGATGGCCCTCACATTGATTTAAATAGGGGACTAACAAATAAGTAAAACATCATTTAACTTGGTTAAGGATTCACGTTGGGTTTGCCATTTTTTTCTTCTGAAAATGGGGATGACCTTGTTTGTTTAAATATAAAACATTCCAATCAGTTTCTTACTGGTTTATTCGTAGAACTAAAAACATCCAATGATTCTATATCCATTTGGACCTACTTTCCAATGTTAGGTGCTCATTAGTCGTGGACCGATGAGGCTTAAGAATTGCATTGGTCAAGAGGATGGGAGGTTGAACTCATCACACCTTTTTGGGGGAATTATTGTCTACTCCAATACTCTCTTATATATTTGAGTTATGTTCATGAATCCTTATTAATTTACCAATTATGAAAATGATATTTCCTTTAGATCTAACAATCAATGATTGATATGTATGAGATTTAGAGAATCTTTTATATGTATTTGAGGTTCTTCATCGATATAGAATCATCCGTATTTATTAGATATTCTTAGTCAATCGTATCCTTCAACACATTATATAGAAATCTCTTGGTCATAATGATAACCATACTATATTTAAATCCACTCAGTGGGGAACTTGAAGTTTATTGTCGTTCAGAAGGACATGGATTATTTCAGAGTTGGGATGATACCCGCAGATGGGATACCTATGTATCCTTGTTAGAAAAGGAATAAGAACCCACATAGTTCGATTGAGGAAGTATGAGGTTTATGCATGATTGATGGCCCGAAGAAATATGTCATATTTACTTTTATGCTCTAAGCTCACGTGAGTCGTGCTCGGTGTGAGAAACAAGAGGTATCCGTAAAACCAGACAATTGTTCCACAAAAGATGCTATCATAGTAAATAATGTGGGGATAATGTATCTATGACTTCCCAAGATAGTCGAGGATTGGGGTTTACATCAGGGAAGAAAAAAGAGAATAAGGTCCATAAAGGTATATGTGCTTTATGGAGATTTGGATGCTTAACTTAGGGATTACTAATGTGAAAGATTCCCAAATTAGAGGGGACATATGATTGGGTTATATTCCTGAGAAGGAAGCCCAAATTAAAAGAAATTAAGACTGGGGATTACCCCTGAGAAGGACGCCCAGGTTAGAGGAAAATGATAACTGGGGCTTACTATTGATAAGGAGTCCTAGGTTATGAGAAATTATGACTAAAACTTACTCTTGAAAAGGAGTCTCAAGTTATGGAAATTTTGAATTTTGAGCTTACTCCGAAGAAGGATTCCTAGATTTGGGAAGTTGGGGCATACTCCTAAGAATGAAGCCCAGATTTGGGAACATGGGGCTTATTCCTAAGGAGGATGCCCATATTAGAGAAATTGGGGCTTACTCCCAAGGAGGATTCCCAGATTAAAAATCTTCTCATCTTAAAGGATGAGGTTTAATGAAGTAAATATCTAAC
Source organism: Viscum album (assembly GCA_963277665.1). Classification (NCBI taxonomy): domain Eukaryota; kingdom Viridiplantae; phylum Streptophyta; class Magnoliopsida; order Santalales; family Viscaceae; genus Viscum; species Viscum album. The sequence continues at coordinate 650,336,479 of OY728123.1, forward strand.
CATAGTGACATAAAGATATGTAAATCACTCGGTTTTGAGAGATGTTCCACAGACATCCTTTCAGATAAGGAAGCCAACAAAGGAAACATGCCAAAAATGGATTTAAATAGGGGATTGAAGGATAAATATTTAAGAGGAGAGGGGGATTTGAATAAAAGTGTTTAATAGGAAGGAGGGGCACCCAAAAAGAGGCAGGCACGCAAGTCCTGTTTGGGCGCACAAGACCTGGTCGTGCAATCATAGTTGTAGGACACGGGTGTACTTGGGCGACATTTAACCAATAGGTTATACTTTGGAAAGACTTGGCTCGCGACCTTAGATTTATCCCTAAATTCTTTCAAAAGGGTAGCGTTCATGTTCTATTGAAGGGATAAGGTGGCGCGCAAGTATGTCCATTTCCCTTAAGGGCTAGACATTTAGGCACGCAAGTGTTGATGAATTCCAACACTTAGGCCTTATTCCACTTCTCTAGATCTTCCATTCTATGTAATAAATAACCATAGATATGTTCAGAAGAATTTTAGCGAGACTAGGGCACCAAGATCTTAAATATGAATTTTGGATTTTTCTCCCTCGAAATGAGGGGCCCACCGGGGGTATTTATAGCCCTAAAGGACCTTGGAAAAAAATAGGGTGCGCAAGTCACTTGCACGACCCATTTGTGGCATGCAAGTATACTTGTGTGACCATAGGGAATCTTTAACGACCCATGCTTAATGAATTCCTTGTTCATGCCTTTGTCAATTTTTGATGTTCTTCAAAGGACGAATCTCTTTGTGGTTAAGGTATTCCCATTTTTTATTCATTAGACTCTGTGAAGGAAAGGAGAGTAAATAAATACTCAAGCAAGGAAATGGATAATGGAATAACTACACCCCATGAACTTCTAGAAAGATTCAAACAAATCATATTATAATATAGGTTCGCACAATATGAGATGGAAATGAAAGATATGAGGATGTTAAATAAAGAACTATATAGAATAAATATTCCTACAAGGTATATCATTTATGGGGACCCCCATATCACCCTCTTAGCGGATACCTGTCAAAAAAATGGCTCATCATATAATCACAAATTGGGCCAAAGGAGCCACTCATCCCACAGAATAGAAATTTTTTTTATTTTGACCAGATCATAGTACTGTATCACTAATTCACTCCATTGTGAAAAAAACTAGATCTAAACCAGGAAAAACATAAAATGGTCACCCATATTGTTTTTAACCATTATTATTATTGAAGCTGGAACATCAAGCACTAGATGTTGTTGACAATATTTAAGATAATGTTTAACCAAACAACCCATTGAGTCTTATCAATACTATTATGTCCTTGTATGCTCAATTAGAAGATGTGTAGGAATATCATCAAATAGTATACTTGAAAAAGAATCCTTACCCTGAATGGATGGATGTGAACCTTCCCCTACCTAACATTTTTAGCATTATATATTTCATATATAATGTTTTTGAGGCCTTTTATAAGTAAGTGATAAATTTTGTGTCTCAATGTGATCCCATGATGTGTCCCCTAACATAATAATAATATTTAATACTATGGTGCTTTGTATATCCATTTCGCAGTCCATCCATCATATGGTATACTCACATTATAGCTCGTTCAATTAGGTGATGGGACAATCTATGACAATAGATTTTCTTTTTATTCAAATGAATAATGGATAAAACCAAAATAATCAACCTCCCAAACTAAAAATATAAGGGAATTATAGGTTCATGATTTTCACTTCTAGGTAGAATGGATTGTATTATTCCCTAAACCTAAAGAATCCCCAAGAATATTTTACCCTCTATATATTAAATATTCATAATAATTTTTGGAAATTGATTATCCCTTTGATATATACATTCTTGTTCATGGATCTTTCCATAGATTCTCAAATATTTCCAGATTCCATCTTTTGATCTAAGGCCATTTCAATACTGATTCCATTAGATCATGGGAAGTGAACATGAAAATAAGAGGCTTCCATATTCATGATTATACTAGACCCTATTCTAGCATAAGATCCAATTATAGCCCCATTTAATGTTATATTGTAGCATGAGAATTGTTAACAATTACCTATTAATTTGGACCAAAATATGGGATAATGGAAAATCTGTTCGACAAATCGGGGAATAAATTTATTCACTAAAAGATGATAATTTCCCTATACGCATGAAATTATCATTAGATAACCACATTATCAACATGATATATCTTAGTAGGATCAATCAGGTTGGTCTGAATGATGTCCCTAAAAACATACCTTTCATCATAAACTTTCATACACTATCCCAAAATTTTTATTTTCAAATTCATCATGAAAAAATGGTGGGAATTATAAATATGAATTTTGGAAAACTAATAGAATAAGTGGCATGTTTTACCTTCACAAAAAAAGAATAAGAATGATAGTTTCATTAATATTCAAGAAAATGTGAAAAAAATCAATGATTGAATTACCATGAAAAAAATAAATTATAATAAATCTAACCTCATGGAATAGTTGAATAAAACCACTATTCCCCTGTGTTATCCTTCGGTAGCATGAATAACCTCATCAGTTATGCATTCTTTAAAGAATCAGAACAGTTAGAGAATAAAATGTGATGTACATGATGAATATCCTATATAGATTCCAAAAACATCCACATCACTCTCAACTATTATGCATCTATCCTCTAAGATAGTGGAACCACCCCACCAAACATTACCATAAGTGTAAACCTAAAAAAAGAATCCATATCATATAAAGAATAGATCTTTGGATCAATTATTGAGATACACAGAATGGGTCCCTTCATTGATGATAATTCTAGAAATGAAAATGATTTCCCTAAACCTGATTGGTGAACAGGAAAGGGAGGCTAATAGATTTGACGGTTCATGGGAAGACACATTCACCTAAGAACTCAAGATTCCAGACATGTCTAATGTTAAGACTATTCACATTGTCAAAACTAATGGGAGATATCTGTAGTGGGTGAAAATGAGTAAGGGTATTCACCCACATATGCTTGGGATCAAATTGACATGATCAACCATGAATACCAATTAGAGGTGGCTGAATTTACCATTCATGATTGATGAGTTGGAAGACCTATTCAACCTATCCTATGGGGGAGATGAGAACCATCAACTATATTGCAAGAGTAAATCATCATAAATTATATACATTAGCTACTATGGTTCAAGAGAATGAGAAACCTCTTGCTAGGAATAAAATACCATAATTCCAAAAGTATCACATTATAAATAAATTCACCCTTGCGTAATCTAGGTTTTTAATCACGGCTTCCCTAATATTACTGAAAGTCCTCTGAGAAGTAATATTAGGGGCATTGATGAGACCTCAATAGTTTGAAACCGAGACATATGTTTATGAATTATATAATTTGGAGAACTATAATGTGAAAATTCCATTTGATAATCTCATTTATATGACATGAAAAATATTCCATTATATGGGGAGGCATTTGATAGTTGTACGTATTTTGATGGATGAGAAATATTGATATATGATGGGATTTCATCTTCAATGGATCAAGATTCAATATCATTCCAGTATAAATGATTTTTATACTAGGATACAATAAGGCCCATCCATCCCCTAAAACAATAACAATTTAGGGGTACATCAAATATGTGGAAACGCCTCTTGGAAGAATCTAGCTAAGATCACAGTTTAGATACCTCATTTTTGACATTGAATTCTAGGTTTTTTGGAAAGATACAACCATAAATGTTATTATGGGAAGTTCTTGGTCGCATCGACGCAAGGATGTTCCCTATTCATACTACCAATGATTCAACTACTACATAAAAGGTGAAATTGGGATGTTGTGATGCGATAAATCCCCATTTGAACACTGAGAATCATAATATATTGAATAATTATTATACCATATGGAAGGGAAAAACGCATAACTAATTGCTTCACTCCAGTCACTCCATTAAATGATATTTTAAAAACCCTCTAAACCCCTTCAAATAGTCTAGTGAACAATATGTGATACTGATCAATCGTATCGGATATATGAGTTCATATTTGGGAACATATTTAAAAACCTTCATGATATTAGTCATTAAAAATTGGAAATGTAGAGATGAAGAGGCTATAGATACGATGAAAGGTGATAAAAAATTGAGAAAAAATACCTTAATTATATCTCGTTAGAATCAAAAAAATTAATACCTAATCTATTTTATCAAAAAAGTATTTCATGTCACCAGAATATAGTGGATATACACCATTTTCATCACTCACTATCCGACTAAATAATAAATGAAAACCCATGTCATCTTTTTGGTTGGAGAAATCTACTTCATCCTCCGAATTTCAAAATGTTGACAACTCTCCTAGATCTACGATTTTCCCTTTGTCACCTACATCCCCTAAGAGTGATGTAGAAGATGAATTGGTAGGGTTGGAGGAAGGGTACCTTATATTTTCCGCTCAACCATTCTATGAATGATTCTCTAGCACTTTAAAATAATTATGGAAAAATATATGGGTATGGAGGAGGAACGATGAAAAACTATGAAAAGAAATACCATGACTTTTGCAGAACAAGAATTATATACCTTCATTAAAATGAAACACCATGAAGTGTTTTCATGGAGGCAAATAGAAATGTAGAGCTTCAATCCCATGGCACCACCCTCCATTTGGTCTTTCCAAAAAACCACCATGGGTACAAATAGGAATCCAGAATGATGCACCTAGGTGACACCTCTAAAATCGATGCTAATGTGGACAATCTCATTAAGGTTAATTTCATCAATGTATTCAATTTTCCAAAATAACCATCTAATAAAGTTTTTATAAACAATAGAAATGGTAAAATTAGATTTTACGTCGACATACAATATCTTAACTTCTATTGTCCAAATGATTATTTTTTGGTTCTGATATTTGAAATACAAATTGATTATATTTCTAGATATCTGGACCTTTCTATCACAGATATTTATTCAGGGTAATAAAAAATATGGAAGGACCCTATATATGTGGAATCCACCACATTCAGATAACCCTAAAGTGTGTTTTTATATTGGGTAACGATCATTAGTTTTGATGAATGTTGCTACAACATAATAACGTTCCATTCATCACATCATCAACTCTTTTTGTGATGGGCTGTCAAGTGCTAAAATGATGACTGAGTGTGTAAATATCATAATTGTTCTGATCACCTTGTTATGCATGAGGAAATCTTTGAAAAACTATTACATGATATCCTTAATGTGACCCCATTGAAAATCATTTTCATTGCTTCCTAAAGAACGTTTCTCATAATTGTGGTACATTAATGATCCATTGATATCGATATGGATAATGAATTGTCTATCAATTATATTTAACCTCCACAAAACCTCAAATTTTTGAGAATATTACATTTACATTGTGGTTTTATTGGGTATTTTATATCAATACTCATAGGTATGTGTTTTACATTTACTAGGATGATGAAGAAGAGGGTTGAAAATCAGTTGATGTATAATTTTCATGAACAATTATATAGTATCAATAAATATATTTTGGTTCCACCTGTTCTAATGTCACTTTTTGAGTGAAAGATTCCATATTTTTATGTGGTATCCTTATAATGATCACTAGCTTATTTCCATAAATAATAATGATGATGAGAATGAAAACAACTTCTGTTATCTTAGTTGAACTATTCTTTATATAGAGACGCATTAATAAGATATCATGAAGAGTCTACTAGTGATAATATTTTCATATAAAAATTGATACACTACAAATACCACCATAGGGAATATTTGGCCTCTTTTATAAATCAAATAAAATGCATATTTAATTTTCCTATGTTAAATGGTTGTTTTTTAGGGGGTGTTAAACTTGTAGTGGTTTTATATTCAGTTATTTCTTTTGAAATTTGTGAATCGTTAGGAATTAGATGGATTCCATGAATAACATACATCCTATGGATGAATATCCCTAAATACTAAATTTTATGATGAACATTTATTTTATATTATATTGGTCCTCCAGAAATTGGATATGTGATTTGATGGTGCATCCAAAATCCCAAAATTGATGGCAGTGGAAGTCCCAAAACATAGAGGTGTCAGGTTGGGAGTAATTCTTATGTCCCCATTAGAGGAAATCTTACTATATACCTTATTGTTTTTAGAAGGAAATACTAACAGTGAATCAAAATAGCAGGACCTCAATACAGGTTAACAACTTTCCTTTCAAATTGAAGTGGACAATGTGAAGGTAATTAGAGATTCCAGGTTGGTAATAAAAAAATAAATATTGATTATGCCATTATAAAGAAGTGATAAACCTATTCTTAACTACGTTTAAACAATTGTGTCAGAATTCCCCCTTCTAGCTAATGATGCACCATGAACTATGATCACAGAACTCTAAAATAGGTTCTTTGGAAAATAAGGATATGGATTTGGAAGATCCAGATGAGGATAATCCAATCATTATTATTGTCAACCAATAAATTGTGTTTCTCTTCACATGTTTACATTGATGAATTTAACTAGGTTAATTAAATCCAATAACTAGATGTCCCTACAACATTTGGTATAAATTACATTGTAGACTACCTTCAAAATGGTGTTCTCATATTGGAAAAAGAAATAAAAGAGAAAAATTGATAATGGGAGGCAAAAATAACTCTTTATGGTTGCCCAAATAATTAGAAATAGCTATATAAAAAGGGTTTAAATGAATTTATTCCTAGGTGATTTGATGGAGAAGAGGCCATTTATGTCATGAAATAAGTACATAAAGGGCAAGGTGATGCCCACCACAGAAGGTTCTATAATTCACATCAAATCCATCATCCAGTACACAGTTGTCCTTCAATGACACATGGTAGCACAGAATTAACTAAAACGTGTTTTCCATCCAAGTGTAATAAAATAATCCATCAATGAACATAGTTTATAGACACATCAAAATAATCTCATCAGCATTCATTTGAGGAATATAAGTTTTATGTACATATCCTCCTCATATAACCAATAATTGAAATACATACTCACTTCTACTAACTTCTTATCCAAATCGGATGAATTGATCACCCTCAACGAAGTGGACCCAAATTAATTTTCATCTTTTTGAGCATTAATTTAATTCCAATATTTTTTATCCCTCATATGATATGAATAAACAAGTGAACCAGTTTTCGATCAGATTAGCTAGAAATGTTATTTTAGGGGTAGAATATTAATTCTAACCATCCATCTCATAATTATGTAGTAACAAATGTAATTATAGATGCCTAACTCAATTCCTTATCAAACATACTCAAAAAGATTTTGATTAAGATAAAAATGCTGTCAAAAAAAATTTTCCATGGCTTGTGGTATATTCGAACTACAACGTGAGATGCAAAATATCCAACCTCATATTTAATGTAATAAGAGAGAGAATCAACCTATCCCATTTATGTCCAATTTTCATTAAGATTCATTTACATATGTGATCACAAATCCCTAGGTTTTCAATCTAAAAAAAGGATGGTTGAATTGGGGATACCTGTTGAGAATGAACTACATACCATGCATCATATGGAGGTCCAAAAAATACAAGATGGTAATGGATTTGAATATGAATGTTGACCACCTCTTGTTCATTTAAGGAGAAATATTATTAGACCCTAGGATGCTAATGATACAGGGGAAGAAACATTAAATTATTGACCTGAATATGGAGGTGTAATATTACATACAAAATGTCTACAATAATGGATTATAGTCCTTGAATGAGATAGATAAATATATTTTATGGCCCCTACAATTTCATTGCCTCTAAATAAATACTCCATGTAATAATGATAAGGGATCTTCATCGCATGGCCTTGAATGGAATGACATAAGGACATACTTATATGACCAAAATCTAAAAGAGATAATAATGTGAGTAGTAAGACTATAAATGACATTGAATAACATCATAGTAATAAAGAGTTAATATATATAAAAATGCCTTTGTAGAATGAAATAAAACATCATGGTTAACGTACTAATTTCACAACATGAAATTGAATGAAATTTTGATCTATTATTGATATGATCACAATCTCTAGTTGTAGTCTCCAATCACAACTATATTATAGAACTATATGTGGATTGATTCTGAAATTAGTGGGATAGGTAATGATTCCCTGAACATATTTCCTAGGGGATACAATATCATATAGAAAATAATCACTCTCCTATATACGAAAAAACATATATTTTGGGGACAGTAATGTGGATCCTATCACACGTTGTCCCATCATTAAGAAAATATCCTTTACCTATATTTGAGTGAAATATAAGCTAGGAAATTTCAAAAAAAAACCTATAAAAAAGCATGTGCCCTTTCATCCTTCATACGACCCTATTTTTTGAAGGTGATATTAATCTATCTTCCATAATTTATGATCCCATCATGGAATAAAAAAATGTCACCTTCCCTACATGGGAGATAATTTTATATATAAAAAGGAGTTCCCATTGAATAGTGTCAGTTCAAATGCAACATTTATTCCTTAAACACATATGTTCCATGCATCATTCCCCTAGGTCTTTTAAAGTTTGGATCTCTAAATTATTTCTCTGTAAATCTGCAATGGAATTTAGGACCATGGAGAAATAATGTTGTTGAATATTCATGAAACACCCCAATAAATCCTGGAATAAGTATCCCCAATGGCATATCATCTGTTGGAACATTTTTACCGAAATAAACCACTTATCTTCTTGTTTACTAACACCATTATTATAGAAAAAACATCTCAATCATTATATATAGTCACACACTATGTACTTTTCCCATATCACTGCTATTGAGGTGAGAACCCCCAATATAACGGTTTAAAATTTTCATATTGATATATGAAGTGTTTCAAAAAATCATTTTCCTATTATGACATATGTCCTTCATAATTTATAAGATTATGGTCATAGTATTAGTACCAAAAAATACAAGATGCCATTATTCCATAACAGACGATATTAAAATGAATTCATATCGTCCCTCTCATTTGACATTAATATAATCCAAGAACTATGTGTGGATAAATTCTCACCCATGTGAAATACGTAGTGACACATGGAACCTACATCCTGGTTCATCCACCTATTGATTCAAATTCTCCAACGATTTCATTTAATCTACTCTATGTGTTGAATGAATCAAATTTAGTTCCTTGTTTCTCACAAGAATCATATCTCACATGGACCATATAATTTTGGTAAGTGCTTTCCTCACGGATCAAGAGGTATTTGGGATCATCAAGGTTAGTATGGTCCTAGATGAAATAACTTAAAATATATACCAAACTATATATCTTAATGATGTTGAACTAAATGGTTTATTTCTCATACATGATCCAAAACTGTACAATTTTTCAGCCCTTTCCTGAGAGGAAGAATATCCTTAGTGAAGATATCACACCAAAACACCATTATAGAATTATTAATGCAATAATTCTCACTATTATGAAGTATACAGAGATGAAAATATTCTTATTTCTTGGGCCAAACCATAGTATTAAAAAATACCCCTCTCAACATCTTCTTCTATCCAGTGAAGTGAATGTTAATTTCCAGATCTTTATGTGTCTTGATCCTTACTTTGATAAGATTCATAGGGATGCTCAGATCATATTTCCACGGCTTGCTTAAATTTTTATAGAAAACTTCATCCACTCCTTTTGTATAATACATATCAACACATGGGTCATTTTCACCATCCTTGGTTGATTTCATTATAAAATGATCCTTCCATACTCAAGAACATTCCTTCAAAAAATAAAACAATGTGTTTTGGGAAATCTGAATCCCAATAAACGATTACTGACACTCATAAATAGAAATTGTAATACTAGAAGATACCATTTCTCTAATTTCTACAATATTACATTGTCTAGCTTTGAATGATTCTCCCACCAAAGTCCAATGAACTAGTGGCCCCATTATCCTTATGAGAAACAAATTCTATTTTTGTACACCCAACCAGCATCACATTGGGAACAACTATTCTAAAATAATATTTTGTAGTTCTATGTTTACATGTCCTATATCAATTTATAGATATATAATCACCCATATTTTTTCATAAAACATAACCTATTCATTTCTAAAAAATTATGCAATGTTCATAGTAAGATCCCAAGGAAATGGATAATTAGTAATCACTTAGTAAAAGATAAATTACAATAAATATAACCCTTAAATATCATTTCCATAATATGTTAAACTAAATAGTCCATATAATAGTTGTATGAAAGTAAACTATGTAATTCACCAACCCTTTTATGTGAGTATCTTTTCTTTCCAATGTGATGCATCCAATGCATCACTCCAAAGTGTTGCGTACAACATGACTCTCATTTCACCAAACTGTTTACCGATAGAAAGAAACCTAATACTAGTACATAAGATATATTATAATCAAATTACACTCTCTATATTATATTCATATAAATATAGATACATGATCACAATGAACACCATATCGGTTCATTCTCGTAATAATATTGTATTAAGAGACACCTAGAATCTCGGTATGATTTCTTTGTCCATTGGAAGTAGAATTTAGTATACCAGAGTAATCCTTTACTAGAGAATGCATGGTATGACCATGTATGTCTTTTCATAAGTCTCCCCAAAATGGTATGTCAACCAGGGGAACCTTCATCCTCATGAGAAACCAATCCAATCTCCGTATACCATACAAATTTCATGCTAGAATCGTATTTTGAAACATTCTTTGTGGTTATTCAATGTGTACTTGTTCCATGTCATTTTTCTAGATCTATAATTCGTATATTGATGATTTAAAACATTATTTTGACACATAAAAGATTTCATAACATCCATTCATAGATAACCACATAAGATTTGGTTCTCTCATTACCCATGGTAAATGATTATCATCCTAAAAAACACCAGTTTCATTATCATGGCATATAGGGCTCTAAACTTTTTATGAAAAGATATATAGTACCCATAGGGTTAAAATCCCTTAAAAGGATCCCAAGGAATGTTAGAGGTTTTTACTCACTAGATGCATGAAATATATAGTTCAGGAAGATGTTTAGAAATTATTATTAAAATAAAAGATTCATTAAACTTGTTAGAAAAAAAATAAGAATAGGTTTTCCTACAAAATAAACCATGTCACACATTTTGTGTATTCAATAAAATAAAATTTGTAAAAAATTAGAGTGGTGATGCAAAATACTAAAAATACCATAGGACCTATTATGTGGTTCTAGAAATAGTCAAACTATTCTTACTAGGTCCAATTAACTAGGAAAAAATATATCACCCTCACATTACTATTATTGAATGTAAAAGAACATGAATTAATGGAATTAAATCTAAATATTTCGTTTTAGATTAAAATTATATGAATAGTGATAAATGAAATAGAAAAAATGAATGACTTTGAATAAATGTTTTCCACTCAGGTTTTAAAATTTTATGGATATTCGATTTTTTGTAGTCTCTCCACCATGTAATAATTTTTTTTCAAATTAATGGAATTTTTTAGATTGTATATCAACCATTATCTATAGTTTTTTATTCCTATTATTTTGTATGGTGATTCCTGCACAACATGATAAGTTTTATCCTTCTTCACAATAATGGAATCTCTTCCTTATGTTAAGACCCTCTACAAAAATTGGTGAACATTGACTATCTCTTCCTTCTTGGAGTATAATAAGTCATAAAGGATTAACATCAATTGATATTTTTCATTAACATGGTGTGGATTATTCATACAACAATATTCCATGTATAATAATTTCCTAGGATACAATATATATAAGATCTTAAAATTCGGATAATAATTGAGCTTCATCCGGTTGTGATCTTTTACCCTCTTCCCATTTCCGAAAGTCTAACATCACGACATGATGGATCATGCCATAATATAATCCAATATACCGCTAAACATGGAAAAATGTTTCGAGTCAGTGATGTTACAAGGAAAATTATTCCGTATGAATATTTGAGATTAACATCTAGTTGAATATAAAAATAAAATAGTATGTACATGGATTTCATCATGTGCCTCGAAGTCTAACATAGATATTATTTCAGAATAAGACACATAGTCTTAGGAAAATGATCATAAGGGAGAATCTTGTTCTTCGGTATGTGACACATTATTAGCTTCTCCGTATATCACTAACTAATTAGTCATGTAGTATTCTCCATATGTCATGGCCTCTAAAGTTGATGATACAAGATAAAAAATGGGACTCATAATTAGCATTGGTACATAAGAGTTAGAAAGAGAAGGAAATCAACAATAGTAGTTAATAATATTAACCCTTTTTATTTTATAAAGGATGATAATTTGGGTTTGATTCATCACTAACAACCATAATATCCACACATTGATTGAGATTCTCCATATATGGAACATCCTATTGAGTTTTCCTAGAAAATGGGATTGAAAGATTTTGAGAATCTCCCACATTGGGGACATATACTATTATTCCCTCATCAAATAGAATATGTTGGAACTCAACTCACAAGTCCCACACTTCCAAGTAAATGTTTTCTATATAAAAATATGCAAGGATCAAGTTGTTTTGTCTAAAACATTAGGCATAATGTTATGTTTTTTTAAATAAATACTCTCACACATTTCATTCAATAATGAATAACTCAAACTCAACTAAATATTTTTGGATATTAAAATGTGAATGTATATCATCCATTTTCATGTCATGTGTTCTCTTTTTATGATTTTATTCCCCAATCACTATGGAAGCCTTGACTATGGGTATATGTGGGCCATTCTTGAGACCCATCAGAACATCCTACTCTAAAAACATGAAAACCTCATTAGCTTCCCCCATGCTGGGGACTTGGAAATTGGTTGTCACCACAAGGTCCTCAATACAACTTTCTTGCCTAAAATATTAGGAAAAATGAGAGTCACTCACTATTTTACGTCGTCCGTGTGTACGTAATCAACATTACCATGCAGTTATTCTAATAAAATAGTTACATGAATAGATGTGGCATCATTTCTTGGGAAGTCTCCTATCAAATGGACAGACTCCCCAACATGAATCTTTGCAACATCTTCTATGTACCTCTATGTCCTTGAGGATTAGTGATGGGACCCTTGAGGTAGGAATGTTAAGTTTATCCTTCAAAGAGAATGCATGATAACATATGTATGTTATGTCAGTTATAGGATTTAATGACATTATAGATATTTCTAAATAATATTATATAGATCATCTTCTTTACTATTTTCTTTTAACTTGCATAAAATTTTGAGGGTCACATTGTTGTCTTCTAAAATTCTGGCACCCTACGTCAGAAGCATACCCCATCCATCTCCTTTTCTGTTAATTTGTTACATTGAGTGAAATCCACATGATCATGGGTTAATCCCAAAAATATGATTGGGGTGACATTTTATATGTCTTTTAGGGATGTTGGTTCTAGTGATTCCTCCATCTATATGTAAAAGACAATAAAAATTAGAAAATCCTCTATATAAATCAATAACTATGGATTAAAATAAAACAGAATGATTCTTATATCCACACTTCATTAAATTCTTCTAATTGTACATGATATTGGTCAGCTAATCCTTCAGTATCACCATGATCTATCAAATTAGATACCCACTTATTGGCTTTTACTGATAATCATTTTCATAAACCAACATCTAAAAATTTCGAAATTTCAACCCCATTTTAGAAAAATTCAGTTTCGTGTGAATATTAGAGGGATATAGATTAACCCAAAGCTGTAGGATTTGTATATCACCATGAAGAGACAGCCATAATTATTTAATGTCAAAAATTATTACTTGAAATGGTCAGATCACTATTCTTCCCACCTAATCCATTGTTAATATAGTCGGATTCAATAAAGATAAAACATCATTTTACATAAAGGTCCATTTTTTCGTCTCTATTATTAAGGGAGGCTATGTGATCGATTCTTCTGATTCCTCTAGATAATTATGAATAGAAAAAATGGAACCAAAATTGTGACCTTTTTAACAAAAACATGCTATCTGTCTAGAATCTATGATCATTTGGTAGATTTTGTGGGGTCACTTTCATCATCCCCCAGTAGAATCATTTTATGATACATACCATGGAAAACTGGTTTCACAGCCTCAACTCTATGGAATCCTGATTTTAACACCCAATTTATTTCATGATGAAATCAATGAATTTTCATATTCATATTTTAAACCAGTTAATACTCACAAAATATACACCTTAATCAATGATTGGGATACCTCAATAGCGATGAGGATCCATAATATTCTAGGAAAAATTGTGTGTTTCTAAATGTGAACATGTATGGTTGTGGACACATTCAGTTATTGTTGAAAATTAAATTGGTGGTAAAATCAATAAAGAGAATATTCTCTAGACATGACATCACTATCAAAATGGTTTACCAATATTATGTAACTAAATGAAATCATTCATGAATTCATTACATCTTTTCATTGTTCATTTTTATTTAATTTACCAATAGGCATATCTCTATATTGGATTATTTTAAGCTCTCATGTTATTTTAAGATTCATTATAGTTCTACCTTATTTTAGAAATCGAGGATAGACACCTAAAATATCAAGAATTAATGGAATAAATTGGACTATAAGGAATTAAAATACACTTATAATGGCACATGAATAGATTAGTTCCACAATCCTGCCCCAAAAAATGTGAAATTTCATAGAAGTTTTGTATGGAAACATCCCTGTGTATTTTGAAAATAATCACCTGAATATCATTTCCTATGAATCAGGGTAGATTGACCAATGTGCTACATAATGATAGTTTGGATTCGCAAAATAACATCTCTAGCCTCACACAACCATAAGATTCATGCAAGAACATTAGATAGGTTCTCAAACACATCATTAAGAATCCATCTTGGTGGGTACTCATTGGGATTTTATACATGATTGTATATCCCCACAGATCATAGATGTATTTCTCCAATATAACCTCGAATTTCTCAGAATTTCCCATACTCTCCCAATATGCTAATAATTTTAGGAATTTGTATCTAGGTCCCTCTCCCCATTTCTCTGATATGTCCTTCATCAAAGACTCATAATGAATATCACTACGTGGGATAGGGTCATTTTTTATTAGATTGTGGGACAAAATTAACATATCCTAGTCTAAAGGTGGAATCTTTTCAACATCATCCCATGATGATTTCAGTCGGATGAATTCTTCATATACTTAACAATGAATGGATGTTCTAATTTTCATGTAGACATTGTAAATTATAATTCTGACTACACTGTGTGTCATATAGATCATGTTGTTCTAGGGGCTCCACCAGCATAACATCATAGGTTTAATTTCTCGGTTTTTTTTACATTTCTTTCTCGGACACCCAGATATCTTCATAAATCCCAACTACATCATTCTCTTCCAAACATTATACACTGGATTGGAAAACCTATTACACCCACATCTATTTGGGTTTGACTCCCCCTATAGAATGAAATTCCCATTCCTTATTCAAAAATTTTGATTTATATATCATCAATTCATAGATGACTAATTAGTTGAAGTGATGTTTTGATTGAGAAGTGTTAGGTTTTATATTTGGGTCACATTGACTATGATGCATCACACATGACAATGTTACAGTACTATCTTTGATTAATAGGACTCTATTGGATATTTTTGAGATGAGATAGTTGGTGTATTTCAAGATTCAACACTTTGATAATGATCCTAGTTTCATTAGGATGAATCCATATTTTCTAAATTGTGGTCAAATAATGTTAGTTTATCTCATAGGGTTATCCATTCTGGTACTTCTTCATGTAATTTTGATGTCTAGATGGATGTAACCACATATATCATAATCATCTTCCTTGAAAAATTTGAAAATATTCTGACGCAATTCATCATATTCAATATCATATATCATTTATGTTTCCATTGAAAATATTCAAATTAAAATACACGATATTAAATTGGAACACATCCTTAGTTTAGATGTTTTTTTAAATGGAGGAAATTAAAAAATGAGTGGTGTTGCACATTTTACTCACTCATGTGGCCTAACATTGGTCAATCAAACAAGTCGCCTCACATAGGTCACTTTCTCAAGTGGCCTTTTATAGGTCACTCACTAATGTTGATTTAAGAAGATCACTCACTCAGGTGTCCCCGTGTAGGTCTCTTTCTCTAGTGTTTAGCTTACATACTAATGTTACGTTATTTGAGAATCCCAAAATAAGAATGAGAAATGGTAGCATAAAATAAATGAGAGGATGTAGAATGAAAACCTTATTGTCCATGGATAGATTCATCGGAGGGAGGACCCTATTTATGGATTCCTGATGAACTTTATAACTAACTTGTACAGATTATGAATTCATATTACATCTGTGGTGTTATTATATACTTTATATTCCTTCTGACTAATTCATTCAAAATGATGTGATGTTTTAAGAGAAGATTATTTTATGTTGGATCATGGAAATAATTTTTTGGTGTCCTAATAATCCTCCATAACCTTTTATAAATTAGTATTATATCTTATTTTCTAGACTAGACCCAGTTCTATGGAGGGATTTTCTGACACATCCTTTTTACCTATGGATGAGTATATTTAGTAGAAAACACCACAAGTAGTTAAGGAGAGAATGGTAGATAAATAACATAGCTATGTAATCATTTTCTCCAAGTGACACTTTAAAGCCATATATGCATGGTCAAGAAAGACCATCCAATTCCAGTGTGAGTGTCTTGCATGAGAAAACTACGTGTAGGACCTATAGGGTTAGTCACCTTCACCCAAGGTCCCGATATTTCCTATAAATAGGACCCTTGGGATACTCATTTTGATTTTAATGAAAGACAGTATAATACATAAATCTCTGTTTAACAATGTCACATCTGCATTTCCTCTAAAGCCTTAGGTTTTCCTTAATCTGACCAAAGAAGATTCAATTATTAGTGCTCACTAGATTGAGTTCCACCAAGATCAATAATACTATGAAATTTGAAAGGAAACTCACCTGGTCAATACTAATAGCGTTAAATAACCTTCCATTGATTTAAATTAGAGCACTAGTAATCTAATAGAACATATATAGACCTATGGATAGAGATAAAGGCCTCCACCATGTACTATTTATGAGGTTGTCTATAACCCAAATGAAATTCGTATTCTATTGTGGTATACATTTCATAATTAACTCTAATATAACCTTGGTCCACTATATGCAAGACCCTATAGCACAAACAAGTATACCATACTTGAGACCATCAAATTAAATAAGGTCAACCGTGTGTGTTAGCCTTTATTCCCCCATTAATACACCCATTATGAGGAAACACTCTTCATTGATCCCTCATATTAAAACACTAATCCAAGGCCCCCCCAACGCCTCTATGTAAGTATGATTTGGGAATTGGGCACACTAACATGTAATCATGATTTTAAATTCTTGTGGATATAATAATACCACGTTTATTCTTCCTTACAGGTGGGTCCACATGGTTTTTCAAATGAAAGTCTTTTTAGTGTAGAAAATGAAAATATTAGTGATAATTATGGAACCATAGTGTTAAAAAACAACATTGGAGATAAGAACATGTAATCCCACTCTCATACGTAGCCCCTCCCACATCCAATAGTGCATAATGGATATTGGGTGGTGTTCTAGATCATAAGTTTCATCTTTATTATCCCACTGAAAATGACTCGCATGGGTTTAGAGGTTAATTATTATCATGACCTCTTCATGGTCAAATAAATTTCTCATTGTAGAGTAATTTTATTGATCATAAATCATTTTTTCCATGGGCCTCTTATTCGTTGTAATCCCGAAAACCATGTTACCACCTCAAAGTGTCATATTTCTATAGTGTAATATAACATCTTTTCCCATATAAACTCATTAATTACTGATTTATTACATAAAAGAACATAGAATTAAACCTAAAATTTCAATAATCCATTATACATTAGGAATTATATATATATAATAACATGTTGAACATGGGTACAACAACACTATTGAAAACATCCATAACATGCTTTTAATATTCTTGGTTTTTTAAAACATAATGGGATTACCTGGGGACATACACATGAAAAGGGTGATATATAAATACCAATAGAGAAATAAAAATGGAATAACAAGAATAGAATAATAATTGTTATACAATATGGATATCAATTGGGCATAAATTGAAATAGAATCATAAGCATGAATAATGTGACAAGATATAGCACGATAATCATAAATTCAACATGGGAACTATGGAAACAACTAAAAATATTTCATCATAATGATACATGTAGGATAATTGGAAATAAATCATGATTTCAAAAAGAACCATAGAGTAAATTAGTTTAAACCATTTCCCAGCATTTCATTTCTTAAGAATAATCATTACCCAGTTCATCGGAGCACTTTATAATTTTAGGTGTACCCGTCAATTTCATTTCATTCTCATGATTATGTGTGTAATATAGATCATAAAATATTGATTCCATCATCATAATATTGTATTCCATGATTAAGGAGTGTGGAATACATTCATTTACATCCCAATTCAATGAATAATATGTGCATAATTGCTAACACTCTCACTAGGAATTGGGTTTTTTAGTCACTACACACTTGTTTTGGCATGTAAAATTGTAACAAAATAACTTAGATATTAATAAAATTTTCTTAGGATTGGGAATTGGGTATTTATTAGTTTATAAATCAAATGGGAATTAATAGGTACATTTACTGGAATATCCCCAAATTAGTACTTTGAATAGAAGTCATAAGATAATAAAGAAAAATGAATAAAGAATAGTTGTTGATGATCACTTAATAAATTTCAGCTTAGTAACAGTTGTACATAACGGTTCATGGTTGGTATATAACAAGGGTGAAGTAGGTATCTCATCATTTATATATCAAATGGACAATAATGGTGATATTTAGGAACATATCTTAACATTATAAAATTGTATTTAAAAGACATAATATAAAATAGGTTCCTGAATAAAAATGAGAGAGGGAGATCCCTTACCGTAAGAGTGTGGCTTAAAATTCTTGGTTTGGGATTAATGAGAGTTTGGGGTGACATTAGTAGGAATATAGAGAGTTTAGGACAGAGTAAGAACATTATTCAAGTATTTTGAGTGAAGAGATATGGGAGGTTGGGTGGGTTTATATATGTTAAGGGTGGGGATTATTTTTATTTATCAATCAATGGTTTCAGACTCTATAAAATAAAATAACCAAATAAAAAAAACTCATGTTTTCCCTATGATTTCTTCCAAATAGGGAGGGTTTTAAATATTTGATATGTAAAGGGTAGGATTTAATAAAATAATACCCTTTTGAAGTGAAAGTGAGTCACACTATTAAACAAAACGATTTTAAAATCTTAAAATATGTTAATTGGATTGAAGGATTAATAAAAGATATATGAAAATAATCAAATAATCCAAAAATAATATTATTTTGAATTTAAAACATATCCTTGGAATTTTATAAAATATATTGTATTAAATACAATAAATTTGTGTCCCGAGGATGTCATAATACATATATAATATTTATAGGGTATTTAATTTTTACAAGAAAATTCAATTGTCTCATGAAACTAGGAAAAATTCACCATTTGATAATTTAGACATTAATATTTCAATAATAAAAATAATTTTATCTAGTTTATTATATATATATATGTGAATTTTTACTTTATAAAAAATAACTGACATGTATTGAAAATGATGTGATTTTTATAATAATATTTTTCAAACCCTTATAAAAATTACATTTGAGTTCATAAAAATTATATGATAATTTATATTTATAAAAATATATGATAGTTTATATTTAATAAAAATTATATATTAATAATATTTTTTTAATATAATATTTCATTCCAAATAACAAATTAATTCATCAAAATAATTTCCTTAATTGAATTTATATATTTTCCAAATACAGTATTTTTGTTTTTTGGAATAATAATAATTTTTAATGTAACAATAAAAGGATGAAAATATATAAATAATTCAATAAAAATACTTCACATAGTCATATTTCAAGGTTCATGAAACAAATCCATACAATATTCCAGAAAACACCCTTATAGTAATGTGTGTGGCAATGATACTTTTATTGGGTGGTTAGGCCTATATGGCTTGGTCGGTGATCGCAATATGATTTCAAATCTCACGTAATTTTTTTTTTCATTTGCTTATGTTGTTCTATATCATCCTGGTAATTTTCAAGGGAATACCCAAGGGATTCTATGTCACATAGAAGCTCGGATAAATTGGATTTACAACTTATGATCCTGCTGATTAATTGCATCACATCCTTTATTTTTGTTAATTGTATTTTTTAAACCCTATATTGATATTAATCATGTGATCAAAATTCAACAACTACTTTATCAATTTTATGGATTAATATCACTCAATTAAACCCTCCAGGATATAATAAAACCAATATTTTTCATGTTCTTTCTATAAACATATTATTACAATAATATATTTAACTAAATTCCAAGGGAAATTGTATTTATAATACTCTGTATTGTTACAATATTCCACCATTATGAAAATTAATCCTACAAATTTTTTTACCTCACTAAATTAGATGATCCTAAGTCCATCACATCAATTCACCTAGTTCCAATGTCACTTTTTAAAACATGTAGGTTCTCTTGAACACTCTAAATAGGTCCATTGTATTATTTTTTATATCTTTTCCTCTAAAATCTAAGAACATCACAAGATTCTACTCGTTGGAAATATCTTTATTCAATGGAACCATCTCTGTATTGAGTAGATGTGATCGATATGGTATATAGTTCAAGGAGATGGATTCATAGAATAACTCAATTATTTGATATATGTTATGTGAGAGTTCTAGTCGATAGGCCACCACTCTGATTGATGGTGAATATCAAAGAAGTTTATGTTTCTTATAAAATGATACCCCTTATTCACAAATCACATTATTTGTTTCCATGGAGATATATAATGGAATACTATGTCTCCAAAAAAACTCAATGTCTCATCGATGATTTTCTTCATAGATCCAATGTCTACTCTGAGTACCCATGAAGTGTTGTTGAATGGTTTTAACCTTTCCCTAAATTGTCTTGACCATTTAATGACCAATTTTTTTATTCCCCAACATCATCCCAACGTGCAGGTTTCATGCTCTACTTCCCATAAAGGGATTAAGTGGGAGCCATTTAGATGCTTGAGTGGAAAGTATATTATAAGAGAAAATGGCTGGTGGTAGATGTTGACCCCATCCTACATTTATTCCAATTGAGGTTTCTCTCATCTTTTCTTATAGTTTCTAGATATTCTATTCATTTGGGACATCATTTGGTGTGTGATAATACATTGTAAAGTTCATATCAATATTTAGAGCATGTTAGAGACTTTACCATAACATGTAGCTGAATCTAAAATTGTGATAGGATATAATAGATAGTGGTACATCATCCATCCTAATCAAATAACTAATACATATTAGTGAAATTAAACCCATTATGAAATCCTCTTGAATAACATTGCATTATGACGTACTTGTAAGAAGATACACCACTACCTATAGATAATTATTCCCTATTTGTGTCTTTAGGAGACCAGTATAAATGTCCATGGAGATGTTTTAACATTTCCATGTTGGTATGGGTAATGGTTTCAACATCCCATAGAATATTTTCCTTACCTCTTTCAGTTAATGAAATACTAGACATCATTATTTATACTCCATGATATCCATCTTAATGTTGTACCCGCAATATTTCTCTTGGAGACCTTCATAAATCTTTGTTTCTTCCATGATGGATAGAGAAGGTAGAACTACGTGCATCCCATAACAACTCATTTTTTAACTCAGGATTTGATGTTAGAAATATGTGTGACACAAATCATACAACACCTTCTTCATTAACATAGAACTATGGGGAATGTTTTTTCTAATAGTTTTAAAATTCTTCGAAAGTATCACATAATCTCTTTGAGATTACTTTATCTTTTCTATAAGGGATGGTTGAATAATCATTTGTTAATGTATTGATGATGTTGTGTGAACTATGATTTCCATGTCCATCCTTTTCAAATATAACAAGATAAGATTCCATTAGATTATAATCAATTAAATAATTTCAGGATCATTTCTACTGAGATAATCATCCACTTTATTCTCTTTACAATGACGGTGTTGGATTGAGAAATTATAGTCCTTGATCATCTTTAACTATCTTCATTGGAAAATATTCATATATTTCTAGTTGAATATATATTCATGACTAATGTGATCTATATATATTTCATATTTCTACTAAATGATATAATGAATCTATATATTCAAAGAGAATATTGATTTATCCAACTGTAGATCATGTGTTGGGGTGTTCTATTTTTGAACCATCAACATCATTGAATCATATGCCATAAATTTTTCATTCTTCATCAACACACAACCCAATACATTCATTAAATCATTGATATAAATGATGAAATGTTTTCCACTTATGGTTTGTGTGAGAACATAGGTGTTGATAAGGCTGGTTTTCAACTCCTTGAACCACTCTTAACATTCATCACTCCAATAAAACATGCCCCCCCATTTCAATAATATTGGTTAGATGGTCAGGAAATCGAGGGATATTTCTAAAATAATTGACTATATTACCCAATAAATACCTAGAAGCTATGGATTTTTGTAAAATATGTTTCCATCATCCATCCTTCAATGGATTATGTCTTTTATGGGTCCAAGAATACCCCATTACATGTAATTATGTTCTCCGAGAATGAGTCTTCCTTCTACCCAAAATCACATTTCATGTACTTATCATTAAACATCACCATTCGTAATGTTTTTAACACAGTGCTATAAATATCCTCATCCCCCATATTGATTTTGGAGTATAATAGAATATCATCTATAAATAATACCAAATATTAGTTTAAATTTTAATAAATCCTATATTCTTTATGTTCATGAATATTTATAGGTCATTATTATGTTTGAATGGAATTAAATATAACTCATAGTGTTGGGGACTTGTATAAAAAGTAGTCATGGGAATATCCTCCTTATCCACCATATCATGGTAATATCCCAACTAAAAATCAACATTTAAAAAGTATTATCCTCCACACAGCTAATCTAATAAGTAATAAATCGGTTTTCGAGTACACATATTCTTTCTCATGAACTTGTTGAGCTCATAATAATCAATGGAATGGTGAATTGACCCATCATTCTTCTTAACAAAGAGGATTGGGGTACCCCAAGGTGAATCAATAGTGTGTATGAATCCTTTATCCAAATTCTCTTATACTTGTTTATTCAACTCTTTATGTTCCAAAATATCCATCTTATATGGATTTTTGGATAATGGTAACTCCCCAAGTATAATCTAGTCGGAAAATTCAACCTCTCAGTGATGAGTAAGGCCAGGAAATTATATCAAAAACACATCACTATATTTATATTCAATGGAAATGACTACATGGATGATTATTTCAATGAACTCAAATTTTTTATCTAGATATACTTTCTCATTGGAAAATAATAACCATGTTTATTATTTTATTTCTAAATGAGATTCATCACCCTTCCTGAACTTGTATTGAATCAGAGTATGATTCTCTATGTAGGGGGTGATTTCCTTGTCCTAGACATTTATGTTCGCTATTTATAGGTAAATACAATCCATACAGAATGTTATATAAATTTCCACAAAAGGGATTATCTCAAGGATTTATGGGAGGTTAAGACCTTAAATTTTGATAGGGTAGGAGTTATATACATGGAAAGAAATAATTAATATGGTTTCTATATTCACCAATAACATTACTTCCATCCTTTTTGGTGGTGTTTGAATAGTTATTATAAACCTTCATGATATGAAGGAATTGGTAATACCATAGAAAAATTAAATTTATAATGCTTGAATTATTAACTAATGTACTTATCAACACTTCTTTTGGATCCACCATAGTTATTATGATTTTAAAAGACCTTCCATTTCTATTTCACAGTTCTTGGTTGTCTCCCAAACCCCTATGATTAGTGAATTTTCAGGTAAATTCCATGGTTCTTTACATTTGAAGTAGTGAACAATTTTCTAAGGGAAAACTGAATCATAACTCTATTTTAACACATAAGTTGGTTTCTCCTATTAGAAATTGTACCATGGTGGTTTGGCTGTTTTAAGTCGTGAAGTCTTGTATGGTTTCTCACTTTTTCCTCAAAAGTATTCGAATAATAAAAATTTAATTTTTATTTAGTATCCTTCCATACCGCATCTAATTCATTTCCTCTCCCCTTAAGAAATTTATGTGTTACTTCTCTTTACATAATTGAATTGTGGGATGTTGAAATTTCATGACATCATTATATTTATCTATTGAGATGATAGAATTAAACTCCACTTTTTAATCATATCTCTCTAATAACCTCTATATTTTTCAGACTCCATTTATACATTGAGATAATATTAGAAACTTTCCTCAAGGATATCAAGTGTTTGGATCACCAGGGATTTTCATAGATGGATTCTTAACCCACTAATGAAGTGATACACATTAAATTTTTGGGTAACAGCATAGTCAATGATATATCGTGAATGCGTAGTGATTTTTTCCTCCTATACCCTAGTAGATTCAACATATTTTCATGTGGGAAAGGAAATAAATTTCTATTTTATATTTGAGAGTGAATGAAAAAAATTTATTAAAAAATATTTTCCATATTTCCTTCAACCCCATCACATCAATCTATTCATCATGAATCTTATTTTTTATCAATTTTCACCACTGACCAGATTCTTCCCCCATATGATAAACATGTAGAAGAACGATCTCTAAATCAAAACATTGATGAATGTATATGGTCATCTAAATGGAGTTGATATGTTATTCTTGATTAAGTGATTAGATGATTCATCAAAGGTTGGGGCCTTTATTTCATAAGGCTCTTAATTTTATATTTTTCATTCTTAGTGGGATTTGGATGCTCCTCCAGCTATAGGCTTCTATATAGATCATGAGTCATATAACAAAGTATCCTTAAATGGTATTAGATTCCTTCACCAATAGGTTTGGGCATCTTATTAGGCCTGCAATCAGATTAACATTCTCATTCATTATTAACCCGATTCAACATATTTGTAGCCATTGCGGAGAATAAATGGAAACATAGGGATGATTATTCTTAAAATATTAAATACAGAAAATGGAATACCATTACCTAAAATAGACAACATATAAATTAAATGTATTTCCTAAACTAATATATTTCAAGGATTCAATCTATGTTATCCATTATATATATCGAAACCAAAATTTGTATGTGTATTTTTTTATTCCATTATTATTTTTTCTTAATGAGAATATGAATTTACCAAAGAATATCACTTGGGAGTTTCAAATCAAGTGTGATGCAAGGACCATAGTCATCCACTTGTTCTTGGATAAATCTTTTTTAATTTTTTGTTTTCAGGTTTTACCCAAATGTACGAATTTTCAAGAGATATCATCTTGTAGAATCCAATGAATTATTTAAATTCTTGAAAAAAACACATACTCAATACTTACTGATAACTAGTGATTTTTTCATATGTGTAATTTTATTTATAAGCATTTCTCTAGAGTTTTAGAATCCTAGTCCAAAAAATATATAATATTTTCCTTTGATAACAACTAAAATAACCCTTTTCTTAATTACACAATAAATCATGATTTATTACAAAAATTTAAACTTTATAAAACTGTATGATCGATTAGTATATTTTCTTTGTAAATTAGGTACAAACTATATAATCATGAACACGGGATACAACAAAATTATTTTAAAAATCATTAACATGATTCAAAAATTCTATTTCTTTTATATCTGTATGGGAAAACCTGGGACATTCCTATGAAATGTTTGAGATATAAAGACCAATAAGGGTATAAAATGGAATAAAATGAATATAAATATACATATTAAACAATTGGAATATAAATAGGTCATAACAAAGTGTATAGATCATAAAAAAAGATCAATGATACATGATATAGGACAATACATGGTATCTCATTATTTAATCATAAAATAGACAGTAAGAGGTTATGGAAACATATCCCAACAAGATAAAATGGTAATTAAAAGGCCAATCCTAAAAGATGTTATTGAATAAATATGAGAGATGCATATCCTTTACATTTATAGAGTGAATTAAAAAGTTTTGGAGGGGCTTAATTAGATAATGTGGCACCACAGGAGGAATCTAGAGAGGGTAGGGTAGTGAAAAGATGTGATCCATGCATTTTGAGTGATGTGAAATTGGATAATGTGTGGGTTTAAAAATGAAATAAGTGGGTATTTCATTATTATTTCCCAAACTTTGGATTTGGACATTATATAATCAAATTACCAAACAACAAACCTTACAATGGGTTTTTCCATGGATTCATCCAAAAAAAAGGTTGGTTTTCACTATTTTATAACTCCAACAGATTAACATGATATAAAAAACCCTTCCTAATGCCGGAGTTAGTCAAACACAGAAAGGAATTATTTGAAAACTGAATAATATTTTAACAGTTTTTTTGGATTCATAAATGATTTATAAAATTAATCTAACAAAGAATTAAAATTAATTAAAATGTAAAACATATAATTGGTCTTCAATACCTTTTATCATCATTATTATATACCTTTGGTTCATTATGATATCACTTTACAAAATTTATATTTATACAATATTTAGTTTTTACCCGAAAATATCACTATCTTAAAAAATAATGAAAAATTCACAATTAAATAATTTCAAACATCTGATTCCTAAAATTATATTAATTTTACCAAAATAATATTCAAAATATATTAAATTTTCAATTTTAACATAATAACTAATATTTATTGAAAATGATGGGGTTTTTTTAAATAACAGTTTTTGAACCCATATAAAAATTATATTTGACTTCATGAAAATCAATTAATGATATATATATATTAAATATTATTCCGAAAAATTTAATAAAATATTAATTATTTAAAAAATATATTAGTTCATTAAAATATATTACTTAATTGAATTTAATCATTACCCAAAAATACAATATTTGTTTTGTTGTTTAAAAATTATTTATAAAGTCAAAATAATATAATGAAAATATATTCATTATTATATAAAAAAATATTGTTCATACTAATTTTTATAGTGTCTTGATACATATCCCTTTAATACACAACCAATACCCTATGACTATGGTGCACAATGGTGACACTTTCATGGTGTGGTTTGTCATACATTATTTGGGTTGTGATCTCGATAATCTTTAACTTCTCAAATAAATATATTCTCTCATTATTATGTTGTATGAAGGTATACAAGGCTTGTCTATGGTAAAATATAATTTATGATATATCCCCTAGATGCTTTAATAAATGGGTTTCATAAGGTATTATCTTATTGTTTGACGATATCACTTCCTTTTTTATGTGTCAATTTGATATGTTAAAACACTATATTTATAAAAATCATGTCATCAATATTTAGTAACTGTTTAATAAATTGTAAATATGGTTAATGGTAATTAAAAAATGATGGACTATAATAAAACTATGGAATTTCATGTATTTTCTATAACCATAATACATAAATAGACATTTAATACAATCGCAATTGATATTTTGTTTATAATATTTCATTTTATTACAACGAGACCCCCTTGGGCCACATGATTTTATCTCTTCCCTGGTAGTGTTTATAAAATGGGAGGTCACATCCCTTCCAGGTCCCCTAAGTCAATTTGGAATAATCCCCACACCATCCTTCACCAGAAACCATCCACATAGACTTCAATGGAGAAAGAAGTGAAACAACACCATCTTTGTATCATATTATGTGGAATGGATCTATTGGGGATTGGATTAATTTCATTAGGTTATGTTGGAATCCCTCTTTATGGGAACAATTAAAATAATAAAACAACACCATCTTTGTAGATATTGTTAAATTTCGGACATCCCCATTGTGTGGATTAAAGAGAGCATCTTGATAATTTATTATATAAGATTATATAATCTGTTTTAAAAAGGTTACCATCGATGGAGGAACACAGATACATACTGATGAAACCATTAATGATGAAACTTGTATACATAAAAATTATTCTAAAGCAGATACATGATAACATTTTATTGGTGATATTAAAATGACTAGGTTTATTTTTCGGATTTAATAAATGATTCACAAATATTTCATAGATTTATAATTGATTCATGGAGTTGGAAATAATTCCCCCCAAAATGGGTTGTGTGATTAAACTCCCATAACCTAAAATAATGTGAGTCCCTTAGTGTTGTTGGATCAATTCCCCAATAAAAATGTGTATTTGAAATGTTAGTTCCTGAAATATTACTATTAATGGATCTATTAATTTGTTTTTAGTTCCCAAATGAAACCCCATTGAAGACGACTCAGAAACAAAAATGGAGTTTTTACTATGAAAATTCAGTCCACCCCCACCCCTACAAAAATCTATTCAAACCCCATTGATTCTAGGAAGAAATAGATTATTTTCATTACAATACATATGTGAATTTTATAATGTACTCTCCAATAAAATTATTTCCCAATATCATTAAATCAAACACTTATACCACAATATAAATTTCATGGGTATCATTGGTCCAATTATGCAACCCTTTATATCTAAAACTATAAGAAATTATCTCTCACTATTGAATCAGAAAAAAATGAAGACAAAAACTAGATGAATTTCATTATAATTAATTATATGCACCCTCATTTTTATACTATAGAACCGAGGAACCAGTAAACAATTACATTCACTCATAAAAATCATTATTATAATTCATACACCAAAATATGGATTCCATGTTATGATATTTGATTTCATTGTGTTTATAATCTAAGGTATTTTTTTATTAAACCTCTGATAGGTATGAACAATAAAAAGGAAATTAATCACAAAAAAATTATAATGGGTGGACATAAAAACTTATATCATAAAATATAATGGTATTAGTATAAATTAATCCATATCAAATGATAATACATGTGAAATGATAATTAAAAATAAAAAAAATATTCACTTCATGGTCTGTCCATGTAGAATACTATCATAATGTAATCCTAAAATAGTAAACAAATTCTTGGTGAGATAAACCTATAATATGAAATAAATAAGGATTTCAATGAGTAATACCATAGATAAAATGTCCATTTTTTCTAAATAAAATATGGTTCCTGAGTCCCATTAACCATATATGATCATTCGTCAGGAAGAACAACGTTAATAAGAACTCAAAATGACCACATTGGCACATGAATTAAAAATTTAGGATATGTTCCTCTAAATATGATCATTGTAATACCAAGATATGAAATTAATCTATGAGTACCATGTTTCCCTATACAATTTATTGAATATATCATCAATACATAGAAGTGTATATTTATTCATGGATATCACCTGATTCAAGAAGAGATTGTAAATAAATTGAATATATCATCCATATTCTATCATTGAACATCAATCCATTTTGGGAAATGGGTAAATATATCTATAGTAAATCCTTTAAATAATATTTCTTAAAACTACATTCTAATGTATCTAAGAATAGTTTGGATCATTTAATATGATGAAGAGGATATCAGGGAATTCATGATGAACATCCCGATAATGTAATAAAATTCATCATGAAGGGGATACATAATGAATATGATAAGGAATGTATCATGATACTCTTATACATATAATTTTATATTATCCTCATAATAATTATCTCCTCTATATTCCATTAAATAAAACGAGTGGGTGAATGGAAACTATATTATAAATAATTATCCATTAAAATACTATATATTTATCTGATTTTCTGTTAAAAGTGGACCCTGGACT
This sequence comes from Viscum album, assembly GCA_963277665.1. Taxonomy (NCBI): domain Eukaryota; kingdom Viridiplantae; phylum Streptophyta; class Magnoliopsida; order Santalales; family Viscaceae; genus Viscum; species Viscum album. The sequence goes on from OY728123.1 coordinate 650,366,427, forward strand.
ATTTTACTGATTACATAGAATATAATTGTTAATATAACAAACCCATTTATAGACCTTATATAACTTATTTCTTTCAGAGTATTTACTAATAAAGACTCAACTGTAATATATTGGGATCCTATGAAACCCACTCTCTATAAATATTAATATCAAAATGATAGAAAACGAGCATAAAGAGATGAACTCCTCTAGTAAAAGTATCCAGATTAATAGGTTGGTCAATAGTTTGAACAATAATCTCTATATTATGCATGATATAAAAAACGAATAGTTAATGTTATTATCAAGAAGAATGTGTGAAATTTAGAGAAGTCACACATTGCGAATCAAACAATATAGATAAGTACAATTTTAATGACCATTATTACCTATATCTAACCTCTATCTTTTCCACATATATCAACTTCATATGATATTCTTCTATGAGGTAGTAGTGGTAAAATTTTATTAGAGTGTTTATCAAAACCTATAAAATCTCACAACCATAACTACATTTCCAAATATTAAACTATGAAAAATTCCCTATCCTAATTAAAGGGGACCATAGTCCATATAGTTTAGCTATATGATATGTCTATATATCCTTTGTTCCATTATACCTATCATCTACTTACCAATAGTTGGGAAACCAAGATATATATGTACTAATTATACACAAACATAACCAGCTTATACATACTATACGTGGATCTAACATGCGATCCCTCATCTAATAACCATTATAGATGGCGTCATGAATGTATTTCCCTCTATTGATGTGACCTCATTGGCCATTATGTTCTTATTTCCAGTGATGAATCTAAAAAAATATCTAACGTTCAAGTCTATGAATCTACCATCAATCTCATAATTTATCTAGAAAAAATCTTGAAATATTTTAGTACTTGCATTGTATAATGGTTTTTGCATAACACAAATCTCCCACTAGTGGACCCACATCCACATTCATTGTTGAAAAAACATCTTGGTTCAATTCATATAAATACATCATCATAACCATAAATAGTATAGTATATTATATACTATTATTAGGTTATTATAGTGATACAATATCACTAATATGAATAACAAACTATGTGTTACTGGATAATAATTCACTCTGAATATGTTTATATATCACCGAGATATTTTAGAAATTATTTCTCTTTAAATAATTTTATTTCCTTGATAGATTGCATTACATGAAACACCGAGTTAAAAAAAACAAGGATAACATATTAATGTATTATTATTTGATAGTTATAAATATATATTAATTTTATGGGTATTAATATGATTATAAAATTTATGAAATATATATAAATTTAGTATTCAATATATATTTATTGATAATTGTTTTGTAAATAATCACTTAAAAGTTTTATAATTTATTTTAGGAAATATATATATTTCTTCCTCAAAGATGAATTTATACCTTTTGTGAGAGAATATAATAATTTATATCTAAAAATATTATAATTATTATTAAATATAAATTATATAATTTTTATATAATAAAATAAAAGTTTTCATAGGGTGACATTTTATTTTAATTTTTATGAAATGATTTATTTTTTGGATAATAGTAATAAATACAAAATTTTAATGAATATTATAATTTTCAATAAAAATTTTAAATATGACCACATTTTTTATAATGTGGATGAAAAATAAAATTAGTAATATTATATTATCAATAATATAAATTTTTTAATTTTAATTTAATTTATTGTTGAATTTGTTATAAAATAAATTTTTTTCTGAAAAATTAATTTTTTCTCTATAATCTTATTTTCATTTCATTTTACGAATTCAAAATTAAATTAATTTAGGTTACTTTTAATAATTGAATTTTATTAAATGAAATTAATTTTTGTGTTTATTAAGCGAATTTTATCCAAGGATTTTTTTTTGACATTTGTGTGATGAAGTTATATTTTTGATAAATAGTAAAAAACGTTGTTTTTATAAAGTACATTAACTTTAATTATATATCAAATACCTAATTATTATATAAAAAGCTATGAAATTTTTTAATTAATAAATAATGATAAAATAATAAAAATTCCTACCACATTTAAAAAAAATTTAATTAATTAGTTATCTCCTGAAAAATTTCAAAATCATTTCCAGTTTTGATGCAGAGGGTATGCAGCGCAGGAAAAGTCTATTTTTTGTATCCTTAATATAATATATGAGATGGAATAAGTCTATTATTTAATTGTTTTTTAAATATTAAGTAATCATATATTATATTTATGTTGATATATTTTTTTTAGTTATATAAAATGTAGTATATACAAATCCTTGCGCAATGTTTGAGCAAGGCAAGAAAAGTCAAAATTAAATTTTAAATAATTTTTCTTGATGTAGATCAGATTTAAAATAGATATTTGAAGAATTTAATTGTATATTATGAGAATAATTTATTTATTTTAATTACTTTAACATATTTTAAGGTTTTAGGTATAAAATAAATTCCTTAATTTTTCCATAGCACTATCAAAACATTTATTTAATTGATAGAAAAATAAAATAAATGTTTCACGAAATCTATAACTAATAAATTCTTAAATAACTAATTATTCCAAATAAATTTATATTTTTTTATATATTACTTTATTTAATGTCTTATATTCTAATTTAAAATTTCAGTTACTTATATTATGTCAAAATAAATGAATATGTAAAATTTTGAAATTATTGACATTTTATCAAATTTAGATATTATTAAAGTAGTAAAAATTTATAAAAAAATAAACTGGTAAATAAGGAATTTATATGATCTATGAATTCATTAAAAATCCATTTATGTGAAAATTTACTCATTATATGTAATCTTATAACCATTTATTAATGAAAAATAAGTTATAGGTGTTAGTGTTAAAATTTGTTAATTGGTGGTTAAACCAAAAGATATGGTTTAAAACCCCACATAAGAATATATAATTTTTGTTGGTTTATTGGTTTTAAAATTAATTATTATCTTATATTTAAATAAATTGAGATTTGGAATCATTTTTCACAAGAATAGTTATATTATATTTTAAAAAATTTACAAAATTGCAAAATAGTCTCTCACCTCAATTATAAAAGGGAACATTCTCTCTCACTTATTTACATACCTTGAAACATATAAATTGATCGAACCATTTTAAATTATTTTTTTTTAAAATTACCTATACATATAATATATGTTTTTATAGTTCCAAAAATACCATTCATATATTTGTTTAGAGAAGATCTAAAGGGCTCATTATAAAGAAGAGGTATTCGCTTTAACCAATAACATTCTTTTTTTGAATTTTTTTAATCGTATAAATATATAATTTTCATCATAATATAATAATTTATTTATAATTAATATTTTTTAATGTTAAAATTATTATGAAAACACCATTATAAACCATCCTCCCCATCAGATGAAACTAGATGGTACTGCTCGTCCGTATATACATCTTATTATCCCCACATATCGATACATTCTAGTTTTCATTGAAATAAATCATTGAATATTATAATATTTTATTGATAATTAAATATTATATTTATGAAATTATTATGAATGTGTAATTATAATATCATATCTACCGTTTTATCACACAATCAATTGTGAAATGATAATATCTCTCGGCATACATGTGAAAAACAACCCCCATGGAGCAATGTCAATTTTTCATTCATATTTTTTTTTGAATGGTGATGAGGGTGAATTTGAGGAATATATACAATATATATCATATAATATTGATTCCTTAAGGGTGAATAATTATTTTTCATTCATTTATTTCTTTAATCAGATAATGAATACATCATTAAGGTTTACACATGGTGGATCATATCCATGAAAGGTGTAATTAAATTTTCAATTAAAGAGTGATTATAGATATAAATAAAAATATTATATATGAAATCTATAAAATTATTAACATTTTTTTAAAATTTTTAGTAATGATCAACAGATAATAAATGGGACTATCAAACTGAAAGCAACTTTGAAATCAGAGATGTTGTCACCCAGAATTGTGATATTAATAAAACAATTATTAATAAATGAGTGAAATGATGTAATAATAAAAACATTTATGATTTATATGGATATGGTTATTTAATAAATTTCTAATAAATAAAAATTTATTATATGTGAGGATTGAACCTTATTGGAGATAGGAGAGACTACAGGAATGAGATTTTTGTTACAGTCCAATTTTAATCAAGATTATTTATACTTGAATTCTTATCAAAGAAATTTTATAATCCTTCCATGATGAATATATTTCATTATATAATTTTATATTCAGTTATATATATTATAATGTTTCCATTAATTTTCCAAACATTAATCTTTTAGGAGATCAAAAAAGTATTTTCAATGAAATTTATTCAGTCAAAAAAAAATTTCTTCCACATCCGAAATTTAAAAAAAATATTTTAGGAATGGATTTAATAATTAAACATTGATTTTTAATTAAATTTTCACTAATTTTTTCTTTTCTAACAATCATCTTGAATGGAATATTTTTTCCATTTTTCAAATGATGTATGTTGTTACATCACCTAAAAAAAATATAGAAACTCTATTATTTACACATATAAAACATGAAATTATCTGATTAAATTATGAAAAATATTGTCATTAAAATAAAATTACAAAATTATGTGTTCAATTTAGATGAAAATGTTTTAAAATATAATTTTTCTTCTTCTAAAAATTTGATTTTAAAAAATAATGGTTATTTTCTTCAAAATATATTCAATGTGATCATTCAAAATAAATTTCCATATAACCTAAAATCATTTGATGCTATTAATACTATCTATGGAATACTATCCTTGTATACTATCCATTTTCATTATCAATATGGCTTATGTTTTTAATTCACTGATTATTATGATACCCATTAAATTTATCCAAATTATATAATTTGATGGTATATATATTAAATAAACGCATTTTAAGGAGTTCTAATATGTTAAAGGTTTTATTATCTTTTAGAACACATTAGTATAATTTATTTTCTTTGATGGGTGGCACCTATATATCCCTATAATATATTGGGTAAATATTGATAAATAAAGAGGTGAATATGTGTTCTTTTAGCCTAATTTCATGTACAAATTTTTATGGATGGTCCTTGTTTTCATGTAAATAATTTTAAGCATGTAAATGAATGTATGGTCCATAAGATTATGTTTGGACCATGTTTCATGATTTTACATTTACAAGAGGTATGGATTTCATTTATTTAACATAATATGTGTACTAATTTCAATTTATGAGAGTTGAAAAGGTTATAAGATTTTGTGCATGCCATAATAAAATGTATTTTAAAATTTTAATTCTCTCATTGATCTAGTTAATTGATTTATGTTTTAGATATTATAAACTAAAAAACATTACGAAATGAATCATGATATATTCAATGATATGTATGGTGTGAATTTCCAATATTAATCCCATGGTCTCAAACCCTTATAATCATATTATTATTAGGTGGTCATTGATATATCCATTTTTTTACCCATAATAGGAATACAATCTCACAATTATATATGATTCTATTCCAAGTGATATGAATAACATGATTTTATTAGATTTGTATAAGAAATTTTATTTTTATTATGGAATTAGAGGGATGATAAAAGATCAACTATGATCTAGTTTCTTATGTGTCCACAATTCAAAAATGAAAGTGACCTTTATTGTTCTAGCATGGATCATTATGTATTGTAATGAATATTAATAAATTAATATTATAATTCTATGAATGAAATGATAGGGTCACTATAGTTGGTATTAATGATTATTTAATATGTGGAAATTATGATGAAAAAAAATTACTATGAACCATAAGGATATTTCAATGTAATTGATAAAATAAGAAAGTATTAATCATGTATAACCTGGGATATAATCATGTATTAATAGATTAAGAAGAATGTTTCTTGGTTTAATCATAAAATGATGTATGTTTTTTGTTTTTTTTTGTTTTCCACTATGATTTTGATTGAACACACTATGCATTTTGGTTTTAGTCAACAGTTATAACCAAAAGAAAATCATGTGAAAAAATCTGGTGTCAAATTAAATGAACATCCTCATGAGAAATAGAAAGTCACAAGAGTTGGGTTGAAATATCATACAACAATTCTCACTCTACTCTCTCAATATACTTCTAGTAACGTGGATCAATTATTACATCCAAATTCACCAATGGGGAGAAAAAATTTATTTACTATATTATGAAATATTGAAAAAAAGTACATCTATAAGCATTCTAATCCACTAATAACTAATAACTGGATCAATGAAATTGAAAATATATTTTCTATTTTTCAGTTATGAGACTATGAAAAATGTTTTCTATATTTTTATCAATTTAAAGGTGAATAAAATAAATGGGTGAATATTTTTATGACTACATGTAAATGTAATAACTCATGTTTTTTACGAGAAAGAATTCCATTTGAATTTTAATTTTGGTGATTAGTGGATGGGTAGTTTTTTAAATAGAATATAGAAACATAATTCTGACAATTCAAATTCAACCATGTGATGTTTTTAGAATTTTATGAAGACCTTATAACATTCCTAAGTGGCTCAAGGAGGTTAGGGAGTGACTAATAAAGAAAATTGGTTTTTAAAGGATATTCATAGGTGCATAGTTTTTCTGAAACCATGAGGCCCATAGCAGAAAACTATGAATCCATACATAGGCGAAAGGGGTTATCGCATGTGATATTCATGGTTTACAAAACCATCCTCCTAGACCGCACAGTTATGTGTATTGGAGAGTAACTCGATGTTATTTTTCATAGGGGTTTCACATGGTTTGGAATCCTTGCTTTTCAAAACATGTGGGATTATAAATGTCCAAGTAAATGGTGCATAGTTGGCACATAATTTGTCAATATATGTGGCACAAACAATGCATGATTCCCAATATTAAAATTGTATTAAATTTAAATCAATTAAAATAAAATAAAAAATAATCTAATAATTATATTAACCATTTCTTATACCCAGACCTGTGTGTGACACACCCCTTGGGGGTTTCCCTAGTTGCGAGATGAACCTCCATCCAACTCCCTCCATCTGTGGCAATTTCACTGGAATCTCATTAAATTCATGGCCAGCTTTTGGAGACAAGACACTCAACCTACTATTCCTCCATCACATTGGCGTATTTTCTTCTCAATATTACCCTTCACAAATAGACAAATACCGAAGTATATGACAAACCTGATTTTGATTTCTTCTTTTGATTTTAGGGCATGAAATGTTCACCTTGGTTAGGATTTTTTCATATTATGACATATTTTTCCAATGGTCTGGTGGATGGGTTTTATTTGTCTCACTTCTATCCATTTTTCTAATTTTCTACACCGACTATTTTTTTGTACTCTTTAATTTAGGGTCTTAATGTGTTTTGAGTCTCTAAAATTGAATGTAGAGGGTTTTGATCATCTTTTATTGTGTGAAAACACATACATAAGTAAATATTTATATACAATTCTATGTATGTATTCCATTTTGGATATGGGAATACATTATCTGGATTAGTATATATATATATATATCTCTATGTGTGTGTAAGAATATATGTTCATGTGAGTGTTGGCTAGTTTAGAGTGGTCGCTACGTAATCTGGAATGTGTTGAAATTCTTCTAGGTCTACTGCTTGAGGTAGGATCCCTATCATTGGCCTGTTTGTATTTAATAATTCATTATGTACTTCTCTAAATATATTGAATTATTATTTTGATTGATAAATGGAACTATAAATCTAGAATGAAATTATCCAATGTGATAAATGACTTATTGAGGAATATAGTACTGTTTTTATAATAAATCCCCTCGATTGTGGGGAAACTTATTAAAATAAAAAGTTAGTGATAGTGGTTATATAATTTTTATTCATGGTTTTATATTACCATAAGTCTTTTTTTTGGTGTTGACATATCAATTTCTAGTGAATCTACCCTTTGGGGTTGTTAAAGGCTGTTTATATGTTAGTTAAATGACAACTTTTCCATGTATTCATTGATATGTATGTATTGATTTTTATATCACTTTTATACCATGTGAGTGATTATTATTGATATTCCACAAGATATTCTAAAACGTGAATCACCCCAAGGGTTTTCTTATTGAGTGGAACATGAATGGGTTTTTCCATTGGATACCCTTAGTTGTTTCATTTACAGTATGTTATGGGAGGTAAAACATCCAATTGATTTGATATTTTAATTCTTAATTAAATGGATTAATTGGGATGGGATGAGTGATCATGTCTCTTTTCCCTTATTATTGAATTTCAGGATTAATCATGTAATTTATTTTATATGGGTATGCCCATGTTATATATATTGTAACGCCCCGACCCTAGATACCCAGAGTTGGTGCATTATTACATAACATTGACATGATCACAAGAAAGATCAAGTCTATAAATACCTATTAGTTTAGTAGCCTTGAAAACACTAGATATATTCATAAATTATACATTACATCAATAAGTGAAAAACTACAACAACATATTGTCTTCATATCCCCTCATTATATCCCTGCAGGTCATTCATAAAATACGTCTTCACATCTTGGGAAAAATAAAACATAGAAAAAGGGGTGAGCTCGAATGCCCAGTAAGGATAACAATATAGAGGAAACTTTCACAAATAAAAACAAACATTTAAGGCAATGTATAACTGAAACAAAAGCCTTTTAAACTTGAACTTCAACATAGTATGGAAAAAATAAAATTAAATAATGTGATTTACTTATTCACATGGATATTCTACTAATCGAATAATCAAATGAAATATCAATAACCACTTTCATAATGATGGAATGCATAATTCCAGACTATCATAACCACATAGCCAAGGCCTCGTGCCAAGAATACAAATAAGATTTTGTCAAGGCCTTGTGCCAAGACACTAATTTGTCTCATGAGACCTACCGATGCATCAATGAGCTATAGCAGGATCCACCCGTCACATATTAAGTCCAATGCATTCCCATATCAAAAGGTTTAAACATAACATAAACATTCTTATTAAAACTTGCATACGAAATGTAAATACATCATCCATAAACCATGAAGGGTATAAAAATAACACATCCATAGTCAAACATATCACAAAACCTTCAATACAATATAGAAGTTTTGTATCATAATAAATCAACTTCATATAAACATAAAATCCATCAAAGGATGTTGGAATAGATGAAATCAAAACTATTTGATAGAAATATCACTTTTTTTAAATCATTTAAAAGTCACACATTTATTAAGGAAGTAATTTAAAAGAGATTTTTAAATCAAAGTGTCCCATAACACTTAGAAACATTTGAAAAGAAATATCATTTCAAAACATTCATGTCCATATAAATAAATCCTTAAAATCATTTGAAAACATGGACATTAATTAAAAATATTTTCAAAGATAAATCTTTAAAACATTTAAAATTCTGATTTTGATAATGAGTACCTTTCATAAAATCTTAAAATATTTATTTTGAAATCATTTAAAAGTCACATAATTATAAAATAAAACATTTACCATGAAAATATTTTTATAAACTTGTACGGGATGCTTCGAAAATTTTATAACAGTGGAAAATAGCCACACAGTCCATATAAGTTAAAAAAAGACATCGTTAACTTAATTCTGTCGAAAAGGTCAAAAGGACCTTGTTTGGAAAACAACGGAATGATTCCTTTATAAATATCTTATAAACAGTCAAACAAGGGTATAAATGACTTTATCCTATATTCTGTAAAATAGTAAGAATGTTTTGAAATTCACTTTCAAAAACCATGGATGTCACGACCCGCCCTCGGGACCCGTGCCGTGACTACCCCAATCCCGCCTTCCATAGGCCAGGGGCTGGCGACTAGCACCAAGGCGTAAATCCCAATAACTGGGAAGGCATTGCCTTTATAAAAGTAATCAAAAAGAACCACAGAGCACAAGCGGAAGTAAAACACTAAGTACAAAAGAAAGTTCTGAAAAGTAAATGGGCCAGAATACAAACCCAAAAGAAAGTAAAACTACAACTGTAATGTAAAACTCGAAAGGGAAAACAACAACTGAAAAGTAAAGCTGCTACGCCGAGCTGCCCACTGGAAATCCCACCTGAAGGGTGGGTACAGATAGCTCCTCTTCTCCTGAGGTCCCACCGTCCGCTCCGAGAATGTCTCGCCCAGTGGTCTACCTCCGGGTACCGCCTCGTCGTCACGTCCACCTCTGGGTACCACCTCGTCGTGAGGTCCTCCTCTGGGTACCATCTCTTCGTATAGTCCACCTCCAGGTACTGTCCAGTCCTCGAACACTCGGCTTCTGTCAACACTGCCCGTTGTCTGCAACCAACACAACGAGGTGCGGGCATAGCCCGTGCAGGGGTGAGTATAATGATACTCAGTAGGGACCCCGAGACCCTCAAGGTCTCACTAAACCAACAAGGATAACCACAAAGAAGATCTCAATAGATAACCTCTACTTAGATATATGCCCATACATATACCTAAGTTATCAAGTAACCCATCTCAATCATGAGGAAACAAAAGGATTGTGAAATCAACGGATAACCACTACCCGGCTATATGCCCATACATATACCAAAGTTAGCAAGTGACCCATCTCAATCATGAGGTAAACACAAGGTCAAAAGTCTCAGCTCAAACCAGGATTTTCATTATCGAAACCGTAATTGCTGAAGAGCTCCGTCTCTGGAGTGTACAGTGGTCCTGTCACGACTCTGAGGTACTGATCACTAAACTAAGACTGCTGAGGTACTCCTCCTGTCGAGTACTGCGGGTTTGCGGCCAACTACCGGGCGCTCCGTCCGCTGAGGGTCTATCGCCAAATACCGGGCGCTCCCACTAATAGCCTACAGAGGTACTCCTCCTGTCGAGTACCGCGGGTTTGCAGCCAACTATCGGGCGCTCCGTCCGCCATGGGTCTGTCGGCAAATACCGGGTGCTCCTTCCACTGGGCTAGTCGACTCACTCCGAGTCGAGTCGGTCAAGCAGTCATCAGGTCTCAGCCGGTTACACGGTCTCCGTACTCCGCACGCTCGTCTCCGGGAGGGTCCGCTCCACGAGCTACTGGTCGATACTCCAAGTATCACAAAGTCCCGCAAAGAAGTATCTTAAAGGACCGCCTCATCATAGGGGTCTCAACGCAACAGACGGCGCGTCAATCAGACGCCCGGTCTGTGAGTTATTAGCTTTTTCGTCCCAGGGGCCCGGTTGGTTTCGTGAGCGAACCAAACCCGGCCGTACCTCAACTATACCCCGAACTCTCATAGGGTAAACTCATAGGGACCGTTTCTCAATGCGATCACCAACGCCACTGACGGTTCGTCAAACAGATGTTCTGTCAGAAAGATATCAGCTTTTCCGTTCCAGGGGCCCGGTTGGATTTCGGTGCGATCCAACCCGGCCACTATCCATCTGCATCCAAAACTCGGGCGGAGGATGCCAAAAGCTCCGTATCATCAACTGGAACTCAACGAAACAGACGGCACGTCAATCGGACGCCCGTTCTGAGAGTTATTGGCTTTTTCGTTCCAGGGGCCCGATTGGATTTCAGTGCGATCCAACCCGACCGCACTCCGTCGGCATCCAAACCTCGAGCGGAGTAAGCCGAAAGATCCATCTCACTTAGAGGAATTCAACGAATCAGACGGTGTGTCAATCGGACGCCTGGTCTGTTATTTATTGGCCTTTCCGTCTCACACCCACTCTGGGAAACATCCCAGGTGGACACCCATCCTGATCACTACTCTAGGCCAAGCACGCTTAACTACGGAGTTTTAACCACGTAGGCTCCCGAAAAGAAAGTTGCACCTTGAGTATAGTATACCGAAACGACCGTCTCGATCCAAGGATCATGTTGCCGCTGACGACGAGTCGTTTGGAGGCCCATAGCCCATGATACGGGCATTTGACCAAACCGCTCGGTAACGGGGGTTTCGGGCCCAGGCCGTCCCGGCCCGAGACCCCCCGGATGGCCCAAACCGGGTCGACCCGCCTCGGACGGGGTCGACCCAGCCCGGCCCAGCCCGACCCGGCCCGGCGCGGCCCGGCGCGGCCCGGCGTGGCGAACCGGCCAGGCGCGCCGGTTCGGCCCAAGGCAGCGCGCCGGGCGCGCTGCCAGCTTGGCCGAAGGCCGAGCTTGCTGGAAACGGGGGGCCGCCTGCCCCCCTTTGTGAAACCGGCCCCCCTCATAATGGGGGGCCAAATAACTGCCCGGGGGAATTAATTTCCCCCGGTTTCCACCAACCCGGCCGGCCCGACCTGGCCGGCCAGCTTCATGTCAACAGGACCGGCAAGGGCCGGTCCTCTTCCGTCTTCCGGCACCGGCGGCCAGCTTCATGTCAACAGGGACCGGTTGCGGCCTTCGTCATCCGGCACGGTGCGACGGCACCGTGCCCCTCCGCCGCGGCCCCGCTCCGGCCGCGGCGTCTTCGGTTTCCTTCGACGCGGCGCGACGGCGTCGTGTTCATGATAATTCTTTCCACGGCGCGGCGCGACGGCGACACGCAATAATTTCCGTGTGATTCCCGCGTGGTGCGACAGCACCACGCTATCTCGTTTCATCCGCAAGAAACATTCAAGAACAAAGGAGGGGGGTTCGGCCGTGTTTGTGCGGTCCGGTCCCCCTCTCGTTAGACGATAACACTTAAACGGTCATCCTCAAGTTTGTCATGCTAGAACCAAGAACGGAAAATAATTAAATAAAGCAACAACAAACCCCTACCTCGCTTTTCGTTATGTGTTGACGAAGTCGCGGAAAGGCGGCGGCGATTCGTCGACATCGGAAAAGAGAAGTTGTTGACGACGTCGGTGTTCTTCGTGAAAGGCGCTCCCTTCTTTATTCCGGAAGGAGTGGGAAGGAGGCATCCAAGAAGGGATCGACGTTGGAAACTTCATGTTCTTCTTTGGAAAAGGCATTCTTCGTCGAGAAGACGTTGTTCCATGTTTGGAGATGTCCTTCGTGTTCTTCGTCGAGGGTGGAATTCTCTTCAATCCTTCCATGACTCTATCACAAAGATTTAGCCAACCCCAAACAATAAAACAACACACCTTATTATAGTGTTAGCTTAATGAATTCAAAATAATTCAAATTCATTAAGTTACATCCTTCATTAATGGGTGGAGAGACTCCAAAATTAATGAAGGTGGAAGTGAAGAGTCACATTTAATTGGGGGGGGGGGGTTCAAGGGAGTTAAGGAGTTTAAGGAGTTAGGAATTTGAGGGGTTTTGGCACATTAAGTGCAAGGGAGTTTAAGGGGGTAGAAGAGAGTTAAGGGGACGGTGAAGGGGTGGGGCTCGTGTGGGCCCCACCTCACCTTAATCCTCACTTGGTTAGTTAGGAACTTGTGATTCCACCCCAACTTCCACACTTAGGATATAACCACATAAGAAGATAAATAAAATTTGTAACACAAATGTTATTTTTCTTTACACTTAAACCACATCCTTATTAAACAACTACTCCCAAGCAAAGGCAACTCCAGGAAAGGCATTCCTAAGCAAAAACCGGCGCTACGGTTCCATCGGTGCCCTCGGAATTTGATTCCGGGCACCGGTTCAAAAGTTAGAAATTCCCGCTCGTTCGTTCACTGAACGTACCCGAGCCAAACTTCGGAAATTTATTCTGGGCACAACGGGCCTCAGAATCAGGCGCCGTCAAAAACTGTGTTCTTGTAAAATTCCAAAGAAAATTAAAGAAAAAAATCCTTGAAATTTACGGGTCTTTACATTACTCCCACCTCAGGGATTTACGTCCCCGTAAAGCTTCATCACAAACTAGGGTCACAAAAGCGGTACAGAGCATGCATCTGACCCTTCCTCTCCCATGTGCTCACCTGGAGGTTCCCGTACTGTCCAAGGAAGTGCACCCAAGGAATTGATCATCCTCGTAGGATCTGCTCCTGTCTATCCTTGATCCCCACTGGAACCTCCGTGCATGTCGCTCTATCATCGACGTCCAACTCCCTGAGGTCGATGATGTGTGAAGGATCAAGCACGTATCACCTCAATTGAGTTACGTGAAAGTCATAGTGCATCTGGTGCAACTGAGGTGGATGGGTCAAGCGATAAACCACCTCGCCTACCCTGCTGGGGACCTAGAAAGGTCTATTGAACCTCAGAGATCTCTTGCCGCCTCGGCTACATCTCCGTAAACCTCGTCGAGGTGAGACCTGTATAAGAATGTGGTCGCCATCCTCAAACTCTAAAGGTCTCCCTTTTTAGTTTAGAACTGAAACTCAAAACTCCTGCTGCCACGAGGGTAAGGTTGGCCGACCCAAGAATGATCGGCTACACTCTCCCATGCACGAGTTTATCTTGTGCTACCCAGGGTTTCCTTTTCGCCGACCAAGGAAAACCCATCCCAACGTTTGCCTAATACCGTCAATTTGAGTATGAACAGTGATTGCCAAATACATACACAAACTAACGTCGTAAGGCCTCGACGCTACCACCAAGATGTCCTAACAGAGACTCTCGCCTCAAGGGTCAGATCACACTGTCGGCGTAAGTGTGACTATCGAGTCTCCTCCCAAAGGTATCTCCAGACGTGAGGGTCAAGTCAACAGCTTAACCGGAATCTCTAGGTCTGGGACTAGATTCATGGAATGAAGGGATGATTCGTTTTGATGCATGTGGATACAGCAGCTAGTAGAAGATAAATTCCGTACTTCGAATCATCCTTAGATCCCCCATTTTGGTCGCACTCCATGACCGCAAGCAGCTACCCTCTTTCCCTACTCTCCAACTCCCTGAGTCTAGCGGGGACTACAAAGGCGGGTGATGGTAACATGTTGAAATGTACACCACCACGAGCTGCTCTCCAAGCTCTGCCTCCATGTCTGCTACTCTGCAGATTCATCTGTCCTTAACATTTCCTCTTTTTGAAACATTTTACATGCCCAAGTCTCCGAGACTGGTGTCAGTTTCCTGCTTTCCAAACTTCTAACATTCTCTGGCTGTATTCGATTAGCAAAGAATTCTCAACCACAAAGGTTCCTTCTAGCACTCTAGCCTAAGTAGAAATGCATAGAGAAAAGGTGATGGCTCGGAAGCCCTTAAACATACCATGCTCAGAGGTCCAACCTCTATTGCACTGATCGAAACGCTTCCATCGAGTACCCGATATGTTCGGTACGCCTCGATTAATTCTCAGCTATCAACACGTCCTCCCGCCGAAACTGTAAAATTTCTAGAAAATTCTCGGCCACCTCCTCAAGCCAGTCCTCAGCCGCCTATGAGTCAGGTTCACCTCGGAACATGAGGGTATCTGAAGTTATAACACATGTAAGGCAGTAAACGTACATGTGTCACCTACCGGTACCGCCGGGTGTAACTGCTGACCAACAGGTAGTGATGTATAGCTGACACACTACCCAAAGGCACTATCTCAGGAATCGGTTCACGTACCGAAGCCTCATCACTATGAGGACCATCCTCATGGTCATTCACTGGAAAACACTAGTGGTCAAGTTCACTATCCACTCTACTGATGTCTCAGATAGGCAGAAAACTCTAGCAATCGCCTCCAGCCACTGCTTTGCTGTCTGGAAATATGCCTCGCCTCGTAACTTCTGAGGCATCTACTGCTAGAACTCGTGCAACGCGCTCCGCCAGCGTGCACAGTTTTCTAGTATAGCCGTTGGCATCTGCTGCCCAACAGGTGGTGATGTACTGGTACACCACCCGAGGGTGCCAACATAGTAAAAAGGGCCCTACACCAGAGCCTCGTCGCTCGGTGAGCCGTCATCGAGTACTCTCTCGGAACTCCAACTGACTGTCTGCGTGGAGACATCCTGAACAGATGCGACACGGTCAACGTCTTATACCTGGTGATTTGACCTGGTTTGAGCTGACTTTAAAACTTTGGAAACACACACGCAATCAGTGTTTTTGTGTACAAAGTCAGAAATCAGTAGTCAGGGTCCTGGTGTACGGATACGTCGGCCGCCGCACCAACACTGGACTCCCTGAACTGAAGACCACACTCGGTACCCTTAACACTATTGCTTCACATAGAAAAAGATAAGAGTCCTGAGTTCTGCGGTAGAACTGAACTCCTCTGATACCAATTTGTCACGACCCGCCCTCGGGACCCGTGCCGTGACTACCCCAAGCCCGCCTTCCATAGGCCAGGGGCTGGTGACTAGCACCAAGGCGTAAATCCCGATAACTGGGAAGGCATTGCCTTTAAAAAAGTAAACAAAAAGAACCACAGAGCACAAGCAGAAGTAAAACACTAAGTACAAAAGAAAGTGATGAAAAGTAAATGGGCCAGAATACAAACCCAAAAGAAAGTACAACTACAACTGTAATGTAAAACTCGAAAGGGAAAACAGCAACTGAAAAGTAAAGCTTCTACGCCGAGCTGTCCACTGGAAATCCCACCTGAAGGGTGGGTACAGATAGCTCCTCTGCTCCTCAGGTCCCACCGTCCGCTCCGAGTATGTCTCGCCCAGTGGTCCACCTCCGGGTACCGCCTCGTCGTCACGTCCCCCTCTGGGTACCGCCTCATCGTGAGGTCCTCCTCTGGGTACCATCTCTTTGTATAGTCCACCTCCAGGTACTGTCCAGTCCTCGAACACTCGGCTTCTGTCAACACTGCCCGTCGTCTGCAACCAACACAACGAGGTGCGGGCTTATCCCGTGCAGGGGTGAGTATAACGATACTCAGTAGGGACCCCGAGACCCTCAAGGTCTCACTAAACCAACAAGGATAACCACAAAGAAGATCTCAATAGATAACCTCTACTTAGATATATGCCCATACATATACCTAAGTTATCAAGTAACCCATCTCAATCATGAGGAAACAGAAGGATTGTGAAATCAACGGATAACCACTACCCGGGTATATGCCCATACATATACCTAAGTTAGCAAGTGACCCATCTCAATCATGAGGTAAACACAAGGTCAAAAGTCTCAGCTCAAACCAGGATTTTCATTATCTAAACTGTAACTACTGAAGAGCTCCGACTCTGGAGTGTACAGCGGTCCTGTCACGACTCTGAGATACTGCTCACTAACCTAAGACTACTGAGGTACTCCACCTATCGAGTACTGCGGGTTTGCGGCCAACTACCGGGCGCTCCATCCGCTGAGGGTCTATCGCTAAATACCGGGCGCTCCCACTAATAGCCTACAGAGGTACTCCTCCTGTCGAGTAGCGCGGGTTTGCAGCCAACTACCGGGTTCTCCTTCTGTCGTGGGTCTGTCGCCAAATACAGGGCGCTCCTTCCACTGGGCTAGTCGAGTCACTCCGAGTCGAGTCGGTCAAGCAGTCGTCAGGTCTTAGCCGGTTACACGGTCTCCGTACTCCGCACGCTCGTCTCCGGGAGGGTCCGCTCCACGAGCTACTGGTCGATACTCCAAGTATCACAAAGTCTCACAAAGAAGTATCTCAAAGGACCGCCTCGTCATAGGGGTCTCAACGCAACAGACGGCGCGTCAATCAGACGCCCGGTCTGTGATTTATTAGCCTTTTCGTCCCAGGGGCCCGGTTGGTTTCGTGAGCGAACCAAACCCGGCCGTATCTCAACTATACCCCGAACTCTCACAGGGTAAACTCATAGGGACCGTTTCTCAACGCAATCACCAACGCCGCTGACGGTTCGTCAAATAGACGTTCTGTCAGAAAGATATCAGCTTTTCCGTTCCAGGGGCCCGGTTGGATTTCGGTGCGATCCAACCCGGCCACTATCCATCTGCATCCAAAACTCGGGCGTAGGATGCCAAAAGTTCCGTATCATCAACAGGAACTCAACGCAACAGACGACACGTCAATCGGACGCCCGGTCTGAGAGTTATTGGATTTTTCGTTCCAGGGGCTCGGTTGGATTTCGGTGCGATCCAACCCGACCGCACTCCGCCGGCATCCAAACCTCGAGCGGAGTAAGAGGAAAGATCCATTTCACTAAGAGGAATTCAACGAAATAGACGGTGCGTCAATCGGACGCCTGGTCTGTTATTTATTGGCCTTTCCGTCTCACACCCACCCTGGGAAACATCCCATGAGGTCACCCATCCTGATCACTACTCTAGGCCAAGCACGCTTAACTACGGAGTTTTAACCACGTAGGCTCCCGAAAAGAAAGGTGCACCTTGATTATAGTATACCGAAACGACCGTCTCGATCCAAGGATCGTGTTGCCGCTGACGACGAGTCGTTTGGAGGCCCGTAGCCCAAGATACGAGCATTTGACCAAACCGCTCGGTAACGGGGGTTTCGGGCCCGGGCCGTCCCGGCCCGAGACCCCCCGGATGGCCCAAACCGGGTCGACCCGCCCCAGACGGGGTCGACCCGGCCCGGCGCGGCCCGGCCCGGCGCGGCGAACCGGCCAGGCGCGCCGGTTCAGTGCAAGGCAGCGCGCCTTGCGCGCTGCCAGCTTGGCCGAAGGCCGAGCTTGCTGGAAACGGGGGGCCGCCTGCCCCCCCTTTGTGAAACCGGCCCCCCTCATAATGGGGGGCCAAATAACTGCCCGGGGGAATTAAATTCCCCCGGTTTCCACCAACCCGGCCGGCCCGACCTGGCCGACCGGCTTCTTGTCAACAGGATCGGCAAGGGCCGGTCCTCTTCCGTCTTCCGTCACCGGCGGCCCGGCTGGCCGCCGGTCATCACGATCCGTTGCGGCCCGGAACCGGCTGCGGCCTTCGTCATCCGGCGCGGTGCGACGTCACCGCGCCCCTCCGCCGCGGCCCCGCTCCGGCCGCGGCGTCTTCAGTTTCCTTCGACGCGGCGCGACAGCGTCGTGTTCATGATAATTCTTTCCACGGCGCGGCGCGACGGCGCCGCGCAATAATTTCCGTGTGATTCCCGCGTAGTGCGACGACACCACGCTATCTCGTTTCATCCGCAAGAAACATTCAAGAACAAAGGAGGGGGGGTTCGGCCGTGTTTGTGCGGTCCGGTCCCCCTCTCATTAGACGATAACACTTAAACGTTAATCCTCAAGTTTGTCATGCTAGAACCAAGAACGGAAAATAATTAAATAAAGCAACAACAAACCCCTACCTCGCTTTTCGTTATGTGTTGATGAAGTCGCGGAAAGGCGGCGGCGATTCGTCGACATCGGAAAAGAGAAGTCGTTGACGACGTCGGCGTTCTTCGTGAAAGGCGCTCCCTTCTTTATTCCGGAAGGAGTGGGAAGGAGGCATCCAAGAAGGGATCGACATTGGAAACTTCACGTTCTTCTTTGGAAAAGGCATTCTTCGTCGAGAAGACGTTGTTCCATGTTTGGAGATGTCCTTCGTGTTCTTCGTCGAGGGTGGAATTCTCTTCAATCCTTCCATGACTCTATCACAAAGATTTTGCCAACCCCAAACAATAAAACAACACACCTTATTATAGTGTTAGCTTAATGAATTCAAAATAATTCAAATTTATTAAGTTACATCCTTCATTAATGGGTGGAGAGACTCCAAAATTAATGAAGGTGGATGTGAAGAGTCACATTTAATTGGGGGGGTTCAAGGGAGTTAAGGAGTTTAAGGAGTTAGGAATTTGAGGGGTTTTGGCACATTAAGTGCAAGGGAGTTTAAGGGGGGTAGAAGAGAGTTAAGGGGAAGGTGAAGGGTTGGAGCTCGTGTGGGCCCCACCTCACCTTAATCCTCACTTGGTTAGTTAGGAACTTGTGATTCCACCCCAACTTCCACACTTAGGATATAACCACTTAAGAAGATAAATAAAATTTGTAACACAAATTTTATTTTTCTTTACACTTAAACCACACCCTTATTAAACAACTGCTCCCAAGCAAACGCAACTCCAGGAAAGGCATTCCTAAGCGAAAACTGGCGCTACGGTTACATCGGTGCCCTCAGAATTTGATTCCAGGCACCGGTTCAAAAGTTAGAAATTCCCGCTCGTTCGTTCACTGAACGTACCCGAGCCAAACTTCGGAAATTGATTCTGTGCACACCGGGCCTCGGAATCAGGCGCCGTCAGAAACTGCGTTCTTGTAAAATTCCAATGAAAATTATGAAAAAAAAATCCTTGAGATTTCCGGGTCTTTACAAGGGATGTGGATGATAAAGAGGTCCAAGTAGATAATTAGGTATAAAAAACCTCGGATAATGAAGAGATTGTGAAATAACTCTTACCTTGTAATTTTCCTTGGTTGGGGGTAGGTTAACCTCCTGTATAATGGTGAAATAATTGTTATTAAATTATAAAAGAATCATATACATTATTATGGTATCATATATGATCTTTTAACATTTCTTTGTTAATAATATCTTAGTGTTATCGTCGTTTCGGGTGTTAACTTACTCATTTTGTTTTATATGTTTTTGTTACATAAGCCATATTTTTCATGGATAGGTTGTATATTATTCATATCCATAATGATATCACGTACTTAAAAATTATTTTTAAATCATCAAATGATAATTATACTTGAATGGATACGATGGAGAATGAATCTCATTGCGTTCGTAGAGACGGTAGTCTGTACGTACGCACGAGCGACAATATCATTCTTTTGAAATTAAAATAATATTTAATTGGATGTTATATCTTATATAAAGAATCATTATCATGTTATATTTATTATTTACATGAATTACACATCATTATTATACCCATCCAAATAATAATATATTGAATAAAATTACACCACGACGTGGAGACGGTAAGCCGTACGTACGCACGTATGGTGACATGTCATTAAAAGGATGGATAGAATACTGAATATGGTTGTTCCATATTGATAATAATATTAATGTATATAGGAGATACTGGATTCATTATTTTAGAATGGAAATAACAAATAATGAAGAAGTTGAAGAAGAAATGAATTTGAAAAAGGGTGGTGAAAACATTACCTCTTCTTCGGGTTCTTCCTTTTGATTTGGTCAAAAGGGCTCTTTAGGTTGGATTTCTGATCAAAATAAGGCCTCTATGTTGTAGTGAAGGAAGTTTAGAGAGTATTTGGGCAGGGTTTGGCTGAACCAAAAGGCTTTGAATGTGTGAATTAGTGTGATGGGGGAGTGCCCTTTTATAAGAGGGGTGAGTGGAACCTTTAGAAAAGCTAGAAATGTTATTTTATAATAAATTCATATTCGGTTTCTAATGGCTCAAAAGTGGATTATTTAAATTTTAAGGTGGGTATGGGTCGAAAAACACTCAACCAATAGAATTTAGACAAGTTTGTGTAATTATATTATCCTTATCGTTTATTTGTAACTCTTAGTTAATTAGTTTGACACTTACCATGTCACTTTGTATTTTTATATTATATAGTTAATAAACATACTATATACCTCCAATAGACACCCAAGTGGTCCCTTAATGATACAACTATCATGATATAAGTCTCTTGGCCGAACCATAGATTTTTAGGAATTTAATATCAATTAATAATATAATATTTGTTTTAAAAACTATTTTATGTCAATTTTTTCACTATTCATTAATTGATTTTTTTAAAACTTACAACAGAAGTATTACTTCGAAAAAAGTTTATTATATCATTAATAACATGTCATATTAACCTATAAAATTAGTTTAATTCATAAAAAGTCTCAAATTATATTTATTTCGGTATTTACAATATCAATTATTTTAATTTTTCACTATTATGGTAATTACTGTATCATCATTGTGTCATAAATAAAATAAATTATTTAGTGTCTAAAAATTATAAATAAAAAATCATTATATAGAAAATACTTTTATATTTCTAATGAATATTTATAATCGAATTTATCTTATGTTTAACCCTATATTAAAAATCTTTTAGTAAATAAACTTTGATTTTAACTCTTTTAACTCTTCTTTGAATTAAATAATAATGAATGTCCTAATCTAATCCAAGTGGACCTAAATGATAATATTTTATTCCTAAGGATGTTTTTGGTCGAGATACACTTGTTCAATATAATTAGGACATGTTTAAGGTAATATTAATATCATTTTTACCCTTAATTACCCTATTTACTTTTAACCGTGGTAAATAAAAGTAATAATTTACTATTCACCAAAAATTATTTAATCTCATTGAACCACATTTTACTTCTTGATATTAACCATGTCTCTCGGATTTTATAAATTCCACTCATAGAAGCGGTAAAATTATGTTTTATGAAAAATTCAGTTTTTAACTACCACTTAGTGGTTTCACTATTCATCAAAAAATGAAAGTTTCCAGAAACATACCAAAAAGTAGGTCTAAGCTATATTTGATATTATGAATTCGAAAATTATGTCTATTTTACCAAATTCAAAACATATCAGTTTCATTAATTAATATAAAAATTAATTCCCGTTGTCAAAACAAATAGCGTATTTTTAAGAGATAATAACTATCAAAAGATTGACACTTGGTTATGTCCGGTTTAATTGTGAAATTATGTACAATGACCAACATTTTATTAAATGGTAAAAATTTATTCTAAATATACTTTAAAACCTCTCAAATTCATAATTTATCAATATAAATTATTTCGATTAAAAAAGTTGTTTTTAATTAAAATTTAGTAATTTTCACTATTCATCAAAATATAAATGTTATCCGAAAACATCCAAAATTTCACCTTAGGATAAATTTGATACTCCGAATACAAAAATGAAGTCCATTTTGAGAGATAAAATTTAAAAAATTTGGAATTACTATTCATAACGGTTAGTTTGATTGGTTGTGGTGTGTGTTAGAACTCGAAGTTGCGTACAACACACACTACTGTATTATTCAAAAGAAAGCGTACCGTGGAAGCTTGGGATGTTTCATTGTAAATTTTTGATGTCCCCATTCTAAAAATTAATTTTATTTAGTCAAATTGAATATATAAAAGTTTAAAATATTGGATTTAAAAAGGTTTCACTATTAAAAGTTGGTAAAAGTGCAATACTGAAATTGAATTTTTTATTACATTTTTTCTAATAAATTCATAATATGGATTATAAAAATATAAAGATTATATAAAGTTTAAAATTTAGTTAATACTATTAATAACCACTTTTGAACGGCTTGTTTGGTAAGTCATGGTGCGCTTGAACTCGGTGTTGCGTGTAGTGCAAGTTATTGAATTATTTTAAAGAAATAACACACTATGAAATCTTGGGGGGTTACATTCTCCCCACCTTCAATAAATTGCGTCCATGTAATTTGAAATTGTTCTTAGAAAATAAAAAGTTGAATATAAAAAATATCTTTGTGGGAAAACCCACATCAGAAATTGGGTTGATAAAATTTAGTCTTAATAAGAGGAAAAGAGAAATGAAAGGGTCACCACCAAATTATGATCTCTATTCGAAGATCATTGGTGGAAATTAGAGACATATAATTGGTGGAAAAACTTAAATATTTATAGGTAGTGATTGAGGTCATCAATCACAAACAAGTGTAAAATTGAGGGCCTTAAATTCATCAATCTATGATGATTTAAAATACCCTCGGTTCAGCAAAACGTATGGTATTATGATAACACATTTTTTTGTTTTATGATTCCTTAACTAATGTATAAGAACTAATTTCTTCATTGAATAAGAGAAAAAGAAAAATATTTACTTGACAAGTACAGTCTCAACCTTTAACTAAGTTCTACCACAAACTCAACTTTCACTCTAAAAGATAATAGAACTTAAAAATAATAGTCTATTTATCCTATTCGTATAGGGTTAAAAATTAATTTATAATTCATCTAGAAGAACCATTAAAAAATGACATTATTCAAACCAGGACATCACGTTGGTCAGTGGTAGGTGATACACCCTTGTCACCCTTCGGTTGTGGGTTCATGTCTCGCGACCTTTCCAGACGTGACGGGTTGCCGCCCGACCTCCGGGTTGTCCTTTTATGGAAATCCAAAATAATCCAAACTAGAACTATCCAAAATACTTCAGTCCAAAATTTATAAGTATGGTAAACACAATGAAGATCCTTTTTTCACGTAATAATATGTGATCACCTTCATCATTTATTCTCTTAAAACACTACAACATCTTGAATTACCATAAAACCTTATTGATTACATTCATGATCCATTATTCCTTAAAGAATAATAGATATACTCATTCAATCCAAAAAAGGTTATAAACCCCAACAATGATGAAATATACAAATCATTAATCCTTTTCAAGGTAGTAAATAATATCCAATATAATTTATCCAAATCAATCATGTATTATTATAAAATCACTACCTCGGTATCAAAACCATATTATGGTTTATCTTTCTCTCAACCATATATTTTCCAAAAATTTAACCTCATATTGAGTCACTTTTCTTTGTTCCACACAATCTCAATTCCTTAATGAAATATTACTACAGTAAAATCCTTATATACTCCATAATTTTTATAACAAGTACATTATTGATACAACACTCAAATGACATAATGAACATAAGAACTCTAATCATTCCTCTTCATCTGTGGTAGTATCACAACTTGATTATTATCCAATAGTATCAGTTTTGGAATAGTCTGATGACTTGTACATAGGTTCGCGTAGTGTCAAAAACTCTTTGAAAATGAAACATTATACATTTGAAACCATTTCCTTACCCTTGCAGTCACGTACTTTGTGCCCTTTTCCTCCACACTTATAACAAACTCTCATTCCTTTCAGGCAAGTTCCGGGGTGTTTCTTCCCACACTTATCACATATGGGAAAATTCTTCTTTTCCCACTTCCCTTTATCCATATTTCTCTCTTCCATCCCTTTATTCTCTTGCTTCCCTTCAAAACCATAGGACTCAGTAAACTCTTTACTTCTCTTATCAACACATGATATTATTTCTTTATATGATGATAATACATGGGAGACTATTTCTCTTATAAATTCTGGCTTAAGACCATGAAAGATATGATCCTTCTTTCTCTGTGGATCATGTGCATTGATGGAGTTCTCATTCGTTCTACTGGGTGCTATTTCTAAAAAATGGCATATAGTAGATTAGTTTATGAATAACAATACCTAATCCCAAATTTGTAAAACACATAACATAAATTAAATAGTTTATGGATATAATCCATAATCATAAAAATGTTTTCTTTGAGGAAGTATATACTCATAAACCATTTATAATGATTTTTAAAGAAAATGAGAGTTATCCTAAGCATATCCCCCTAGAGTGTCGTAACCAAGAGTGCAGCAAAGTCCATTTTTGTGCACTAGTTCCCATTCGAGTCTAGCTCAATGCGGTGTTTTCGGGTTTTACCCCTAGGTACATCTGTTCCAGAGCCGCCTCTACCTGCTCGTATCCAGACAGGGATGTATTTCTCGGAAAACTCACAAAATCTCTACAATACCAAAATTCTAGGAAGTTCTTCTATACTAATCCTCAAAGTCCATAGTAAATCTATGTGCTCTAATTAGAGTTTATCAAAATATAGGTTCCATGGTTTGTACTAAAGTTCCTCTGATACCAACTTTAAGGCTCCGACCCTAGATACCCAGATTCAGTGCATTATTACATAACATTGGCATGATCACAAGAAAGATCAAGTCTCGAAAGACCAATTAGATTAGTAGCCTTGGAAACACCAGATATATTCATAAAGTTTACATTACATCAATAAGTGAAAAACTACAACAACATATTGTCTTCATATCCCCTTATACTATCCCTGCAGGTCATTCATAAAATACTTCTTCACATCCAGGAAAAAATAAAACATAGAAAAAGGGGTGAGCTCAAATGCCCAGTAAGGATAACAATATAGCGGGAACTTACACAAATAAGAAAAAACATTTAAGTCAATGTATAACTGAAAAAAATCCTTTCAAACTTGAACTTCAATATAGAATGGAAAAAATAAAATTAAATAATGCCATTTACTTATTCACATGGATATTCTACTAATAGAATAATCACATGAAATATCAATAACCACTTTAATAATGATGGAATTCATAATGGCAGACTATCATAACCACATAGCAAAGGCCTCATGCCAAGACTACAAATACGATTTTGTCAAGGCCTTGTTCCAAGACACTAGTTTGTATCATGATAACTACTAATGCATCGAGGAGCTATAGCGGGCTCCACCCGTTACATATTAAGTCCAATGAATTCTCATATAAAAAGGTTTAAACATAACATAAACATTCGTATTAAAACTAGCATACGAAATGTAAATACTTCATCCATAAACCATGAATGGTATAAAAATAACACATCCACAGTCAAACATATCATAAAACCTTCAATACAATATAGAAGTTTTGTATCATAATAAATCAACTTCAAATAAGCATAAAATCCATCAAAGGATGTTGACATAGATGAAATTAAAACTATTTGAGAGAAATATCACTTTTTTTGAAATCATTTAAAAGTCACACATTTATCAAGGAAGTAATTTAAAAGAGATTTTGTAATCAAAGTTTCTCATACCACTTCGAAACATTTGAAATGAAATATCATTTCAGAAAATTCATGTACATATAAATACATCCTTAAAATCATTTCATAACATGGAAATTAATAAAAAATATTTAGAATGATAAATCTTTAAAACATTTAGAATTCTTATTTTGATTAAGAGTACCTTTCGGAAAATCTTAAAATATTCATTTTGAAATCATTTAGAAGTCACATAATTATAAAATAAAACATTTACTCTAAAAATATCCTTATAATCTTGTAAGGGAAGCTTCGAAAATTTTTTAACAGCGGAAAATAGCTGCACCCGCCGTATAAGTTAAAAAAAGACATTCTTACCATAATTCTATCGAAAAGGTTAAAAAGGACCTTGTTTTGGAAAACGACGGAAAGATTCCTTTATAAAAATATTATAAAAAGTGAAACAAGGGTATAAATGAATTTATCCCATATTATGTAAAATAGTAATAATGTTTTGAAATACACTTTCAAGAAACATGGATGTGGATGATAAAGAGGTCCCAGTGGATAATTACGCATAAACAACCTCGGATAATGAAGAGATTGTGAAATAACCCTTACTTTTTATTTTTACTTGGTTGGGGGTAGGTTAACCTCCTGTATAATGATGAAATAATTGTTATTAAATTATAAAATAATCATATACATTATTATGTTATCATATATGATCTTTTAAAATTTCTTTGTTAATAATATCTTAGTATTATCGTCGTTTCGGGTGTTAACTTACTCGTTTTCTTTTATATGTTTTCTTACGTAAGCCATGTTTTTCAGGGATAGGTTGTATCTTATTCATATCCATAATTATATCAAGTCAATGAACATTATTTTTAAATCATCAAATGATAATTATACTTGAATGGATACAATGGAGAATGAATCTCATCGCATTTGTGGAGACGGTAGTCCGTACGTACGCACGAGGGAAAATATCATTCTTTTAATATTAAAATAATATTTAATTGGATGGTATATCTTAAATACAGAATCATTATTGTTTTATATTTATTATTTACATGAATTACACATCATTATGATACCCATCCAAATAATAATATATTGAATAACAATTACACCACAAAGTTGAGACGGTAAGCCGTACGTACGCACGTATGGTGACATGTCATTCAAAGGATGGATAGAATACTTAATATTGTAGTACCATATTTATAATAATATTATAGTATATAGGAGATTCTAGATTCGTTATTTTAGAATGGGAATAACAAAGAAAGAAGAAGTTGAAGAAGAAATGAATTTGAAAAAAGGTGGTGAAAACATTACCTCTTCTTCGGGTTCTTCCTTTTAAATTGATCAAAAGGGATCCATAGGTTGGCTTTCTGATCAAACTAAGTCCTCTGGGATGTAGTGAGGTAAGTTTAGAGAGTATTTGGGCAGGGGTTGGCCGAACCAAAAGGCTTTGAATGTGTGAATTAGTGAGAAGGGGGAGTGCTCTTTTATAAGAGGGGTGAGGGGCACCTTTGGAAAAGCTAGAAATATTATTTTATAATAAATTCATATTCGGTTTCTAATGTCTCCAAAGTGAATTATTTATAGTTTAAGGTGGGGACGGGTCGAAAAACACTCAACCAATAGAATTTAGATAGGTTTGGGTAATTATATTAACCTTATCGTTTAGTTTTAACTCTTAGTTAATTTGTTTGACACTTACCATGTCACTTTGTATTTTTATATTATATAGTTAATAAACATACTATATACCTCCAAGAGACCCCAAAGTGGTCCATTAATGATACACCTATCATGATATACGTCTCTTGGCCGAACCTTAGATTTTTAGGAATTTAATATCAATTAATAATTTAACATTTGTTTTAAAAACCCTTTTATGTCAATTTTTACACTATTAGATAATTGATTTTTGTAAAAATCACAACAGAAGTATTACTTCGAAAAAAGTAAATTAAATCATTCCTAACATGTCATATTAACCTATAAAATTAGTGTAATTCATAAAAAGTCTCAAATTATATTTATTTGTGTATTTATAATATCACTTATTTTAATTATTCACTATTATGGTAATTACTGCATAATAATTTTGTCATAAATAAATTACATTATATAATGTCTAAAAATTATAAATAAAATATCATTATTTAGTAAATCTTTTTAGATTTATAATGAATTTTTATAATCGAATTTATCTTATGTGTAACCCTATATTAAAAATGTTTTAGTAAATAAACTTTGATTTTAACTCTTTTAACTCTTCATTGAATTAAATAATAATAAATGTCCTAATATAATACAAGTGGACCTAAATGATACTATTTTATTCCTAATGTTGTCTTTGGTATAGATACACTTGTCTAATAGAATTAAGACGTGTGTTAGGGTAATATTAATATCATTTTTACCCTTAATTACCCTATTTACTTTTAACCGTCGTAAATAAAAGTAAAAAGTTAATATTAACTAACTAGGTGACGTGGATGGCTCGGTATGAGGGTGGTTTGAAATTCAATTTTTGAAAAATTTGCAACTGGAGCGGTTTCTGGTTCGTGTGTGATGCTAGCTAGCTGTTTATGGGAGGAGCGGTGATTGCGGTGCTGTTTGAAATTTTTGAATTTTGAAATATGTATGGTGAAATTTTCTTTTCGAAGGTCGTGTGTGATGATGCGGCCACGTTTCTGTATGGTTACCACTCTTCCTAAAAGTGGCTTTTTTATAAAATATAAAATGAATTTGGTGGTGGCTATTCATCAAAAAATGAATGTTTCCAGAAAAATACCAAAAAGTAGGCTTATGCTATATTTGATTTTATGAATTCAAAAATGATGTCTATTTTACCAAATTCAAAACATATCAGTTGCATTAATTAATTTAAAAATTAATTCCCGTCGTTAAAACAAATAGCGTGTTTTTAAGAGATAATAACTATCAAAAGATTGACACCTGTTTATGTCCGGTTTAATTGTGAAATTTTGTACAATAACCAAAATTGTATTAAATGGTAAAAATATATTCTAAATATACATTAAAACCTCTCAAATTCATAATTTAGAAATATAAATTATTTCGATTAAAAAATTTGTTTTTAATTAAAATTTAGTAATTTTCAATATTCATCAAAATAAAAATGTTATCCGAAAAGTTCCAAAATTTCACCTTAGGCTAAATTCGATACTCCAAATACAAAAATGAAGTACATTTTGAGAGATAAAATTTAAATAATTTGGTATTATTATTCATAATGGCTAGTTTGATTGGTTGTGGTATGTGTTAGAACTCGAAGTTTCGTACAACACACACTACTGTATTATTCAAAGGAAAGCGTACCGTGGAAGCTTGGGATGTTTCATTGTAAATTTTTGATGTCCCAATTCTAAAAAGTAAATTAATTTAGTCAAATCAAATATATAAAAGTTTAAAATATTGGATTTTAAAAGGTTTCACAATTAAAAGTTGGTAAAAGTGCAATACTGAAAATGAATTTGTTCTTACATTATGTCTAAAAAACTCATAATATGGATTTTAAAATTATAAGGATTATATAAAGTTTAAAATTTAGTTAATAGTATTCATAACCTCTTTTGAACGGCTTTTTTGTTAAGTCATGGTGCGCTTGAACTCTGTGTTGCGTGTAGTGCAAGTTATTGAATTATTTTGAAGAAATAACACACTATGAAATCTTGGGGTGTTACATAGATACTATCATGGAATGTAGTAGATTATTATGCTTTAGAAGCTAGTTATAATGATATCCCCATGTGATATAATTTCAAATTTAAATTTAGTAGATTATTAATCATAAATAGCTTGTTATAAAGATATTCCTCAGAGTTTTATATGATAACTAAGGCATGTAAAAGCATCATTGGCCAGTTTTCTTGTTATATTTAAATTTTCCATATGAATAATTGAATATATTTTGAGTTACAAATTAATGTGAGTTATTTTGAGACCATACTATGTAATGAATAGATTTATCCTAGGAATCACACTATCTATTTTTTCCAATGTGACTGAATGGAAGGCCAAGCCCTATGAGGTTAGATAAAGCATTATTAATCCTTTGGCGGTGATTTTTTAAAGGATGATCATTGTTTTGACCTTAACATGTTAAAAAAAATTTATAAATGTAATTGAATTGGATAATTGATAAATATCCTTGGGTGATACATGGATTAAAATGATAATTCCATGGATGAAATTTGGTAACAATTGAACTCTATATATTGGTCATTACATGGATCCACCTTAGGATGGAATAAACTAACTCAATGGTTAAATGTTATTAATCCAGGTGTGATACATGTATATAATTGATGGATTTCATGGAAAAACTCTCAAGGTTTGACTTATAATAGTATTGATACACGGATTCATGTTAGAATAACATAGATGGACTCATCAGTGCATTTGACTATTAAATTGAGAGTGATACATGGATCACGTAGAGTATGTCATTGATGGACTCAAGAGAATTCGTTATTATTACATGGGGTGATAAGTTGTTCTTCGATGAAGGACCACCAAGGATAAACTCTGGTGGCTAAGATATTATTCCAATCATAGTGAGATATTGGCTTCTTGGAAGATCTCTAAGAATAGGCTTGTAGGATGTCTTTCCATACTAAACAAGAGAGATAATTGGATTCAAACATAGGAATGACTAGGGATGGTCTCTGGTTCTAAATTGATCATTTAATGATATTATTAGTATGTCACACCGTCCAAGAAAAGGAATAATAATGGACTCAGTATTGATTATGATTTATAGATGTCAGGTTTAGGAATCTATGATTACATCTTTATAGGGGATATCATGATACATGTCAGGACTCAAGACTTATTTAATTAATGTCTTTAATCCTCCTTTGAAATCTGTTAGACTAAATCTTGCCAAAAAATTAAATCATATAATTCCCACTAAAATGAAATAGATTAATTTGGTTTGGGTATAATTGGGAACCTGAACATTATATGAGGTTTGAATTTTATTACATACATACTTGTAGTATATTTTCATTTACAATATTAGATTTATATAGCACAAATTTGATAGGGTTGTTAGCACTGGTGATGGAATACAAAGATTTATATCTTACACTTTTCTGGGTTATCATTTTTACTCAAGTGGAAATACTTGTTTAAAGGACTATAGACCATTTCGTGTGTAATATTTCATTCACTTAAGGAGTTCAGAGCCTAGGACTATGATGAAGCCCTGGATGCTCGTGGGGATCGGCATTGGGATTTTTTGCTCCCTTAATGACACAAGTTATGTATTTCACTCAACTGAAAATCATGATATATTTTTTCCATTTTAGATTAGCTACCATTATTTATCAATAATTCTTTTTATAATCATGATTTTTCAATTTTATATATGCTATTGTTTACATATGTCTTCTACTACTTTATACTACATCGTTTTTTGCATTAAATATAATTTCTATTACCACTGTGTTACTCTATGTATGTGAGTATAGTCTCTCCTATGAACTACCTATACACCCACACTGCTAGTCGGCAGCCTCTGGAATACGGAGAGTCATTCATGAGGCCATGTGGAAACTAGTCTAATTTCCAGTTCAGTGGTAAATCGTCCTAGGACATTACAAATTGGTATCAAAGGAGATTCTTTCTTTTGAAATACTATTTTGGGCTTCTAGATAGGATAATAGTAATGTGCCCATTGTTGGTAATTATTTTTTCTCTGAAATAATCACCCTACATATGGGAAAAGACATAGTGGCCCATGATTGGAATTGTTGTTTTAACTATTCATTGTTATTGTGGATGTGATTTCACCTTGATTGAATTGTGTATTTTATGTGGATCATGGATTTAATGAAATTTATGTAAATTTACCTTTACAATAAACTTCAAGTAGGTGACATGTCATTCATTATATTAGGCACATCGAAAAAATTCACATTCCATGCATATTCAATGCCATATTGTTGCAATAGTAGGTTTCCTGCTAAGTATTATTAGGTCGCTTGAGTGATTCCATGCTTAGTTTTGTACTTGTTGTTGTAATAATTTAGAATTTTTATTTAATTATCATGACATTCATGTGGTGTAACATTATGATGTGATTATATTCTATGCTTTTATTCTTTTTATAATTGTCTTGGTGTGTATTTATTTTTATATCATGCTAGTATTGATATATGAAAATAGTTGCATGGATTGAGATTTGTTGGTTACACTTTAAGAAGGGGATTGTTTTCAATTATATGTTGTTAGGTCATATTATTATGGGATAAAGGTAAACATGTATACAGAAACCCTTTTGGGACCATTAGAAATGTTTATAAAATGTTTTCTTCAAAATGGATGATAATTTTAAATGCCAATGTGGAATTGCTCTGATTAATGGGATACAAATTCCATATGTATGGTGTATGGGAACCTTATGGTTTAGAACATTTCCAAACATATATTAGAGGCATTTTATAAACATGGTATTTTTTGGGATGGTTGTAAATATAAAAGTTGTTATATTTTGAACTTATGTGGATTGAAAAACTTTGAAATGCTAAATTGTACCATTGTTGGTCAGTTGGAGAATGATTTAATAACATGAACTATAATGTTTTTATACATTCTATAGTTAATAAAATTTTACTGGGTTTCTTTTTGATGAATCCATGTGTGTTTAAAGGGACACTCATAGGTATCCATGTTGGATACAAAGGAATTTACATTCTAAATTTCTTAATTATTACCAAAATTTAAAAGATTATTAAATGATAAAATGGATGTTGATATGAATTTTCTGTTTTTTCTTTGAGATATTTGTTGAATTCGATACCAGGTGCATCATTTTTTAAAAATGGTACTTGAGTATATGTTTAAAATTCATCCAAACATTTAATGGATTAATTGGATTAATGAAACAGATTTATATTAGGACATGATGTTGTGGACTTTGTTTAGACCCTTGTGTAAAGGTAGTTAAAAATTATTTATAGAGTATATCTTAGAAAAGAGAGGTTAATGTTTGTCCATAGACTAATTATTTTATAACTGGATTAAATTAATGTGATTGTTGATCCTAGTGGAGTCATTATTGTTTGATTATGTGATAGGGTCCATGATAAGGCTTCATAGGTGGCTAGCCCATGGTATGAGGCACTCTTAGAACATGATTCCTTGTTTGCAGTTGTGAGATTTATAACATTTTTTTTCTTTCGGGTATCATTTTCCCTAGATAAACTTTTTTCTTTTTGAATAGGAGACCACTGTTCGTAAGGGAGGTCATATCGTCTTGACCCTTTTTGTGGGATTTATCATCGGTTATTTCATATTTTATCAGGCTATATGAGCCATCGGTATGCCCATTTTCTTAGGAGATCATGTTAAAATATATTTACATCAGTGATAGAAGACACGACATGTCATCATCCAATATGATGGTTTCATAAGATGAAGTTCTTTTGATCCAATTATTGCTTGATCAATCTAATTCTTTATTTCATATGGTGTACATCCTATGAATAATTCACAGGATGTGATGTTTTCTCTTATAAACATGGGGTTAGTATGAATTAACATAAATGGTACCCATTGAGTGTTAAATGAAGTAACAACCATGTTGAGTTCAAAAAAGAAATTAGTCATTGAGCTATTGAGTATGTTATGAAGTCATCTCGGGAGTAGAGTGAGATAAGTGTTTGAAAATAAAGTGTGTCCCACTACACGAGAGGACTATCTAGGACCCTGATGTTTGGACATGTCGACCATGTTGATTAAGGAATTTATGACCAAATGCTCTAATTTTCTATGATTTAGATCGGGTTGGGGGGAATTTCACGTTGGTTGTGGTGGTTTTTCAGTTATACATAGAAGGAGAAAAACCTAAGAGGACCAATCTAAAATTGTTAGTTTTGAAGGAGTTCATTTTAGGATTTCTAGATTTAAATACATGTCGTTGCTTACTTGGAATCACGATGTCCATATGGATGGAGCTGTATAAAGACTTCATAAAACACTAGATTCATGGAAGGCCTTTTCTGGTTAAGGATGAGAAATCATAAGGTTCCATGGGTGGTAATTACTTCTGATCTTGTAGTGGGGACTCATCGGAAGGGTGAAGTCAAACTTCTTTCAATAGGTCGACCAGTAGTGGTTCATAGGTTCTTCTTCAGATGATCCTAGATTTCCTCTTATTGTTTCTTCTTAGTGACAAGAATGTCCCCTATCCTGACATCCTCCCAGATGCACTAATAGAGCATCTTTTATACATCATGCTAATGTTTGAAATTCTCCGGATAGTTGGTGATCTCTATTAGAGTTTCGCAATGATTCATGGGTTTTGTTAAGCCTTGGTATTTCTAATGTGATACTTAGGTCCCCATTTAGGAATTCCATGGATAAAATTTGGGACACCGGCCATTTCAATTGACTTCACTTCTATGATAATTCCAATATTGGGTTTGTAAATGTTCTTATGTGTACTTTTTTTCTTTATAATAATGTCTCACATATAACATCTGGTATGGGATACCTAGGTATTGTTCCCTGAAAACTAGTTGGTTGGCATTAATGTTATCCAGGGTATGTTCTATGGCTTGAATATAATGCTTTAAGGGTAATGTTTCTGTTGGAATGGAACTGTAAAATGCATTCATTTTTGACGAGGCATAGAGTTTTTAATGGACATGTATTGGTTTAGTCTTCAAAATCAAACAGAAGTATGGTTTCATCTTTTCTAAACTCGTTTTTTCTAAATGAAAAATCTTTGAAATAAGAAAATTTGGTTATTTTGAAATATTTGATCCATATAAATAAGAAACTTTGGGAGCATCATTAAAACACATAATGTCAGGCATTGTAAGAAAATTTCAGATATAGGGAAAACCCCGGATTAAGAATTGACCTCTTTGTAATGTTTAAAGAATATATTAAGGATATCCTTTGGAAGGAGTTTTAAAAAGACTACTACAATATCATTTCATTGGTTAAGTGGGCTCATGTAAGTGGTGGTTCGAAATATTAGATGGAAAATCGATTCTTGGATCATGTTTTGAAGGTTTAAGTGTTGTGTTCCAAAGATGTACTATGAGGTGCATTGGGAATTTCAAAACGTAACACGAAAATTTGAATGAAACATCATGACACTTGTATTTTATGTGATGTATTCATTTTTTCCCTAAAGATTCTCCAAGATAATATTTTCTAAGGTGTGGAGTTTAAAGAACTGGTTTGTTAACTAGATGGGATTCTATGGGAATTTTAATTTTGGTGATTACTGGATGAGTAGTTTTTAAAACAAAAACTCATAAAAGTATTCCTAGTGCTGGAATGAATTAAATTTATGTTATTGTACTTTTTTGAAGGCCCGAGATCATAATTCTGTGGACTGAGTAGTTTGGGATTTTTGACTGGAAAAATTAGGTTTTAAAGGACATGTACAGGGCGCCCAATTTATATGAAACCGTGGTGCCCAAAGCAAGAAACATTATGTCCGTATACATGTGGATAGAGGTTATCACAACGGCTACACAAAGATAACTAAACCAAGAACTCATCCAAAACAGATAGTGGTATTGGACATTACATTGACACTTTTTGTCCCATAGTTTGCACACGATTAGGAAACAATGTTGGTCAAATCATGTGGGGTGATCCATGTGCCCAGTAAATGGATCACAGTTGGTGTATGGTTGGTAAAACTATGAAGCTCAAACCGTGAATTATAACCCGTGTTAATAATTAAATTAAATTAAATTAAATTAACATAAAATTAATACAAAACTAAAGCATATTCTTACACATTCTCCCTCCAAACCCAAGTGTGACACCACCTTGGGGTTCTCCCTATCCATGTAATGTATCTCCCTTTGGATCCCCCCTTCCATTGATATTTCATTCTAATATCATGTGATTAAGGATAATATTATGGAGGTATGCCTCTTTCCCTCCTCTAACACCTTCCCTTTTGTGTATTTTTTTCTCCTCCTCACGCCTCATAATTCATTTGAAACCCTAGGATATTCTTAATCAATATTTTTATTACTTTTCTGATGTTAGGGTAGAGAACAGGCTCCATAAGTCAGAATAATTTGTAATCAGACATCCACCACCAAAGTCTAGGAAGATGGGTTTGATAGTGCTCACCACCATTGATTTGTGTATAGTTATTCACCCGTTGTTTTGTTTCGCACCATTTAATTTAGGGTCATAAGGAATTTTGAGTCTCTAAAATGGATTAAAGGGAGTTTTGATCATATTTTATAGTGCACATAAACATATATAGGTATGTATTGATATAAATCTTCAATATATATTTTAACTCATGGAGAGGGGAATATCGGAATTGGATTAAAGGATATATATTTTTATAATAATGCATGTGTGTGTGAGTGCATGTCAGTCTATTGTGGTGGTTTCCTAATTTTACTAGTGTTGAATGTCAACTTGGTCTACTTCATATGGTAGGATTCCAATCCTGGAACTTTTATTTTTACAAATTCATTAATTTCTTGGTTAAATAATTTGAATTGAAATTTTCATTAATTAATAGAACTATGAATATTGAATGAAATACGGATATTTGATAAACAACTTGTTGATAAGTAAATTGCTATTTTTATAATAAAACCCCATAATTGAGGTGTTTTGTCTTCAAACCAAGATTTCGTGCTATTTTTTATATCATGCACAGTTCTGGTTTTATTTTATAAAATTCTTAATTATTGGTTTAGATATATCCATTGTTGGTGTATCTCCCCTTTTATATTGTTAATTGATGTTTTCTACCTAAGTTAAAAGACCACATGGCCATGTAGTTGTTAGGAATGATATTATCATTATATCCCTAGTATCTCATGTGAGTTTTTTATAATTTATGTTGTGAAATTGATTGTTAATATTGAATCACCCATTGAGTTTTCTTATTGAGTGTAAAATGAATGGATTTTGGCCATGGGCACCCTTATTTGTGCATTTTAACCAATTTCATGGGATGTAAATTTTGTAATTGAATTTCAATTTGAAATGTTAATTTAAAAGAATTAATGTTGAAGAGATGAATGATCATGACCCTGGAACCTTATTATTTCATTGCTGTATTAATCCTGATATTTCCTTTGTATGGTCATTCCCACATGATATAGATACTACAATTCAATGTAATATAATTTTATGCATGAGATGCATGTTATAAGGATTTTTCATTGTGAGGTAGCTACTACCTTTCCATGTTGTAAATTATTACAACTAATAAGCTCTTTATATAGATATTCCTATGTGAGTTATAAATAAATAATCCATTTGATAGATTGATAGGAATTTTAGGCTTGTTATATTGAAATTGAAAATGTGAGTAATGTAATATATTTTGAGTTTTTACCCCATGTTATTTTTTTCAGAACATGATTTATGCGCTATTGATTTGGCCTAGGAAGCATGTCTTCATGTCTCTACCATGTGAGTAAATGGAAGGCCATGGCATATAAGGGAGGAAAATTATTAAGTCACCTCTTGTGGTGTGTTTGTAAAATGATGCAATTTGTTTTTACCTCTGCATGTTAAATTATTTGACTAAATGGAATTGAATTAGTTAAGTGATTAATAGCATTGGGTGATACACTGATTCAAATAAGAATACCATGGAAGGACTCATGTGACAATTAACCTATGTAACATGGGTGATACATGAATCATCCTTAGGATGTTATGGATGAACTCAATGGTTAAATGTGATTTATCTATGGACTATACATGGATCCTATTGATGTATTCCACATTTGGTCTCCTGAGGTGTGACTTATAAGTTGATTGATACATGAATTAATGATAGAATTATAGGGAAGGATTTATTGTGGATTTTGACTAATAAATGTTGAGTGATATATAGATCCTATAGAGGATTCCTTGGATGGACTCATGGTAACTAATAATTATGCCATGTGTAATAATTGGGGATTCATGAAAGGGAATCTGGGGAAGGAGTCAGGTGGAAGACACATTAAACCACACCTAGAGCGATATCAGGTTCCAGAAAGGTTCTATTTGAAAATTTAGGTATAATGTTGATTCATATTAAAACTGGAGCGATAGTTGGATTCCAACTTATGAAATCAAAGGGATGTTATCAGGTTATAAATTTATTATTGAATGAAATAATTCATTTGATACTTCTTCCAAGGAAATGAACATGCATGGATTCATTCCTGATTTGTTTTATTGAAATCCTTTTTATGAATCTTTAATTAGATCCTTACTGGGGACTTTGGGGTACATTCCCAGTCTCGAGATGTATTTATTTAATGAGTAGAATCCTCATATTAACTCAGTTAGAATGAAAAAGGCCAGACTATTAAATTAGATACTTCTTACCTTAATGAAATAGAGTAAACAAGTTTTCTAGTAAGTTGGAACATGAAATTTTTAGGATGTTTACTTGTCAACACTTCCTTAATTTTAATATATCTTCTTTCACACTTCTAGATTAACATTGCACATATAGGATTGGTCTTCACACCATGTTTTCCAGACTACTGAGATTTATATCTCACTCACTTCTCTTATAAAATTGGTACATGTGTAGACCTACATGTTTACTGGGCTATTGAAATTTTCTTGTGATGTTTTTCAATCACATGAGGATTCCTGGGAACATGGCTGAGATAGATGTCAAGATTCTAATTGGGATTGCCTTTGGGACTTTTCATTCCCTTTGTTACATGCATCATTTATTGTATAGAATTATAATTCCTGGTATATGTTTTACTTTTAAGATTATAAACATTAAATAATCAATCATTCCTTATATAAACTGGCATTGTCCATTTTCTATATTCAGTTGTTATTATATTTGTCTTCTATTGCTTTATATTGCATATATTGTTGCTTGGTTTTTAGTATTTTGTTACTATTATGATAGTATAATTATGAGTGTATATTCTCCCCAGTGAACTACCTTTACACCATCACTGCTTGTTAAAGTCCATTGGAGTATTGGAAGATGTGCTTTAGTACATGTGGAGACCAGTCCGGCCATTGGTGTAATGGTATATCAGGTTAGAATGTTACAATAAATACAAAAAAATTAACTCCATGAAATGGAATGAGTTTAAGGGAATATGTGTTTGAAATCTTTTCCCTCATAATCCATGAACAAAAATGAAGACTAAATTCCCTGATACTGAAGAGAATGCATTTTGAATCCATTGGTATGTATGAGGAAACCATCACAAGAATTTAAATATATGATTTAGGTTTAATCATTATCCATGAGAGAAAAAATTGATTTATTCCTTAGTGTTTCGACACAAATTCATGTTAATCAATTAGTCATAAGGATAATTGAAAGCTACAAATAAATATTTTAATGTGCACTAAATGGTGAAATGGATGATAGAAACCGTCATTTTAAATGGTGATGTTAAATGCAATTTGGGGATTCTTTAAAGATCGATTTTTCTATAATTTGGAGGGAAGAAAATGATTAAATATATTACTTGA
This sequence comes from Viscum album, assembly GCA_963277665.1. Taxonomy (NCBI): domain Eukaryota; kingdom Viridiplantae; phylum Streptophyta; class Magnoliopsida; order Santalales; family Viscaceae; genus Viscum; species Viscum album. The sequence continues at coordinate 650,406,254 of OY728123.1, forward strand.
GAAAAATGTGCGTGTGACCTCTCAAATGATTGGGGTAATAGAACCAAAAAAATGACTCATGTGTGAGAAGACTGAACATTGAGAAAAAGAAACTAAATTTGATGTTGAGATTATAGTCAATGAAATGATTAGAGTAAGAGCTCATAAAAATACATCACTAACACCTCAGAGATATATATTCAATGTGTATATCCTCTAGGTGAGTCAATTCATTTACTAAAATGCGAAGGATTATAATTAGAAATAAATACATCTTATGTAAAAGAACATAGGAGAATATTTTGGAATTACAATGATATATTTCAATAGTGATAATTAGTGCACACTATTCCATCACTCTATGATAAGGTATTCCATGTTGATAATTATATGAATAATCCTTATTAAAATATTATTATTTAGTAAAGATTGATGTTATTATGATTCCATACATATTAATAAATTCATAATTTATTTTTTAAATCAACCTATTATCATCAATCAGTGTAAGGATGAATCCAAACCTAGAATTTAAATATTTTGGGTTAAGATATGTGATTATTTATAAACTAATGGTTGAATTATCATTTAAAAAAATTATTAGATTTTAAAATGACAATTTGGAAAATTCTATGTATTCGTGAGATAATAAATGATCAAGGGATATAAATGTTGGTACAAAAATTTAAGAGTGGTAAAACAAATTTGATCATTGAAAGATATGATATAAAATCAATTTTGGTTTTTGAATATGGTAAATAATTTTTGAGATGATTCTTAACAATAATATTTTATGGAATGGATTGAGTGTGAATTTGGATACTAATGTTTGAGGTTAATGTGGTATTTATAATAAACGGTACTATCTATTTTGGTTTTATTATGAATTTAGTGGATAATTTAAGGGCTTATGGATATTGGTATTTATTAAAATATATTCATTCCCTAAAAATTAATCTCAAATATCCATCTCTAAATAGAATAATTGTAGTGGATATTGATTAAAACACAACCAATGTATGTGATTGTGCTTATGACCTGGAAAGAAATTATGTGTGTTTAATTCTTCTATATTATTAAATAGATATTAAATAATCCATAGAAATTAAGAAAAGGACCCTGAAATAAAAAGATTTATTGTAACATTTTCTTATTTGGAAATGAATGGTTATGACCCAATAAAAAATTTATACTTTTTAATGGATAAAATTTTCATAAAAATATTCTCTTCATCATTCTATTATACCATGGTAATTAGATTTAAATTAAATATATATATTTTATCTTCCCACAGACATTCTCTTATTTCTAAATCTTGTTTTTATTACCATCATACAAATCTTTACCTATTTTTCATTGAGATTTTTTATTATCCCTTTAAATGACGTTGGTTTAAAGAGAATTATGTTTCAAATTTCAAACCATTTATTAATGAGATAATGTTACAATTATGATGATTGAAATTATTATAGGGTAGGGAAATGAAACACACACATATTTTTGAAAATATTTCTCTTTAAATAATTTTATTTTTCTAAATCAAGCATTACAAACAACACTGAGTTTAAACGATCTACTATTTCGTATGAAAATATTATAATGTGACATTTATAACAAAGAAATTAATTTGCTGGGTATGAATATGATTAAATAAATTATGAAATACTTATAAATTTCCTAATAAATTTAAATTTATTGATAAATTCGTTTTTAATAATCACTTATTTTTTAGTAAAAATATTTTATGATTTAAAAATATGTCTTCCTCCAAAAAGATTTTATTTATTTTTGTTAGAAAATATTATAAATAATTTCTTAAGTTTTATGGTATTTTATTTGATAAAAATATTTTCATTTTTGAAATTATCAAATAAAAGTTATTCTTGGCTGAATTTCTTATATTTCATTTAAAATATTTGTTTTCAAATTAATAATAAAGTGATATTGAATGAAATTGAAAATTTTATGTCCAATTCAATAATTTAAAATAAAAATTTTAATTTTAAATATTATTTTAAATAAAAATTTGTTCAATTTTATTACTAAAAATCATATTATGTTTGTTGGAATTTATTTTATGGAAAAAGTTTGAGTAAAAACATTTATGTAATTAAAAATGAATTTTATCCATAAAATTTGACTTTTTTTTCATTTTAAACATTTATATTGAAATTAATTTTTATCATGTATGAGAATTTAATTTGGTGAAACAAAATTCATTTTTGGGTTCATCAAGTCAAATTGATTTTACAGATATTTTTTATCATTTTTCTGTAGAATATATGTTTTTATTCAATAGTCAAAAATATATTTTTTATTAAATATTATAACTTTTAAGAGATCAACAAAAAATAAACACAATATAAACCATTATGACACCTATGTAATTAAATAAGTATTAGTAAATAAAGTTATACACTTGTAATTGAAAAGTATATTGAATTTCTTCCTTGATAAATATGAATATCAATTTCAGTGGTGACACATAACTTGTGCAAAGATGGAAATGTGAAATATATTACACTAAATATAAAAGTTTAGATCGATTAAGTCCTTTATTGAATTTTGTATTAAATATTTTCACTATATATATTTTTTATGGTCTTACATAAATTTTTTATTCATACATAATGTGGAATATCCAAATAATTCTATTATCCATTTTAATGGTTGAAAAAAAATTAACATATCAAATAAGTTTTTATGACATAAATATGAGTTAAAATGAATATATATCCAATATAAATGTATATTTTATGAATAATAAAATTTTTTTCATGTTGATAAATTTTTATTAAACATTTCTATATATTAAATAAATACGTAAAATTATTTCACAACACTGACACACAATTTATTTAATAAATATAAAAATAAAATATACGATTTTAAAAATACTAAAACTAATAAAATTTAAAAAGAGAAAAATGTAAAATATATTTTTTGGATAAATATGATATGTTATTTACATTTAAAAATATCTTATTTTTATAAAAACCGTATTCATATCTTTTATGAGAATTAAATTTATATAGTCAAATTTAAAATTAATAATATTTTTTCAAATTAATATTGTACTAAATTAGTAAAACAAATTTAAAAAGTAATGTTGAAAAATAAGAATTTATATTTTTATAATTTCATAATTCAACTATTTATGATAAAACTTTTAGTTTATATGTAATATTACAAGTGAATGAATAAAATGTTACTACAGTAAGTAATAAATTGGTTAAATAAGGGGTTAAACACAATGATAAGGATTAAAACCATACATAAACCAATAATTTTTTTAGGTTATTGGGATTACAAAACTATATTATCTAAACATTTTTTATTTAAAATAGTCATATTTTAGATTAATAGTTTAATGAAATTTATTAGACACCCCCACCTCAATTAAAAATGAAAACACTTACCTCGCTTATTTAAAATGCCAACATACTTATAGCTACACCAAGCCCAAAAAATTACCCGCCCAACTTACCATTTCACATCTTAGAGGGTTGGTGTTTCCAAAAATTCCACCATTGGAGATCATTACTCGAAATCTAATGGTATCATTTCAAAGAAGAGGTAATCACCATAACTGATCACTTTATTTTATAATCTTCTTTACCATTCGTAATTGTATGTAATATATTATAAAATAATACATTAGATAACCTAAATACACATTAATATTATTTTATTTTTTATGAAAAAACATTACACCCAATATTTTGGATCAAAAAAATGTTAATGTATCACTCATGTATACATATTTCTTATGGTCTCCAAGTAGCTATTCAATTCATCATCATTGAAATTTTTAAACTGTATTATGGTGGTTTTAATGCCTATATATTATATTTATGACATATATATTATCATGTAATTAAAATATCTTGTATATCCTCTTATCATTAAACCCATTGGGAAATGAAAATGTCACACATGCATTTATGTTGACTACTACCTCAATGGTGTATGGTTATTTTGTTTTCATTATTATTTTATATGGATGGTAATGTGGAATACTTTGATGAAAATATATGATTTATATGATAAAATAATTATTCTTTAAAGATGAATTGTTATTTAAAATTCATTATTCCATCTGTCACAATATAAAAACAACGTTCATGGTTACATATTACCTTCCATCTCCAAGAACCATGTAATTCATTTCAATATATATACTTATTATGAATGATTTTAAATATATATATATATATAATGAAAAAATATTATATAAATAGAGTAATTAAAATTACGTAAATTATGGAATAATGGTCAATGGAAATGTACCTGGAATACTGAATCGAAACATAATCATAAAATGAAAAATTTATCAACAAAAACAGTAATTTTAATATCAAATTATAAATAACTGGGTGATAAAATGAATAAAATAGATCAGAAATGGTATGATAGGTATGAATATGGTTATTAAAACCATTTATATAAAATCCATATTTAATATATACGTTGTATGAACATGAATGAGGCAATGTGATACATTTGGTAAGGGATTTATATTTTAGTCATATTTTAATCGAAAGTTCTACACATTAATTTTATTTACTAAATAATATGATTCTCATCTTAATAATCAATTTAATTTTCTTATCCTCTTACTGTTTTTGGATAATATATGTTTCTCTTTCATTTCCCTCGTATTAAATTCTTTGAATATCGAAAGGGTGTTATTAATGAAAATATACTTCATTTCTCTCTTTGGTCAAAAAACCTTTTTCATCCATATACATATTTTCTTAAACATTTTAAAACTATTTTTTATCATTCTAATATTATTTTTTTTGTTTTTCGGAGTAGATTACTCAAGAGGGGAGTGAATCGAGTAACTAAAAAATTTCAGTTTAAATTGGTTGTTTTGACGTTTTACCCAATTAAAAATATAATAACAGTCAGTTTGTAGTGAATTTTTAAAATTATTGAATTTTCATTTAATTTCATTAAAGATTGATTAGTTCTCAACTATACAAATCTAATGAGTTGTATAAGTTTTGAATCTAACTTACTGGTTGAAAATAGATATAAACACTTTCTAAACAATCTATCATTGTTCATTTTGGTTTATGAAATGGTGATTAAACAAAGTAAAACTAATGAATAAAAGAAAACAGAAATAAATAACAGCTTCAGTCTCAAGGCGATACATAGTCATCACCCCCTGGTGATCACTTTCCATCAGTCATTTTATATTAATAAACTTGATCCACACATTGGATTCGGGTTCTCAATAGTACACAAGACTATCTCTATCACACTTGACCAATACCACAATTATTCATGGGAAAAACCACAAACAGGTCATACATGACCTATTCTACTATTCTATGTTGGATATGGGAGATAATAATGAGAGTGTGTTTAAGGATATCAGGTATACTATAGTTGTGTACATGATTCTGTGAGTGTGTAACAGACCAATACACACATTGATCAAAAAGGTAAACAAAACAACACAGCAAAGCTAAAGATATAGAATAGAGTTTCAAAGACTCTATGTGATATTCAATGATGTTAGGGACTCGTCTAATGTAGAGAAAATGATGTCTGAGTCCTCTTTTGAATGTCAGCTTCGAAACAGAGTATCGTAGACACTTGGGTCTTGTTTTTGGAGGAGTTTAAACTGTTGAGCTACATGGTAGAAAATGTTCATTCAATTTCAGCAGGTCTTTCTCATCTTACTGATGTCTCCATATTTTCTTTCTCTGAGTTCGTGGGATTTTGAAGAAATATTGATAGTTACATGAATTTTTAGTTATTTTTTCCTTCTTTTCTTTTGTGTGTTCCTCGTCACATATAAAAAATCCATTAGTTAAACATTTTATACTTTGTGGTCCAGCAGGCATGATGATATTCCCATGTGTATGTACCTCATACTGTCTAGTGAAAGTCCTACAGAAAACATTAAATACTGTAAGAAAAATTAATTTGTCTAAATATGAACGTTAGATATAAATTTGAATTAATAATATAAAAATAGTACATATGAATATCACTGAGTCATATGTATCGTTGACTTGTTTCCATATTTCTTTCTCCAACTATCAGACAACATAGATGAGTCCTTTCTATCTGTATTAGTGACTCATTGTGTAGGTAATTCATTTCCATCAGTTACGAATTTATTAGTTAGTCTTTTCCATTAGTGAATCATTTATTGGTGATACTTTTCCATTAGTGAATCATTTATCAGTGATTCATTCCTCCTTTTTGTGAGATAGTTGAGCAAATAGTGACTCATTTTAAATGTCAGTGATTCCATTCATTTCTAGCATCATGCAAAGTTAGTTAATTTGAACTAAAAGTATGTCATTTTCATAGGTATCATGTGCAATGGTGAGTCATCTATATTTCAGTGTTAGTGTCACATCCAACGGTGTGTATTTTGTAATGGTTCCAACATCCCACACATAGAAAATATTCGTGTTTGGTTTGTCTGGTAAAAAGTATTATGTATGATGGTGAGTCTTCTGTTTGGTAGTGTTAGTGACTTATACATATAATATTTGAGATGTTCTATCCATCTTTCAATTAAAAAAATCTTGAAACTGGTCATCCTCATTATTACACATAGATAATAAATTAAAAAAAAATTTATACTTAATAACACATAAATATTTATATGAATTACATGATCTGATATTCAAGATAGTTTTCTATCATAATATAAGATCTAACATGAAATAATATATAAGTTAATATATGACGTGATTTGTTATAATTAAAACCATTAGTTAGAGATAGGGGCCAACAACATCAATGGGAAAACAATCTCCCACTTTTTGATAATCCAAACTCATGGTTGTATCGAATCGCAGAATGCTCTCCCTATTTTGGGATTAACAGAAATTGATAGGAGAAAATAAGAGAAAAAATAATAAAGTTGGAATAATGGAATTTCATTCAAAAACTGAGTAGTCTAAAACAAAAAAACCAACATAGAGTAAAGTAGCCCAAAGAAATTACAAAATACTACAGTATAGGATAAGATCGAGTGGTTTGATCATGGGGTTCCTTCCCCTTAGGTGAAAGATCAATATAATGATGATCAGAAGGGTTATGCTGGGGAGTAGGGGGGTATGAACTGATTTTGAGAGGAGGTAGAGTCACTCCTTTAGGAACTATAAAAGAATGTGTGGGTATTTATCGAGAAATACCCCGAGATGGAATAGCTTCTGTGATGACTGGTCTGTTATGATATAAGGCATGAAAAATAAACATTTGTGGTTGAGTAGCCACAAAAATAGTAGGTCCAAGAACTAAAGAAGGAGGTACTACAACAGCTTCACTTTGGACATGAAGATACAGTTTCAAGAATGTGATTAATTATTCTATGATCTCCCCATCATATTTCATGGACATGCCAAAATATTCCTTCTTTTCTATAAATTTTCCAAGAAGGAGTAAATTCTATGATTTTTTTACTCCAATCATTTAATTCCTTTGTTTGTAGAGTAAGATTAATATTTGTGTATATGTACATGAATAGACTATTCATTGGGTGCATTATGATGAGTTCGTAGAAAAACTCAATAAGCCTTATGGTTATCACTTCATGAGTGTGATAAGCACTTCTAGTATAATACCTGAATTGATCATGCACTTTATCTAAAGTATCCTCAACAATGGAAGGACATGCAATGAAACCTTGCACCTCCCCTTTGAACATAGATCTAACAACTCCAAGATCTAGAGATTGTGAGGACTGAGTAGGTATAGCAGAACTTGATGCTATAGCTGAGGAGGTAAAATCAGGAACATCATTTCTCAACATGGACAACTCAATAGCTCTAAAATGTGAAATAATGTTATTAAGTCCTTTTATGATTCTATCCATTGTATTCCTATAACATGTGGTCAAAGTATTGATCCCAGTTTTAAATTTCTTTATATCATTTCCGAGCTTGGAATTTCAGGTCACAATTTTCTCTGTAGTTGTGAATAGATTGGGATGAATATATTTTATCACTAACATTGAAACAGAAATAGAATCTGCTTGAGAGAGACTAGTTGAAGGAGGATAAGAGCTATAAGAACCATCGTTATTTACTACATCAACCAAATATCTGATTGCTTTCAAATTCTCAGTCAGCTCAGTAATATGCCTCATGGGTTTATCAATCTCATATCTCATTTTCCATCGAACTGAGTGTGTAATGGAGGCCCATATTTGTCCCCTGAATTTAAAAAAATGTGATTTAGTGACATATTCACTAGAAGTGATCTCATAAACTAGTTACTTTATGTAAAGGTAAAAAATATCATCATCAGAATATTGAAAATCCAATCTCAAAGCCACATAACCCGAATTCTCTATCCATTCACCATGAATATCATAATCCAAAGGAGAAATAGTATCATGTCGTACTATTCCCGTATGATGATCTTCATCAGCTTGAGAAACTGGTACTTGTGGATCTCCCTCAGTGTCAGATCTTAGAACAGATGGCTCCCCCTCAGCCAAGGATTCTTTGATAAGTTGATTTTTCTCCAGAATAGTTTTTTCCTAGTGTTCATAACTTATGCAGCAGGTTCACCTAAAGAAACATTTACTTCTACAACAACACCTTTAATAGAGACATAATTATTAGATTAATAATCTTTATAACTCACAGCATCTGGATATTCATCAGGGTGACCAGTGTCACTATCTCTTTCACTCCATTCATCATTATTACCATCTCCATTCTACTCATCTTTGACTTGTTATTATCATTCTTCTCTTCCCGATTCTGAACAAATTTTACCACGACCAATTTATTCCTCTTTATATTCTTCTTCATCTTCTTCATTGGATTCACTAACATAATCTACAATACCATCAGCAATGGTTTCTCCCATACCATAGTATTTGATTATTGGTTCATGAGAGGGTTAATCTAGAGGGGGACATACGAGACTAATAGTGATTCTTTTCGATGATCCAGAAGTGTCTCAGTCACTTCGATCATC